>CM077665.1:462758280-464022030 GCA_039707655.1 Elymus sibiricus | reverse complement strand
CGGAGGAGGAGGAGGTGTAGGAGGGGGGAGGGCTGCGCCAGGGAAGGGGTGCAGCTCCCATGCGCCTCCCCACTATATATAGGGGTGGAGGGGGCTGGTTTCTTGCCCTCCAAGTCCATTGGGGCGTTGGCAAAGGTGGGAGGAAAGAAATCCCATCCTTTTCCCTTCCCCACCGATTGTTATCCCCCCTTTTTAGGGATCTTGATCTTATCCCTTCGGGATATGATCTTATTCCTTCTAAGGGGGGATCTTGGTGCTCCTTGACCAGGGGTGTGGGGCCTTGCCCCCACTACCCACGTTCATGTGGGTCCCCCCATGCAGGTGGGCCCCACTTTGGAACCTTCTAGAACCTTCCCGGTACAATACCGAAAAATCCCGAACATTTTTCGGTGGCCAAAATAGGACTTCCCATATATAAATCTTTACCTCCGGACCATTCCGGAACTCCTCGTGACGTCCGGGATCTCATCCAGGACTCTGAACAACTTTCGGTAACCACATACAATTCCCATTACAACTCTAGCGTCACCGAACCTTAAGTGTGTAGACCCTACGGGTTCGGGAATCACGCAGACATGACCGAGACACCTCTCCGGCCAATAACCAATAGCGGGATCTGGATACCCATATTGGCTCCCACATGTTCCACGATGATCTCATCGGATGAACCACGATGTCGGGGATTCAATTAATCCCGTATACAATTCCCTTTGTCCATCGGTATGTTACTTGCCCGAGATTCGATCGTCGGTATCCCTATACCTTGTTCAATCTCGTTACCAGCAAGTCTCTTTACTCGTTCCGTAACACATGATCCCGTGACTAACTCCTTAGTCACAATGAGCTCATTATGATGATGTATTACCGAGTGGGCCCAGAGATACCTCTCCGTCACACGGAGTGACAAATCCCAGTCTCGATTCTGTTGGGGGAATGGAGCATGAATTTCAAAAAAATTCCTACGCTCACGCAAGATCTATCCATGGAGATGCATCGCTACGAGAGGGGAGAGTGTGTCTACGTACCCTCGTAGACCGTTAGCGGAAGCGTCTCACAACGCGGTTGATGTAGTCGAACAATCCTTCGAGCTCCACCGATCGAGTACCGAACGTACGGCACCTCCGAGTTCTACACACATGCAGCTCGGTGACGATCCTCGCCTTCTTGATCCAGCAAGACGTCGAGGAAGTAGATGAGTTCCGTCAGCACGATGGCGTGGCGACGGTGACGGTGAAGTGATTCCGGCAGGGCTTCGCCTAAGCTCTCCGAAAATATGACCGAGGTGGAAAACGGAGATCGGGGCACCGCACACGGCTATGGGACAATTGTTGTACCTTGGGGTGCCCCCTTGCCCCCGTATATAAAGGATGAGAGGGAGGAGGCCGGCCCCCTAGGGATGCGCCAAGTGTGGGGAGTCCTACTAGGACTCCTTAGTCCTAGTAGGATTCCACCTCCCATACGGAGTAGGAAAGGGGGAAGGGAGAGGGAAAGGAAAGAGGGGGCTGCGCCCCCTCCCCTAGTCCAATTCGGTTTGGGCAAGGGGGGGCGTGCGCCTCCTCACGTGGCCTGCCTCTCCTTTTCCCGTATGGCCCAATAAGGCCCATTACTTCTCCCGGTGAATTCCCGTAACTCCCCGGTACTCCGAAAAATACCCGAATCACTCGGAACCTTTCCGACGTCCGAATATAGCCTTCCAATATATGAATCTTTACCTCTCGACCATTTCGAGACTCCTCGTCATGTCCGTGATCTCATCCGGGACTCCAAACAAACTTCGGCCACCAATCACATAACTCATATAATACTAAATCGTCATCCAACCTTAAGTGTGCGGACCCTACGGGTTCGGGAATGATGTAGACATGATCGAGATGAATCTCTGGTCAATAACCAACAGCGGAACCTGGATGCTCATATTGGTTCCTACATATTCCACGAAGATCTTTATCGGTGAACCTCATATGTCAACATACGTTGTTCCCTTTGTCTGGCGGTATGTTACTTGCCCGAGATTCGATCGTCGGTATCCAATACCTAGTTCAATCTCGTTACCGGCAAGTCTCTTTACTCGTTCCGTAATACATCATCTTGCAACTAACTCTTTAGTCACGGTGCTTGCAAGGCTTCTGTGATGCTGTATTACCGAGAGGGCCCAGAGATACCTCTCCGATAGTCGGAGTGACAAATCCCAATCTCGATCCATGCCAACTCAACAAACACTTTCGGAGATACCTGTAGTGCACCTTTATAATCACCCAGTAACGTTGTGACGTTTGATACACCCAAAGTATTCCTACGGTATCCGGGAGTTGCATGATCTCATGGTCAGAGGAACGTGTATTTGACATAGTGAAAGCAATAGCAATAAACTGAACGATCATTTGCTATGCTAACGGTTGGGTCATGTCCATCACATCATTCTCCTAATGATGTGATCCCGTTATCAAATGACAACTCATGTCCATGGTCAGGAAACCTTGACCATCTTTTGATCAACGAGCTAGTCTAGTAGAGGCATACTAGGGACATAGTATTTGTCTATTATCCACACATGTATTTAGTTTCCGGTCAATACAATTCTAGCATGAATAATAAACCATTATCATGAACGGAGAAATATGATAATAATAAACACTTTATTAATTGCCTCTAGGGCATATTTCCAACAGTCTCCCACTTGCACTAGAGTCAATTACATTGTAATGAATCTAACACCCATCGCATTCTGGTGCTGATCATGTTTTGCTCGTGGAAGAGGTTTAGTCAACGGGTCTGCCACATTCAGATCCGTGTGTACTTTGCAAATCTCTATGTCTCCATCCTTAATCAAATTCCGAATGGAGTTGAAGCGACGCTTTATATGCTTGGTTCTCTTGTGAAACCTGGGCTCCTTTGCTATAGCAATTGCTCCAGTGTTGTCACATAAGATAGTCATTGGACCCGATGCACTAGGTATGACACCTAGATAGGATATGAACTCCTTCATCCAGACTCCTTCATGTGCTGCTTCGGAAGCAGCTATGTATTCCGCCTCACATGTAGATCCCGCCACGACGCTCTGCTTGGAACTGCACCAACTGACCGCTCCACCATTAAGAATAAATACGTATCCAGATTGTGACTTAGAGTCATCTGGATCTGTGTCAAAGCTAGCATCGACGTAACCCTTTATGACGAGCTCTTTGTCACCTCCATAAACGAGAACCATGTCCTTGGTCCTTTTCAGGTACTTCAGGATATTCTTGACCGCTGTCCAGTGATCTACTCCTGGATCACTTTGGTACCTTCCCACCAAGCTAATAGCGAGGCACACATCAGGTCTGGTACACAGCATGGCATACATAATAGAGCCTATGGCTGAGGCATAGGGGATGACACTCATCTTCTCTTTGTCTTCTGCCGTGGTCGGGCTTTGAGTCTTACTCAATCTCACACCTTGCAATACATGCAAGAACCCTTTCTTTGACTGATCCATTTTGAACTTCTTCAAAATCTTGTCAAGGTATGTGCTTTGTGAAAGTCCAATGAGGCGTCTTGATCTATCTCTATAGATCTTGATGCCTAATATGTAAGCAGCTTCTCCGAGATCCTTCATTGAAAAACTTTTGTTCAAATAACCCTTTATGCTTTCCAGAAATTCTATGTCATTTCCCATCAATAATATGTCATCCACATATAATATGAGAAATGCCACAGAGCTCCCACTCACTTTCTTGTAAATACAAGCTTCTCCATAAGTTTGTATAAACCCAAACGCTTTGATCACTTCATCAAAGCGAGTATTCCAGCTCCGAGATGCTTGCACCAGTCCATAGATGGATCGCTGGAGCTTGCATACTTTGTTAGCACCTTTAGGATCGACAAAACCTTCCGGTTGCATCATATACAATTCTTCCTTAAGGAATCCATTAAGGAATGCCGTTTTGACGTCCATTTGCCAGATTTCATAATCATAAAACGCGGCAATTGCTAACATAATTCTGATAGACTTTAGCATCGCTACAGGTGAGAAAGTCTCATCGTAGTCAACTCCTTGAACTTGTCGATAACCTTTAGCAACAAGTCGTGCTTTATAGACGGTGACATTACCATCAGCGTCCGTCTTCTTCTTAAAGATCCATTTATTTTCAATAGCTCGCCGTTCATCGGGCAAGTCTACCAAAGTCCATACTTTGTTCTCATACATGGATCCAATCTCGGATTTCATGGCCTCAAGCCATTTGTCGGAATCCGGGCTTGCCATCGCTTCTTCATAGTTCGAAGGTTCATCGTTGTCTAGCAACATGACCTCCAAGACTGGATTTCCGTACCACTCTGGTGCGGAACGTGTCCTGGTTGACCTTCGAAGTTCAGTAACAACTTGATTCGAAGTTTCATGATCATCATCATCAACTTCTTCTCTGGTCTGTGTCGATGTCACAGAAATTTCTTTCTGTGGCGTACTACTATCCAGAGGAGGTACAATTACCTCATCAAGTTCTACTTTCCTCCCACTCACTTCTTTCGAGAGAAACTCCTTCTCTAGAAAGGATCCATTCTTAGCAACGAATACTTTGCCTTCGGATCTGTGGTAGAAGGTGTACCCAACGGTCTCCTTTGGGTATCCTATGAAGACGCACTTATCCGCTTTGGGTTCGAGCTTATCTGGCTGAAGCCTTTTCACATAAGCATCGCATCCCCAAACTTTCAGAAACGACAGCTTAGGTTTCTTACCAAACCACAGTTCATACGGTGTCGTCTCAACGGATTTAGACGGTGCCCTATTTAAAGTGAATGCAACTGTCTCTAATGCATAACCCCAAAATGATAATGGCAAATCGGTAAGAGACATCATAGAACGCACCATATCTAATAGAGTACGATTACGACGTTCGGACACACCATTACGCTGTGGTGTTCCAGGTGGCGTGAGCTGTGAAACAATTCCACATTGTTTTAAGTGATTGCCAAACTCGTAACTCAAATATTCTCCTCCACGATCAGATCGTAAGAACTTTATTTTCTTGTTACGATGCTTCTCTACTTCACTCTGAAATTCTTTGAACTTTTCAAATGTTTCAGATTTATGCTTCATCAAGTAGACATAGCCATATCTACTCAAATCATCTGTGAACGTGAGAACATAACGATATCCACCGCACGCCTCAACACTCATCGGACCGCATACATTGGTATGTATTATTTCCAACAAGTCTGTTGCTCGCTCCATTGTTCCGGAGAACGGAGTCTTAGTCATCTTGCCCATGAGGCATGGTTCGCACGTCTCAAATGATTCATAATCAAGTGATTCCAAAAGTCCATCTGTATGGAGTTTCTTCATGCGTTTTACACCAATATGACCTAAGCGGCAGTGCCACAAATATGTGGTACTATCATTATCAATTTTGCGTCTTTTGGCATCAATATTATGGATGTGTGTATCACCACGATCGAGATTCAACAATAATAAACCATTCACAAGCGGTGCATGACCATAAAAGATATTATTCATCAAAATAGAACAACTTTTATTCTCTGATTTAAATGAATAACCGTCTCGCAATAAACAAGATCCAGATATAATGTTCATGCTCAACGCAGGCACCAAATAACAATTATTTAGGTTCATCACTAATCCCGAGGGTAGATGTAGAGGTAGCGTGCCGACGGCGATAACTTCAACTCTTGAACCGTTCCCGACGCGCATCGTCACCTCGTCCTTAGCCAATCTTCGTTTATTCCGTAGCTCCTGTTTCGAGTTACAAATATGAGCAACCGAACCAGTATCAAATACCCAGGTGCTACTACAAGTATTGGTAAGGTACACATCAATAACATGTATATCAAATATACCTTTGTTGATGTTGCCAGCCTTCTTATCTGCCAGGTACTTGGGGCAGTTCCGCTTCCAGTGACCAGTCCCCTTGCAGTAGAAACACTCAGTCTCGGGTTTGGGTATAGACTTGGGTTTCTTCGTGGGAGCAGCAACTGATTTGCCGTTCTTCTTGAAGTTCCCCTTCTTTCCCTTGCCCTTCTTGAAACTAGTGCTCTTCTTTACCATCAACACTTGATGCTCCTTCTTGACTTCTACCTCCGCAGCTTTGAGCATAGCGAAGAGCTCGGAAATAGACTTTTCCATTCCTTGCATATTATAGTTCATCACAAAGCCCTTATAGCTTGGTGGCAGTGATTGGAGAATTCTGTCAATAACCGAATCATCTGGAAGATTAACTCCCAACTGAGTCAAGCGGTTATGCAACCCAGACATCTTGAGTATATGCTCACTGACAGAACTATTCTCCTCCATCTTACAGCTAAAGAACTTGTCGGAGACATCATATCTCTCGACCCGGGCATGAGCTTGAAATACAAGTTTCAGCTCTTGGAACATCTCATATGCTCCGTGATGCTCAAAACGTCTTTGGAGCCCCGGTTCTAAGCCGTAAAGCATGGCACACTGAACTATTGAGTAGTCATCAACACGTGTCTGCCAGGCGTTCATAACGTCGACAGACGAGGGAGGGGGTGCGACACCTAGCGGTGCATCAAGGACATAAGCCTTCTGTGCAGCAATGAGGATGATCCTCAGATTACGGACCCAGTCCGCATAGTTGCTTCCATCATCTTTCAACTTAGCTTTCTCTAGGAACGCATTAAAATTCAGTGGAACTACAGCGCGGGCCATTGATCTACAACATACAATTGCAAAGATTATTTAGACTATGTTCATGATAATTGAAGTTCAATTAATCAAATTACTTAAGAACTCCCACTTAGATTAACATCCCTCAAGTTGTCTAAGTGTAACATGATCCACATCAACTAAGCCACGTCCGATCATCACGTGAGGTGGATTAGTTATCAATGGTGAACATCTTTCATGTTGATCATATCTACTATATGACTCATGTTCGACCTTTCGGTCTCTTGTGTTCCGAGGCCATATCTGTATATGCTAGGCTCGTCAAGTTTAACCCAAGTATTTTGCGTGTGTAAAACTGGCTTACACCCGTTGTATGCGAACGAAAGAATCCATCACACCCGATCATCACGTGGTGCTTAGAAGCGTCGAACCTTCACAACGGTGCATACTAGGGGAGAACACTTATCTTGAAATTTAGTGAAGGGATCATCTTATAATGCTACCGTCGTCCTAAGCAAAATAAGATGCATAAAAGGATTAACATCACATGCAATTCAATATATGTGACATGATATGGCCATCATCGTCTTGTGCTTTTGATCTCCATCAGCCAAGCACCGTCATGATCTCCATTGTCACCGGATTGACACCATGATCTCCATCGTAGCGTCGTGACACCTTGATCTCCATCGCAGCGTCGTGGTCGTCTCGCCGGCTATTGCTACTACTACTACTGCTAACTCATAGCGGTAAAGAAAAGCAATTACATAGCGTTGGCATTGCATACAATAAAGAGACAACCATAAGGCTCCTGCCGGTTGCCTGATAACTTACAAAACATGATCATCTCATACAACAACTTATATCACATCATGTCTTGACCATATCACATCACCAGCATACCCTGCAAAAACAAGTTAGACGGCCTCTACTTTGTTGTTGCAAGTTTTACGTGGCTGCTACGGGTTTGCAAGAACCGTTCTTACCTACGCAAAACCACAACGTGGTGTAGTGATTGATTTTTGATCTTCTAAAAGAACCCTCTTCATTGAAACCGATTCAACTAAAGTGAGAGAGACAGACACCCGCCAGTCACCTTTATGCAACGAGTGCACTTAGCGGTGAAGCCTGTCTCGCGTAAGCGTACGCGTAATGTCGGTCCGGGCCGCTTCATCTCACAATACCGCCGAATCAAGTATCAACTAGTAACGGCAAGCAATATGTATACACCCACGCCCACAACTCACTTGTGTTCTACTCGTGCAAATCACATCTACGCATAGACCTGGCTCGGATGCCACTGTTGGGGAACGGAGCATGAATTTCAAAAAAATTCCTACGCTCACGCAAGATCTATCCATGGAGATGCATCGCTACGAGAGGGGAGAGTGTGTCTACGTACCCTCGTAGACCGTTAGCGGAAGCGTCTCACAACGCGGTTGATGTAGTCGAACAATCCTTCGAGCTCCACCGATCGAGTACCGAACGTACGGCACCTCCGAGTTCTACACACGTGCAGCTCGGTGACGATCCTCGCCTTCTTGATCCAGCAAGACGTCGAGGAAGTAGATGAGTTCCGTCAGCACGACGGCGTGGCGACGGTGACGGTGAAGTGATTCCGGCAGGGCTTCGCCTAAGCTCTCCGAAAATATGACCGAGGTGGAAAACGGAGATCGGGGCACCGCACACGGCTATGGGACAATTGTTGTACCTTGGGGTGCCCCCTTGCCCCCGTATATAAAGGATGAGAGGGAGGAGGCCGGCCCCCTAGGGGTGCGCCAAGTGTGGGGAGTCCTACTAGGACTCCTTAGTCCTAGTAGGATTCCACCTCCCATACGGAGTAGGAAAGGGGGAAGGGAGAGGGAAAGGAAAGAGGGGGCTGCGCCCCCTCCCCTAGTCCAATTCGGTTTGGGCAAGGGGGGGCGTGCGCCTCCTCACGTGGCCTGCCTCTCCTTTTCCCGTATGGCCCAATAAGGCCCATTACTTCTCCCGGTGAATTCCCGTAATTCCCCGGTACTCCGAAAAATACCCGAATCACTCGGAACCTTTCCGACGTCCGAATATAGCCTTCCAATATATGAATCTTTACCTCTCGACCATTTCGAGACTCCTCGTCATGTCCGTGATCTCATCCGGGACTCCAAACAAACTTCGGCCACCAATCACATAACTCATATAATACTAAATCGTCATCCAACCTTAAGTGTGCGGACCCTACGGGTTCGGGAATGATGTAGACATGATCGAGATGACTCTCTGGTCAATAACCAACAGCGGAACCTGGATGCTCATATTGGTTCCTACATATTCCACGAAGATCTTTATCGGTGAACCTCATATGTCAACATACGTTGTTCCCTTTGTCTGGCGGTATGTTACTTGCCCGAGATTCGATCGTCGGTATCCAATACCTAGTTCAATCTCGTTACCGGCAAGTCTCTTTACTCGTTCCGTAATACATCATCTTGCAACTAACTCTTTAGTCACGGTGCTTGCAAGGCTTCTGTGATGCTGTATTACCGAGAGGGCCCAGAGATACCTCTCCGATAGTCGGAGTGACAAATCCCAATCTCGATCCATGCCAACTCAACAAACACTTTCGGAGATACCTGTAGTGCACCTTTATAATCACCCAGTAACGTTGTGACGTTTGATACACCCAAAGTATTCCTACGGTATCCGGGAGTTGCATGATCTCATGGTCAGAGGAACGTGTATTTGACATAGTGAAAGCAATAGCAATAAACTGAACGATCATTTGCTATTTCCGGTTAATACAATTATAGCATGAACAATAGACAATTATCATGAACAAGGAAATATAATAATAACCATTTTATTATTGCCTCTAGGGCATATTTCCAACAAGAGGGGGAATCAAGGGGAGGAAGAGGAGGCTCGCGCGGCCGCGGCGGCACGAGCTCGCCGTCGCCAGCCCGCCTGCACGAGAGAGAGGCGCGGGGAAGAGAGGAGGAGCTACGAGTGGCGCGGGGGGGGGGGGAGGGGGGGGGGTGGGAGAATGCCCTAGGGTTTCCCCTCGACCTCCCCGACGGCTGTTTTGTTCGTCCGATCCTCGCGCTCGGCCGTTGGATCGCCAGGAACGGCATCAGACGGCTGGAGCCAGCGGGGCTCTCCACAGAACAGGCCGAGATGGAGTGGGCCGGCACAGCCGACAGGCCGCGCTGGAGCTCCACAAAGGCCGACGCCCAGAGAGCCCAAAGAGGATTTTTAATATATTCTGTTTTTAATTCTTTTTTCTATTCTGATTTATCCAACAAAAAATCTGTTTAGAAAATAGAAAAGTAAAATGAAAGTTTCTGAAAATAGTAAAGTTCATGATTTTTTATTCATGAAAAATAAATAAAAGTGCTCTTGGAAAAGAAAATAGGAAATTTTCAGAAAAAGAAAAGTTCATGAATTTTATAAAGAAAATAATAAAGTTCATGAATTTTTTCTTTAGTAAAAGAAAAGTTTCTGAAAAGAATAAAACATTCATGAACTTTATATTCATGTTTTTCCGCTGCAAAATAAATAATAGTGCTCTTTTACAAAGAAAATAAAAGTTTAGTGATAATTAAATTTTAAAGAGCATATTAAAGTGATTATTGAAATAAATATGATTCTGTTATTTTTATGACCAACGTTGTTAATAACATGATCATGATTTATTATTGTTATAAAAGGTGCACTTATTTCTATTTTTTTACCCAACGGTGATATAGATTTAATTGCATAAACAGTTGTATGTTTAATTTGACCAACGTTAGATTAATGCATGCAATTGTTACTTTGATCTCACTTCAATTGTGATTTCAGGAGGTTACCACTTGATGAGTTGCCTAAAAGATGTTCCAACACTCCGAGGTGATAACTACACCGAATGGAGAAAGAAAGTTGATTTAGCCTTTGTCTGTGCTGAGGTGGACTGGGTTGTGGACACTCCACAGCCGGTCAGACCAACAGAGCCAGTCAGAGAGGCAACTGATGATGATGCTGCGTGGGACAAAAAGAGGAGGGATTATGCTCCATTGGAGATGTCATATACCCTCGACAACCAAAAGTGGCTCACCGCCAATAAAAAGTGCATGGCTTTCATAAAGAACACAATTGAGAACGCTCTTGTGGGCTCAATTGCAGAGTATACTTCCGTAGGGGAGTTTCTTGCAAAGATAAAGAGCCAGTTCACTAGTTCTTCAAAGATATATGCCACCCAGTTGCTAAAGCAACTGGTGACAGAAAACTACACAGGCGGTGGTCATGGCATAAGAGAGCACATCCTCAGGATGAGCAACATGGCAGCTAAGCTTAAACCCATGGATGCGGATTTGGAGCTCAAACCTGCGCTCCTGGTCCACCTGGTTATGGCTTCACTGCCAAAAGAGTTTGACACCTTTGTTGTCAACTACAACATGTCACCTGAAAAATGGGACATTGAAAAGACTATAGCCATGTGTGTCCAAGAAGAGGAAAGACTTAAAGCCTCACATGGTGGTTCTCTGAACTATGTGAAGGACAACAAGAAAAAGAATTACAATCAAAATAGCAAAGGTTCCCCTTCAATGGCACATGGAAAAGCTCACCATCAGCATCAGCAGAAGTCTTTTCCAGTGGACAAAGATACTTGCCTCCACTGTAAGAAGACTGGGCATTACAAGAAAGACTGCCCTGATTGGCTAAAGTCAATAATGGCAAAGAAAGGTAACAACATTGTTTCCTTTGTAAATGAATCCTTGTATACACAGTTTTCGAAATCTACTTGGTGGATTGACTCAGGTGCAACTGTTCATGTTGCAAATTTATTACAGGGATTCCATTCGACGCAGACTACGCAAAGAAGAGAAAGATGCATTGAAGTTGCAAATGGAGTTCAAGCAGAAGTTGAAGCTGTTGGTGACATCTCCTTGGAGTTAGCTGATGGATTCAAGCTTCTACTTAGAGATGTTTTATATGTTCCTTCATGTCACAGAAACTTAATTAGTGTTTCGTGTTTGGACAAAGATTATTATGAATGTCATTTTGGACATGGTAAGTGTGCCATATGGTTTAATAATAGTCATGTGGGTGTTGCATTCCTACACGATGAGCTTTATTTATTATAACTCCGTGAAAAAGTGTATTCTGTGTGCAATGTGAATGAGCATGTTTCCGCGTCGAATAAAGAACAAAAGAAAAGAAAAAGAACTCATGACTCATCGAAATTATGGCACTGTTGTTTGGGCCATATTTCCAAGGGGAGAATAGAAAGACTCGTTAAAAGTGAAATTCTTCCTCCGTTAGAGTTCTCAGACTTAGAACAATGCATAGATTGCATCAAAGGAAAGTATGTAAAACAAATCAAAAAGGGTGCAATCCATAGCACAGGCACACTAGAAATCATTCACACTGACATTTGTGGACCATTTCCGGTGAAAAGTGTGGATGGATATGACTCGTTCATAACATTCACAGATGATTACTCTCGCTATGGTTATATTTATCCAATCAAAGAAAGATCTGAAGCATTGGATAAATTTAAGATATTCAAAGCTGAAGTTGAAAATCAGCATGATAAAAGAATAAAGATAGTAAGATCTGACCGTGGGGGGGGGAGTACTACGGTCGACACACTCCATATGGCCAAGTCCCTGGACCTTTTGCAAAGTTCTTACAGGAGACTGGCATAGTAGCCCAGTATTCAATGCCGGGCGAGCCTCAACAAAATGGAGTAGCTGAAAGGCGCAACCGTACACTTATGGATATGGTGCGCAGCATGATGAGTTACTCCACTTTGCCATTGGGATTATGGATGGAGGCGCTTAAACCCACCATTCACATTCTCAATAGAGTGCCAAGCAAGTCGGTGTCCAAAACACCGTACGAGCTATGGACAGGACTAGTGCCCTCCCTACAACACTTCAGGGTGTGGGGGTGCCCTGCTGAGGCCAAAATGTTTAATCCAAATATTGCAAAGTTAGATCCCAAAACAGTGAGTTGCCACTTCATTGGCTATCCAGACAGATCAAAGGGTTTTCGTTTCTACTGTCCAGACAGATATACAAAGTTTGTAGAAACAAGACATGCAATCTTCTTAGAGGACGAAATGATGAGGGGGAGCATGGTAGCTTGGAAAATTGATCTTGAGGAGAAGAGAGTGCATGCACCTAATCCGATGATTCAGGAGCCATTTTGCTCACTACCAGTTGTAACTCCACCCATGACAACTATGGGAGAAGATCCGGAACCTGTCCGTCAGGAGCCGACTGAACCCGTTGTTGAGCATGAAAGGGAGGTGCAGCAGCCAATTGTAGAAGATGTGCCGGAAGTTGAGGCACAGAATGTGCCAGAAACTGAGGCCCTTAGAAGATCTAATAGAACAAGAAGATCAGCTATTTCTACTGATTATAAAGTTTATAACACAGAAATGGTTCATATGGAAGGTGACCCCACTACATATGAAGAAGCCATTAGAAGCCCTCACTCATCAAAATGGCTAGAGGCAATGGAAGATGAAATGAAATCGATGAGTTCCAAAGATGTTTGGGACTTAGAGGAAGTTCCTAAAGGAGCCAAAACAGTAGGCTGTAAATGGGTCTACAAAACTAAGTATGACCCTAATGGGAATGTAGAAAAGTATAAAGCACGACTTGTGGCAAAAGGATTTACACAAAGAGAAGGAATAGATTACAATGAGAATTTTTTCCCAGTCTCATGTAAGGACTCCTTCAGAATCATAATGGCATTAGTTGCACATTTTGATTTAGAGTTACTGCCTCCATTCCCTTATACAAGGCCACAAACTCATATTACAGGTACCAAGGTAAAATTTAATGATAGCTTTGGAAGCCAACTTTTTTTCTTGTTAACTGGGATCATTAATATGACACATGCATGCAAGGAAAGAATGAGAAGAAAGTAGCTAAGTGTCATTATGACTACATGCATGCAAGTATTAAATAAGTTGCTAGCACGAGGAAACATCATTAATTTTTGCCTCGATTACTGTTGGTGGCCTTATATAGATGCAAAATGTATTTTTCATAGTGGCCTTGTATAAGGGAATGGAGGGAGTACATCAAATGGATGTCAAGACGGCATTTCTGAATGGTGATTTAAAAGAAAAGGTCTACATGAAACAACCCAAGGGTTTTATCATGGAAGGCAAGGAAAATATGGGATGCCGCCTAAAGAAATCTATCTATGGATTAAGGCAAGCCTCTAGACAGTGGTATCTAAAGTTTAATCAAACAATTAAAAGTTTTCGATTTAAAGAAAATATTGAGGATAACTGCATTTATGCAAGGTTTAAAAATGGGAAATATATTTTCCTAATCTTGTATGTGGATGATATCTTGCTTGCTAGCAGTGATGTCAGTCTACTACAAGAAACAAAGAAGTACTTGTCCTCAAATTTTGACATAACGGACCTTGGTGAAGCATCATATGTTTTGGGCATAGAAATTCACCGAGATAGGAAAAATGGAGTCTTAGGACTATCGCAGAAGGCATATTTAGAAAAGGTTCTTCAAAAGTATAATATGCATGTGAGTAAAGCTACACCTGCTCCTATAGTCAAGGGCGATAGTTTTGGGAAATTCCAATGTCCCAAGAACCAGTATGAGATCGATCTAATGAAAGCAATACCATATGCTTCAGCTGTTGGAAGCTTACAATATGCACAAGTGTGCACTCGCCCTGACTTAGCTTTTGTCACCGGGGTACTCGGTAGATATCAAGAGAATCCAGGCATAGAGCACTGGAAGATGGTAAAGAAGGCATTGCGTTATGCGCAAGGCACGAAGGACTACATGCTAACATACAAGAGATCTGATTCCCTAGAGATAAGAGGATATTCAGACGCAGATTTTGCGGGGGACAGAGATGATAGAAAATCCACGTCAGGATACGTGTTCACTCTCGCTGGGGGAGCTATTTCGTGGAGAAGCTCCAAATAGTCAATAGTTGCATCGTCCATGATGTATGCAGAATTTATAGCATGTTTTGAGGCCACGGGGCAGGCGATATGGTTAAAGAAATTTATACCCGACTTGAAAGTGGTAGACTGTATTCACAAACCACTAAAGATGTACTGTGACAACCAGCCCGCAGTATTCTACGCTCACAACAACAAGTCGAGTAATGCTGCCAAAACAATAGAGATAAAGTATTATGTTGTGAAAGATAAAATCCAGGATCACACTATAAGTCTCGAGCATATAAGGACAAAGGATATGCTTGCGGATCCGCTTACGAAAGGCTTACCACCCAATGCGTTCAAGGAACACTTAGCCGGCATGGGTTTAAGGGAAAGCCTTATGATTCCTGGATCATGAGAGGCCCAAAAGGAACATAATTTGTTTCAGAACAGAGAGGTATGTTGTAGCTGTCTGATTCTATCGGCAATTGAGATGTGACGATGAAACATGTTCTATGTATTGATCTATGATGAAACGAGTAAAGTAAAAGGTATAAAGTTAAAAGTAAAAGTTGAGATCAAGGGGGAGAATGTTAGGTTGATCTCCTCCCGATCGGGCTCAACGGCTAGATCGGGCCCCTGACTCGCGCCCTGATCGGGGGCACCCAACCCTCTTATGGTTGGTGGGCCCCTGTGACCTGCGCTATATATAAAGAGGTGGGGGCCGGGGCACGCAGTATGAGGTTCACCGCGCCGCCAGTCACCCCACCGATATCCCCTACCGATCTAGGGTTAGCGCAGTGCTCTCGGCCATCACCACCACCGCCGTCACGCCATGGCATCCGGCTCGGGATCCTCGAGCCAAGGTGAAGGTAAAACCCCATCTCAATCCCGGAACTACCGTGATCATCCAACACACATGATCCACAGCAAACCTATCACCTAGAACCCGGACCAGTCCATAGCAAGAATAAGCCCCTAAAACATAGATTCCTCATGCACGCCGCACAATGGGCTGATGGTGCTGCCCACCCAGCCCGCATCCGCATCCGATCGTACATAGGAGACACTCGTGGAGCAATATCCAGCCAAAATGTTGTACCTTGTTTTATGCCTTAGACTTCTAGACCGCCGTGAAATTGTATTTAGGGTAGGATCCAAAGAACATCGCCCTGTAAGCCGATTCACATGCTTTTAACTTTTGTATAGCATATTTTGCTTTTAAAATACACCCAAATAGCATCTTATACCTGATACTTATCAAGGAAAATGGTAGCCAATACACTGGAAGGACAAAAGGACACAAAACAACTAGACAAAATATAAATACAACCAAAATCACACCAATTATCTTCTTCCTTTGATTTTATGTTGCATGTTGGAGCTTAAAAATTGAACTAGCAGTAAGCGAAAGGGACGCCTGCAAACACCCTCATCATACCAGGCTTTCAAGACCACAATAGCCACTCACCGTTGGAAACAAGATCTAGCTTAAAAATTGAACTACCAGTAAGCAAAAGGGACGCCTGCAAACACCCTCACCATACCAGGCTTTCAAGACCACAATAGCCACTCACCATTAGAAACGAGATCTAGTAAACACTGCAGGAACATCGGTTGAGGAATCATCCAATGCAACTCAGGCTTGCAATACTTCACCACCAATTTGAAAGATTCAGATTGAAAAAATAGAGCCATGTCACAGAACAAATTGAAAGAAGATATCGAAATCGCTGCATCAAGAGCTATCCAATTAATTGCCTTTGATTGACACATCATCTGCCAAGATCCAGAGAGAGCCAACAGATCTTGCAACATATTCCCTCACAACACTACGTCAACAATGAATCGGATGTCGTAAGGTAGGGAGAAGCCGGAGAGACCTTATTTTCAACAGGGCATCACCACCACCACACCATTGAAGTCACCAGGGAAACAAAACGCAAGGGAAACAATACCTACAAGAAGTAAGAAAACAAAAGGGGCAAATCCCCGCCCCTTCTGGCCGTTGGCGAGGTCGCCAGACGGGAGAATGGAGAGTGACCGAGGCAGCAGCGTGGAGGAGAGCTTGTGTGCAGCTAGGGCTGCAGTCTGGGAGAAAATCTTCTGCGATCCACTACGACACAGTTACGTGGCTGCAGTTTTCAGAGAGAGAGAGAGAGAGAGAGAGGGAGGGAGGGAGGGAGGGAGGGAGAGGTCCATTCAAGAGGCTGTTCGTTGGGTAAGATCAATTTTATGAGTTTTTTTAAGACTCCATGTCTACCTAGATGTCCTTAGTGTTATGCTCTAATTTATGATTTTATGATGTGTGTAGTGTGTGCACAACTTTCTTTTGATAATGACGGTATATATTACAGTATATTTTTCTAGAGTATACAAGAGAAGTGTGCATCTTTCATTAATAAAAGGAAATGCGCTTTGGGCAAAGAAAAAAAAAACCTCTTGTCGATTTAAGAGTTAGAGTAATTAATAGCATAACTATATTGCGCTCTGGTTACTTGTGTGTGGTTTTTTTTTTTTTGGTGACAGAGACATACATCATAGATAGAAGTGACACAGAGAGGGATCCAATGATACCATCGGCCGACATGCTGAAGGGTGTGTGAGCCATCACGCCAAGTCAAACTCAAAGTCGGACAAAGATGAAAAATCAACAAACAAACAAAATCAAGCACCCGCGCTGAAATCAAATTGTAATAGCACATTATTGATACAGGCAATTCAACTCAGATAACAGAATACCTTCATGTTCGATAACACTAGTTAAATAAATATATTGAAACCTAGATCCGAACCAGGCTTGGAATGTAGGGGATTACATGAAGGTCAGCAAGAATTTTTCGTGTGTATTTGACAAACGCGTCGGTGTCTAGGTGATGATACCTGAAGCGCTCCATTCCAATCAACTTATTACCAAGATCAAATCTCGGACTTCGGAGGAGATCCCAGTTGTAGAGATAGTATTCTGCAAAGTGGAACACTAGGGCGTCACCCATTGTGACCACCGGCATATGATATCGAAACGAAAAGGGCGCGGCGATGACACGACGCCGATCCCAATGTGGCGGGTTGGAACCATCATCCAGATCACCGCACACCCACATCTCGAGAACACCGGCCGCTGACGACCGAGGCGCGCACACACACAACTCCCCGTGGAGGTCGATTAAGTTGGACGCCTCGTAGTTCAACGTCGGCGTGCAAGCAGGCGCCGGTACCATGCTGAACGACTCGTCCTCTAACCTGAAGCGGACGAAGCCTGGAGCGACTGGTGTGTCGTGGAGAACCTCTTCCTCGACGTTGACGGTCCAGAACAAGGAGCCCTTGAAGAAGGTCGCCGTTCGCCGTGGCATGACATGATGCGGAGGCGGCGCTGCAGCAGTGTCACGCCAACAGAGGTCTGTTCCTATGGTGAACACCCCCATCTTGGTGCATTCTTTCAGATAACCGTATAGGCAAGCAACCTTGTAAGCATTGAAGGCAGGGTCATGGCCAAAACCGAACGCCTGAGGACCTTGGAAGCGGTCGACGGGCCCGACGGCGTTAGGGGTCGGGGGAAGCGTGATGCTGCGCCGGGTGGCCGGGTTAACTACGTGCACTGTGTTGTCGCTAGGCAACAGCACCAGTCCATCGCAATGCGCCATGCTGTGCAACGCCGCCTTCTTCGAGCGGTAGTCGGACACGGCGTGTAGGAGCGTGGCGACGCCCTTCTCCTTCCCATCCCACTGGTACAGACCGGCGGCGGTCAACTCTCTGGTTGAAGAAGCGAGAGTGCCATCGTCGTCGTTCTTCCCGATCCACGGCGCGACGAGCAGGGACGAGGTCTGGAGGCGGAGGTGATCTCGGAGGAAGGAGGCCTCGTCGATCGATCGATCGGTGAAGGATCGGTGTGTATATATGGGCTTATTAGCTGGGCTCTTGCTGTAGACTTGCACGTTTGCGGGTGGTCTCTACGAATAAGTAAATTTACCGGCACCGGTATGTACCGTTTTTTTTTGTTTTTGACGCGCGGTATGTACCAAAAAATCTGCCGTTCGTCAGTTTCCTCACAATCTGTGCAGCCTTACTTGGTATAAACTAGTAAATCAATTCCATCTCCTATACCCAGTGAATACATCTGACAAAACGTACAAACACAGACGTAGATCCTATTATTGTGCAGCTTTTTACAGGAGAGACCTTGGGTATGCAGCGCAAGATGCATTCTAAAATATTCTCTCTCTCCCCATGCAAATGACTTCTTTTTAATTTGATAGCAAAAAATTGAATGATATTTATCTTTTTAACCATAACTCCGTTTTTCAAAAAAAAAAAAATTATAATTCGTAGGGAGAAGATCTTCAGAACAAGCTCAATTAAGGATACATTTGAACTAGTTTTAATTTTACTATTTCACTCATTTGAAAGAATATAATTTCACCCGTTCAAAAATCATTATCTCACAAATTTAAAAAGTACATTAGATATGTTTCACTCGTTCAAAAATCATTATTTCACTTATATCTTTTTTACAAAAGATATGTTTCACACATTAAAAAAATACATTACACTCACTCAATTGAAATAATATATTTCACTTGTTAAAAAACTGATTTCACATACGCTTGAAATGTTGAAATAACTGATTTCTGAAATATGCATGTAAAATATTTCACTCATCTTCGCAAATATATTTCTTTAGTTTCAATTAACATATTTCAGTCAAACATTGAAAATTTTGTTTCACACTAAAAATATATATTTCACTATTTTCAAAAAACTAATTTCACATATTTCGGAAAACACATTACACTCACTCAATTGAAATACTATATTTCATTTGTTCCAAAAAACTGATTACACTCATTGCAAAAGATAGATTTCACTAGTTTCAGAAAAACACATTACAATCACTCAATTGAAGAAACATTTTCACAAACTGGAATATGAAACTCACAAAGAAAACTATATTGAAAAGTGGTTTCAATTATTTCAATAATTGATTTCAATTATTTCAAAAATTGTAATTTGAAATGAGTGAAATTAATATTTGATATGATTGAAATAGTAAAAATTAAACTAGTTCAAATATATTCAAAATTGGTCTTATTCTAAAGATCTTATGTTTAGGAATTTGAATATATGAAAACTTTAAATAATAGAACATTACTATAAAAAAATATTGGCCATCTTAAAATGTAAACAAAAATAAAATGCTTGGATTTATTTGAGAGAGAGAGAGGAGAGATCCTGCATGTATACGTACATCCCACTGCAAAAAGTATTGCCTCTTCTGAGTTGAGCCCTATTAATGTGACATTGATTTGACTATATACAAAAAAAATTAACTGCCACAAATACACTGCTATACATTGGATGTGGGCCACCACAACAAGAATCGCGAAGCAAATTGACCGGTGGATGTTTCACCGCTAGCTACCGGAACCGGTAGAAAGTGCTTTGCGCACTAGTAGAAAACAGACCTTTTGTCCAAAGCATTAGTCCCAGTCTAGTTTTGAACCGGCACTAATGTGACCATTAGTCCCGGTTCGGGACGGGCATCATTAGTCGCGGTTCGTTCCGGACCTTTAGTCCCGGTTCGTGTTACGAACCGGGACTAAAGGGGTTGTGCCAGGCTGGTGTCAGCCTGGGGCCCCACGATTACCTTTAGTCCCGGTTCGTGGCACGAACCGGGACTATAGGCTCACCTTTAGTCCCGGTTCGTGCCACGAACCGGGACTAAAGATCCCCTATATGAATTCGGCCAGCCCGAGCACAGTAGTCCTCCCTATTTTTCCCCTTCTTCCCCTCCTTTGTTCTTCCTCTTCCTCGAGCTCATCCTCCATTTTTGCCAAAATTTGTCAAGATTTGGAGGCACCCCATCCATCCAAGTGTTCACAAAGGTTAGCAACTTTGTCCTTTCATCTCTCATTGCTAGATTAGCTCTTGCAATGCTCTATAAGTATAGTGATTTGTGGGTTTTAGTTTGGGAGTATTTATATGTGGTAGTTCATTTGATTTATATGCAATTTGAGCTCAAATTAACTTCTTACTTTGCATGTGTAGGTGTGGTTTACTTAGTGCCTTCCCGTCCCCGTCCTAACCACTGTCGATCGCCCGCACCGTCCCGTCGCCGGCACCACCTTGGTGAGCCTCTTGTTCTTATCCTTTTTATAAAAAAAAATCATGTTTGTAAGATTTAGATAGTTACTTGTATAGTTTTCTTACCTATATGGTTGCTTGTTATACATAGTGGCATGGTTTTGATATCCGTCCCCGTCGGCCCTCGTCCGGTTTATGATTCGGATGTGGTATATACTCTCTTTTATAATTGTTTGTTGCATTTCGTGTTTATGACAATTATGCCCATCAAGTTGACATAGATATTTTTATCTAGGAGGTATGTGAACCGGAAATTGCAACCGACATAGATATTCTTGTCAAGAAGTTAAATTTAGTTGAAAAAGAAAACGAGTATTTGAAAGAAAAATTGAAAAGAGTTGAAGAAGAGAAGATGAAAGTGGAGTTGTATGTTTCTGATGTCGTCGATGATCACAAGATCAAGATGGATGAAATGCGCTTGAAGATTAGAAAATTTAAAAAATATGCCATTGATAGTGAGGCTTGGTATCACTATGCTGTTGGATCAATTGTTACCTTAGTTGCGATCTTGATCGCATTTGTTGTTGCATTTAAATGCTTTAGCTAGAGAGTTTGTATGTTGCTTTATGAGAACAAGTGTGTATGAACTTGTATTAATTTGGTCTTTTCGGTGTTGTGTAATGAAGATGAGCCGGCAATGGATGTACGATGACCGATGCTCTCCCCAGTTCATTAATGGCGTGCATACTTTTCTGGTTGCGGCTGAGGCAAACAAGCGGGCGGATGGTTTTATGTATTGTCCATGTGCTGGCTGTAAGAATGATCGAAATTACTCTAACTCAAGAACCATTCACGTCCACCTGTTTGAGTCCGGTTTCATGTCCGGCTATAACTGTTGGACCAAGCACGGAGAAAGAGGGGTCCTAATGGAAGAGAATGAAGAAGAAGAGGATGACGACAGCTATCCTGGCCATGGGTTCCATGAATACGATGGTACAACAATGGGGGAAGAAGCTGAGCCGGCAATGCAGGAAGGAGCTGAAGAAGAGGCATCAGATGAGCCCGCTGATGATCTTGGTCGGGCCATTGCCAATGCAAAGAGAAACTGCGCAAGTGAAAAGGAGAAGCTGAAGTTGCAACGCATGTTAGAGGATCACAAGAAATTGTTATACCCAAATTGCGAAGATGAAAAGAAAAAGCTGGGTACCACACTGGAATTGCTGCAATGGAAGGCAGAGAATGGTGTACCTGACAAGGCATTTGAAAAGTTGCTGAAAATAATGAAGAATAAGCTACCAAAGGACAACGAATTGCCCGACAGTACGTACGAAGCAAAGAAGGCCGTCTGCCCTCTAGGATTAGAGGTGCAGAAGATACATGCATGCCCTAATGAATGCATCCTCTACCGCGGTGAGTACGAGGATTTGAATGCATGCCCGGTATGCTGTGCATTGCGCTATAAGATCGGCCACGATGACCCTGGTGATGTTGCGGGCGAGCGCCCCAGGAAGAAGATTCCTGCCAAGGTGATGTGGTATGCTCCTATAATACCACGGTTGAAACGTTTGTTCCAAAACAAAGAGCATGCCAAGTTGATGCGATGGCACAAAGATGACCGTAAGAAAGACGGGAAGTTGAGAGTACCCGCTGACGGATCACAGTGGAGAAAAATCGAGAGAAAGTGGAAGGACTTTGCAGGAGACGCAAGGAACATATGGTTTGGTTTAAGTGCAGATGGCATCAATCCTTTTGGGGAGCAGAGCAGCAATCATAGCACCTGGCATGTGACTCTATGTATCTATAACCTTCCTCCTTGGTTGTGCATGAAGCGGAAGTTCATTATGATGCCAGTGCTCATCCAAGGCCCCAAGCAACCCGGCAACGACATTGATGTGTACCTAAGGCCATTAGTCGAAGAACTTTTAGAGCTGTGGAATGGAAAAGGTGTACGTGCGTGGGATGAGCACAAACATCAGGAATTTGACCTGCGAGCGTTGCTATTTGTAACCATCAATGATTGGCCTGCTCTCAGTAACCTTTCAGGACAGACAAACAAGGGATACCACGCATGCACGCACTGTTTAGATGATACCGACAATATATATTTGGATAAATGTAAGAAGAATGTGTACCTGGGGCATCGTCGATTTCTTCAGAGCAGGCATCCCGTAAGAAAGAAAGGCAAGCATTTCAAAGGTGAGGCAGATCACCGGAAGAAGCCTCGCCACCGTACTGGTGATGATATACTTGATATGGTCAAGGATTTAAAAGTAATCTTTGGAAAGGGTCCTGGCGGACAATCTGTTCCGAATGACGCTGACGGACGCGCACCCATGTGGAAGAAGAAATCTATATTTTGGGACCTACCCTATTGGAAAGACCTAGAGGTCCGCTCTGCAATCGACGTGATGCACGTGACAAAGAATCTTTGCGTGAACCTGCTAGGCTTCTTGGGCGTGTATGGGAAGACAAAAGATACACCGGAGGCACGGGAGGACCAGCAACGTATGCACGGAGAAGACGGCATGGATCCAAAGCAGTTTCAGGGTCATGCCAGCTACGCTCTTACCAAAGAAGAGAAGGAAATCTTCTTCGAATGCCTGCTCAGTATGAAGGTCCCGTCTGGCTTCTCGTCGAATATAAAGGGAATAATAAATATGCCAGAGAAAAAGTTCCAGAACCTAAAGTCTCATGACTGCCACGTGATTATGACGCAACTGCTTCCGGTTGCATTGAGGGGGCTTCTACCGGAAAACGTTCGATTAGCCATTGTGAAGCTATGTGCATTCCTCAATGCAATCTCTCAGAAGGTAATCGATCCAGAAATCCTACCAAGGTTAGAGAATGATTTGGTGCAATGTCTTGTCAGTTTCGAGTTGGTGTTCCCACCATCCTTCTTCAATATCATGACGCACGTCCTAGTTCACCTAGTCGAGGAGATTGCCATTCTGGGTCCTGTATTTCTACACAATATGTTCCCCTTTGAGAGGTTCATGGGAGTCTTAAAGAAATATGTTCGTAATCGTGCTAGGCCAGAAGGAAGCATCTCCAAGGGCCATGAAACAGAGGAGGTCATTGAGTTTTGTGTTGACTTTATTCCTGACATTAAGCCGATTGGTGTTCCTGAATCGCGGCATGAGGGCAGACTGGGTGGAAAAGGCACGCTAGGAAAGAATTCAATAATATGTCGGGACGGGCATTCTTTGGCGCAAGCACACTACACAGTTCTACAAAGTTCCGCCTTGGTGGCTCCGTATATCGAGCAACACAAGAATATTCTACGCTCCAAACACCCGGAGTAGTCTGACGACTGGATTACACATGAACAAACTGTGACTTTCGCCGGTTGGTTGCAGACACGTCTCATGCATGACGACACTGTTGCAGATGACCCGTACTTGCTGTCCAAGTTACCATCTTCGACTATATTGACTTTCAAAGGGTACGAGATAAATGGGAATACATTTTACACGATCGCCCAAGATAAAAAGAGCGCCAACCAAAACAGTGGTGTCCGCTTTGATGCAACAAACACCAATAGGCCAAAGGACACAGATTATGGTTACAAAGAGGAGATATGGGAACTTGACTATGGACTTGGTTTGAAGGTCCCTTTGTTTCGGTGCAAATGGGTCAATCTGAGAGGAGGCGGGGTAAAGGAAGACCCGCAGTACGGAATGACAACAGTGGATCTCAACAATCTTGGGTACGCAGACGAACCATTCGTCCTAGCCAATGATGTGGCGCAGGTTTTCTATGTGAAGGACATGTCTACCAAGCCGAGAAAAAGAAAAGATAAGGAAGCGAATACATCATACGATGAGCCAAAGCGCCACATAGTTCTTTCAGGGAAAAGAAACATCGTGGGAGTGGAGGACAAGACAGACATGTCAGAAGATTATGAAAAGTTTAATGAAATTGCTCCCTTCACAGTGAATGTTGACCCGAGCATCAAGTTAAACGATGAAGATTGTCCATGGTTACGGCGCAAAGGGACACACGCGAAGAAAAAGTTTTATACCCAAAGATCCCACTCTGAGATGTGACCGGCTTCTCTAGTTAGTTTCCGGACTTATATATCTGGAAAGTCCCACTTCGGACAAACCGGAGGGAATCTTTGTAATAGAACTCTGACTTATGTGTTTTGGCATTTGAAACGCGAAGAAATATTATGTCCAAAGCCACGTCATCAATTTGCAACCCTTTTTGACTTCATTTGCTATTTTTCATGCATTTACTGATTTTTTGGAGCTTAATGACCCTGAAATTGAAAAGCACTACAAATGAACTCTGAAAAGGTTGAAAGTTGGCATGGTATGATCATTTCACCCACATAGCATGTGCTAAAAAGTTGAGAGGGTTACGGCAAAAACTGGATCCACTTCGTGTACAAAATGGACAATCTCTTTCGAAGTATCAGGGTTTCAGACGAAAACTCGTCTGTTACAAAGGCATTTCATTTTTTTAAACTTATTTCAACTCCAGACTTTTTGTGTGTTCAGTATGCACTATTTGAAGCCACGTCATCAATTTTCAACCCTTTCTGACTTCATTTGCTATTTTTCATGCATTTACTGATTTTTTTGAGCTAAATGACCCTGAAATTGAAAAGCACTACAAATGAACTCTGAAAAGGTTGAAAGTTGGCATGGTATCATCATTTCACCCACATAGCATGTGCTAAAAAGTTGAGAGGGTTACGGCAAAAACTGGATGCACTTCGTGTACAAAATGAACAATCTCTTTCGAAGTATCAGGGTTTCAGAAGAAAACTCGTCTGTTACAAAGGCATTTCATTTTTTAAATAACCTAAGAATTACCAAATTGAATATAATGATAAAACACGCTAATATTAAACAACAGAAAAAAGAATCACTGCAAAATCTATTTTTAAAGTAAAGTTATTCACAAACTAGTGATTCACACAAATTTCAAATAATTCGAATTTAAACTATTCAAATTTGAAAACTACTGCAAAAAGATTCACTCATTAATTCTAAATAAAGCAAAAAAAAACTCAGAAACAAAAGAAAATAAGTAAAACAGAAATTAAAAAAACTGAAAAGTAAATAAAAAAATGCCCGCCTACTGGGCCACCACGGCGTATTGGGCCAGGATGCAGGCCCAGTAGGCCCAACAGGGCAGCACAGGTGCGGTAGGCCCAGAAGGCCTGCATTAGAGAGGAGCTCGACACGGTACCCGCGGCGGGGCTTATAAACCGGTGCGAGCTCCTCTCAACTAGCGAGGTGGGACTAAACATTCGACACGGGAAGCCAGACCTTTAGTCGCGGTTGGTGGTTCCAACCGCGACTAAAGGCCCCACTTTAGTTGCGGTTGGAGCCACCAACCGTGACTAAAGGCCTGCGCTTCCCGCCGCTTCGGCTGGGTGAATTCACCTTTAGTCGCGGTTGGTGGCTCCAACCGCGACTAAAGGGGGGGGTCTTTAGTCGCGGTTGGAGCCACCAACCGTGACTATAGGTGTTTGTATATAAGCGGCAATTTGCAAAATTTCAGAACTCATCGCTTTTCCCCCCTCGACGACGCCGAACAAGACGCCTCCAGGCTGCCGGATCAGCACCCCGCCGCCGTCGCCGTCGACTCGCCTCGCCGTCGCCATCGCCGTCGAATCGCCTCGCCGTCGTCGTCGCCTCGCCGCGCCATCGCCATCGCCGTCGCGCGTTGACCTTGCCGCCCCCCTCGATCTCCTCCTCGACCTCTCGCGCGCCGTCGCCGTCGTCGTCGCCGTCGCAGTCGCCGTCGCCGTCGCCGTCGACTCGCCTCGCCTCGCCGTCGCCCCGCTGTGAGCCCCCCCCTCTCCTCTCCCTGCCGCGTGCCATGGCCGCCCCTCCCCGAGAGCCCACACACACACACACATGATGCATGAACACACACACACACATGTTAGAATGATGTATTTTTGTGTAGATGAATGTTATGTTAGAATGAATGATATGTCAGAATGATGTATTTTTGTGTAGATGATGTATTTTTGCAAATTTATATGTATATTTGTGTAGATGAATGTTATGTTAGAATGATGTATATATGTAGAATGATTATGGATAAGTTATAATTAGATGGACAAAAGTAGATTGGATGATGGATATATGTAGAATGATGTATATATTGGATGATGTAGAATTACAAAAATCATAATCAAGCATTTAAAAAATGTTAAATTTGCATAGAATTTGTTCTCGACGTCTACGATGCCCGGCCCGCATCCTCGTCGTCGGATCGGTGGCGAGGACCTGCTTCAGAGGCGCCATGTCCGGGACTGGGCTCCGCCGGGCTGGCACTGGGAGGTGCTACCTTCCGGGGCGCGCAGTTTGGTGAGGAACCGGGCTCCCGTCGTCGACCCGGAGCTTCTTTGGTGGCGTTCGCGTGGGCCACTTTCGGAGCGGAGGCAGCCGGCCCCGTCGGAGGTGGTACGTCGCCGTGTCAGGGAGGAGGACGAGCACGTCCGTCGCTAAATGGATGCGTTGGACGTCAGGTTCTCCAATACCTGGCAGGTTCCTCAGGGATCTCACCCGAGCTATGATCCTGTGATGGTTCCTTCTCTTTGGGTGTCCACCGCCCACGCCTCAGGAACCGCGGGTGAACTAGATTCTTCGATAATATTCGATCTGTATTAGCTAGTGATAATACTCGAGATGTATTCGAGATTATATTCGATAATATTCGAGACGATTTATTCGAGATTATATTCGATGATGCATATTATATGAATTATTCGAGATGCATATTATGTACTATGATTCAGTTTTTCCTTATTGATTGCATGCATTCTAAATTGAATACTAAATTGTTTTATATTTCTTCTGGATTAGTTAAATAAAAGCTATGGACAATACCGGCAGAGAAGGAGAAGAGGCTCTGTTCGACATCATACGCTCCACGAGCCCAGAGCATGAACCTGAAGATGATGACGGCTCGCAATATCTGAACAATTCCGGTGAGGGTTGTATGATATTTGATGAAGACGAACGAATAGATGAAGGTGACGACAACGATCTTGACGAAGAAAATGTTCTTCAAATAACAAAGACCGGCGAGGTATATTTAATATATAAGCCATCCGATGATCATTACATGTCTTAATTGATTTGTATGTATTAACGAATCGATCTTTCTTCTTTTAGGCCTCCGGATCGAGCAAATCTTCTACAAGCGACAGGGTAGTTCGAGGCCCGGCCAAAAAGTTGGACAAAGGCGTAAAGTTCAACATCGATTCCATCAAAACATCAACTGGCGAACCGCTTAAACCTAGGAAAAATGCGACCAAGTTCAAGAATCAATGCGGAGTTATTGTCAGGGACCAAATCCCGATCTCCGTTCAAGAATGGAAAAAGCCAGCAAAGGGAGATCGAGCAGGAGTTACTTTTGTCGACAAAAGAGCAAAAGATGTGCTTTGGACTATGCTCATGGAACATTCCACCCTACCAGATAATTTGACAGATGCAGATCTGAAGAAAGTCAGAAACTATGCTCTTAAAAAGATGGCGATCGCATTCAACACCTTCAAGAAAAATGCATGGACTAAGTACGCCAAATCAAAAAAGAAGACTCCAGAATTCACAGGAGCACTGGTGAAGGCAAAAGATCACTGGGACGCTTTCGTGAAGTTCAAGGAATCGGAAGAAGCTAAGGAACGGTCGAGAAAAAACAAGATTAATGCTGCGAAAAAGAAGTGGCACCATCATCTGGGGCCAGGTGGCTACCAGGTGGCCCTGCCTAAGTGGGATCAATCTGAGCAAGAGATGATTAGTAAAGGGGTCAGTCCAGTTACATTGACATGGCCCCCCAGGTGCAGGACATGGTTTTATGCGCATGGGGGGAAGTTGGACCCAGAGACAGGGCTGGTTATGGTGAAGGCAAGTCTTAAAGAAGCGACAGACGAAATACTTATTGCAATAGAAGAAGCTCGAACGGGGGTGTTCGCACCCAACAGAGATAACGACGAGCTTACGCGCGCCCTGAAGAATGCTGAACACCCGGGAAGAACACGAGGCAAAGGCGTTGTTCCGTGGTATGAGGGGTTTGCGGATTGGAACGACGACTATAGAAGCCGTGCGAGAAAGAAGAAGCAGGAGGAGCAGAAGAAGAAGGAGGAAGCACTCCGCCTTGAAGGCCTAGAATCAAAGCACCTGGAGTTGGAACGATTTGTCAGGCGGCAGCAGGAGCAGATCGACTCACTCAGCCAGGAAAGGGCGTCTCAGCGGCAGCATGAGCAGATCGATCCAGCATTGGATAGCACCGTCCCATCTATGCCGAGAAGCAGCGTGGGTTCCGCCCCGGCCGATATCGATAATGCACTGCTAGCTAGCTACCCTGTGGATGATATCAAAGACAGGACTAACTGTGAGCTACACATGAAAGTGAAGAACTTATCCATGAAGGTGGCGGACGGCTATGCTTTAGCAAATCCCCCTGAAGCAACCTTCCATTGCAATCCCATTCCAGCTGGCTATGCTCGTGTCGGGGTTGATGAAGTGATGTCAGGATATCACGAGCTACAACTTGACATTCTTGGAGGTGACGAGGAGAGAACACTGGGAGAGGCCATACATCGTATCATTCTATGGAAAAAGGATTGCATCGTCTTTCCAAGGCCACCGACTCCTCCTCCCCCAAGTCCGCCGCCGCGTCAGTCGACTCCTCCTCCTCCAAGTCCGACACCGCGTCAGCCGACTCCTCCTCCAAGTCCGGCACGGCGTCAGCCAACTCCTCCTCCTCCAAGTCCGCCGGCACCGCGTCGGCCGACTCCTCCTCCAAGTCCGGCACGACGTCAGCCTAAGCAACAGCGGAAGAGAGAGGCAGCAACTACGATGGCTAGTGGTACAACAGACAAGAAATTCAAATATGGTCCAAGCCTCAAGCCTCTTCCGAAGTTGTCTTACCACCTGACTCAGGAGGAACTCGACGACGCATGTGATGCCCAATTGAAGGCCCATTTTGCACCGAAACCGCCCGCGCCGCCAAAGGAGAAAGTACCTGAGCATGTCTCACAACACTTTATTGATATGGCTCGACTGGCTGACAATCAGATGGACTCCGACTATGTGCGGTCTATCAAGAAGTCATATTTAGCAGGGCAAAAGGAGTCGAGCTTGAGCTCGAGCCAAGCAGTTGGCAAAAAAAGCGGGAAAACTGTTCCCCAGCTGGGAGAACAGGCAGTGCAATCGATCCCCCCGCTCATTGTACAAACACATGTGAGTACCGCCGATCGGCTGGTAATAACCGACGATCTTAGAAGGCAGGCTAAAGAGGCCGGTGTCACTGTTGAACAACTCCTAGGCCTTGAGGAAATCCCCGGGATTACAGAGGAGGAAGTAAAATACCAATATGTCCGCGGCAAACCTCTGGTCAAGCCTGACGATGTCAAGCTTCTACCAACGAGAATGTACAATTTGCATACGTGGTACATGCAAGAAACAGCAAATACCAATCAAGAGTCCCTCATGGTGAAAGTCAATAGAAAGCATTACTTCCATAAAAAAGATTTGTGGATTCATTATTCAGAGTTGTTTCAGTTATTCCAACAAGACGCACTCGACAAATCTATCGTCAGTTGCTATTGTGTGTAAGTGATTTCTTTCTGTAATTTAAGTCTCTAGCTAGCTAGCTAGATGTGCTCTCGTTCGTTACCTGTAATTATCCTCACTATATTCTTTTCTGTGGTATTATGCATAATGAAGATGTATAAAATGAAAAAAGCTGGACGCTATGGCATTGGGTTCATTGACCCAAATACGGTTAATCAGGCAATATGGGAAGATCAATATTCGAGAAAATACACAGAGAGATTCCTGCTAGAGTTTTTGAAGCAACTAAACACCCAACCAGAAATACTACTTCCTTACAACTTCGGGTGAGTGTTACTATATCTTGTACTACAAATTCTATTTTTTGCTTACTAGATGTTAATAAGTGTAGTTGATGAGTTATGCACATGCCCGCTTATTTATAAAAAACGTGTGCGCATGCAGTTACCACTGGATCTTGTTAATCATTGAAGTTGACAAGGGAAAAGTTAAAGTACTGGACTCACTATATAAGAATCCATCCGAATACGCAACCGTGAGGGGGATGGTCGACAGGTAATTTCAATCATTATCGCACTATGTCGGCCTCTTTACTTCATTTCCTGATATCAACTAGTTAATAACTCCTTTATTCATTTTCTTTGCCGGCGGGCAGGGCTTGGCAAAAGTTCATCAAAGAGGTCCCCGGCGAATGGAAACAACAGCTAAAATGGGTGCGACCCAAGGTAATTAAGTAGTACTAGCTAGCTACGTCCGTGCATCTCTTTAATTCTAGTTTCAATACCATTATCATGCTTGATTAATTATTACCTGATTGAATTTTATTCTCGTAAAGTGCATGAAGCAGGAGCAGGGGAATGCTTTATGCACATACTACGTTTGCGAGAACATTCGCATGATCACGTCTGAAAGGAGCAGAGATGAAAGAAATCTTTGGGTACGTTTGCCAGAACACTATCCATAATTTTTTTATCATGATCTAGCTAATATATATACACACAACTAATATATTCATCTTGATCTCCTGATTATAGCTGATGGAGATGCGGGGCCAGCTCCTACCAACGGCTCGCGTACGAGCAATTCAAGAGGAAATAGCTGGATTTCTGCTCGACCAGGTCATAGATCCCAAAGGAGAATACCATTACAAGATCAAGCAGTAATGCCCTGCATATGTAATGATCCGCAAATTGTAGGAGAAATTGTATATACCAAATTGTATATATATATGAATGTGAATGGTCGTCGTACGAGAAATTCGATGATATATATATATATATATATATATATATATATATATATGATCGGTTCTACGAGAAATTCTATTTATATATATATATATATATATATATATATATATATATATGCACAACGTGTACAATATGTAGTAGCGTAATATATGTTTGAAATGAAAAATAATTAAATGGAAAACACAAAATTAAAAGGAAAAATAAACCATAATTAATTCATAAACCCCTAAAGGATTAAAAGGAAAAATAAACCAAAATTAAAAGAATTAAATACTTTTAGTCCCGGTTGGTGTTATCAACCGGGACTAAAGGTCCCCCAGCCCACGGCGCCGGCAGATGCCACGTGGTGGGCCTTTAGTGCCGGTTGGTGTTACCAACCGGAACTAAAGGTCCCCCAGCCCACGGCGCCGGCAGGTGCCACGTGGTGGGCCTTTAGTGCCGGGCCGTGTTGAACCGGGACTAAAGGGGGGGGCCTTTAGTCCCCACCCTTTAGTGCCGGTTGGAGAACCGGCACTAAAGGCCCTTACGAACCGGCACTATAGGCCGATTCTGCACTAGTGGCGGTGGTCTCTACCGGTTCCAAACGTATTAGAAACGGGTCGCTTGCTTTTTTTTCTCAGTCCAAACAAATTTATTTATTGCTGTATATAATATAATGTTCATGGTAATACAAAAAAAAGTCCGGAGGGGTAAGTAGACATAAATGACGACCTAGCTCCAAACCAAAAGTATGTCTAGCACGACTATGTTCCTCGAAATTTGCTTCTCGCCTTTTAAAGATGAAAGATCAATGCTGAAACTGACTCGCAGTAGCTTTAATCTCCGTGATGACGACGCTTGCATACGTTCCTCCAGTAGTGTGCTTGATGTCAGTGACTACACCTTGACAATCTGACGCAATCTCTACATGCGTTATAAAGATATCTAGAGCAAGGGCTAGAGCCTCTTGACAAGGAAGAGCTTCAAGAGTCCCCGAATCCGTAATGCCAGAGCACCTGATAGTTGAGGCTCCTAGATTGGTACCCTCGGAATCTCCATCGTCGTAGGCTTCTTCATTTGACTCACGCGACACCGCGCCATCTACTCTGATCTTAGCGACTCATTGCGCCGGCGGGATCCAACTTTTTCGTTGTTGTCTTGCTGCGGGAGGAACCGTCCCATGATCTTTCCTTGGCTTGCGGTCATCTAGCGCTTTTATATATTTTGCAATGAAGCTCTGGGTGGCCTGTGGACTTCAAAAGGTTTGCTCGTGGAGTGCTTGCCGGCGAGCATACCATATCGCCTAAAGAGTGACAATGACTTGAATAAAATTGTCATGCGGGAGCTCCTCCATAATCGAGAAAATCCATCATTTTGCTTCCAGCTCTCTTACACCATTAAGAAGCTCACTACAAGAAATATGCTATCTTGTGACCCTCTAAATTGGTCCCTGAATGGTCTTTATTTTTAATTTATGGCCTTTTGTGACCAAAAATAATTGGTCAAAAGCTGAACGTCGTAAATGAAACTTAAAGACCTTTTTTGTGAAATGGTCGTAGAAGGTCACGACCAAAATAAAATGTCGTAGATTTTATGACCAATTATTTTGGTCACTGGCAATCTTACCAGAACACGTCAGATCCAACGTGGCAAGATGATTTGTAGTGGCTCCACCAAGTCAGGGTCATGTAATGCCCACACGCATCGTGCCACACTGCAATGTAGCAATGAGTGCTGCCAAGAGTCGTCTGCGCTGCAAAGCCCATAGCTAGAGGCCGTTAGACATGTTCTGATGATGCAATAGGTCGGCAGGTGGGAGCGGTCGTTGCGCAAGACTCCATAGAAAAAATTGACTTTATATGAGACATCAACCTTTCACATCTTTGTCCACAAATTCTGCTTCCCTCTGTGTTTGACGTGTCCGATCATCTCTCAAGCCAAGCCTTCCGTCTGAGCTTTGTGGCAACTAGCATATGGTATGCGGACTGCACCGTAAAACCTTCACTTTTTCCACGAGCCCAAGATCAAAAGCCGTCCACCAATCTATTGCATATCGAATGAATGACGTCCACATCAACTGGCAAGAAAACCGCATATAGGATTGTTTAGTTCCATTTTCCATTAGCAATTACGAGATTGCTCGCTTGTTGCAGATGGTCAAGTACCCGGCTAGTGATCGGCCGCATGTTGGAGGGGCGGGATAACTAATTATGACGCCATATGTTAGTGCTCTCACCGTCTCCGATGCGTCGTATGATTCCCTGAGAAAGGGTGTCTCACCCGTCAGGAATAACTCACCATATTTGTGAGGGCACCCCCTCCCCAATTCAGCCTGCAAAAATTCACGCGAGGGGAAATATTTTGCTTTAAGAATAGTATGGGCCGCTTGCTGGGGCGCGGCTATGTGCCGCCCGCAGTGAGCCGTACGGGAGCATCACCTGCAACTAGACGGTAGTGGACTGGCCCACTGACGACATGGTCATGTCAAGCTGACATAATGCTGACGTCACACCTGATTTTATCCTTGTCCTTTTGTTTATATTTTAGAAAATACATATACTATAAATACAAATCAGTAAATGCAGTGTAAAAAACTTAAATGCAGTTTAAAAAAAGTTTTCCAAATTTTTAGAAAATGTTTATACCACCCAAAAAAGTGAACATTTCAAAAATGCTCAGCCAAACTTGTGTACGTAACACTTTTTCAAACTATATACACTGTAAAAAATGTTTGTGTAATAAAAAAAATGATTCGTACCATTCAAAACAATGTATGTTACATTTAGAAAAAAAATGTTCACATGTTTCAAACAAAATGTTTGTGACATTTTTAAGAAAATGTTCATCCAGTGTAAACAAATGTTTGCATAGTTCAAAAGAGTGTTTTGTGTATCATACAGAAAAAATCTTTTACACCAGTTCAAAACAAGTTTTTAAGAAAATGTGAGATCATGTATTTTCAAATATTAAACATATACAAAAATGTTTTATGTGTATAGGAAAAATGTACAATTTGTGTGCAGAAAGTAGACATGAAAACATATGCGGCAAACTAAGTGTAGCTCAGATGGTTAGATTCATTGTGGTGGACTTGGGACAACAAAAATGATCCTACTATGTACCAAAAATGATCCTACTGAGTTTTCCTTGATAAATGTTAAATTGGTACATGGTAGGATGCCTTGTGGTGGACTTGGGACAACAAAAATGATCCTACTATGTACCAGGAAAATATTTACCATGTATTTGATAAATGTTAAATTGGGACAACAAAAATGATCCTACTATGTACCAAAAATGTACAACACTTATGAAAATGTAGACATGCGTTGCAAAATAAATAAATAAAACCAAAGAAAACCGAAGAAAGTAATTTTTTTTTAAAGAAAACAGAGAAAGAAGCAAACAAAAACAAAAATAAAAATAAAAATAAAATAAGAAACAGAGGAAAAACCAACAGACCCGAAGAGAAGCAAAGAAAATGCAGCGAACGCATCGATTGAGAGCACAACGTGCGGTCGCCAGAGGTGACCCTTTCTTTCATATAGCTCCAGCGCGTTTGTTGCCGTTAGTGGGCGCAAAAGCAATGTCTCGCTCATCGCGACATGTTTGCTCTTCGGGTCTTTGGGGCTTTCGCTATTGTGCTGCCCCAATAGCGTGCATTCATGTGGTTTCATCACAGTGATTTTCAGAAGCTTCTATGGATCGATATGGACCAGTTCTCAAAACTTTCGCGCCTATTTATTTTCTTTTTGTTTCTTCTATGTTTCTCTTTCAATTGACTTAAGTCCTTTTTTCATTTTGGTTTTCTTCATTTCTAAAATATGTGTCAACTATTTTCAAATACGCATCTAAACATGTTAAATATTTAGCTGAACACATGTTTAACATTCGTAAATGCACATTGAACATTTTTCAACACATAGTGAATATTTTTAAATACATGTTTGAGCATTTCATTGAAATGTCATGGGCACTTTTTAGAAACATGCAAACATTTTGTGAATTTTTAGAACACATAGATGAATGGCACAACTAGTTATATTTTCTGAACATTTTTTTAAAATTGCACGATCAAATTTTAAAATTTATGAACTATTTTAAAAATGTCATGAAACACATTTTTAAACACGCAAACATTTTAAAATATCATAATTTCTTTTGAATGGTACTAGATTTTTTACGAATTATATGAACATTTTTTTTATATTTTCATGGATATATTCTAAACTTGTGAATATTTTTGTAAACGTTGTTAACATTGTCAAACATGCGATTGATTTTTAATACACAATGAATATTTTTAAGTATTCCATGAACTTTTAAATACATGATTGCCATTACATAAAAAGACGTGAACATCTTTTTAATACGTGATAAACATTTTTTAGTAACACAATGAATATGTTTGAAACATACAATAAGCATATCTGAAGACCACTTTTTAGATAATTTATGAACATTCCTCTAAAAGTTTCCCAACCTATTTGTTATATATTTCAGAAAAGAAAAAAAAGGAAGTGAAATAAATAAATAAAATAATATCTTTTGCACATGCTTACGTGTGTAGTGTGTGACAGACATACGTGCTGATGTGCTCATGGGTCTGGCCCATTTAGGGAGGTGAGTCAGGCAAGGGCACCTTCAATATTGCTACATGCGAGAGCGAGATACACCCATGAGTGAGTAGACGTGGACGTTATGTACGTGTACACCCTAGGTTAGACCGACAGATGGCAGTGGCGGGCCAAGAATCTCACCATTGGGCGTGCCATAATTCAAAAATTATGAAAAAATACACTAGTATAATTTGATCTGAGCATTATAATATTCTCAACAAACAGTTCTAAAACAGCATTAACTTGTTACATAGTTAGTGTTAAGAACATAGTAAAAATATTTTGTAGTTTTGGAGGGGGGGTGGGGAGAGGCCATGGGTGCTCTCCCATCTCGTCCGATTGACGACATTTCCACACCATTGATGCTCTTTGTGGTGATATTATTGTTTTAAGAAACATCTAAGAAAAAGAATCAATGAAAAATACAAAAATATATCAAAAATCATATTGGTCATTTTCTTCTTTCAATTGTATGACATCTTTCGGAGCTTAAAAATAACATTGAACTGACAATAAACACCTACAAACGCCTTCAACATATAAGGCTTTGGAGACCACAATAGTCACTTGCCGCTAGCAACGAGATTTAGAAGCCACTTAGGGAACATCAGTTGGGGCATTAGGGCATCTCCAATGTCGAACCTCAAACCCCCCGCAAGCGTCCTGACCGCGCGGTCCGGACATGTTGTGCCATCCAACGCGGTCCCGCATTGGCCCGTTGGGCGGTCCGAAGGAACTCCCTCGCAAACCGAAGACAAACTAGGGGGCTTTGCGGGGGTCCGGACTACAGCAACACCCGCTTTTGACTGTTGGAAATATGCCCTGGAGTCAATAATATTGCATTATTATATTTCCGTATTAATAATTAAGAGTTTATATTCTATGCTATAACTGCGATGATCCTGGAATACGCGATTCAGTGGAAAGCTCATATGCACGTGTGGAATGATAAACGGTAAAATAAGATTCCTAGTCTCGCCTCTAAGACTGGCTCAGATGTTGTTGGTGATCAGGTTTTCTGGATCTTAGGATATTGTTAAGTGTAATGATGATCCTAAAACAACCTTGAGAGTATGATGTTAGAAGCACGGTCATATTGAATCGACCCAAACTTGTTTGTTATACTTTGAGATAAAATCGTATGAAGTCAATTGTTATAACATAGAGTGTTAACGTGTGGTTTAGTTTCATAGACCATGAGAGTATCACAATCACTTCCTACTGTACGATGAGCTTTGGGGTTGCTCAAACATCATTTGTAACTAGGTGATCATAACAACAACTTACAGGTTTATCGGAAACTTGACAAGGGACTGGATAGCTCGAGAGTGGAATTTGCTCCTCCGACGATGGAGAGATATTCTTAGGGGTCTCTCGGTGTGATGTCATCCATCATCATCCGGCCAGACACAGGTGACTTTGTCATTGGGATGCCGGAACACATCAACGAGAAAGAATAACAAAACCGGTAACGAGGATAACGGTATAGTGAGCATGTGAATGACTCAAAAGGATACTGACATGTTTCGGGTTTTGTAAATTATCACGAAGTAAAGGGAATAGAATATGATAACCAAAGTTTCACTCGAATATCGTTCGTGTACTCATAGGGATGATATGGATGTCCATGATTTCGCTATTGGTCATTGAACGAACGGGTTTCCTTCATGTTTATGTGTTACCAAACCTACAGGGTCATGAGCTTAAGGTAATGACGATTTGTTAAGTCTTAATAGGATGGGAGTGATGAGAATATATTTGTGAAATTGTTTCATAAATATTCGAATAGTTTCGAGAGGACCCAAAAGCGTTTCGGGGTCACCAGAAGGTTTCGGAGACTATCGGGCAATACGGGTATTACCGATAAATAATATATAGGTGGGAAATATTTTTGGATATGTTAAATTAATAATAAAAGGTTGTTATAATAGTTACTCCCTCTGTCCCATAATATAAGGCTTTTATATTTAATGTAATATTAACGGGCCTTAAAAGGCTAAGAGGTGGAAGGCAACTTGGGCCACAAGGGCCCAAGTGGGGAAGGCTCCCCCTAATAGGAAGGGGGAGGCCGAATTGGAGGGGAAGTCCCCCTCCTCTTGGCCGGCCAAGGGAGAGGGACTTTCCCTCCCCTTGTGGCGCCCCTTCACCTCCCCTCAACCTATATATACTAGAGGTTTTGCACCCTTTGATATACCTCTGGACGATGAAGCGCTGCCGAATCATGAAGATCGTATGCTTGCAACTCGTAGAGAGGCCATGCTTTCGGTCTTACGTTCGAGGGAATGTTCGTGGGCACTTCGCGACATCGTTCATCTACGGTTCGAGGGACTTCATCAACGATGTACACCGACTCATCTTCTTCCGCTGCAACTCAGAGTTGGTAATGATCCGATCCTAACCATTATTGTATCTTCATAGTGTTCCTGATTGATCGTATGGCGATTTTTTTTGCTTTCTACTACGTTTCCCAACAATGACCACCCCACCCACCCAAAACTCTCCTCCCTCGCCCGCGTGTGTTCTCGTCCGATGCTAGCTACCCGCATTCAAGTCACTGTTGAGCGGCCGCTCAACATTGAAGCCGGCCTAGAGCGAATGTGACCTCTCACTGGCTCCGGATTAAAGCAGCGCACCGGCTTATGGCGCCGCCCGCGACGAGTCCCTGGTATCCGCGTATGTTCAATGCTGGAGATGCGTTACTAGACGGGGCGGGGCAGATATCCACCACTCCCGTTCAGTGCCCCTTCAGTCCATATGCCGCCATTAAGGAGGCTTGCCGGTCGAGAAACCCACTCCGGCGACAAGCATTGACGCACCCGGACGCCTGGCCTCGCCGAAATCCTCTATTTAAAAGTGGCCACACCTGGCTAACTCCACGCCACAACACAAGTCACTCCACATCCTCCTCCCATCCTCCTCCCTTGCACCACCTCCGCCATGACTGTAGGCGGAAATGCTTTGTGGGAGAGCCTTTCCATGGAGAAGAAGTACGACGTGGCCAGCCTTGCGGCCGGATGGTAGAGCCGCCGTGCCAGGCGGATCAAGGCAGGCATGCCGGCCAGCTCGCCCGAGGTCTCCGACGACGAGGACGACCCCACGTTGGAGACGGCCTCCGACGACACCGCACCGGAGCCCACGTGTGTGCATGTCGGCTTCACCATGAAGCAGGCGCAGGTGCACTTCAATGATGCCATGGCGGAGGAGCAGCCTACACTAGCGCCTATGTCGACGTTCCACCAGGCGCAGGAGGAACATCAGTACAACATGTTTCTCCTAGAACAACACCGGCTGGTGGAGGGCTAAATCGACGGTGAGCGCACTAGCGAGGAGGCCGTGGTGGCCATGGCCACGGCAAACCCCAACTTCACCGCGGAGCAGCGTGTGATTTATGATGTCGTCCGCGCTCAAACCGTTGCTCGCCAGGAAGCAACCGCCGCGGAGGCGCGGTTGCAGGCGATCATGGATGAGAACAACGCCAGTTGTGCATCCTACACGCCGCCGTTGAACTTTCGGGCAGGCCGGTGGGACGACAACAGCGCCAGCGCCACCATTTCCATTGTGGACCTCATGTTCATTGGTGACAGACAAGACGCAGACTCCTCTGAGGATGAGTAGGCCATGGAAGGCGGCAGGGCCTTATGTCCCACGTGGGCAGGTCGGTCTCCCGTGTTCTACTCTTCCTCGCCGAAGAACGCAACTTCACTTCATCGGTCTTATTGCCGGTGCTCATGGAGACGGCAGATGGAGGACGACGGGCTTGGTCGTCGACCATCGCAGTAGGATAGGTTTAGGGATGTAAAGGTTTTTTCTTCTAAATGTTCAAAATGTAATGAAAAATTGTCGTGTTTGCATGGATGTCATCCAATTTCTATGAAATATGCCGTGTTTGCACGAATTTCATCCCACTAGTTCAATTACGTGTTGAAATGTATGCGGACAACGTTGGATGACGGTCTCCGACATCATTATCCGCGGACAGATGCCGGAACAAATTTGCAATGTCAACATTTGAGATGTCCATACCCTACGCAACGCTCATCAACAATCCAAAGAAGCTTTGCCACATAACAAATCGGAAGAAGGGACCGAAGTCGTTACACCAAGAGCTAGCCAACCGCCCTCCTCAATTGATGCCCTAAGAGCATCTACAAACGGACGCCCTAAACCTGCCTCAAATGTCTAGACGGATGGCCCGGACATTGATTGGTCACAAAAAATCGACCCAGGCGGGCTCCTCAAATGTGCCTCGAACACCTGGGCTAACCAGCACCCCTCATATCCAACCCAAATCTAGGGTGGACATGGAGGCGCCTGGGTGCACCAGGGTGCATCCGCCACGTCGTACCCGACCCACGCTGGCCCATCTGACCCCACATATATTCGTCCCCATCCCCTCCCGGGACCAAACCATAGCCACTCCACTTCACTCCCCTTCACTCCACTCCGCCACACAAGCTCCCGTCCGGCGATCTTCGGCCTTCTCCGCCTTGCAGTGCAGCGGATCTGACTACGACCAGTCTGGATCCGTCGACTGGGTGTCGTCCCGTGCAGTTTGGAGGAGGCAATGGCCATACGTATTGCACCTTGCCTCTCCCGGGAGGACAGTGCCCGGCCGACGGCAGGATCTGTCTGGCGTGACTCCATAACGTCGACACATCGGATGCTCAGATCCTCCGGGGCTAGATCATCGCGGCCCGGGGGCCTTCAAATCTCCCCTTCCCCATCATCGGTCCGACGGAGTATGAGTCGGGACCGGTGTGCCCGTCGTGGGAAGGAGAGGATAAGGACGGCCGAGGCCTGTCTCGTCGCTGACATGGCGGCGGTGCGGGCGACCGTAGAGGAGGAAATCATCCTTGCCCACATTGTAAAGAAGCGGCAGCGGAGGAACATTCGCACCCTCGTGTGAGAGCAGAATCGGGCGGTCCGTGCCATGGCCGGACTGTCACCCAAGGAGGACAACGACGGGTCGGACAGCTCCGACGATGAGAAGATTCGACTCGATCCCTACTGCATCTTCGATCGGTACTTCCGCGAGAAGGCCGGGAAGGGCACCGGGAAGTGCAATGGCAGCCATGGATGATCTTATCCACCATAGCCAAACATGCCAAATTTTGAAAGTTCGATGGCATGTTATGATGTAGTAGCCGAACGATGTCTGTAATGCATCGTTTACATAGTTGCATCAGTTTATATGGATTTGTGTTATGCTAATTGAGATGTCTGGTTATAAGAGAAAAAAATTAAGCATTGAGCGGTCAATGTCATCGAGAACCGACATGAGCCGATGGATCTTCCAGGACCTGCCCTCCCGAGCATTTTTTGAGTGGTGAGTGTATGCTTGTGTATGTGAGCGACTTCGATTATACTCTGCTAAAAAAAGCACTTTATGAGTGTTGAAACCGACACCACCGAAGAAGAGAGAGGCCGGAGAGAATTACTCTAATGGAGAAAATTACATCTACAGTAACTGAACTTGACTCTAGGGTTCACTTTGGTCATTGTATTCATGAAAGCGCAACCTACGGTCACCGGGCTCGTTGAACCGGGTCACTGTACGATCACCCGTACCGTTTCGGCTCGTATCCGCGCACGTGGACCGCTTTGACTCGCCAGCTAGACAGGACACGTTGAGGGTTTCTTCTACCAGATCCCCCTTGCGTTCTCTCCTCATTCCCCTCTTCCGCCGGTAAATCTCTCTTCCCCTAGCCTCTCCAATCTCTCTTCCCCTCACCCAGATTTGCATCTCAGTCCTCCGCTCTCCTTAGTTGGCGTCAATTTCCGGTGATAAATTGGTGGCCGCCGCCATGTCCGGCGCGGGTAGCTCATCAGGTGCTGTCATTGCCCTGATTGCAAGATTCGCCAGATTAGGCGGTTTGAGTCCACCACAAAGAACCATCCTGGGTGGATCTTCTACAAGTGTATGAATCATAAGGTTAGTACGAGAGCATTGACCGCATTTTGTTGTTGACTCTGTTTCCCTTTGATTTGATTTTCGAATTTGTTCTTGATTTTGTCAAATAGGCCAAGCGTGATCCTTGTGACTTTTGGCACTGGGAACAAAGTTACATTGATTATTTGAAGCTGCATGGACATCTCATATGTGAACCTGTGGACAGTAAAGAAACAGATATGAAGAAAAAGAAGAACAAGACAGAAGTGGAACCTGAAGAAATGTTGAAGATGACATTGCTCTTGAAATCATTATCTGGAGATGTTAAAGATTTGGTTGCTCTCATGAAGATATCAGTTCTACTATTATTTGCAATTCTCTTTGTTTTAGTGTTAGTTTTAGTTAGGATGTGAGTGTTGGATGATGTAAGTGTTGGATGATGTAAGTGTTGGCTGATGTGAGTGTTGAACTGTGTAGCTAATTCAGCAAATGTGTTGTGTGATGTGAGTGATGATGCAAATCTTTGTGCAAGTTCTAATTAAGTATCTATGGAGATAATATGTTTGTTGCAAATTAGAGTTTGTAATTGGAGCAACTTAACATGCATTTGACTGTTGAACACTGACAAAACTGAATTTCTTCAGTTTAACACTTAAATGAATATCACATCTCCTTCATAAGTGTTTCAAAAGCATAAATACTAAAAGGTTCACAGCTTAACATCTGTTAACATCTAGAAACAAGATTCTAAGTGAATGACATGCAAAATACATCATCCATTACATGAAATGGTCATTCAGGACCTGAATTCATCAAACATGTTTACTTTTTTGGTCTTCTTTGCTGCAGCTGCTGCTTTCTTCTGTAGTGCAGCCATTTTCTTAGCTTCTAATGCAGCCATTTTCTCTTCTGCAGCCTTCTTCTTTGCCTCCTGTGCTGCCTCTTTTTCTGCTGCTGCTGCAAGCTTCTTGACCTCAAGTTCTTCCTTTCTCTTTTTTCTTGCCTCTGCTTTCAAAGCTTCCTTTTCTTGAGCTTTTTTGTCCTTTTCAGCTTATTTCTTAGCAAGGGCTTCACCTGCTTTTTGCAAAGCTACAGCTTCCCTTTGTTGCAGTATTTCAGCACACCTCTTTTCATGCAAAACTTCATTGGCATGCTGAGGGAGTCCTGGACTAAGGGGTCCTCGGGCCGCCGGCCTTTCTCTCATAGGCCGGCTTGGTGGGCCGCCCTCTGGTTATCGCGGGAAGGGCCGGCATATGTGATGGCCCCGTATTCTAGAAGGAAACCTCCGAAGACGCGGCGTGCACTCCAAGTCAAGATGAGGAGATCAGCGTCTTTACTTCCGGCTGGAGACTTATCATGTGTGAACCCTAGGTACCCCCGGTGTCTATATAAACCGGGAGGTTTAGATCGTAGGGGGCAGACAAGCTCATCTAGGGTTTTGGCTACTTGATCTCGTGGTAGATCGACTCTGTAATCTTTGTACACATCAATACAACCAAGCAGGATGTAGGGTTTTAATTACATATGAGGGGCCGAACCTGGGTAAACATCGTCTCCTTCGTCCCCTGTTTCCCATCGATCCTAAACTCACAGCTCGGGAACCCCTACCCGAGATCCGCCGGTTTTGACACCGACATTGGTGCTTTCATTGAGAGTTTCGCTATGGGATCGCAAGAGGAATTGATGGCTCACCTAATGATTAGCGATGAAGTCCGTAATGGGGGTTCCTTCGCCCCCGGACAGATTTTCGCTTTCGGCAGCATCGTGTTGCACGCCGACCCGACTGGCCACCCTAGTCGGATCGGGAATCTCGCCCCCGATCAGGAGATCAGATTCGGGAACCTAGAGTTCTCCGTAGACTCCCGGGGTGATCTTTCATTCGCTGGGCTCGCGATCTCATCTGACGAGCCCGAAGTTTCCGAAGCCTTAACTTCGGATCTCCTTCTCGGCTCCGCCCTCGGGTCTATCCCTGCCGATGATCTAGTTCTCAGTCTGGATCCGGTTACAGTACCTGAGGGCCAGGGGTCGGCCCCTACCGAACATGCTCTTGGTACGGACGCGTTGGAGGTTAACTCCGAAAGTCCTAGGCAGATCGATCCGGTCGAGCTCTCAGCGATCAACGAGGCGCTGGACCGGATCCTATCAATAAAAATCACAGACGACCCGACCTCGACCCATGCTCAGATTGGTCTGAAGGCGGGTCATGGGGAAATTTTCGACCCACCCACCACCCACTTGGTAGCCACTATCGAAGACTTAACCGATATGCTGGACTACGCCTCCGAGGAGGCAGAAGACATGGATGAAGAGGACGGCACCCCCGCCCCTGTCAACACTGGGCGATGGACTGCCACCTCCACCTACGACGTCTACATGGTAGAAACCCCCGACGATAAGGGCGATCGCACCCCTAAGAATGGTGATAAATTCTGTGAGGCGCCGTCAAGGCACCGGAAACAGCGCAAACGATCTAAGGCAAACAAGGGAAGGGAAGCCATCGCAGGCACCGGGGAAAACGACACCTCGGAAGACCTCGGCGACCCTGAAGTCCCCGAACAGGCACTGAAGGACCAGGAAAGGCCCGAAGATTGGCGCGACACCGAGGATCTTAATGACTCCGAGGACGACAACTACCTCCCCCCTGTCGAGGAGGAGGACGGCCTGGAAGCCGAAGACTTCACCGTCCCCGATAACCCTGCGGAGCAGGAACGGTTTAGGCGGCAGCTTTTAGCCACCACCCGAAGCATGAAGGCAAAACAACAGCAGCTCAAAGCCGAACATGACACCCTCAATGACAGATGGACGAGGGTCTTGGCAGCCGAAGAAGGATACGGTACCGATCTACCGGACCAACCCAAGAGCTACCCACGCCGGCGGCTGCTGCCGCAGTTCGACGACGAGGTCCTTGAACCATCGTCTCCCAGGCATACTCCGTACGACCAGCCGGACCGCCCTCCCCGAGGACGGGATAGAACGGCCGGCGAGGCCGAATACAGACCTGCGGTACCCCGCAGGAGAGGAAAAGAGCCAGCAGGGCCCGAGGACAGGTATGACTTACGACATGACCTGGATTATAGAGCAGGTCACACAATATCCATCTACGGATCTAGAGGGTACTCCCCGGCTAGACGGGACGGGTACCAGTCTTGGCTCGACCGCAACAATAGAGGTCAGGAACAAAACCGGGCCCGATATACCGCCGATCATAGGCATGACATAGCTTGGGTCAGAGGCGCTGCCCACCCACTGTGTTTCATAGACGAGGTGATGGAACATCAGTTCCCTGAAGGGTTTAAACCCGTTAACATAGAGCAATACGACGGGACAACAGACCCAGCCGTGTGGATCGAGGACTTCCTCCTCCACATTCATATGGCACGAGGAGATGATCTCCACGCCATCAAGTATCTGCCCCTAAAGCTTAAGGGGGCAGCTCGACACTGGTTAAACAGTCTCCCCGAGAATTCTATCGGGAGCTGGGAAGAGCTCAAGGATGCCTTCCGATCTAACTTCCAGGGCACTTATGTCCGGCCACCGGACTCCTCCGACCTGAGCAATGTTGTCCAGAAAGCAGGTGAATCGGCTCGGCAATTCTGGAATCGGTTCCTGACCAAGAAAAACCAGATCGTTGACTGCCCGGACGCCGAGGCTATAGCCTCCTTTAGACATAATATCCGGGACGAGTGGCTAGCTCGTCAGCTCGGCCAGGACAAGCCGAGGACAATGTCCGCCCTTACCTCACTTATGACCCGCTTTTGCGCGGGTGAGGATAACTGGCTAGCTCGACGAAGCCATAACCCCAAAGACCCCGGCACCTCCGAAGTCCGGGATGGAAATGGGAAACCACGACGTAACAAAAACAAACTCCGGCACAACAACGGCGATTCTGAGGACACGCCCGTTAATGTCGGTTTTCGCAACCCAAAATCCGGACAGCGGAAGAAACCTTCTAAAGGAAGTCGAGACAAACCTACCACGCTGGACAAAATCATGGATAGGCCCTGCCAGATCCACGGCACCCAAGACAAGCCCGCTACCCACACCAACCATAATTGTTGGGTATTCAAACAAGCTGGCAAACTCGCAACCGAGGAGCAAGGCAAGAGCCCACGCAGCGAGGACGATGACGAGCCCCGCGGTCCAAGCAATGGAGGACAAAAATAGTTCCCTCCAGAGGTAAAAACTGTGAACATGATATATGCCACTCACATACCAAAAAAGGAGAGGAAGCGTGCCCTTCGGGAGGTCTACGCCGTAGAGCCCGTAGCCCCGAAGTATAACCCATGGTCGGCTTGCCCGATCACCTTCGATCGACGGGACCATCCGACCAGTATCCGTCACGGAGGTTCGGCAGCCCTCGTCCTAGACACCATTATTGATGGGTATCACCTCACTAGAGTCCTAATGGACGGAGGAAGTAGCCTTAATCTGATTTACTCCGACACGGTGAAAAAGATGGGTATAGATCCGTCAAGGATCAAACCCAGCAACACTACCTTTAAAGGAGTGATCCCAGGCGTGGAAGCCCACTGCTCGGGCACCGTGACTCTGGAAGTAGTGTTCGGCTCGCCCGACAACTTCCGCAGCGAAGACTTGATCTTCGACATCGTCCCTTTTCGCAGCGGTTATCACGCCCTACTCGGCCGCACAACATTCGCTCGCTTTAATGCCGTCCCCCACTACGCGTACCTGAAGCTCAAGAAGCCCGGGCCCAGGGGGGTCATTACTGTCAACGGCAACACAGCGCGCTCTCTCCGAACTGAGGAACACACAGCGGCCCTGGCAGCCGAATTCCAGTACGGCGGCGATAGGCCGGCGCCCATATCAGCCATAAAGGCACGTCAGGATAGTAAACGAGCTCGGTCTCAACCCGAACTCCCGGAATCATCTCCCGCCCAACAAAAATAGGGATATTCCCCCCACAGCACAGCCCTAGTTCCCGTAAAATATGTGCCAAGAAGGCACAACTTCACGCTCAAAATACCATGGGCAGCTGTGGGGACCCACTATCAGAAGGAAAGTGTTCGGCTGGACCGAACTACTGCCAACACATGTCTTCGGATAAACCACAGGTACCATCTAGGACCTTCCAAGCGTAAAGCTCATTCACACTGCGGCGACTTCTTGATGTCTACTACGCAACTTTATTCTTGTAGACTTTGTTGGGCCTCCAAGCGCAGAGTTTTGTAGGACAGTAGCAATTTTCCCTCAAGTGGATGACCTAAGGTTTATCAATCCGTGGGAGGTGTAGGATGAAGATGGTCTCTCTCGAACAACCCTGCAACCAAATAACAAAGAGTCTCTTGTGTCCCCAACACACCCAATACAATGGTAGATTGTATAGCTGCACTAGTTCGGCGAAGAGATGGTGATACAAGTGTAATATGGATGGTAGATATAGGTTTTTGTAATCTGAAAATATATAAACAGCAAGGTAACTAATGATAAAAGTGAGCACAAACGGTATTGCAATGCTTAGAAACAAGGCCTAGGGTTCATACTTTCACTAGTGCAATCTCTCAACAATACTAACATAGTTGAATCATATGTAAATCCCTCTCGTGCGACAAAGAGTTCACTCCAAAGTCACAAATAGCGGAGAACTAATGAAGAAATTATTGTAGGATACGAAACCACCTCAAAGTTATCTTTTCCGATCAATCTTATGAGCTATCCCTATAAGTGTCACGAACAGCCCTAGAGTTCGTACTAAAATAACACCTTAAGATACACATCAACCAAAACCCTAATGTCACCTAGATACTCCAATGTCACCACAAGTACCCATGGGCTTGATTATACAATATGCATCACACAATTTCAGATTCATCATGTTCAATCCAACACAAAGAACTTCAAAGAGTGCCCCAAAGTTTCTACCGGAGAGTCAAGACGAAAACGTGTGCCAACCCCTATGCATAGATTCCCAAGGTCACGGAACCCGCAAGTTGATCACCAAAACATACATCAAGTGGATCAATAGAACATCCCATTGTCACCACAGATATCCCATCGCAAGACATACATCAAGTGTTCTCAAATCCTTAAAGACTCAATCCGATAAGAAAACTTAAAAGGGAAAACTCAATTCATCACAAGAAGATAGAGAGGGGAAAACTCCATATGATTCATCTATATTAATAAAGCTCGCGGTACATCAAGATCATGTCATCTCAAGAACACGAGAGAGAGAGATCAAACACATAGCTACTGGTACATACCCTCAGCCCCGAGGGTGAACTACTCCCTCCTCGTCATGGAGACCGCCGGGATGATGAAGATGGCCTCCGGTGATGGTTTCCCCCTCCGGCAGGGTGCCGGAACGGGCTCCCGATTGGTTTTTCGTGGCTATGGAGGCTTGCGGCGGCAGAACTCACGATCTAGGTTTCTTTTTGGAGGTTTCTTGATTTATAGGAATTTTTGGCGTCGGTCTCACGTCAAGGCGGTGCCCGAGGGGCCCACAAGACAGGGGGCGCGTCCTAGGGGGGGCGCCCCCCTGGCTTGTGGCCAGGTGGTGGACCCCCTCCGGTTGATTCTTTCGCCAGTATTTTTTATATTTTCCAAAAATATTCTCCGTAAATTTTCAGCTCTTTCCGAGAACTTTTATTTCTGCACAAAAACAACACCACGGTAGTTCTGCTGAAAACATCGTCAGTCCGAGTTAGTTCTAATAAAATCATACCAAAATCATATAAAATTATTGTAAAAATGGCATGAATACTTCATAAATTATAGATACGTTGGAGACGTATCAGCATCCCCAAGCTTAATTCCTGCTCGTCCTCGAGTAGGTAAATGATAAAAGAAATAATTTATGAAGTGTGAATGCTACCTAACATGTTCATCATATTCTTTTCTTCTTTGTATAGCATGGACATTTGGACTTGTAAATGATTCAAAGCAATAGTCTAGTTTTAACATAATGACTTCAATACTCAAGCATGTCAACAAGCAACCATGTCTTTCAAAATATCAACACTAAAGAAAGTTATCCCTAGCCCATCATGCTCAATCATTGATCCATTCATGAAACACACTCAAATATTAGCTATGCCCAATGCTCAAGTACGATCATAGTGCCCCCTAGTTGGTGCTTATAAGAGAAGATGGAGACTCAAAGCAAAAATAAAAATTGCATAAAGTAAATAGATAGGCCCTTCACAGAGGGAAGTAGGCATTTGTAGAGGTGCCAGAGCTCAAGGTTTAAATTGAGAGAGAAAAATATTTTGAGTGGCATGCTTTTCCTGTCAACGAAAACGACAAAGTAGCTCACAATACTTTCCATGCTAGATACATTATAGGCGGTTCCCAAACAGAATGGTAAAGTTTTTACTCCCCCTCCACCAATCAATCACACTCCATGGCAAGCCAAATCCACGGGTACCGTCCATACAAACAACAATCCTGGGGGAGTTTTGTTTCATTATATTTTGATTTGAATTTTGAGCATGGAACTGGGCATCCCGAATACCAGCCACTTTCTCGTGAATGATAGTGAATCAACACATATCGTGAGAATAACACACCTAGCATGGAAAAATATTGGATACTCCCCACCGTTTCATGAGCGGTACGGGCACACAAAAGAGAAAATTTATTTTGAAAATTTAGAGATGGCACATACAAATTTGCTTGGAACGGCATGGAAATACCGCATATAGGTAGGTATGGTGGACTCATAAGGCAAAACTTGGTTTAAGGATTTTGGATGCACAAGTAGTATTTCTACTTAGTACAAATGGAGGCTAGCAAATAGATTGGGAAGCAACCAAACCGGGGAACGAAAAATCACATAAGTGAGCATTGAGTCATAACTAACACCGAATAATGCACCACAAGTAGGATGTAACTTCATTGCATAACTATTGACTTTTGTGCATGCATAGGGAATCACAAACCTTAACACCAATATTCCTACTAAGCATAATTACTCACTAACATGACTCACATATTACTATCATCATGTTTCAAAACTATTACAAAGAATCAAGTTTAATTTGTCCCATGATCTTCATGAAAGTTTTTATTATATCCTCCTTGGATATCTATCACTTTGGAACTAGTTTCATATACTGCCATTGCTTTTTTGACAAGCTCAAACAATTTTAAATGAAGCACATGAGCATAAAGATTTCATTCCTCAAAAAGGTATAAGTGAAGCATGAGAGGAAATGACAAGCTACTCTCAAAAGATATAAGTGAAGATCAATGAGTAGTCAAACAATTAAGTAGCTATGTGAGGACTCTCTCTCTCTCTCTCTCAATAAATATTTTCAGATCTGAGTATTTTATTAAACATCAAGCAAAAGAAAAATATCACTCCAAGAATAGCACGCATCATGTGAACGAATAAAAATTTAGGCTCAACATAGGCTAACCGATAATTGTTGATGAAGAGAGGTGGGATGCGTAGCATCCCCAAGCTTAGATGCTTGAGACTTCTTGAAATATTTACTTGGGGTGCCTTGGGCATCCCCAAGCTTGAGCTTTTGTATCTCGTTCAATCCTCTCCTATCATGGTTTCACCTATTCTCAAAAACTTCATCCACACAAAACTCGAAAAGAACTCGTGAGATAGGTTAGTACACATAAGAATAAATCAACACTTCATGTACTGCCAATACAAGTTGCACAATAATTTTCAAACATTAGGTACTATATACTATCATTTCCACAATTTATATCTACCAATATAGGCTATGGAAACTATAGGATAAGTAGATAACAAAACTATGACATCAATCTGTCCAAACAGAACAGTCTGTAGCAATTTATGTAAACAATGTACTTCTGTAACTCAAATAATTATGAAAATTTAGGACATGCTAAGGAATTTATATGAAAACACTGTGTAAAAATTTCAGAAACTTTCCACGTTCCAGTAAAATATGAAAATTCAAACAGTACAGCAAAAGTTTCTGTTTTTTACACAGCACACATCAAACATGCAATGCAAGCATCCTAAAGACCATTCTTGGAACTTTTTTTATTGAAAAACAAGATTATAAATAACACCTAACAGAAAACAACAAAATAAAATGACGCTCCAAACAAAACTCATATTATGTGACGAATAAAAATATAGCTCCAAGTAAGATATACCGATAGTGTTGAAGACGAAAGAGGGGATGCCTTCCGGGGCATCCCCAAGCTTAGCCGCTCGAGTCTTCCTTGGATATTACCTTGGTGGTGCCTTGGGAATCCCCAAGCTTAGGTTCTTGTCACTCCTTGTTCTCCTCATATCGGTGTCTCACCCAAAACTTGAAAACTTCAATCACACAAAACTTAACGGAACTTCGTGAGATGGATTAGTGTAATAAAGATAGATCATTCACTTAGGTACTGTCAAGACAAGATTCATAATTGTTCCCACATGATACCTACTGTATTCTATCATTCCCATAATTTATATCACTAAACATAAACTATGGAAACACTAAAACAAGCAAACTATGCATGCAAAACAGAATCTGTCAAAAACAGAACAGTCTGTGGAGATTTGTAGTGTAACCATACTTCCCTGTCTTCTAAAACTTCTGAAAAATCAGGACAATCTAGGCAATTTGTATATAAATCATGTGTAAAAACTTCAGATCAAAAGCATGTTCCAGTGAATTTACAAAATTCCTGGACTGAGAGCAAAAGTTTCTGTTTTTGCACAGAATCAAGTCAACTATCATCCACACTATCCCAAAGGCTTTACTTGGCACTTTATTGAAATAAAAGACACAAAACATGATTACTACAGTAGATTAATCATGTGAACACACAAAAACAGAAAGTAAAAGTGTTGGGTTGTCTCCCAACAAGCGCTTTTCTTTAATGCCTTTTAGCTAGGCATGATGATTTCAATGATGCTCATATAAGAATAGTAGTTGAAACATGCAAAAGAGCATCATGAATCTCATGGAAAGCACATTTAAGTCTAACCCACTTCCTATGCATAGGGATTTTGTGAGCGAACAATTTATGGGAGCAAGAATCAACTAGCATAGGAAGGCAAAACAAGCATAACTTCAAAACTTTCAACACATAGAGAGGAAACTTGATATTATTGCAATTCCTACAAGCATATGTTCCTCCCTCATAATAATTTTCAGTACCATCAAGAAGGAATTTAACAACATAACCAGAACATAAAGCATTCTCTTCATGATCCACAAGCATAGAAATTTTACTACTCACCACATAAGCAAATTTATTCTCATCAATAGTAGTGGGAGCAAACTCAACAAAATAACTATCATGTGAAGCATAATCCAATTGAAAATTAAAATCATGATGACAAGTTTCATGGTTATCATTATTCTTTATAGCATACATGTCATCACAATAATCATCATAAATAGGAGGCATGCTTTCATCATAATAAATTTGCTCATCAAAACTTGGGGGACTAAACATATCATCTTCATCAAACATAGCATCCCCAAGCTTGTAGCTTTGCATATCATTAGCATCATGAATATTCAAGGAATTCATACTAACAACATTGCAATCATGCTCATCATACAAAGATTTAGTGCCAAACATTTTAATAACTTCTTCTTCTAACACTTGAGCACAATTTTCCTTTCCATCATTTTCACGAAAGACATTAAAAAGATGAAGCATATGAGGCAACCTCAATTCCATTTTTTTTGTAGTTTTCTTTTATAAAACCAAACTAGTGAAAAACAATAAACTAAAAGATTCAATTGTAAGATCTAAAGATATACCTTCAAGCACTCACCTCCCCGGCAACGGCGCCAGAAAAGAGCTTGATGTCTACTACGCAACTTTATTCTTGTAGACTTTGTTGGGCCTCCAAGTGCAAAGTTTTGTAGGACAGTAGCAATTTTCCCTCAAGTGGATGACCTAAGGTTTATCAATCCGTGGGAGGTGTAGGATGAAGATGGTCTCTCTCGAACAACCCTGCAACCAAATAACAAAGAGTCTCTTGTGTCCCCAACACACCCAATACAATGGTAGATTGTATAGGTGCACTAGTTCGGCGAAGAGATGGTGATACAAGTGTAATATGGATGGTAGATATAGATTTTTTGTAATCTGAAAATATAAAAACAGCAAGGTAACTAATGATAAAAGTGAGCACAAACGGTATTGTAATGCTTAGAAACAAGGCCTAGGGTTCATACTTTCACTAGTGCAATCTCTCAACAATACTAACATAGTTGAATCATATGTAAATCCCTCTCGTGCGACAAAGAGTTCACTCTAAAGTCACAAATAGCGGAGAACTAACGATGAAATTATTGTAGGATACGAAACCACCTCAAAGTTATCTTTTCCGATCAATCTTATGAGCTATCCCTATAAGTGTCACGAACAGCCCTAGAGTTCGTACTAAAATAACACCTTAAGATACACATCAACCAAAACCCTAATGTCACCTAGATACTCCAATGTCACCACAAGTACCCATGGGCTTGATTATACGATATGCATCACACAATTTCAGATTCATCATGTTCAATCCAACACAAAGAACTTCAAAGAGTGCCCCAAAATTTCTACCGGAGAGTCAAGACAAAAACGTGTGCCAACCCCTATGCATAGATTCCCAAGGTCACGGAACCCGCAAGTTGATCACCAAAACATACATCAAGTGGATCAATAGAACATCCCATTGTCACCACAGATATCCCATCGCAAGACATACATCAAGTGTTCTCAAATCCTTAAAGACTCAATCCGATAATAAAACTTAAAAGGGAAAACTCAATTCATCACAAGAAGATAGAGAGGGGAAAACTCCATATGATTCATCTATATTAATAAAGCTCGCGGTACATCAAGATCATGTCATCTCAAGAACACGAGAGAGAGAGAGAGATCAAACACATAGCTATTGGTACATACCCTCAGCCCCGAGGGTGAACTACTCCCTCCTCGTCATGGAGACCGTCGGGATGATGAAGATGGCCTCCGGTGATGGTTTCCCCCTCCGGCAGGGTGCCGGAACGGGTTCCCGATTGGTTTTTCGTGGCTATGGAGGCTTGCGGCGGCGGAACTCCCGATCTAGGTTTCTTTCTGGAGGTTTCTTGATCTATAGGAATTTTTGGCGTCGGTCTCACGTCAAGGCGGTGCCCGAGGGGCCCACAAGACAGGGGGCGCGCCCTAGGAGGGGGCGCCCCCCTGGCTTGTGGCCAGGTGGTGGACCCCCTCCGGTTGATTCTTTCGCCAGTATTTTTTATATTTTCTAAAAATATTCTCCGTAAATTTTCAGCTCATTCCGAGAACTTTTATTTCCGCACAAAAACAACACCACGGTAGTTCTGCTAAAAACAGCATCAGTGCGAGTTAGTTCTAATAAAATCATACCAAAATCATATAAAATTATTGTAAACATGGCATGAATACTTCATAAATTATAGATACGTTGGAGACGTATCACTTCTCAAGATCTTGTTCCCAAGGTCCGTTCGCCGATAGCAATCACCCTTAAAGAAACGCAACCCCCCTCGGGAGCAAAGGAGCAGACACGCGACAGGGGCATTGAGGACGTCAAGCCACCCATCGAAGACCCCGGGTAAAACCTCTCCTTTGTAAACTTTGCTTTTCATTTCAAAATACATGTAACAGTTGCTTCGGCAGTTTGAGTTGTAAGAATTCATTAGAAATAAAGACCATCCTTTACGGCCTCCTTGCTGTATTTTATGTCACATACTCTGTTCTCTACTCACCGATGCCGATAGCAAAGCTGTTCGGTACATATTACGATGCGACCGGCTAATAGACCGGGGGCTTGATTATAAAAATCGCCCCAAGCATCACCGCGCCACTATTGTTTATGTGTTCGGCGTCTCGGATGTTGCTTTATATGAATCGGTTCCGAATTATGTCTTGGGTCAATGGTTGGGTTGGCCGGCTCCTGTGTTTGCCCTCTTACGTTCCGCTCGTTCGGCTAAAAGGGTAAAGGGAGAACCACTGCGATTGTGCTTCCAGTTTGCCTGGTCAAGTGCCTCAGTGGAGAAAGTCGAAAACTGACTGTCATAATAAGCGAGAACTGGTCTGCAATCCGAGCATAAGTGTCAAACTAAAAATCGATAGAGGTTATTCTGTGTTATATGAGGGGTTTGTACTGTTACAAACCATGTGATGCTGGTTTCAACCTTGGTGTGTCCGAATATCACAAAACACTGGGGGCTCGTCATCAGCCCCCGCAGTCAAGCTCCTACGGCTAAGTGAAAGCACTAAAGCATCATAGTCCGATTGCCTTGTTCCCCTCGCACTGCCGCCTTCGGGCACCGATACGTCGGCTAAGGGTCACAGTGTGGAGGTAGAAACACCTCGTGTAGTATCTACATGGGGGCTGAAGCCGACGATTCGCAACTTTCAGATAAAACGGCCACATAGGAGTCAAAATAATACAAAGCTTAAAGACATGATAAACCATGCAACCGCATTATAAAGCGGAACAGTCATCGGATACATGACAAAACATTCATTCATAAATTACATCCTTAGGGCATTGAACTTCTATCGCCCGAGCACCATCCATCACGGTGGCAAAGTATTTCTCGGGGCGCCTATGCTCCTTCCCAGGGGGTGGAGGCGCGGTGGCCATCTCGGTCGGCTTGATCTTCGGCCAGTGCACCATGGTCCTTGCGAAGGCCATCCGAGCTCCCTCAATGCACGTAGAACGCTTTAGAGCGTCAACCCGAGGCGCAGCGTCGCACAGCTTCTGCACCAGGCCGAAGTAACTGCTCGGCAACGGCTCTACAGGCCACAACCGGATGCAGAGGTCCCTCATGGCCGACTCTGCCATCCTGTGCAGCTCCATCAATTGTTTCATCTGCTTGCTCAGGAGGGAAGGATGCTCGGGGGCTTGAAATTGCGCCCAGAACAGCCGAGATTCAACATCCCCATCCCGAGAGGCGAAGTATTTGTTAGCGTCCGCTGCACTCCTCGGAAGGCCCGTAAAGGCGCCTGAGGAACGCCACACCCGGGTGAGCAATGCAAACCTGTTACCACCAAAGGCACATTGCAGTAAGTACGGCTTACCATCCGCGATCGCCTTGACTTGGCGGAGTTCTTCAAAGAACCGCCTATCAACTCGCTCCGCTTTGAGTTCAGATTTCAGCGAGGATAGTTCGGTGGCCTAGTCCTCGTTCTTTTGCTCAAGGGCCTCGCACTTCGTGCTGGCATCCTTGAGCTCCAGCTGCACCTCTACCACACGGGCCTCATGCTTGTCGCTCACGGCTTTTAACGCCGACAGATCGGCTGCCGCTCGTTCGGCCGCCGCCTTCTCATCCACGGCCTCCTGCCTCGCCTTTGCCAACTCGGCCTTGAGGTTCTCGACCTCCGCGGCCACAGCCGTGGTCACAATGAGTAAATAACACTTAGGGATAACAATCCGGACATCTCAATCAATGAGGATAGACAAATAACCCCGAATGATACAATTCGGACTCACCTTGCGTCTCGTCAAATCTCTTGTTCAGGCGATCGAGCTCCTCATCGGAGCTCTTGAGCTTCCGGTTTAGCTCGGCAAGCTCCGCTGCGTTGGCGGCCGCCGCCGATGACGAGGCCTACAAAACAACTTATGTGCATTAAACTCCCGAGCTGTCGGATTCAGACCCTCTGCTAAGTACTCTCCGGAGCTCTTAGAATAATAAGGGACAAGGGGTGCCTTGAGCATTGTTACTAATTTTTGGACATCTGACCCCCGGGTGGGTTTTTCAAACTCACCCAGGGCTCGGGGGCTACTACACTTATAAGGATTGCATAAACTTGGTAAACTAACTTTTTCTGGAAAAAAGAGTATTACTTGGCTCACCTTGAAGCCCGTCAAGAGACCGTTGAAGGCCTCTTTCAGTCCGCTATCAATGGAATGAATGCCTTGCAAAACCGCACCCATAAGGGCGCGGTGATCTTCGGCGATGGAGGCGCCGGATAAAGCTTCTTCCATCACTGCCGGCCACCCAGTCATGGGCGGCACCGGTGGTGGCCCGCCAACCCCCCCCCTCCGGTGGGGGATTGGGCTGGCAGCTCCGGAGGCACAGAGCGCTCCGGAGATGTCCTCGGAGGGGTCTGGACCGGACTTCGTTCCCCCTCTTTAGTTGCCGGGAGAGTTTCCTTCTCCTGGTCTTCGGCGGCCGAGGTATTAACCTCATCCATAACGTCGTCACCCCCGCCGCCGGTGTTCGGCTCAGGAGGAGCCTGGCGCGATAACACCTCCGCGGCCTCCTTCGAGACCTCAAGAGGCGTAGGATGTGACGCGGTCCCACTCTCCGCCAGGTCGGTGGGCAGAGACTCCCCGTCTGAGATTTGGTCGGTGGGGAGATCGCGTGGTGGGCTGGAAATTCAAAGACGTTCGCCCATTTAGCATTAAAAGCTTTGTATAAGTGACCCATATGGTCTTCGGATTCATACCTCTGGGCTGGGGGCTTAACCCTTGGGTTCCTTCGGGGAACCTTGTCAAAAACCTCATACTCCTTATCGGAGTCCGAGTTATCATCGGCCAGGACTGCCTTTGTCCGGCATGTCCTCTTCGGGGCAGGAGGAGGTAGGTCCTCCGAGGCGTCCGCTGACGCTGCCCTTTTTCTTGCGAGGGGGGAGCCGCACTCCCCTTCGTCCTCGTGCTCTTCCTCGTGAGTGGAAGAGGCATGGGTCTCCTCGGACTTAGAGTCTGGAAGACCCCTTAGACGAAGACCCTCTCGGGCCTCCTTCTTCTTCTCCTTCTTCTCTGGCGCCGAATACGACGCCACGACGAGCATCTCCGTCAACAGATCCGATCGAGGGTCTTCGGGCTGCGGGGCCGGACAGTCGATTTGCACGGCCTTGCTTAGCCATTTCTGTGAAGATGAGGGAGAAGGGGTTCAGCTCTTTGTCAAAAAACAGAACCGGGGAATTTAAATTTTATCATACCTTGGTAGGAGGGGTTTCGGCGTCTAGACCAGTGTCCTCCTCCTCGGCCGGCCAGCTCTTCTGGGGCTTGAATAGCACTTTCCACAATTTCTTGTGGGTAGTGCGGAAGAATTGGCGCACGGTGGCCGGGTCCTCGAGCTGGTAAGCCCACGTTGGGGAGGCCCGGTGCTGGTAGGGGAGGAGACGGCGGCGGAGCATGACCTGGATCACGTTGACCAGCTCGATTTTGGCCTCAATCATCGAGGAGATGCGCTTCTGCAGCGATTTTACCTCTGCGGCCGACCCCCAGTCAAGGCCCTTCTTGAGCCACGAGGTTAGCCTCGCGGGGGGTCCGGATCTGAACTCGGCAGGTGTCACCCAGTCCGCGCTCCTTGGCTCAGTGATGTAGAACCATTCCTTTTGCCAGATCTTGACCGTGTCGATAAAGGTGCCGTCCGGCCACTCGACACGGGGAAGCTTGCTGATTACCGCCCCTTCACAATCCGCATGCGCGCCCGCAACAGTCTTCGGCTTGATGTTGAACACTTTGAGCCACAAGTCGAAGTGCGGCTGCACCCGCAAGAAAGCTTTGCAGACGATGATGAACGTCGAGATGTGCATGAAGGAGTTCGGGGGGAGGTCATGGAAGTCTAACCCGTAGAAGAACATGAGGCCCCTGGCGAAGGGGTGGAGCGGAAAGCCCAGTCCCCGGATGAAATGGGGGACGAACACCACCCTCTCGCCCGGCTTCGGTGTGGGAACCACCTGTTTTGCCTCTGGATCACGGTGGGCGATGTTGGCGGAGAGGTAGCCGGCGCGCTTTAGCTCCTGAATATCGTTGTCGGTGACGGAGGAGGCCTCCCACTTGCCCATGGAGCCTGAACCTGCCATGGCCGAACTCGGAGGGGGGATTGAGCAAGAACTGGATCTGGGCTCTCGGAGCTTGGGAGGCTTGAGGAGGCAAAGGGTGCGAATTTGGAGCGTGAATAGGCCTTGGGGGTTTTTCTCCCTTTTATGGGGTGCCGTAATTCCAAGAGCCTCCCTTTTACTACGCCGCAGGCCTCGCCAATTCCCGAAACAATCGTGCCGTTATGCATGCGTGGGATGACCCAGGGGGTTAATCATATCCCGTAAGAAACAGGACACGATCTACACGTTGATAAGACGTGCCAATGGAGGAACGGCCTCGAACCGCGAATCGAATTTTTGTAGCCTGCTCAGCGGTCGTGATAGGCCACGACCCTTCGTCAGAAAGGTTGTCAGGAAATACTGTTCATACTTTGACGCTTCGGCCTTCGAGGTTAAGCGACTTATGACGTCCGGATAACTACACGTTCAGACAACTACATGTCATTGGCGGCCGGACTAGAGCCAGCCGATCATAAAGGGGGAAAGGAACTCACCCCGCAAGCCGGAGACTCTGATCACGCGAAGCTGCTGGTGTTATGACCCCTGGCGTTGGGGGCTAGTTCGGGGGTTACTGAGGGAGTCCTGGACTAAGGGGTCCTTGGGCCGCCGGCCTATCTCTCATAGGCCGGCTTGGTGGGCCGCTCTCTGGTTATCGCGGGAAGGGCCGGCATATGTGATGGCCCCGTATTCTAGAAGGAAACCTCCGAAGACGTGGCGTGCACTCCAAGTCAAGATGAGGAGATCAACGTCTTTACTTCCGGCTGGAGACTTATCATGTGTGAACCCTAGGTACCCCCGGTGTCTATATAAACCGACAGGTTTAGATCGTAGGGGGCAGACAAGCTCATCTAGGGTTTTGGCTACTTGATCTCGTGGTAGATCGACTCTGTAATCTTCGTACACATCAATACAACCAAGCAGGACATAGGGTTTTACCTCCATATGAGGGCCCGAACCTAGGTAAACATCGTCTCCTTCGTCCCCTGTTACCCATCGATCCTAAACTCACAGCTCGGGACCCCCTACCCGAGATCCGCCGGTTTTGATACCGACACATGCTGCTTGGCTTCCCTCATCACTGCAACTCTAGTTGTAAGATTGCCTAATCTTGTTGCAGTGCTGCTGCCTACAAATGGCATTGCAGCTCTAGCTTCTGTCAGGAAAGAGCTTTTAGGCAGTGGCTCTGGCATCTTCCTTTTCTTCTGTATAGGTGCATGTAACAGCAGAGACAAGTTCCATACAATTAAGTTGATGTATATACCTCCTGTAACAGCAGTGAAAGAGAGAATTCAATGTATATACCTCCTTTCTCATGATTTTCATCATTGAATGTGGATGAAGAGCTCCAATAGGTGCCATCTCATGTTCCTGTGTGATAACAGGCTCCTCACTTGCCTGTGTCATTGATGGACCAGGGGCTTATTGTTCTGCTTCATTGTGCTACAGATGTTTAAAGCATGTGTTAAATATTATCGAGCACTGAAATATTTTGATCAACCTAAAATGGATGTTACTTGTGACATAGTAGGTTCAGGGTTTTCTTCCTCAAATGTTGCTCTTGGCCTTTTCCTCATTTGCTTCTGAGCAGGTTTTGCTGCAGGTAGGCCTTGCTTGAAAGCAGAGCATCCTTTCTTGTTATGTCCAGTATTGTTACAATGGCTACAATGGATAACTGTGCCATGTCTTGTAATCCTTTTCCCTCCTCTCTTTCCTATGACCTCCTCTGGCTGCATTCTCCTATTCTTGGCCTTTCTCCCACGTTTCTTCTCATACAAAGGAGGCTTAATTACATAACCACCCATTTTCTGCCACTCCCTCTTGTCTTTGCAAGGCATAATGATGTGAGCATATGCTTTGGAGAAATTGCAAAGAGCATAGCACTTGTGCACCATTTCCTCAGGATCAATTAGTTCATCCCTATAGCAGGATATGGAGTGGGGGCAGGGAATGCTAGTTAATTGCCATCTTCTACATGTGCATGCTTTGAACTGCAGCTCCTCAATGTACTCCCTGCCATGTGAAGAAACTTGGAAGATTCCCTCTCCAGCAGCTATAGGGTAACAATTGTTAGACCATTCTATGTGCTTGAGAAGCCTTTTCTTGATCTTTGGGCAGATTGGACCATTAAATTTCTTAGCCTCTTGCTGCTTGTTATAATGTCTGCTAGAAAGTTGTGACTTCATTCTATCAATCATGCTGATGATTGGCAAATCTCTATCGTCCAAAATATATCTGCAATTAATTGAAAGCACAAAAATACTTAATTCATTGAAGAACACATAAAAATATATCTGCAATTAATTGAAAGCATAGCAAGTAAATGAAGAATACCACTTATTGAAAACCTCACAATTGTTGTTTAGTAAAATATCACATTTGGGCAAATCAGTCTGGAATGCCCTAACCCAAGTGTTGGGCCTCTTTTTTGCAAGCCAAGCATGAGCCTCACTGTCAAGAAGTCTCATCCCTTCCATATATTCTTCATACTGATCAACTGTGGTGCACCTAGCTATTTTCCATAGCTGGTTTTTCAAAACATCTCCTCTGTATTTCTCTCTAAAATTCTGCCAAAGGTGCCTAACACAACATCTTCCTCTACAACATTTATTAGGCCCTGCAAGTTTTGTAAGTGAGAAAATAAATACTTGAGTGCTATCATATGATTAATACCAATTTGTGAAATTACTAATGTGCATGTCTTTACCTTTTGCTTATCAGACATGACAGTCCATGCTGAGGTGTTCTGAATCCCAAGATCCTGTTTCAGTGTGCTCAGAAACCAGCTCCAAGTGTCATTATCTTCAACATCTACAATGCAGTGTGCAACAGGATAGATACAATCATTAGGATCCATGCCCACTGCAGACAGAAGCACACCTCCATACTTAGTTTTCAAATGACATCCATCAAAACAAATTATGGGCCTACACCCTGCAAGGAATCCTCTTTTACATGCATCAAAACTAAAGTAGCATCTGCTAAACCTTGATGCATTGTCTAATTGAATGAAAAATGTGCTGCCAGGGTTGGATCTTCTAAATTCATTTGCATAATCCCAAAGCATGTTGTACTGTGCCTCAACATCTCCATGGATTATGTTTAATGCATATCTCCTTGCTCTGCTTAGTTTACTACAAGAAGCTGTCATATTCCAGTCCTTTTGCACTAACCTCCCAAAATTTCTCAAGTTCATTCCTTGATCTGCCCTGAAGTACTCCAAGTACTTTTCTGCAAGATATCTAGAAGTAAATGCCTTAACTTTCCACTTCTTAGAACATTTGTGCTCATCATTGTAACTCTTGATGACCATGCAATTTGTTCTGCTATCATAACTACACCAAATGTTCCAGGGGCAATGAGGCTGACATTTTGCTGAAATTCTTTTCCTATCATTTACTCGCAATTTGATGTCAAATCTGTTTTTGCAAGCATATTCTCTCACCACTTTTCTAAACATTTCTGGTGACTGGAAAACTTGTCCAATTTTGAATTTTGGATCATGCAAATCCTCTTTCCTAAAGCTTTTAAATTTATACCTTGGACCTGCTTCATCATCAGAATCTGGTAGCTGAAGTTCTTCTTCATCAGATCGTTGCACAGGGTTTGGCTTTGCTCTAATATGAACATCAGCAGGCTCCTCCACTGTGTCCTCTTTAAGATCATCATCTAAATCACTGACATCATAATCACTATCTACAATCTCATCAGCATAGTCTGATCCTTGTTCACTCCTAGTTACTTCAGCATCAGAAACTTCTCCCTCACTGCCCTCTTCACCCTGCTCCTCCACATCTTCCTCCTCATCTGCATTTGCTTCTTCTGCTACTGGTTGCTCTGCAACTGCTTCTGCATAATTCTGCTCCAATGCTTGGTCTGCAACTGCTTCCTCTGCAGCTTGATCTCCACCTGTTCCTTCTTCTTCATCTGCTTGGTCTGCATCATCTGCAATGGTGACATGAGTGACAAACTTACACTGCATATTTTGCACTGCTTCCTCCTTAATTTTCCTGTCCAATAAATCTTTCTGAATCTTCTGCTTATGCTTCTCTACTGCTTCCTCATTAATGATCTGAATTGGTTTGACAGGACTAACAATAGTAGGCAAGTCTGCAACAGGAAACTCTATCACATCATCCCAGTCAAACTGCCTGAAGCTCTCATCATGATCAAGGTACATTTGCAAAAAATTGTGTCCAAATGTTACATGTGCCCTCATGTTCAGACAGTTATCGTTGCAAGTTATCTTCACAAGACCACCTTCAATCATTCGTAGAGAACAGGGGGGTTTGCAGAGGTTCAAAGAGGAAACACGGGAGACAGGGGCTTACCATACACAGGCGTTGGATCTCCTTCTGCTCGGCGACGAGGCGCCATGGTTCAAGTTGTCGACGAACCCTTTGGCCGCCATCGCGGCGGATGCCTACGCCGGCGGCGATGAAACCCTAACCGATCACCACCGCGATCGCCTCCCCTTTCCTTTCTCTTCTGCTCTACCTCGGAGGCGTCGACGAAAAAGGTGAACCGTCGCGAACTAGCAGGGGGGGATGCAAAATAGCGCGGTCGCTGCTTGCCTCTTTATTTTTTGTCCACGTGTCATGTCCACCTGGCGAGTCACACCGGTTTTCAGCAAAAATCGGTCCAGTACGAGCCGAAACGGTACGGATGATCGTACAGTGACCCGGTTCAACGAGCACAGTGACCGTAGGTTGCACTTTCGTGAATACAGTAACCAAAGTGAACCCTAGAGTCAAGTTCAGTTACTGTAGATGTAATTTTCTCACTCTAACGTGACATCGCGTCACCACCTCGCCATGCCGCCGGAAAACCAGCAGACGAAAAAAATGCAACTTTGTGCTCCATCCACGATGGAAAAGAAAACTGAGCAGAGACTGTGAACTACTTGTACAATCAAACACTTCACCACCGAATGACAGAAATGGTTAATTGTGCTATATGCAAATGCCAATGGCGTTCAGTTCAAAAAAAAAAAAAAAAGCCAATGACGTTACTCGTCTCGGCGTCCTCTGCCCCTAGCTACTGCCGGCGCAGGTGGTCGAGCGCCTGCGCCAGCGTCGGCGCGAAGCGGGTGGTGTTGATGCGGACGTTCTGCTTGGCGAGGTACAGCTCGAACACCTTGTCCCAGCCGCTGCGGTGGACGGAGGCGGGGTCCTTGATCGCCGGGTGCTCCGGCCCCAGCGTCTCCATCAGCGAGCTCTCCTCCGCGCTCACGCTGTAGTCGAGGTACTTGAGCCCCATGTCCGTGACCGGCTCGCTGAACTCTGCCCTCGCGATGTCCTCCATGTTCCCGTACGGCACCACCTGGATCAGCACGCCGCCGGGCGGCAGGAACATCGCGTTCGTCAGCCCCGCGCCGTGCAGGCCCAGCACCACGTCGAACGAGTTCACCACCCGCGCCTGCTCCACCTCCCCCTCCGGCGTGTCGTCCCCGCCCTGCAGCTCCGTCACCACCGCCTCGAACCCCGCCTCCTCCGCCGCTCGGGCTACCTCCGGCTCGTTCAGGATGCGGCGGTAGTGGCCCCGGTGGATCAGCAGTAGCCGCGGCTTCTTCTCCAGCTCCCGGGTCAGGCTCGCCGCCGCGCCGCGTGGGAGCGCGTAGGTCTCGCGCAGGAACCCGGTGAAGTCGGCCATGGAGAGGCGGCCCCCAGGCACAAGCTCGGGGACGATGCTCAGCTCCTTGTCGAGGCGGAGCCCCACCGTGACGTGCGGGAAGCACCGCACCTCCGCGTCGCCGTCCATGTCCACGAAGTCGTACTTGGACAGCCCCTGCAGGAAGGCCCTGTACTGGACCGTCCACCGCGGCCTGAATTGGATGTTGCTGATCAAGAACGTGACCTCGCCGTGGTACCGCCGCGACGCGACGAACAGCGGCACCAGGATGTCGGCGTAGGCGTGCCAGTAGTTGGCCGCGTACCCAGCGACCGCGAACAGGACGGCCGGCATGCCGTGGGTCACCGTGCACGGCGGAGCGGCGGCCCGGTCCTGTAGCTGCGTCACGGTGACCTTCCTGAGGGTGACGAACCTGCGCGAGTACGGGGTGATCATCCACTCGTGGCGCTCCGGCCCGCTCGCCGCCGGGACGAGGGTCACCGACAGGGCTGTGCCGTTGGTGCGCACGTCGCCGTCGACTTCGCAGGTGTCGGAGCGGCCCTCTGTGTTACACACCACCTTGCCGTTCTCTGTCGCACGTCAAGGAAATGGAAATTTTCACCATGTTTAATTAGAACTACTAGCAAATCTGCATCAAATATCAAATCACCAGACACCTAAAAATTTGCAGGTTACTAAGCCATGATCAAGATCAGATGAATCAAAGTACGGAGTAGTACTATAAAATTTAAAACTATCGAGCGACATCGGAGACAGGGTTCACTCTTCCCCACATGTTGACTTGGATCCGGTAATCCATTCTCATTTTCTTTCTAACTTTTCACGACGACCTCGGATTCTGAATCTGAAGCAAATAAGCAACCAAATACGCATGATCAAACTAATAAACACGGGTGTTCACCTGTCTCACGGGGAGCTTTGATATTATCCACGACCTGTGGTACTTCGGCACTGACAACTGCTGCAGATTAAGCAAGTAACAAGAGGTTTAGAACAGGGGTTTACTGACTTCTGACTGAGGTTTCCAGATGTAATATGAACTGAAGCAATTCACCTGTTTCGCCGGGAGCTTTGATATTATCCACGATCTGTGGTACTTCCGTACCGGCAACAACTGCAAATTAAAGCAAGTAGCAAGAAGCTTAGTCGAGGGGTTTACTGACTTCTGATTTCTGAAGTTTGAAGATGTAATATGAACTGCAGCAATTCACCTGCTTCGCCGGGAGCTTTGACTTCATCCATGACCCGTGGTGCTTCCGTGATGACAACTGCAATCAATATGAGCAAGAAGATTTCAGAGGCGAGATTGAGAAACGCCTTCTGCAATCGTACTACTACGAGCATATGTATGCAGAGAGGGAACCATGCATGGTGATTACTCCTGAGGTTAAGCGGAGGATTCAGTGCTTACCATGGGGGGAGCTGACCACGAAATGTTGAGCGACGAGATAGGTGAGGAGCATGAGGAGGCCGCCGACGACGTAGCCGGCGTTGAGCTGCCTCTTCGGGCTCCTCCCGGGTTTCACCTCGCCGCCGCGCATCGCAACCTCCTGCTGCTGCTGCTCTCTGCGCTCTCTGTAGCTGCTCTGGCTTTCTTGATTTTGAAGTAGTACTGTTTTGCAGTAGCCTATGCTGCGCTCGAGGCTAATCTCGTGGGTTGGGGGTAATTGGGTGTTGACTTGTACTCGAACTTGCTGTTTTTTTTATAAACACAGTACAATCGAAAATACACGAGCATACACTCGTTTCTATGAACGCCTTCGAAAAACTGAACTGGCACATCATTTTGAGATTAATGAAGACGTTTTCTCCTACTGAACACACATCGTGAGGAGGCCTGAAATAAATCAAAAAAAATCCAAACACCAATGTCAAGTAAAAAATTAAACTCTAATGAATAGGGGATATCACTGTTCTTCTAATCATCCAACCATGCTACTGCCTGCTTCTCACCGTGTACAAATCTGAAAATAAAATAGTGAGCACATCGTTAACCCAACGGAGCGTGCCATTCATTGCGATTCCATTTTTCTTCCTAGAGATTGGTGCCGATTGGAAATTGCCCACATGTATGTTGTGAGGTCGCGGCAACGTAACGTGGACTTCAACAGGATTTATCATTTTACAGTACAGACACGTTCGTCCTTCTGCTTCCTCCTCGGGCAGATTGATGTTCAAGTGCAAATGTTTGTTGATTTTCTGTGTATGGTACGAGTGTGAAACGGGAGGAGGTTCAAATCAGCCCACCAGAGTTTATAAGAATCTTTTTTCCTCGGTAAATTAAACTTTCTTATGGTTGGTCGGGACAAATCTGAGATCTTACAGAGCAGAATTTCGAACTATCATTAGCCGCCTCAGTGTATTCCAATCTTAAATAAAAAGCAGGAAAAGAGAGGTTTCATGGAGTTGGAACTATAATACGCGATTTCAGAATGAATGGAGAATTTCGAAATAGAATATTTTCGAACTTCTCGCGTTAATCTATCGTACTCTATTTCATGGCTTGTTTTTTCTTCGAAGGGAAGGATTAACCCCTTAGCTTCTGCATCCAATTCTCTATAACACTAAACTCCCTAATTTTAAAAAGCCAACAATCAATTGGGGTTTTCAATTGAAATTGGGTCACTTGATTTTCACCGGTTCAACAATTTCTCAAAGCTCTCATGCAATTCCTTGGAGTTTCATTAGGACGCAATGAGAAAGAGGTAGAATTTTCTGTTAAGGCTCTTAAACAAGTGGACTTCAACCGGCTTACAGTTGCTCCTAGGTTGTCAACTTTTTTGGACCCTCTCATGTCAGATGAGGAGGATGAGGATGCTGATGCCAATCTTGAAGGCAAGCTTCTCTCCCATCTGGTTAAAGACACGACTAAAGTAGACCTTGGTGATACTATACGTGACACTATGCTATGTGAGCTTGTCGCGTCGGTACGAAAGAACAAGTCTACTTCAACAAAGAAAAAAGGGCGCCCATCTAAGAGGGCAAAGGTCTCTAAACAAAAAAATGGTTCATCACGAGAGGCATGTTTTGGAATAGCAGAGGTCTTGGTAACTTGGCTAAACATAAGCACATTGCCGATTGTGTAAAGGATCATGCGTTGGACTTTGTGGCCATCACTGAGTTGGGCAAACGTGACTTCTCCACACGTGATCTTGATCCCTTTTCATGTGGTTATGATTATGAATGGCACGTCTTACCCCCGTCCGGGAGGTCAGGTGGAATCCTGCTAGGCATCCACTCTACATACTTGGAACTTGTCCACGTCGAAGGGGGAATATCATATCAAATTTCACCTTCGAAACAAGTCCTACGACTTTCTTTGGAGTTTGGTGGCTGTATATGGCGCCGCTCAAGAGGAGTTTAAGTCTGCTTTTCTAAAAGAACTTGTAATATCTGCCGAGACAATCCCCATCCCATGTTAATTGGGGGGGGGGGGGGGGGATTTCAATATCCTTCGATATCAACAGGAAAAAAACATTGACCGGTTTGACACTAGGTGGCCTTTCCTCTTCAATGTTGTTATTGACAGCCTCGACCCGCGGGAGCTCACTATGTCTGGTTGTCAGTATACCTGGGCCAATAACCGATCGGTTCCAACTTATGAAAAACTTGAACGGGTGCTAGTTACCATCGACTGGGAATATAAATATCCCCTAGCCTCGGTACGGACACTAGAAAGAATTGAGGCCTTATCGGATCACGCTCCATTGCTAACCGATTTTGGACAAACAACTCTAAGATCTATCAGTCCTCAGTTTAAATTCGAACTGGGATGGCTCACTCGAGAGGGTTTCCACGACCTGGTTAAGAAAGCGTGGGCGCGTCAACCCCGCGGTAACATGCCCATTCAACAGTGGAACAATCGAATTCGCGCCTTGTGACGATTCCTTCGTGGATGGGCTAAGCACACCGCTCGCATGTACAAAAAGGAAAAGTTGCGACTATCTACCTTAATCGATACCCTTGATAAAATTGCCAAGGTGAGGCCTCTTTCTGCTGTTGAGATTGAGCAAAAAATCCATCTAAAGGAGCAGATTGCCCGCCTACTACGTGAGGAAGAGATTAAATGGTACCAACATTGCAAGGCCGACTCACTCGTTCAAGGTGATGATAATACGAAATACTTTCAAATGCTGGCCAATGGCAGACAGAGAAACAAACATATATTCGTTCTTGACCAGGAGGAGGCCGTATCGAGGAGGATGTACCACTCAGAAATTTTATTACTAGGTATTACAAAGAGTTTTTTGGACCTTCAGCTGAAAGCTCTTTTGAACTGGATGAGTCTATTACTCATGACATCCCTCAAGTTTCGGAAGCAGAAAATGGATTTTTAACCTCTCCGTTCTCCGGAAAATTCAAACCGCGGTGTTTCAAATGGAACACAACAAGCCTCCGGGACCAGATGGTTCTCCGGCGGAGTTTTATCAATGTTTTTGGGATGTGATTAAGGCGGACTTGGTACAGTTGTTTAACCAACTGCATACCGAAGACCTTGATATTCCTCGTTTAAACTTTGGGGAAATTATTCTATTGCCCAAGACTAAGGAGACTAGTCGTATTCAACAGTATCGACCGATTTGCCTTCTAAATGTAAGCTTTAAAATCTTTACGAAGGTTGAAACTAATCGCTTGAACGGGGTGGATGACCATGTCGTCAAACCTACTCAAACAACATTTATGCAAGGACACAACATACTAGATGGAGTTGTCGTACTGCCTGAAACTGTGGAGGAGCTTCACCATAAAAACTTGAGTAGAGTCATCTTCAAAATAGATTTCGAAAAAGCTTATGATAAAGTTAAATGGCCCTTTCTGTTGCAAACTTTATGCATGAAGGGGTTTTTGCCAAAATAGTGTCGATGGGTAGAGAGTTTTGTTTCTGGAGGTAGTGTGGCCATCAAAATTAACGACGATGTTGGCAACTATTTTCAAACTAGGAAGGGGCTTCGCCAAGGGGACCCCGCATCCCCCATTCTATTTAATATTATGGCCGGCATGTTAGCTACCCTTGTTGAGCGGGCTAAGGTGGCCGGTCAGGTTAGTGGTGCCATTCCTCATTTGGTAGAAGAAGGTATATCTATTCTACAATACGCGGATGACATTATACTTTTCATGGATCATGATCTAGATAAAGCAAGAAACCTAAAGTTGCTTTTATGTGCATTTGAGGAGCTCTCTCGCCTAAAAATTAATTTTCATAAGAGCGGTTTTTTTTCTTCGGCGACGCTACAGAATCTGCACCTGAGTATGTCGAGATTTTTGGCTGCCAGCTCGGACAGTTCCTGATTCAGTATCTGGGTATTCCCATACACTATCGACGATTAATTATCGCTGAGTGGAAGCACGTGGAAGAGAGACTTGAGAAACGACTAGCCAGTTGGAAGGCAAAACTCTTGTCATATGGGGGTCGATTGATCTTGATCAATTCCGTCCTCAGCAATATGGTTTTATACATGTTGTCATTCTTCCATCTTCCGAAGGGGGTTCTTCAGCATCTCGATTACTTTAGATCCAGATTTTTTTGGCAGCGTGATAATGAATCCAAGAAATATCAGCTGGCTAGGTGGATTGTATTATGTCGACTTAAAAGTCAAGGGGGGCTTGGAATTCAAGATCTTGAGATTAAAAATATTGCTCTTCTCAGCAAATGGGTTTACAAACTACTCACCGAGAATGGAGTGTGGCAGGAAATCATTTGTAACAAGTATGTGGGATCCAAAACCATTTCTCAAGTTCATTGTAAACCTGGTGATTCGCATTTTTGGAGTGGCGTCATGAAGGCAAAGGAATTCTTTTTCCAATTTGGTACCTTCTCACTTAGGGACGGTTCTCAGGTTCGATTCTGGGAAGGCACCTGGCTAGGGACCACCCCACTCATGGTGCAATACCCTAGCTTGTATAGGATTGTCAGACATAAATTTGTCATGATCAAATAAGTTTTTGGTCATGAAAACCATGATATTTATTTCCGTAGGGACCTGTTAGGGCCTCGCCTAGCAGCATGGAATGAATTACTCATTCATCTAAAGGCCATTCAGGTGTCAGGTGAGTTTTCAGTCAAATCCATGTACGATGCAATAGTTCATTCTGATGTTCCAGTTGATAACAGAAAATTGTGGAAGCTCAAAATTCCTCTAAGAGTAAAGATATTTCTCTGGTTTCTAAACATAGAGGTCATCTTAACTAGAGATAACCTGGCACGACGCAACTGGCAAGGTAGCAAGACATGCGTCTTTTGTCAACATGAGGAGTCTATTAAGCACTTATTTTTTGAGTGTAAGTTCGCTCGCGCATTTTGGGTCATAGTTCAAGTAGCTTCAAATTTATATCCCCCACGTAGTGCACGTAACATTTTCAGCAAATGGTTTCGGAGTATTGATAAACAATTTTCTGCACATATTTTTATGGGGGCAGCTGCCTTATGCTGGTCATTGTGGCTTGCCAGAAATGATGTGGTTTTTAATAATAAATGTATTTTATCTCCTATGCAGGTTATTCATGTATGTACGCGATGGCTCCGTACTTGGTATATCCTGCAGAGGCCGGAGGACAGAGACCTTTTTATAATGGCGTCTACACGGCTGGAGAGTACGGCCAGGGAGGTTTTCTCCCCCCATGCAAAGGCGAGTCCAGTGGGCAGGCTTTAACAGGCTTCAGCCTGCCCTCCAGAAAATGCAATTTTTTTACTACTAGTCTGCTTCGGCCCAACCCATGTTCCTCCAACGCAGCTAAGGGCCCAGGACTCACAGGAGGCAACCTAATCGCTGATATTGTGAAGCTTCAGGACAGAGAATAAATTCTTTAAAATCATCGATCTTTTTCAGCAAGGGGTGTCCTGGTAATATCAAAGAAGAGATCAAAGGGATTTTGAATGTGCCAAACGAGACCTTGAATGAAAAGTACCTGAGTATGCCATCAGACATAGGTACTTCAAAATTTGGCGCTTTCAAATACTTAAAGGATAGATTGTGGAGTAAGGTGAAGGGATGGATAGAGAAATCTTTATCATTTGCAGGCAAAGAGGTGTTGGTAAAGTCTGTAGCACAAGCAGTGCCGGTGTTTTCTATGTCTTGTTTCAAACTCCCAAGAGGCCTCTGCGAACACCTCAACAAGTTAATCAGACATTTTTGGTGGGGAAGTAAGGAAGGAAAGAGGAAACCGGCATGGGTGTCTTGGCAGTCTATGACCCAGCCGAAACATATGGGAGGGCTTGGGTTCCGTGATTTCGAACTCTTCAATTTAGCCTTGTTAGCCAAGCAGTCTTGGAGACTTTTGCAGCAGCCTGAATCCTTGTGTGCGCAGATTTTGAGAGCAATTTACTTTCCTCAAGGATCAATCTTGACTGTTGAGCTGGGTAGCCGACCATCCCAGGTTTGGCGCGCTATCCTGGAAGGGCGTGATGTACTGTGCCAAGGTTTGATCAAACGCATCGGTGACGGGACAACGACAAGGATCTGGGCAGAAAATTGGATCCCAAGAAAGGCAACAATGAGACCTATTGCCTGTCTAGCGGCCAACCCACCGACTATGGTCAGTGAACTAATTGATAGAAATAATGCAACATGGAAGAGGGAGGTTCTGGATCAATGCTTTGTGGTGGCCGATGCCGATGTAATTCTGGGAATTCCGCTATGCACACGTCGGATGACTAATTTTTGGGCTTGGAACTTTGAGCGGAATGGCATTTTCTCAGTGCGATCAGCTTACCGCATGTTGGTGGAAACAAAGCGTAGAAGAGAAAACTGGCTTGAAGGGAATGCGGGGACTTCTGATTTTGAGACAGAAGCTAAATCTTGGAGTACTCTTTGGTCGGTCCAAGTGCCTGGGAAGATCCGAAACTTCTTGTGGAGACTAGCGAAACACTCGATCCCCACTGAGGATGTTCGACATAAACGAAACATGGCCGATGGGGACAAGTGTCGGTTATGTGGGATGCAAGATTCGTGGAAGCATTCTCTTATGGACTGTACTATTGCTCGGTGTGTCTGGGCGTTGGGCGATGATGATGTGGCTGATTATGTTCAAGCATCAAGGAACCCTAATGCAAGGCAGTGGCTATTCGCATTACTTGATGACCTGCCGCATGCGAGCATGATTAAAATTGTAGTCACGATGTGGGCTATATGGGCAGCTCGACGTAAAGCAATACATGAAGGGATCCTTCAAAGTCCACACGCAACTCATGCTTTTGTTGAAAGATTTATTTCTGAACTTTATGCCCTTCAGGTGCCGGTGACTGAGAAGCGAGGAGTGCATGAACTACCAGTGCAAAGGGGTCCAAACATATGGAAAGCTCCACCCCCGGGAGTGGCAAAACTTCATGTTGATGGGGGTCTCTCACGGAATGGGGGAAGGGGAGCAGCCGCAGCAATTTGCAGAGACCATATGGGACAGTTCTTGGGCTCATCGGCTTTGACTTTTGGAGATATAAGTGGTCCACCTATGCTGGAGGCGCTTTCTTGCCGCGAAGCTCTAGCCCTAGCGCTTGATTTATCTTTGAATCAAGTCGCCATTGCAAGTGATTGCAAAACAGTAGTGGGGGAGATAAAGGAAGGAACTGAAGGAGCTTACAGCGCTATCATAAAGGAGATTATCGAGCGATCGAAGGCCTTCATCAGCTGCGAGTTCATTTTTGAAGGATGTCACTTAAATTTTGATGCACACAATTTAGCTAAATTTTCATCTTCTTTAGATGTTGGGCGCCATTTGTGGCTGGGGAGTCCCCATGACCCTTTTGTTATTCCTGTAAACCGTACTCCAAGTTAATAAAGTTGGTTTACCACTCAAAAAAAAATCGCTGACTGCCTGTGTCGTCGTTCCTCTGGAGCTGGTTGCACGCGCCGCCACCAACACACAAGACTGCAGTCAGCAGGAGTGCCACCGCAGGTCCGCAGCTCAGAATCCACTCCTCCCTGCCTCGCCGTCCTACCGGAGCGCCACGGAGGCGCCACCACCTCGTGCAGGCTGCGCCACGACGCGCGCATGGACCTGCAGCCAGCAGGAATCATGCGGCATCCAGCGCGAGAGCCGCTGGTTGTTAGCTCCTTATGGCCGGAGAAGTGGAGGAGCCGAGGGCCGGAGCTAGGATTTGGCCCCAACCGCCACCACCGCCTGCGCCACGCCCTGCTGGCGTACTCCGAGCAGGTTGCGACGCTCACCACATCCGGTGCATCTGCACATGCATTGCCTGCTTAATTCCAAAATTATTGGCTCATGTTGTATTTCTATTAATTAATCTAGTGTCAATTACAATTTGTCTGCTAGTTCATGACCTATTAATTGATTTAGTGTTAATTACAATTTGTTTGCAGATTTGAAAATGAAGAGAAAGACTATGGATATACATAGTTTTTATGCAAGCAGTTCAACCCCTCCTGCAAGGCCTGATCCTCCCACTACCGATGTCGAACCTGAACTTGAGCCAACAAATGTGACTGCAAACTTAATTGCTGTGAGCACAATCCCTCCCCCTGACCCCCCAGATGTTGAGAGGGATCATGCCACAGTTGATGAGAGCACAAACCAACGAAGACAACCTATACCAGAATTTCATCCAAGTCAAATTATTGCAGATCCAGGTCTTAGACTACCAATAGAAGATTATGCTCCTGAAATTAGAAGTGATGTAAGAAGAGCTTATTTGTTGAAAGGGCGAAACAAAGCTATTGGGCATAATTTCAAGAAGACAAAGGATGGTAAAATTTGGAGATCCTTTCAACCCGCGTGGTTCAACACGTATGATTGGTTGGAATACAGTGTGGAAAAGGAGGCCGCTTTTTTGCTTTCATTGCTTTCTTTTCAAGAAACCATCACAAGTCATTAGATTTGGAAATGATGTTTTCACAAAAGATGGTTACACTCGTTGGAAAACAGCCCTAGGAAATTTTAGAAAGCATGTTGGTGGTCCATCTAGTTATCACAACATTGCCAAGGGAGATTGTGATGATTTCAACAATCAGCGAGCAAGTGTGGCTAGCCCATTCCATGTGTATAGCAAGGAGGCTGAGATATCTTATAAGATTCGTCTAACTGCATCATTGGATTGTGCAAGGTATCTCATAGCACAAGGAGAAGCTTTTCGTGGGCATGATGAATCCTCCACTTCCATCAACAAGGGTAATTTCAGAGAGTTATTGGACTGGTATAAGGACAAGAAATAAGATGTGAAGGAGGCATTTGAGGGGCCAGGAAATGCACAAATGATTTGTTCTGACATCCAGAAGGACCTTGCTACAGCTTGTGCAATGGAGGTAACCAAAGTTATTAAGAATGACATTGGAGACAAGAATTTCTCAATACTTATTGATGAGGCTAGAGATTGCTCAATAAAGGAGCAAATGGCGGTGATTGTGAGGTAAGGCATACCATATTGTAGTATATTTTTAGAATTGCACTACTGATGTTTACTAATCTGATTTCTTGATACATGTAGATTTCTAGATGATCATGGGGTAATCCAAGAGAGATTCCTTGCAATTAAGCACATCACTGATTGTACATCTGCTGGAATTAAAGAAACTTTGGTTGATGTGTTGGAATATCATGGTTTGTCACTTTCTAGGCTACATGGCCAGGGCTATGATGGTGCTTCAAATATGAGAGGGGAATTCAACGGTTTGCAAAAATTGGTTAGATATGAAGCTCCATATGCATTTTATGTTCATTGCTTTGCTCACCAGTTGCAGTTGGTGGTTGTCACTGTTGCTCAATGTAGTCCTGCTATTGCTGATTTCTTCAATTATATTCCATTGATAGTGACTCAAGTGTGTTCAACTTGCAAAAGGAAAGATGCATTACATTCCAAACATCATGATGAATTGTTAGATTTGATGGAGAATGGAAAGATTTCAGCCGGAACCGGGTTGCATCAAGAATCTAGCATAACAAGACCAGGAGATACTCGTTGGGGCTCACATCTCAGAACCTTGCTTCGTATATTCACAATGTGGAATGTTGTGGTCGATGTGCTAGGAATTGTTGTGGTTGATGCTCGGGAACACACATGTCAAGGTGGAGCTAGAGGTTTGCTTAAAAACATGGAATGCTTTGAATTTGTGTTCATCATGTTGTTCTTAATAAACTTGTTGAGCAACACAAATCATCTATCTCAAGCTTTGCAGAGAAAGAATCAAAATATTGTTGAAGCCATGCGTTTGATCTTGGATGTGAAAGAAAGCTTGCAGGACATGAGGGACAATGGGTGGGAGTGTTTGTTCAACCAAGCCAAGAACTTTTGTGAAACCCATGATATTGATGCCAAACATGGATGATCTTGTTGGAACTATGGGTCAATCTGTTCGCACAAAGAATAAGGTGACTCGCCTTCACTTTTACAAGGTTAGCATATTCAATGTTGCCATTGATGCAACTATCACTGAGATGAATCACAGATTCAATGAAGTTACCACCGAGTTATTGGATTGTATGTCTTGTCTTAATCCAGCAAACAACTTCCCAAAGTTTGACGTAGACAAACTTATTCGGCTTGCTGAAATTTATGATGACGACTTTACAGAAGCTGATCGGTTGTTGCTAAGAGTAGATCTACCAAGATTCCTTATGAACATTAGGAGAAGTGATGAATTTAATGGATGTCGGGATGTGTCCACACTTGCTAGGTTGATGGTTGAAACAACGAAACACACAACTTTCCAGTTGGTTTATCGCCTCATCGAGTTGACACTCATTCTTCCTGTGGCCACTTCATCAGTTGAGCGAATATTTTTGGCAATGAAGATCATCAAGACAGATTTGCTCAACAAACTATCTGATGATTGGCTAAATGATTTAATGGTGTGCTACTGCGAGAAAGAGATATTCAGAAGCATTCATGATGACCAGATCATGAAACTATTACAGAAAATGATATTTCGGAAAGGGCATTTGCCTCATGAGTTTAATGTGATTCCTTAGAGGTATACATGTCAGTGTTATTACTTTACTTAATTGAGCACGACTTATTGTTGTATCACTAACGAGTGTGCTAATTTGGATAGATGGCTTGCGGTTGGTGACAATACCATTTGTAAGAAGCAACATCTCATTGTATTTTGTTGTTGTTTCTCTAGTACTATGATGCCTTGGTGTGTGAATTGTATGAACCTTTCTGGTATGGTTAAACATGTTACAACTATTGGTCTTGAGAAATTTCATGTTTTGAGCACTGATTTGACATATATTGTCTGTTTAGATTGACAATACCAAATATTTAGTTCAAAATTAAATATTTTTCAAAAATTCCATAAAAATTCCATGAAATACTTCTTGTTTCCAGTAGTATTCTGGGAAAGTTTGAGAACATTTGACCAAATAGAGTAGGAGATAATGACTATTTAGCTAAGCCAATTCAAAATTTAGTTCAAAATTTAATATTTTTCAAAAATTCTAAAAAAATTCCAGTAAATACTACGTGTTTCCAGTAGTATTCTGGGAAAGTTTGAGAACATTTTGCCAAATGTACTAGGAGATAATGGCTATTTTGCTAAGCAGATTCAAAATTTGGTTTAAAAATTATTATTTTTCAAAAATTCCAGAAAAAATCCACTAAATACTACATGTTTCCAGTAGTATCCTGGGAAAATATCAGCTTATTTGGACAAAAGAATTACGAGAAGATATTGTTTTTCTTCAAACAAACATTTTATTTTTTCGCCCTAAACTTTGAGCCTACCCTCCATTTTCTTTCTGGATTCGCCACTGCCCCCATGGATGGCGGTGTAATTTTTGGATAGGATCTCCCACACCATAGGGTGGAGAGAATTATTTATTTAGCTGTAAAATGATATTTATTTTTGGGTCAGTCGGACTTCTTGGCCGTGTGCATCATGCTATGCAGAGGCCAGGCATTCTTTCGATGCGGTTGTATCACCTCGATATATGAATTTAATAAAATGTCATTTATCGAAGAAAAAAATCTTTTATACTATATATATAATACTATGCTCCCCAATTTTATCCCTCACAATCAACTGAGGTCTTCAATTTGAAATTGGGTCACTCGATTTTGACTGGGTCAACATTTTCTTAAAGAGCTCTCTCATTCTATTTATTTAGTTCGCTACGCTCCTTAATTTTTGAGCTCTCTCATATGATTAAGGTAGTATTCAATTTTGGATTTGATTCGCATTTTGTCCTGGTCAGCAATTTTTTCAAATCAATCGACAGCAACCGGCGTCTAAAAATATATCAACACCGCACACCCTCTCGTCTTATAAAAAAGAAACACAAACATGTGACACTTTAGAACCAATATAGTACATGCAACCATCCACGTCGAAATTTTCCCCACATAAGTATGAGTTGATTAGCAGATAAACCAGAATCACACTGCGGAAAGGCCTACTAAAACACCACATTACAAAAAAAACATACTCTATCTCCCTAACTCGTCAAACCAAATACTCCCTTGGTTTCAAAATATAAGATGTATTAGTTCTTTGAAAAGACATTTCTTTTACTTTGACCAAGTTTAGAGGCAAAAATATCAACATCCACAATACTAAATAAATAAATAAGAAAATTCATTTCATGATCAATCTAATGACACCGATTTGATATATTTATCTACATATTTGGTCAAACTTAAAGAGGTTTGACTTTTCAAAAAAAACTAATGCACCTAATATTTTGAAATAGAGGGATTTTTTTATGAAAACTCGATACCACGAACGGCGCAACAAAGCGTGCCCAACCCTTCTAGTGTTTTATTAAAGTTGATGTAATGTAAGGGGATGGTGTTGTTGATGGAGATGATGACGATGAATTGGATAAATATGTCCCCCTTGATCCACGTTATAGTGATGACGATTGCTTCAAACTCCCATGGAGGGAGCAGCGGAGTGAGCAAAAACATCCCTCCATGAGTAGCAGTAGGGTTCTGCACCACGGCGGTGGCAGAAAAATCCCAAAAAATATGTGTTTTGTTTTTTTCCATAGGAGAGGGGCATATGCACCGGATAGAGCACATAAGGAGGCTGACAGGGCTAGGCACCCTTTCAAGGCACCCAAAGGGTTAGAGTGCATGGGCCCAACAAGAACCTCACAGCCCCTGATTGTGACCCATGACTCCACTTGATCCACCGCCCCTCCTTCTATTTTTATTTTTTTCCTGCTTAAGGAAACTGATTTTCTTCACGAAACTTTTACCCCCCGGCGGCCTATACGTTGATCCTTCTGGTAATTCTCTACATTATAAGACAAACTCAAGGTAAAATGGTACAATGGTGATCAAATAAACATGTAAGTAAAGTATTTATCTTCTGAATTTGTGATGCAAAATTTCATGTGTCAATGTACTATTTAGGTTGAACTATGGTTGCAGTAGATCTGAGTTTGAATTCGAAAATCAAGACAAACTCAAGGTAAAATGATGTAATGGAGTATTGTGTAATTGTGTTGTGCGTGATTGTACATGTTTGAATTATATTTTAGAGTATATATGCACAATGGATGAGAGATAGAAGCAAAATGATTTTTATTGATAGTCTGATGCAGAGCATTTTTTTGGAAATCTACGCTCTTGGAGAAATAAGGCAAAGCCAATTTTAATTCAATATACGTTCATTCATCTTTATCTATAACCTTGACTAACCTCTATATAAAATCAAATCTACACATCATGTTGTATGGTTATCGCTACCTCATGAGTTCCATTAGTACAATCGGTTGCTGGGGAGGCTGGATTTTATATCTCTTTCAGTAGAACATGGGAAATAATTTATCATGGATATCGAGCTTCCATTGTCGCCATGCACCCACATGTACTACCCGCCTCACAATCCAATCAAGATTAGAATCTTCGGACATGTCTCAAGTGATGTCCACATATGCAAACATGGGACTGAAGCATCATTGCTTGAAATTTAATGTTGCGGGCAAATCATTGTGACCTTTCTGAAGAAAATACGGTAATGATAGCAAGTTGTCAAACCATATAGGGTCCTACGTTTTGGGGACCAATACTAACAATACTAAAGCCGGAAGCTTTTATTTTTTTCTGGTATTTTTAAACCTTTTTTAATGTCCATAGAATTTACCAATGATGGCCACCAAAATATCTTGGACTGGGACCCACTGCTAATTTTTTCTCTCCTTTGTTCTTCTAGAGTCAACGAGAGGAAGACAGAAAGAATGGGGAGAACCCGCACATCCCTACGAGCACGAACCCATGGCAGCGGTGACGATGCGGGTGAGTTTACTCATCACCTCGAGCTCTCTTCCTCATCTCACCTTATCTAGTTTTTCGCCCCCTCCCATGGTTGCTTCTATCACCCTCATGTGGCTGCTCCCCTCTCCCTCTCATGGTATTTTTCTCCACCTCCTATAGGGCACCTCTCTGCCCCTCCCATGTCGTCTCCTCCCCCCTTCCAACGGTGACTCACATGGCTCTTCTAATGGGACCTCCTTTTCACAGCTTGCTGTCTCATTAAGGCATGGATATCTAGCAATCTTCCAAATTGCAATTTTCTTCTTGCATACGCACGATCTAATCTTCTCTTTCGTCTTTCAGATCATTTTGGAGTGGTAGACAAATATGTGGTGACAGATCATATCAAGGCTAAGGTAATGTACACCCAAAGATTGATTTTCATTGTCTTTGATTTTCTTCAATGTGATTTTTTTTGTTCCTATGTTGATTTAAACATTTTTGTTCTGTGGAAGCATTATACATTTGCATATTGCTACTATAATAGATGTTGTACTTTGGTATTTGGTTCTTTGGGATGGATTGCGAGTTGACACAGAATCACATGTCATATTTCAAAACATTAGGCTACATTAATTGTCCAAATATAATGTTCAGTGTAAGCATGAGGTCATGTTTCCAAATATGAACCATCTAGATTTGCCATGGATATGAATTTGTAAGTGATCATAAGTGTAAACATTTTACAGAACAAGAATGGTAATAATACCAGAGTAATTTAGTGCTTGCTTTAGTTGACATGGTTGGGGTTCTTCGGGTGCGTCTGCTCCTTAATACCTACATTGTGCTGAGAATAATTTGAATGTGCATTATGTTCTCAGGTTGACGACATTACGCTGGCACACACTGGTGCCTTCGTATATGGGCGGAGATGTCTTAGGCGGCAAGAGAATCCAGCTGCTCCCTTCCGCAGATCCAACCATTCCTGGTGGGTGATTTGGTTGGAAATCTAGTGTTTCTGGTTGTGATGGTGATATGTCTGTGTGTGTAGTCCCCCGACCTGGAAAATTCCTCCCAATATGCATGTTTTGCCTTTTTGGCGGCCCGAATAGGCACCGCATATCGGCCCGGCCTGTAAAAATATATGTGGAACGGGATATGTGACCCCTCCACCGCTATATACACGGGGCATTTACGGTTAGCCCCCCGAATCCCCTCTGCCGCTAGTTTACACTTGCTCCGGTGAGAAATTCCGTCCTCCTCTCCTCTCATTTTTCCCTTCTTTGGAAGATCGATGGACGGCGGTGCGGGTGGAAGCCATGGCGGCCACGCCCAGTTGCCTTCGAGCAAGTGCGCCCGCCATGACACTCCAGCCGCGTCATGGAGCCATGAAGGTCAAGGCAGGCGTGGGACCGTGGCCGGCTCTCCCGGAGCGGTGACCAAACCCTTGGGTCGGCTTCGATGTGCGCACATCAAGAGGTGGCGCGCCGCCGATGAAGAGCTCATCATCGCGGAGCACGCGGTGGCGAACAAAGAAGAAGGTGCTCTCAGCCGCCTCGCCGCCGCCAAGAACAAGCATGAGCTCACAACCGTGCTCCGCAATATGGCCATCAAGTACTACCTCGGCATCGATGAGTAAGGGCGGCGGCGAACTAGGGTTAATTTCGTAGGTGTGAATTTTGTGATGAACAGTTTTTAACGTGAAGTTGTTTTTGTATTCTATACTAACGATTTCACGGTATCTATTCTACCCGAACTTGCGTGATACCGTAAAAGTGTTTTGCGGGTACCTCACATGATTTTTGCGGTACCGACTTTTTAGGGATGCTCTAGAGATGCTTTAAGGTAGCTTATCTCTTCACAAACCGCATAGCGAAGCGCGGTCGATCCTTCTAGTTCATAATAATTTATCAAACCATAAAAAACAAAAAAATGCATACTCTATAGTTACAATCCAAAATCATAACACATTAAATTTCAAATTTAAATATGAATACAGAAGATAATTATCGGGCGGAAAAGAAAACAATCAAAATATCTTATCGCGTATTGTTCCGATCCATCGGCCTTCCTCCTCCTAGGGGAGCCGGTCGTGGGGCGGGGGCAAACCTCGCCGTAGTGGTGGCTACGAGCCCCTGCACCTGACCATATGAGGTGGCTACCCGTGCTGCTCTCCCAGGCCGCGACATCTGGGAGGGCGGCGGTGAGGACCAACATCTGCCACGTCAGATGATCCAATGGGTTCGCCGGTGGCGGCCGCGAAGGTACGAAGGGGGAGACTTGTGAGATCAACCCCAAAAATTTATATTTATACATTTTGAAAAAAAATGGCAACATTCATGTGGGGTATGTCTACAACTCCGAAAAAAATCAGCTCAAAACTCAATGTACATTTAGAGATTCAAAAGAGATAAATTCAAATATGAATAGTGGCAGCTTTGGGTAAATAGTACTTTATCACTATTCACATCCAATTTTGTCTTTTTTCTATTAATGTAAGAAATATAGATTGGCTAAATGGGATATGATGTGTAGACCTAAAGACCAGGGTGGGCTTGGAATTGAAAATCTACACATTAAGAATAGATGTTTATTGAGCAAATGGCTATATAGACTTTCAGTGGAGACGGAAGGTACGTGGGTACAAATTTTACGCAATAAGTACCTATAAACCAAGACTTTGGCTCAAGTACTGGAAGGGCCTAATGAGAACAAAGGATGTTTTTTTTCATAGGGTCAAGTTTCACATTGGAGATGGTAACACAACAAGGTTTTGGGAAGATACGTGGTTAGGGAAGACGCCTTTGGCTACACAATATCCGGCTTTATATAATATTGTGCAACGAAAGGAGGCTTTCGTTGCTACAATTATGAACACGATTCCTCTCAATATCCAATTTAGAAGATCTCTGGTAGGAGAACGTTGGAATGCGTGGCTTCATTTGGTGCGATGATTGATGGAAGTTCAGTTGTCGGATCAACCAGACACAATTAGATGGAAACTAACTACAAATGGTAGTTTTTCCGTCAAATCAATGTATCTGGATCTTATCAATACCGGATTGATACCTACTTCTCCACATATTTGGAAAATTAAAGTGCCGCTCAAAATTAAGATTTTCATGTGGTTTGTGCACAAAGGAGTGATTCTCACAAAAGACAACTTGGCTAAACGAAATTGGGTAGGAAATGCTAGATGTTGCTTCCGTGACCACAACGAGACTACCAAACACCTCTTTATTGAATGTCCTTTGGCTAGGCTGCTATGGCACACGATTCATATATCATTTAATATTAATCCTCCAACAAGTTTGAACGCGTTATTTGGGACGTGGCTTAATGGAGTTGATATCATTACAGCTAGACACATTCGAATAGGAGTTTGTGCCATGCTTTGGGCTATATGGAACTCGAAAAATGATATGATATTTAACAGAAAGAAATTCAATAATTTTTTGCAGGTTATCTACAGAGCTACTGCTTGGATCCGTACGTGGTCATTACTCACACCGGCGGAGTCCAGGGAGATTATGGTTACTGGGTGCAGCCGGTGGGAGACGGTAGCACTGGATATCTTCAACCGATATGGATGGCGGCACACTAATAGGCTAGGTGTTTAGTCATCGTAGTCTATTTGTAGCTGGCCAGTTGAGGCATGTCATCTTTATTGTTTTCGTTCGAGACTATTTGCTTTGTCGGGATTGTGAACTTGATGCAGACACTTCTTGGTTAATAAAATGGCTGCATGCATCATCATGATGCAGAGGCCGGGGGAAATCCTCCTTTTCAAAAAAAAATGTAAGTCGAATTAGGAGTTAAAACTTTTTGAGGTTGTACATCAAAGATGTGTGTCTACAAAAATTTAAGAATATTTGAATATGTATGTTTTTCGAAAAAGTCGACCTCGTTGATCTCGCCTAATGTGAGATCTCACACAAGACTCCCCCAAGGTACGAAGAGCACACTAAGCTATCCAAGCATGAGTGAAACGTCTTGCTCTGTTATTATGTTTATTACAAACCAACTACAGATGAAATGAACAGCCAATGCAATATATGATTTCTGCGAGATTGCCAATTTCTGCGAGCTATCAAATTGCTCAAGACAAAGTTCTCTCCACTCCAAGGCCCGATTAACAACCTTTCTCACTGAGAGAAGAGAACAGACATGAAATTGCTACTCAAAGACAGTTGCAGACTATGAACTTCTTCAGATAGTCACTTTGGTTGCTAGAGCCCGGCCGAGTATGTTGAGGGCCTGGTGCTGTGCATCCACTGCTTGAAAGAGCCTCTCGGCCACTGCAAGGGCATAAACAGAGCATCCTTCAGATACCTGCGTTAGCATGGATGGTGGAACATTACTATTACTAATCAATGAATGATAATTGGCAATGTCAGGAACGGAGTTCCTGAATCCTGATGCTCTCAGTACCTTAGTGTTAAAGATGAATATGCGGTGATCGCCAACAATCTGTCCGACCACGCTGATGATCTCAAGATGGAACTCGTCGAGGACCTTCGCAGCATGAGGCAGGGAGTTGGCGGTCTTCCATTCAGTGAGCTGGACGTTTACTGCATTTTCCACTATGTGGACATCAACATGGCACTCCTTGGACCTCCTCTGAACCCATGAGCTCCTTATGGTCCAATTGAGCTGATTGTCTTGCTCATCCCTCACTCGCCTCGTCGATGAGCTTTCACCATCGGAAGCTACCTTTCCGTCCATCTTTACCATCCTTTTCCTATTAGTCCCATGCCACTTCTGTTCTACTAGGATCTTCAGTTCCTTCACTGTTCGATTCAGCTCATGTATGTACTCAATGGCATCCTCTACATTTGAGACCCTGTCACACTAGTAAAAAGTTCTGTAGCGCGTTAATGTCATATCAAACTTATATGAGCACCCCACAAGGCCACAAAAGGTATAAGGAAGATTTTCATTGCTCTGTCATGATGTTTAGGTTCTCTTTGAGTACATCAGAAAGTCCTATCTAATTGATTACGGTTCATCACTAGAGACGTGGGTGCTTTTTTTTGCCTTTTTGAAGAGTAATGCAACGAGGACCAGTGGCGGAGCTTCAGCCAAAATCATGGGGGGGCAAACTCAACTATTTTTAGCTGTTTTTTAGTGAAAAACAGGCCTAATAAAAAGGGATATATACTTGTTTACTAATGAGCTGGGGGGGCCATGGCCCAGGTTGGCCCCCATGAAGCTCCGCCGCTGACGAGGACGATAGCATTGTCTTGCGAAGAATCGAAGTATAGATGGTTACTAAAAAAGATCAAAATACATATTCATATCGATTATTTCCGTTGCTCTCTCATAATTAAATAGAAGGCACGGACACGGTCGATCAATATATGTGGGGTAAGTATTATTGCACCAGCACAGCGTGGATCTATTTCGTGGCAATCACTTTTAATAGGATATTAGTGTCAGACTGAATGTAATGTAGCATCAGAGATCGAATGAGTATTCAGTAAAAAAAATCAGCAGAAGCATATTATTTAACTCATGTTTCTTGAATCTACTTTAGACAGATGAAAGTTTTACCAAAGGGGTTTTATTGATATTTTACACAACACGGGTCAATTAGGCTGCATAGTATTCTGATATTGGCACTTTTGAGCGTCTTAACTCTTAACACATCGAGAATAAATGGATAAAGTTATTTAAAATTCTATTATCTTCTAGTAGTTGAGTATTCTGTACTCCCTCCGTCTCAAAATAAGTGTCTTAACCTTAGTACAACTTTGTACTAAAGTTATTACAAAGTTGAGACACTTATTTTGGGACGGAGGGGGTACATCTGAAAGTCACTAAATCACCTAAATTTGCAAAAGTGATGAAAAAGCCAAACCTTAGGATTGGGGAGGAGCATTCTTAAAGCCCAGAACGCTTCATTCAACCATTCCCTCCTCTGTCTCTCATTTGCAAAGTCAGCTTTTCTTACAGGTTCTGCCATGGGATTATGATCATGGGAAATTTCAAAATAGCCACCCCCAACAATCATATTGACCAAGAAGCACCTAGCACCTTCAAACCAAATCGACACAATATGAAAACTGATGAGCATAGGCAGAAATGCTTCGAGAATTCGATTTTGACAGAAAATCAAATGCATGCCGAAATCGAATAGCGAATATCACCTTATATATGAACTAATCTTGAGCTAAAACAGAAATGGCAATTACTTGCAGACTGCAGACTTGTAGTGCACATACTAAGGGGAAAAGACGACTCAACAGGAACACGGCAGCAGATAGAATTCGGTTAGATATGGAATTGCAGTTGGCTTGGTTGTTTCGGTCGTTGCAAAGAGGTGGAGCCGTGGAGTTTTAATCTATGCAATGTGGCTGTCTGCTCTTCCTTTGCGGAGAAGTTGTATGCAGCATGCATGATTCATGAAACATGAAGCAACTTTGCTTGTTCCACACCTAACAGACCCCTTGGCATCTTTTTCGTGCTTCAACTACCGCCAGCGCGGTAACCAATCAGCAAACTGTCGAGCATCCCGGAACAATTAGTAATGATAAATAAAGAAGCACAAAAAATCCACGGTGGCTCAGTTTTATGATTTTCAATCTTACTAAATATGACTTGAAGAAGCGGAGAAGTGTCGATCATGAGTTACATCTAGCGAAGAGTAGTATAAGCACTAGAAGGGAGCATACCTGAACTTTGTTCATGAAGTTGAAACTCAAGGTCTCATGGAAGCTAATTTATCGTAGTGGCAAGTCACACAAAATTGATGGGCCAGAATGTAACAGAATGCGGTGGTACTAAAGGTCAATGCGAAGGGTCATCGTATGATTTGTCATTGTTTCTGTTATTGTTGAGAGACACAACCGAGAAATACGGAAAGCTCACGCCCTTTGAATTTGGCATCTCTGATGTCATTCACCCATAGGAAGTTGAGAAATGCAGGTCATGCCTTCTGCCTGCTTACCATGTTTTAGGGGAAACTACACAAGACTGCAAGACGGAGACATGTCATCCACTTGCTTGGGCTGGATTGATTTTCGGTGGACTGAGGCAGGAGGAATGCATTGGCAGATTTATTTGGTGTGGAAGAGCTTGAGTGTACGGCTCTTCCCCTTTATTCTTCCTAGAGGGTGGTCAGATCTTTTCTTTTTTGAAAGAGATTTTTTTAGGGTAAGGTCTGATTTTATTGATCATAAGCCACACTTTGTCAGGCCGAGGAAGTGAAATTCTCCCCCATTTTATATAGTTACCGGAGACAAGACCGCAGTAAGCAGGCGACCCCCTCGCGACGCCTCCCCAGGGCGCCGCCAGGGGGCGATCTTCGTGTCGCCAGCAGCCAACCACGACGCGGCCTCCCCTCCGCCGCTGCCGCCGGCATAGGCCGCGGTGGCGGCGGGCCCGACGCCGAAGGGGCCGGGGTGCTGGATGCGGAGGCGACCCTCATGGATCGGCTGGGGCGAGTCCAACGAGGAGCACGTGCGCGGCGGCCAGGGCAGCGCCCTTGGTCGTGCAGCGGCGATGCTTGCCCCCATGGTTGCCGGGAACCGGCGGGTTCTCCGGCGATGGTGGGCATGACAGAGGCCGCGGATCTGGATCCCGCCCAGATCCGTCGTCGATTTTTCACGTGGATGTTCGGTGGCGCGATGAAGGCTCCGGTGTGAGGATAGAGGATCTCCACCGGAGTACCGGCGGCGGCATATGTCTTCATGGCGAGTCTCCGCACGGTTCCAGCCAGCTGCAAGATCGGGATGACGCGGCTTCCAATGAAAATCTATGGCGGCGTCTCTGACGTCGTTTCCTTCTCGAGGCATCGTAGTTGCAGGTCACGTCAACTCGGTCGGGATATTCCGGGGGAAACCCTAGATCTGGGCCTACCGGATCGAACGATGACGACGCCTTCGGTGTCGTTCTCCCTCCTGAGGGCATCGTTTTGGAGCAAGTGTTGGCTAGAGGGGACAAGAGGAGGAGCGGTGTTACATCTACCGCAAGGCCAACAGCGGATCTCGGCAGCATGGCGCTGCAGAGTTTCGACGACGGGCGCGTGTGGATGGATACGTGCAGGATGGTGGCGTTGTCTGGCGCTGTGGTGGCATCAACGGCGGGCCTAGCAAGGTCGATGCTTCAGTGCCTGCTCTGGAGATGGGTCGGTGGAAGACAGCGGCGGCGGACTCTGAGAGTGCGTCGGACCGGTGTGTGCCCCAGTCCCAGCATTGCGACATGGTTGGGGCCTCCGGCTTTAGATGTTAGGCTTTGGTGCAATATTTGTTTGGTATTCGGCTCGGACTATCGGCACGCCTTCATCAAGTGGATAGGAGTAGCGATGAATGTTGCCAAGATGGTGGCTTCAGACTGCCTGATGTATTACTTTGTAAGGTATTTGTGAATAATTAATAAAATGGTTGCATGCATCGCCCAGATGGCTGGGGGTCATCCTCCTTTTCAAAAAAAAAAAATACAGTTTGTGAGATATAATTTGAATTATGGGGATGGACCAGCCACCGGCGGTGCCCTTGTCCTAACGATAGCAAAAATCTAGCTAAGCTATGAGCTTCGTAATTTGTGGCTCGGCCTTCAAAGAGGGAATTTACACCTAAAACTATCAGCACTCATTTTGATCTTCTTGGTGATAAAACCATATTGTTCGTATTGTACTTGTTGATGTCTTGAACCACTTGCTTTGAGTAATTTTGAAGAAGCATATCTTCTGTCAAGGAAAACGTCTCTCTACATGCAAGCGGTTCGATGGTGGTCTCATCTTCACTTTTGGAAAAGATGATTGTTTGGTCTCACCTTACAGAAAGGTCCTTTTTTAAGGGGTCCTTTCTACCCAGCGCCTCTCTACACAGCACTCACGAGCCCCTCCTAAGGAGTGGCCCAGCAAGGAAGCTCATCCGGCTCAGCGCTCGCTCAAGCATCGCGCGCCCCTATGCCTTGCTTATAGCGAGACATAGGGAAGCCTCGCCTGAAGGCGAGTGCAATATGAGCTGGCCCACGCGTGCGCGAGGCCACGGGCCACAACCTCGTTTTATTTCTGTTTTTATTTCATGTTTTTTGTTGTTGTTTCTTGCTTTCTTTTTTACCTTTGTTTATACTTTCAAATATTTATATACACATATTACAAAAATCACTTTACAAACATTTAAAAATGTTAACAATATTAAATGTGTATAGACAAAATATTTCTATGTATAGCAAAAATGTCTATACAACAATATACAATGTGTATAAAAAAGTTAATCGTGTATTTAAAAATAAATCAATTATTTTAAAATATTAATCAATAAGTTTAGAAAATTCAAATGTGCATAGAAAAAATAAATTTCATGTATACAAAAAAAAGGTAAAATGTGTATGAAAAATGTTGATCGTATATTTTAAAAATGTTAAAAATGTATTAAAAAATTCCTATTGTATAAGAAAAATATACAACGTAGATTAAATAAAAATTAGACATCAAAAACAGATTAAATAATTATGTATTTCAAAAATGCTAAACATGTATATAAAAAATGTTCCTGATGTTATGAAAAATGTACATTATATGTGAAACATGTTTATTCTCATTAACAAAATGTTCATCATGTATTGAAATTTTTTATCTATATATTCAAAAAATGCAATTTTATTTGGAAAATGTTAAACAAAAGCGGTGAAGAAACAGAAAACAGAAAACAAAACAAGAAAACATTAAAAGGGAATAAACGCACGTGGTGAACACAACAAACCCGCGACCGAGAGAAGGTGGAGGCAAAAAAACAGTAATAACAGGCCGGCCCAGTAATGTAAGCCCCTGGAAAAGCTTCAGGCCAGACGAGAGCTACTGTCGTACAAAATGAGATATAGCTCTCGCGCTTAACATCACTTGGGAGGTTCCTAAATAGAAAATATCGCGCGGGATAAGCTAGTTAACCATTTGACTAGTTGAACAACCCATTGACTTGATCATTAACTTTTTAAATTTATGAATTTGAAATAATCAACGAATTTTTAAAAAAGTTCACAATGTTTGCAAAAAATCATGAATTTGAAAAAACATAAAAAAATCTCAAAATTTGTCAAAGTTCATGAATTTGAATAAAATATCATGAAATTATAAAGGTTCATAACTTTAAAAACACATGTATTTGACAAGCATTCAATTTTTTTTAAACTCACAAATTTGAAAACGGTCCACTAATTTTAATAGGATCATAAATTTGGAAAACAAATTATGATATTGAAAGAAATCACAAAACATGGAAAAATTGCGAATTTGAAAAGGTTCTCAATTTTTTAGGATTTATTTTTTTCTTTAAAAATCACAGATTTTGAGAAAAAAGTTTTAAATTTTTAAAAATGAAATTGAGAATTTGAAAAATTCACAAAGCATGGGAAAATTTGAGAATTTTAAAAATACCAAATTTTGAGAAAAAATTCAAGTATTTGAAAAAAAATGAATTTTAAAAAGCTGTGCAGTTGAAAAGGAAAAAAAATAACAATGGAAACGCAGAAAAACAAAAAAACAATCCAAAAAGCCATAAGCAAGCAAAGGAAAAAAGGCGCAGAAGCTTCCCAAAATTGGGACGAGCGTCTCGCGAGAATTTCCTTAAATGGGCCGGCTAATTGAGCATCGAGGGGTGTGTGCCACGTACGCTTAGGCTATAAGTAGCGCCTTAAACGCTTAATAGGACCGAGCCACCCACAATCGAAAAGTAATGTTCAGTTATTGTCAGAAAAATAGTGTTCAGTTACTGCAGGCTGGTTGGAGCGGGCGTATTAAAGGTTGTCTTAATCATAATTTTGTATCGGATCGGAGCTCCGATGGTAGGATTGTAAATCATAGAATCTTAACTATCAGGATGGTAGAAACATAGATTCTATGGACTAAAATCGTAGAATCTAACAGGTTAGTTTGGACCATAAAGTCGCAGAATCGTATAATAGAATCGGGATTCTGATAACCTTATGAATTGTGCTCGAGCGAATAATACTAGGCTCGAATTCAGTAGAAGTTAATAGTCGAGCTCGAACAACGCTTGAGTTGACATTGTGCTTGTTGACGGGCTCGAGCTCAAGAGAAGCCGCAAAGACTCAAGGTCGACTCATAAAGCTTGGTAAATACAAAAAAATCAATGTTCCATTGTAAGAATAGAGTAAAGTTGACAAAGTTCAAGCTAAGCTCAAGCAAATGAGTGTGACATGAATTATTTTTCACAAAATAGTTCGATAAACTCCAGTAGACTAGTTTCATTAGTTACATAGGGAGGCATTGTGTGTAATATTATGTTGTGAAAGACAAACCTGCAAATGTGTGATTTTTTTTTTTATTATTGAGAGTAAATTAAAGTAAACTAGTTTTTAAATGGGCTTGTGAATTATAAATGTCACCATATTTTTTGTTTGATTAAAACACTCAAGTGCATAGATTACCATTTGTGTCACCATACATGTACCATGTTTCACGTCAGTTTTTTTAAGTCGGCACGTAAGTTTTTTACTCTGCGCTAGTGACGAGGGCATGAGGAACGAAGCTAGTCACGGGTCTCAAGGGGGATCTTCAGGACAAGTGGGTTGAGCCCGACTAGCGAAAGGACTGGGGCCGGCTACTCAGGACCTGAACCTCCCAGGACCGGAGAGGATAGGAGTCACCCTTCAACGTAGCTACTTGGGGCCTGAACCTCCCGGGACCGGAGAGGATAGGATTCACCCTTCAACGTAGCTACTCGAGGTTTGAACCTCCCGGGACTGGAGAGGATAGGAATCACCCTTCAACATAACATGGAAGTTTTTTGTATATAATGCATGCTTAGGGACTCACAAAGCCCTAAAATCAGATCCACTAACAAACCGATTACCTCAACCTCTTCGTCGCTGGGCAGAAGGGAGTGTACCCACCAATATAGATCTCATCGGCAATATCTTTGATACCCGGCGACCACCACAATAACACATATAACATTGGCAGGATTAAGGTTGTACCCCCATCCTTGGGGGCGAACCTTGGTAAACTCGCTTTGTCTTAGCCTCACCATCTCGATCTACCAAGCGCCCGCCCCCATCAAACAAATCGCCATCCCTTGGCCTGTTGCGCGGGAGCGCCGCGTGCAGATCCGACCAATCCGATCGATATGGCCCTCCCAGCCTCTAGTACCGACAGTATGACACACGTAGTTATACAAGGTCTGGTCTTAGGCACTCTTCGCTTCGAATCTTAGGAGGCAAATAACCGCTTCCGAGCCACCACTTTCACCAGCGGATAGACCTTCCAATTCGGGGGCCTGAGCTTTATGGGACGTCGGTGATCTGCGTGTCATTCGCAATGACATGGACCACACATGGGCCCAAGCCCCCTCCCACGGTAGCAAAACCATAGGGTGAGGGCGTGGGGGCGACACGTCGAAGGGTTCCAAGATTCACATCTGACGTGCCACAAGGAACCCACGCACCATCAGCAGGAAGATGCTCACTTCCCGGCCACAAGTCTCATTATCGCACGGAAGAATATTGTTTGCTCTTTGAGCGAGCCTCCAGAAGGACACCTTTAGCACGCCCAAGAAGAAAGAATGGTGGACGAGATGGCCCTTCTCATCCCCCTGCAGGGGTCGGGCCACCCCGATGACCTGAGACCAGCGGAAGGGGTTTTATCCCTAAAACTACTCTAAAAGGTGCAACCCTCTCGTGGCCATAGACGAGAAGCAATTGAATCTGAGCCAGGAAGAGGTCCTCGGACAATCCTAGCGTATTGGCAATCTCCCATTGGCCCTAGCCCCTTATGTGGGCAACATACGCGTCACTGAGGTGGTCATGGATGATGGGAGTAGCTCCAACATCGTCTATGTTGACGTTCTTGACGAGATGGATGTGCCCATGTCCCAACTCAAGCCACATGGTGCACCCTTTCAGGCAATCATCCCTGGACACCAGGCTAGATATTTCGAACAAATTGATCTCCCTATCGTATTCGGCACCATCGGAAACCACAAGACCGAAACCTTTCATTTCGAGGTCGTAGACCTTGAGAGCCCCTTCCAAGTTGTCGGCAAACCCATACATATGGCTCTACCTTGGTCCTACCATCATGTAGAAGCGCCAAAGTCCCCAGCGCAAGGGAAGCTCGAACCTCATGGTCGTGGAGATTCGCTACCCTATCATCACAAACCAACTCAATGAAAGAGATCATCCCCCATGTAAATTGATACGTCTTCAATGTATCTATAATTTTTGCTTGTTCCATGCTGTTATATTATCATTCTTGGATGTTTTACAATCATTTTATAACAACTTTATATCATTTTTTGGGACTAACCTATTGACATAGTGTGAAAGTGCCAGTTGCTGTTTTTGCTTGTTTTTTACTTCGTAGAATATCAGTACCAAACGGAGTCCAATCGCAATGAAACTTTTTGGAGATTTTTTCTGGACCAGAAGACACCCAGTGGGCCAAAGAAGTGCCAGGAAGGTGGGCTGTGGAGAGCACAACCCACCAGGGCGTGCCAAGGGGCCCCCGGCGCGCCCTGATGGGTTGTGCCCTCCACGGGCCCCCCCTCCACCGCCTCTGATGCCTATAAATTCTCAAATATTTGGAAAACCCTAGGGGAGTCAACGAAACACAATTCCAGCCGCCGCAAGTTCCAGAACCGCGAGATCCAATCTAAACACCATCACGGAGGGGTTCATCTTCTTCATAGGTGCCTCTACGATGATGCGTGAGTAGTCCACCATAGACCTACGGGTCCGTAGGCAGTAGCTAGATGGCTTCCTCTCTCTCTTTTGATTCTCAATACAATGGTCTCTTGGAGATCTATTTGATGTAAACTTTTGCGGTGTGCTTGTTGGGATCCGATGAATTTTGAGTTCATGATGAGTTTCTATCCATCAATATTATTTGAGTCTTCTTTGATCTCTTATATGCATGATTACTTATAGCCTCGTATTTCTTCTTCGAATATTTGGTTTAGTTAGGCCAACTAGATCGATTTTTCTTGCCATGGAAAGAGGTGCTTTGTGATGGGTTCGATCTTGCGGTGTCCTTTCCCAGTGACAGAAGGGGCAGCAAGGCACGCATGTATCGTTGCCATTAAGGATAACAAGATGGGGTCTATTCCTACATGAATAGATCTTGTCTACATCATGTCATTGTTCTTATTGCATTACTCCGTTTTTCCATGAACTTAATACACTAGATGCATGTTGGATAGCGGTCGATGTGTGGAGTAATAGTGGTAGATGCAGGCAGAAGTCGGTCTACTTATCTTGGACGTGATGCCTATATAATGATCATCGCCTTGGATATCGTCATGATTATTTGATCTTCTATCAATTGCCCAACAGTAATTTGTTCACCCACCATGTGATATACTCATGAGAGAAGCCACTAGTGAATCCTACGGCCCCCGGGTCTACTTTTCCAACATATTGCTTTCCGATCTATCTTTTTGCCCCCTGGCGCGCCCTGGTGGGTTGTGCTCTCCACAGCCCACCTTCCTGGCACTTCTTTGGCCCACTGGGTGTCTTCTGGTCCAGAAAAATCTCCAAAAAGTTTCGTCGCGATTGGACTCCGTTTGGTACTGATATTCTGCGAAGTAAAAAACAAGCAAAAACAGCAACTGGCACTTTGGCACTATGTCAATAGGTTAGTCCCAAAAAATGATATAAAGTTGTTATAAAATGATTGTAAAACATCCAAGAATGATAATATAACAGCACGGAACAAGCAAAAATTATAGATACATTGGAGACGAATCACCATGGAATGTGAAAGTTTAGTGGAAAAAGGAATAAACTTTATTTTCTGTTTGGGAACCGCCTATGATATATCTAGCATGGAAAGTATTGTGAGCTACTTTGTCGTTTTCGTTGACAGGAAAAGCATGCCACCCAAAATATTTTTTCTCTCAATTTAAAACTTTGAGCTCTCGCACCTCTACAAATCCCTACTTCCCTCTGCGAAGGGCCTATCTATTTACTTTATGCAATTTTTATTTTTACTTTGAGTCTCCATCTTCTCTTATAAAGCACCAACCTAATCTATCTCTCCTATCTATCACTACCTAATCTATCTTTTTACCGTAGAGAGATTGACAACCTCTCTTTCGCGTCGGGTTGCGAGTATTTGTTATTTGTGTGCAGGTGCTGCTTATTGGGTGGTGGTGATCCTCCTACTGGTTCGATAACCTTGGTTTTATAACTGGGGGAAATACTTACCGTCGCTGTGCTGCATCATCCCTTCCTCTTTGGGGAAATACCGACGCAGTCTCAAGCCACGTCATAAATATGTAGTCATGTAAGGACTCTGGACTCTCTTTGAGTTGATTAATAGAAAATTACCTTAGGGGACTCCCCTACTCTTTGACAGTAAAAAAACTCAAGAAAGAGGGTCAACCCCCAACCACCGGTGGTAATCTCAGCCAGATGTGCAGTCACACCTTTGCCATGAAATGTCATACTCACGCTGCGATATTACCCTGCCATATCGGTACCAGCATGGGGAGCTCTACCCGAGAATTGTTGGTGGTAGGAGACAAACACTGCACCACTGCCAGGCGTGACATCCTTGCAACTCCAATCGCTGAACAGAGCCTAGAGGTCGCTCGACTCTAAGCCTGTGTTTGGTTTGACTTTAGATTCCAACTTCTCAGTAGAAAGGCTAGAATCTGAACCAAATGGGTTATTTCTCATAGCAGATTCGGAGAAGCAGCAGCTTCGGGCCAGTGCAATTTGCGAAGCGGCTCGACCCCGGATTCCAGCTGCGGAGGGCAAACTTCTCGTCAAAATTTCCGACGCTGCCATCCCACAAGTTGTACCGGTTCGCTGGAATATCTCCCGACCTTATCCACAAACAGAATCGAACAGAGACGAGCCGGCCGATCTCAGGAAAGACGGGCTAGGGTTGCCCGCCGCCGCCAGCTCTGGCGACCGTCCTGGCCGCCGCGGCCACAGCTCCGGCGACCCTCCTCGCACGCACAGGTATACTCCCCTCCCTCCTTCCTCCCTCCTCCCTCCTCTCCTCCCTCCTCCCCCACTACGGTCCCCCACGGGCCTGCTCCTGCCGGCCGGCCGGCGGCGTCGGTGCCGGCTCTCAGCCCCTCCTTTCTCCTTCTCGCCCTCTCCTCCCTCCTCCCTCCTTTCTCCTCCTCCCCCTCTCCTCCCTCCTCCCCCTCTCCCGCTGGTTTCTGCTTCATTGAACAGCTCCTAGTGTGTGTGTGTGTTTTCAGTGAAAAGGGCTATCCATTTGATAGTTAAATTGCCTGTTATCCGGTACTAATCAAAAAAATTGTTGACATTGCTATTGCTTATTATGGCTAACTTGCTTAAAAGAGCAACATGTTCATCTTCAGTCTATGTATCCCTGTCGGTGGGCTTCACAAATGTTTCACACTTCTTTGGCAGGTGAAAGGAGTGGAGCAGGAGTTTGATGGTGATGAGGAAGCTAAACCAGCTGGGCAGATGGAATGAGTTTTTACAGTTATAAAATCACAACCCTGTCACATATGCTTGTTCAGGGAAACCATGCTATGCATGAAAAGTCCCGGAGAATTACAACTCCCAAAACAATAGGTTACCACTATATTTTTTGAGATAAATCAGGAATAGCCTGAAGTTTTTGTGATGATTAGATGGTTGTAATTTTGATCAAATGTGTGCAAGAAGAAGCAGACTCGTACATGTAGAGCCAGCAGTAACCTAAACGAACATCAGACTGCAGCAGGACTGAATAAAGTGATAGTTGGATTGATCTTCCCTTTTGTCCAATTCTGTATATGCTGAGCTTGTCTCTAACTAATAGCAAAGGTTATCACTTTTGTCCAATTCTGTATATGGTGCATGTCTTTTGTAATATTATTATGGGATCAATATGTATATATATGTAATATGAACATGAAAGTATAATCGTTGAATCCGTATATGTTAGCTGTGAATCATCTCAATTGTCATAATTTTTCTTTGCAAAATGGTCGTTCTATTGCCTACCAATGTAAATATCACCATTTTACGGTCAAGTTGCACATAAAAAAATTGACTCATTGCCCAGGGTCATTTCAGACAATTCACAGTCAAATCACAGTTTCGCAGTTGTTTCAGCCAAACAGCTTTCAGCTTTTCCACAGCTAAAAGTTCACAGCAGCTTTTTCACAGCTCACAGCTCACAGCAGCTTTTACAGAATCTGCAGCTCAACCAAACACAGCCTAAGCCATGTGCATCCTCCTTGTTGCTAAACAAGAAAGGCTCTAGCGGTCTAAGGAGGAGTGTAGGATCCAAAGTATGTCTAGAGGGGGATGATTAGACTACTTGACCAAATAAAAATCTAGCCTTTTCCCAATTTTAGATGTTGGCAAGTTTTAGCAATTATATCATGTCAAGCACACCCTACACATGCAAGTCTAAGAGTATAGCAGTGGAAAGTAAAGACATGCACATATAAGTAGAGGGAAGGGATAGGATGATCAAACGCAATTGGGGACACGAAGATTTTTCCTGTGGTTCCGATAGGTAGTGCTATCGTACGTCCACATTGATGGAGATTTCAACCCACGGAGGGTAGCGGTCATGAGAGTCCACGGAGGGCTCCACCCAAAAGGGTCTACGAAGTAGCAACCTCGTCTATTCCATCACGGCTTACGTCCACAAAGGACTAGCCTCACTCGGGATAGATCTTCACGAAGTAGGCGATCTCCTTGCCCTTACAAACTTCTTGGTTCAACTCCACACACGAAGAGGGAGGCTCCCAAGCGACACCTAACCAATCTAGGAGACACCACTCTCCAAAAGGTAATAGATGTGGTAACAATGATGAACTCCTTGCTCTTGTGCTTCAAAAGATAGTCTCCTCAACACACAATCACCCTCTCACAGATTTGGCTTGGTAGAAGAGATTTATTGGGTGGAAAGCAACTTGGGGAGGCTAGAAATCAAGATTCATATGGTTGGAGTGGAAGATCTTGATCTCAACACATGAGTAGGTGGTTCTCTCTTAGAAAAATGGATGGGGCAAGTGTTGGTATGTTCTGAGTGCTTCCTCTTCGAGTGAGAGGTAGGTGGAGGGGTATATATAGGCATATCCAAAAATCCAACCGTTAAAACATTATTGCCCAACTCGGTGAAACCAAAGCAAAAACTCGGTTGCACCGACTAGTGCAAAATATGGCAACTTTTGGCGTTTCGGTGAGACCGATATATAAATCTCGGTGGGACCGAATTGGTTGACCTAGGCAGTTTCCAAAACTCGGTGAGACCGATTCCTAAAACTCGGAAATTCCAATTTTTAGAAGTAGGATACCAGAGAGTTGGTCACTGATTTCGGTTTCACCGAAATGAAAGTTGGTGTCACCGAGACCTTAGGGCCGATTTGGAAGAATTGGTGGCACCGGATTTGAGTGGTAGGGTTTAGACAGAGTATTTTGTGGGAGAATTTCATGTGTATTTTTGGTGGCTAACTTTAAGCACTTGAGCAACCAGATCATCATGGATACCTCATCCCCTTTTAATAGTATTGGCTTTCCTATGGACTCAAATGTGATTTCTCACAAAATGTAAAATGTAGAGTCTTGAAGCTTGTTGCCAATTGATGTTCCTTGCATCTAGGTGATCTTCTCACAATCCTTTGCCAATCCATTCATTGAACTTTTCCTGAAATGTACTTGGTGGAATCGTTAGTCCAATGAGCTGTCACGACAGAAGATCTGGCATGTGTCCTGAACTGAGAATGATGTTGGAGAGGAGGACTATCATCATCACTGGAGTTGGGGCTGGGCACTTCATCCACTTTCTTCTTCAAGTCATTTACAGTGATTGTCAGCTTAGTCACCTTGTTGTCTAAATCATGAAATTTTGTCTCCACTATCCTCTCAAGACTCTTCTGGTTCTTGAGGATCTTAGTCACATTCTTCTCTATCCCTTGGATAGTGCTGATAAGATAGGATATTTGGTATATCTTCGTCCTTGGAACTTGAGCACTAGTGGCTCTGGTTGCCTCTGCCTAGGCCTCAGCCTTTGTTGTAGCTGAAGTGGGATGACTAGGATCCATCACCACAACGTTATCCTCGAAATCTGGCTGGAGTGGCAGGTGTGGACGATCAAGTAGATAGAGGCTCTTTCCAACTTTGGAATTGATGAGCATCTGGATGTATGGAGCATATCCACAAGATCTGTTCTGGTCAGCAGCAGTCCTCTTGATTGTTTCCACAATCAAATCCATCACTCTAAACCTGGTGTGGGTGTCTACATAGTGCAGCATATTAATTGAGTACCCCCTGATCATCTTGTCGTCACCTAATTTTGGCATCAAGGTATGCCTCATAATAGTGTTGGTGGTGGGCAGTCCTGCTTGCAGGAAGTAGACAGAGCCAAACTTGTGAGTCTTCACATATGCTGTGGGGACGGGGTTATACATGTTGGCCATGGAATTGTGGTTCATCTTGGCCTTAGCATAAACATCAAGATCTCCATCCTAAATCTCTGGGGCTCCTAAGATGGTAGCCCATTCATCAATAGTAGACTGGTACCTGGTGTCGGTGTCAAAACCGGCGGATCTTAGGTAGGGGGTCCCGAGCTGTGGATCTAGAATCGATGGGTAACAGGGGACGAAGGAGATGATGTTTACCCAGGTTCAAGCCCTCCTATGGAGGTAAAACCCTACGTCCTGCTTGGTTGTATTGATGTGTATGAAGATTACAGAGTCGATCTACCTCGAGATCAAGTAGCTAAACCCTAGATGAGTTCACCTACCTCTACGAACTAAACCCTCTGGCTTATATAGACACCAGGGGTCCCTAGGGTTACACATAGTCGGTTGCTTATCGAAGGAATAAACATGCCTATTCTATCATCTTAAGCTTGAAGGGCACGCCACGGCTCCTGAGATCTCCCCCCTGGTTATGGGGTATTCGGTCAGTCCGATCCTCCAACGAGTGGCCCACGAGTCCGGCCCATAAAGAATAGGCCGGTAGTCCGAGGACCCCTTAATCCCGGACTCCCTTAGTAGCCCCCGAACTAGCCTCCAATGCCGAGGTATGTAGTCCGGACGGTCCTGCGCTCCCAAAGTCTTCGGCTTGCGAGGCGAGTTCTCCTCCTCCTCTCTGTTCGGTAAACAATAATCCGATCATTAGTGAGCTCTCGGTCGTCGAGACGTTGCGGGGCCCACAGCATTAACTTCGCCGTCTAGAATTAACGACGCCCCTCGATCCCTGTGCGCCAATGGGAGGTGGGCGGCCCGGCAGCCTTTTACAGGACTGCCCTTCCTGCAAGCGAAGGGGAGGAACCGCCCATTTAAGCAGGTTGAATCGTGTCTTAGGCAATCCCTTCCTCTTCCTCACCATCGAAAAGCCCCAAGCGAGAGAACTTGATAATATGGCGAGCATCCCTGGCTCCTCCTCGCGTCCTCACGGCCCCCTTCCCGGAGATTGGGCAAGTTGTTCAGTATCTCTCCTCCGACTGCGCAACCTTGAGACCCAGGGTTATCTCCCCGCCTCGGATCTGGCGTTTACCCGCGCCGGATTGGCTTCTTCAAACGGCGAGGCCTTCGCAGAGAATTTCCATGTTCCACGCAAGGGAGAGCGGGTATGTTTCGTGTCCTTCCTCTTACGGGGCCTAGGATTCCCCATTCATCCCTTCTTGAGGGGATTATTGGAATTTTACGGGATCCAACTCCATCATCTCACCCCTGGATCCATCCTGCACATTTCGGGCTTTGTTGCCCTCTACGAGATGTTCTGGGGCTGCGAGGCTCATTTTGGTTTATGGAGGAAGTACTTCTGCCTTGTCCCCCGTACTCGGGGTGGGACAATTCGGGAAGTGGGCGGAGCCGAAGTATGGCGTAAAGCCGGGACGGGGTATCCCATGGGGACTCTGAAGAAAGAGTTCGAAGAATGGACCTCGGAATGGTTCTATATTGAGGACGTTCCCCTGTTCGACCCAGCTCGGAGGGGTCTGCCCGAATACTCCGACGCTCCTTTGAAGAAAAGGTTCAACTGGCGACCGAAGAGTCCATCCCAAGAGGAAAGTGCCGAAGTAAAACGCCTAGCCGCCCAAGTGAGGCTACTAGCTCACAGTAAGTTAACCATCATCGACGTGATGGCAACCGTCATTGCTCGATGCGTTCAACCCCTTCAGCAAAGGATACACCCCCTGTGGCATTACAACGGAACAAGTGACACTACCCATTCCCAACGGCAGGGTCCTGCCAATCAGGCGGCAATGGCGGCCATACTGGCCGATCTTTTCAAAGGAGAAAAAGAAGATTTTGCTCGACTGTCAGCCAAGGATGGCTATTCGAGTCATAACCCCATCGAATGGGTAAGCCTTTGGCTTTGTTTTCTGAGTTTGGATATTTATGTATAATGCTTCTGATCGAAACTTTCAATCTGTTTGAACAGAGTTGGAGGCGTTGGGTCGAGACAGCCAGCTGTCCGGCGCCTCAACCAGAGAGTTATTCTCATGACGACGATCCCGGATTCCATGACGATCCGGAGCTATCAATTGAATACGAGGACGGGGTCTTTTACCAGGAGAGCCTTGACGGCTCCAAGGTGGCTCTTCTAGCCGATCAACCCGGACCACTTCCTTCTTCCACCACTGGTAAAAAGAAGGTCTCTTCCCGTAAAGGGCGAGCGACCCCTGCCAACCCGAGTGTGCCGATCTCTACTCCCAAGGATCATCGGTCCACGCGTCGAACGTCGTCTACGGCAGCAGGGCCCGTACCGAGCAACAGCGGGAATCCTCATCGTGAGCCAACCGCGACGACCACCTCGACCGTGCACTCGACCAAGAGGTACTTTATTTAACCGTTTAGTTTGGCCATTGTCATGATTGCAACAAGTACTCACAAAATCTCATGTCGAAATACTCAGGAGACGAGTACAGCCACCTTCTTCCGGGAATGTCGCCGAGGCGCCAGGCAACCATCATGAATCAAGGTCTTCTGCTCAGGCTGAACTTGACGCGGAGGCCCCTGTGATGGATCAGCCCCCTGAAGATTCCGGGGACGTCTCGGTCACTAACTCCGAGGTAGAGAGTGCGATGAATCACCGGCGGCGAAAGGAAGCCCTGCGCCACCAAGCATTTTCCGATCAAGAGTTTAATGCCCTAAGTTCGGTGGACGCATACATCGAAGCTGCCCGAGCTGGGCTTGAGGGAGCCGCCAAACTGATAACGTCCAGCCTGGAGGTGAGTAATCGGTTTTGACAACCGAACACAAATATTAATCCAGTAGCCCCCGAGCCTTGATTTGGTCGGAACGGCCGAGTTAAGGATCTGAATATTGTTTTATTTATAATGTAGGTTTCAAGGCAGAAAAATGAGAAGCTGGCCAAGAAACTCGAGGATAGCCGAACACAGGTACAAGCCGTGAAGGCCGAGCTTGAGCAAGTGAAGAATTTCACCCGAGAGGCGCACGGTGAGTATGTCAATTTGCCGAATTATTCGACATTCCCGTACTGATGAGAGAGTACTTTATAGTAGCTGAGTCCATAGGGCAGTTGCAGAAAGATTTGGATACAGCCCGAGAATCTCAGAGGTATGCCGAATCTCAGCATGAGGCTGGCCGCCGTGTGTTGAACCGAAGTCTTGAGGAAAAGAACCAGCTTAAGGCAGAAAACCAGCGGCAAGCCAAAGAACTTGAGAGTTTGAAAACTCAATTGGCTCAAGCCCAAGAAGAGAACCAGAGATTACAGAGGGGCATGTTCTGTAAGTGCACTTATATCTTCGTAATTCCGAAAAGTACCTTTACTGTATCAAGTGTAAGGGACATGCTTCATCTTGTGTCTAGGTCTCCTGACCGGGCGGCCCGAGGAAGAAATCGGATCATTCCGAGGGAACCTACTGAAGGAACTGTCCGTCGTACATGAGCGGGCTCGGAGAGCCATGAGGAGCATGACCAAAGCGCTCTGGCCTGCCGAGATGCCTCCAGAAGGGATGTCCGAACTGGCTGATCGGTTTAAAGGAGCCCGATGTCATTTTGAGTTATGGAAGACATCGGCTTGTCGAGAGGGAGCGTGGGAGGCATGGGCAATGGTCAAGACCCGCTTTACCAAACTTAACCCAGAGCATATGGCTCGGGTTGGGCCGGTAGGGCCGAATGGGCAAGAAGTCCCACTTCATTTGGTTTACGACCAAGTGATGCCCGCCGCTCGTCTTTCGCAAGAAGATTGCACCCTGGATACTTTAATAGATAATCTCGACCAGCAGCCAGGTGTTTGATTCTATGTAACTATGTACTTTAAATCAAAAACTGCTCCGTCTATGCTGTAAACGTTGTCTTAACCGGCCATCGGCTTCGACCTCCCTCGCTAAGAGCTTGGGAGTGTTCCGTATTGAATGTCCTCCGATAAAAGGAACTTATTTCGGGGAACCAGGCAATCCGGCCATTCGGTGCGAACAGACAGAACGTGCATAGGGAGATATGTTATATTACTGCTTAACGTAAGAAACATCTTCCGAAGAAAATAGTTCCTCTACCGGTACCTTCCTTCAGATTGCTACGTAGATCGTAGATATCATGGCCGTATACTACTAGTATGCGGATAATGTCTTCTTTGGGAAAATAATCCCCAGTAATGGTGATAACCACCACAAGTTTTTTACTTCCGTCGTAGCCGACCAATTTTCTTCTTAAGATAGCTAGCTTTCGGCTTCACCCGTCTGAGGTACGTATCCGGATGATCCGGTCGTAACAATCGCAGAGGTGCTCCCTTTACCCTCTAGCCGAACAATCGGGAACGTAGAGGGTAAGCACAGGAACGAGGCAACCCAACTTGGCCAAAATCTTAGGTCCAATTGATGCATATAATGGCTTAAAAACGATAAGGGAAGTGTGCATGCACAATGCATGTGAATCGGTGCACAGAATATATAATAATCGGCTTCGAGAAGAAGCCCCCAGGTGTTTTTTCGGATAGGACATTTGAAGATGTATGCTGAAAAACTTAACGCAAGCTCGGTATAGCCAAACACATGCTGGGAAATGATATCCAATCTTATAAAGCTAAAAGGGAAGGGAAGGAATACAAAAGAGAAAAAAGAAAAATAAAAAGAAAGGTAAGAAATATGACGACACCGGTCTAACCGTAAAAGCGCCGAAGACGAGCTGCGTTCCATGGGTTTGGTTCGAGGCGATTGTCCAGCGGGTTGCGGAGGCGATAAGCCCCTCCTGTAAGTACTTCATCAATTATGAAAGGGCCCTCCCACTTGGGATTGAGTTTATGCTTCTGCTTCTCTGGGAGTCGTAAGACGAGTTCGCCCACATTATATGCCTTCTCTCTAACCTCCCTGCTTTGGTAGCGCCGAGCCTGCTGTTGATAGAAAGTAGAGTGGGCCCGAGCTATATCGCGCTCCCCTTCCAAGGCGTCTAAGTCATCCTACCGATCTAACTCGGCCTCCTTTTCTTCGTACATGCGCACCCTAGGTGCGTCGTGAATGATATCGCAGGGAAGGACTGCTTCTGCCCCGTAGACCATAAAAACGGTGTGTATCCCGTTGATCGATTCGGGGTGGTACGCAGACCCCACAGAACGGAGTCAAGCTCCTCTACCCAATTGCAGTCAGATTCATGAAGAGATCGGACCAGACGTGGTTTGATGCCATTCATGATTAGGCCGTTGGCCCGTTCGACTTGTCCATTGGTCCGCAGGTGATACACCGAGGCGTAATCGAGCTTGATGCCCATGTTTGCGCACCAGTCCTTCACCTCCTGAGCGGTGAAATTGGATCCATTGTCCGTTATTATGCTGTGCGGGACACCATAACGGTGTACCACGCCGGATATAAAGTCGACTACCGGTCCGTACTTAGCTGATTTTACTGGTTTTGCTTCGATCCATTTGGTGAACTTGTTGACCATGACCAGTAGATATTTATTTTTCTTGGTCCCCTCTTTAAGTGGTCCGACCATATCCAGCCCCCAGACTGCGAAAGGCCAGGTGATCGGAATAGTCCGAAGAGCTGTCGGGGGCATGTGGCTTTGATTTGCGAATAGTTGACATCCAACATAATGTTGGATGAGTGCTTGGGCGTCCGCTCGAGCGGTGGGACAAAAGAATCCGGCTCGAAAGTCCTTGCTTACTAAGGCCCGTGCTGCGGCATGGTGGCCGCCCATGCCTGCGTGGACTTCGGCCAAAAGCTGCCTTCCTTCTTCCTCAGATATGCACCGTTGGAGTATCCCGGTAGTGCTTTTCTTATATAACTCACCCTCGTGGACCTTATAGGCCTTGGATCACCGAATTATGCATCTCGCCTCCGTCTAGTCGTGGGGGAGTTCTTTGCGGAGAAGGTAGGCAAGGAAGGGCTCGGTCCATGGTGCGATTACTGCCATGACCTCATGAGCCGAAGGTGTTTCTTCAATTATGGACCCGCCGATGATTTGCTCATCTGGTTCATTTATAGGAGGGACAATCTCTTCCGTACTGATGGCTCCAGCGCCCTTATTCTCATCCTACCATACCACCGATGGCTTGAAAAGCCGTTCAAGGAAGTTGTTTTTCGGGACGGGGTCGTGCTTGGCCCCCATACGGGCGAGTATGTCAGCAGCCTGATTGTTGTCTCTAGCGACATGGTGGAATTCTAGCCCCTCGAACCGTGTAGATATTTTAAGAACGATGTTTCTGTATGCTGCCATGTTTGGGTTTTTAGCATCGAATTCGCCGTTGATTTGAGAGATGGCGAGATTAGAATCTCCCCGTACTTCAAGCCATTGTATGCCCATCGATGCTGCCATCCGAAGCCCGTGCAATAGTGCTTTGTATTCGGCCGCATTGTTAGAATCGGCGTACATGATCTGCAACACGTACCGGACGTTGTCTCCCGTGGGAGATGTGAGGATAACTCCAGCCCCCAGTCTGGCAAGTGTCTTGGATCCGTCGAAGTACATCGTCCAATGGGAGTATGTACTATATTCTCTGGGGAGCTCGGCCTATGTCCATTCGGCAAGGAAATCGGCCAACACCTGAGATTTAATAGCTCGTCGTGGCTTATAGGCGATTTCGAAAGGAAGGAGTTCGATGGCCCATTTGGCTATGTAGCCGGTGGCGTCCCTGTTATTGATTATATCGTTCAGGGGTACTTCGGATGCCACCATGACCGAGCATTCTTGAAAGTAGTGTCTGAGCTTTCGTGATGCCATAAACACTGTATAGGCTATCTTCTGGTAGTGCGGATATCTGGACTTGCATGGCGTTAGCATTTCTGACACATAGTAGATTGGCTTTTGCACCCGGAATTTGTGACCCTCGTCCTCTCGTTCGACGACGAGCACCGCACTAACCACTTGATTGGTGGCCGAGATGTACAGTAACATTGGTTCACCGGCGCCTGGCGCCGTGAGTATGGGGTTGCTGGCCAGCAGTGTTTTAATTTCCTCTAGTGCAGCCATTGCTTCATCGGTCCACTCGAAGTTTTTGGTCCGTTTCAGCAGCCTGTAGAGCGGTAAAGCCTTTTCACCAAGGCGGGAGATAAAGCGTCTCAAAGCCGCCACGCAGCCCGCCAGCCTTTGGACGTGCTTTAGCTCTGTAGGAATCGCAAGTTGAGATAGGGCGCAGATCTTAGCAGGGTTAGCTTCTATTCCTCTATGGGAAACAATGAATCCGAGTAGTTTACCAGCGGGAACTCCGAAGACACATTTGTCCAGATTGAGCCGTATATCATATTCCCGAAGACTAGCAAAAGTTTGCCTGGGGTCGTCTATCAGCTGGCTGACGTGTTTGGTCTTAATGACCACGTCATCCACGTATGCCTCGACTGTTTTACTGACTTGTTTTTCGAGACATGTCTGAATCATACGCTGGTATGTAGCACCTGCATTTTTTAGCCCGAAAGGCATTGTGTTAAAGCAGAATGGCCCGTAGGGGGTGATGAATGCAGTTGCAGCTTGATCGGATTCCTTCATTTTGATCTGATGGTATCCAGAATAAGCGTCGAGGAAGCACAATGAGTCGTGTCCGGCTGTGGTGTCAATAATCTAGTCTATGCGTGGTAAGGGGAAAGGGTCCTTGGGGCAAGCTTTATTAAGGTCTTTGAAATCGACGCACAGCCGCCAGGATTTATCTTTCTTTGGTACCATCACCAGGTTTGCCAACCATTCGGGCTGTTTGATTTATCTTATGAATCCGGCCTCCAGCAATTTTGCTAGTTCTTCGCCCATAGCTTGTCGCTTGGGTTCGGAAAATTGGCGTAAATCCTGTTTGACGGGCTTGAAGCCTGCGATTATGTTCAGACTGTGTTCTGCTAGTCGTCGTGGGATTCCTGGCATATCTGAAGGATGCCAGGCAAAGATATCCCAGTTTTCTCGTAAAAATGTTCGCAGTGCTTCGTCCACCATGGGGTCCAGCTGAGCTCAGATGGACGCTGTTTTATTGGGGTCCGTTGGATGTACCTGAAATTTGACGATTTCGTCTGCAGGCTTAAAGGACATGGGTTTGGGCCTCTTGCTAAGGACCACATCATCCTTGTCCGCTGTTGACCGGAGTGCGGTCAATTCCTCCGCTGCAAAGGTCTCAGCTAGTGCCTCGAGGGCGAGCGATGTTGTTCTGTTTTCGGCTCGAAGGGCTCTATTCGGGTCACTTGTGATTGTGATCACCCTGTTTGGGCCCGACATTTTGAGCTTCATATACCCGTAATGTGGTATAGCCTGAAATCTTGTGAAAGCGTCATGCCCCAAAAGAGCGTGGTAACCACTGAGAAATGGCACGATATGAAAGAGAAGTTCTTCGGATCTGTAGTTCTCGGGTGTGCCGAATACCACATCGAGGGTAACGCATCCGGAACAACGTGCCTCTTTCCCAGGGATGATCCAACGAAAGGTTGTGTTGCTGTGTTCGATGCGGGATCGGTCGAACTGCATTTTTTCCAAGGTATCCTCGTAAATGAGGTTTAAACCACTGCTGCCGTCCATTAGCACATTTTGTAACCTGAAACCATCGACGATGGGGTTGAGGACCAGTGCGGCAGGTGTTCGGCCGGGGCGGGTGATTGGTTGATCAGCTTCTCCGAAGGTGATCGGTGTGTCTATCCATGAATTCGTTGCTGCCACCTGATAGATTTGTTCGAGTTCTCGAAGAGCTCTCTTCCTCTTATTCCTGGAGTAAAACGTTTCGTAGATCGTCAGGATCTCGGCATTGCATTCTGGTGGCGCTGTTGAACGTCTGCCTGGAGGTAGGGCCTCGAGGATGGCCTCTCCGATTTTTGCGACCTGTCTGACGACCCAGCAAGCTCTAAGGCTGTGAGTCGGGCTTGTGTTCAGTAATATAGAGTGTATAGGGCATGGCTTGTCTAATAGTCCGTCAAGGACAGTTCTGACTCCCGTAGGGGGTTTATTCTTTTTCTCTGTGGGTTCGTGTTCGGCCGGCCGTTTCGGAGGTATTCGCTTTTTCCGAGCTCCTCTAGGGTGTTCGGCAGGGACCGGCTCCGAAAACAAACGTTCAGCTTGCCAGGTGCTTTCCATGGCGCAATATTTTTGTACCAGGTCCAATAGCTCGGTGAAGTCATGAATGTGACGATGGGCTAGGGCATTGAGGATTCCTTCATTGTTGCAATTGTGCCTGAAGGTTGCTATTATCTCCTGGCCACTAGAGTTTGGTACTCTGTCTTTAATAAGGAGGAGTCTAACCCAAAAATGATGGACTGACTCCCCTGGCTGTTGTTTAACTTCCCATAAGCCCGATAACTTGGGCTCTCCTGCGCTTCTTGAGGAGTGCTCGACATGGGTGGTGGGCGGGTAAAATTTTTGTTTCTCGCCAGGATGTGAGTCCGGGATCACGGCGTTTGCCTCCCGTGTCATCGTGGGATCCGGCGTGGCGGGTTCGGAGTCCATATTATCAACAGGACCCTTCTGCGCGGGTTCTAGGTCGCGCGCTAGATCGGCGGCCGATCCCGAACTACTTCCAGTGTGGGTTCCGGATTCTGTATTGTAGGAGAGATCCTGACGGTCGGAAACCGGGATGTAAACTATTTTTAATTTCAGTAGTTGAGAGGACGAGCCTCCGGCCGGACACTCAACGGTAGCGACTAAGTGAGTGATCGGTGGGGTATGAATCTCCCTATCATCGGGTTTAAACCCGATCCGATCGTAGACTGAGGTTTGGCCATCGGTCACGCCCATGGTTTGAATCCGACCAAGTAACTCGTTTAATGACGAGATGTCGGCGGGGTCCATGTCGCTGGAGCGCATGGGGTCGATCCGCGGCGCCGTTGTCCCGGGGTCGCTTGACGACGCGCCCGGGTTGTATTCGGCCACGGCAGATCCGGGCATATCAGCTGGGTTGGGCGTTATGGCTGACCCAGGGATAGATGCCACCTCAGCGGTGGGACCTGCTGCCTCCGGCGTTAAGGCGTCGAGGCCTGCGGGCTCCTCCATGAGAGCTGAGAGCTTCGTTAAAACGAGATCTCCCCGGGAGTCGGCGACAAACTCAAGGTTCCCGAATCTGACTTCCTGATCGGGGATGAAACTTCCGACCCAGCCAAGATGGCCGGCCGGATCGGCATGCGATACGATGCTGCCGAACGCGAAAATCAGACCAGGAATGAAAACGTCCTTGCTACAGACTTCATCGTTGATGATAAGGCGAGCCATCGATTCCTCTAGCGATCGCGCAGCGGAACTCTCAATGAAAGCACCAATGTCGGTGTCAAAACCGGCAGATCTCGGGTAGGGGATCCCGAGCTGATCTAGAATCGATGGGTAACAGGGGACGAAGGAGACGATGTTTACCCAGGTTCAGGCCCTCCTATGGAGGTAAAACCCTACGTCCTGCTTGGTTGTATTGATGTGTATGAAGATTACAGAGTCGATCTACCTCGAGATCAAGTAGCTAAACCCTAGATGAGTTCACCTACCTATACGAACTAAACCCTCTGGCTTATATAGACACCAGGGGTCCCTAGGGTTACACATAGTCGGTTGCTTATAGAAGGAATAAACATGCCTATTCTATCATCTTAAGCTTGAAGGGCACGTCACGGCTCCTGAGATCTCCCCCCTGGTTACGGGGTATTCGGTCAATCCGATCCTCCAACGAGTGGCCCACGAGTCCGGCCCATAAAGAATAGGCCGGTAGTCCGAGGACCCCTTAATCCCGGACTCCTTCACCTGGTGCCCTCAGTCATCCATACAATCTTTCCATCTAGATAGAAGTGAGCTGTGGAATAGACATGCATGATCATCGCATCATTCCATGCTGTCATCTCTCTGTCAACAAAAGTGTCAATATCAATAGCCTTGAATTTCTCTAGCACATGAGGGAAGTAATCTTCATTCTCCTTGATGAACTTCCAATCAACAAATCTCATGTCACTGACAGCTGGACTCTTGTCTAACAAGACAGTCTCATAGAAATCTTGCTGCTCCTTAGTGTGGAAGTGAGCATCAACAACAGCCCTTCTCCGGATAGCATATGGATCAACTGCTTTCCATTTCCTGAGCCCTTGATCCTTCCTCTTCTTCATATCCTCTGCCACTGGATGATCATCATTGTGTTCCGGCACGTGAGGTCTCAGCTTCCTCAAAACAGCAATATCTTCTTCTTCTACCATGGAGGTAGAACCCTGATACGTCCATTTTGCATCATGATTTCCTACTATTATTTACTTTGTTTTGTTGAATAATAATGCTTTGGGGAGTGATTCTAATGCCTTTTCCCTCATAATATGCAAGGTTTACACAAAGAGGGAGAATACCGGCAGCTGGAATTCTAGACCCAAGAAAAGCATGTCAGAGATACCTATTCTGCACAACTCCAATGAAGCTAAAATTTTACGGAGATTATTTTTACATTTAATAAAAAATATTGGAGCTGAAAACTACCGGAGGAGGCCCCCCAGGTGGGCACAACCCACCAGGGTGCGCCAGGCCCCCCTGGGCAAGCCCTGATGGGTTGTGCTCAGCCTGGCCCACCTCCGGTGCCCATCTTCTGGTATAAATTCCCAAAAAACCTAGAAAAAAAATAAGAGGAGGACTTTCGGGACGAAGCGCCGCCGCCTCGAGGCGGAACTTGGGCAGGAGCACTTTTGCCCTCCGGCGGAGCGATTCCGCCGGGGGAACTTCCCTCCCAGAGGGGGAAATCGAAGCTAACGTCATCACCAACACCCCTCTCATCTTTGGGAGGCCAATCTTCATCAACATCTTTAACAGCACCATCTCCTCTCAAACCCTAGTTCATCTCTTGTGTTCAATCTTTGTACCGGAACCTCAGATTGGTACCTGTGGGTGACTAGTAGTGTTGATTACCTTGTGTAGTTGATTCCTATATGGTTTATTTGGTGGAAGATTATATGTTCAGATCCATTATGCTATTCAATACTCCTCTGATCTTGAGCATGATTATTATTTGTGAGTAGTTACCTTTGTTCTTGAGGTCACGGGAGAAGTCATGTTGCGAGTAATCATGTGAATTTGATATGTGTTCGATATTTTGATGATATGTATGTTGTGATTCCCTTAGTGGTGTCATGTGAACGTCGACTACATGACACTTCACCATTCATGGGCCTAAGGGAATGCATTGTGGAGTAGTTATTAGATGATGGGTTGCTAGAGTGACAGAAGCTTAAACCCTAGTTTATGCGGTACTTCGTAAGGGGCTGATTTGGATCCAAACGTTTAATGCTATGGTTAGACTTTGTCTTAATACTTTTCTCGTAGTTGCGGATGCTTGCGAGGGGGTTAATCATAAGTAGGTTGTTAGTTCAAGTAAGAGCAGCACCTCAGCATGGATCCACCCACATATTAAATTATCAAAGTAGCGAACACGAATCAAACCAACATGATAAAAGTGACTAGACAAAATTCCCGTGCACCCTCAAGAACACTTTGCCTATTACTAGTGATTGTTCTGGCCTGTCCTTTGCCTCCAAAAGGATTGGGCTACCTTGCTGCACTTTGTTTACTGTTACCGTTACTTGCTCGTTACCAATTATCTTGCTATCAAACTATCTGTTACCTACAATTTCAGTGCTTGTAGAAATTACCTTGCTGAAAACCGCTTGCCATTTCCTTCTGCTCCTTGTTCGGTTCGACACTCTTACTTATCGAAAGGACTACGATTAATCCCCTATACTTGTGGGTCATCAAGACTCTTTTCTGGCGCCGTTGCCGGGGAGTGAAGCGCTCTTGGTAAGTGGAAATCGGTAAGGAAAAACTTATACTACGTGCTGAAATTTATTGCTACTTGCTACTATGGAGAACAATCCTTTGAGGGGTTTGTTCGGGGTATCTTCACGTCGATCGGAACCACAATTAGTTACCCCTCAACCTACAGCACCTACTGAAAATGTTACTTATGAAATTCCTTCGGGTATGCTAGAACAACTGCTTGCTAAACCTTATGCAGGAGATTGAACTGAACATCCTGATATGCATCTATTATATGTGAACGAAATATGTGGATTATTTAAGCTTTCAGGTTTACCCGGAGATGAAGTTAAGAAGAAGGTTTTCCCTTTATCTTTGGAGGGAAAAAGCATTGACATGGTATAGGCTATGTGATGATCTTGGATCGTGGAACTAGAATCGCTTGCAATTGGAATTCTATCAAAAGTTTTATCCTATGCATCTAGTTCATCGTGATCGGAATTATATATATAATTTTTGGCCTCATGAAGGAGAAAGTATCGCTCTAGCTTGGGGGAGGCTTAAGTCAATGTTATATTCATGCCCCAATCATGACATTCCGAGGGAAGTTATCATTCAGAATTTTTATGCTCGGCTTTCTCATAATGATCAATCCATGCTCGATACTTCTTGTGCTGGTTCTTATATGAAGAAGACTATTGATTTCAAGTGGGATCTCTTAGAAAGAATTAAACGCAACTCTGAAGATTGGGAACTCGACAAAGGTAATGAGTCAGGTATAAAGCTTGAATTTGATTGTGTTAAATCTTTTATGAATACCGATACTTTTCACAAGTTTAGCACTAAATATGGACTTCACTCTGAGATAGTAGCCTCTTTCTGTGAAGCATTTGCTACTCACGTTGATCTCCCTAAGGAGAAGTGGTTTAAATATCATCCCCCTATTAAAGAAGAAATTAAAGAACCGGTCATAGCTAAATAAGAAACCATCTTTTACAATGTTGATCCAGTTGTGCCTATTGCTTATATTGAAAAACCACCTTTCCCTGTTAGGATAAAGGAACATGCTAAGGTATCAACTGTGGTTCGTAAGAGTAATATAAGAGCACCTAAACCCCCTGAGCAAATTAAAGTAGAACGTAGTGTTGCTATGGTTAAAGATCTCTTGGCAGAAAATATTGATGGGCATGTTATCTACTTTTGTGATGAAGCTGCTAGAATTGCTAAACCTGGTGAAAAAGATAAACATAGACCCGTGGAAGGCTTGCCTGTTGTCTCAGTTAAAATAGGAGATCATTGCTACCATGGTTTATGTGATTTAGGTGCTAGTGTGAGTGCTATCCCTTTTACCTTATACCAAGAAATTATGGATGAAATAGCACCTGCTGAAATGGAAGATATTGATGTTACTATTAAACTTGCTAATAGAGACACTATCACACCACTTGGGATTGTTAGAGATGTTGAAGTCTTGTGTGGGAAAGTAAAATACCCTACTGATTTTCTAGTCCTTGGTTCCCCACAAGATGACTTTTGTCCCATTATCTTTGGTAGACCTTTCTTGAGCACCGTCAATGCTAAGATAGATTGTGAAAAACAAACTGTCGGTGTCAATTTTGGTAATGTGTCTCATGAGTTTAATTTTTCCAAGTTTAGTAGACAACCTCGTGATAAAGCGTTATCTAGTAAGGATGAAATAATTGGTCTTGCTTCTATTGTTGTGCCTCCTACTGATCCATTAGAACAATATTTGCTTGACCATGAAAATGATATGCACTTGCATGAAAGAAATGAAATAGATCAAATTTTCTTCGAACAACAACCTCTTTTGAAACACAATTTGCCTATTGAAACTCTTGGAGGCCCTCCTCCACCTAAAGGTGATCCTGTGTTTGAATTGAAACAATTGCCTGACACTTTGAAGTATGCTTATCTTGATGAGAAAAAGATATATCATGTTATTATTAGTGCTAACCTTTCAGAACATGAAGAAGAAAGGTTATTGAAAGTTCTAAGGAAGCACCGGGCTGCTATTGGATATACTCTTGATGATCTTAAGGGCATTAGCCCACTCTATGTCAGCACAAGATCCATATGGAACCTAATGCTAAACCCGTCGTTGATCACCAACGGCGATTGAATCCAAAGATGAAAGAAGTGGTAAGAACTGAAATATTAAAGCTTCTGGAAGCAGGTATAATCTATCCCATAGCTGATAGTAGATGGGTAAGCCCCGTTCATTGTGTCCCTAAGAAAGGAGGTATTACCGTTGTTCCCAATGATAAGAATGAACTTATTCCACAAAGAATTGTCACTGGCTATAGAATGGTAATTGATTTTAGAAAATTAAATAAAGCTACTAGGAAAGATCATTACCCTCTACCGTTCATTGATCAAAAGCTAGAGAGACTATCTAAGCACACACACTTTTATTTCCTAGATGGATATTCTGGTTTCTCTCAAATACCCGTGTCACAATCTGATCAAGAGAAAACTACCTTTACTTGCCCTTTTGGAACCTATGCTTATAGACGTATGCCTTTTCGTTTATGTAATGCACCTTCTACCTTTCAAAGATGTATGACTGCTATATTCTCTGACTATTGTGAAAAGATTGTGGAGGTTTTCATGGATGATTTTTCCGTTTACGGAACTTCTTTTGATGACTACTTAAGCAACCTTGATCGAGTTTTGCAGAGATGTGAACAAACTAATCTTGTCTTGAATTGGGAGAAGTGCCAATTTATGGTTAATGAAGGCATTGTATTGGGGCATAAAATATTTGAACGAGGTATTGAGGTGGATAAAGCTAAAGTTGATGCAATTGAGAAAATGCCATGTCCTAAAGATATTAAAGGTATTAGAAGTTTCCTTGGTCATGCTGGTTTTTATAGGAGGTTCATTAAAAACTTCTCTGGAATTTCTAGGCCTCTTACTAATCTTTTGCAAAAGGATATTCCTTTCGTCTTTGATGATGATTGTGTGGAAGCCTTTGAAACACTCAAGAAAGCCTTAACCTCTGCACCTATCGTTCAACCACCTGATTGGAACTTGCCTTTTGAAATTATGTGCGATGCTAGTGATTATGTTGTTGGTGCTGTCCTAGGACAAAGAGTAGATAAGAAATTGAATGTTATCCATTATGCTATTAAAACTCTAGACAGTGCCCAACGAAACTATGCCACTACTGAAAAAGAATTTTTAGCAGTTGTGTTTGCTTGTGATAAATTTAGATCCTATATTGTTGACTCCAAAGTTATTGTTCACACCGATCATGCTGCTATAAAATACCTTATGGAAAAGAAAGATGCTAAACCTAGACTCATTAGGTGGGTTCTCTTGCTTCAAGAATTTGACATACACATAATTGATAGAAAGGGAGATGAGAACCCCGTAGCTGATAACTTGTCTAGGTTAGAAAATATTCTTGATGACCCACTACCTATTGATGATAGTTTCCCTGACGAATAGCTAGCTGCAATAAGTGTCTCACACAACATGCCTTGGTATGCTGACTATGCTAATTATATTGTCGCTAAATATATACCACCTAGCTTTACATACCAACAAAAAAGAAAAAAATTCTATGACTTGAGACATTACTTTTGGGATGACCCACATCTTTATAAAGAAGGAGTAGATGGTATTATTAGACGTTGTGTACTTGAGCATGAATAGGAACAAATCCTACGGAAATGTCATTCCGAAGCTTATGAAGGACATCATGCGGGAGATAGAACTGCTCACAAGGTATTGCAATCTGGTTTTTATTGGCCTACTCTCTTCAAAGATGCCCGTAAGTTTGTCTTGTCTTGTGATGAATGCCAAAGAATTGGTAATATCGGTAAGCGTCAAGAAATGCCTATGAATTATTCACTTGTTGTTGAACCATTTGACATTTGGGGTTTTGACTATATGGTCCCTTTTCCTTCCTCTAATGGGTACACTCATACTTTGTTTGCGGTTGATTATGTCACTAAGTGGGTAGAAGCTATTCCAACTAGTAGTGCCGATCACCACATGTAACACCCTGGTTTTCGCTTCGTGTTTTTTTTCCTTTGCAGGATTTGACTCCCGTCTTTTTTCTCGGTGTTATCGGATTTCTCTAGCTCTTGGGTATGTGAAGATGGTCATCTAGCCTTGCCTTCCCTATCCAACCAGAGATTCTCCCCAGTCCAACCTTGCCACCCAAGATCTATCTCCGGACTTTGCCATCGAAACCATGCCTTCCGAGTCACCGGAAGGGAAACCCTAATCCTTTCAGTTACAAAGGAACCCCAATTTCCTTTGATCTTCTGCCTCCCAAACCTTTCCCAGTGATCATCCCACCTTTATAAACCCTGGATATGTAAAAATATTGCCAAGTCATTTGCAATATTTTTCATTTATAATTAGTTCCTTTTTCTGCCAGTTAAATGAATTAAATCTAGGAAAATATCTATCCATCTCCAAAGTTCATGAAAACTTGTGGAGATATTTTTTGTGGTCATATTGAGCTCCCATAAAAATATTGGCCATAATTAAATAAGAGAAATGGCATTTTCCTATTTAATGCCAATATTGCATTTTGGGCAGTTTCTAAAGGAACTACCATTTTGGTAGTCAAAAAAAATCCCAAATAAATTGTGGAGCTTTTCCTATCCATATATTCACCATTTCCACCAAGAACCCAAGTTCCATAATTCAAATTTTGAGCACAACATCAATTTGCAAATTCTGTCCAGTGGGGCAATTTGCAAAGGAAGTGCTTGAACCCTTGATCTATTTGAGCTGAAATTTTTCATGGTGATTAACATTGATAAATCACTCATGGAAACCAAAGACCAGCTCAATCCCTCTATCCTTTCATCCACAGCATTTTTCTCAAGTTTCTGTCCATTTGGAAGTGTTGTGAAGGAAGTACCATGTAGGCATTTCCAAATGAGCTGAAACTTTTCCAGTATCTCCATATGTTCATATAATCACCCTACACCAAAATTCATCCGATTTCATTCAGCCATTTGAGCACAGCATCAACATCTTTATTTCTGTCCAGAGTGTTGGTGTGTGAAGGAAATGCTAGCTAGGGTGGTTCATTTGGCCTGAAAACTTTCCAAGGGATTCACCTTAGTAGTTCATTTATACACACCAAAACTCAGCTTATTTCCCTCAGCCAATTTCTCTGGAATCACTACAAACACCTTGCTGTCAGAAACTTCTTCAGCAAGTTTCCCTCACCTCAGAGCCTCCCAGATGGTTCCATTCACATAGATCCTCTATTTGAGCAGTGAGGGAGCTGTTGGACACGATTGGACAGGCAGGAGAGTGCCAGAGCTTGTAGTGCACGTGGTGACCACGCCACGGCCGTGCAGAAACGGCGCACTGGGTACTGTCCTCGTCGGGTACCTCGCTCGGGCCAGCTCCGGCGTGTCCCGACGTGTCTAGTGGCTCCGCAGCGTCCACATGCCCCTCTCCCGCACCTTCTCCAATCCTCCATCGTCCTCCTCGTGCCACGGCGAGCGCCGCCACGGCACTGTCCCACGCGTGAACCCCGCCGTTGTCGCCTTCCCCTCTGTCCTCTTGTTCTCCGATCCCTCTCGAGCGTTTCTGAGGTCTCTCCCCTCCCCGCGAAGCTGCTCGATGCTGCAAATGGCCAGCCACGTCTCCCCGACGCTCCAGTGCGGCGATAAGATTGCCATCGCCGCCGTGCTCATCCGCCTCCATTGCCCACCTATATATAGGCCGCCCCGGAGCCCTTTGAGCTCACCAGCAGCCTCTCCTCCCTCCCCTAGTCCTCCCCGAACCCTCCATCCAGCCGGAGAGCCCCTCCTCGCCGCCCTATGCCGCCATGGCCGCCGCCTCGGTCCTCCTAAATTGGAGCTGCCACGAGCCCATTCTCTCCATTTTCTGTCACCAGAGGAACCCCCATGGTCCGGCAACCCTTCCCCACCTCTCAGCTCCGCCTCTGGTGCACTATGGCGACATGCCCGACCTCGCCGAAGCAGCCTTCCGCCGTGGCCAATGCCCCGCCTGACTCCGAGCTCCCTGGCGCGCGTGTTGTCCCTGGACGGATGCGGCGCTCCACCCCAAGGCCGCCGGTGCCCTCGCCTCAGCCAGAGGTAGCCGGAGCCGGCCGGACGTGCGCCGGCGCCGCGCGGTCTCGCCGGTGCCTCTGTTCGTCGGGAGGGAGAAGAGAGAGGTGAGGAGGAGAGAGAGAGAGTGGGGTGGGGGCCACCTGTAAGTGACCCAGAGACGGGGCCCCGCCCCGCCACGTCATTAAGTGGAGACGCCCTCGGCGTCTTTCCGTTTTCTCTGAAGGAAGGCGTATTCCACAGAAGTGCGCAACTGGCCGAGCTGTCAGGGACCCTGTTGAAAATATTATTTTTACAGATAGGTCCCTGGCAGAGAAACCTTTGTAACTTTTCACTCGTAACTCCGATTCAGGTGAAACCAACGCTCACGTCTTCAGTGCGTCGAGCCCGTTCCGATGAGGTCACTTTCATAATGTTTACACATTCTAAAAATGACCATTTTGCTCTTGCCTCTAAACAGCCCTCTCCGAGAGAGAACGGTTTCCGGCGATCCTTTCCGCGGACTCTCCGCACTTCTCCCGGAGTATTATTTGACCCCAGGCAAGCCGACCATCTGATATATGCCCTAAAGCATTGCTCTGTGTTATTCTCGCATGTTTAATTAATGATTATGCCTGTGATAGAAATAATTAAACTTCTGCTAGATTGCACTTACTGTTTACATTACTTTCATTTACTTGCTACATAATAATTCAAAGTAAACTGATTTAATGCTTAGTTGATGCCATCTCAAGTTATTGTGAGAAACCGCCATGCTGGCTAAATGAAACCTAGTCGGTTGATCTAGAGTCACCTGTCCGGACTTATTCGTGCAACCACATTTGCCGGTATGGGACGGCCTTGACTTGGTCTGATCGCGTGCTCTTTTATCGGTACCACCAAGCAGGGAAGGTTATGCACGCGCGCTACCCTGGCCCGGTAGGCGGCGATGACCTTGTGAGCCCAGCTGATTGTTTAACCCAGGAGTCCCCGTTTGGGACAATTTAGTTTGGCCACGACGGTGGCAGGTGTCACGAGGTGACACAGGGGCCACCCAAGGCAGGACTACGGGCGAGGATGAATGTCGGTGGTACGATGGGAGAGTCACGGGTCAGGTGGGTTTCGTTGGGGCAACGTTGGTCCACCCGAATGGGATCACGAGGCCAGGTGCTTCATGGTGTGGGTAAAGTGCGCAACCTCTGCAGAGTGAAGAATCTATTCGAATAGCCGTGTCCACGGTATTGGACAGTCCGTCCAGGCCTCACTAGGTGGTCAACCGTAGTAATGATAATAATGATGGAAGAACTCGTCTTATGATCGGAAGTACTCAGCGACTCACGAGTATTCTAAGGGTTGTGGGACAACCCGGAAGAAGAGTAGGTTTATCAGACTTCCAGTAGAGATGCATAGACATCGGGTGATGTCAGGAACATGATATGTTAGCCATGGGATGGCTATGAAAGAGGCGGTCGGATGACCGAAAGAGTTGGATTGGTTCCTGAGATTGTTCGGAGTATGAATCACTTACTTGATACGCTTACTTTACTGCATTTTACTTTAGTAGTTATCTTGCTAAATAAACCTGTTATGGCATGACAATTAATTTTGCTAGATAGGTATGCTATGCCATGATAATTAATGTTGCTCTAATAACAAATGCATGCTTGAATGCCATGGATTGCTTTGCTTGGTGTATATGTTAGTTTGGTTTGCTTGCGAGTACATTCAAAAGTACTCAGCGGCCTTTAACATGGTCGTCCGTCGTCGAGGAGCCGGAGTGTTCGCGGGCTAGGAGAGTAACCCAGTCAGATCCCTGTGGATTGGAGCCGCACCAAGACCATGCTGCCTTAGATAGAGCTTTTCCGCTGCCATCACTCTTGTAATAGATCTTGTAAGACTGAAATAACCATTAATAGAAATGCATGTGTTCATGATACTTGTTGTAAACGCGCATGCCAGAGTGATTTCCTGGGCTGGCGCTGTTGGGGAACGTTGCATGGGAAACAAAAATTTTCCTACGCACACATAAGATCTATCCATGGTGATGAGCATCTACGAGAGGGAGAGTGAATCTACATACCCTTGTAGATCGCTAAGCGGAAGCGTTAATAAACGCGGTTGATGTAGTCGAACGTCTTCGCGATCCAAATCGCCGAGCGTCCCGCGATCCAATCACGATCCTTCCGATCTAGTGCCGAACGGACGGCACCTCCGCGTTCAACACACGTACGGTTTGATGACGCCTTCACCTCCTCGATCCAGCGAGCGATGGTGAAGTAGTGGTTGAGTTCCAGCAGCACGACGGCGTGGTGATGGTGGTGAGGAACAATCTCTGCAGGGCTTCGCCAAGCACTACGGAGATTATGACGGAGGAACTAGAGGGCTAGGGTTGCCGGCACACGGCTTGGGAAATCCTGATGTGTCCCGTGTGCTAGCCCTGCCCCTCTATTTATATGTTGAGCCTTGGGGTCTAAACTTGGAGTAAAAGCCTCCTCCAGGTCGGTTTTGCCCGCACAAGGTCGGTTTGGCCCGCAGGGAAAGAGTCCAACTCGGACCCCTGCCGAATCGTGCACAGCCGCACACAAGCGGTAGTACCGCTTCACGCAAGCGGTAGTACCGCTTGGGCGGTAGTACCGCTTCACACAAGCGGTAGTACCGCTCGGGCGGTAGTACCGCTTCACACAAGCGGTAGTACCGCTTACGCGGCAGCAAAACTACTTTTGCGCTTTCCAATACCTCGTGGGCTTTATCCCTTTGGCCCATATAAAGTGTTGCTGCACCCGAACACTTCGGTAAACATCCGGAACCCATTCCGGTGAACTCTGGAACTCTTCCGGAGATCGAAACACTATTATCACATATATCAATCTTTACCTCCGGACTCTTCCGGAGATCCTCGTCATGTCCGGGATCTTATCCGGGACTCCGAACAACTTTCGGTCACCAACATAATAACTCAATTATACTAATCGTCACCAAACGTTAAGTGTGTAGACCCTGCGGGTTCGAGAACTATGTAGACATGACCGAGACACCTCTACGGCCAATAACCAATAGCGGGACCTGGATGCCCATATTGGCTCCTACATATTCTACGAAGATCTTTATCGGTCGAACCTCTATGTCAAGGATTCAGTTAATCCCGTATGCTGTTCCCTTTGTTCTTCGGTATGTTACTTGCCCGAGATTCGATCGTCGGTATCACTATACCTAGTTCAATCTCGTTACCGGCAAGTCTCTTTACTCGTTCCGTAATACAAGATCTCGTGGCTAACACTTTAGTCACATTGCTTGCAAGGCTCAATGTGATGTTGTATTACCGAGTGGGCCCTGAGATACCTCTCCGTCACACGGAGTAACAAATCCCAGTCTTGATCCATGCCAACCCAACAGACACCCTCGGAGATACCTGTAGAGCACCTTTATAGTCACCCAGTTACGTTGCGACGTTTGATACACACAAGGTATTCCTCCGGTGTCAGTGAGTTGCATGATCTCATGGTCAAAGGAACAGATACTTGACATGCAGAAAACAATAGCAATAAACTGACACGATCAAATGCTACGTTTACAGTTTGGGTCTTGTCCATCACATCATTCTCCTAATGATGTGATCCCGTTATCAAATGACATCTCATGTCAATGGCTAGGAAACCTTAACCATCTTTGATCAACGAGCTAGTCAACTAGAGGCTTACTAGGGACACAGTGTTGTCTATGTACCCACACATGTATTTGAGTTTCCAATCAATACAATTATAGCATGGATAATAAACGATTATCATGAACAAGGAAATATAATAATAACCAATTTATTATTGCCTCTAGGGCATATTTCCAACAGTCTCCCACTTGCACTAGAGTCAATAATCTAGTTCACATCACTATGTGATTTACATTGTAATGAATCGAACACCCATGCAGTTCTGGTGTTGTTCATGTTTAGCCCTTGGAAGAGGTTTAGTCATCGGATCTGCAACATTTAGATCCGTGTGTACTTTGCAAATATTTATGTCGTCCTCCTTGATGTAATCGCGGATGGAATTGAAACGTCGCTTTATGTGTCTGGTCCTCTTGTGAAATCTTGGTTCCTTGGCTAGAGCAATGGCACCAGTATTATCACAAAACAGAGTCATTGGGTCAAGTGCACTAGGCACTACTCCAAGATCTGTCATGAACTCCTTCATCCAGACACCTTCCTTCGCCGCCTCCGAGGCTGCGATGTACTCCGCTTCGCATGTAGAATCTGCTACCACGCTTTGCTTGGAACTGCACCAGCTAACCGCACCCCCATTAAGAATAAATACGTATCCGGTTTGCGACTTAGAGTCATCCGGATCAGTGTCAAAGCTTGCATCGACGTAACCCTTTACGACGAGCTCTTGATCACCTCCATAAACGAGAAACATGTCCTTAGTCCTTTTCAGGTACTTCAGGATATTCTTGACCGCCGTCCAGTGTTCCATTCCTGGATCACTTTGAAACCTTCCGACCATACTTATGGCAAGGCTGACATCGGGTCTTGTGCACAGCATTGCATACATGATAGAGCCTATGGCCGAAGCATAGGGGATGACACTCATCTTTTCTCTATCTTCTGCAGTCACTGGGCATTGAGTCTTACTCAACTTCACACCTTGCAATACAGGCAAGAACCCCTTCTTGGACTGATCCATTTTGAACTTCTTCAAAACTTTGTCAAGGTATGTGCTTTGTGAAAGTCCTATTAAGCGTCTCGATCTATCTCTATAGATCTTTATGCCTAATATGAAAGCAGCTTCTCCTAGGTCCTTCATTGAAAAACTCTTGTTCAAATATTCCTTTACGCTTTCCAGCATTTCTATATTGTTTCCAATCAGCAATATGTCATCCACATATAATATTAGAAACGCTATAGAGCTCCCACTCACTTTCTTGTAAATACAAGCTTCTCCGTAAACTTGTATAAACTCGAACGCTTTGATCACTTCATCAAAGCGAAGATTCCAACTCCGAGATGCTTGCACCAGTCCATAAATGGATCGCTGGAGTTTGCAAACTTTGTCAGCATTCTCTGGATCGACAAAACCTTCTGGCTGCATCATATACAACTCTTCCTTAAGGTAACCGTTAAGGAACGCTGTTTTGACATCCATCTGCCAAATTTCATAATCGAAAAAGGCAGCTATTGCTAACATGATTCTGACGGACTTAAGCATCGCTACGGGTGAGAAGGTCTCATCGTAGTCAACTCCTTGAACTTGTGAAAAACCCTTTGCCACAAGTCGAGCTTTATAGACGGTGACATTACCGTCCGCGTCCGTCTTCCTCTTAAAGATCCATTTGTTCTGAATGGCCTTACGCCCTTCAGGTAATACTTCCAAAGTCCATACTTTGTTTTCATACATGGATCCCATCTCAGATTTCATGGCCTCTAACCACTTCTCGGAATCCGGGCCCATCATCGCTTCTCCATAGCTCGTAGGTTCATCGTTGTTTAACAACATGACCTCTAAGACAGGGTTGCCGTACCACTCAGGAGCAGTATGCGTCCTTGTCGACCTACGAGGTTCGATAGCAACTTGATCCAAAGCTTCATGATCATCATCATTAACTTCCTCTTCAGCTAATGTAGGCTCCACAGAAACAACTTTCTGCGCTGCGCTACTCTCAGGTTGAAGTAAAGGTTCAACAACCTCATCAAGTTCTATCTTCCTCCCACTCAATTCTTTCGAGAGAAACTCTTTCTCAAGAAATGTTCCGTTTTTAGCGACAAACACTTTGCCTTCGGATCTGAGGTAGAAGGTATACCCAACTGTCTCTTTTGGGTATCCTATGAAGACGCATTTCTCCGCTTTGGGTTCCAGCTTTTCAGGCTGAAGCTTTTTGACATAAGCATCACATCCCCAAACTTTAAGAAACGACAGCTTTGGCTTCTTGCCAAACCAAAGTTCATATGGCGTCGTCTCAACGGATTTCGATGGTGCCCTATTTAAAGTGAATGCAGCTGTCTCTAATGCATAACCCCAAAACGATAGTGGCAAATCGGCAAGAGACATCATAGATCGCACCATATCTAATAAGGTTCGATTACGACGTTCGGACACACCATTACGCTGTGGTGTTCCAGGCGGTGTTAATTGTGAAACAATTCCACACTGTCTTAAGTGACTGCCAAACTCATAACTCAGATATTCTCCTCCTCGATCAGATCGTAGGAATTTAATCTTCTTGTTACGATGATTCTCAACTTCACTCTGAAATTGTTTGAACTTTTCAAATGTTTCAGACTTGTGTTTCATTAAGTAAATATACCCATATCTACTTAAGTCATCAGTGAAGGTGAGAAAGTAACGATAACCACCGCGCGCCTCAATGCTCATCGGACCGCACACATCAGTATGTATGATTTCCAATAAGTCACTTGCCCGTTCCATTATTCCAGAGAACGGCGTTTTAGTCATCTTGCCCATGAGGCATGGCTCACATGTGTCAAGTGATTCAAAATCAAGTGACTCCAAAAGTCCATCAGCATGGAGCTTCCTCATGCGTTTTACGCCAATATGACCTAAACGGCAGTGCCACAAGAAAGTGGTATTATCATTATCAATTCTACATCTTTTGGCATCAATGTTATGAACATGTGTATCATTACTATCGAGATTCAACAAGAATAAACCCCTCACATTGGGTGCATGACCATAAAAGATATTACTCATATAAATAGAACAACCATTATTCTCTGATTTAAATGAGTAACCGTCTCGCAATAAACAAGATCCAGATATAATGTTCATGCTTAACGCAGGCACCAAATAACACTTATTTAGGTTCATCACTAATCCCGACGGTAATCGAAGAGCGAGCGTGCCGACGGCGATCACATCAACCTTGGAACCATTTCCCACGCGCATCGTCACTTCGTCCTTTGCCAGCCTCCGTCTATTCCGCAGTTCCTGTTTTGAGTTGCAAATATGAGCAACCGCACCGGTATCAAATACCCAGGCACTACAACGAGAGTTGGTAAGGTACACATCAATAACATGTATATCATATATACCTTGTTTGTTGTTGGCCGCCTTCTTGTCAGCCAAATACTTGGGGCAATTCCGCTTCCAGTGTCCAGTTCCCTTGCAATGAAAACACACAGTTTCTGGTTTGGGTCCAGCCTTGGGTTTCTTCACGAGAGGAGCAACTGCTTTGCCACTCTTCTTGGAGTTACCCTTCTTACCCTTGCCATTTTTCTTGAAACTAGTGGTTTTATTGACCATCAACACTTGATGCTCCTTCTGAATTTCAGACTCAGCGGCTTTCAGCATCGCAAACAGCTCGGCGACTGACTTGTTCATCCCGTGCATGTTATAGTTCAACACGAAGCTCTTGTAGCTAGGTGGCAATGATTGAAGAACTCTGTCAGTGATAGCCTCTGGCGGAAGGGGCATCCCTAACTCAGCCAGACGGGTGGAGTACCCAGACATTCTGAGCACGTGATCACTGATAGACCCATTCTCCTCCATCTTGCAAGCATAGAACTTATCGGAGATCTCATATCTCTCGATCCGGGCATTCTTCTGAAAGATAAACTTCAACTCCTGGAACATCTCATATGCTCCATGACGTTCAAAACGTCTTTGAAGTCCCGGTTCTAAGCCATACAACATTGCACATTGAACTATTGAGTAATCATCAGAACGAGCCTGCCAGGCGTTCACAACGTCTAGAGACTCAACTGGAGCGGGTGGATCACCAAGCGGTGCATCAAGGACATAAGCCTTCTGGGAAGCCGTAAGGATAATCCTTAGATTACGGGCCCAGTCCACAAAGTTACTTCCATCATCTTTCAACTTAGCTTTCTCTAGGAACGCATTAAAATTCAGGGGTGCTACTGCGCGAGCCATGATCTACAACATAAATATAGCAAAGACAACTTAGACTATTGTTCTTAGATAATGAGTTTAGTTAATCATATTTAAAAAACTCCCACTCAAATTGACATCCCTCCGATCATTCGAGTGTAACATGATCCAAATCCACCAACTCAAGTCCGATCATCACGTGAGTTGAGGTGGTTTCAATGGTGAACATCTTCATGTTGATCATATCTACTATATGACTCATGTTCGACCTTTCGGTCTCTTGTGTTCCGAGGCCATGTCTGTACATGCTAGGCTCGTCAAGTTTAACCCGAGTGTTCCGCACGTGTAACATGGCTTACACCCGTTGTATGCGAACGTAGAGTCTATCACACCCGATCATCACGGCGTGTCTCGAAACGACGAACTTTCGCAACGGTGCACACTTGGGGAGAACACAATTTATCTTGAAATTTAAGTGAGGGATCACCTTATAATGCTACCGTCGTCCTAAGCAAAATAAGATGCATAAAAGGATTAACATCACATGCAAATCATAAGTGACATGATATGGCCATGAACTTGTGCTTTTGATCTCCATCTCCAAAGCACCGGCATGATCTCCATCGTCACCGGCATGACACCATGATCTCCATCATCTTGATCTCCATCAACGTGTCGCCATAAGGTTGTCGCGCCGACTGTTGCTTCCACGACTATAGCTAACGTTTAGCGATAAAGTAAAGCATTACATAGCGCTTAATGATTGACACGCAGGTCATACAATAATTAAAGACAACTCTATGGCTCCTGCCAGTTGCCGTACTCATCGACATGCAAGTCGTGATATTCTATACATCACATGATCATCTCATACATCACATATATCTCATCATGTAATTGGCCATATCACATCACAACATACCCTGCAAAAACAAGTTAGACGTCCTCTAATTGTTGTTGCAGATTTTACGTGGCTGCTACGGGTTTGCAAGAACCGTTCTTACCTACGCAAAACCACAACGTGGTGTAGTGATTGCTTTTTGATCTTCTAAAAGAACCCTCTTCATTGAACCGATTCAACTAAAGTGAGAGAGACAGACACCCGCCAGTCACCTTTATGCAACAAGTGCACGCAGCGGTAAAACCAGTCTCGCGTAAGCGTACGCGTAATGTCGGTCCGGGCCGCTTCATCTCACAATACCGCTGAATCAAGTATCAACTAGTAACGGCAAGCAATATGTATACACCCACGCCCACAACTCGTTTGTGTTCTACTCGAGATCTCATCTACGCATAGACCTAGCTCATGATGCCACTGTTGGGGAACGTTGCATGGGAAACAAAAATTTTCCTACGCACACATAAGATCTATCCATGGTGATGAGCATCTACGAGAGGGAGAGTGAATCTACATACCCTTGTAGATCGCTAAGCGGAAGCGTTAATAAACGCGGTTGATGTAGTCGAACGTCTTCGCGATCCAAATCGCCGAGCGTCCCGCGATCCAATCACGATCCTTCCGATCTAGTGCCGAACGGACGGCACCTCCGCGTTCAACACACGTACGGTTTGATGACGCCTTCACCTCCTCGATCCAGCGAGCGATGGTGAAGTAGTGGTTGAGTTCCAGCAGCACGACGGCGTGGTGATGGTGGTGAGGAACAATCTCTGCAGGGCTTCGCCAAGCACTACGGAGATTATGACGGAGGAACTAGAGGGCTAGGGTTGCCGGCACACGGCTTGGGAAATCCTGATGTGTCCCGTGTGCTAGCCCTGCCCCTCTATTTATATGTTGAGCCTTGGGGTCTAAACTTGGAGTAAAAGCCTCCTCCAGGTCGGTTTTGCCCGCACAAGGTCGGTTTGGCCCGCAGGGAAAGAGTCCAACTCGGACCCCTGCCGAATCGTGCACAGCCGCACACAAGCGGTAGTACCGCTTCACGCAAGCGGTAGTACCGCTTGGGCGGTAGTACCGCTTCACACAAGCGGTAGTACCGCTCGGGCGGTAGTACCGCTTCACACAAGCGGTAGTACCGCTTACGCGGCAGCAAAACTACTTTTGCGCTTTCCAATACCTCGTGGGCTTTATCCCTTTGGCCCATATAAAGTGTTGCTGCACCCGAACACTTCGGTAAACATCCGGAACCCATTCCGGTGAACTCTGGAACTCTTCCGGAGATCGAAACACTATTATCACATATATCAATCTTTACCTCCGGACTCTTCCGGAGATCCTCGTCATGTCCGGGATCTTATCCGGGACTCCGAACAACTTTCGGTCACCAACATAATAACTCAATTATACTAATCGTCACCAAACGTTAAGTGTGTAGACCCTGCGGGTTCGAGAACTATGTAGACATGACCGAGACACCTCTACGGCCAATAACCAATAGCGGGACCTGGATGCCCATATTGGCTCCTACATATTCTACGAAGATCTTTATCGGTCGAACCTCTATGTCAAGGATTCAGTTAATCCCGTATGCTGTTCCCTTTGTTCTTCGGTATGTTACTTGCCCGAGATTCGATCGTCGGTATCACTATACCTAGTTCAATCTCGTTACCGGCAAGTCTCTTTACTCGTTCCGTAATACAAGATCTCGTGGCTAACACTTTAGTCACATTGCTTGCAAGGCTCAATGTGATGTTGTATTACCGAGTGGGCCCTGAGATACCTCTCCGTCACACGGAGTAACAAATCCCAGTCTTGATCCATGCCAACCCAACAGACACCCTCGGAGATACCTGTAGAGCACCTTTATAGTCACCCAGTTACGTTGCGACGTTTGATACACACAAGGTATTCCTCCGGTGTCAGTGAGTTGCATGATCTCATGGTCAAAGGAACAGATACTTGACATGCAGAAAACAATAGCAATAAACTGACACGATCAAATGCTACGTTTACAGTTTGGGTCTTGTCCATCACATCATTCTCCTAATGATGTGATCCCGTTATCAAATGACATCTCATGTCAATGGCTAGGAAACCTTAACCATCTTTGATCAACGAGCTAGTCAACTAGAGGCTTACTAGGGACACAGTGTTGTCTATGTACCCACACATGTATTTGAGTTTCCAATCAATACAATTATAGCATGGATAATAAACGATTATCATGAACAAGGAAATATAATAATAACCAATTTATTATTGCCTCTAGGGCATATTTCCAACAGGCGTGTGTGGCGACCGTCTGGCTACAGTGGTAATCAGGCGGGACGCCACACCACACTTCCATTAAAATGCTTAAAGAGGTTATCTTCCCGAGGTTTGGAGTCCCTAGATATTTAATGACTGATGGTGGTTCACACTTTATTCATGGTGCTTTCCGTAAGATGCTTGCTAAATATGATGTTAACCATAGAATTGCATCACCCTATCATCCTCAATCTAGTGCTCCACATCCACGATGTTCAAGGACCCAAGAAGACCGGAAGCGTGGAGGCTAGGCTTGAGGCGGTGGAGCAGGAAATCTTCAAGTGCCAGAAGATGGTGGAGCGTGGACTTAGTGCCAATCACTCCATGATCACGGAATTCACCCATGATCAGACGGTGGATGGCCGGTCCGTGAAGGACATCATGTCCACCCTCAACGAGCAAATTAATTTTCTGCAGAGCTAAGTTTATGATCTTCAAAACCAAGTCTTCGAATATGAAGCGAGATTTAAAGGTATGAGTTTAGCTGCCAGTTGTAGGACTCAAGGGACTCTCGCGTCAACCTTTGATGGGGAACCCTTTCCCTGGAAGCTGGAGGACAAGCTTTCTACATCATCACCACCACCTACATCAACACCTCCACCTTCTTCATCATCACCACCAAAGGAGACTTGAGCACATGGGTATGGGCACTCCCCTTGGCTTGAGCCAAGCTTGGGGGAGGTGCCCCGGTATCGTATCACCACCACTTTTATTCACCCTTGCCTATTTTAGTTCTATCTTTAGTTTCCCTTTGCTTTAGTTGAATAAAAGTTTAGCATGATCTATTTTTGTGTGTTAGTTTCGTGATCTATCTATCTATGTAATCGTGAGAGAGTTATATAATAAAGTTTAGTTTGAGTTTTTGCCTCTTTACCTTCTTGTTGCAATCAAAATAAAGGAAAGAAAAACAAATGAAAAGAATCATAGACTAATCCTATGGTGAGTAATGACATCACATAATGAAAAGTATAAGTAGTAAAATTTATTGGAGATTGACAAACACAACATCGGTCAATGATGCAATTCATGAAAGAATTAATAAAGGAAGAGAAGATTCACATGCAAATACACTATCTTGGACATCTTTTATGATTGTGAGCCCCCATCAAATATTATATGTCAAAATTGTTGACGTTGGACAAGGAAGACAACGTAATGACTTATGTTTGTTCATATCCACATAGAAGTTATATTGTCATAGATCCTTTAACATGTGGTGCTTGCCCAATATCTTTGCTAGCCAAAAATTCCGCACTAAGTAGAGATACTGCTTGTGCATCCAAAAACCCAAACCTAAACTCTTTCCTTGAGTGTCCACCATACCTACCTATGGATCGAGAAAGATCCTTCAAGTAAGTTGTCATCGGTGCAATAAGGCAATAAAAATTGCTTCTAAAAGTGTTTTGATCAATTAGTGTAAGAGAAAATTGAGCGTTATATGAACTTATGATGGCAAAGTAATAAAAGCGACGGACTGCATAATAAATGTTGCTATCATAGGGGGCAATATAGCATGACGTTCTTTTACATTAAGGGATTGGGCATACAAACCAATAAGCGCATGACAACCTCTGCTTCCCTCTGCGAAGGGCGTATCTTTTACTTTTATGCACTTATGTTTATGCAAGAGTCAAAGTATTCTTCCCTATTCCTTTTTGCTTTTTCTTTTGCAAGCATCATGTGGTGAGGAAAGATCTAGGCACATATACCTAGTTGGATATGGGTGGGCATGAGTTATTATTGTTGACATCACCCTTGAGGTGAGTAAGTTGGGAGGCAAAACTATAAGCCCCTATCTTCCTACGTGTCCGGTTGAAACTTTTTGTTCATGTGTATGCCGTGAGCGTTAGCAACCATAGAAGACTAAATGATGGTTGAGTATGTGGACTTGCCAAAAGGCTTCGACATGAGACCCTTCCTGAAAATATGATGACTTGTAGTTGCAAAGTTGACTGAGAACATAGTTTGTTGGTTTCCAATAAGGTTTATGCTTCATACTTCTATGTTGTGATGAATCGTTACTTGTTCATGAGAAGCTTTATGATAAAGATGTATTGAAATAAGTTCTTATGTTAGAATTTGTTGTTGTTATGTTAATAAGCATGATGCTTCTATGTCCGTATTTTGTTTTTTATCGACACCTCTCTCTCAAACCATGTGGACATGCTTTTCAATATCGGCTTTTGCTTGAGGACAAGCGAGGTCTAAGCTTGGGGGAGTTGATACGTCCATTTTGCATCATGATTTCCTACTGTTATTTACTTTGTTTTGTTGAATAATAATGCTTTGGGGAGTGATTCTAATGCCTTTGCCCTCATAATATGCAAGGTTTACACAAAGAGGGAGAATACCGGCAACTGGAATTCTAGATCCAAGAAAAGCACGTCAGAGATACCTATTATGTACAACTCCAACGCAGCTGAAATTTTACGAAGATTATTTTTACATTTAATAAAAAATACTGGAGCTAAAAACTACCGGAGGAGGCCCCCCAGGTGGGCACAACCCACCAGGGCACGCCAGGCCCCCCTGGGCGCGCCCTGATGGGTTGTGCTCAGTCTGGCCACCTCCGGTGCCCATCTTTTGGTATAAATTCCTAAAAAACTAGAAAAAATAAGAGGGGGACTTTCGGGACGAAGCACCGCCGCCTCGAGGCGGAACTTGGGCAGGAACACTTTTGCCCTCCGGCGAAACGATTCCGCCGGGGGAACTTCCCTCCCAGAGGGGGAAATCGAAGCTATCGTCATCACCAACACCCCTCTCATCTTTGGGAGGCCAATCTTCATCAACATCTTCAACAGCACTATCTCCTCTCAAACCCTAGTTCATCTCTTGTGTTCAATCTTTGTACCGGAACCTCAGATTGGTACATGTGGGTGACTAGTAGTGTTGATTACCTTGTGTAGTTGATTGCTATATGGTTTATTTGGTGGAAGATTATATGTTCAGATCCATTATGATATTCAATACTCCTCTGATCTTGAGCATGATTATTATTTGTGACTAGTTACCTTTGTTCTTGAGGTCACGGGAGAAGTCATGTTGCGAGTAATCATGTGAATTTGATATGTGTTCGATATTTTGATGATATGTATGTTGTGATTCCCTTAGTGGTGTCATGTGAACGTTGACTACATGACACTTCACCATTCCTGGGCCTAATGGAATGCATTGTGGAGTAGTTATTAGATGATGGGTTGCTAGAGTGACAGAAGCTTAAACCCTAGTTTATGCGCTACTTCGTAAGGGGCTGATTTGGATCCACATGTTTAATGCTATGGTTAGACTTTGTCTTAATACTTTTCTCGTAGTTGCGGATGCTTGCGAGGGGGTTAATCATAAGTAGGTTGTTAGTTCAAGTAAGAGCAGCACCTTAGCACCGGTCCACCCACGTATCAAATTATCAAAGTAGCGAACACGAATCAAACCAACATGATAAAAGTGACTAGACAAAATTCCCGTGCACCCTCAAGAACACTTTGCCTATTACTAGTGATTGTTATGGCCTGTACTTTGCCTCAAAAGGATTGGGCTACCTTGCTGCACCTTGTTTACTGTTACCGTTACTTGCTCGTTACCAATTATCTTGCTATCAAACTATCTGTTACCTACAATTTCAGTGCCTGTAGAAATTACCTTGCTGAAAACCGCTTGTCATTTCCTTCTGCTCCTCGTTGGGTTCGACACTCTTACTTATCGAAAGGACTACGATTGATCCCCTATACTTGTGGGTCATCAAACCCTTGCTCTTCTTAGCTAGTGGGATGTCTCTGGTGCTCTTCTTGGGCTTGGTGGCAGCTGGATTCTTGGGAGCAGATGGCTTGGCCTTGGAAGGTGGCTTGCTAGGCATAGCATCAGCCATGACCTTCCTCTGCTTGGAAGGAGGAGGGTTAGCAGCAGGTTCTTCCTCTTCTTCTTCACTTTGCTCAGGAGTTCTAACCATGGAGGTTGGTCTTCTCTTCACCTGAATGGTCTGCTTCCTCTCTCTCTTCTTGGCAGGTTTCTTAGCCATAGACTTGGTCTGCCTGGAGGAGCTGGGATTCTCAAGTGAGAGTTTCATCCCTTTCTTGGCAGTCTCAGGAGCCTTTATAGCATCAGAACTAGCATACTCCTTCCTGACTGTCTTCCTTTGAGAAGTAGCATCATCTGGGATGAAATCTTTATCCTCCTCATCTGAGTTTAGCTTCCTTCTGGCCCTGGTGGCAGCCTTGGGCAAGCCATGTGAGCTCGGGGTGCCTGGGTCTGAAGAACTGGCTTCTGGACTAGTGCCAGCATCAAGATCAACACTTGGTTCCTTGAAGGCATTCTCACTGTCATCTGAGCCTAACATGCTGAAAGACTGACCCTGTGAATAGTGTAGAAGAATGGAGGGGATAAGCATCACAAAACACAGATATTTTGCAAAAAATTGAACTCAAAATTTTAGTTTTAGATTTCTGCAATATGGATTTCGGTTCCATCGAGTTTGGATATTCGGAGTATCCGAGACTGACCTTCTCTTTAACAAAAACTTTGTCACCACCGAAAATAGTAACTCGGTCTCACCGAGAAAGTTCTCAGAACTCTAAAACCTGAATCGGTGACACCGATTTATTTCCACTTGGTGACTCCAAAACGCATATGGCAGAAACCTAACCCTAAAATTTCTTCGTTCGCCTAATCTATCGGAATTTTCTCATGGACGGAAGCATTGCAATCGGTGGCAAGATGTGGAACATATCCTAATGTGCATGAATCGGAGCTTGGAGCACACGAGGGGTTGAAATCTTACCCTAACCCGGTGAAGATTTCGCTATGGCGGCAACAGTGGAGTTGATTCCCGTTAACGGCGGCGGACTCCGGCGGCGAGAGCGCATGGGAGGCAAGGGAGACGTTCATAGACACGAGTGGCGGCAACAGTGGGGCGCGAAGAAGACATTTGAAGATTTAATTTCAAAGGTCGGGTTCGTGGGATATATATACTCAACTACTGTCGGTAACACCGATTCGGAAATATCGGTTCCACTGAGATTCTTAACTGCCTGTCAATAGAGAACTTCGGTGACGCCGAGATTTAGGAATTGGTAGTACTGAGATAGAAAGCCAGATCAACCCTTGTACTTCGGTGAAACCGAGTTTTGAGTTGGTTACACCGAGTGGCACATGGGAGGTTTTGGAAGTTAGCTCTTGTCAAAACGGAACTCCGAGTGCTCCTCACATAGAGGGTCCGAAAAGTGTTTGCTCAAATTTTGTGATGAAGCATGAATAGAATTTGAGACGAGAAAGCATAGATAGCTAGAGGGAGGTACTTAGGCATTCTTGTACATCCAATTGGCCAAGAAAATAAAAGCCAAATAGCAACAATTAGATGTTCTTGAATGAGTAAAAATATGCATACCAACATGCTCACACATTAAGATGTCAAATGAAATATGGCAAACATGCAAAACCACTCTAGTATCTACCAAGCACTTTGGCGATGACGGAGTCATCTATATATGAGTATATTGACTTAGGAGCCAAGAAAGAATACTTGATCATAGGTCATACTCATTGTTTAAGCACAAGTGGGGTTGCCACTTTTACATAAAGCTTTTAATGTGTTCACATCTTAAGAGATGCTTTGGCTCAAGTCTTAGAGTAAAGCTCCCCCTAGATGTGACATCCCCCCTAAGAGGGACAAACTAACCTTGGATTTTGTCGTTGAAGACTTCACGTAGGTGTTCTAGTAGTGGATGCTCATAGTTGATGAAGATCATCTTGAGTTGGGAGTCATCCTTGTTGTTTCGTACTCTTCTCACCTACATGGGTTTGTCCCACACAAGGAACAAATACAAGGATATCTATGGACATGGAGTGAAACACATGTATTATGATGTTCATTGATTCATTAATTACCGTGTCCCTTGCTTACCTATGAGGGAATATGTGACTCCTTGAACTATTGCATAAGGTTGGAGTTAATAGCATTAGTTCTTGCCAAATATGAATGTGAGTGAATTTTGTTGGCGGAGTCACCCCTCAAGAAATTCTCTAGTTCTTCTTCTTTGGGACCCACATAAACTTGATGGGGATCCTTGGAGTTGAAGTAGTGCTTGATGAAGTGGAACTTGTAGTAGCTTTGGGAACCCACTTGACCATGGCTTGGGATTCTTCTTCAAATGATTCAATCTCCTCCTGAAGCTTGTCCTTGCCCTTGAGCTTGTGGTCTTTTGGTGGAATGTCATCTTGGTCTTTCGTTCCCTTGGGGAGAGTAGGATCATACTTCTCCTTTTGAGGAACGAACTTCGTCTTGGGGTATTGACCTTCTTCCCATTCAACTCCATTGGCATTGAAGTAGCCAATGCCTTGGTTCTTCGGTGCCATCCTTTCTTGCGCACAATCTCCTCAAATTGCTTACTTCCAGAAAGGCTCTTGTAGACACCCTTTTCTATAATTCCTTTCAATAAATCATTTTCGTGCTCAAGTGTAACTTGGCTAAGAGAATCATTAGTGGAATCAATAGAACTACTAGAAGCAACATCACTGGATTTAACATTTGCATTGTTGCTACTAGATGAAGAACTTTTCTTGCCTTTGTTACTAATTTGCTTAGATTTAACTTGTGGAACAAATGTTGACAAGAGTAGTGGTTTGGCAAGATAAGAAGAACTCTTCTTTCGAAGATCGTCATTGATAGCTTTAAGAAACTCATGCTATTGCTCTAAATTTAGCTTCTCAAAGCGTAGTTTCTCATGAGTTCTTAGAAGCTCTCTATGATCTTCTTGAGTAGATTCATGAGCTAACTTAAGAGTGTTTAGTTCTTTAGTTAGACGCTCAATCTCCTTCTTATCATCATCACACAACTTATCTTGACTAGCATGATTATTATCAAGTTCATTTTGACTAACATCACTAGTTTTATCAAAGAGCAAGTCATCATCTCCTAGTAAGTCATCCTCATCACTTTTGAAGTCAATGTATTCGGGGTGTGATACCTTGGGGCCTTTAGCCATGAAGCAACTTCCACTTCCTTCATTTGGTGAATCATATATGTCATAGGAATTGGAGGATACGAGTGCTAATCCAGCAACACCTTCATCTTGACTATAGTCGGAGTTGGAGTGGTAGCATCTCTCGGATTGGTTGTCGAAATTGGAGCCGGAAACCCATTCACCAACATGAGCTTGATGTCTTCTTCTTGTGTAGCTCTTGGTGTACTTTTCCTTCTTCTCTGAGTCCTTGCTTCTCCGGGAGGGTCTTCGTTCATGGCGATCTTCTCTACTCCTTCTCTATCTACGAGGTGACTCATCTCTTGAGCTTCTTCTTCTAGGTGACTCTTCTCTTCTTTTGTGGGGGGGCGTGCACTCATTTGAATAGTGTCTTGGTCTTCCACAATTGTAACAATTTCGGTCATGACTAGAGAAACGCTTCTCTTCATATCTTGAGTTGGAGCTTCTCTCTTTGCCTCTGCTCTTGTAGAATTTGTTGAAGTTCTTGACCATGAGGCTTATCTTTTCATTGGTAACAAGATTGTCACTTGAAGTAGCATGTGTATCACTTTTAGCTTTGTATGCTCCACTTGACTTGGTGTGACGTTCTTCTTTGTCCTTGCGGGACATTTCATGAGCAACAATCCTTCCAATGACTTCCGTAGGCTTGAGATCTTTGTAGTTTGGCATCATTTGGATCAAAGTGCACACGGTGTCATACTTTCCACCCAAGGCTCTAAGGATCTTCTTGATGATGAATTTGTCGGTCATCTCTTCACTTCCTAACACGACAATCTCATTTGTCATGAGAGCAAGCCTATAGTACCTTTCCGTTACTCCTTCACCATCCTTCATCTTGAACTTGTCAAGTTGACTTTGTAGCACATCCAACTTAGATTCCCTGACGGATTCGGTACCTTTGTGCATATCAACCAAAGTATCCCAAATTTCTTTCGTATTCTCAAGACGGCTTATCTTGTTGAACTCTACGGGGCATAAGCAGTTGAATAGAATGTCGCTTGCTTGAGCGTTGTATTGCAACACCTTCAATTCTTCTGTGATCGCTTCATGATCCATTTCCTTTCCATCACCAAAGAATTCACCTCGCAATCCAACAAGAACAACAACCCAAACGGCGGGGTTATGACCAATAATATGCATTTTCATTTTATGCTTCCAACTAGCAAAGTTTGTACCATCAAAATATGGACCTCTACAATGATAATTTCCCTCACTAGATGCCATGCTCTCCTAGGTTGTGAAACCAATGCAATGGAGACCAAAGCTCTGATACCACTTGTAGGATCCAAAGTATGTCTAGAAGGGGGTGATTAGACTACTTGACCAAATAAAAATCTAGCCTTTTCCCAATTTTAGATGTTGGCAAGTTTTAGCAATTATATCATGTCAAGCATACCCTACACATGCAACTCTAAGAGTATAGCGGCGGAAAGTAAAGACATGCACATATAAGTAGAGGGAAGGGATAAGATGATCAAACTCAATTGGGGACACGAAGATTTTTCCTGTGGTTCCGATAGGTAGTGCTATCGTACGTCCACATTGATGGAGATTTCAACCCACGGAGGGTAGCGGTCGTGAGAGTCCACGGAGGGCTCCACCCAAAAGGGTCTACGAAGTAGCAACCTCATTTATTCCTTCACGGCTTACGTCCACAAAGGACTAGCCTCACTCGGGATAGATCTTCATGAAGTAGGCGATCTCCTTGCCCTTACAAACTTCTTGGTTCAACTCCACACACGAAGAGGGAGGCTCCCAAGCGACACCTAACCAATCTAGGAGACACCACTCTCCAAAAGGTAATAGATGTGGTAACAATGATGAACTCCTTGCTCTTGTGCTTCAAAAGATAGTCTCCTCAACACACAATCACTCTCTCACAGATTTGGCTTGGTAGAAGAGATTTATTGGGTGGAAAGCAACTTGGGAGGCTAGAAATCAAGATTCATATGGTTGGAGTGGAAGATCTTGATCTCAACACATGAGTAGGTGGTTCTCTCTCAGAAAAATGGATGGGGTAGGTGGAGGGGTATATATAGGCATATCCAAAAAGCCAACCGTTAAAACATTATTTCCCAACTCGGTGAAACCAAAGCAAAAACTCGGTTGCACCGACTAGTGCAAAATATGGCAACTTTTGGCGTTTCGGTGAGACTGATATATAAATCTCGGTGGGAGCGAATTGGTTGACCTAGGCAGTTTCCAAAATTCGGTGAGACCGATTCCTAAAACTCAGAAATTCTGATTTTTAGAAGTAGGATACCAGAGAGTTGGTCACCGATTTTGGTTTCACCGAAATGAAAGTTGGTGTCACCGAGACCTTAGGGTTTGGCTTAGGATCTGTCTAGGGTGAAACTCGGTAGGGCCGATTTGGAAGAATTGGTGGCACCGGATTTGAGTGGTAGGGTTTAGACAGAGTATTTTGTGGGAGAATTTCATGTGTATTTTTGGTGGCTAACTTTAAGCACTTGAGCAACCAGATCATCATGGATACCTCATCCCCTTTTAATAGTATTGGCTTTCCTATGGACTCAAATGTGATTTCTCACAAAATGTCAAATGTAGAGTCTTGAAGCTTGTTGCCAATTGATGTTCCTTGCATCTAGGTGATCTTCTCACAATCCTTTGCCAATCCATTCATTGAACTTTTCCTGAAATGTACTTGGTGGAATCATTAGTCCAATGAAATATATGTTGCTATTAATTACTGATACGTCTCCAACGTATCTATAATTTTTGCTTGTTCCATGTTGTTATATTATCATTCTTGGATGTTTTACAATCATTTTATAACAACTTTATATCATTTTTTGGGACTAACCTATTGACATAGTGCCAAAGTGCCAGTTGCTGTTTTTGCTTGTTTTTTTACTTCGAAGAATATCAGTGCCAAACGGAGTCCAATCGCGACGAAACTTTTTGGAGATTTTTTTTGGACGAGAAGACACCCAGTGGGCCAAAGAAGTGCCAGAGAGGTGGGCCGTGGAGACCACAACCCACCATGGCGCGCCGGGGGTTGTGCCCTCCACGGGGCCCCTCTCCACCACCTCTGATGCCTATAAATTCCTAAATATTCCAAAAACCCTAGGGGAGTCGACGAAACACAATTCCAGCCACCGCAAGTTCTAGAACCGCGAGATCCAATCTAAACACCATCACAGAGGGGTTCATCTTCTTCATAGGTGCCTCTTCGATGATGCGTGAGTAGTCCACCATAGACCTACGGGTCCGTAGGCAGTAGCTAGATGGCTTCCTCTCTCTCTCTCTCTTATGATTCTCAATACAATGGTCTCTTGGAGATCTATTTGATGTAAACTTTTGCGGTGTGTTTGTTGGGATCCGATGAATTTTGAGTTCATGATCAGTTTCTATCCATGAATATTATTTGAGTCTTCTTTGATCTCTTATATGCATGATTACTTATAGCCTCGTATTTCTTCTTCGAATCTTTGGTTTAGTTAGGCCAACTAGATCGATTTTTCTTGCCATGGGAAGAGGTGCTTTGTGATGGGTTCGATCTTGCGGTGTCCTTTCCCAGTGACAGAAGGGGCAGCAAGGCACGCATGTATCGTTGCCATTAAGGATAACAAGATGGGGTCTATTCCTATATGAATAGATCTTGTCTACATCATGTCATTGTTCTTATTGCATTACTCCGTTTTTCCATGAACTTAATACACTAGATGCATGCTGGATAGCGGTCGATGTGTGGAGTAATAGTGGTAGATGCAGGCAAGAGTCGGTCTACTTATCTTGGACGTGATGCCTATATAATGATCATCGCCTTGGATATCGTCATGATTATTTGATTTTCTATCAATTGCCCAACAGTAATTTGGTCACCCACCATGCGCTATACTCATGAGAGAAGCCACTAGTGAATCCTACGGCCCCCGGGTCTACTTTTCCAACATATTGCTTTCCGATCTATCTTTTTGCATCTTTGTTTTCAGATCTACAAAACCAAAAACCCAAAAACATATTGCTGCACTTTTTATTTGCCATTTTTATTTTGTGTTCTTGAGAGATCTATCTCTCCTATCAATCATTACCTAATCTATCTTTTTACCATAGAGAGATTGACAACCTCTCTTTCGCGTCGGGTTGCAAGTATTTGTTGTTTGTGTGCAGGTGCTGCTTATTGGGTGGTGGTGATCCTCATACTGGTTCGATAACCTTGGTTTCATAACTGAGGGAAATACTTATCGTCGCTGTGCTGCATCATCCCTTCCTCTTTGGGGAAATACCGACGCAGTCTCAAGCCACGTCAAAGGAATTTCTGGCGCCGTTACCGGGGAGGAAGCGGTCTCTTCTACGTGCCTATCTCAGGCATCGAGGAGACTCCATCATCATCTACCAGGTTCCTAATCACAAATCTCATCTCCTTGCAATTACATTATTTGCCATTTGCCTCTCGTTTTCCTCTCCTCCACTTCACCAATTTGCCATTTTATTCGCCCTCTTTTTTGTTTGCCTTTTTCTTGCCGGATCTCTTCCTTGCTTGCAATCTTGTTTGCGTAGTCACGATGACTCAAGAAAACACCAAGTTGTGTAATTTTTCCAATACTAATAACAATGATTTTATTAGTACTCCTATTACTCCTCCCGCCACTAGTGCGGAGTCTTGCGATATTAATGCCGCTTTGTTGAATCTTGTCATGAAAGATCAATTTGTCGGTAATCCTAATGAGGATGCCGCGTCCCATCTAAATATGTTCGTAGAATTGTGTGATATGCAAAAGAAAAAAGATGTGGACAATGGTATTGTGAAGTTGAAATTATTTCCTTTTTCCTTGCGGGATCGTGCAAAAATTTGGTTTTCCTCTTTGCCTCGCAATAGTATCGATTCTTGGAATAAGTGCAAGGATGCTTTTATTACTAAGTATTTTCCGCCCGCGAAAATTATTTCCCTTAGGACGCAAATCATGAATTTTAAGCAACTTGAGCATGAACATGTTGCACAATCTTGGGAAAGAATGAAATTGATGCTAAGAAATTGTCCCGCACATGGTTTAATTTGGATGATCATTCAAATTTTTTATGCGGGATTGAATTTTGTCTCTAGAAATCTTTTAGATTCTGCCGCGGGTGGTACTTTTATGGAAATTACTTTGGGTGAAGCTACTAAATTGCTAGATAATATCATGGAAAATTATTCACAATGGCATACCGAAAGAGCACCTACTAGTAAAAAAGTTAATTCGGTTGAAGAAATTAGTACTTTGAGTGATAAGGTTGATGCTTTGATGAAATTGGTTGCTAGTAAAAATGCTCCTATTGATCTTAATGATGTGCCTTTGTCTACTTTGATTGAACAAAATAGTGATCCCGTAGATGTGAACTTTGTCTCGCGAAACAATTTCAATAATAATGCTTATAGAGGTAATTTTAATTCTAGGCCTTTTCCTGGAAATTCCTCTAATAATTATGGTAATTCCTATGGTAATTCCTCTTACAATAATAATAGGAACACCTCTGATCTTGAGAGTAATATTAAAGAATTTATCAATGCGCAAAAGGCTTTCAATACTATGATAGAAGAAAAGTTGAATAAGATTGATGACATGTCTAGAAGCATTGATAGAATTTCTCATGATGTTGAAAATCTCAAGTTGAAAGCTTTTGTGCCTAATATTGATGAATCTATTAAATCTTTATATGTCTCCATGGATGAAAGTAAGAAAAGAACCGCTATGCTTAGAGCTAAAAGAGAAATCTTAGAAAAATCGTTTTCTAGTGATTGCCTTCATAAAAAAGATGAAGATCTTAAAGTGATTGGTGTTCCTACTATTGATTCCATGTTTAGTAATATTAAAATTGATGATAAAGGGACTGAAGTAGAGTCAACTTTAGCTAGAAGGCGTCCCAATAATTTGGAGGGTGAAAATCTTGATGAAATTTTTGATAAAAGTGGGTTTGAAGAGGTCAAAACTTTAACTAGCGATGTGCCCACTATTTTGGATTGCAAAGACTTTAATTACGATAGTTGCTCCTTGATTGAATGTATTTCTTTGCTGCAATCCATGTTGAATTCACCCCATGCTTATGAGAATAATAAAGCTTTTCCTAAACATATCGTTGATGCCATGATGAAATCTTTTGAAGAAAAGTTGGAGTTGGAGATTTCTATTCCTAGAAAATTACATGATGAGTGGGAACCCACTATTAAGGTCAAGATTAAAAATTATGAGTGCTTTGATTTGTGTGATTTGGGTTCTAGTGTTTCCACGATTCCGAAATCTTTATGTGATGTGCTTGGTCTCACCAATATTGAAGAATGTTCTCTCAATTTGCACTTGGCGGATTCTACTATTAAAAAGCCTTTGGGAAGAATTAATGATGTTATTATTCTTGCAAATAGGAACTATGTGCGTATTGATTTTATTGTGCTTGATATTGATTGCAATCCGTCTTGTCCCATTATACTTGGTAGACCGTTTTTACGCACTATAGGTGCCGTGATTGATATGAAAGAAGGCAATATTCGTTTTCAATTTCCACTAAGAAAGGGTATGGAACGCTTCCCTAGAACAAGAATTAAGCCACCATATGAATCAATCATGAGGGCTTCCTATGGATCCAAAACCAAAGATGACAATACTTGAATCTATGCATTATGCCTAGCTAGGGGCGTAAAACGATAGCGCTTGTTGGGAGGCAACCCAATGAATAAATTTATTTTTGCTTTTTCCTTTCTGTTTTTGAGTGTTGACACAATTATGCCTCTCTTATAATTGTGTTTTTATGGTTTATTTAGTGTTTGTGCCAAGTAGAGCCTTTAGGACGATTCACACGATGAGTAGAAGCGATGCTGAATCTGAAACAGAAACTTTGCATCCAGTATTTGAATTTTCATTTTTGCTAGAACGTGATCTTGAGCTGAAATTTTAACACAGTGTTGCTATACAAATTCTTTACGTTGTCCTAATTTTTCAGAATTTTTAGAGTTACAGAAGTATGGTTAGAGTACAGATTACTACAGACTATTCTGTTTAAGACAGATTCTGTTTTCGTTGCATTGTGTGCTTGTTTTGATGAATCTATGGGTTATATTGAAGGGTATGAGCCATGGTAAAGTTAAAATACAGTAGGTATAATGCAATAATAAAATATGAATGGGTTTGCAACAGCACCTAAAGTAGTGATTTGCCTTATTATACTAACGGATCTCACGAAGATTTTGTTGAGTTTTGTGTGATTGAAGTTTTCAAGTTTTGGGTGAGATCACGATGGATGAAGGAATAAGGAGTGATAAGAGCCTAAGCTTGGGGACGCTACCGCACCCCCAAGATATATCCAAAGAGTAAAAAGCAACTAATCTTGGGGATGCCCCCGAGTGGCATCCCCTCTTTCTTCTAACAACCATCGGTATTTTACTTGGAGCTATATTTTTATTCGTCACATATCATGAGTTTTTCTTGGAGCGTCTTGTATCTTTGCTTGCTTTGTTTGTTAGTTTTTCCTTTGTATCCTTGCTGTACACACCTATTTGGGAGAGCCAAAATTATGCTATGATTTGTTAGAATTGCTCTCTATGCTTCACTTAAACTTTTTGAGCTATAGAATTGCTCTAGTGCTTCACTTATATCTTTTTGAGCACGGTGTGCTTGGAAATTTTTGTAGAAATACTCTCATGCTTCACTTAGATTAATTTGAGAGTTAGTAAATTTTGAAGAAATCCTCTCATGCTTCACATATACCTTTTTGAGAGATGGAATCTTTATGCTCATGTGCTTCACTTAGATTTGTTTGAGCTTGTCAAAAAAGCAATGGCAATATATGAAACTAATCCCAAAGTGATAGATATCCAAGGAGGATATAATAAAAACTTTCATGAAGATCATTGGGCAAATTAAACTTGATTCCTTGTAATAGTCTTGAAACATGATGATAGTAATATGTGAGTCATGTTAGTGAGTAATTATGCTTTAGTAGGAATATTGGTGTTAAGGTTTGTGATTCCCTATGCAAGTACGAAAGTCAATAGTTATGCAATGAAATTACATCCTACTTGTGGTGCATTATTTGGTGTTAGTTATGCTCAATGCTCACTTATGTGAATTTTCGTTTCTTGGTTTGGTTGCTTCTCAATCTATTTGCTAGCCTCCATTTGTACTAAGTAGAAATGCTACTTGTGCATCCAAAATCCTTAAACCAAGTTTTGCCTTATGAGTCCACCATACCTACCTATATGCGGTATTTCCATGCCGTTCCAAGCAAATTTGTATGTGCCACCTCTAAATTTTCAAAATAAATTTTCTCTTTTGTGTGCTCGTACCGCTCATGAAACGGTGGGGAGTGTCCAATATTTTTCCATGCTAGATGTGTTATTCTCAAGATGAGTGTTTATTCACTTGTCATTGCACGAGAGTGCGGCGGTAATAGGGATGCCCATTCCCGAAATAAAAAAGAAAAAAATATTTACTCTATGTTGTCAAATAATAAATTCCTTGGAAAGTGTTGGTATGGAAGGCAACCGTGGATACGGCCTGCCATGGAAAGTGAAAGTTTGGTGGAAAAGGAATAAACTTTATTTTCTGTTTGGGAACCGCCTGTGATATATCTAGCATGGAAAGTATTGTGAGCTACTTTGTCATTTTCGTTGACAGGAAAAGCATGCCACCCAAATTTTTTCTCTCTCAATTTAAAACTTTGAGCTCTGGCACCTCTACAAATCCCTACTTCCCTCTACGAAGGGCCTATCTATTTACTTTATGCAATTTTTATTTTTACTTTGAGTCTCCATCTTCTCTTATAAGCACCAACTAGGGGGCACTATGATCGTACTTGAGCATTGGGTATAGCTAATATTTGAGTGTGTTTCATGAATGGATCAATGATTGAGCATGATGGGCTAGGGATAACTTTCTTTAGTGTTGATATTTCGAAAGACATGGTTGCTTGTTGACATGCTTGAGTATTGAAGTCACCATGTTAAAACTAGACTATTGCTTTGAATCATCTACAAGTCCAAATGTCCATGCTATACAAAAGAAAAGAATATGATGAACATGTTAGGCAGCATTCCACATCAAAAATTCTGTTTTTATCATTTACCTACTCGAGGACGAGTAGGAATTAAGCTTGGGGATGCTAATACGTCTCCAATGTATCTATAATTTTTGCTTGTTCCATGCTGTTATATTATCATTCTTGGATGTTTTACAATCATTTTATAACAACTTTATATCATTTTTTGGGACCAACCTATTGACATAGTACCAAAGTGCCAGTTGTTGTTTTTGCTTGTTTTTGACTTCGCAGAATATCAGTACCAAACGGAGTCCAATCGCAACGAAACTTTTCGGAGATTTTTTTTGGACCAGAAGACACCCAGTGGGCCAAAGAAGTGCTAGAGAGGTGGGCAGTGGAGACCACAACCCACCAGGGCGCGCCAGGGGGCCCCCGGCGTGCCCTGATGGGTTGTGCCCTCCACGGGGCCCCTCTCCACCGCCTCTGATGCCTATAAATTCCCAAATATTCCAAAAACCCTAGGGGAGTCGACGAAACACAATTCCAGCCGCCGCAAGTTCCAGAACCGCGAGATCCAATCTAAACACCATCACAGAGGGGTTCATCTTCTTCATAGGTGCCTCTCCGATGATGCGTGAGTAGTCCACCATAGACCTACAGGTCCGTAGGCAGTAGCTAGATGGCTTCCTCTCTCTCTCTTATGATTCTCAATATAATGGTCTCTTGGAGATCTATTTGATGTAAACTTTTGCAGTGTGTTTGTTGGGATCCGATGAATTTTGAGTTCATGATCAGTTTCTATCCATGAATATTATTTGAGTCTTCTTTGATCTCTTATATGCATGATTACTTATAGCCTCGTATTTCTTTTTCGAATCTTTGGTTTAGTTAGGCCAACTAGATCGATTTTTCTTGCCATGGGAAGAGGTGCTTTGTGATGGGTTCGATCTTGCGGTGTCCTTTCCCAGTGACAGAAGGGGCAGCAAGGCACGCATGTATCGTTGCCATTAAGGATAACAAGATGGGGTCTATTCCTACATGAATAGATCTTGTCTACATCATGTCATCATTCTTATTGCATTACTCCGTTTTTCCATGAACTTAATACACTAGATGCATGCTGGATAGCAGTCGATGTGTGGAGTAATAGTGGTAGATGCAGGCAGGAGTCGGTCTACTTATCTTGGACGTGATGCCTATATAATGATCATCTCCTTGGATATCGTCATGATTATTTGATTTTCTATCAATTGCCCAACAGTAATTTGGCCACCCACCGTGCGCTATACTCATGAGAGAAGCCACTAGTGAATCCTACGGCCCCTGGGTCTACTTTTCCAACATATTGCTTTCCGATCTATCTTTTTGCATTTTTGTTTTCAGATCTACAGAACCAAAAACCCAAAAACATATTGCTGCACTTTTTATTTGCCATTTTTATTTTGTGTTCTTGAGAGATCTATCTCTCCTATCTATCATTACCTAATCTATCTTTTTACCGTAGAGAAATTGACAACCTCTCTTTCGCATCGGGTTGCAAGTATTTGTTGTTTGTGTGCAGGTGCTGCTTATTGGGTGGTGGTGATACTCCTACTGGTTCGATAACCTTGGTTTCATAACTGAGGGAAATACTTACCGTCGCTATGCTGGATCATCTCTTCCTCTTTGGGGAAATACCGATGCAGTCTCAAGCCACGTCAATTACCAAAACCACCCAGGGAGAAGTTGTGCTTTCAAGGAGCTGCAGCGTGAACCATACGCCACTACCGGGGGCGAGCTAACTTCACTCACCAAGGAAGGAGTGGGTCCCTATATTCACCTCATGAAGCCAAAAACTCATTGTTACCACCATGGCAGCGTACGAGCTGGCTGTATCCAAATGGGAGGAACGTTACGAGAAGCTTCATCAGTTGGGCATAAAAATCAAGGAGGCCGTCGTGCAATAGGGAGCCACCCCTGATATCTTGGCAACCTCCGCATTAGTTTCCCTGGAAGGAGGGGTCCGGAGAACTTGTATGACCCTGAGGAGACTGTCCACCCGAGAATGTCTGGGAAATCTCGGCTCGGGCCGCATTGAGAAGCGCATGAAAATTCGTCGTGAGTGCTTGCTAGCAGCCTAAGCAGAAGAATGAGAACAGGCCGAGCCCCCCACATGATGGCAGCGCCCCCGAAGAGGACACGAAGACAAAGTCGCCTTAAAAAATAAGCACACACCCATTGGGAGAGTCGAATGGTCTTTATATCTGATCCTTATAGCTTGTAACTTGTGACGAGATTAAAAAAATGTTAAGGGCAATACTCAGGGGCTCCCCCTCTGGGACGCCCGCGGCTGCATGCACTACCACGCGTTCCGAGAACTTGTCCATCAATTTTTTTTTCCTCGAAGACCTTTGCGAAGTGTGCTTTACAAGGAAATATCTAGTAAAAGGAGAGCAAGTGGGAGTACACAAAAGCCTATCCTACAAACAAACAACCAAAAACATTGAGGAGTTCTACCGGCACAGGGCCCCACAAAAAAGGATTTGCTACTCCATGGTCCCTATCTTCCGCACCAATTCGGCCACATCAAGCGACAACGCCATTGAGTCCGCCATCAAGATTGCCTTCGCTCCCAGGATGTCTCAACAACAAAGTCTCTTGGTGGTCCCAGCTCGAGGTTAGGAAGGTGAGACCTGGCTATTGCAAGGGTCTTGCGAGCGCTTTGTTGGTTGAAGTGGAACTTCAAACGTGAGATGCGAGAAGGCCCTAGTCGCAGACGGTCGACCACCAGAGAATCATCGGCGGGCGGTGAGTCATAGTGCAAGGCATCAACCAGTACGACGACCCTGAAGTTGGAATTGTGCACTTTGCAAAGTATTGCATATTTTCTTCTTTTCTTTAGCTGGAATCACACCATATTGTAAGACATGCATTGCAAGTGTATACATTCTAGTATGAAATGACAGATGGATATTCTGTCAATGTACTCAATTATTTCCACAAAATTTAAATATTTTAGCATGAGAGTTGTCAAAAATATAAATACATCTGCTCCACAAGGTTGGGTGCACAAAATAAGTTCTTCGAAGGGTTATCCACTAGTTTTGCGAGGGCCTCATGACTTCTCAAGTAAAGTAGTAAAAGAACCATATGCTCCGACACATGATTCAAAGGCTTCGACTACGAAGCAGCGGGGAGTTTTAATAATGTACTATCTTTTTTTTAGTCACCCGAAAAAAAAAGCAGCGACATACTTGAACATTTTTTTATGCAAAATGCGTCAGATATGGAATTCGGGCGGCAGGCGCAGGTGTGATGTTTTTTTTTTTTTTTGGCAAAGCCCGTGCGAGGCTGATGCAGGGCTGGTCAGGAAGCCCAGGTGGCGAATGGAGGTGGCCCATCCAACTAAGGGAAACAGGCTGAGATCCCTCAGTCCTCTTCACCGAAATAGTCCCATCCCTCAGCTCAAAAAACAAAAACAAAAAAGAAATAGTCCCATCCCGTGGTGCTGCTCCTTTGCAGAACCTTCCGGCGACGATTCTCCAAAGGGGTTTGGGCGCCGGCGCCGCGGACCTCGCCGTAGTGGTGGCCCCGTGCGCCTGCTCCCGACCGGCGTCCCCCCGATGAGGCGGCTGCCCAGGCTGCTCTGCCAGGCCGCCGCGGCCGGGAGGGCGGCGGCGAGGACCAGCAGCAGCCACGTCAGGGGTTCCAAGGGGTTCGCGAGCGGAGGGGACGGGTCCCCGCTGCCCCGGGGGTGGGTGCGGAGGCTGTGGATCGAGGAGCTGAAAAGGGAGAAGGAAGCTGCGAGGAGACTGGGTGGATGCAACGCGGTCGCCAAGGCCGAAGGCGTTGGCGAGGATCCGCTCGCCTATTTGGCCAACGCCGCGCGCGCGTTCGTGAATTCCGGGTCCGCCGCGGCGGGGATTGACAAGGTGAGGTCTGGGGGAGCAGCCCGCGGCGAGGTGGCCCCGTCCAAAGGCGGCCAGTATGACCCCAAGGACCTCCCGTACCTAGAGGCAAGCAGATTCTGTATTCTCTAATTGCAGCTTGTTACTTGTAGTACCATTCGACTTTGATCAGATGTTATCTTAGACTCTATGCAACCGATCCATTTTTAGATAATGGTAGAGGAAACCCTCCTATCAAGCTCATGATGAAGTTCTTTAAAGAATGGAAGAGAAAACTCTCCTGCCAGTAGTTAGTAGACTATATTCTTGAAACTGAACTCTAATTACCATTGGTAGTGAAGTCGTATTGGAATTTGTAGGCTAGCTGAACAGGGCCGAGTAGTGGCATGTGAATGAATATTTCTGGAGGTAATATAGCAGGATACTGGCCAATCGATTAAAAGTTTGTTCCCTACCACTTACAGTTATATTTAATGATTTATGTTTTATCCAAACCTAGCTGTTTAAATGTGCTGAAATTTGGCTATTGGAATAACCGAGGTGGCTTTATATGTGTTTAATAGGCCAAACTGGAGCCTCTCCTCTCAAGAACCAACCTCCTTATAGCCAGAGATGTGGAATGGGCAAATATCATGTTTGCTTTCGAGCAGGTGATTTATATCCAGCTCCTTTCATAGTGGAATAGCAGCTTATGTGAACTATTGATAATTTGGTGATGTTTTTTTGCTTACTACTACTGTTTTGAAATGCAGGAGAGTAGATATATCATAATGGATCCACTCTTTTCCCAGTCCGTAAGTGTGTCTCCTTCCAGCTAGCTGGTTTGGTTGTTGTATTATTTCCATCATCGATGCTTCATCTCCGGGTCTAACACGTTGACTTGTTTCTTTTTCAATTCCAGCCTGTAGGATATATTCGAGAGAAAAGCAATGTCATCTTTAGGCAGGTACATCCGTGTGGTTACTTGATCATAAATAAATTTAAATCACCTTATGCTGACACTTTATGCTAATTTAGTGAAATTTGTTCGATAGACCAGAGTTTCCATTACCCTCCCTCTGCTAAAGAACACCTGTTGGTAGCATGTCACTTATCATTGTGATCTTTTGGTTGGACAGATAATGGAAGTCTATTATTATATCATGTTTTTTTATCGGATGCTTTTTTGGTTGTTCTCTGCTGTGCAAGGAGTTTTTTGTGATTGGCTCTCTTATTTTCGTTTTTGAAATGATTGATGTTACATATTTTCAGCGGGAGTTGACACTGACAGTTTATGTACGGTACACAGTGTAAATATTGAAATATTTCCTATGGGGCATGAAATGGGGGTAAATGTAAACTATAGGGACTGAGAAAATGGAGACATGGGAAAATCTGATGTGTTAGATAGAGGTGTCAGTGCTGAATGTTGAAATCATGGAAAATTGGTTGCTCACCCATTTCTAAGCCTCCACTATGCAGTATTATCATATTGATTAGTTTTTAGGATGCTCCGGAAGGACTATATTTTGTACTTGGTTTCAGCTTCATGGAAACAATAGGTGTTATGCGAGAAAAACTTCAGTTACCATGAAGAATTTTATACGTGTAACGTGTTTTATCCATTTAGTAATGGAGGTATGGGAATATATTTCTTATCTAGCTGGCAATATATTTCTGATAGGGTAGAAGTGTCATCTGATATGTATGTTTATTTACTTTCTTAATGTTTGTTCTCTGTCATGTTTATAGATCGAATATGCTCTATTTATTTACAACATTACAAAATTTTACTCCCTTGCTGTCTTGATCAGTTATGACACTAAAAGTTAATTATGTTTTTTTTAGTATTGCTAGTGTAGGAAATAGTCTAATGCTATTATCTCTCTTTTTGTGCAAGAAAGCACCTTATTGTATTTGGCATTTGTTTGTTCATTCTTATCTGACATTTATTTATTCATTTTTTTCCTTGATGGCAACTATTACTACCTTAGTACCTTACAACATTTCCCTTTTTCTGGTATTTCAGTTACTACGGTCGAGACGGCCATTTACTGCACAATTTACTGATGCTGTGGGTAATGAGATATTCACGGTAAGAATTTGCCATTGTGTTTTTTCTTTTTGGGAGAAGCCATTGTTATTTTTCGTTGTAAATACATAGTTAGAATTTCTGCAAAGATATTAATGCCATGGGTACTATTGGACTCAGGTCCGCCGGCCATTTTGGTTTATCAACAGCTCCATTTATGCAGAAGTGGATGGCAAGGTACACAAATATTCTTGAATTGATTGCTATAACTCAGACGGGAGTTTTGTCCTCGTATGAATGTACAGGAATACTGCTGGTGAAGTTTCATTATTTTCCTTTGATCAGGAGGTAGGTGTAGTCCACAGGCGCTGGCATCTTTGGCGTAGAATTTATGATTTATACTTAGGGTAACATGGTCTTCTGATCTCCCAATTCCCTTATTTCTTTAACTCAGTCTAGGTTCTTTATTTAGCTGTCATTCTTGCTATACCGTCTGACAGATTGATTTTCAACTTGTTTGTCCTTTAGGAACAAACAATTTGCTGTGGTTGAGAATCCTGGATTTTGGAACTGGACCTTTACCCTGATTGATGAAGATGAAAATGTGTTGGCCCAGATTGACCGTAATTGGAGGGGAATTGGTTTTGAGGTAATGTTCTTTTGAGTAGGCATGTGCTTTCATGCATTTGAAGGAAATTCATTATAGAATGTGTTTCATAGATGTCTAGCGAAACATAATCAGTATCATAAGCTAACGATCCACACTCTGATCACTAAGAACTATGATGTGATACTATTGCTTGACATTGCTTCTGCACAAGGAAATTATCATGCATCATTGGACACGCAATTATAGCATGGTTGTACACCCCATATCTTTTCCGACTGCATTTTGTGTTGCACTATCTTAGCCTGTAGGAAGGATGTGGTTGACCAAGGAGTAATGACCGATCAATATATCTTTGGTTGTATCTTATTGCAGCTCTTCACGGATGCCGGCCAGTATGCAATTCGGTTTGGTGATGATGGACAAAGCAGTAGACTTGGTCTCGCTTCAGATGTAAGTGTTCTCACTTGACAGACATTAAGAGCATATCTGCCTTAATGTAGCTGTGCCCCCCTGCCGGATGTGAAACTTAGGATCATATGGCGCGTTTCAGTTTCTGTACTTGCACGATGTTGCTCTTTACACCGATATTTTAAGAACCTCCCTTTAAACCGGTCTCAAACTCACATCTCACTGATGCTTCCAGATCGAAGAATTAAACGTTGTTCGCCCGCTGAGTTTACCTGAAAGGGCTGTAGCTCTTGCTTTGGCGGTGTCCCTGGACTCGGATTACTTCTCTAGGAGAGGGGGCTGGTATGCATACCTTGTTTCAGTTTTCCACATTGACTTGTCTGGATAGATTCAGTGAACTATTATTACCATGCAACCTGGGGCTTATCACCTACTGGTGCCCCTGACACTAACCGGAGTGCTTGTTTCTTTCAGGGGACTGCCTTTTCTCATCGCCACAGAGTAGACACGCATACGAATGCCATCCTCTCAGTTCACAGCGAAACTTAAATTGCCAGTTCTTTGCCTTCACTGTCGCCACACCATTGAGATCATTACACAAGTGTACCGTGTTTTTTTGTTACTGTGACTACCTGGTTGCTCGTTTCACCTGGGCTTTTCGTATGAAATTTTAGAACACGGTGATCTGAGAGGTTCGACAGATTGCGACCAACTCGTGGCCTTTACACGAACGTCCGGTGCGAGTGCTCTGAGCAGTACTGAACTTGTCCCCGTGGTGGTTACAGCATCTCTCTTTTGACCCCTTTGCTTAGTGGGTGGAAAAGGAGGTGCTTACCGCCAAATGACTTGAAAGTTGCCGTTCTTTACTTTACTGCTGAACCTTTGTGTTTACAGTATGCCTGCAACTGAATTTGTACCGGTGCTGCTCCGTGATCAAACTATATTCATTCAGTAGTTTAGGTGGTTTCTTTACTGGAAATTGGTGGTGGCCGCGACTCCCTTTTAGTTCAATTTTTCCAAGAGAAGTTCCGTCTGGAAACAGGCTATGAACTAACATAATAAAAAGTTTGCCATCTTCCATCTGAAAAAGGGAGTGCGCCGAGAAACGAAACACTTCGGTATTTTGTCCAAAAAAAAAAACGTACCGGGAAGGCGAAAGGTAAGGGGAAAAAGAAGTCCGTACGGAGATGGACCGCAGATCGCGTGGGCTTCTCGAGCGCGATCCGACGACGTTGCAGTGCTAAAAAGGTAAAAGAAGTTCGCAGGCCGAAAAGTTGTGGGCTTTACACGTTGCGTTCACCTATCCGTCGCTTTTGCGTTCCCGCCCTACCCCTACACCACCCCTCCACTCCCGCTCCGAAACGACACGACCCGCCTCCCTTTTTCCTTTCCCTTTCCTATTTTCATTCATCTCTCACAGAAACGATGCATTCAATACCACGGGCAGGAAAGGCTAGGCTAGCGGCGCAGTAATGGCTGCAGTAACTCACGCACCGCGCTTTCACCGGGATTTTCACGTCGGATAATGTGCAGCCTGCAGGCTGTTTTTCGGGAAATGAACAGCATTTGTGATGGTTGGTGCGAGCTTTTACTCCAAGCTCATCCTCCCGGAATATATATTGATATATCGTGTTCAGGGCCCACCTCCTAATTTTCCTGTATAGTTGAGGTTGTGGCCCTCATCTTGTACATCATATATACGTGCCCAGTGCACCGATCAATGCTATTGAGTTGCACGGTCTAAACCTAGACTTCTACATGGTATCAGTTGCACGTCGTTCCTAGCCCTATCCTAGCCGCCGCCGCAGCGCCTCCATCGCGCCGCCGCCGCTGCCGCTACCTCCCTCCGCCGCCGCCACCCGCCGCCGCCCTCGGCTCTCCCTAGCCACTGCTGCCGCCGGTCGCCGCCGCTCCACCCACCTGCTGCCGCCACCCGCCGCCGTCGCCGGCTTCCCTTAGCCGCCGCCGCCGCCACTACTTCCGCTTCCGCCCGCCTCGTCTCCCTCTCCCTCGCCGCGACTCCCCTACCCCTTCCCCACCCTCGCCGCGCCAAAACCCTAGCCGCCGCACCCACCCTCCAAAACCCTAGCCGTCGCACCCGCCCATCGCACCCGCCGCTGTCCCGTCCTCCCCTACCTCACCATGAGCTCCACGGGAACCTCCACCGCCACCAACCCCTTCGCCGGTCCGGATGTCACCCTCGTTCGTGATCTGAACATCCATGAGCGTGTCCCGGTGATTCTTGATCAATCCACCGCCTCCTACTCCACCTGGAAGTGGTATTTTCACCTGGTGTTTCGCGAGTACCAGCTTCATGGCCACGTCGATGGCACCGTGGACTCCAGCCTCATGGTGAACGACGAGGAGTGGATGATCCTTGACGCCACCATCATCCGCTGGTTCTACCTCACCATCTCCAAGGACCTCTTCCACACGGTGGTGGATGATGACGACGACGCTTACACCGTCTGGACCAAGCTCAATGGTCTCTTCACCGACAACAAGCTTCAGCGCAAGGTCCTCCTCCACGGCGAGTTTTATGGGTGCCAGCAGCTTGACTCGTCTATTGACGACTTTTGCATGCGCCTCAAGAAGCTCGCCGACGAACTCCGTGATCTCGGAGAGACGGTCGGCGACGAGCTCCTCATCAGCACACTCACCGCCGGTCTCAACGAGGACTTTGGGAACGCCGCCTCCAACCTTACCCTCATCCCGAACCCTACCTTCACGAAGGTGGTGGCATATCTCAAGCTGGAGGATAGGCGGATGAAGATGGCGCGGACCCGGGCAGCCCACACCGCCCTTACCATCGGCACTCGCGGGGGCCCGGCGCCGCCACCGCCGCGTCCCACGCCGGCCTTCCAGCCCCCGTCGGGCTTCCCGCAGGCGCCGGCCGCCCCCTTCCCGCCGCCCCCGCCGGCCGCTAACGGGGGTCGCCGCGGGGGCCGCCGTGGCGGCCGCAAGCAGCAGCAGGGCAACGGGGCTCAGGGAGGAGCCGCCCGTCCCCCGCGGCAGTTTCAGCTGGCCCCATGGTCCGCCGGCCAGAACCCGTGGACCGGCGTCGTGCACGCCTATTCCATGCCGGTTCCCCGTGCGCCCGGTCCCGGTATCCTCGGCCCGAAGCCTCCCTCGCATCAGGCGTTTTACGCCGCGCCGCAGCCGTACGTGGCGCCCTATGAGCCGCTCCTCTATGGACAGCCGCCGCAGCCAAGAGGGCTGCCGCCGCTCCCGTTGACGGCTCCGTCACAGTCGCCGGTCCCGGCGCTTTCTCCAGCGCCTTGGGATTCGGCCTTGCTGGCGGCTCTGCACTCCGCCCCTACTCCCTCCAACTACACCGGCGGTGGTGACTGGTATATGGATACCGGTGCAACGGCTCACATGGCCGCTCAACCCGGTAACTTCCTCACTTCTTATCCCGTCAACACCTCCACTCGCATCACCGTCGGTGACGGTTCCTCCCTTCCTATTACTCACATAGGACATGCATCTTTTCCTTCCACATCTACTCCTATTTCGTTATCTAACATCTTAGTTTTACCTGCCCTTATTAAAAACCTTGTTTCTGTTCGTTATCTTACACGTGAAAATCCGGTTACCGTTGAATTTGACGAGTTTGGTTTCTCTGTCAAGGACGCTCATACCCGGATGGTGCTCCACCGCTGTGACAGCCCTGGCGAGCTCTACCCGGTCCACTCCACCGCCTCCACCACCTCCGCCACTCCCGTCGCCCTCGCCACCGGTGTGGACCTTTGGCATGCTCGCTTGGGCCATCCCAACCCCGCCACCCTTCGTCACATTCTTCGGAGTTTTTCTTTCACGTGTAATAAGATCGACGATCACTCTTGTCATGCTTGTCGTCTCAGCAAACATGCTCGTCTTCCATTTAGGGCTTCTTCTCATGTTGCATCGTACCCGTTTGAGTTAATTCATAGTGATGTATGGCCCTCTCCAGTTGCGAGTAATATAGGCTATCTTTATTATCTTGTTATTCTCGATGATTTTTCGCACTTTGTGTGGACCTTCCCGTTGCGGCGTAAATCCGATGTCATCTCCACTCTCGCTGCATTTTACTCCTATGTCTTCACGCAGTTTGGTCGTCCCATCCTTGCGTTCCAAACAGACAACGGGAAGGAGTTCGACAACCTTGCTGTTCGTACTCTCCTCACCACACATGGCATGACTTTTCGTCTCACCTGTCCGTACACTTCGGAACAAAACGGTCGCACAGAGCGCATCCTTCGCACTCTTAATGACTGCGTTCGTACGCTCCTCTTTCATGCCAATGTGCCTCCGCGCTTTTGGCCCGACGCTCTCGCCACCGTGTCACTCCTCATTAACATACGCCCCTGTCGCACTCGCGGGAACTTTGCACCTCATCATCTTCTCTTCGGTGCACCACCCTCTTATGACGAGCTTCGCATCTTCGGCTGTCTCTGCTATCCTAGCATCGCCGCTACCGCGCCTCATAAGCTTGCACCTCGCTCCGTCGCTTGCATCTTCCTTGGCTACCCACCTAACACTAAAGGATACCGCTGCTATGATCCTGTCTCACATCGTGTTTTCACCTCCCGACACGTTTACTTTGATGAGAGGGTGTTTCCGTTTCAGCAGGTACCTCCAGTCGCCTCGTTGCCGCCGGCCACCGGCGGCCCTTCGGCGACCTCGTCTGGTGGACGGCCCCGGTTGGCTCTTGGACCGCCTCCGGGCTTCGGCGGTCCCCGTGCCGTGGGACGAGCTGCGCCTCGCACCCCCACGACGCCCTCGCTGGCCGCCTCGTTGCCGGCACCTTTCCCGTCTGCCTCGTCGCCGGCATCTTCGACGACTGCCTCGCCGGCCGCCTCGTCGCCGGCATCTTCGCCGGCTACGTCGCCGGCCGCCCCGTCGCCCGTCCCTTCGCTGGTTGCCTCGTCGCCCTCGTCGCCGGCCTCGGCCGCCCCCTCGGGTGCTCCGGCCCTGGCTTCGGCCGCGACGCCCGCCATGGTCTCGGAGTCGCCGCCTCGCCCTCTCACTCGGGCCCGGGCCGGCATCCATCGCCCGAGTCTGCGGTACTCCAGCGATGAGTACATGCTCGCTGTCTCCACCGCCAAGCTGTCACCGATTCCTGCGTCTGCCAGCGCCGCCCTTCGTGATCCTCACTGGCTTGCTGCGATGCAGGAAGAGTTCGACGCCCTTCAGGGGAACCGCACTTGGACGTTGGTTCCCCGACCGCCTCGTGCCAACGTCATCAGCGAGAAGTGGTTCTTTCGTCACAAGACTCACTCTGATGGTACTCTTGAGCGCTACAAGGCTCGCTGGGTTGTCCGCGGTTTTCGTCAGCGCGCTGGAGTAGACTTCACCAAGACTTTTGCACCGGTTGTCAAACCGGGCACGATCCGCACTGTCCTTCAGCTGGCGGTTTCTCGCGGCTGGCCGGTTCATTAGATGGATGTCTCCAACGCCTTTCTTCATGGTCACCTTGCCGAGCAGGTCTACTGTGAGCAACCCACTGGTTTCATCGACGCAACTCATCCCGGCCACGTGTGCTTGCTGTCTCGGTCTCTCTATGGCCTCAAGCAAGCACCTCGAGCCTGGTACCAGCGTATCGCCGGTTTTCTGCAGACAGTGGGCTTCCGTGTTACTCGCTCGGACGCCTCGCTGTTCGTCTATCACCATGGCAACACGACTGCCTACTTGTTAGTCTACGTCGACGACATCATCCTGACAGCCTCCTCCACAGACCTTCTTCAGCAGATCACTAATCGGCTGCGTGACGAGTTTGCCATCAAGGATTTGGGTGCTCTCCATTATTTCCTTGGCATCGAGGTTGTTCGGCGCCCCGACAACTTCTTTCTTCATCAGCAGAAGTATGCGCATGAGCTACTTGAGCGTGCTGGTATGCTCAACTGTCAGCCTGTTGCTACTCCTGTTGACATGAAGGCCAAGGTTTCTGCTCTGGAAGGTTCCCTAGCGTCGGATGCCCCGTTCTACCGATCCATTGTTGGTGCTCTCCAGTATCTGACGCTCACCTGACCGGATCTGCAGTATGCTGTTCAGCAGGTGTGTCTTCACATGCACGCCCCTCGTGATTCCCATTGGACACTCGCGAAACGGATTCTCCGCTATATCCGTGGCACAATGTCTCTTGGACTCACGCTCACGGCGTCCCCCTCTATGGAGATGGTGGCCTATTCCGATGCTGATTGGGCTGGCTGCCATGACACACGACGCTCCACTTCCGGCTACTGCGTCTACCTCGGTCCCTCCCTCGTATCGTGGTCGTCCAAACGACAACCCACGGTGTCGCGCTCCAGCGCGGAGGCTGAGTACCGTGCAGTGGTGAACGCTGTCGCCGAGTGTACTTGGCTTCGACAGCTTCTTCAGGAGTTGCATCACGACGTCTCGCAGGCTACGGTCGTCTACTGCGACAACGTCTCTGCCATGTATCTTTCCGCCAACCCCGTTCATCATCGCTGGACGAAGCACATCGAGCTCGACATCCACTTTGTGTGTGAACCGGTAGCCCTTGGCCGCACTCGGGTTCTCCATGTTCCGACCGCACAATAGTTTGCCGATGTGATGACTAAGGGACTGCCTACTTCCACCTTTGAGGAGTTTCGATCCAGTCTCTGGCGACGCTTCGACTGCGGGGGGTGTTGAATATATGGTGCATGTATATTGTGTCTAGGGCCCACCTCCTAGTTTTCCTGTATAGTTGAGGTTGTGGCCCCCATCTTGTACATCATATATACGTGCCCAGTGCACCGATCAATGCTATTGAGTTGCACGGCCTAAACCTAGACTTCTACACCGGTAAAGAGGAACCACCGGGTTTTTTCAGCTGAACCTCTGTTTTTTTTTTCTGGAAACGCTTCGCCTCACCCGGCTGAAAACAGTGTGTCGATCGCCTCCACAGCTGATTTAATCTGCCTGTGATCAAACGATGGCCAATTTCATTGTTTTCATCCTTTTTCGAAACTTCAGCTAGATCTGACTCAACTTTATTATTTTTTCATGATCTGACCCCTTTTCGTACCGTCAGCCTTGATGACGGTAGGGTATAACTGCCTACCGCCGGGTTGTCTGACGGTAGGGGTTAACGCTAGTCGCTGACAAACGTTGGTTGACGCTAACATGGGTTAACAGCCTATTGCCAGAGAGACGAGGCGGTAGGTTGTCGCACCCTACCGTCAAGGCGGCCGGCGGTAGGGTTTAAAGCCCCCAAAACGCCGAAACGGTGCTGTTGCTTGGGATGGAAAAAATTGGGTGGTAGGTAGTGCAAACCTACCGCCGGACCTGTAGTACCCTACCGCCGACATCCTCAGAAGTAGGAATTGAACCACCCTAAGGGCTCGAAACGGTACGGTTACTAAGAGTTACGAATTTTGTGCGGTAGGGTATGCAACCCTACCGTCATTGTCTCTGGCGGTAGGGTTCTGTCCCCTTTAAATTTGATTCTCCTTTCTACAAAATTTCATCATTCAATATAAATAACATGACATAGTAACATTTCATCACACTGTATAATGTATTATGCAAATGAAAGTTAGGACCACTCATCATAATATGCCTCACACATTGAAATGAATGATAGTTCAACATATCGAACATAGTATATAGTTTTACATGTCCAACATAGCAAATAGTTTAGCAAATCGTCGATAGCAAGTACGTGAACATAGCCAACAAGTTCTTGTTCAGCTCAACACAAAGTGAATAGTTTTACATGACCATATCACTTGGTCTTCCTCCCCCTCTTGACGGTACGCTCCTCGTTTCTCTTAGAGCGGGTCTCTTGCGTTGTTGTTCTGCAACAAGTAGGACGCTTTTGAGAAACAGTGATGGACTCTTCCATTGCTTGTTTGGTTCATGCCCCCTTTTGTTCTCAGTTGGCTGAGTGGGTGGGGGTATGTCATCGTCGTCGTAATCCTCCTCCTCACCCTCGTCATAGCCCTCCTTGTCACTCTCTCCCTCTTCTTCCTAATCTTCCTCGTCCTCCTCAACATGGCGAGTCGACGAGGCGGCATGACTAGAGGAAGTTGCGCCGACATTGCTCAACGAAGCGACGATACATGTTGACGGGCCAGGAACACGCACATCAGTTGAGCTAGCGCACCCAAGCATGCTCAATAGTTTTTGACTACGGTTCATGAACTCCTGCAAGAACAAATAAACAAAAACATGATATGGATCAAGGTATGGTTATGGATCCAATGACAAAGACTACAGTAGGTTGTGGCTAGGCTCAAAGTAATTAACAAAAACATGATATGGATCAAAGTTGTGGTTACTTGAACATATGGCTAGGCTTAAACTTATTTTCGTCGCTTCCCTCAGCGAGTTGTCAGATTCCGCTGTCCCGGGGTCGTGCACTAGCGCATTCGAGGCATCCAAAATGCTTCTGTATAGCTCGGAAGTTTGCAAATGTCACCATCATGAATAAGTTAGTGACAATGACTATAGCAGATTCTCCTCCAAACGTCATCTCCAAACAATTGAACACAACTTACCACTATGTTCATAACAGGTTGATGACCCACAAGTATAGTGGATCAATCGTAGTCCTTTGGATAAGTAAGAGTGTCGAACCCAACGAGGAGCAGAAGGAAATGGCAAGCAGTTTTCAACAAGGTATTCTCTGCAAGTGTTGTAAGTAACAATGATAGATAGTTTTGTAGCAAGATAATTCGTAACAAGTGACAAGTAACAAAAGTAGCAAGTGTGCAGAAAGATAGCCAATCCTTTTTATAGCAAAGAACATGCCTTAAAGTTCTCTTATATGAAGCAAAGTGCTCTCGAGGACACATGGGAATTTCCGTCTAGTCATGTTCATCATGTTGAGTTGATCCGCGTCCGTTACTTTGATAATTTGATATGTGGGTGGACCAGTCCTTAGGTGTTGTTCTTACTTGAACAAAGAACCTATTTATGATTACCCCCTCCCACAAGCATCCGCAACTACGAAAGAAGAATTAAGATAAATCTAACCATATGAAACATATGGATCCCAATCAGCCCATTACGGAATAACGCATAAACTAGGGTTTAAGATCCTATCAATCTTGCAACCCATCATCTAATTATTACTCCACAATGCCTTCCCTTAGGACCAAAGTATGGTGAAGTGTCATGTAATCGACGTTCACATGACACCACTAAAGGAAGCAACAACATACATATCATCAAAATATAGAACGAATACCAACTTCACATGATTACTTATAACAAGACTTCTCCCATGTCCTCGAGAACAAAAGTAACTACTCGCAAATCATCACCATGTTCAAGATCAAAGGTGTAATGAATATGATAAAAGATCTTAACATATTATCTTCCACCAAATAAACCAACAAGCATCAACTACAGGATGTAATCAACACTACTAGTAACCCACATGTACCAATCTGACGTTTTGAGACAAAGATTGAATACAGAAGATGAACTAGGGTTTGAGATGAGATGGTGTTGGTGAAGATGTTGATGAAAATTGGTCTTCCCACGAAGGAGGAAGCATTGGTGATGACGATGGCTTCTATTTCCCCCTCCCGAAGGGAAGTTTCCCCAGAAGAATCGCTCTGTCGGAGAGCAAAAGGGTTCCTACCCAGATTTCTGCCTCGAGACGCCGACGCTTTGTCCCGAAAGTATCCTCCTTATTTTTTCTAGATCAAAACCTTTAATATAGCAAAAGAGGGGCATCGGAGCTTGCCTGTGGCCCTCCCAAGGCAAGTGGGCGCACCCAGTTGCCTTGGGGGCAATAGGTGGCCCCCTCTGGTGGCTCTTGGATCCAATAATTCTTATATGTTAAGTAAAAAATCTCCGTGAAGTTTCAGGTCATTTGGAGTCCAGAAATTTTCCAACTTTTTCCATGGCCTTCAGGTCCAGAATTCCAGTTTCCGACAATTTCCCTCTTCGTGTAAACCTTTCAAATTAAGAGAGAAAAGGCATTAGAATTATATCATAAAGTGGAATAATGACCAAAAACAATATAAATATCAATAGGAAACCATGATGCAAAATGGACGTATCAACTCCCCCAAGCTTAGACCTCGCTTATCCTCAAGCGAAAGCCGAACTCGATAATAATGACCACATGATTTAGAGAGAGAGGTGTCAATAAAAACAAAATATGAACATGAAAGAATCATGATTATTAACATAGCAGCAAGTTTTCATCATATAGCTTCTCATAAACAAGTAACAATTCATCCACAACTATTAAAGTATGAAGCATAAACTTTATTGACAATCAACAAACTATGTTATTAGTCATTGTGACGATTACAATTCATCATATTTCAGAGAAAAGTCTATGTAAGAGCTTTCATTTTAGCAAGTTCACATACTCAACTATCATCTAGTCTTCTATGATTGCTGACACTCAATGCATATTTTTGGAGCAAACGTTTTCGTCAGACACATAGAAAGATAGGGGCTTTATTGTTTTCGCCTTCCAACTTGTTTACCTCAAGAATAATGTCAACAATAATGATTCATGATCACCTACATCCAACTAGATATATATGTTTGGATCTTCCCCCCAACACATAATGCTTGCTAACTAAAGTGTTAATAAGATGGAATAGGGCTGGACATTATTAACTCTTGCATAAAAGTAAATACATAAAAGTAAAAGATAGACCCTTCATAGAGGGAAGCAGAGGTTGTCATGTGCTTTTTAATTTAGGATGTGCAAACTCTTAATGTAAAGGAACGTCACTTTATATTGCCCCTTGTGATAGCAACCTTTATTATGCAGTCTGTCACTTTTATTTCTTTGCTATCACAAGATCGTACAAAGCTTATTTTCTCTTACAATAAAAGATCATACATATTTAGGAACGATTTTTATTGCTTTATGCACCGATCACAACTTACTTGAAGGATCTTATTCAATCCGTATGTAGGTATGGTGGACTCTCATGGAAATAAACTGGGTTTAGGGGTTATGGATGCACAAGTTGTATCTCTACTTACTGCGAATTTTTGGCTAGCAAAAGATCCTAGACAAGCACCACATGTTAGAGGATCCATGACAATATAACTTATATGTGAATGTAAACAAACATAACTCATTACGATGTTTTCCTTGTCCAACATCAACTATTCAATCATGTAGGAAATATTTGATGGGGGCTCACAATCATAAAAGATGTCCAATATAGTGTATTTGTATGTGAATCTCCTCTCCCCTTTCATAGTTTTGCATGAATTGTACCAATGACTAACACTATGTTTGTTAATTCCCAACAACTTTTATCAAGCATACTCCTCTTATGTGAAGTCATTACTCCCCAAGGGATTAGCATATGATCTTTTTATTTCTTTTATTTCATTGCTATGATTGATGCATGCGAGTAAATCAAGCAAACTCAAACTAATCTTTATTATATAACACTCACACTCGATTACATGGATAGATAGATCATAAAGCAAACACTCTAAGCAAAACGATACTAGATTTTTATTCTTCTAAATCACGAAATAGCTAAGGATCGAACTAAGATAGATGATAATGGTAAATGTGATGGTGATATGATACCGAGGCACCTCCACCAAGCTTGGAACAAGCCAAGGGTGGTGCCCATACCCATGTGCTCAAGTGGCCTTCTTGGGTGATGTCGGTGATGAAGTAGTAGGCTTGTCCTTCATAATGGATAGCATGGCAGCTTTCAGATCCCTCATCTCCTAGAGTAATTGCTGAATCATTGTGGTGTTCTTTTGCACTTCCATCATAAGATGTTTGTTCTTAGGCCACCAAGAGTTTTTCCCTGCATCACTTTCACTCGGACGAGAGATGTCCCAATTGGACGATATATGCGAGCGAGAAATATTCTCAACCCCATAGTCATGAATCAAATTGTGGAAGTTATTTGCATGTAACCTGCCGAGGGGTCTCCTCGGAGTGGATTCACCTTGTGCTTCTTGAGCTAGCTGAGATCTCCTCCCCATTGGTGGACATGGGTTCCAAGAGGTGGAGATGACTGCTAGCGTGCCGCGTTCTGAGTCAGGGGGATGCACCTTTGATACTTGTAAACTGTGTTGGGATTTTCCTCAAAGAGGATGGGATGATGTAGCACAATAGAGGTAAGTATTTCCCTCAGTGAGAACCAAGGTTATCGAACCAATAGGAGAACCCTGAAAACTCCCGTCTTCAGCGCCTACACACAAAAGGGCAAACACTTGCACCCAACGGGGGCAAGAGGGTTGTCAATCCTCTTGAACTCGTTGCTTGCAAGCGATAAGTAGTGATAGATAGATAATTTGATAAATATAAGTTGAAAATAAAAAGAAAGTAAATAATGGCAGCAATGTATTTAGAGTTTTTTGTAAATATATTTGTGAGGAGACCCGGGGGCCATAGTTTTCGCTAGACGCTTCTCTCTCAAAGAAAGCATACGGTGGGTAGACAAATTACTATTGGGCAATTGATAGAAAAGCGCATAGTTATGCAATATTTATTCATGGCACTGATCATGTATATAGGCATCACGTCCATAAACAAGTAGACCGACTCCTGCCTGCTGGTACTTGTGATCTGTGTTGGGTTTTCCGTGAAGAGGAACGGGTAATTGCAGCACAAAGCGGAAAAGTATTTCCCTCAGTTAGGAAACCAAGGTTTATCAAACCAATAGGAATATCAATCCTCAACCGTCTTCAGCGTCTGCACACAAATGAACAAACGACTTGCACCTAACGCGGGCAAGAGGGTTGTCAATCCCCTTGATCTCGTTATTCGCAAGTAAATGAATTGTGGAGATAATTGTTGATAAATATAAATTGCAAAATAAATAAAAATTAAATAAAGGAAGCAAGGTAAATATAGTGTTTGCGAATATGTAAGTGAATAGACCCGGGGGCCATAGTGTTCCCTAGCGACATCTCTCATGTAGGCAGCATACGGTGGGTAAACAAATTACTGTTGGGCAATTGACAGAAAAGCGGATAGTTATGCGATGTTCATGGCAATGATCATGTATATATAGGCATCACGTCCATAAGCAAATAGGCCGACTCCTGCTTGCACCTATTACTATTACTCCACTCATCGACCGCTATCCAGCATGCATCTAGAGTATTAAGTAAAACAGAGTAACGCTTGGAGAACGATGACATGATGTAGACAAAGTAAACTCAAACAATATGAATGAACCCCATAGTTTTATCCTTAGTAGCAACAACACAAAGACGCATCTTGTCCCCTACTTTGTCACTGGGATATAGAAATTTCCCAGGTTGAACCTACCACAACGCACCACTCCCACCGATGAAATACCAATCTACTTGGCCAAAGCATATCAATAGATCGGAGAGCATTACGAAGCTATAATGATCATGCACTTAAGAGATAATATAATTCAGAGGCATCTCAAATATTTTTCATGAATAATCTGAACATAAACCCACAATTCATCGGATCCCAACAAACACACCGCACAATAGGATTACAACGGATAGATCAAAGCGAAGATGTGATGACCATTGTATTGAAGATCATAAGAGAGAGAGATTGCCATCTAGGTACTAGCTATGGACCCGTAGGTCTGTGGTGAACTACTCACACATCATCATGAGGGCAGCAAGGTTGATGAAGAGGCCCTCTGTGATCGACCCCCCCCTCCGACAGGGTGCCGGAACGGAGCTCCAGATGGCCTCGCGACGGAACAGAGACTCGCGGCGGCGGAAAAAGGGTTTCAGGACTGCCTCCATGGTTTTCAGAATATTAGAGAATTTATAGGCCGAAGAGGGACATCGGGAGGGGCCCGAGGGGGCCACTACATATCAGGGCTTGGTGGGGGCCTCGTGCGCCTCCCGACTTCCTTCCGAAGCTTCTAGGTCTTCATATAGTCCAGAAAAAATCATCAAAAAGTTTCGTGGAAATTGGACTTCGTTTGGTACAGTAAACCTGCAAAGGCAAAAACACGCAGAAAACAACAACTGGCACTGAGGCACAAGTGTGGTAAAGGATAGTAGCAAAGTCCCTTCTCTCATTTTCTCTTTTTTTAATGGATGGTGGGCTCATTTGGCCTCCCCCATCTTTATTTTCGTCCAGAGTCTCATCTCGACTTATGGGAGAATCATCGTCTCCATCATTCTTTCCTCACTGGGACAATGCTCTAATAATGATGATCATCACACTTTTATTTACTTACAACTCAACATGGAGAACTGATATGAAGATATGACTCTGTATGAATGCATCTGGCAGTGTACCAGGATGTGCAATGATCTAGTGTGACATGTATCAAAAACATTATGAAGGTGGCTTTGCCACCAATACTATGTCATCTCTATATGATCATGCAAAGCAATATGACGATGAACGAACTCGTCATGTGAAGTGACGATGGAATTTGCATGGCAATATATCTCGGAATGGCTATGGAAATGCCATGATAGGTAGGTATGGTGGATGTTTTGAGGAAGATATAATAAGGCTTATGTGCAACAGAGCGTATCATGTCACGGGGTTTGGATGCACCGGCGAAAGTTGCACCGATCCTCGAGGTGAGAACGAGCTATGCACGGTACCGAAAAGGCTAGAAATTATGAAAAGGTGAGATTGCGTATGTCCATGGTTTCACATTAGTAATAAAGAACTCATATACTTATTGCAAAGTTTTATTATTTTATCATAAATCAAAATACTAATCGCATGCCCCGAGGGAAGAGGTTGGTAGGAGTTAACCATCGCGCGCTTCCGACCCGAAACAACACTAGGATTTCAACGAGGAATAGAAATGCTCACACATCATCACCATGCCTCTTTAATTTTTAGATGAACAAAAAGGAAAACCCCTCTTAATATTGACACCTCTACGGTTTAACAATTATGAACTCACACCTATTTCATATTACTACATCGATATCATTAACGTACAATTTCTTTATATGTGCTACATGATGGTTTTGATTATCACTCTTTGAATACCTAATATTTTTGGACTAGTCTGTATGACCCATGCAAATTACCATCACTATTTATTAACTCTAAAAAAAATATAAGTGAAGAACGAGAGTGAAATCATTTCTCTAAAATCTACACGCCACCGTGCTCAAAAGATATAAGTGAAGTACTAGAGCAACTGCTAAGCTCAAAAGATATAAGTGAAGCACATAGAGTATTCTAACAAATTATGATGAAGGTGTGTCTCTCTTAAATAGGTGTGTCCAGCAAACAATGATTGAGGCAAACTGAAAGTAAAAGCAAACTAAAGCAAACGACGCTCCAAGCAAAACTCATATCATGTGATGAATAAAAATATAGCTTCAAGTGACATACCGATGGATTTGAGACGAAAGAGGGGATGCCTTCTGGGGCATTCCCAAGCTTAGACGCTTGAGTATCCTTTAAAATATTGCCTTGGGTTGCCTTGGGCATCCCCAAGCTTAGGCTCTTGATACTCCTTATTCCTTTGTCCATCAAGATAACACCCAAAACTTGAAAACTTCAATCACACAAAACTCAACAAAACCTCATGAGATCCATTAGTATAAGAAACATATTGCACACTTTAAGTACTGTTGTAAATCCATTCAAATTTCATAAATGCATAATAGGTACTGTATTCTAACTTCTCCATGGCTTATACCCCCCGATACTGTCGGAATCAGGGCTCCGCAGACCCAAGAAGGTTCGAACTCTGGGGCGTGTGCGAAGATCTTCACCCTCACTTGCCTCAAGCTCGTCACTCCACAGCCGAGCCTTGCCGAACACGTGCGAGCGAACAATTAGATGGACACAGAGATTTACCCAGGTTCGGGCCACCTTGCGGTGTAAAACCCTACTCCTGCTTTTGGTGGATTTGCCTCACGAGGAGGTTTGGGGGATGAACTGGTACAGTGGTGAGCGACCTCGCGAGGGCTCTCGAGCGAGGATGGATTGATCTGTTTGTCGGCCCCCTTCTACGGTGGAGGTTGGTCCCTATTTATAGTGGCCTTGGTCCTCTTCCCTTATCGCGCACGCGGGAAGGGATTCCACAACGTCGAAATTTGAAAGGGGACAAGAGGTACAACTTATCCTGACTAAAGGTGGTCTTCGCCTGCAAAGCAACTGGGTGTGACGCAGAGGTGGGCTCGGCGATGACATCCGTCCTGCCGAGCTCATGGTCTTGGTCTTGTTGCACTGGAATGGAAACCTTTGGGGGATTCCTTGGGAACCCGCGTACGTCCTTGCCTCCTTAGCACCAAAGAGGAAACTGTCCCCTCTGCGCCCGCTGGCGCCCGCCTGCCTTGGTCATCGTGGCTCACGTCACCCAGCCTCCTGAGGCCGGGTGCTCGCATAGGAATCTCCGCTCCTCGGGAGGCGACCTAGGGAGGCCACCCCCCCTGGAGGTCTTGGCGTCGTTCTCCTCGTGAGGTAGGGGCCCTCACGAGGGTCTTGTCTTGGGGGGTTTGCCGCCAGGCCGTACTGGGCCGTCGAGGTGGGCCACGCGCTAGGCCACGGGCAGGCAGGTCTAGGTACCCCCGATCCCAGAACACCGACAGTAGCCCCCGGGCCCAAGGCGTGCTTGCCCTGGCTTCGAGGCGCAGGCGAGGAACGAGGGGCGAAAGCTCCACGGGCCCCCAATCGCCTACGGGCCAGGCTCGCCGCGCGGCACGTGGCAGGACGTGGACACCTCCGCTCCCACGTTGCCTCGGCAACTGCCCAGGCTGACAAAAAGCCTGGCGCCCGCTGCCGAGCCATCATTTCTCTTCTCCCTCGTGCTTCCGCTCCCTTGCTCAGATCCCCTTTCCTTCACGTGAACCTCCTCCAGATCTCGGCGCTGCGCCGTCCTCCTCTTGCTCTCCCAACTCCAAAGATTCTTCAGATGGTGCCCGCCGGGAAGTCGAAGCCTGAGGCTCAGGCCTCGTCCTCTTCTCCCCCCTTGCCGGCGCTCACGGCATCCACCATTGCCAAGGAGGGGGACCTCGCCCTAGCTCTCTCGCTGACGGCGGGCGACTCCAATGAGTGGGGGCAGACCTTGATCTGGTGCGGCTCTGCGGAGCAGTGCACCCTGGCGAAGATGGTCTACCCCTTCTTCCTCCACAGCATCTTCACTAGGCTTGTCTCGCCCTTCTCGGGGTTCTTCTCCGCCATCCTTGAGCATTATGGGATTTAGGCCCTCCATCTTCAGCCCAACTCCATCTTGCTCCTGTCTGTCTTCGCCTTCTATTGCGACGCCTTCGTAGGCGTGAGGCCCTCCGTGGCCCTCTTCCGCCACTACTTCAGCCTGCGGCCCCATGATGGCGTGCACCGTTCAGCTTGCGCCTCCTTCGTCGCGGTCCAGAGCAGGAACATGCTCCTGAAGGCCGGGAAGAAGGTGGAAGGCTTCAGGCACCGCTGGGTCTTCTTGGACTCCCGGGGCCTCGATCCACGCCTGGAGCTCCCAACGGAGCTGCCCGAGAAGGCCCTCGCGTGGGGCTCCGCGAAGCTCACTGATCCCCGGGCGAAGACTGTCCTGAAGCGGATCGCTCTGGACATGGAGGCCAAGCAACTGACCAGGGTGATGATAGTGAAGGAGTTCCTAACGCAGTGCCTGGCGCTGCTCCAGTCACACTCGAAGCCCATGTCGGAGTACGAGTGTGCGAGGGACACCATCAGGCTTCGATCCGCCAGCCTGACAGACGAGGAGCTGGGCAGGGCCATGTCTACCCAGCTCAACAGTGATCCTGGGGACCTTCCCGAGGCCTATGCCCCGTTATACCGCCGTGTCGACAGGGAGGGGTTGGTTGCCGCCATGCCCGCCATTGACAAGCGGGGGCTCACGCTGCCTGAGTGCCCCAATCCCCCGGTACCGGTGTCTTCCGACGATTCCAGGGGCGAGGGGGACCCGGAGGAGACCGAGGACGACGGACCGGTTGAGGTGTCTCCCCCGTCGCAGAGCGTGCTCCTCCGCAACCTCGAAGATGACGACGATACCAACGAGCCCCCGGCCGCGGACTCCCTGCGCTTCGCCAGGGTCCTCAGGAGGCCAAGGCCTGCCCCCCAGACCACGCAGGCATCTGGCCGAGCGACCCCGAAGAAACATGCGGCCGCGGCTCCTCCGGCGGACTCCCCACGCTCCAGCAAAGCGGTTGCGACGCCGGTCTCGTCCCCGTCCGAGCCGCGGCTGAGGGGCGGGGCGGCCACTGCTGGGGCAGACGTGGCCTCTCTAGCCGCGGCCCCTCAGGACGACCTCGCCACCCTTCCGGGCGGCAGCGTCACGCCGAAGAAGGGCGGAAGCATCCCGACCAACGCTGAGGTGGAGAGGAAGAGGAGGTGGGTCACGATCGAGGAGTAAGTAACCTGCCTTGTCTTCGGCCGATTGTAGACTGCGCACGTACTCACGGCCCCTTCTCCTCTTGATGGCTAGGGACGGCGATGTGTCAAAGAATAAGAAGGTGAGCATCGAGCCGAAGGAGCCCCCTGTCCGGAGGGCGCCGTCAGCCTCTAGCCGCGGACGCGGCGGGGGTGGGAGCGCATCACGCCAACTCAGCGCGACCCTCGGGCGCCCCGGCGACACCGCTCCCGGGCGCACGGGCGTGACGCCTACTCCTGGTGCCTTGCGGACGCCGCTTGAGAGACCGGGCGCCGGGGGCGCGAAGGCTCACGAGGCGGCACTCCTTGCCGCGGCCGTGGCGACCCCAGCACCGGTGGTGGGGGCGACTTCCCGCCCCCTTCTGACGGAACCGGCTCATGAGGGCGCAGCGATGCAGCCTCAGGAGGAACCAACCCTCATGGGCTAGCAGGCTGTGAAGTCGTCCGCCCTTGGCGCGCCTGAGGAGAAACTGGAGCCTCCAACGCCTCAAGCTTGCCACGCCACTGCCCCTTTGAGCACGGTGCCTGTCGACGTGCTGGTGCCGCCTCCTGGTCAGGCCCTCGCGCTTGCGAACCTCAGCCCTCTGATCGGGCCCGGCGCCTTGGATGAGGCCTATACCGCGCTTGGCCGGATCCGGGCCGACCTCCAAGATGCCGACAGGTGCTCCCTCGCGAGGGAATGATACGTCCATTTTGCATCATGATTTCCTACTAATATTTACTTTGTTTTGTTGAATAATAATGCTTTGGGGGGTGATTCTAATGCCTTTTCTCTCATAATATGCAAGGTTTACACAAGGAGGAAGAATACCGGCAGCTGGAATTCTGGACCCAAGAAAAGCACGTCAGAGATACCTATTCTGCACAACTCCAATGAAGCTGAAATTTTACGGAGATTATTTTTGCATTTAATAAAAAATAATAGAGCTGAAAACTACCTGAGGGGGCCTCCCAGGTGGGCACAACCCACCAGGGCGCGCCAGGCCCCCCTAGGCGCGCCTTGATGGGTTGTGCTCAGCCTGGCCCACCTCCGGTGCCCATCTTCTGGTATAAGGTCACTCTTGACCTATAAAAAATAGGAGGAGGACTTTCGGGACGAAGCGCCGCCGCCTCGAGGCGGAACTTAGGCAGGAGCACTTTTGCCCTCCGGCGGAGCGATTCTGCCGGGGGAACTTCCCTCCAGGAGGGGGGAATCGAAGCTATCGTCATCACCAACACCCCTCTCATCTTTGGGAGGCCGATCTTCATCAACATCTTCAACAGCACCATCTCATCTCAAACCCTAGTTCATCTCTTGTGTTCAATCTTTGTACCGGAACCTCAGATTGGTACCTGTGGGTGACTAGTAGTGTTGATTACCTTGCGTAGTTGATTACTATATGGTTTATTTGGTGGAAGATTATATGTTCAGATCCATTATGCTATTCAATACTCATCTGATCTTGAGCATGATTATTATTTGTGAGTAGTTACCTTTGTTCTTGAGGTCACGGGAGAACTCATGTTGCGAGTAATCATGTGAATTTGATATGTGTTCAATATTTTGATGATATGTATGTTGTGATTCCCTTAGTGGTGTCATGTGAACGTCGACTACATGACACTTCACCATTCATGGGGCTAAGGGAAGGCATTGTAGTGTTGTTATTAGATGATGGGTTGCTAGAGTGACAGAAGCTTAAACCCTAGTTTATGCGCTACTTCATAAGGGGCTGATTTGGATCCACATGTTTAATGCTATGGTTAGACTTTGTCTTAATACTTTTCTCGTAGTTGCGGATGATTGCGAGGGGGTTAATCATAAGTAGGTTGTTAGTTCAAGTAAGAACAACACCTTAGCACTGGTCCACCCACATATCAAATTATCAAAGTAGCGAACACGAATCAAACCAACATGATAAAAGTGACTAGACAAAATTCCTGTGTACCCTCAAGAACACTTTGCCTATTACTAGTGATTGTTCTGGCCTGTCCTTTGCCTCAAAAGGATTGGGCTACCTTGCTGCACCTTGTTTACCGTTACCGTTACTTGCTTGTTACCAATTATCTTGCTATCAAACTATCTGTTACCTACAATTTCAGTGCTTGCAGAAATTACCTTGCTGAAAACCGCTTGTCATTTCCTTCTGCTCCTCGTTGGGTTCGACACTCTTACTTATCAAAAGGACTACGATTTATCCCCTATACTTGTGGGTCATCAGGGAATTTCTGGGGCTTATTTCTGGATGGCTCCAAGCTGACGCAGCCACCAAGACGGCCTGGGGTCGGGCTGAGGCAGCCGCCATAGAGAACAGGAAGGAGGCCGCCGCAGCCAAGATGGCTCGCGACGCGGCGCTGGCCGAAGCAGCATCTGTCGCAGAGCGCTGCGGCGAGGTAGAGGCCAAGCTGAAGGCCCTTCAGGAGGAGCAAGCTGCGCACGTACAACAGCTTCACCAGCGGGAGGAGGACCTCAAGGCTCGCGAGGCGAAGCTCGCCGATCGCGATTCCGTGCTGTCCCAGGCGGCTGCTGACCAAGCCGTGGAGCGTGAGTGTCTGGCCAAGCTAAAGGATGAGGTAGTAGAGGCCCAGACGACCCATGTCCGGCATGTCTTCGACGCGACGGTCCAGCTGGATGCCAGGGAGAAGACCCTTGCCGCTGCTGAGAGAAAGGCGGCCGCGGAGCGCGATGCCTTCCCCTCCATCTAGCTCAGGCTTTGCCAGGCGCTGCACTTCATCTGCATAGGAGGATTCGAGGAGCCACTGGCAACTCCTGAGGGCGGCTACACCGGGCTCTCCTCCAAGCTCGCTGAGGTGCTCGTAGGTGCAGTCGCCAAGGTGGACGCCATCCTGGAGGGCGAGTGCCGCGGCCTTTTCTCCATGGCCGCGACGCGTGTCTTCAGCCACCTCTACCTCCGCGAGCCCGGCTTTGATTTCAACGCGGTGATGGCCTCGGTTGCCCCTGAGTCTCGCGCCGCCGCGGCGGTGGCCGTGATGGATTCCGTGGAAGTGCTGATGAAGAAGTTCGCCTGCGTCCCCGACACTAAGCCCCCTGCGGTGGAGGCGAGCGGTGGCGACGAAGGCGTTGGTAGCGATGTTGACGACGAGCTCGCTGTGACTGGGGCAAGCGGCGGCGGCAGCCTTGGCGATGACGGCTCCTCCTCCTAGATTCCGACCTGCGACATTTATCATGCCTCGTGGAGGCGTAAGACTCGTTTGAATTCGCAAAACATCCTGTGCTTGTAATAACTTGTTTGAACTCTGTGATTTCCTTTCGCGCCTTGTTTCCTTCCTGCTTGCTTTTGTGCTCTGCGTCAGCAGGGCCCAATCCCGCGCATACCTCGACCGCCGTTGGGGCGTCCGGATCGCCAGGACGAGACCAAGGGGCGAGGGGCTATGTGACTAGTGAGGCCCCTGGGTCGCGATGCCCAGGGGTCCCCCTTGACGTGCGAGCAACCCTCATGAAGGAGACATGACGACGACGGGGTTGATTTGGAGCGCCTTAGTACTCTGCGTCGGCAGGGCCCAATCCCGCGCATACCTCGACCGCCATTGGGGCGTCCGGATCACCAGGACGAGACCAAGGGGTGAGGGGCTATGTGACTAGTGAGGCCCCTGGGTCGCGATGCCCAGGGGTCCCCCTTGATGTACGAGCGGCTCGCATACCTTTCCTCGCCAGCTTTTGCCTGGGAAGGACGTGAGAAGACCAGGTGCCAGGGACCTGGTGAGGTGGCACATGCTAGGCATGGCCTGAGCGTAGCCCCCGTCCAGCCCCCTCGCGCGTGCATCCCAGGGGAATGCTGCGTGACGGGGCCGAGAGGTCATCCTGAGGTTGGTGCAGCCGCTAGGGCACCCTCAGTTGTTTATCCACCAGCGCAGAGCATGGGGCTTCCACTCGGCGTGGGCATAGCCGCTGAGCGACCATGTCGTCCGCCAGCGCGGAGCATGGGGCTTCCACTTGGGCGTGGGAAGGGAGCTCTGTGTTAGAGTCTCCGGGCATGTACAGCCCAATTTCGTTCGTACGCGTGGCTGGCACGGCAGAACTGGACGAGGTGTATCTAGGTACCCGTGAGCCAGCGCGGGTCTCACGAGGCCCTACCTCAAGGCGGGTTGCGCCTGAGCCTTCTAGAGCGGGGCGCGCTTAGAAAACCTGTGTGATGGGGACAACCTGCGCCGAATGAATCTCCGGAGGCCATCGCATGAGAAGGCCAAGCACCAACGACCCCAGGAGGTGACATGAACGGGGCCGGCCCGCCAGACAGAGCTCAGTCGTTGGGTTTATCGACGCTGCAGGGACGGACCCGAGCACAGACGCCGTGCCCACTCTTCTCATGCAACAAACCCGAGGAAAAACACACGACGTGTGGCTCCCGCGACGACGAAGCACCGAACTGCGGTTATACGAACCGGGCCACGCGCCCTGACTCACCCACTCTCGATTAGCTCATGTGAGGACAAAGCACCAAGGACCCTGGGAGGTGACGTGCACCGGACTGGCCCGCGAGATAGAGCTCGGTCGCTTGGATTTATCAACGCTACAGGGACGGACCCGAGCACAGACGCCGTGCCAGCCCTTAATCATGAGGCGGTCGAGGGCGGGGTTGTTAGGGCGCACGACATTCATGGTGACGAAGCACCGGACATGCAAGTTGGAATACTTAGAAAATTCATCAAATGCAGAACCAGTTCTGATACATGCGCAAAACGATACAACTACAGGGGTGGGCTCTAACAGCTTGAGGATGATGCAGCCCGAGGGGCGCCCTCAAATGAACAAACCAAAAGGTCACCTGATAACGATGCGGCTGAAGCGTTGAGGTAGTTTTTGAAGCTTGATCCTCATGAGCCTGAGGGCTCCGGAGGCTCGAGGGCCCCGCGAGGCCCAGGGGGCTCACGAGGGTCCGGGACCTCTTGAAGGACCGCGCGGCGTCGGGCCTCATGAGACGCGTGCACAGCCTGCGTGAGGCACTGGTACGTGGCGCCCACGTTCACGAGGCCAAAGGGCATGCATACGTAGTTGCAGGGATAGCCTCCACTGCGGCCGACGCGCGATGGCCAGAAGAGGCCCTGGGATGTGGCCCTGTTGAGGCCCGGGATGTTGACGCAGACGCGCAGACCCCTGCCCATGCCGGGGGGGGGGGGGGGGGGCTGCGTCGGGTGACGCGGGGCGACGCCTGTCGCGCATGGCCCACGCCTCCTGAAGCTCCTCGATCGCGTTGGTGATGAACTTTCGTGAGCCTGGCGCCTCGCGCCGTGCTCCTTGCTCATGGGGGCGCACGTCGAAGCACGCCTCCAAGTGGTGCCCGAGCACCTCCCTCGTCGCAGCGGTCAGGTCGGAAGCTCTCCAGGTGGAAGCCCCCGAGCCCGCCCTGAGGGAAGCGTCGGGCGTGCTTTCCTATGCGGGAGGAAGAGGTGCCCCAGCAATGGTCACGGGGCCTGAGGTGCCGCTCTTGGGGGTCTCTGTCCCCAGGCGGCTCTTGGGGAGGAGCTGCTTCTTCTTCTTGGGGGTGTCCTCGGGAGGCAGGATGCCGCCCTCGTCGTCAGAGTTTTCAGCTGCCGTGTCCTGGTAAGCACGTTCAAGGGAGCAGACCGCATCCTTCTCATCGCAGGCGACCGTGATGACACCGCCACTCCCTGGCATCTTGAGGATGTTGTAGCCGTGGTGGGTGGCCGCCATGAACTTGGCGAGGGCAGGGTACCCGAGGATGGCGTTGTACGGGAGGTGAATGTGGGCGACATCGAAGTCGATGAGCTCGGTGTGGTAGTTATCGCACTTGTCGAAGGTGACTGGGAGGCGCACCTGCCCCAGGGGAGTGGTGGAGCCATCGGTCACTCCTGAGAAGGGCTTGGTCGGCATGAGCTGATCATAGGGCACCTGAAGCGTCTCGAACGTCTCGACGGAGAGGACATTGAGCCCAGCCCCACCGTCGATGAGGGTCTTGGTGACGAGGACGTTGTTGATGGTGGGCGTGCAGAGCATGGGGAGCGCGCCTGTGGCGGCCGAGCACTTGAGGTGATCCTTGGAGTCGAAGGTGATGGCGCACTGCGATCACCTGAGGGGACGCGCGGCCTCGAGCTTTGGGAGGGCTGCATTCACCTCGCGAGAGAACTGCTTGAAGATGCGGTTTGAGGCAGGGGCATGAGCTATGCCCAGGATGCAGGCGATCGCACCGGTCTCCTGGAAGCCCCCAGCCCCATCATCCCGCCGGACATCGTCATTTCTTCTTGGCGGCGGCGACAGCGGAGGAAGGCCGGCATTGCCCTGAGGACGGGCCTCGCGAGGCTGATCGCGTCGGGGTCCACCGCGAGGCTCGTCCCGCCAGCGGTCCTCGCGAGGCTGGTCACGCCAGTCCTGACGTGGGTCGCGGTTGTCCTAGCGGCCTCCGCCGCGGCCCCCTCCACGTCCGTAGCCATGGTCGCCGCGCTCGGGGCGGCGGCCGAGGCGTTCGTCGCGGAGCGTCCTAAGCTCTTGGCAGTCTTCGGTGTTGTGGCTGCGGGTGTAGTGGAAGATGCAGAACGGGCGGTTGTCCTTGGGAGGCTCATCTTGGTCGCGACCGCGCTTCATCTCAGGCTCTACGGCCAGCACTGCGGGGCCCTTGCGCTTCGCCTCCTTAACCTTGGCCTTCTTGTCTTCTGGTTCTGCCTCCGGAAGCTCGAGGAGGGAGAGTCGGCCCTCCTCGGCCCTCGCGCACTTGTTCGCCAGGTTGAACATCTCCAGGGCCGAGCACAGTTCTTCATGGATGGTGAGCTCCTCTTTCATTTTGATGTCTCTGACGCCATCAATGAACGGCGAGATGATGGCCTCATCCGCCGCCTTCGGGATCTTGAGGTGAACGTTTGTGAAGCGCTGTATGCACTTGTGCAGGGTCTCGCCCGGCTGCTGCTTCATGCGCCACAGGTCATTCACTGCCAGGGCGCGGTCACGGGTGCCCTGGAAGTTGGCGATGAAGCGCCCGCGGAGCTCGTCCCAGGAGGAGATCGATCCCTCCGGGAGGTTAAGGAGCCAGGAGAGCGCACCACCCTTGAGGGCCATGGGGAACCAGTTCGCCATGACTTTGTCGTCACCGCTGGCCGCCTCGATGCTTAGTGCGTAGAGATGAAGGAACTCCGCAGGGTCGGGGGTGCCATCGTAGCGCGGAGGTAGGTCCGGCTTGAACTTGCTAGGCCAGGTGACACGGCGCAGCTCCGGGGTGAAGGCATGGCAGCCTGCTCCGCTCACAGGCGCGACGCGTGCGGGGGGAGCTTGGTCTTGGCATCCGTGCGCCGCAGCCTCCGGCGGCGCACGGTCTTGATGACAGCGCAGCGGTGCGGGGAGCGCACGCGCGTCACCTCGTGGCCGCGGCACCACCTGACAGCTTGCTTCATCCCTTGCCTGCGCCGGCGCCCCATGTGGCAGGTCGCACGGGCGCACTTTGCGTCTGGGCTTGGGGTCGGCGCCGTGCAGAGAAGGAGGAGGAGGTGCACCGTGAGCCATGTCACCCGCCTGGGAGGACGGGGGACAGAGCGAGTGGGTGGGCACCGGGACTTCGCCGGCGACGCTGACGAGCTCGGCTATGCGACCAAGGCAGTCGTCGTAGCGATCGTGGGCAGGGCGGTAGCGCACCAGCTCGCGCGCCATGAACAGTGCGGCCTCCGCGTTCGCCAGCCCATAGCGAGCGTGGGAGGACGACGTCGTGGCGGGAATGAGGGACGGAGTAGCGGTACGGCTATCGCACCACGCGGCGGGTGACTGCGACGAGTCATGCTGTTCGTGAGCATCTGGACCAGTGGCGGCGTTTGCTGCAGGAGAGGCGGAGTGGCGCGGGGCGCCACGGCCCACGGGCGCCGTCTGACCGACGCGAGCATCCCGGCGCTCGACGCGAACTCGGCGGGCATCGGCCATGGGAGTGATATGTCTCCAACGTATCTATAATTTTTGCTTGTTCCATGCTGTTATATTATCATTCTTGGATGTTTTACAATCATTTTATTACAACTTTATATCATTTTTTGGGACTAAACTATTGACATAGTGCCAAAGTGCGAGTTGCTGTTTTTGCTTGTTTTTTACTTCGCAGGAAATCAATACCAAACGGAGTCCAATCGCGACGAAACTTTTTGGAGATTTTTTCTGGACCAGAAGACACCCAGTGGGCTGAACAACTGCTGGAGAGGTGGGCTGTGGAGAGCACAACCCACCAGGGCGCGCCAGGGGGGCGGCATGCCCTGATGGGTTGTGCCCTCCTCGGCCCCCTTCCGCACCGCCTCTGATGCCTATAAATTCTCAAATATTCAGAAAACCCTAGAGGAGTCGACGAAACACAATTCCAGCCGCCGCAAGTTCCAGAACCGCGAGATCCAATCTAAACACCATCACGGAGGGGTTCATCTTCCTCATAGGTGCCTCTCCGATGATGCGTGAGTACTCCACCATAGACCTACGGGTCCGTAGGCAGTAGCTAGATGGCTTCTTCTCTCTCTCTTATGATTCTCAATACAATGGTCTCTTGGAGATCTATTTGATGTAAACTTTTGCGGTGCGTTTGTTGGGATCCGATGAATTTTGAGTTCATGATTAGTTTCTATCCATGAATATTATTTGAGTCTTCTTTGATCTCTTATATGCATGATTGATTATAGCATCGTATTTCTTCTTCGAATCTTTGGTTTAGTTAGGCCAACTAGATCAATTTTTCTTGCCATGGGAAGAGGTGCTTTGTGATGGGTTCGATCTTGCGGTGTTCTTTCCCAGTGACAGAAGGGGCAACAAGACATGCATGTATCGTTGCTATTAAGGATAACAAGATGGGGTCTATTCCTACATGAATAGATCTTGTCTACATCATGTCATCGTTCTAATTGCATTACTCCGTTTTTCCATGAACTTAATACACTAGATGCATGCTGGATAGCGGTCGATGTGTGGAGTAATAGAGGTAGATGCAGGCAGGAGTCAGTCTATCTATCTTGGACGTGATGCCTATATAATGATCATCGCCTTGGATATCGTCATGACTATCAATTTTCTATCAATTGCCCAACAGTAATTTGTTCACCCACCATGCGCTATACTCATGAGAGAAGCCACTAGTGAACCCTACGGCCCTCGGGTCTACTTTTCCATCATATTGCTTTCCGATCTACTTTTTTCCAATCTTTGTTTTCAGATCTACAAAACCAAAAACCCAAAAACATATTGCTGCACTTTTTATTTTGTGTTTTTGAGAGATCTATCTCTCCTATCTATCATTACATAATCTATCTTTTTACCGTAGAGAGATTGACAACCTCTCTTTCGCGTCGGGTTGCAAGTATTTGTTGTTTGTGTGCAGGTGATGTTTATTGGGTGGTGGTGATCCTTCTACTGGTTCGATAACCTTGGTTTCATAACTGAGGGAAATACTTACCGTCACTGTGCTGCATCATCCCTTCCTCTTTGGGTAAATACTGACGCAGTCTCAAGCCACGTCAAAGGAATTTCTGGCGCCGTTGCCGGGGAGGAAGCGGTCTCTTCTACATGCCTATCGTAGGCGCCGAGGGGACTCCATCATCATCTACCAGGTTCCTAATCACAAATCTCATCTCCTTGCAATTACATTATTTGCCATTTGCCTCTCATTTTCCTCTCCCCCACTTCACCTATTTGCCGTTTTATTCGCCCTCTTTTTCGTTTGCCCTTTTTCTTGCCGGATCTCTTCCTTGCTTGCAATCTTGTTTGCGTAGTCACGATGACTTAAGAGAACACCAAGTTGTGTGATTTTTCCAATACTAATAACAATGATTTTATTAGTACGCCTATTGCGCCTCCCGCCACTAGTGCGGAGTCTTGTGATATTAATGCCGCTTTGTTGAATCTTGTCATGAAAGATCAATTTGCCGGTAATCCTAATGAGGATGCCGCGTCCCATCTAAACACGTTCGTTGAACTATGTGATATGCAAAAGAAAAAATATGTGGACAATGATATTGCGAAGTTGAAACTATTTCCTTTTTCCTTGAGGGATCGTGCAAAATTTTGGTTTTCCTCTTTGCCTCGCAATAGTATCGATTCTTGGAATAAATGCAAGGATGCTTTTATCACTAAGTATTTTCCGCCCGCGAAAATTATTTCCCTTAGGACGCAAATCATGAATTTTAAGCAACTTGAGCATGAACATGTTGCCCAATCTTGGGAAAGAATGAAGTTGATGATAAGAAATTGTCCTACACATGGTTTGAATCTTTGGATGATCATACAAAAAATTTATGCGGGGTTGAATTTTGTCTATAGAAATCTTTTAGATTCCTCCGCGGGTGGTACTTTTATGGAGATTACTTTGGGTGAAGCTACTAACTTGCTAGATAATATCATGACTAATTATTCTCAATGGCATACCGAAAGAGCACCTACTAGTAAAAAAGTTAATTCGGTAGAGGAAATTAGTACTTTGAGTGATAAAGTTGATGCTTTGATGAAATTGGTTGCTAGTAAAAATGCTCCTATTGATCTTAATGATGTGCCTTTGTCTACTTTGATTGATCAAAATAGTGAATTCGTAGATGTGAATTTTGTCTCGCGCAACAATTTCAATAACAATGCTTATAGAGGTAATTTTAATCCTAGGCCTTTTCCTGGAAATTCCTCTAATAATTATGGTAATTCCTATGGTAATTCTTCTTACAATAATAATAGGAACACCTCTGATCTTGAGAGTAATATTAAAGAATTTATCAATGCGCAAAAGGCTTTCAATACTACGATAGAAGAAAAGCTGAATAAGATTGATGATATGTCTAGAAGCATTGATAGAATTTCTCATGATGTTGAAAATCTCAAGTTGAAAGATTTTGTGCCTAAGATTGATGAATCTATTAAAGCTTTATATGTCTCTATGGATGAAAGTAAGAAAAGAACCGCTATGCTTAGAGCTAAAAGAGAAATCTTAGAAAAATCGTCTTCTAGTGATTGCCGCTATAAAAACGATGAAGATCTTAAAGTGATTGGTGTTTCTTCTATTGATTCCTTGTTTAGTAATATTAAAATTGATAATGAAGGGACTGAAGTAGAGTCAACTTTAGCTAGAAGGCGTCCCAATAATTTGGAGGGTGAAAATCTTGATGAAAATTTTGATAAAAGTGGGTTTGAAGAGGTCATAACTTCAACTAGTGATGTGCCCACTATCTTGGATTGCAAAGATTTTAACTATGATAGTTTCTCTTTGATTGAATGTATTGCTTTGTTTCAATCTATGTTGAATTCACCCCATGCTTATGAGCAAAATAAAGCTTTTACTAAACATATCGTTGATGCCATGATGAAATCTTTTGAAGAAAAGTTGGAGTTGGAGATTTGTATTCCAAGAAAATTGCATGATGGGTGGGAACCTACCATTAAGGTCAAGATTAAAAATTATGAATGCTTTGCTTTGTGTGATTTGGGTGCTAGTATTTCCACGATTCCGAAATCTCTATGTGATGTGCTTGGTCTTACCAACATTGAAGAATGCTCTCTTAATTTGCACTTGGCGGATTCTACTATTAAAAATCCTTTGGGAAGAATTAATGATGTTATTATTCTTGCAAATAGGAACTATGTGCCTATTGATTTTATTGTGCTTGATATTGATTGCAATCCGTCTTGTCCCATTATACTTGGTAGACCGTTTTTACGCACTATAGGTGTCGTGATTGATATGAAAGAAGGCAATATTCGTTTTCAATTTCCCTTGAGAAAGGGTATGGAACACTTCCCTAGAAAAAGAATTAAGCCACCATATGAATCAATCATGAGGTCATCCTATGGATCCAAAACCAAAGATGACAATACTTGAATCTATCCATTATGCCTAGCTAGGGGCGTAAAACGATAGCGCTTGTTGGGAGGCAACCCAATGAATAAATAAATTTTTGCTTTTTTCCTTTCTGTTTTTGAGTGTTGACACAATTATTCCTCTGTAATTATTGTGTTTTTATGGTTTATTTATTGTTTGTGCCAAGTAGAACCGTTAGGATGATTCATAGGATAAGTAGAAGTGATGCTGAATCTGAAAAAGAAACTTTGTGTCCAGTATATGAATTTTCATTTTTTGCTGGAACGTGATCTTGAGATGAAATTTTAACACAATGTTGATATACATATTCCTTACGTTTTACTAATTTTTCAGAATTTTTAGAGTTACATAATTATGGCTAGAGTACAGATTACTACAGACTGTTCTGTTTAAGAGAGATTCTGTTTTCGTTGCATTGTGTGCTTGTTTTGATGAATCTATGGTTTGTATTGGGGGGTATAAGCCATGGTAAAGTTAAAATACAGTAGGTATAATGCAATTATAAAATTTGAATGGGTTTGCAACAGTACCTAATGTAGTGATTTGCTTTGTTATACTACCGGATCTCACGAAGATTTTGTTGAGTTTTGTGTGATTGAAGTTTTCAAGTTTTGGGTGAGATCACGATGGGTGAAGGAATAAGGAGTAGTAAGAGCCTAAGCTTGGGTATGCTACCGCACCCCCAAGATATATCCAAAGATAAACAAGCAACTAAGCTTGGGGATGCCCCCGAGTGGCATCCCCTCTTTCTTCTAACGACCATCGGTATTTTACTTGGAGCTATATTTTTATTCGTCACATATCATGTGTTTTGCTTGGAGCGTCTTGTATCTTTGCTTGCTTTGTTTGTTAGTTTTTCCTTTGTATCCTTGCTGTACACACCTATTTGATAAAGCCACAACCAAGCTATGATTTGTTAGAATTGCTCTATGTGCTTCACTTAAACTTTTTGAGCTATCGAATTGCTCTAGTGCTTCACTTATATCTTTTCGAGCACGGTGTGCTTGGAATTTTTTGTAGAAATACTCTCATGCTTCACTTAGATTAATTTGAGAGTTAGTAAATTTTGAAGAAATCCTCTCATGCTTCATTTATACCTTTTTGAGAGATGAAATCTTTATGCTCATGTGCTTCACTTAAATTTGTTTGAGCTTGCCAAAAAGCAATGGCAATATATGAAACTAGTCCCAAAGTGATAGATATCCAAGGAGGATATAATAAAAACTTTCATGAAGATCATTGGACAAATTAAACTTGATTCCTTGTAATAGTTTTGAAACATGATGATAGTAATATATGAGTCATGTTAGTGAGTAATTATGCTTAGGAGGAATATTGGTGTTAAGGTTTGTGATTCCCTGTGCATGCACGAAAGTCAATAGTTATGCAATGAAGTTATATCCTACTTGTGGTGCATTATTCGGTGTTAGTTATGTTCAATGCTCACTTATGTGATTTTTTGTTTTTTGGTTTGGTTGCTTCCCAATCTATTTGCTAGCCTTCATTTGTACTAAGTAGAAATACTACTTGTGCATCCAAAATCCTTAAACCAAGTTTTGCCTTATGAGTCCACCATACCTACCTATATGTGGTATTTCCATGCCGTTCCAAGCAAATTTGTTTGTGCCATCTGTAAATTTTCAAAATAAATTTTCTCTTTTGTGTGCTCGTACCGCTCATGAAACGGTGGGGGGTGTCCAATATTTTTCCATGCTAGATGTGTTATTCTCAAGATGAGTGTTTATTCACTTGTCATTGCACGAGAGTGCAGCGGTAATAGGGATGCCCATTCCCGAAATGAAAAATGAAAAATATTTACTTTATTTTGTCAAATAATAAATTCCTTGGAAAGTGTTGGTATGGAAGGCAACCGTGGATACGGCCCGCCATGGAAAGTGAAAGTTTGGTGGAAAAAGGAATAAACTTTATTTTCTGTTTGGGAACCGCCGATGATATATCTAGCATGGAAAGTATTGTGAGCTACTTTGTCGTTTTCGTTGACAGGAAAAGAATGCCACCCAAAAAAATTTCTCTCTCAATTTTAAACCTTGAGCTCTGGCACCTCTACAAATCCCTACTTCCCTCTGCGATGGGCCTATCTATTTACTTTATGCAATTTTTATTTTTGCTTTGACTCTCCATCTTCTCTTATAAGCACCAACTAGGGGGCACTATGATCGTACTTGAGCATTGGGCATAGCTAATATTTGAATGTGTTTCATGAATGGATCAATGATTGAGCATGATGGGCTAGGAATAACTTTCTTTAGTGTTGATATTTTGAAAGACATGGTTGCTTGTTGACATGCTTGAGTATTGAAGTCATTATGTTAAAACTAGACTATTGCTTTCAATCATTTACAAGTCCAAACGTCCATGCTATATAAAAGAAAAGAATGTGATGAACATGTTAGGCAGCATTCCACATCAAAAATTCTGTTTTTATCATTTACCTACTCGAGGACGAGTAGGAATTAAGCTTGTGAATGCTGATATGTCTCCAATGTATCTATAATTTTTGCTTGTTCCATGCTGTTATATTATCATTCTGGGATGTTTTACAATCATTTTATTACAACTTTATATCATTTTTTGGGACTAACCTATTGACATAGTGCCAAAGTGCCAGTTGCTGTTTTTGCTTGTTTCTTACTTCGCAGGAAATCAATACCAAACGGAGTCCAATCGCGACGAAATTTTTTGGAGATTTTTTCTGGACCAGAACACAACCAGTGGGCCAAACAACTGCCGGAGAGGTGGGCTGTGGAGAGCACAACCCACCAGGGCGCGCCAGGGGGGCCCCGGCGCGCCCTGGTGGGTTGTGCCCTCCTTAGCCCCCTTTCGCACCGCCTCTGATGCCTATAAATTCTCAAATATTCGGAAAACCCTAGAGGAGTCGACGAAACACAATTCCAGCCGCCGCAAGTTCCAGAACCGCGAGATCCAATCTAAACACCACCACGGAGGGGTTCATCTTCCTCATAGGTGCCTCTTCGATGATGCGTGAGCTGTCCACCATAGACCTACGGGTCTGTAGGCAGTAGCTAGATGGCTTCTTCTCTCTCTCTTATGATTCTCAATAAGATGGTCTCTTGGAGATCTATTTGATGTAAACTTTTGCGGTGTGTTTGTTGGGATCCGATGAATTTTGAGTTCATGATCAGTTTCTATCCATGAATATTATTTGAGTCTTCTTTGATCTCTTATATGCATGATTGCTTATAGCATCGTATTTCTTCTTCGAATCTTTGGTTTAGTTAGGCCAACTAGATCGATTTTTCTTGTCATGGGAAGAGGTGCTTTGTGATGGGTTCGATCTTGCGGTGTTCTTTCCCAGTGACAGAAGGGGCAACAAGACACGCATGTATCGTTGCTATTAAGGATAACAAGATGGGGTCGATTCCTACATGAATAGATCTTGTCTACATCATGTCATCGTTCTTATTGCATTACTCCATTTTTCCATGAACTTAATACACTAGTTGCATGCTGGATAGCGGTCGATGTTTGGAGTAATAGAGGTAGATGCAGGCAGGAGTCGGTCTATCTTTCTTGGACGTGATGCCTATATAATGATCATCGCCTTGGATATCGTCATGACTATTCAATTTTCTATCAATTGCCCAACAGTAATTTGTTCACCCACCGTGCGCTATACTCATGAGAGAAGCCACTAGTGAACCCTACGGCCCCCGGGTCTACTTTTCCATCATATTGCTTTCCGATCTACTTTTTTGCAATCTTTGTTTTCAGATCTACAAAGCAAAAACCCAAAAATATATTGCTGCATATTTGATCTTTTTATTTGTGTTCTTGAGAGATCTATCTCTCCTATCTATCACTACCTAATCTATCTTATTACCGTAGAGAGATTGATAACCTCTCTTTCGCGTCGGGTTGCAAGTATTTGTTGTTTGTGTGCAGGTGCTGCTTATTGGGTGGTGGTGATCCTCCTACTGGTTCGATAACCTTGGTTTCATAACTGAGGGAAATACTTACCGTCGCTGTGCTGCATCATCCCTTCCTCTTTGGGGAAATACCGACGTAGTCTCAAGCCACGTCAGGGAGCGACGAAGCGGAGATGAAATGGAATCAGAGGGAAGATCTCGACACGCCCCTACCTGGCGCGCCAAATGTCAGAATCAGGGCCCCGCAGACCCAAGAAGGTTCGAACTCTGGGGCGTGTGCGAAGATCTTCACCCTCACTTGCCTCAAGCTCGTCACTCCACAGCCGAGCCTTGCCGAACGCGTGTGAGCGAACAATAAGATGGACACAGAGATTTACCCAGGTTCGGGCCACTTTGCGGTGTAAAACCCTACTCCTGCTTTTGGTGGATTGGCCTCACGTGGAGGTTTGGAGGATGAATTGGTACAGTGGTGAGCGACCTCGCGAGGGCTCTCGGGCGAGGTTGGATTGATCTGTTCGTCGGCCCCCTTCTACGGTGGAGGCTGGTCCCTATTTATAGTGGCCTTGGTCCTCTTCCCTTATCGCGCAGGCGGGAAGGGATCCCACAACGGCCAAATTTGAAAGGGGACAAGAGGTACAGCTTATCCTGACTAAAGGTGGTCTTCGCCTGCAAAGCAACTGGGCGTGACACAGAGGTGGGCTCGGCGATGACATCCGTCCTGCCGAGCTCGTGGTCTTGGTCTTGTTGCACTGGAATGGAAACCTTTGGGGGGTTCCTTGGGAACCCGCGTACGTCCTTGCCTCCTTAGCACCAAAGAGGAAACTGTCCCCTCTGCGCCCGCTGGCGCCCGTCTGCCTTGGTCGTCATGGCTCACGTCACCCAGCCTCCTGAGGCCGGGTGCTCGCATAGGAATCTCCGCTCCTCAGGAGGCGACCTGGGGAGGCCGCCCCCCTGGAGGTCTTGGTGTCGTTCTCCTCGCGGGGCAGGGGCCCTCACGAGGGTCTTGTCTTGGGGGGTTTGCCGCCAGGCCGTACTGGGCCGTCGAGGTGGGCCATGAGCTGGGCCATAGGCAGGCAGGTCTGGGTACCCCCGATCCCAGAACGCCGACAGATACAATCCATAGTTTAATCAAAATAAGCAACTATGCAAGCAAAAAACAGAATCTGTCTAAAACAGAACAGTCTGTAGCAATCTGCAGAGACCCTATACTTATGTAACTCTAAAAATTCTGAAAAATTAGGACAGCCTCAAACATTTATATAGAAACACTGTGTAAAAATTTCAGATCATTATCATGCAGCAGGAAAAATTGAAAATTCCTGTACTGGAGTCATAAGTTTCTGTTTTGTTTCAGCATCAATTTTACTCATCTTATGAGTCATCCCAAAGGCTTTACTTGGAACAAACACTAATTTAAACACAAAAACATAATCATTACAGAGGCAATAATCATGCTATCAAAAATAAACAAAAATTTCTAAGCAAAAATTTAAAGATAACTATTGGGTTGCCTCCCAACAAGCGCTATTGTTTTATGCCCCTAGCTAGGCATAGTGCATAGTTTCAAGTTTTGTCATCTTTGACACTCCACCCATAAGTGGCTCTCATAATTGATTCATAAGGTGGTTTAATTCTCTTCCTAGGGAAGTGTTCCATCCCTTTCTTTAATGGGAATTGGAATCTTATGTTTCCCTCTTTCATGTCAATGATTGCACTCGTAAGAATGGTCTTCCAAGTATTATGGGACAAGAAGGATTGCAATCAATATCAAGCACAATGAAATCTACAGGAACATAATTTTTATTTGCAATAATAAGCACATCATTAAGTCTACCTAAAGGTTTCTTGATGGTAGAATCCGCAAGATACATGTTGAGGGAACAATCTTCAATATTAGTGAGACCGAGTACATCACAAAGAGTTTTAGGAATAGTTGAAACACTAGCACCAAGGTCACACAAAGCATTGCATTCATATTTATTGATCTTTATTTTGATAGTAGGTTCCCACTCATCATGCAATTTTCTAGGAATAGAAACTTCAAGCTCAAGTTTCTCATCATAAGCTCTTATCATAGCTTCTACTATATGTTCGGTAAAAGCTTTATTTTCTTCATAAGCATTGGGTCAGCTAATAACGGATTGCAACAAGGAAATACATTCTACTAAAGAGCAATTATCATAATTAAAGTCCTTGTAATCCAAAATAGTGGGTGCATCACTAGTTAATGTTTTGACCTCTTCAAACCCACATTTTTCAGTTTTAGCATTAAAATCATCACCCTCCAAGCAAACGGGACGCTCCTCTACAAAAGTTGACTCGTCTCCAGTCCCTTTATCATTTATATTCAGAGAGGTAAATAAAGATTCAATAGGAGAAACACCAATCATTTTAAGGTATTCATCATGATTCCGGTGGGATAAAGATTCTGGTTTAGCGGCCATCCTATTCACTAGAGTGGTTTGCTTATCGGAGATTTTTCCTAGCAACTCTTCAGTTTGAGCAAATTGTGATTGGAGATTAGAAACTTCCTTATTAACCTCATCAAGTTGTTTACTAATAGCGTCAAGCAACGTTGAATGTTCCTTAATTTCATAGGCGAAGGATCTATTATGCCCATATTGTGAAGTCATGAAAGTTTTCATGGAACTCTCTATTTCCGACATTCTCTCGTAAAAAGAGATATTGTGAAATCTATCTTGAGACATGGTGACCGAGCAAGCAAAGTAACAAGCAAGACAAGTAAACTAGCAAGCGAAGAAGTAAACTAGTAACAAGCAAAGATAAATATTTTTGTATTTTTGATTTTTATGTGACAAGCTAAATATAACAGCAAATAAAAAGAAGAACAAGTGAATGAAAATTTGTGTGAAACTACTTGATAGCTGATGATGATAATCCCCGGCAACGGCGCCAGAAATCCTTCCTGATACTTGAAATCTGCGTTGGGTTTTCCGTGAAGAGGAACGGGTAATTGCGACATAAAGCGGATAAGTATTTCCCTCAGTTATGAAACCAAGGTTTATCGAACCGATAGGAATATCAATCCTCAACCGTCTTCAGCGGCTGCACACAAATGAACAAACGACTTGCACCCTGATGTCTACTACGCAACCTTCTTCTTGTAGACTCGTGTTGGGCCTCCAAGCGCAGAGTTTTGTAGGACAGTAGCAAATTTCCCTCAAGTGGATGACCTAAGGTTTATCAATCCGTGGGAGGCGTAGGATGAAGATGGTCTCTCTCAAACAACCCTGCAACCAAATAACAAAGAGTCTCTTGTGTCCCAACACACCCAATACAATGGTAAATTGTATAGGTGCACTAGTTCGGCGAAGAGATGGTGATACAAGTGTAATATGGATAGTAGATATAGATTTTTGTAATCTGAAAATATAAAAAACAGCAAGGTAGCAAGTAACAAAAGTGAGCAAAAACGGTATTGCAATGTTTGAAAACAAGGCCTAGGGTTCATACTTTCACTAGTGCAAGTTCTCTCAACAATGCTGACATAGTTGAATCATATGTAAATCCCTCACGTGCGACAAAGAGTTCACTCCAAAGTCACAAATAGCGGAGAACAAATGAAGAAATTATTGTAGGGTACGAAACCACCTCAAAGTTATCTTTTCCGATCAATCGTATGAGCTATCCCTATAAGTGTCACGAACAGCCCTAGAGTTCGTACTAAAATAACACCTTAAGATACACATCAACCAAAACCCCAATGTCACCTAGATACTCCAATGTCACCACGAGTACCCTTGGGCTTGATTATACGATATGCATCACACAATTTCAGATTCATCATGTTCAATCCAATACAAAGAACTTCAAAGAGTGCCCCAAAGTTTCTACCGGAGAGTCAAGACAAAAACGTGTGCCAACCCCTATGCATAGATTCCCAAGGTCACGGAATCCGCAAGTTGATCACCAAAACATACATCAAGTGGATCAATAGAACATCCCATTGTCACCACGGATATCCCATCGCAAGACATACATCAAGTGTTCTCAAATCCTTTAAAGACTCAATCCGATAAGAAAACTTCAAAGGGAAAACTCAATTCATCACAAGAAGATAGAGAGGGGAAAACTCCATATGATTCATCTATATTAATAAAGCTTGCGGTACATCAAGATCGTGTCATCTCAAGAACACGAGAGAGAGAGATCAAACACATAGCTACTGGTACATACCCTCAGCCCCGAGGGTGAACTACTCCCTCCTCGTCATGGAGACCGTCGGGATGATGAAGATGGCCTCCGGTGATGGTTTCCCCCTCCGGCAGGGTGCCGAAACGGGCTCCCGATTGGTTTTTCGTGGCTATAGAGGCTTGCGGTGGCGGAACTCCCGATCTAGGTTTCTTTCTGGAGGTTTATGGATATATATGGGTACTTGGCGTTGGAATCAAGTCAAGGGGGGGCACGAGGCGACGACAAGCCAGGGGGTACGCCCTAGGGGGGGCGCCCCCCTAGGCTTGTGGCTGCCTCGTGACTCTTCTGGCCCACCTCCAATGCTCTGTGGGCTTCTTCTGGTCCATAAATGATCACCGTAAATTTTTATTCCGTTTGGACTCCGTTTGATATTCCTTTTCTGTAAAACTCAAAAACAGGGAAAAAACAGAAACTGGCACTGGGCTCTAGATTAACAGGTTAGTCCCAAAAATAATATAAAATAGCATATTAACGCATATAAAACATCCAAAACAGATAATATAATAGCATGGAACAATAAAAAATTATAGATACGTTGGAGACGTATCAAGCATCCCCAAGCTTAATTCCTGCTCGTCCTCGAGTAGGTAAATGATTAAAACAGAATTTTTGATGTGGAATGCTACCTAACATTTTTATCAATGTAATCTTTTTTTATTGTGGCAAGAATATTCAGATCCATAAGATTCAAAACAAGAGTTTAATATTGACATAAAAACAATAATACTTCAAGCATACTAATAAAGCAATCATGTATTCTCAAAATAACATGGCCAAAGAAAGTTATCCCTACAAAATCATATAGTCTGGCTATGGTCCATCTTCATCACACAAAGTATTAAATCATGCACAACCCCGGTTTTAGCCAAGCAATTGTTTCATACTTTAGTATTCTCAAACTTTTTCAACTCTCACGCAATACATGAGCATGAGCCATGGATATAGCACTATAGGTGGAATAGAATATGGTGGTTGTGGAGAAGACAAAAAGAAGGAGATAGTCTCACATCAACTAGGCGTATCAACGGGCTATGGAGATGCCCATCAATAGATATCAATGTGAGTGAGTAGGGATTGCCATGCAACAGATGCACTAGAGCTATAAGTGTATGAAAGCTCAAAAAGAAACTAAGTGGGTGTGCATCCAACTCGCTTGCTCACGAAGACCTAGGGAAATTTGAGGAAGCCCATCATTGGAATATACATGCCAAGTTCTATAATGAAGAATTCCCACTAGTATATGAAAGTGACAAAATAGGAGACTCTCTATCATGAAGATCCTGGTGCTACTTTGAAGCACAAGTGTGGAAAAAGGAATAGTAGCATTGCCCCTTCTCTCTTTTCTCTCATTTTTTTGGTGGGCTTCTTTGGCCTCTTTTTTTTATTTGGGCTTCTTTGGCCTCTTTCATTTTTTGTAAAGTCCGGAGACTCATCCCAACTTGTGAGGGAATCATAGCTTCCATTATCCTTTCCTCACATGGGACAATGCTCTAATAATGATGATCATCACACTTTTATTTACTTACAACTCAAGAATTACAACTCGATACTTGGAAAAAAATATGACTCTATATGAATGCCTCCGGCGGTGTACCGGGATGTGCAATGACTCAAGAGTGACATGTATAAAAAATATGAACGGTGGCTTTGCCACAAATACGATGTCAACTACATGATCATGCAAAGCAATATGACAATGATGATGCGTGTCATAAACGGAACGGTGGAAGTTGCATGGCAATATATCTCCAAATGGCTATGGAAATGCCATAATAGGTAGGTATGGTAGCTGTTTTGAGGAAGGTATATGGTGGGTTTAATGCACCGGCGAAAGTTGCGCGGTACTAGAGAGGCTAGCAAGGGTGGAAGGGTGAGAGTGCGTATAATCCATGGACTCAACGTTAGTCATAAAGAACTCACATACTTATTGCAAAAGTATATTAGTTATCAAAACAAAGTACTACACGCATGCTCCTAGGGGAAGGGTGTAGGAGATATGCCCTAGACGCAATAATAAATGTTATTGATTATCTCCCTGTTCATAATTAGGTTTATGTTCCATGTTATAACTGCTATGGTTCTCGAGTCTGCAATAACCACGATGCTCGGAGGAAGACTCATATGCACGTGTGGGATAATAAACGGTAAAATGTATTCCTAGTCTGGCCTCTAAGACTAGCTCAAGTGTTGCATGATGGTTCTGTTTTCCTGATCATGGGCATGTCTATGCCAGCAACTTTGAGGGCACAATGTTAGCAGAACATTTGTGTTGAATCGACCCGAATTGATGTTATGCTATGAGATTCATTCGTCACAAGTTAATGGTTAATAACACAGAGATGGTTAACGTTTGCATGATTCCTCAGACCATGAGAGTATCGAGTTTCTTCATGCTTGATTCATGAACTTTGGGGTTTGTTAAACGTCATCCGTAACTGGATGGCTATTACGGCGGCTTACGGGTTCATGGGAAAGTATGTCAAGTAACTTTATAGCTCAAGATTGGGATTTGCTCCTCCGATGATGGAGAGATATCTCTGGGCCCTCTTGGTGTTACGGTATCCATCATCGTCTGGCCAAACACTTTGTGATTTGATCACGGGGATGCCGGAACACGGTAACGAGAAAAGAGAACAATACCGGTAACGAGGTAACTGGCATAGTGGACAAGTTGTTGATCCACGGGGATGCCAACATGTCTCACCTCGGGTATTTGTAACATATCGCGAAGCAATAGGAATAGCACACGGCAACTAGAGGTTCACTCGAATATTCATTCGTGTGGGTATAGGGGTCAATATGGGTGTCCACGGCTCCGATGTTGATCATTGATCGGAAGGGGTTCCGGGTCATGTCTATACTTCACCGAACCTATAGGGTCACACGCTTAAGGGTCATCTATCTGCTGAATACTAGACAGGGAGTCTGAGAGAAAGTTTCCGGAAAAAGTTTTCGGAGACAGCGGAAAAGTTCCGAAGAGAGAGGTCACCGGATGAGTTCCGGTGAAACTGAAAAGTTGTTTCAGGGGATACCATAAAGTCAAATTGGTTTCGGCACATTCCTGATAATTCTTGGAGGGTGCCAGAATCATTCTGGAAACTTTCTGGAATTTTCCTCGATGAAAACCGGAAATGTTCCGGAGCTGCCGGAACCGCTTCAGATGCTTTTCGCAGATGAAAATCACTAAACCGGAATTGTTTCGGAACGCGTTGAAAATTATTTTAGTGGGTACTGGAAATGTTCTAAGCCAACATAAATATTTTCGGTTCGAACGGACGCTGAAAAATGTCGTCGTGAATAGTGAAATCAGCTTTATGGTTACTTTTTGGAAAGCCACCTTTTTGGGCTTTTGCTCCAAAATATCTTGGAGATGACATGGATGGATGTGGCTGAAATTTCAGCCCCTCCACCCCTCCTTCTCCTATAAATAGAGGTGGAGGGGACAGCCCAAATCTCATCCCTTCTCACATACAAGTGCCATGCATGATCTGGCTTTCTCTCTCCCTCCCAGCGAAATAGTTTCGTAGAGCCGAAAGGCTGTCTGGGTTCCGGTGGGAACTAGTTCTGGACGGCGAAGCCCTGCCGGATAGATGACACCGTATGTGTGCAACTCTGTAGAGAGATCGTAGTTTTGGTCTTAGTTCGAGAGTGCCTCCCGAAGGGCTGTCCGAGTTTCGAGGGTCCTCCCGAAGGGCTATCCGAGTGACTGTCCGAGTTTCGAGGGTCCTCCCAAAGGGCTGTCCGAGTGACTGTCCGAGTTTCGATGGTCCTCCCGAAGGGCTGTCCGTGACACCGTCCGGGGGACTGTCCGACCGCCTCCCGGAGGGCTGTCCGAGGGGCGGATGAGGGTATACATCCTCGCTGTTGGGAGGTTGTAAATCCTAGCTGCGGTGATCTGCACCGCCGATCGTCATCGACTCTACTTTTGCTGCGCTACGAGTCGGTAACGAAAAAGATCAAACCTTGTATGCAGTCTCCATAGTGGTCCTGGGCTGGTGCGTAGGTCGAAATTTTTTGTTTTCTGCTGCGTTACCCAACAGTGGCATCATGAGCCGTGCTATGCGTAGATGCAGGTTGCGATCTAGAATACATAGAGATGTATGGGTGTTGCACAATATAATTAGGTAGTAGATGAGTTCTATTACTGAAAATTATTTGTGCGGGTAGCAGATGAAATCTGTTACCCGATGTTCTTGTTGCTTCCCTGGGATTTGCATATTTCTGATCTTGATAACAGCATGGTGGAGTTTCAATGTTCTGGCAATCCGCGATCCTGATTGATCAACGAAGTGCTAACAGTTCATTGAATTCCACTGTAGTTAAAAAGAAAGATGAAATTTCGCAGACGAAAGGGCAATGCAGATATGATCTGCACGGGGGTCATGCGTATGACGAAGTTCAGTATGGGGCTCGAGATTTTATTATCTCGTGTTTCATACACCCCGCAAAGTTAATCTAGCAACTTGAATTATCATACTTGATGATGGACGTTGGTAGCTTCGGTTTGTTTCGAAACCTTAGAAGCCACGAAAAACAAGTTCTTGCATAAACCGATTAGAGGCGTCTAACTTGGTTTTGCAGGATGGTTTGCATGTGATGTGGTATAGCAAGTCTCATATTAATTCGATTATGTATGAGATGACCATATGATGTAATTTGGTTAACATGACCTGCGTGTCATGATTCGGCATGATGGCTGGAGCCATATGATTGCACTTTAATGACCTGCGTGTCAACCTTATGTAATGCACTTATTTTATTAGCTATAGAGATAGCAATATTATCTGGTGCATCGACAAGGTGGTGGCAATCTTCGCGAAGGTGAACACCGATGCGAATGCCGAAGACGAAGAAATACATGACTTCTCCGTCAGAAAGGGCTATACCATATCATGCTATTATGAATTGCCTGAGATGTTTATCCCTCTTGATGCACCCTTCTTGATTGCGCGGTAGTCGCTTTTATTAGGGTGATCTCTCACAAAAATATCAAGTAGTTAGTGTTCTCCCAAGTGTAGCACCATCACAGTATCCTTCCTTTCGAGGTGCGCCATGATCTACATGGGTACGAATGATTGTACGGGTGTAAGGCGGGTGAGGTCAGACCTCGCAGCAAGATCACTTGGTTATCTTGACGTTCATGGCAGGATCGTCCTGAGCTCGGAACAGACGCATCGAAAGATGAACAAGAGTCACATGGAGATGTGATTGGCAAGTTGGCCTACCAATTGAAGTTCGCGCCATCAGTGTTCATCTCGAACAATGGCGTTGAATGGAAATCTGGGTCTTGAATCACTCACAATCAATTATGAGAGATATTGATTTGAGTGGGAGCGCACTGTAGAATTAACTTGTTTAATTCTCGGTGCAATTAATTATGAATTTTGTCTAAGTGTGGTTTGCATAATAGTTGTAGAAGAATGGCTCGCGTTTCCACCTTCCCTATTAAAATTGAATAGCTGTTAAATATCTGGTTAAAACTTTACGGTTGGTAATGTAATTTGAGGATTGTCCTCAAGAGTACCGAGAAGGACTTTGTCCTATCGCATACTTTCGATATTCTCCCGCTAAATGCTATGGATGATATGACTCTCGTCCTTCGATCCAAAAGCTAAAATTCCGTTACGGTCAAGTGAAATATGTTTGCTTCCATGAGACCCGAACTTCGAAAGTTTGGATAGTTATGTGATATTCATGGAATCTGAAAATCATTTTCAGAGACAGACAAAGGCTAAAAGCTATGAGATATCCAAAGCAATGTTTGTTTGCAAAACATTAGTAAAGTGTTTACTATACATTGGACTGATAAAAAAAGGGATCCAGAAGAACGCCTGTCATATGATATGAAGGTGAATAAAACAACAACTTAAAGAGAAAGGAAGTGTCCGAAGGGTGTTAGTGAAACTTTTCACGCCTAGGAAGTCCGGGGCTAACGCCACTCTTAAGTTGGGTGCTTCTTCTGAAAGTAGGAGAAATACTGAAAGTTAAACTGTTAGAAGTATGAAGGCGGAAAGAAAGAAGATTGGAATATCCAGCTCATGTATGAATGTCATACAAGTTTTTGATGTATAGAAGGCTAGTCAAAGATATAGTTCTTGGGAATTATGGTTAAACATGTTAATCACTAATTCTTGGGTATTGTGAGTTGATCACAAAGATACCCGCTCGATTGCATTCTGTTGTAACTCGATGTAAGAACTACTACGGCCTAAAGGACTTGTCGGAAATGAGGTTTCGATACGCGCTGAGAACATAGTACATGTTACTATACCTTCCATCGGTGTATTACCTATGTATTTATTTTCATAATTCATTTAGAGTTTCACACTCTAGCCCTTTGCATAAGGTATCTTGCAAGAAGGTTGTTCATAAGAGAACTTTTAATGTTCGGTGTTATGAATAACATAAGGGCCATACTTTCATTATGAATGAGACGTGTGTTATGAATATTGATAATAATACATTACCTCTGGGTTTACTTTCATAATTCATTTTAGAGTATCATACACTCTAGCCCATTGCACAATGTTTGTTGCAAAAGAGTTGTTCATAAAAACAACAATTGTTGTTCAGTATTATGAATAACATGAAGGGCCATGCTTCCATCCTAGATGGGATGTATGTTATGAATATTGATGAAAATATGATACATCCATAACACTGACGCTAAATGTCGCGAGACTAAAAGAATACCACACAAGTGTGGCATTGCATTTGGTCACATTGGAGAAACCCGCATGGAAAATTCCATTATGATGGATTTTGAAGTCATTTGATTTTGAATCATCTGACACTTGCAACTTTCCTCTGAAAAGTGAAGTGACTGAAATACCGTTCACAGGCCATAAGGAACGAGCAAAGAACATATTGGTGATCATACATTATGATGTGTGTAGTCCAATAAATGTTGTTGCAAGTAGTGGATTTATCTATCTTCAGAAATGACTCAAGTAGATATATGGATATTTACTTGTTGAGACGTAAGTCTGGATCTTTTGAATTCATTCATAAGGTTTTAAAAAATGAAGTAGAAGTTATTGTAACAAGAAAATTATGTTTCTGCAAATTGATTGCGGAAAGGAATATTTGAGTTACAAGTTTAGCGAATGTCTGATGAGTTGTGAAAGGGGTTCCATAACTTGCACCTTCCGGAACACCACTGCAAGTGAAAAGTCCGTGAAGATGTAATCGAACCATTTATGACATGGTAAGATCAAAGATGACATAAATAAATTTGCCATTATCCCTTTTAAAGTGATGCTTTAGAGACTGCGGCTTTTACACTAAAAAGAGCTCCATCGGGTTTGTTGAAATGACGTCATGGTATGGTACGCCCAACCATGTTATATCTTTTCTTAACATTTGGAATATGGGGCTTGTGTAAAACGTTACAAACCTATTCCAAATCAGACAAGTGCTGCTTTGTAGGTTATCCCAAGTCATTGGGTATTCCCCCACCACTATGCCGAGGCAAAGGATTTTGCCACAAAATGGTATTCTTTTAAAGAGAATGGTTCTTACAAAAGGTGAGTGGGAGGACACTGCAACTCGACGAGATAACCAGTATCTTCGTCATCAGGTCAAAGGAAAGGAACCTTGGAAGTGATTCCGGAGTTTCCTACTGCGACTGATACGGAAGTCTCTACAATAAAATGTATGGACTTCGGTCGAACTTGCAGCTGAACCACGTAGGCAAGGCTCGTGCAAACCTCTCAGGTGCGCAAACGAGATATTGTTGTTGGACAACAGTATACCTACGATACACAAGGAAGCGGTGATGGGCCCTGACTCCGGAATTGGCTAAATGCCAATACAATCCGAGATAGTTTCCATATAAATGTTTCAAGATTAAAATCTTGATACACCTTTCGGAAGGCTTAGAGTCTAACGAATATTTATGGAACTAAAAACTGATACGGATAAAAATGTTTTATCCATAAAGCTCGACTTGTTGAAATAACAAGTTCAAGGAGTTGACTACGATGAGGTTGTTTCACCGTAGTGATGCTTAAAGTCGGTTCGGATTGAACTAGCAATTAATACATATTTCAATCATGAGATATGAAACATGGATGACGAAAGGATTTCCATCTGATGGAAATGTAACCAAGGACTTGCATGTGTTATAGTCCAAGGTATTTTGTCAGTCCAGAGGATGCTAGTAAGTATGCAAACTTCAGAGTTCCAGCTATGGACAGAAGAGAGCAAAATGGAGTTGGAATCTTCGTGTTTTGATGAAATGGTCGAAAAGGGTTTTTGACTTCATCAATGGGTAACGAAGATGCTTGTGATTCAAGAAAATAAGTGGGAGCATAATAATATTTCTAAAAACCTTGTGTGCTTGACACATTGTTAATTGGAAATAAATTTCTTGACACGAATTAGGACTTCATTTGAAAAATAGTTTTTTCGATGAAGTGCTTGGGCTAAATAGCCTTGAAATTAGGCATGATGATCTATGGAGATAGATTTACCTAATGGAGCTGAGCAAAGATACATATTGACAAAATGCTAAAACCTTTTAGCATTGAAAAACGTCAAGGAGTGATTCTTGCCGAAGTCACATGGAAAGAGTTTTTGCAAGACTCGGTGTCCCAAAACACTGATGAGCAAAATACATGATGGTGATTCCACACACTCTTGTGTTTGGATTAATCATGTATTCCATGGTATGTAAAAACAACTAGATATGTCCAATACTCCAAAGTTGTTGCGAGTATAGATTCCAAAGTGATCAAAGTACTGATCATGGGACAACACTGAAAGATGTCATTGAGTACTAGAGCAGTACTGATAACATGTTTTCTCGCAAGCAGAGATTATGAAGTGCTCGTTGTAAGTAATTACATCGATACAGTCTTCATCAATGCTCCATGCGATTTTCGATTTAAGTTAAGGGTTTTGTGTGATACACAACATGGTGGCACGGTAGTTGGAAATTGTTCCAAACAAGATACTGTGGCGAATTCTATAACAAAGGCTAAGTATGTTGACGCTTTAGAAGCGACAAAGAAGTTGTTGAATCATATAGTTCATTCATGAACTTAGTATGGTTCCAAGATGGCTTTGGTCTATGGGACACTATTGCAGATAGTTGCTCCATAGCTCAGTCTGAGGAATCAGGTTTCGACCAATGATTCACACATATGCAAAGCCAAGTCCACACAAAATATGAATTTTGTGAAACCGTGAAAACGCAAGGATATGCAAAGTTACACACGGAGCTGAAGTCGTCAGATCCGTTGGACATCAGGCTATACCACATGCGAAGCATATTTTACACCAGTGTGCCACAGGTGTAAAGTGCATTAGCATTAACTAGATTATTGACTCTAGTGCAAGTGGGAGTCTATAGGAGATATGCCCTAGAGGCAATAATAAATGTTATTGATTATCTCCCTGTTCATAATTAGGTTTATGTTCCATGCTATAACTGCTATGGTTCTCGAGTCTGCAATAACCACGAGGCTCGGAGGGAGACTCATATGCACGTGTGGGATAATAAACGGTAAAATGTATTCCTAGTATGGCCTCTAAGACTAGCTCAAGTGTTGCATGATGGTTCTGTTTTCCTGATCATGGGCATGTCTATGCCAGCAACTTTGAGGGCACAATGTTAGCAGAACATTTGTGTTGAATCGACCCGAATTGATGTTATGCTATGAGATTCATTCGTCACAAGTTAATGGTTAATAACACAGAGATGGTTAACGTTTGCATGATTCCTCAAACCATGAGAGTATCGAGTTTCTTCATGCTTGATTCATGAACTTTGGGGTTTGTTAAACGTCATCCGTAACTGGATGGCTATTACGGCGGCTTGCGGGTTCATGGGAAAGTATGTCAAGTAACTTGATAGCTCAAGATTGGGATTTGCTCCTCCGACGATGGAGAGATATCTCTGGGCCCTCTTGGTGTTACGGTATCCATCATCGTCTGGCCAGACACTTTGTGATTTGATCACGGGGATGCCGGAACACGGTAACGAGAAAAGAGAACAATACCGGTAACGAGGTAACTGGCATAGTGGACAAGTTGTTGATCCACGGGGATGCCAACATGTCTCACCTCGGGTATTTGTAACATATCGCGAAGCAACAGGAATAGCACACGGCAACTGGAGGTTCACTCGAATATTCATTCGTGTGGGTATAGGGGTCAATATGGGTGTCCACGGCTCCGATGTTGATCATTGATCGGAAGGGGTTCCGGGTCATGTCTATACTTCACCGAACCTATAGGGTCACACGCTTAAGGGTCATCTATCTGCTGAATACTAGACAGGGAGTCTGAGAGAAAGTTTCCGGAAAAAGTTTTCGGAGACAGCGGAAAAGTTCCGAAGAGAGAGGTCACCGGATGAGTTCCGGTGAAACTGAAAAGTTGTTTCAGGGGATACCATAAAGTCAAATTGGTTTCGGCACATGCCTGATAATTCTTGGAGGGTGCCAGAATCATTCTGGAAACTTTCTGGAATTTTCCTCGATGAAAACCGGAAATGTTCCGGAGCTGCCGGAACCGCTTCAGATGCTTTTCGCAGATGAAAATCACTAAACCGGAATTGTTTCGGAACGCGTTGAAAATTATTTTAGTGGGTACTGGAAATGTTCTAAGCCCACATAAATATTTTTGGTTCGAACGGCCGCTGAAAAATGTCGTCGTGAATAGTGAAATCAGCTTTATGGTTACTTTTTGGAAAGCCACCTTTTTGGGCTTTTGCTCCAAAATATCTTGGAGATGACATGGATGGATGTGGCTGAAATTTCAGCCCCTCCACCCCTCCTTCTCCTATAAATAGAGGTGGAGGGGCAGCCCAAATTTCATCCCTTCTCACATACAAGTGCCATGCATGATCTGGCTTTCTCTCTCCCTCCCAGCGAAATAGTTTCGTAGAGCCGAAAGGCTGTCTGGGTTCCGGTGGGAACTAGTTCTGGACGGCGAAGCCCTGCCGGATAGATGACACCGTATGTGTGCAACTCTGTAGAGAGATCGTAGTTTCGGTCTTAGTTCGAGAGTGCCTCCCGAAGGGCTGTCCGAGTGACTGTCCGAGTTTCGAGGGTCCTCCCGAAGGGCTATCCGAGTGACTGTCCGAGTTTCGAGGGTCCTTCCAAAGGGCTGTCCGAGTGACTGTCCGAGTTTCGATGGTCCTCCCGAAGGGCTGTCCGTGACACCGTCCGGGGGACTGTCCGACCGCCTCCCGGAGGGCTGTCCGAGGGGCGGATGAGGGTATACATCCTCGCGGTTGGGAGGTTGTAAATCCTAGCTGCGGGGATCTGCACCGCCGATCGTCATCGACTCTACTTCCGCCGCGCTACGAGTCGCTAACAAAAAAGATCAAACCTTGTATGCAGTCTCCATAGTGGTCCTGGGCTGGTGCGTAGGTCGAATTTTTTTGTTTTCTGCTGCGTTACCCAACAAAGGGTTGGTAGGAGTTAACCATCGCTTGATCCCGACCTCCACACAAAGGAGGGCAATCAATAAATAAATCATGCTCCGAATTCATCACATAACGGTTCACCATGCGTGCATGCTACGGGAATAACAACCTTTAACACAAGTATTTCTACCAATCCACAATTACTCACTAGCATGTCTCTAATATTACCATCTTTATATCTCAAAACAATCATAAGGAATCAAACTTCTCATAGTATTCAATGCACTTTATATGAAAGTTTTTATTATATCCCTCTTGGATGCCCATTATATTAGGACTAAATTCATAACCTAAGCAAATCACCATGTTGTTTAGAGACTCTCAAAATAATATAAGTGAAGCATGAGAGTTCATCAATTTCTATAAAATGAAACCACCGCCGTGCTCTACAAAGATATAAGTGAAGCACTAGAGCAAAAGACAAACTACTCCAAAGAGATATAAATGAAGATCAATGAGTAGCCAACAATTAAATAACTATGTGAAGACTCTCTCATCTAAGAATTTCAGATCTTAAGTATTTTATTGAAACAGCAAAACAAAATAAAATGGCATTCCAGGGATAGCACATATCATGTGAAGAAGCAAAAACTTAGGTTCAACCGATACTAACCGATAATTGTTGAAGAAGAAAGGTGGGATGCCAACCGGGGCATCCCCAAGCTTAGATGCTTGAGACTTCTTGAAATATTAATTAGGGATGCCTTGGGCATCCCCAAGCTTGAGCTCTTCTATCTCCTTAATTCCTCTCATATCACGGTTTCCCTAGATCTTAAAAACTTCATCCACACAAAACTCAACAAGAACTCGTGAAGACAAAAGAGGGGATGCCTTCCGGGGCATCCCGAAGCTTAGGCTCTTGGTTGTCCTTGAATATTACCTTGGGGTGCCTTGGGAATCCCCAAGCTTAGTCTCTTGCCACTCCTTATTCCATAGTCCATCAAATCTTTACCCAAAACTTGAAAACTTCACAACACAAAACTTAACGGAACTCCGTGAGATGGGTTAGTATGATACAGAGAAAATCATTCACTTGGGTACTGTAAAAGATAAGATTCATAATTGTTCTCACACAATTCCTACTGTAACTTATCATTTCCACAATTTATATCACTTAATATAATCTATGGAAACTCTAAAACAAGCAAACTATGCAAACAAGGCAGATTCTGTCAAAAACAGAACAGTCTGTAATGATCTGAACAATCACCATACTTCTGCAACTCCAAAAATTCTGAAAAATTAGGACAACTTAGGAAATTTCATATATCAATCATGTGTAAAAACTTCAGAAGCTTTTGACGCTCCAGTGATTTATGGTAATTCCAGAACTGGGCGCAAAAGTTTCTGTTTTGCACAGAATCAAGTCAACCATCATCCACACTATCCCTAAGGCTTTACTTGGCACTTTATTAAAACAAAAGCTATAAAACATGATTACTACAGTAGCTTAATCATGTGAACACACAAAAACAGTAGGTATAAATATTGGGTTGTCTCCCAACAAGCGCTTTTCTTTAATGCCTTTTAGCTAGGCAAGATGATTTCAATGATGCTCACATAAAAGATAAGAATTGAAACACAAAGAGAGCATCATGAAGCATATGACTAGCACATTTAATCCTAACCCACTTCCTATGCATAGGGATTTTGTGAACAAACAATTTATGGGAGCAAGAATCAACTAGCATAGGAAGGCAAAAGAAGCATAACTTCAAAACTTTCAACACATAGAGAGGAAACTTGATATTATTGCAATTTCTACAAGCATATATTCCTTCCTCATAATAATCTTCAGTAGCATCATGAATGAATTCAACAATATAACCATCACATAAAGCAATATTTTCATGATCCACAAGCATAGAAGTTTTACTACTCCCCATATAAGCAAATTTCTTCTCATTCAGAATAATGGGAGTATTATATGAAACTCGAATACTATAAATTGTTTCCACATTAAAAGAGTAATGTTCAGTAAAAGGATATTCAAAATTATGAAAATAATTATCACTACTTTTTATAACATAAGTATCATCACAATAATCATCATAAGTAGCAACTTTGTTCTCATCATAGTCAATTGAAACCTCTTCCGAAATAGTGGAATCATTACTAAATAAAGTCATGACCTCTCCAAATCCACTTTTATCATTATTGCAATCATCATAAATAGGAGGCATGCTATCATCATAATAGATTTGCACATCAAAACTTGGGGGACTAAAAATATCACCTTTATTAAACATAGCATCCCCAAGCTTGTGGATTTGCATAACATAAACATAATCACTCTCATCATTAATAGTATGAATAGCACCAATAGTATAACAATTATTATCATCACAATTTTCTAAGTTGGTGCCATTTTTTTTCAAGATTATAAGAGGTATCATTATTTGGGAGAGATACCTTTTTACCTCTATTTTTCTTCTTTTCTTCTTCTTCACCACATCATGTTTGGGTTTAACCAATTTTTCCGAGCTTCTTATTGATGAGATTGGTAGAATAGGAAGCTCCCCCTCATCACCTGATTCATCATAAGAAAAAATAGGAGGATATTGGGAAGTCTCTTCCCCTTCATTAGTATTCTCTTCCTCTTCTATTTGTTTTCTTATCTTTAAATAATTGTCAATATAAGGATTCTCAATGCAATTTACCGCGCAATACATATAGATTTCATTTAGATCAAAATCAATCATTTTTATGAGAACCCAATCCGGAACCTCGTTAGTTTTATGTTTCATTTCTCCATATCCCAAAAATAGACTAAGTTCATTATAATGATCAAGGGTAATGAGGTTATCACAATTTTTGCACAAAATTCGATCATGAAATAATTCACATTGGAAATTAAAATGACCACTTTCATTGCAAAGTTCACAAGTAATGCGAAGAAGAAGAGGATATAACTTTTTAGCACAAATATCTAACATCTTAAGTAACCGCTTGGTTTCTAAATATTTATGCCTCTTACAAAATCTATTTTCCCTTTTCTTCGGTGAGTATTCGCACTCCCAATTCACTCCACAAAAATTGACATCCTTATAGGAGACATCATTATCATGACTAGTGCAATCATCATTAGTATTATGGATATTCAAAGAATTTATACTAACAACATTGCAATCATGCTCATCATTCAAAGATTTAGTGCCAAACATTTTATTGACTTCTTCTTCTAACACTTTGGCACAATTTTCCTTTCCATCATTTTCACGAAAGACATTATAAAGATGAAGTATATGAGGCAACCTCAATTCCATTTTTTTGTAGTTTTCTTTTAAAGACTAAACTTGTGATAAAACAAGAAACTAAATGATTCAATTGCAAGATCTAAAGATATACCTTCAAGCACTCACCTCCCCGGCAACGGCGCTAGAAAAGAGCTTGATGTCTACTACGCAACCTTCTTCTTGTAGACTCATGTTGGGCCTCCAAGCGCAGAGTTTTGTAGGACAGTAGCAAATTTCCCACAAGTGGATGACCTAAGGTTTATCAATCCGTGGGAGGCGTAGGATGAAGATGGTCTCTCTCAAACAACCCTGCAACCAAATAACAAAGAGTCTCTTGTGTCCCCAACACACCCAATACAATGGTAAATTGTATAGGTGCACTAGTTCGACGAAGAGATGGTGATACAAGTGTGATATGGATAGTAGATATAGATTTTTGTAATCTAAAAATATAAAAACAGCAAGGTAGCAAGTAACAAAAGTGAGCAAAAACGGTATTGCAATGCTTGAAAACAAGGCCTAGGGTTCGTACTTTCACTAGTGCAAGTTGATCACCAAAACATACATCAAGTGGATCAATAGAACATCCCATTGTCACCACGGATATCCCATCGCAAGACATACATCAAGTGTTCTCAAATCCTTTAAAGACTCAGCCCCGAGGGTGAACTTCTCCCTCCACGTCATGGAGACCGCCGGGATGATGAAGATGGCCTCCGGTGATGGTTTCCCCCTCCGGCAGGGTGCCGAAACGGGCTCCCGATTGGTTTTCCGTAGCTACAGAGGCTCGCGGCGACGGAACTCCCGATCTAGGTTTCTTTCTGGAGGTTTCTGGATATATAGGGGTACTTGGCGTTGGAATCAAGTCAAGGGGGGGCCACGAGGCGACGACAAGCCAGGGGGGCGCGCCCTAGGGGGGGCGCCCCCTAGGCTTGTGGCTGCCTCGTGACTCTTCTGGCCCACCTCCAATGCTCTGTGGGCTTCTTCTGGTTCATAAATGATCACCGTAAATTTTTATTCCGTTTGGACTCCGTTTGATATTCCTTTTCTGTAAAACTCAAAAACAGGGAAAAAACAGAAACTGGCACTGGGCTCTAGATTAACAGGTTACTCCCAAAAATAATATAAAATAGCTTATTAATGCATATAAAACATCCAAAACAGATAATATAATAGCATGATACAATAAAAAATTATAGATACGTTGGAGACGTATCACACCCAACGCGGGCAAGAGGGTTGGCAATCCCCTTGATCTCGTTATTTGCAAGTAAATGAATTGTGTAGATAATTGTTGATAAATATAAATTGCAAAATAAATAAAAAGTAAATAAAAGCAGCAAGGTAAATATAGCGTTTGCGAATATATAAGTGAATAGACTCCGGGGCCATAGGGTATGTTTGGATTGTGGCCAAAGTGTACCCTACCAAAATTTTGGTCATGACCCAATGATTGTTCTCTGTTTGGATGGTTGCCAATTATTTGGCATGCCAATGAACTCTAGCCAACTCTAGTTCATTTTCCTTGCCAATGTTGGCCAAATCATGGGCAGCCAAAACCATAACCAAAATTTTGGCTAGCCAATGCTTTGGTAGGGCAACCTTGGGCATAAACCAAACACACCCTAGTGTTCCCTAGCGACATCTCTCATGTAGGAAGCATACAGTGGGTAAACAAATTACTGTTGGGCAATTGACAGAAAAGCGGATAGTTATGCGATGTTCACGACAATGATCATGTATATATAGGCATCATGTCCATAAGGAAATAGGCCGATGATACGTCTCCAATGTATCTATAATTTATGAAGTATTCATGCCATATTTACAACAATTTTATATGGTTTTGGTATGATTTGCATGGAACTAACCCGGACTGACGCTGTTTTCAGCAGAACTACAGTGGTGTTGTTTTCTGTGCAGAAATAAAAGTTCTCCAAATGCAACGAATTTTTTTGACGATTTTATGGAACAAAAGAGGCACTAGAAGCTTCAGGAAGGCCAGAAGAGCCACGAGGTGGCCACAACCCACCAGGGCGCGCCAGCCCCCTCTGACGCGCCCTGGTGTCTTGTGGGCCCCTCGTGGCCCATCTTCACGTGAAACCAACGCCCAAAAATCCTATATATTCAGAAACCCCCAGAAATAACCCTAGAAGAGAAGCTCCGCCGCCACAAGCCTCTGTAGTCACAAAAAACCAATCTAGACCCCATTCCGGCACCCTGCCAGAGGGGGAAATCATCACCGGAGGCCATCTTCATCATCCCTATGGTATCCATGATGAGGAGGGAGTAGTCCACCCTCGGGACTGAGGGTTTGTACCAGTAGCTATGTGTTTAATCTCTCTCTCTCTCTCTCTCTCTCTCGTGTTCTTGATTTGGCACAATCTTGATGTATCGCGGGCTTTGTTAATATAGTTGGATCATATGGCGTTTTCCCCTCTCTATCTTGTTGTGATGAATTGAGTTTTCCCTTTGAGATTTCGTTATTACCGGATTGAATACTTTTATGGATTTAAGAGCACTTGATCTATGTCTTGGCACTCAACTCGCGGATTCCCGAGGTGACATTGGGGTAATCTATGCATAGGGGTTGATGCACGTTTTCTTCCTACTTTCTCCGGTAGAAATCTTGGGGCACTCTTTGAGGTTCTTTGTGTTGGATTGAGTATTATGAATCTGAAATTGTTTGATGTGTATCGTATAATTAACTCATGGATACTTGTGGTGACATTGGAGTATCTAGGTGACACTAGAGTTGGTTGATGCGTATCATATGGTGTTATTTTAGTACGAACTCTTAGATAGATCGATCGGAAAGGATAACTTGGTGTTATTTTAGTACGAACTCTTGGATAGATCGATCAGAAAGGATAACTTTAAGGTGGTTTCATAACCTACAAATAATTTCTTCTTATGTTCTCCCCTAGATAAGAACTTTGGAGTGATTCTTCGTTGCACGTTAAGGGATGGTTATGTGATCCAATTATATTAGCATTGTTGAGAGAATGCACTAGCAAAATTACGGACCCTAGGCCTTGTTTTCAAGCACTGCAATACCGTTTGTGCTCACTTTTGTTACTTGCTACCTTGCTGTTTTTTATTGTTACTATTACAAAAATCAATACCTACTATCATTACTATGCTTGTATCACCATCTCTTCGCCGAACTAGTGCACCTGTACAATTTACCATTGTATTTGGTGTGTTGGAGACACAAGAGACTTTTTATTATTTGGTTGCAAGGTTGTTTGAGAGAGACCATCTTCATCCTACGCCTCCCACGGATTGATAAACCTTAGGTCATCCACTTGAGGGAAATTTGCTACTGTCCTACAAAACTCTGCGCTTGGAGGCCCAACACGAGTCTACAAGAACAAGTTGTGTAGTAGACATCAGCCGACTCCTGCCTGCACCTATTACTATTACTCCACTCATCGACCGCTATCCAGCATGCATCTAGAGTATTAAGTAAAACAGAGTAATGCTTGGAGAACGATGACATGATGTAGACAAAGTAAACTCAAACAATATGAATGAACCACCATCGTTTTATCCTTAGTAGCAACAACACAAAGACGCGTCTTGTCCCCTACTTTGTCACTGGGATATAGAAATTCGCCAGGTTGAACCTACCACAACGCACCACTCCCACCGATGAAATATCAATCTACTTGGCCAAAGCATATCAATAGATCGGAGAGCATTACGAAGCTATAATGATCATGCACTTAAGAGATAATATAATTCAGAGGCATCTCAAATACTTTTCATGAATAATCTGAACATAAACCCACAATTCATCAGATCCCAACAAACACACCGCACAATGGGGAAAGATGCGATGACCATTGTATTCAAGATCATAAGAGAGAGAGAGATTGCCATCTAGGTACTAGCTATGGACCCGTAGGTCTGTGGTGAACTACTCACACATCATCATGAGGGCAGCAAGGTTGATGAAGAGGCCCTCCGTGATCGATCTCCCCTCCGACAGGGTGCCGGAACGGAGCTCCAGATGGCCTCGCGACAGAACAGAGACTTGCGGCGACGGAAAAAGGGTTTCGGGACTGCCTCCAGGGTTTTCAGAATATTAGAGAATTTATAGGTCGAAGAGGGATGTCGGGAGGTACCCGTGGGGGCCACCACATATCAGGGCGCACCCTGATGTGTGGTGGGGCCCTCGTGCGCCTCCCGGCTTCCTTCCGAAGCTTCTAGGTCTTCATATAGTCCAGAAAAAATCATCAAAAAGTTTTGTGGCAATTGGACTTCATTTGGTATAGTAAACCTGCAAAGGAAAAACACGAAGAAAACAACAACTAGCACCGGGCACTGGGTCAATAGGTTAGTGCGAAAAAATATTATAAAGTGGTAAATGATGACCCAAAAAGTATCCTAGAATGATAATATATCAGCATGGAACAATCAAAAATTATAGATACGTTGGAGACGTATCACCTGCATCTACTACTATTGCTCCACCCATCGATACTATCGAGCATGCATCTAGAGTATTAAGTAAAAATAGAGTAATGCTTGGAGGATGATTGATATTTCCATTTTGCATCATGATTTCCTACTGCTATTTACTTTGTTTTGTTGAATAATAATGCTTTGGGGAGTGATTCTAATGCCTTTTCTATCATAATATGCAAGGTTTACACAAAGAGGGAGAATACCGGCATCTGGAATTCTGGACCCAAGAAAAGCACGTCAGAGATACCTGTTCTGCACAACTCCAATGAAGCTGAAACTTTACGGAGATTATTTTTGCATTTAATAAAAAATACTGTAGCTGAAAACTACCGGAGGGGGCCTCCCAGGTGGGCACAACCCACCAGGGCGCGCCCTGATGGGTTGTGGCCACCTCGGCCCACCTCCGGTGCCCATCTTCTGGTATAAGGTCACTCTTGACCTAGAAAAAAATCAGAGGAGGCCTTTCGGGAGGAAGCACCGCCGCCTCGAGGCGGAACTTGGGCAGGAGCACTTTTGCCCTCCGGCGGAGCGATTCCGTCGGGGGAACTTCCCTCCCGGAGGGGGAAATTGAAGCTATCGTCATCACCAACACCCCTCTCATCTTTGGAAGACCAATCTTCATCAACATCTTCAACAGCACCATCTCCTCTCAAACCCTAGTTCACCTCTTGTGTTCAATCTTTGTACCGGAACCTCTGATTGGTACATGTGGGTGACTATTAGTGTTGATTACCTTGCGTAGTTGATTACTATATGGTTTATTTGGTGGAAGATTATATGTTCAGATCCATTATGCTATTCAATACTCCTCTGATCTTGAGCATGATTATTATTTGTGAGTAGTTACCTTTGTTCTTGAGGTCACGGGAGAAGTAATGTTGCGAGTAATCATGTGAATTTGATATGTGTTCGATATTTTGATGATATGTATGTTGTGATTCCCTTAGTGGTGTCATGTGAACGTCGACTACATGACACTTCACCATTCATGGGCCTAAGGGAAGGCATTGTGGAGTAGTTATTAGATGATGGGTTTCTAGAGTGACAGAAGCTTAAACCCTAGTTTATGCGCTACTTCGTCAGGGGCCGATTTGGATCCACATGTTTAATGCTATGGTTAGACTTTGTCTTAATACTTTTCTCATAGTTGCGGATGCTTGCGAGGGGGTTAATCATAAGTAGTTTGTTAGTTCAAGTAAGAACAGCACCTTAGCACCAGTCCACCCACATATCAAATTATCAAAGTAGAGAACACGAATCAAACCAACAAGATAAAAGTGACTAGACGAAATTCCCGTGTACCCTCAAGAACACTTTGCCTATTACTAGTGATTGGTCTGGCCTGTCCTTTGCCTCAAAAGGATTGGGATACCTTGCTGCACCTTGTTTACCGTTACCGTTACTTGCTCGTTACCAATTATCTTGCTATCAAACTATCTGTTACCTACAATTTCAGTGCTTGCACAAATTACCTTGCTGAAAACCGCTTGTCATTTCCTTCTGCTCCTCGTTGGGTTCGACACTCTTACTTATTGAAAGGACTACGATTGATCCCCTATACTTGTGGGTCATCAAGACTCTTTTCTGGCGCTGTTTCCGGGGAGTGAAGCGCTCTTGGTAAGTGGAAATCGGTAAGTAAAAACTTATACTACGTGCTAAAATTTATTGTTACTTGCTACTATGGAAAACAATCCTTTGAGGGGTTTGTTCGGGGTATCTTCACCTCGATCGGAACCACAATTAGTTGCCCCTCAACCTACTACACCTACTGAAAATATTGGTTATGAAATTCCTTCGGGTATGGTAGAACAACTGCTTGCTAAACCTTATGCAGGAGATGGAACTGAACATCCTGATATGCACCTCTTATATGTGAATGAAATTTGTGGATTATTTAAGCTTGCAGGTCTACCCAGAGATGAAGCTAAGAAGAAGGTTTTCCCTTTATCTTTGAAGGGAAAAGCATTGACATGGTATAGGCTATGTGATGATATTGGATCATGGAACTGGAATCGTTTGCAATTGGAATTCCACCAAAAGTTCTATCCCATGCATCTAGTTCATCGTGATCGGAATTATATATATAATTTTTGGCCTCGTGAAGGAGAAAGCATCGCTCTAGCTCGGGGGAGGCTTAAGTAAATGTTATATTCATGCCCCAATCATGATATCCCGAGAGAAGTTATTATTCAGAATTTTTATGCTCGGCTTTCTCATAATGATCAATCCATGCTCGATACTTCTTGTGCTGGTTCTTTTATGAAGAAGACTATTGAATTCAAGTGGGATATCTTAGAAAGAATTAAATGCAACTCTGAAGATTAGGAACTCGACGAAGGTACTGAGTCGGGTATAAAGCTTAAATTTTATTGTGTTAAATCTTTTATGAATACCGATGATTTTCATAAGTTTAGCGCTAATATGGACTTGACTCTGAGATAGTAGCCTCTTTCTGTGAAGCATTTGCTACTCATGTTGATCTCCCTAAAGAGAAGTGGTTTAAATAGCATGCCCCTATTAAAGAAGAAATTAAAGAACCGGTAAAAGCTAAAGATGAAACCATCATTTACAATGTTGATCCAGTTGTGCCTACCGCTTACATTGAAAAACCACCTTTCCCTGTTAGGATAAAGGAACATGCTAAGGTATCAACTATGGTTCGCAAGAGTAATATTAGAGCACCTAAGCCCCCTGAGCAAATTAAAGTAGAACCTAGTGTTGCTATGGTTAAAAATCTCTTGGTAGAAAATATTGATGGGCATGTTATCTACTTCTCTGATGAAGCTGCTAGAATTGCCAAACCTGATGAAAAAGATAAACATAGACCCGTAGTGGGCACGCCTGTTGTCTCAGTCAAAATAGGAGATCATTGCTATCATGGTTTATGTGATTTGGGTGCTAGTGTGAGTGCTATCCCTTTTACTCTATACCAAGAAATTATGGATGAAATAGCACCTACTGAAATGGAAGACATTGATGTCACTATTAAACTTGCTAATAGAGACACTATCACACCACTCGGGATTGTTAGAGATGTTGAAGTCTTGTGTGGGAAAGTAAAATACCCTACTGATTTTCTAGTCCTTGGTTCCCCACAAGATGACTTTTGTCCCATTATCTTTGGTAGACCTTTCTTGAGCACCGTCAATGCTAAGATAGATTGTGAAAAACAAACTGTCGTTGTCAATTTTGGTAATGTGTCTCATGAGTTTAATTTTTCCAAGTTTAGTAGACAACCTCGTGATAAAGCGTTATCTAGTAAGGATGAAATAATTGGTCTTGCTTCTATTGTTGTGCCTCCTACTGATCCCTTAGAACAATATTTGCTCAACCATGAAAATGATATGCATTTGCGTGAAAGAAATGAAATAGATCAAATTTTCTTCGAACAACAACCTCTCTTGAAACACAATTTGCCTATTGAAACTCTTGGAGGTCCTCCTCCACCTAAAGTTGATCCTGTGTTTGAATTGAAACAATTGCCTGACACTTTGAAGTATGCTTATCTTGATGAGAAAAAGATATATCCTGTTATTATTAGTGCTAACCTTTCAGAACATGAAAAAGAAAGATTATTGAAAGTTCTAAGGAAGCACCGGGCTGCTATTGGATATACTCTTGATGATCTTAAGGGCATTAGTCCCACTCTATGTTAGCACAAGATCAATATGGAACCTGATGCTAAACCCTTTGTTGATCACCAACGACGATTGAATCCTAAGATGAAAGAAGTGGTAAGAACCGAAATATTAAAGCTTCTCGAAGCAGGTATAATCTATCCCATAGCTGATAGTAGATGGGTAAGTCCCTTTCATTGTGTCCCTAAGAAAGGAGGTATTACCGTTGTTCCCAATGATAAGAACGAACTCATTCCACAAAGAATTGTCACTGGCTATAGAATGGTAATTGATTTTAGAAAATTAAATAAAGCTACTAGGAAGGATCATTACCCTCTACCGTTCATTGATCAAATGCTAGAGAGACTATCTAAGCACACACACTTTTGTTTCTTAGATGGATATCCTGGGTTCTTTCAAATACCGGTGTCACAATCTGATCAACAGAAAACTACCTTTACTTGCCCTTTTGGAACCTATGCTTATAGATGTATGCCTTTTGGTTTATGCAATGCACCTGCTACCTTTCAAAGATGTATGACTGCTATATTCTCTGAATTTTGTGAAAAGATTGTGGAGGTTTTCATGGATGATTTTTCCGTTTACGAAACTTCTTTTGATGATTGCTTAAGCAACCTTGATCGAGTTTTGCAGAGATGTGAACAAACTAATATCGTCTTGAATTGGGAGAAGTGCCACTTTATGGTTAATGAAGGCATTGTCTTGGGGCATAAAATATCTGAACGAGGTATTGAGGTGGATAAAGCTAAAGTTGATGCAATTGAGAAAATGCCATGTCCTAAAGATATTAAAGGTATTTGAAGTTTTCTTGGTCATGCTGGTTTTTATAGGAAGTTCATTAAAGACTTCTCTAAAATTTCTAGGCCTCTTACTAATCTTTTGCAAAAGGATATTCCTTTTGTTTTTGATGATGATTGTGTGGAAGCCTTTGAAACACTCAAGAAAGCCTTAACCTCTGCACCTATCGTTCAACCACCTGATTGGAACTTGCCTTTTGAAATTATGTGTGATGCTAGTGATTATGTTGTTGGTGCTGTCCTAGGACAAAGAGTTGATAAGAAATTGAATGTTATCCATTATGCTAGTAAAAATCTAGACAGTGCCCAACAAAACTATGCTACCACTGAAAAAGAATTTTTAGCAGGTGTGTTTGCTTGTGATAAATTTAGATCCTATATTGTTGACTCCAAAGTTATTGTTCACACCGATCATGCTGCTATAAAATACCTTATGGAAAAGAAAGATGCTAAACCTAGACTCATTAGGTGGGTTCTTCTGCTTCAAGAATTTGACTTACACATCGTTGATAGGAAAGGAGCTGAGAACCCCGTAGCTGATAACTTGTCTAGGTTAGAAAATATTCTTGATGACCCACTACCTATTGATGATAGTTTCCCTGACGAATAGCTAGCTGCAATAAGTGTCTCACAAATTACACCTTGGTATGCTGATTATGCTAATTACATCGTCACTAAATATATACCACCTAGCTTCACTTATCAACAAAAGAGAAAAAAATCTATGACTTGAGACATTACTTTTGGGATGACCCACACCTTTATAAAGAAGGAGTAGATGGTATTATTAGACGTTGTGTACCTGAGCATGAACATGAACAAATCCTATGGAAATGTCATTCCGAAGCTTATGGAGGACATCATGCGGGAAATAGAACTGCTCATAAGGTATTGCAATCTGGTTTTTATTGGCCTACTCTCTTCAAGGATGCCCCTAAATTTGTCTTGTCTTGTGATGAATGTCAAAGAATTGGTAATATCGGTAAGCGTCAGGAAATGCCTATGAATTATTCACTTGTTATCAAACCATTTGACGTGTGGGGTCTTCATTATATGGGGCCATTTAGTTGCGGTTGATTATGTCACTAAGTGGGTAGAAGCTATTCCAACTAGTAGTGCTGATCACCACACCTCCATTAAAATGCTTAAAGAGGTTATCTTCCCGAGGTTTGGAGTCCCTAGATATTTAATGACCGATGGTGGTTCACACTTTATTCATGGCGCTTTCCGTAAGATGCTTGCTAAATATGATGTTAACCATAGAATTGCATCACCCTATCATCCTCAATCTAGTGGTCAAGTTGAACTTAGCAATAGAGAAATAAAATTGATATTACAAAAAACTGTCAATAGGTCTCGTAAGAATTGGTCTAAGAAATTAGATGATGCACTTTGGGCCTATTGAACAGCTTATAAAAATCCTATGGGTATGTCTCCATATAAAATGGTGTATGGGAAAGCTTGTCATTTGCCTCTAGAACTAGAACACAAAGCATTTTGGGCAATTAAAGAACTCAACTATGATTTCAAACTTGCCGACGAGAAGAGGCTATTTGATATTAGCTCACTAGATGAATGGAGAACCCAAGCGTATGAAAATGCCAAGCTATTCAAAGAAAAGGTAAAAAGATGGCATGACAAAAGAATTCAAAAGCGGGAATTCAAAATAGGAGATTATGTTCTTTTGTTCAACTCTCGTTTAAGATTTTTTGCAAGAAAACTTCTCTCAAAATGGGAAGGACCATATATTATCGAAGAGGTTTATCATTCTGGATTTATCAACATTAATAACGCCAAAGGTACTAACCCGAAGGTGGTCAATGGACAAAGAATTAAGCATTATATCTCAGGTACGCCTATTAACATTGAAAGCAATGTTATCCAAACCATGACACTGGAGGAACACATAAAAGAATCCTTCCGGAACACTCCAGAATACTTGAAAATAGGAGGTACGTGATACGTAAGTAAACGGACTCCGAAAAATCTGCAAAAATATTTTTTGTTAGTTTTGGAATATTTTAGAATTTTGGAAATAAAAAAATAAACCGGAAGGTGATCGAGGCGAGCACGATACACCAGGGCACGCCAGGCACCCCTGGGCGCGCCCTGGTGGGTTGTGCCCACCTCGGATGCCTTCCCGACTCCGTTTTCCTTCCAAATACTTGTTCCCCAAGAATAAAAATTCTCTATAAATACCCCTGACTGTTTTGACGATCGCATCGCAGAAAAATCTTCTGTTCTTGTTTCGTGTTGTTTCCCTAGCAGATCTGGAAATATGTCGTCTCAAGATTCGGAGGGGGAGAGACATGTTGATCCCTATGTTCCAGACCCGAAGATCTTTAGGGAAATTTACCCCTATCTATGGACCTCGGAGGAGGAAGAAGATGCTACCATGCAGGAAACAAAAGATGACAGCTCTGAGGAAGAGGATGATCCATTGCCTCAACCCGGAGACATGCATGTGGAATTCAAGAAGTCAAGCCTCCCTACAAGATACAAACCTAAGGTCCAATTTATCCCGTCTCGTTTTCTGCAGGAAAGCAAGGAGTCCTTATGCCAAAGGATATTAAAGCTTGAGTTGGAGAACGATGATCTAAGGGAGGAAAACTTTATGCTTAAATATAAGTTGAAGAAGAAGGCTTCCTCTACACCTCCACCTTCTTCATCACCACCACCAAAGGAAACTTAAACACACGGGTATGGGCACTCCCCTTGGCTTGAGCCAAGCTTGGGGGAGGTGCCCCGGTATCGTATCACCACCACTTTTATTCACCTTTACCTATTTTAGTTCTACCTTTAGTTTCCCTTTGCTTTAGTTGAATAAAAGTTTAGCATGGTCTATTTTCGTGTGTTAGTTTCGTGGCCTATCTATCTATGTAATCGAGTGAAAGTTATATAATAAAGTTCAGTTTGAGTTTTTGCCTCTCTACTTTCTTGTAGCAATCAAATAAAGAAAAGAAAAACAGATGAAAAGAATCATATGCTAATCTTATGGTGAGTAATGACATCACATAAGGAAAAGTATAAGTAGTAAAATTTGTTGGAGATTGACAAACATAGCATTGGTCAATGATGCAATTCATGAAAGAATTAATAAGGGAAGAGAAGATTCACATGCAAATACACTATCTTGGACATCTTTTATGATTGTGAGTCCCCATCAAATATTATATGTCAAAATTGTTGAAGTTGTACAAGGAAGAAAACGTAATGATTTATGTTTGTTCATATCCACATAGAAGTCATATTGTCATAGATCCTTTAACATGTGGTGCTTGCTCAATATCTTTGCTAGCCAAAAAATTCCGCACTAAGTAGAGATACTACTTGTGCATCCAAAAACCCAAACCAAACTCTTTCTTTGAGTGTCCACCATACCTACCTATGGATCGAGAAAGATCCTTCAAGTAAGTTGTCATCGGTGCAACAAGGCAATAAAAATTGCTTCTAAAAGTGTTTTGATCAATTAGTGTAAGAGAAAATTGAGCGTTATACGAACTTATGATGGCAAAGTAATAAAAGCGACGGACTGCATAATAAAGGTTGCTATCATAGGGGGCAATATAGCGTGACGTTCTTTTACATTAAGGGATTGGGCATACATCTTTTACTTTTATGCACTTACTTTTATGCAAGAGTCAAAGTATTCTTCCCTATTCCTTTTTACTTTTTCTTTTGCAAGCATCATGTGGTGAGGAAAGATCTAGGCACATATATCCAGTTGGATATGGGTGGGCATGAGTTATTATTGTTGACATCACCCTTGAGGTGAATACGTTGGGAGGCGAAACTATAAGCCCCTATCTTCCTATGTGTCCGGTTGAAACTTTTTGTTCATGGGTATGTCGTGAGTGTTAGCAATCATAGAAGACTAAATGATGGTTGAGTATGTGGACTTGCCAAAAGGCTCCTACATGAGACCCTTCCTGAAAATATGATGAATTGTAGTTGCAAAGTTGACTGAGAACATAGTTTGTTGGTTTTCAATAAGGTTTATGCTTCATACTTCCATGTTGTGATGAATTGTTACTTGTTCATGAGAAGCTTTATGATAAAAATGTATTGAAATAAGTTCTTATGTTAGAGTTTGATGTTGTTATGTTAATAGGCATGATGCTTCTATGTATGTATTTTGTTTTTATCGACACCTCTCTCTCAAACCATGTGGACATGCTTTTCAATATCGGCTTTCGCTTGAGGACAAGCGAGGTCTAAGCTTGGGGGAGTTGATACGTCCATTTTGCATCATGATTTCCTACTGCTATTTACTTTGTTTTGTTGAATAATAATGCTTTGGGGAGTGATTCTAATGCCTTTTCTCTCATGATATGCCAGGTTTACACAAAGAGGGAGAATACTGGCATCTGGAATTCTGAACCCAAGAAAAGCACGTCAGAGATACCTATTCTGCACAACTCCAATGAAGCTGAAACTTTACGGAGATTATTTTTGCATTTAATAAAAAATATTGGAGCTGAAAACTACCGGAGGGGGCCTCCCAGGTGGGCACAACCCACCAGGGCGCGCCAGGCCCCCCTGGGCGCGCCCTGATGGGTTGTGGCCACCTCGGCCCACCTCCGGTGCTCATCTTCTGGTATAAGGTCACTCTTGACCTAGAAAAAAAATCTGAGGAGGACTTTTGGGACGAAGCGCCGCCGCCTCGAGGCGGAACTTGGGCAGGAGCACTTTTGCCCTCCAGCGGAGCGATTCCACCGGGGGAACTTCCCTCCCAGAGGGGGAAATCGAAGCTATCGTTATCACCAACACCCCTCTCATCTTTGGGAGGCCAATCTTCATCAACATCTTCAACAGCACCATCTCCTCTCACACCCTAGTTCATCTCTTGTATTCAATCTTTGTACCAGAACCTCAGATTGGTACCTGTGGGTGACTAGTAGTGTTGATTACCTTGCGTAGTTGATTACTATATGGTTTATTTGGTGGAAGATTATATGTTCAAATAAATTACGCTATTCAATACTCCTCTGATCTTGAGCATGATTATTATTTCTAAGTAGTGATACGTCTCCGTAGTATCTATAATTTTTGATTGTTTCATGCCAATATTATACAACTTTCACATATTTTTGGCAACATTTTATATGATTTATTGGACTAACCTATTGATCCAGTGCCCAGTGCCAGTTCATGTTTGTTGCATGTTTTTTGTTTCACAGAATATCCATATCAAACGAAGTCCAAACGCGATAAAAATTTACAGAGATTTTTTTTCGAATATTTGTGAATTTCGAGAAGTGGAATCAACGCAATCGGAGGCCCACAGCCCCCACAAGACACCAGGGCGCGGCCAGGGGGCCCAAGCGCGCCCTGGTGGGTTGTGCTCACCTCCTAAGTCGGTTGGATCTCTCCTTTGTCCGCAAGGAAGCTAATTTTTGGATAAAAATTCCCTCAAAATTTCAGCCCGATCGGAGTTACGGATCTCCGGGAATATAAGAAACGGTTTTCGGCCAGAAAACAGGAACGTGAAACAGAAGAGAACAGAGAGGGAGATCCAATCTAGGAGGGGCTCCTGCCCCTCCACCGCCATGGAGGCCATGGACCAGAGGGGGAACTCTCCTCCCATCTAGGGGAAGGCCAAGGAAGAAGAAGAAGGAGGGGGGCTCTCTCCCCCTCTCTCCCGGTGGCGCCGGAACGCCGCCGGGGCAAGCATCGTGACGGCGATCTACATCAACAATCTTGCCGCCGTCAACACCAACTCTCTCCCCCTCTATGCAGCGGTGTAACACCTCTCTTCCCCACTGTAATCTCTACTTAAACATGGTGCTCAACTCCATATATTATTTCCCAATGATATTTGGCTATCCTATGATGTTTGAGTAGATCCCTTTTGTCCTATGGGTTAATTGTGGTATGATGTTATGGATGTGAGTTGTATGTTTATATGGTGTTGTCCTATGGTGCCCTACATGTCGCGCAAACGTGAGGGGTCCCCGTTGTAGGGTGTTGCAATATGTTCATGATTTGCCTATGGTGGGTTGCTTGAGTGACAGAAACATAAACCCGAGTAGGTGGGTTGTTTACGTACGGGAGTAAAGGGGACTTGATACTTAATGCTATGGTTGGGTTTTTCCTTAATGAACTTTGGTAGTTGCGGATGCTTGCCAGAGTTCCAATCATAAGTGCATATGATCCAAGTACGGAAAGTGTGTTAGCGTATGCCTCTCCCTCATTGCATATGACAAGTATCTATCATATTATATTCAATTGCCTAGGGACAATCTTTCTCTTGCGTTACACAAAAAGCTTTCTACCAAGTTATTTACTTTTATTGTTCTTTTTATTAAAACAGCACCTAACTTTTATTTCCACGTTCTTTATTATCTTGCAAAGTACTTCTAGTTTTATTCCCGCAAAGTAGTTTCATACTTGTTCTAGGTAAAGCAAACGTTAAAGTGTGCGTAGAGTTGTATTGGTGGTCGATAGAACTTGAGGGAATATTTGGTCTACCTTTAGCTCCTCGTTGGGTTCGACACTCTTACTTATCGAAAAAGGCTACAAACGATCCCCTACACTTGTGGGTTATCAAGACCTTTTTCTGGCGCCGTTGCCGGGGAGCAATAGCATGGGGTGAATATTCTCGTGGGTGCTTGTTTGCTTTATCACTAAGTAATTTTTATTTTCTGTTATTAGTTGTTTTATATCTTTAGTTATGGTTATGGAACACGAAACACCAAAAAAATTAGTGGTACTGGCTACTCATGGAGATGGGGAACCTCCTAAAACCCTCGATGCTAGTTATGTGGGACGCGTTAATTACTCCTTTGATAATCCTGAGAAATCATCATTCAACTTTATAATGGGAGACACATTGGATCAACGTGAGTACTTTAGGTATTATCGCTTGTCTCAAAAAGGGAAGCACTTATGGGATCAAATTAGAATATTGCAATGGTTTGCTTGGGATGCATGCTCGAGATGTGACTTTACTTGTTGCTCTAAGATAGAAGCTCGACACCTTCCCTTTCAATGTAAATTTAGTGATAATGAAACCTTGGCTTCTTATGCTAAAGGTATTTATGATTATTATGATGTGGAACGAATAGAAGAATTTGTTGCGTTTAAAGGTGCTTATGAAATTGCTTCTTTGCTTGAAAAGTATGATGATGATGTTCCTTACGAATCTGAAAATTTATCCATACTTAAATATTGCTATGAGAATTATGATTGCAATGCTGATATTATTGAATTTATTGAGAGAATGACCGCTGCCTTGGAAGAGACTAATATTTTGCAAGAATCTATGGAAGAAGAAATTGCTGAAACTGTGAGCTCATTAGATGAAAAAGATGAGGAGTAGAGCGAAGAACAAAAGGAGAAAGAGCAGATTAGCTACCTGTGCCCACCTTCTAATGAGAGTAACTCTTCAACTCATACATTGTTTAATTACCATTCTCACATACCGAAGGATGAATGCCATGATGAATGCTATGACCCCTTGGATTCATTTGAAATATCCCTTTTTGATGAACTTGATGCTTGCTATGCTTGTGGCCATGATGCCAATATGAATTATGCTTATAAAGATGAACTTGCTATAGTTCCTTATGTTAAGCATGAAATTGTTGATATTGTACCCACACATGATAGTCCTATTATCTTTTTGAATTCTCCCAACTACACTATATCGGAGAAGTTTGCACTTATTAAGGATTACATTGATGGGTTGCGTTTAGCTAGTACACATGATGATTTTGATGAATATAATATGCATGTGCTTGCTGCTCCTACTTGCAATTATTATGAGAGAGGAACTACATCTTCACCTCTCTATGTTTCCAATACTATAAAATTGCAAGAATTTGTTTATACTATGCATTGGCCTTTACTTAACGTGCATGAATTGTTCTTGTATGACATGCCAATGCATAGGAAGATAGTTAGACTTCGTTGTCACATGATATATATCACTTTGTGCTCACTACTAAATTACAAATCATTGTTGATTAAAATTGGCTTTGATATACCTTGGGATCCGGGTGGATCCATTAATTGAGCACTTTATGCCTAGCTTAATGGCTTTAAAGAAAGCGCTGCCAGGGAGACAACCCGGAAGTTTTGGAGAGTCATTTTATTCTGTTGTGTGCTTTTATAAATTTTAAAAACAAAAAAAAATATAGAGGGGAACCTAAAACTTCACAAAAGGAAAGGTGAAAGTGAGAGAGATGATGAGCATCGTTGAAGTGGGGGATATCCTTGAACCTTGTTCATGCCCATGGAAACTTTGTGAGTCTTGAATCACGGAAACTTTTCCAACAAAAATAATTATCTCCTTGTACAAATCCATTGTATTATAAAAATAATGTCCCAAGATTTGCCTTTAGGATGATTAGATTGCTTGTTGGTATGTGCGGTGTAAAAACAGAAACTTTGGCTGTAGTGCGTGAATTTTCATTTTTTTACTGGAACATGGAAAGTTTCTGAAATTTTTACACAGTATTGCTACACAAAATCTTTATTTCGCCCTAATTTTTCAGAATTTTTGGAGTTACATAAGTATGGTCAAAGTTCAGATTACTACAGACTGTCCTGTTTAAGAGAGATTCTGTTTTTGATGCATTGTTTTGCTTGTTTTGATGAAACTATCGATTGTATCGGTGGTATAAGCCATGGAAAAGTTATAATACAGCAGGGATAATGCAAATATAAAATATGAATGGGTTTGCAATAGTACTTAAAGTAGGAATTTGCTTTATTATACTAACGGATCTCACCAGTCTTCTGTTAAGTTTTGTGTGGATGAAGTGTTCGAACATCGAGGAGGTGTCGATATGAGGAGAAGGAGGAGAGGCAAGAGTTCAAGCTTGGGGACACCCAAGGCACCCCAAGTAAATATCCAAGGAGACTCAAGCGTCTTAGCATGGGGATGCCCAGGAAGGCATCCCATCTTTCTTCAACAAATATCGGTATGTTTTCATTTTCGTTTCATTCATGTGATATGTGTAAATCTTGGAGCGTCTTTTGTGTTTAGTTTTCACTTTTCTTTTAAGCACCATGCTGGTATGAGATATTTCATGGTTGATTTATAGAATGCTCATTGCACTTCACTTATATCTTTTGAGTATGGCTTTATAGAATGCTTCATGTGCTTCACTTATATCATTTGAAGTTTGGATTCCCTGTTTCTCTTCACATAGAAAACCGTTATTCGTACAATGTTCTTTTGCTTCACTTATATTTATTAGAGCATGGTCTTTTGTAGAAAGAATTAAACTCTCTTGCTTCACTTATATATATTTAGAGAGTCAACAGGAATTGGTCATTCACATGGTTAGTCATAAAATCCTACATAAAACTTAGGGATCACTGAATATGATATGTTTGATTCCTTGCAATAGTTTTGTGATATAGAGATGATAATATGTGGAAGGTACTAGTGGATGATTGTGTTTAGTAAGATATTGGTGTTAAGGTTTGTGATTCCCGAAGCATGCACGTATAGTCTCCCGTTATGCTAGGAAGTTGGAGCACAATTTATTCTTGATTGTCTATCTTTGTGTGAAGGTCGGGGGCGCGCGATGGTTAACTCCTACCAACCTCCCCCCTAGGAGCATGCGTAGTAATACTTTGCTTCGAGAGAGCTAATAAAACTTTTGCAATAAGTACGTGAGTTATTTATGACTAATGTGAGTCCATGGATTATACGCACTCTTACCTTTCCGCAATTTGCTAGCCTCTACGGTACCGTGCATTGCCCTTTCTCACCTCGAGAGTCGGTGCAAACTTCGTCGGTGCATCCAAACCCCGTGATATGATATACTCTATCACACATAAGCCTTATTATATCTTGCTCAAAACAGCCACCATACCTACCTATTATGGCATTTCCATAGCCATTCCGAGATATATTGCCATGCAACTTCCACCGCCTCCGTTTTGATGACTTGAGCATTCATTGTCATATTGCATTACATGATCGTAAGATAGCTAGCATAATGTTTTCATGGCTTTTCCGTTTTTTGATATCTTTGCTACGCTAGATCATTGCATTCATATAGGGTCATACTTTGTCATACTTTGTTGTAGTATTGAGTTGTAAGTAAATAGAAGTGTGATGATCATCATTATTCATTATTAGAGCATGCCCCAATGATGAAAGGATGATGGAAACTATGATTCCCCCACAAGTCGGGATGAGGCTCCGGACAAAGGAAAAAAATAGAAAAAAAGAAAAAGAAAAAAAAGAGAAAAAAAAGAAAAGAAAGAAAGAAAGAAAAAGGGGCATGCTAATTCCACACTTGTGCTTTAAAGTAGCACCATGTTTTTCATATAGAGAGTCTCATGTGTTGTCACTTTCATATACTAGTGAGAATTTTTCATATAGAGTTAGATGCATACCCACTTAGTTTCATATTGAGCTTTCATACACTTATAGCTCTTAGTGCATCCGTTGCATGGCAATCCCTACTACTCGCATTGATATCTATTGATGGCCATCTCCATAGCCCGTTGATATGCTGAGTTGATGCGAGACTTTCTTCTCCACTTTTACCCCTTTGAAACCTACCACTGATGTCTACTACGCAACCTTCTTCTTGTAGACTCGTGTTGGGCCTCCAAGCGCAGAGTTTTGTAGGACAGTAGCAAATTTCCCTCAAGTGAATGACCTAAGGTTTATCAATCCGTGGGAGGCGTAGGATGAAGATGGTCTCTCTCTAACAACCCTGCAACCAAATAACAAAGAGTCTCTTGTGTCCCCAACACACCCAATACAATGGTAAATTGTATAGGTGCACTAGTTCGGCGAACAGATGGTGATACAAGTGTAATATGGATAGTAGATATAGATTTTTGTAATCTGAAAATATAAAAACAGCAAGGTAGCAAGTAACAAAAGTGAGCAAAAACGGTATTGCAATGCTTGAAAACAAGGCCTAGGGTTCATACTTTCACTAGTGCAAGTTCTCTCAACAATACTGACATAGTTGAATCATATGTAAATCCCTCACGTGCGACAAAGAGTTCACTCCAAAGTCACAAATAGCGGAGAACAAACGAAGAAATTATTGTAGGGTACGAAACCACCTCAAAGTTATCTTTTCCGATCAATCGTATGAGCTATCCCTACAAGTGTCACGAACAGCCCTAGAGTTCGTACTAAAATAACACCTTAAGATACACATCAACCAAAACCCTAATGTCACCTAGATACTCCAATGTCACCACGAGTACCCATGGGCTTGATTATACGATATGCATCACACAATTTCAGATTCATCATGTTCAATCCAACACAAAGAACTTCAAAGAGTGCCCCAAAGTCTCTACCGGAGAGTCAAGACGAAAACGTGTGCCAACCCCTATGAATAGATTCCCAAGGTCACGGAACCCGCAAGTTGATCACCAAAACATACATCAAGTGGATCAATAGAACATCCCATTGCACCACGGATATCCCATCGCAAGACATACATCAAGTGTTCTCAAATCCTTAAAGACTCAATCCGATAAGAAAACTTCAAAGGGAAAACTCAATTCATCACAAGAAGATAGAGAGGGGAAAACTCCATGTGATTCATCTATATTAATAAAGCTCGCGGTACATCAAGATCATGTCATCTCAAGAACACGAGAAAGAGAGATCAAACACATAGCTACTAGTACATACCCTCAGCCCCGAGGGTGAACTACTCCCTCCTCGTCATGGAGACCGATGGGATGATGAAGATGGCCTCCGGTGATGGTTTCCCCCTCCGGCAGGGTGCCGGAACGGGCTCCCGATTGGTTTTTCGTGGCTACAGAGGCTTGCGGCGGCGGAACTCCCGATCTAGGTTTCTTTTCGGAGGTTTGCGTATTTATGAGAATTTTTGGCGTCGGTCTCACGTCAAGGGGGCCACGAGGCGGCGACAAGCCAGGGGGGCGCGCCCTAGGGGGGGCGCCCCCTAGGCATGTGATCGCCTCGTGGCTCTTCTGGCCCACCTCCAATGCTCCCTGGGCTTCTTCTGGTCCATAAAAAATCATCGGAAGTATTTATTCCGTTTGGACTCCGTTTGATATTCCTTTTCTGTAAAACTCAAAAACAAGGAAAAAACAAAAACTGGCACTGGGCTCTAGGTTAATAGGTTAGTCCCAAAAATAATATAAAATAGCATATTAATGCATATAAAACATACAAAACCGATAATATAATAGCATGGAACAATCAAAAATTATAGATACGTTGGAGACGTATCAAGCATCCCCAAGCTTAATTCCTGCTCGTCCTCGAGTAGGTAAATGATAAAAACAGAACTTTTGATGTGGAATGCTACCTAACATATTTATCCATGTAATTTTATTTATTGTGGCATGAATATTCAGATCCATAAGATTCAAAACAAAAGTTTAATATTGACATAAAAACAATAATACTTCAAGCATACTAATAAAGCAATCATGTCTTCTCAAAATATCATGGCCAAAGAAAGTTATCCCTACAAAATCATATAGTCTGGCTATGCTCCATCTTCATCACACAAAGTATTAAATCATGCACAACCCCGGTTTTAGCCAAGCAATTGTTTCATACTTTAGTATTCTCAAACTTTTTCAACTCTCACGCAATACATGAGCGTGAGCCATGGACATAGCACTACAGGTGGAATAGAATATGGTGGTTGTGGAGAAGACAAAAAAGAAGGATATAATCTCACACCAACTAGGCGTATCAACGGGCTATGGAGATGCCCATCAATAGATATCAATGTGAGTGAGTAGGGATTGCCATGCAACGGATGCACTAGAGCTATAAGTGTATGAAAGCCCAAAAAGAAACTAAGTGGGTGTGCATCCAACTTGCTTGCTCACGAAGACCTAGAGCAATTTTGAGGAAGCCCATCATTGGAATATACAAGCCAAGTTCTATAATGAAAAATTCCCACTAGTATATGAAAGTGACAATATAGGAGACTCTCTATCATGAAGATCATGGTGCTACTTTGAAGCACAAGTGTGGAAAAAGGATAGTAGCATTGCCCCTTCTCTCTTTTCTCTCATTTTTTTTCTTTTTTTCATTTTTTTTTCTTTTGGTGGGCATCTTTGGCCTCTTTTTTTTATTTGGGCTTCTCTGGCCTCTTTTATTTTTTTTTAAAGTCCGGAGACTCATCCCGACTTGTGAGGGAATCATAGTCTCCATCATCCTTTCCTCACATGGGACAATGCTCTATAATGATGATCATCACACTTTTATTTACTTACAACTCAAGAATTACAACTCGATAATTGAACAAGATATGACTCTATATGAATGCCTCCGGCGGTGTACCGGGATGTGCAATGATCTAGCGTAGCCATGAAAACATCATGCTAGCTATCTTACGATCATGCTAAGCAATATGACAATGATGGTGCGTGTCGTGATAAACCGAACGGTGGAAGTTGCATGGCAATATATCTTGGAATGGCTATGGAAATGCCATAATAGGTAGGTATGGTGGCTGTTTTGAGGAAGGTGGGTGTAATGCACCGGCGAAAGTTGCGCGGTACTAGAGAGCCTAGCAAAGGTGGAAGGGTGAGAGTGCGTATAATCCATGGACTCAACATTAGTCATAAAGAACTCACATACTTATTGCAAAAGTCTATTAGTCATTGAAACATAGTACTAGACGCATGCCCCTAGGGGGAGGGTTGGTAGGAGTTAACCATCGCGCGATCCCGACCTCCACACAAAGGAAGACATTCAATAAATAAATCATGCTCCGACTTCGTCACATAACGGTTCACCATACGTGCATGCTACGGGAATCACAAACTTTAACACAAGTATTTCTACCAATCCACAATTACTCACTAGCATGTCTCTAATATCACAATCTTTATATCTCAAAACAATCATAAGGAATCAAATTTCTCATAGTATTCAATGCACTTTATATGAAAGTTTTTATTATATCTCTCTTGGATGCCCATCAAATTAGGACTAAATTCATAACCTAAGCAAATTACCATGCTGTTTAGAGACTCTCAAAATAATATAAGTGAAGCATGAGAGTTCAACAATTTCTATAAAATAAAACCACCGCCGTGCTCTAAAAAGATATAAGTGAAGTACTAGAGCAAATTGACAAAGTACTCCAAAAAGATATAAGTGAAGATCAATGAGTAGTCAAAAATTTAAATAACTATGTGAAGACTCTCTCATCTAGGAATTTCAGATCTTAAGTACTTTATTCAAACAGCAAAACAAAATAAAATGACATTGCAAGGATAGCACATATCATGTGAAGAAGCAAAAACTTATGTTCAACCGATACTAACCGATAATTGTTGAAGAAGAAAGGTGGGATGCCAACCGGGGCATCCCCAAGCTTAGATGCTTGAGACTACTTGAAATATTAATTAGGGATGCCTTGGGCATCCCCAAGCTTGAGCTCTTATTGACGGTGTCCTGGACTAGGGGGTACTCACTACGTCGTCTCCCGACTAGGTTGATCAGGCCGAGGACCCCCATGGCGGTACACTCATGGGCCACTTCGGGCAGCCCATGACGCATACAAGGAAGACTCCCGAAGACTTGGTGCACAAGACGAGGACTCTTCTAAACCCTAGGCCTCCGGTGCATATATAAACCGAGGCCAGGCTAGTCATTAGATCATCTTATATTCATTAGAACAATCTCATGGTAGACACGTGTACTATGTACTATACCCCATATGAATACAATCAAAAGCAGGACGTAGGGTATTATCTCTTCGAGAGAGCCCGAACCTGGGTAAAATCCTGTGTCCATGTTACCATCGCTCCAAGACGCCTAGCTTAGGACCCCTACTACAAGATATGCCGGATTTGACACCGACATTGGTGCTTTCATTGAGAGCCTGCTGGGTAGTCGCCACAGTGCGATGGGAATTCAGATCGGCTCCATCGCGATCTACGCGTCGGAACCGAGCTACATCATCAACATCGGCATCTTCGTCGCCGGCTTGACTGGTCACCTCGGCTGGGCCGAGAACTGCGCGCCACATGGGATCATCTAGATCGGACGGGTGTCTCCATCAACATCAACTCCAATCTCAACCAAGATCATGGAAGAATCCTCCATGGTGCTGGGGGCTCAACGTCAACATTGCCCCCGCGCGATCTTGCAGTTTTTCTGGACAGTGGATTCGTGTTCGTCGTCCCGGCTCCTCGAGTGTCGTTTTGACGATTGCTTCGGTGGAATTGTGCGGAATTGAGTCTAGAACAACCCTGCAAAATTTCGTCATGTTCCGGTGGAGGAATCTCCGGCGATCTACAATATATCGGGGCCCTGTCGAATCTGGACGAGTTTAGGGCGAGGAGTCCAGCGTCTAGCTCGGACATTCGTTGGAAAATCCCACCGTTCATCGGCTGCGGAATTCCTATACCGATGATCCCTCAAAATTTTAGCTCGATCCGACCGTCCAAACTCCAGGAAACATCCGATTAGTACAACAAATTTTGGATCTATTTTCTGCGCGAAAACGAATCTGACCCGAGTTCATCTTTTCCATGAACGGGTTGTCGGACGTCCTTTTTGAAGAAAATTTTCTCATCATCTCGGTCATCCGACCAAGAGTTCGGCATCGTGAGGGCCGAATAATCATCAAGCGAACCTCGTCATCCGCGGGTTGTACGGGTCGGGCACTCCGTTGCTTCATCAAGCCAGCATTGACCTCGTCACAAATTCCGACCTGCGTCGGCATCGTTGCGCCGTTACTTTTTCAAGTTGACGTCCACCACGCCGACCTGTTTTGACACGTCGGCTGGCATGGGGCTCTAGCGTCACCTTACCGATCTGCTCTGTCACCTCGGCTAGACCGGGGGCTTCGTCATCTCCTCATCAACCTGCTCCGAAGACTTTGGCATCACCAGCCGACCTGCTTCAACACCTCGGCTGGCATGAGACTTCGGCGTCACCAGCCGACCTGCATGAGACTTCGGCGTCCGCCGATCACAGCTTCGCCACGTTAACTGGATCGAGGACTTCATCTCGCCACATCGACCGCGCAGCGTCGCCACTTCGTCAAGCCGAACTCTTCGTTCAGGCACCTCGGCGCCCAGGCCATATTCCTTTACTTATTTACTTCATTTAAATTAATTAAGCAGAAGAATTTTTTCTTTTAATTATTATCTTTCTTTGTTATTACTTTTGGCTTGCACTATTTTATGAGTGCAGGAAATCGACTTCGACTGCCGTCACGCGGTCACCCCGGCGTCACCTTGCCGACCTACTCCACCACCTCGGCTGGACCAGGGGCTTCGCCTCGCCAAATCGGCCGAGCCGTGACACTACTTCGGAGTGCCGAACTCCTCGTTTGGTCACCTCGGGACGGGCTTGGGGGCTGGGACCTCGGTCATGCCGAAGACTACACACCGGATCTGTCAAAGTTCGATGGGCGTCTTCGTCCCGCCACAAGCCCGGATCGCGTCATCGACTCCGAGCACATTAACCAGCTAAGTCAATTTCATGCTCAAAAACTTTCAGTTTTAAATTTTGTTCGGTTCGACCAAGCATTATACTTTTTTGACAAAAAGTTGTTTGCGAAAAACTTTCTTTGTCAAAACTTTGTTTGCTACAAACAAATTCCAATACCCCGTTTACTTGGGGGCTTCCTTTATGAAGCCATTCCTCTTGCATATGATTATTAATGTATCGCACCCTTCCTTGTTCGTGTTTACGCCAATATATGCATCATGTTGACTTAAGTGTTCCGCAAAGCTGGGTTGCCTTGCTCCTGTGCTTACCCCTACGTTCCCGATTGTTCGGCTAGGGTGTAAAGGGAGCACCTCTGCGATTGTTACGATCAGGTCATCCGAACTCGTACCTCAGACGGATGAAGCCGAAAGCTAGCGCTCTTACTGTTTTCAACTATGGTCGGCCACGACGGAAGACAAGCATACATAAATCTATTGCACACCCCTCATGGTAATCATGAGAACCCAAAGAAAGGAACCGTTGGCGGAACTATTTTCTTTGAAGATGCTTCTTACGTTAAATAGTAATATAGCATAAGTTCCTTGGGCGCGCTTTGTCTGTTATAGCCTAATGGCCTGATTGCCTGGTTATTCGAAACACCTCCGATATCCTCAGATGGCGTAGTAGATAACACTTTTCGGCCCTTGGCCGAAGAGGGAGAAGCCGACGGTCGGTTAAGACACGTTTAAAGTTCGGGCGAACACATATATGATATAAGTACTTCGGTACATACAATCATTATACATAAAATTCTTTTACCCGAGTCACTTGGGGGCTCTTAAATTTATATGAGCTGTTTTATAATAAATGTTTTCTTCTCAGTCATTGCAAAGTCTTTTTCTACCACTCCTTTCTCGACTCGAGTGCTTGGTCAATAGTCGGGTAGCCTCGTTTCTCTTTAAAAGCCGCTCACGTTTAGTTCGCTAAACTGGCCTGAGAAACACTCCATCTTCGGGATAGGGAGGCTGAAGCCGAAGGCTGACCCACCTGAAGTCTAGAGATCGGATGTGTCATGTTAAAGCACGACCGAAGCACGTATTAATTTTAAGACCAGTTTCGGATTGGCACAATTTTCTTTTATCTAAACATAAAGTTTTTTGCATAAATTTTGTTTTTTCCGAGCATAACTCTCGCAGTACACTTTTAAAGCATCGGCAATATCAACAGGGGGCTGCGACTAGAGCCGAACCCACCAAAAGCCAAGGCACTCCGAGGACTCCTCGGCAAAACGTTCTCGGATATTGCTTTATATGCACCAGTTTCGAATTGTGTCTTCGGTCAATAGTTGGGTTGCCCGGCTCCTGTGCTTGCCTCCTATGTTCCGCTTTGTTCGGCTAGGTGTGCAAAGGGAGAACTACTGCGATTGTGCTTCCAGCTCGAATGGTTAAGCGCCTCAGTGGAGAAAGCCAAAAACTGACTGTCACAATGAGCGTAAACTGGTCAGCGATCCGATGACTGTGTCAAACTACATATCGATAGAGGTCACCCCGTGTTAAACGATGGGCCTTTCATAAGATTGGCCGAAGTGTTATTGGTTTGACCTCGGCTGACAACGAACACTAACCGGGGGCAAGTAACTGGCCCCGAACTTTAAACTCCTATGACTAAGTGAAAGTTATAAAGCCTGCATACCTGATTGACTCGTTTCCGCTAACGCAACCGCCTCCGGGCACCGAGATGTCAGCTAAGGGTTGTATTGTTAGTACGGAAACACCATGTGTAGCATCTACAAAGGGGTGGAAGCCGACGATAGGCCACTTTCAGGTTATAAACAGTCTCAATGGAGAATTTGCCTTCCATAATTATCGTAATAAAGCCATAAATGTGCATCAATTTGACTTAAGATTTTGGCCAAGCTGGGTTGCCTGGCTCCTGTGCTTACCCCTACGTTCCCGATTGTTCGGCTAGGCGGTAAAGGGAGCACCTCTGTGATTGTTACTACCGGGTCATCCGGGTTAGTACCTCAGACTGGGTGAAGCCGAAAGCTAGCCATCTTAAAGGATATAATTGGTCGGCAACGATGGAAGTGAAAATTTCGGTTCATTATGGACCACGGAGTTCGGGAACTTTCCCCCAACTAAATCCTCAATATTTTGCTCCCACATTGATCGGAGATGGGGTTTCATGATCATGGTCAACATGACAACCCAAAGAAAGGAACCGATAGCGAGACTATTTTCTTTGGAAGATGTTTCTTACGTTAAAAAGTAATATAACATATCTCTCCGCGTACCTTTGTTTATAAAACCATATGGCCGGATTGCCTTGTTTGCCGTAAACCTTTGCCCTCATAAAGGCTTTATAAAGTGGGACAAACACTCCCCGGCTACTGGCCGAGGAGGTTGAAGCCGATGGTCGGTCAACAAAGTTTTGTACAATGCGGATCCGAGCATTAATGATGTAAAGTACTTGGATACATAGAATCATTACACATAAATTGTGAGTACAAGTCAATTTACTGCAGCCCATCTTTTAAACCGTCAAGGGCACAATCTTGTTGAGATAACCGAGCAACTGACATAACGCTCTCATAATTCCCTATTGGCATTGATTTCCTATCTATTAAGCCTCTTGAGGCCGACCTTGGCGAGCTCAGCTTTCGTTAGCTCTAGCTCCTTTAAAAGATCTTTATTCTCTTTCCGAGAAGTTTGTGTTAAACACAACAAATTTTTCTGTCAAACGGATATCGATCCTTAATTCGGCCACCCGTGCCCACATTAAGGCTTGGGGGCTACTGGGCTTCGCGCTTATCATTTACAAATATTAAAGGGGCACATCGATCCCCTGATCCGGTGTTGCCACCCGACCAATGGCTCGAGGGCCACTGCATTGCCTATTCAATGCAGAAAATTCAAAATGCTCAGTGTTCGGCTTGACCGAGCTATGGGCAGACGCGTCTTCGGACAACAATAGGTACCATATGGACCTATCCGGCATCAAGCTAATATATTACGGCAACTTCTCAAGACCCTCTCTCAAGGGCCCGCTTGTCGATCACTATTTCCTCTAATATATTACACCGCGTTTCTATTCCTAAGTATGCTGCAGAGCTAGGAGTTGATCCTCAGGCCGATTTTGTGAATCGACCTGAGTCTCAGGGGCTACTAGGATCAGCGGTTTTATGTTTTCCTTCAGGTGCATGCCGGACATTCAATGGACACACACCTTGAGGGCTACTGGCTATATATCTCGGCAGAGAATACATTGCACAAATCGGAATTAAATTCACAAAAATCAGCCCATGGCCGAGATGGTGCACCACCTCGGAAGCAGTCCGGCATAAAGCTCGGATGCAAGTGGCTGCCTCCATAGAGGGCATTTCCGGCATTAAGCTCGGTTGAACCCCTTCAACTTTTTCAAAGACCGAGGTAATCTATGACACCTCGGATGCAGTCCGGCGTTGGAGCTCGGCTGTAAAAAAGACTCTTCAGATGCAGTCCGGCGTTGGAGCTCGGCTGTAAAAAGACTCTTCGGATACAGTCCGGCGTTGGAGCTCGGATACATTCCGGCGTTGGAGCTCGGAAGTGGTCCGGCGTTGGTGCTCGGCTGCAAAAGATACCTCGGATGTAGTCCGGCGTTGGAGCTCGGATGCAAGAGGACACTGCCGCACGGGAAACACTTCGAACCCGAGATGTGGCGTAAAAAATAATAAGGCATTGATAAAGGCCGAAAACTTACAGGGGCTCCTCGGATACCCGACGTATGAGCTCTTCGGATACACCACGGCGATCCACAAGATCGGAGATGGGAAGATTTGTTGAACCAGTTTTCAAGACCGACGACCGAAGACGAAGAATAGTTCGGAAGAACCGAGGAGCGTCCCCAACTTGAAGACCAGTTCAGGGGGCTACTGACGGTGTCCTGGAATAGGGGGTACTCACTACGTCGTCTCCCGACTAGGTTGATCAGGCCGAGGACCCCCATGGCGGTACACTCATGGGCCACTTCGGGCAGCCCATGACGCATACAAGGAAGACTCCCGAAGACTTGGTGCACAAGACGAGGACTCTTCTAAACCCTAGGCCTCTGGTGCATATATAAACCGAGGCCAGGCTAGTCATTAGATCATCTTATATTCATTAGAACAATCTCGTGGTAGACACATGTACTATGTACTATACCCCATATGAATACAATCAAAAGCAGGACGTAGGGTATTATCTCTTCGAGAGAGCCCGAATCTGGGTAAAATCCTGTGTCCATGTTACCATCGCTCCAAGACGCCTAGCTTGGGACCCCTACTACGAGATATGCCGGATTTGACACCGACACTTGTGTCTCCTTAATTCCTCTCATATCATGGTTTCCCTAATTCTTATAAACTTCATCCACACAAAACTCAACAAGAACTCGTGAGATAGGTTAGTACACATAAGAATAAATCAACACTTCTTGTACTGCCAAGACAAGTTGCACAATAATTATCAAACATCATCTACTGTTTAATATCATTTCCACAATTTATATCTACCAATATAGGCTATGGAAACTATAGGATAAGTAGATAACAAAACTATGACAGCAATCTGTCCAAACAGAACAGTCTGTAGCAATTTATGAAAACAGTGTACTTCAGTAACTCAAAAAATTATGAAAATTTAGGACATGCTAAATAATTTATATGACAACACTGTGTAAAATTTTCAGAAACTTTCCATGTTCCAGTAAAATATGAAAATTCAAACACTACAGCAAAAGTTTCTGTTTTTACACAGCACACATCAAACATGCAATGCAAGCATCCTAAGGCAATTCATGGGACTTTTTATTGAAAAACAAGATTATAAATGACACCTAACATATAACAAGAAAATAAAATTATGCTCCAAGCAAAACTCATATTATGTGACGAATAAAAAATATAGCTCCAAGTAAGATATACCGATAGTGTTGAAGATGAAAGAGGGGATGCCTTCCGGGGCATCCCCAAGCTTAGGCGCTTGAGTCTTCCTTGGATATTACCTTGGGGGTGCCTTGGGCATCCCCAAGCTTAGGTTCTTTTCACTCCTTATTCTCCTCATATCGGTGTCTCACCCAAAACTTGAAAACTTCAATCACACAAAACTTAACGGAACTTCGTGAGAAGGGTTAGTGTAGTAAAGATAAATCATTCACTTAGGTACTGTCAAGACAAGATTCATAATTTTTCCCACGTCATAACTACTGTATTCTATCATTCCCATAATTTATATCACTCAATATAAGCTATAGAAACACTAAAACAAGTAAACTATGCATGCAAAACAGAATCTGTCAAAAACAGAACAGTCTGTGAAGATCTGTAGCGTAACCATACTTCCCTGTCTCTAAAACTTCTGAAAAATTAAGACAATCTAGGCAATTTGTATATCAATCATGTGTAAAAAATTAAGATCAAAATCACGTTCCAGTGAATTTACAAAATTCCTGGACTGAGAGCAAAAGTTTCTGTTTTTGCACAGAATCAAGTCAACTATCATCCACACTATCCCAAAGGCTTTACTTGGCACTTTATTGAAACAAAAGCTATAAAACATGATTATACAGTAGATTAATCATGTGGACACACAAAAACAGTAGGTATAAATATTGGGTTGTCTCCCAACAAGCGCTTTTCTTTAATGCCTTTTTAGCTACACATGATGATTTCAATGATGCTCACATAAAAGATAAGAATTGAAACATAACAGGAGCATCATGAAGCGTATGACTAGTGTCGGTGTCAAAACCGGCGGATCTCGGGTAGGGGGTCCCAAGCTGTGGGTCTTGGATCGATGGGTAACAGGAAACAAGGGAGACGGTGTTTACCCAGGTTCGGGCCCTCCTATGGAGGTAAAACCCTACGTCCTGCTTTGTTTGTATTGATGATCGTGTATCGAGTACAGAGTTGATCTACCACGAGATCGTATGTAGTGGTCTAAACCCTAAGAGCTATGCTCGTATGATGATATGATCTATGATGATCTGATTGTCCCTAATGACTAGCCTGGCCTCGGCTTATATAACACACCAGAGGCCTAGGATAACAAGAGTCCTAGTCGGCTACGTCGGTGGAGAGGAGTCCTTGTCTTGATCACCAAGTCTTGTGGAGTCTTCCTCGTATGCATCATGGGCTGTCCGAACTGGCCCATTAATGAACCGCCCTGGGGGTCCTCGGCCCGACCCACTGGTCGGGAGACGACGTGGTGAGTACCCCCTAGTCCAGGACACCGTCAGTAGCCCCCTGAACCGGTCTTCAAGTTGGGGACGCTCCTCGGTTCTTCCGAATAGTTCTTTGTCTTCGGTCGTCGGCCTTGGAAACTGGTTCAACAAATCTTCCCATCTTCGATCTTGAGGATCGCCGAGCTGAATCCAAAGAGTTCACACGTCGGGCATCCGAGGAGCCCCTTTAAGTGCTCGGCCTTTATCAATGCCTTGTAATGTTTACGCCATACTTCGGGGTCGAAGTGTTTCCCGTGCGGCGGTGTCCTCTTGCATCCGAGCTCCAATGCCAAACTGCATCTGAGGTATCTTTTTGCAGCCGAGCTCCAACGCTGATCGGCATCTGAGCGCCAATGACGTGCTGCGTTCGAGCTCCAACGCCGGATTGTGTCCGAGCTCCCACGCTGGTCGGCATCCGAGGTGCCATAAATTACCTCGGTCTCTGAAAATTCGAAGGACTTCATCCGAGCTTAAATGTCAGAATAGTCTTTTATGGAGCCAGCCATTCACATCCGAGCTTTTATGCCGGACTGCTTCCGAGGCGTCTCCGATCTTGAGCTTTATGTCGGACTGCTTCCGAGATCCAATGCCGGACTACATCCGAGCTCCAATGATGATCAGCGTCCAAGGTATCATAAACTACCTTGGACCTTAAAAAATTAAAGGAATTCATCCGAGCTTAATGTCGGAAATGCTCTCTATGGAGCCAGCCACTCGCGTCCGAGCTTTATGCCGGACTGCTTTCGAGGTGGTGCACCACCCCGACCGTGGGCTGATTTTTTGTGGATATTTTCGATTGGTGCAATTTATTCTCTGCCGAGATATATAGCCAGTAGCCCTCAAGGTGTGTGTAGGTCCATAACCCGAGATGCGCCTGAAGGAAAAAATAATAATCAAAATAAAACCACTAATCCCAGTAGCCCCTGAGACTTAGGTCGATTTGCAAAATCGGCCTGAGGATCAAGCTCTTGCTCGGCGGCATACGTTAGGGATGTAAACGCGGTACATAGTAGTTTCCGAAACTTGGGTTGGGTGCGGCCGACCAACCTAAGGATCGAATCTCCTCGGAAACCATATTGCACTTTGGATTTGCTGCATGCAATAGCCCCCGAGCCTTAATTTAGGCACGGGCGGTCGAATTAAGGATCGGTATTTGTTTGACACAAACTTTGTTACGTTCGACACAATTTATGTGTAATGATTCTATGTATCCAAGTACTTTACATCATTAATGCTCGAATCCGCATTGTACAAGACTTTGCTGACCGACCATCAGCTTCAACCTCCTCGGCCAGTAGCCGAGGAGTGTTTGCCCTACTTTATAAAGCCTTTATAAGGGCAAAGATTTACGGCAAACAAGGCAATCTGGCCATACGGTTTTATAAACAAAGGTACGCGGAGAGATATGTTATGTTACTATTTAACATAAGAAACATCTTCTGGGAAAAATTGTTCTTTTATAAGTTCCTTTTCCCAGGATATCATGTTGACCATGATTGTGAAACCTCAACTCCGATCAATGTGGGAGAAAAAATATAGAGGATTTAGTTTGGGGAATGTTCCCGAACTCTATGGTCTTTAATGAACCAAATTTTTCACTTCCGTCATTGCCGACCAATTATATTCTTAAGATGGCTAGCTTTTGGCTTCACCCACTCTGAGGTACTAACCCGGATGACCCGGAAGTAACAATCATAGAGGTGCTCCCTTTACCCCCTAGCCGAACAATCGGGAACGTAGGGGGTAAGCACAGGAGCCAGGCAACCCAGCTTGGCCAAAATCTTAAGTCAAATTGATGCATATTTATGGCTTTATAACGATGATTACGGAAAGCAGCACTCGTATATTGAATACAAATGCTTTTATGCTATATGCTATTTTGACTCCTTTGTGACCGTTTATCATTTGAGAGTGGCCCATCGTCGGCTTCTACCCCTTTGTAGATGCTACGCATGGTGTTTCCGCAGTAACAAGACAGCCCTTAGCCGACGTCTCGGTGCCCGGAGGCGGTTGTGTTAGCGGAAACGAGCCAATCAGATATCTAGGCTTTATAACTTTCACTTGGTCATGGGAGCTTAAAGTTTGGGAGGCCAGTTACTAGCCCCCGGTTAGTGTTCGGCGTCAGCCGAGGTCAAGCCGTTAACACTCCGGCCAATTTTTTGAAAGGGCCGTTGTTTAATACGGTCATCGGATCGCCGACCAGTTTATGCTCATTGTGACAGTCAGTTTTCGGCTTTCTCCACTGAGGTACTTGACCAGTTAAACCGGAAGTACAATCGCAGTGGTTCTCCCTTTGCACTCCTAGCCGAACAAAGCGGAACATAGGAGGCAAGCACAGGAGCCGGGCAACCCAACTATTGACCGAAGACACAATTCGAAACTGGTGCATATAAAGCAATATCCGAGAACGTTTTGCCGAGGACTCCTCAGAGTGCCTTGGCTTTTGGTGGGTTCGGCTCTAGTCGCAGCCCCCCGTTGATATTGTCGATACTTTAGAAGTGTATTGCGAGAGTTATGCTCGGAAAAAAAAATTATGCAAAAAACTTTATGTTTAGATAAAAGAAACTTGTGCCAATCCGAAACTGGTCTTAAAATTAATATGTGCTTCGGTCGTGCTTTAACATGATACATCCGATCTCCGGGCTCCAAGCGGGCCAGCCCTTGGCTTCAACCTCCATATCCTGAAGGCGGAGTGTTTCTCCGAGACCTGTTTAGCGAACTAAACTCGAGCGGCTTTAGAAAGAAACCAGGCTACCCGGCTATTGACCACACACTAGTGTCGGAAAAAGGAGTAGTTGAAAAAGACTTTGCAACGACTAAGAAGAAAACATTTATTATAAAACGGCTCATACAAATTTAAGAGCCCCCAAGTGACTTGGGTAAAAGAATTTTATGTATAATGATTGTATGTACTGAAGTACTTATATCATATATGTGTTCGCCCGAACTTTAAACGCGTCTTAACCGACCGTCGGCTTCTCCCTCTTCGGCCAAGGGCCGAAAAGTGTTATCTACTACGCCATTCGAGGATATCGGAGGTGTTATCTACTACGCCATTCATGATTACCATGAGGGGTGTGCAATAGATTTATGTATGCTTGTCTTCCGTCGTGGCCGACCATAGTTGAAAACAGTAAGAGCGCTAGCTTTCGGCTTCACTCGTCTGAGGTACGAGTTCGGATGGCCCGATCGTAACAATCGCAGAGGTGCTCCCTTTACTCCCTAGCCGAACAATCGGGAACGTAGGGGTAAGCACAGGAGCAAGGCAACCCAGCTTTGCGGAACACTTAAGTCAACATGATGCATATATTGGCGTAAACACGAACAAGGAAGGGTGCGATACATTAATAATCATATGCAAGAGGAATGCCTTCATAAAGGAAGCCCCCAAGTAAACGGTGTATTGGAATTTGTTTGTAGCAAACAAAGTTTTGACAAAGAAAGTTTTTTGCAAACAACTTTTTGTCAAAAAAGTATAATGCTTGGTCGAACCGAACAAAATTTAAAACTGAAAGTTTTTGAGCATGAAAGCGACTTAGCTGGTTAATGTGCTCGGAGTCGATGACGCGATCCGGGCTTGTGGCGGGACGAGGACGCCCATCGAACTTTGACATATCCGGTGTGTAGTCTTCGGCATGACCGAGGTCCCAGCCCCCAAGCCCGTCCCGAGATGACCGAACGAGGAGTTCGGCACTCCAAAGTAGTGTCACGGCTCGGCCGATTTTGCGAGGCGAAGCCCCTGGTCCAGCCGAGGTGGTGGAGTAGGTCGGCAAGGTGACGCCGGGGTGACCGCGTGACGGCAGTCGAAGTCGATTTCCTGCACTCATAAAATAGTGCAAGCCAAAAGTAATAACAAAGAAAGATAATAATTAAAAGAAAAAAAATCTTCTACTTAATTAAATTAAATGAAGTGAATAAGTAAAGGAATATGGCCTGGGCGCCGAGGTGCCTGGACGAAGAGTTCGGCTTGACAAAGTGGCGACGCTGCACGGTCGATGTGGCGAGATGAAGTCCTCGATCCAGTTAACATGGCGAAGCTGTGATCGGCGGACGCCGAAGTCTCATGCAGGTCGGTTGGTGACGCCGAAGTCTCATGCCAGCCGAGGTGTTGAAGCAGGTCAGCTGGTGATGCCGAAGTCCCCGGAGCAAGTTGATGAAGGGATGCCAAAGCCCCCAGTCTAGCCGAGGTGACGGAGCAGATCGGTAAGGTGATCCTAGAGCCCCATGTCAGCCGACGTGTCAAAGCGGGCCGGCGTGGTGGATGTCAGCTTGAAAAAGTAACGGCGCGGCGATGCCGACGTAGGTCGGAATTTGTGACGAGGTCGATGCTGGCTTGATGAAGCAACGGAGCGCCCGACCCGTACAACCCGCGGATGACGAGGTTCGCTTGATGAAGCAATGGAGCGCCCAACCCGTACAACTCTCGAGGAAACGGGGACGATGAACACAAATTCGCTGTCCAGAAAAACTGCAATCTGCAGACGAGCCATCGATCCTTCTAGCGATCCCACAATGGAACTCTCAATGAAAGCACCAATGTCGGTGTCAAAACCGGCGGATCTCGGGTACGGGGTCCCAAGCTGTGGGTCTTGGATCGATGGGTAACAGGAGACAAGGGAGACGGTGTTTACCCAGGTTCGGGCCCTCCTATGGAGGTAAAACCCTACATCCTGCTTTGTTTGTATTGATGATCGTGTATCGAGTACAGAGTTGATCTACCACGAGATCGTATGTAGTGGTCTAAACCCTAAGAGCTATGCTCGTATGATGATATGATCTATGATGATCTGATTGTCCCTAATGACTAGCCTGGCCTCGGCTTATATAACACACCAGAGGCCTAGGATAACAAGAGTCCTAGTCGGCTACGTCGGTGGAGAGGAGTCCTTCTCTTGATCACCAAGTCTTGTGGAATCTTCCTCGTATGCATCATGGGTTGTCCGAACTGGCCCATTAATGAACCGCCCTGGGGGTCCTCGGCCCGACCCACTGGTCTCCATGACGAGGAGGGAGTAGTTCACCCTCGGGGCAGAGGGTATGTACCAGTAGCTATGTGTTTGATCTCTCTCTCTCGTGTTCTTGAGATGAATCATATGGAGTTTTCCCCTCTCTATCTTCTTGTGATGAATTGAGTTTTCCCTTTGAAGTTTTCTTATCGGATTGAGTCTTTAAGGATTTGAGAACACTTGATGTATGTCTTGCGATGGGATATCCGTGGTGACAATGGGATGTTCTATTGATCCACTTGATGTATGTTTTGGTGATCAACTTGCGGGTTCCGTGACCTTGGGAATCTATGCATAGGGGTTGGCACACGTTTTCGTCTTGACTCTCCGGTAGAAACTTTGGGGCACTCTTTGAAGTTGTTTGTGTTGGATTGAACATGATGAATCTGAAATTGTGTGATGCATATCGTATAATCAAGCCCATGGGTACTCGTGGTGACATTGGAGTATCTAGGTGACATTAGGGTTTTGGTTGATGTGTATCTTAAGGTGTTATTTTAGTACGAACTCTAGGGCTGTTCGCGACACTTATAGGGATAACTCATACGATTGATCGGAAAAGATAACTTTGAGGTGGTTTCGTACCCTACAATAATTTCTTCGTTTGTTCTCCGCTATTTGTCACTTTGGAATGAACTCTTTGTCGCACGTGAGGGATTTACATATGATTCAACTATGTCAGTATTGTTGAGAGAACTTGCACTAGTGAAAGTATGAATCCTAGGCCTTGTTTTCAAGCATTGCAATACCGTTTTTGCTCACTTTTGTTACTTGCTACCTTGCTGTTTTTATATTTTCAGATTACAAAAATCTATATCTACTATCCATATTACACTTGTATCACCATCTCTTCGCCGAACTAGTGCACCTATACAATTTACCATTGTATTGGGTGTGTTGGGGACACAAGGGACTCTTCGTTATTTGGTTGCGGGGTTGTTAGAGAGAGACCATCTTCATCCTACGCCTCCCACGGATTGATAAACCTTAGGTCATCCACTTGAGGGAAATTTGCTACTGTCCTACAAAACTTTGCGCTTGGAGGCCCAACACGAGTCTACAAGAAGAAGGTTGCGTAGTAGACATCAGTGGTAGGTTTCAAAGGGGTAAAAGTGGAGAAGAAAGTCTCGCATCAACTCAGCATATCAACGGGCTATGGAGATGGCCATCAATAGATATCAATGCGAGTAGTAGGGATTGCCATGCAACGGATGCACTAAGAGCTATAAGTGTATGAAAGCTCAATATGAAACTAAGTGGGTATGCATCTAACTCTATATGAAAAATTCTCACTAGTATATGAAAGTGACAACACATCAGACTCTCTATATGAAAAACATGGTGCTACTTTGAAGCACAAGTGTGGAATTAGCATGCACCTAAGTCTCAGGGGCTACTGGGATTAGTGGTTTTATTTTGATTATTATTTTTTCCTTCAGGCGCATCTCGGGTTATGGACCGACACACACCTTGAGGGCTACTGGCTATATATCTCGGCAGAGAATAAATTGCACCAATCGAAAATATCCACAAAAAATCAGCCCACGGTCGGGGTGGTGCACCACCTCGAAAGCAGTCCGGCATAAAGCTCGGGCGCAAGTGGCTGGCTCCATAGAGAGCATTTCCGACATTAAGCTCGGATGAATTCCTTTAATTTTTTAAGGTCCAAGATAGTTTATGATACCTTGGACGCTGATCATCATTGGAGCTCGGATGCAGTCCGGCATTGGAGCTCGGAAGCAGTCCGGCATAAAGCTCAAGATCGGAGATGCCTCAGAAGCAGTCCGGCATAAAAGCTCGGATGTGAATGGCTGGCTCCATAAAAGACTATTCCGACATTTAAGCTCGGATGAAGTCCTTCGAATTTTCAGAGACCGAGGTAATTTATGGCACCTCGGATGCCGACCAGCGTTGGAGCTCGGACACAATCCGGCGTTGGAGCTCGGACGCAGCCCGTCATTGGCGCTCAGATGCCGATCAGCGTTGGAGCTCGGCTGCAAAAAGATACCTCAGATGCAGTTCGGCGTTGGAGCTCGGATGCAAGAGGACACCGCCGCACGGGAAACACTTCGACCCCGAAGTATGGCGTAAACATTACAAGGCATTGATAAAGGCCGAGCACTTAAAGGGGCTCCTCGGATGCCCGACGTGTGAACTCTTTGGATTCAGCTCGGCGATCCTCAAGATCGAAGATGGGAAGATTTGTTGAACCAGTTTCCAAGGCCGACGACCGAAGACAAAGAACTGTTCGGAAGAACCGAGGAGCGTCCCCAACTTCAAGACCGGTTCAGGGGGCTACTGACGGTGTCCTGAACTAGGGGGTACTCACCACGAATGATGAAGATGGCCTCCGGTGATCGTTTCCCCCTCCGGCAGGGTGCCGGAATGGGCTCCCGATTGGTTTTTCGTGGCTACGGAGGATTGCGGCGGCGGAACTCCCGATCTAGGTTTCTTTTCGGAGGTTTGCGTATTTATGAGAATTTTTGGCGTCGGTCTCACGTCAAGGGGGGCCACGAGGCGGCGACAAGCCAGGGGGGCGCGCCCTAGGGGGGGTGCCCCCTAGGCTTGTGATCGCCTCGTGGCTCTTCTGGCCCACCTCCAATGCTCCCTGGGCTTCTTCTGGTCCATAAAAAATCATCGTAAGTTTTTATTCCGTTTGATATTCCTTTTCTGTAAAACTCAAAAACAAGGAAAAAACAAAAACTGGCACTGGGCTCTAGGTTAATAGGTTAGTCCCAAAAATAATATAAAATAGCATATTAATGCATATAAAACATCCAAAACCGATAATATAATAGCATGGAACAATAAAAAATTATAGATACGTTGGAGACGTATCAACTACCATATTCTATTCCACCCATAGTGCTATATCCATGGCTTGCGCTCATGTATTGCGTGAGAGTTGAAAATGCTGAAGCGCGTTAAAAAGTATGAACCAATTGCTTGGCTGACACCGGGGTAGTACATGATTTATACTTTGTGTTAAGATGACAGAGCATGACAAGGCTATATGATTTTGTAGGGATAGCGTTCTTTAGCCTTGATATTTTGAAAGACATGATTGTTTGTTGGGATGCTTGAGTATTAATGTCTTTATGTCAAAACTAGACTATTGCTTTGAATCACTTGTGTCTTAATATTCATGCCATGATTAGATATATGATCAAGATTATGCTAGGTAGCATTCCACATCAAAAATTATCTTTTTTATCATTTACCTACTCGAGGACGAGCAGGAATTAAGCTTGGGAATGCTGATACGTCTCCGTCGTATCTATAATTTTTTATTGTTTCATGCCAATATTATACAACTTTCACATATTTTTGGCAACATTTTATATGATTTATTGGACTAACCTATTGATCCAGTGCCCAGTGCCAGTTCCTGTTTGTTGCATGTTTTTTTGTTTCGCAGAATATCCATATCAAACGAAGTCCAAATGCGATAAACATTTACGGAGATTTTTTGGAATATTTCTGAATTTTGATAAGTGGAATAAACGCAATCGGAGGCCCACAACCCCCACAAGACACCAGGGCGCGGCCAGGGAGCCCAGGCGTGCCCTGGTGGGTTATGCTCACCTCGTATGTCGGTTGGAGCTCTCCTTTGGCCGCAAGGAAGCTAATTTTTGGATAAAAATTTCCTCAAAATTTCAGCCCGATCGGAGTTACAGATCTCCGGGAATATAAGAAACGGTTTTCGGCCAGAAAACAGGAACGTCAAACAGAAGAGAACAGAGAGGGAGATCCAATCTAGGAGGGGCTCCTGCCCCTCCGCCGCCATGGAGGCCATGGACCAGAGGGGGAACTCTCCTCCCATCTAGGGGGGAGGCCAAGGAAGAAGAAGAAGGAGGGGGGCATTCTCCCCCTCTCTCCCGGTGGCGCCGGAACGCCGCCGGGGCAAGCATCGTGACGGCGATCTACATCAACAATCTTGCCGCCGTCAACACCAACTCTCTCCCCCTCTATGCAGCGGTGTAACACCTCTCTTCCCCGCTGTAATCTCTACTTAAACATGGTGCTCAACTCCATATATTATTTCCCAATGATATTTGGCTATCCTATGATGTTTGAGTAGATCCCTTTTGTCCTATGGGTTAATTGTGGTATGATGTTATGGATGTGAGTTGTATGTTGATATGGTGCTGTCCTATGGTGCCCTCCGTGTCGCGCAAACGTGAGGGATCCCCGCTGTAGGGTGTTGCAATATGTTCATGATTTGCCTATGGTGGGTTGCTTGAGTGACAGAAACATAAACCCGAGTAGGTGGGTTGTTTGCGTATGGGAGTAAAGGTTACTTAATACTTAATGCTATGGTTGGGGTTTTCCTTAATGAACTTTGGTAGTTGCGGATGCTTGCCAGAGTTCCAATCATAAGTGCATATGATCCAAGTACGGAAAGTGTGTTAGCGCATGCCTCTCCCTCATTGCATATGACAAGTATCTATCATATTATATTCAATTGCCTAGGGACAATCTTTCTCTTGTGTTACACAAAAAGATTTCTACCAAGTTATTTACTTTTATTGTTCTTTTATTAAAACAGCACCTAACTTTTATTTCCACGTTCTTTATTATCTTGCAAAGTACTTCTAGTTTTATTCCCGCAAAGTAGTTTCATACTTGTTCTAGGTAAAGCAAACGTTAAAGTGTGCGTAGAGTTGTATCGGTGGTCGATAGAACTTGAGGGAATGTTTGTTCTACCTTTAGCTCCTCGTTGGGTTATCAGTAGTTACCTTTGTTCTTGAGGTCACGGGAGAAGTCATGTTGCAAGTAATCATGTGAATTTGGTATGTGTTCGATATTTTGATGATATGTATGTTGTGATTCCCTTAGTGGTGTCATGTGAACGTCGACTACATGACACTTCACCATTCATGGGCCTAAGGGAAGGCATTGTGGAGTAGTTATTAGATGATGGGTTGCTAGAGTGACAGAAGCTTAAACCCTAGTTTATGCGCTACTTCGTAAGGGGCCGATTTGGATCCACATATTTAATGCTATGGTTAGACTTTGTCTTAATACTTTTCTCGTAGTTGCGAATGCTTGCGAGGGGGTTAATCATAAGTAGGTTGTTAGTTCAAGTAAGAACAGCACCTTAGCACCGGTCCACCCACATATCAAATTATCAAAGTAGCGAACACGAATCAAACCAACATGATAAAAGTGACTAGACGAAATTCCCATGTACCCTAAAGAACACTTTGCCTATTGCTAGTGATTGTTCTGGCCTGTCCTTTGCCTCAAAAGGATTGGGCTACCTTGATGCACCTTCTGTACCGTTACCGTTACTTGCTTGCTACCAATTATCTTGCTATCAAACTATCTGTTACCTACAATTTCAGTGCTTGCAGAAATTACCTTGCTGAAAACCGCTTGTCATTTCCTTCTGCTCCTCGTTGGGTTCGACACTCTTACTTATCGAAAGGACTACGATTGATCCCCTATACTTGTGGGTCATTAACGATGACATGATGTAGACAAACTAAATCCAATTAATATGAATGAACCCCATCGTTTTACCCTTAGTGGCAGCAATACACTACATGTCATGTCCCTTTCAGTCACTGGGATTGAGTACCGCAAGATTAAACCCACTACAACACACCACTCCCACTTGAAGATAAATCAATCTAGTTGCCCAAACCAAACCGATAGATCGGAGAGCATTATGAAGCTATAACAATCATGCAAATAAAATACTAGCAAGTATTCAATATCTTTTCATGAATAATCTGAACATAAACACACAATTCATCGGATCCCAACAAATACACTGCAAAGATTGATTACATAAGATAGATCACCGCGGGAATCGCGGTGATCTTGGCATTAAAGAACATAGAGAGAGATATCCATCTAGGTACTAACTACGGACCTGTGTAGGTCTGTGGTGAACTACTCCAACATCACCATGGCAGCGGCAAGATGGATGTAGAGGCCCTCCGTGATCGATCCCCCCTTCGACAAGGCACCGGAACAGGGCTCCAGATGGGCACACGGAAGAACAGAGACTTACGGCGGCGGAAAAAGTGTTTCGGGACGCTCCCTAGGGTTTTGGGGATATATGAGAATTAATAGCGAAGAGATCAGGGCCAGAGGAGCTGGGAGGTGGCCCCAAGCCATCAGGGTGCGGCCACCCCCCTGGGCGCGCCCTGTTGGCTTGGGGGCATTTCGTGTGCCCTCCGGTCTTCCTTCGAAGCTTCCAGGTCTTATTTTTGTCCATACAAATCATCAAAAAGTTTCGGGGTATTTGGACTTCGTTTGGTACAGTATTCCTGAAAAGCCAAAAACATGCAGAAAACAGCAATTGGCACATGGCACTGGGTTAATAGGTCAGTGCTCAAAAATAATATAAACATCAAGTAAATGACTAAAAGGTATCCTAGAATGATAATATAATAGCATGGAACAATAAAAAATTATAGATACGTTGGATAGGTATCAACCTCCAGAGACTCCATAGGTTCCTCTCCCATGACGATTTCCTCAATTCCCTCTCTTTCAAGCTCCATTTGTTGCAGCCAAACCTCGTCCTCAATATTGTTGGAGGAGGACGACGACATAGCTCCCACGCTTCAGAAAATATGTCACAAAAACAACGCGAAACAAGAACATAGGAGAAACTTGCGATGCGGTGATCAAAACATACGGGAGTATATATAATGAATTTTTCCAGGTCAGAATACGAGTCCTGGAAGATAACAGAGTCCGGGAGGCACACGAGGTGCTCTCAAGGCAACCAGGCACGCCCAGGGGGGGTAGGGCACGCCCTGTTGCCTTGGGACTCCTTCGTGGGTCCCCTCAACTCGTTCTTATTTTTGTAATTTTTCTAATATTCCAAAACTGACACAAATAATTTTCATGGAATTTTTTAAGTCGGTTTACTTACCATAAATACATACCTCCTTTCGGGGTTCTGGAGTGTCCCGGAAGGTCTTTTCTATGTATTCTTTCAGTGACATGACTTGAATAACATTAATGGGCATACCTGAGATATAATGCTTAGTTCTCTTCCCATTAACCACTCTCGGATTTGTGCCTTCGACATTGTTAATCTTAATAGATCCCGAGTGATAAACTTCTTCGACGATATATGGTCCTTCCCATTTGGAGAGAAGTTTTTGTGCAAAAAATCTGAAACGAGAATTGTACAATAGAACTTGATCGCCAATTTTATTCCCGTTTTGGATTCTTTTGTCATGCCATCTTTTAACTTTTTCTTTAATCAACTTGTCATTTTCATTAGCTTGTATCCTCCATTCATCTAGAGAGCTAATATCAAATAACCTCTTCTCACCGACAAGTTTGAAATCATATTTAAGTTCTTTAATTGCCAAATACACTTTATGTTCTAGCTCAAGAGGTAAATGACATGCTTTTCCATAGACCATTTTATACGGGGACATTCCCATAGGGTTTTTACAAGCAGTTCTATAAGCCCATAATGCATCATCAAGTTCCTTAGACCAATTCTTTCTAGATCCATTAACAGTCTTCTACAAGATCAATTTTATTTCTCTATTACTCAACTCAACTTGACCACTAGACTAAGGATGATAAGGTGATGCAATTCTATGGTTGACATCATATTTAGCTAGAAGTTCACAGAAAGCACCATGAATAAAATGTGAACCACCGCCAGTCATTAAATATCCAGGGACTCCAAACCTCAGGAAAATAACATCTTTAAGCATTTTAATAGAGGTGTTATGATCAGCACTACTAGTTGGAATAGCTTCTACCCACTTACTAACATAATCAATAGCAACTAGAATATGAGTATACCCATTAGAGGAAGGAAAAGGTCCCATATAATCAAAGCCCCAAACATCAAATGGTTCAATAACAAGTGAATAATTCATAGGCATTTCCTGACATTTATCAATATTACCAATTCTTTGACATTCATCACAAGAGAGGACAAACTTACGAGCATCTTTGAAAAGAGTAGGCCAGTAAAAACCAGACTGTAGTACCTTATGTGCAGTTATGTCACCGGCGTGATGCCCTCCGTATGCCTCGGAATGACACTTCCGTAGGAATTGTTCCTGTTCATGCTCGGGTACACAACGTCTAATAACACCAAATACTCCTTCTTTATATAGATGTGGGTCATTCCAAAAGTAATGTCTTAAATCAAAGAAAAACTTTATCTTTTGTTGGTATGTGAAACTAGGTGGCATATATTTAGCAACAACGTAATTAACATAATCTGCATACCAAGGAGTATTACAGGAAGCATTTATAACAGCTAATTGCACATCAGGAAAATTATCATCAATAGATAGTGGGTCATCAAGAACATTTTCCGTCTTAGACAAGTTATCTGCTACATGATTCTCAGCTCCCTTTCTATCAACAATATGCAAATCAAACTCTTTAAGTAGAAGAACCCACCTAATTAGTCTAGGCTTAGCATCTTTCTTTTCCATTAGGTATTTAATAGCAGCATGATCTGTGTGAATAGTAACTTTTGAATCAACAATATAAGGTCTAAACTTATCACATGCAAACACAAGTGCTAAAAATTCCTTCTCAGTAGTAGCATAATTTCTTTGAGCACGGTCTAAAATCTTACTAGCATAATGAATAACATTCAATTTCTTGTCTACCCTTTGCCCTAGAACAGCACCAACAGCATAATCACTAGCATCACACATGATTTCAAATGGCATGTTCCAATCAAGTCGTTGAACAATAGGTGCATAAATCAAAGCTTTCTTAAGTATTTTCGAAGGCCTCTTGTCGATTCTGAATCCGGCATATCTCGTAGTAGGGGTCCTAAGCTAGGCATCTTGGAGCGATGGTAACATGGACACAGGATTTTACCCAGGTTCGGGCTCTCTCGAGGAGATAATATCCTACGTCCTGCTTTTGATTGTATTGATATGGGGATAGTACATAGTACAGGTATCTACCACAAGATTGTTGTAATGAATAGGAGATTCTCTATTAACTAGTCTGGCCTCGGTTTATATAATGCACTAGAGGCCTATGATTTAGAAGAGTCCTTGTCTTGTGCGCCAAGTCTTGTTGAGTCTTCCTTGTATGTGTCATGGGCTACCCGAAGTGGCCCATTAATGAACCGCCATGGGGGTCCTCGGCCCGACCCACTGGTCGGGAGACGACGTGGTGAGTACCCCCCTAGTCCAGGACACCATCAGTAGCCCCCTGAACCGGTCTTCAAGTTGGGGACGCTCCTCGGTTCTTCCGAACAATTCTTTGTGTTCGATCGTCAGTCTTGAATACTGGTTCAACAAATCTTCCCATGTCCGATCTGGTGGATCGCCGAGCTGAATCTGAAGAATTCCCACGTTGGGCATCGGAGGAGCCCTTTAAGTTTTTGGCCTTTATCAATGCCTTGTTATTTTTTATGCCACACCTCGGGTTTGAAGTGTTTCCCGTGCGGCGGTGTCCTCTTGTGTCCGAGCTTCAACGCTGAACTGCATCCGGGGTGTCTTTTTGCAACCGAGCTCAGACGTCGAACAACAGTCGAGGTGTCTTTTTGCGGCCGAGCTCCAACGCTGGTCGGCATCCGAAGTGTCATAGATTACCTCGGTCTCTGAAAATTTGAAGGAGTTCATCCGAGCTTAAATGTCGGAATAGTATTTTATGGAGCCAGCCATTCGCATCCGAGCTTTATGCCGGGCTGCTTCCGAGGTGGTGCACCACCTCGGTCTCGGGCTGTTTTTTGCGGAATGTATTTTTGATCGCCGCAATTTTTTACTACCGAGATGTATAGCCAGTAGCCCTCAAGGTGTGTGTCGGTCTAAAACCCAAGATGCACCTGAAGTAAAACATAAAACCGCTGATCCCAGTAGCCCCTGAGGCTCAGGTCGATTCACGAAATCAGCCTGTGGATCAAGTCCTTGCTCGTCAGCATACTTTAGTAATAAAAAACGCGGTGTGTTGTAGACCCTGAGACTAAGGTTGGGTGCGACCGACCGACCTGAGGATCGAATCTCCTCGAAAACCGTATTGTAGATTGAATTTGCTGCAATGAATAGGCAATGTATTATCCCCCGAGCCTTAATTTGGGCACGGGTGATCGAATTAAGGATCGATATTTGTTTGACACAAACTTTGTTTGACACAATTTATGTGTAATGATTCTATGTATCCAAGTACTTTACATCATTAATGCTCGGATCCGCATTGTACAAGACTTTGTTGACCGACCGTCAACTTCAACCTCCTCGACCAGTAGCCGAGGAGTGTTTGTCCTACTTTATAAAGCCTTTATAAGGGCAAAGATTTACGACAAACAAGGCAATCCGGCCATACGGTTTTATAAACAAAGGTACGCGGAGAGATATGTTATATTACTTATTTAACGTAAGAAACATCTTCTGGGAAAAATAGTTCATTTATAAGTCCCTTTTCCCAGGATATCATGTTGACCATGATCGTAAAACCTCAACTCCGATCAATGTGGGAGGAAAATATTGAGGATTTAGTTCGGGGAATGTTCCCGAACTCTATGGTCTTTAATGAAACGAAATTTTCACTTCCGTCATTGCTGACCAATTATTTTCTTAAGATGACTAGCTTTCGGCTTCATCCAGTCTGAGGTACTAACCCGGATGACCCGGAAGTAACAATCACAGAGGTGCTCCCTTTACCCCCTAGCCGAACAATCGGGAACGTAGGGGGTAAGCACAGGAGCCAGGCAACCCAGCTTGGTCAAAATCTTAAGTCAAATTGATGCATATTTATGGCTTTATAACGATGATTATGGAAGGCAGCACTCACATATTGAATACAAATTCTTTTATGCTATATGCTATTTTGACTCCCTTGTGACCGTTTATCATTTGAGAGTGGCCCATCGTCGGCTTCTACCCCTTTGTAGATGATACGCATGGTGTTTCCGCAGTAACAAGACAACCCTTAGCCGGCGTCTCATGTTGGAAATATGCCCTAGAGGCAATAATAAAATGGTTATTATTATATTTCCTTGTTCATGATAATTGTCTATTGTTCATGCTATAATTGTATTAACCGGAAACCGTAATACATGTGTGAATACATAGACCACACCATGTCCCTAGTGAGCCTCTAGTTGACTAGCTCGTTGATCAATAGATGGTCATGGTTTCCTGACCATGGACATTGGATGTCGTTGATAACGGGATCACATCATTAGGAGAATGATGTGATGGACAAGACCCAATCCTAAGCATAGCACAAGATCGTGTAGTTCGTCTGCTAGAGCTTTTCTAATGTCAAGTATCATTTCCTTAGACCATGAGATTGTGCAACTCCCGGATACCGTAGGAATGCTTTGGGTGTATCAAACGTCACAACGTAACTGGGTGACTATAAAGGTGCACTACAGGTATCTCCGAAAGTGTCTGTTGGGTTGGCACGAATCGAGACTGGGATTTGTCACTCCGTGTGACGGAGAGGTATCTCTGGGCCCACTCGGTAATACATCATCATAATGAGCTCAATGTGACTAAGGAGTTAGTCACGGGATCATGTGTTATGGAACGAGTAAAGAGACTTGCCGGTAACGAGATTGAACAAGGTATAGGGATACCGACGATCGAATCTCGGGCAAGTAACATACCGATGGACAAAGGGAATTGTATACGGGATTAATTGAATCCCCGACATCGTGGTTCATCCGATGAGATCATCGTGGAACATGTGGGAGCCAATATGGGTATCCAGATCCCACTATTGGTTATTGGCCGGAGAGGTGTCTCGGTCATGTCTGCATGGTTCCCGAACCCGTAGGGCCTACACACTTAAGGTTCGGTGACGCTAGAGTTGTAATGGGAATTGTATGTGGTTACCGAAAGTTGTTCGGAGTCCCGGATGAGATCCCGGACGTCACGAGGAGTTCCGGAATGGTCCGGAGGTAAAGATTTATATATGGGAAGTCCTACTTTGGCCACCGGAAAATGTTCGGGATTTTTCGGTATTGTACCGGGAAGGTTCTAGAAGGTTCCGAAGTGGGGCCCACCTGCATGGGGGGGCCCACATGAACGTGGGTAGTGGGGGCAAGGCCCCACACCCCTGGTCAAGGCGCACCAAGATCCCCCCTTAGAAGGAACAAGATCATATCCCGAAGGGATAAGATCAACATCCCTAAAAAGGGGGGATAACAATCGGTGGGGAAGGGAAAGGATGGGATTTCTTTCCTCCCACCTTTGGCAACGCCCCAATGGACTTGGAGGACAAGAAACCAGCCCCCTCCACCCCTATATATAGTGGGGAGGCGCATGGGAGCTGAACCCCTTCCCTGGCGCAGCCCTCCCCCCTCCTACACCTCCTCCTCCTCCGTAGTGCTTAGCGAAGCTCTGCCGGAGAACCACGAGCTCCACCGCCACCACGCCGTCGTGCTGCCGAAGCTCTCCCTCAACTTCTCCTCTCCCCTTGCTGGATCAAGAAGGAGGAGACGTCCCCGGGCTGTACGTGTGTTGAACGCGGAGGCGCCGTCCGTTCGGCGCTTGGATCGGATCTTCCACGATTTGAATCGCCGCGAGTACGACTCCATCAACCGCGTTCTTTGCAACGCTTCCGCTTAGCGATCTTCAAGGGTATGAAGATGCACTCCCTCTCTCTCGTTTCTAGCATCTCCTAGATTGATCTTGGTGACACGTAGGATTTTTTTTGAATTATTACTACGTTCCCCAACAGTGGCATCATGAGCTAGGTCTATGCGTAGATTCTATGCACGAGTAGAACACAAGTAGTTGTGGGCGATGATTTGGTCAATTTGCTTGTCGTTACTAGTCCTATCTTGATTCGGCGGTATTGTGGGATGAAGTGGCCTGGACCGACTTTACACGTACGCTTACGTGAGACTGGTTCCACCGCCTGACATGCACTTGTTGCATAAGGTGGCTAGCGGGTGTCTGTCTCTCCCACTTTAGTCGGATCGGATTCGATGAAGAGGGTACTTATGAAGGGTAAATAGCAATTGGCATATCACCGTTGTGGCTTTTGCGTAGGTAAGAAACGTTCTTGCTAGAAACCCATAGCAGCCACGTAAAACTTGCAACAACAATTAGAGGACGTCTAACTTGTTTTTGCAGGGTATGCTATGTGATGTGATATGGCCAAAAGGATGTGATGAAATATATGTGATGTATGAGATTGATCATGTTCTTGTAATAGGAATCACGACTTGCATGTCGATGTGTATGACAACCGGCAGGAGCCATAGGAGTTGTCTTAATTTATTGTATGACCTGCGTGTCAATCAAAAACGCCATGTAATTACTTTACTTTATTGCTAACTGTTAGCCATAGTAGTAGAAGTAATAGTTGGCGAGACAACTTCATGAAGACACGATGATGGCGATCATGATGATGGAGATCATGGTGTCGTGCCGGTGACGATGGTGATCATGCCGCGCCCCAAAGATGGAGATCAAAGGCGCAAGATGATATTGGCCATATCATGTCACTTTATAATTTGCATGTGATGTTTATCATGTTTTTACATCTTATTTGCTTAGAACGACGGTAGCATAAATAAGATGATCCCTCACTAAAATTTCAAGAAATGTGTTCCCCCTAAGTGTGCACCGTTGCGAAGGATCGTTGTTTCGAAGCACCACGTGATGATCGGGTGTGATAGATTCTAACGTTCGCATACAACGGGTGTAAGCCAGATTTACACACGCGAAACACTTAGGTTGACTTGACGAGCCTAGCATGTACAGACATGGCCTCGGAACACAAGAGACCTAAAGGTCGAACATGAGTCGTATAGTAGATGCGATCAACATGGAGATGTTCACCATTGATGACTAGTCCGTCTCACGTGATGATCGGACACGGACTAGTCGATATGGATCATGTATCACTTAGATGACTAGAGGGATGTCTATCAGAGTGGGAGTTCATTAAATAATTTGATTAGATGAACTTAATTATCATGAACTTAGTCTAAAATTGTCTTTACAATCTATCTTGTAGATCCAATGGCCCACGCTAATGTTGCCCTCAACTTCAACGCGTTCCTAGAGAAAACCAAGCTGAAAGACGATGGAAGCAACTATACGGACTGGGTCCGTAACTTGAGGATCATCCTCATAGCTTCCAAGAAAGCATATGTCCTTGATGCACCGCTAGGTGACGCACCCATTTTCCCAGCAACTCAAGACGTTATGAACGCCTGGCAGTCGCGTAGTGATGATTACTCCCTGGTTCAGTGCGGCATGCTTTACAGCTTAGAACCGGGGCTCCAAAAGCGTTTTGAGCAACACGGAGCATATGAGATGTTCCAAGAGCTGAGAATGGTTTTCCAAGCTCATGCCCGGGTCGAGAGATATGAAGTCTCCGACAAGTTCTTCAGTTGTAAGATGGAGGAAAATAGTTCTGTCAGCGAGCACATACTCAAAATGTCTGGGTTGCACAACCGCTTGTCTCAGCTGGGAGTTAATCTTCCGGATGACTCGGTTATTGACAGAATCCTCCAGTCGCTTCCACCTAGCTACAAGAGCTTTGTGATGAACTTCAATATGCAAGGGATGGAGAAGTCCATTCCTGAGTTATATTCGATGCTGAAATCAGCGGAGGTGGAGATCAAAAAGGAACATCAAGTGTTGATGGTGAATAAGACCACCAGTTTCAAGAAAGGCAAGGGTAAGAAGAACTTCAAGAAGGACGGCAAAGCAGTTGCCGCGCCCGGTAAATCAGTTGCCGGGAAGAAGCCCAAGAATGGACCCAAGCCTGAGACTGAGTGCTTTTATTGCAAGGGAACCGGTCACTGGAAGCGGAACTGCCCCAAGTACTTAGCGGATAAGAAGGCCGGCAACATCAAAGGTATATATGATATACATGTTATTGATGTGTACCTTACCAGCGCTCGTAGTATTTGATACCGGTGCGGTTGCTCACATTTGTAACTCAAAACAGGAGCTGCGGAATAAGCGGAGACTGGCGAAGGACGAGGTGACGATGCGCGTCGGGAATGGTTCCAAGGTCGATGTGATCGCCGTCGGGACGCTACATCTACATCTACCTTCAGGATTAGTTTTAAACCTCAATAATTGTTATTTAGTACCAGCTTTGAGCATGAACATTGTATCTGGATCTCGTTTGATGCGAGATGGCTACTCATTTAAATCCGAGAATAATGGTTGTTCTATTTATATGAGAGATATGTTTTATGGTCATGCCCCGCTGGTCAATGGTTTATTTTTATTGAATCTCGAACGTGATGTTACACATATTCATAGTGTGAATACCAAACGATGTAAGGTTGATAATGATAGTCCCACATACTTGTGGCACTGCCGCCTTGGTCATATTGGTGTCAAACGCATGAAGAAACTCCATGCAGATGGACTTTTGGAGTCTCTTGATTATGAATCATTTGACACGTGTGAACCGTGCCTCATGGGCAAGATGACTAAGACTCCGTTCTCCGAAACAATGGAGCGAGCAACCAACTTGTTGGAAATAATACATACCGATGTATGCGGTCCAATGAGCGTTGAGGCTCGCGGTGGCTATCGTTATGTTCTCACCCTCATTGATGACTTAAGTAGATATGGGTATGTCTACTTAATGAAACACAAGTCTGAGACCTTTGAAAGTTCAAGGAATTTCAGAGTGAGGTAGAGAATCAACGTGACAAGAAAATAAAGTTCTTACGATTTGATCGTGGAGGAGAATATTTGAGTCACGAGTTTGGCACGCACTTAAGGAAATGTGGAATTGTTTCACAACTCACGCCGCCTGACACACCTCAGCGTAATGGTGTGTCCGAATGTCGTAATCGCACTCTATTGGATATGGTGTGATCTATGATGTCTCTCACTGATTTACCGCTATCATTTTGGGGATATGCATTAGAGACTGCCGCATTCACTTTAAATAGGGCACCGTCTAAATCCGTTGAGACGACACCGTATGAATTATGGTTTGGGAAGAAACCTAAGCTGTCGTTTCTGAAAGTTTGGGGATGCGATGCTTATGGCAAGAAACTTCAACCTGAAAAGCTCGAACCCAAATCGGAAAAGTGTGTCTTCATAGGATACCCTAAGGAAACTATTGGGTATACCTTCTACCTCAGATCCGAAGGCAAGATCTTTGTTGCCAAGAATGGATCCTTTCTAGAGAAAGAGTTTCTCTCGAAAGAAGTAAGTGGGAGGAAAGTAGAACTTGATGAGGTAATTGTACCCCCTCTCGAACCGGAGAGTAGCGCAGCGCAGGAAAATGTTTCTGTGGTGCCTGCACCGACTAGAGAGGAAGTTAATGATAATGATCATGAAACTTCGGATCAAGTTACTACTGAACTTCGTAGGTCCACGAGGACACGTTCCGCACCAGAGTGGTACGACAACCCTGTCCTGGAAATCATGTTGTTAGACAACGGTGAACCTTCGAACTATGAAGAAGCCATGGCGGGCCCGGATTCCAACAAATGGCTTGAAGCGATGAAATCCGAGATAGGATCCATGTATGAGAACAAAGTACGGACTTTGGTGGACTTGCCCGATGATCGGCAAGCCATAGAAAATAAATGGATCTTTAAGAAGAAGACTGACGCGGATGGTAATGTGACCGTCTATAAGGATCGGCTTGTCGCTAAGGGTTATCGACAAGTTCAAGGAGTTGACTACGATGAGACTTTCTCACCCGTAGCGATGCTGAAGTCCGTCCGAATCATGTTAGCAGTTGCCGCATTTTATGATTATGAGATCTGGCAAATGGACATCAAAACGGCATTCCTTAACGGTTTCCTTAAGGAAGAATTGTATATGATGCAGCCGGAAGGTTTTGTCAATCCTAAGAATGCTGACAAGGTATGCAAGCTCCAGCGCTCCATCTATGGGTTGGTGCAAGCATCTCGGAGTTGGAACATTCGCTTTGATGAGGTGATCAAAGCGTTTGGGTTTATACATACTTATGGAGAAGCCTGTATTTACAAGAAACTGAGTGGGAGCTCTGTAGCATTTCTCATTTTATATGTGGATGACATATTGTTGATGGGAAATGATATAGAACTTTTGGAAAGCATAAAGGCCTACTTGAATAAGTGTTTTTCAATGAAGGACCTTGGAGAAGCTGCTTACATATTAGGCATCAAGATCTATAGAGATAGATCAAGACGCCTCATTGGTCTTTCACAAAGCACATACCTTGACAAGATATTGAAGAAGTTCAATATGGATCAGTCCAAGAAGGGGTTCTTGCCTGTATTGCAAGGTGTGAGATTGAGCACAGCTCAATGCCCGACATCGGCAGAAGATAGAGAAAAGATGAGTGTCATCCCCTATGCCTCAGCCATAGGCTCTATTATGTATGCCATGCTGTGTACCAGACCTGATGTGAACCTTGCCATAAGTTTGGTAGGGAGGTACCAAAGTGATCCCGGAATGGAACACTGGACAGCGGTCAAGAATATCCTTAAGTACCTGAAAAGGACTAAGGATATGTTTCTCGTTTATGGAGGTGCCAAAGAGCTCGTCGTAAAGGGTTACGTCGATGCTAGCTTCGACACAGATCTGGATGACTCCAAGTCACAAACCGGATACGTGTATATTTTGAATGGTGGGGCAGTCAGCTGGTGCAGTTGCAAGCAAAGCGTCGTGGCGGCATCTACATGTGAAGCGGAGTACATAGCTGCTTCGGAAGCAGCGCAGGAAGGAATCTGGATGAAGGAGTTCATCACCGACCTAGGAGTGATTCCCAATGCGTCGGGCCCGATGACTCTCTTCTGTGACAACACTGGAGCTATTGCCATTGCCAAGGAGCCCAGGTTTCACAAGAAGACCAAGCACATCAAGCGCCGCTTCAATTCCATTCGTGGTTACATTCAGGATGGAGATATAGATATTTGTAAAGTACATATGGATCTGAATGTCGCAGATCCGTTGACCAAACCTCTTCCACGAGCGAAACATGATCAGCACCAGAACTCTATGGGTGTTCGATTCATCACAATGTAACTAGATTATTGACTCTAGTGCAAGTGGGAGATTGTTGGAAATATGCCCTAGAGGCAATAATAAAATGGTTATTATTATATTTCCTTGTTCATGATAATTGTCTATTGTTCATGCTATAATTGTATGAACCGGAAACCGTAATACATGTGTGAATACATAGACCACACCATGTCCCTAGTGAGCCTCTAGTTGACTAGCTCGTTGATCAATAGATGGTCATGGTTTCCTGACCATGGACATTGGATGTCATTGATAACGGGATCACATCATTAGGAGAATGATGTGATGGACAAGACCCAATCCTAAGCATAGCACAAGATCGTGTAGTTCGTCTGCTAGAGCTTTTCTAATGTCAAGTATCATTTCCTTAGACCATGAGATTGTGCAACTCCTGGATACCATAGGAATGCTTTGGGTGTATCAAACATCACAACATAACTGGGTGACTATAAAGGTGCACTACAGGTATCTCCGAAAGTGTCTGTTGGGTTGGCACGAATCGAGACTGGGATTTGTCACTCCGTGTGATGGAGAGGTATCTCTGGGCCCACTCGGTAATACATCATCATAATGAGCTCAATGTGACTAAGGAGTTAGTCACGGGATCATGTGTTACGGAACGAGTAAAGAGACTTGCTCGTAACGAGATTGAACAAGGTATAGGGATACCGACGATCGAATCTCGGGCAAGTAACATACCGATGGACAAAGGGAATTGTATACGGGATTAATTGAATCCCCGACATCGTGGTTCATCCGATGAGATCATCGTGGAACATGTGGGAGCCAATATGGGTATCCAGATCCGGCTATTGGTTATTGGCCGGAGAGGTGTCTCGGTCATGTCTGCATGGTTCCCGAACCCGTAGGGTCTACACACTTAAGGTTCGGTGACGCTAGAGTTGTAATGGGAATTGTATGTGGTTACCGAAAGTTGTTCGGAGTCCCGGATGAGATCCCGGACGTCACGAGGAGTTCCGGAATGGTCCGGAGGTAAAGATTTATATATGGGAAGTCCTATTTTGGCCACCGGAAAATGTTCGGGGTTTTTCGGTATTGTACCGGGAAGGTTCTAGAAGGTTCCGAAGTGGGGCCCACCTGCATGGGGGGACCCACATGAACGTGGGTAGTGGGGGCAAGGCCCCACGCCCCTGGTCAAGGCGCACCAAGATCCCCCTTAGAAGGAATAAGATCATATCCCGAAGGGATAAGATCAAGATCCCTAAAAAGGGGGGATAACAATCGGTGGGGAAGGGAAAGGATGGGATTTCTTTCCTCCCACCTTTGGCAACGCCCCAATGGACTTGGAGGGCAAGAAACCAGCCCCCTCCACCCCTATATATAGTGGGGAGGCGCATGGGAGCTGAACCCCTTCCATGGCGCAGCCCTCCCCCCTCCTACACCTCCTCCTCCTCCGTAGTGCTTAGCGAAGCTCTGCCGGAGAACCACGAGCTCCACCGCCACCACGCCGTCGTGCTGCCGGAGCTCTCCCTCAACTTCTCCTCTCCCCTTGCTGGATCAAGAAGGAGGAGACGTCCCCGGGCTATACGTGTGTTGAACGCGGAGGCGCCGTCCGTTCGGCGCTTGGATCGGATCTTCCTTGATTTGAATCGCCGCGAGTACGACTCCATCAACCTCGTTCTTTGCAACGCTTCCGCTTAGCGATCTTCAAGGGTATGAAGATGCACTCCCTCTCTCTCGTTTCTAGCATCTCCTAGATTGATCTTGGTGACACGTAGGAATTTTTTTGAATTATTACTACGTTCCCCAACATCTCGGTGCCCGGAGGCGGTTATATTAGCGGAAACGAGGCAATCAGATATCTAGGCTTTATAACTTTCACTTAGTCATCGGAGCTTAAAGTTTGGGAGGCCGGTTACTAGCCCCTGGTGAGTGTTCGGCGTCAGCCGAGGTCAAGCCATTAACACTCCGACCAAATTTTTGAAAGGCCCACGGGGTAACCTCTATCGGTCTATAGTTTGATAGAGTCATCGGATCGCTGACCAGTTTGCGCTCATTGTGACAGTCAGTTTTTGGCTTTCTCCACTGAGGTACTTGACCAGTTAAATCAGAAGTACAATCGCAGTGGTTCTCCCTTTGCACACCTAGCCTAACAAAGCGGAATGTAGGAGGCAATCACAGGAGCAGGGCAACCGAACTATTGACCGAAGACACAATTCGAAACTGATGCATATAAAGCAATATCCGAGAACGTTTTCCCGAGGACTCCTCGGAGTACCTTGGCCTTTGGTGGGTTCAGCTCTAGTCGCAGTCCCCCGTTGATATTGCCGATACTTTAAAGACATCCGACGTTGTACTACGAGAGTTATGCTGGAGACACACAGTATCCCCCGAGACTCAGGTTGGGTGCGGCCGACCAACCTGAGGATCGAATCTCCTCGGGAACTGGTCCTGATGTGATGTGCATTTTGTCAATGCCGAGGTGTAAGTCGGCAGGAAAGATGCCGAGCTGCGGGTCGGAAAAGATCTCCTGAGCTGAATTATTACGCAGGGCACCTTGGTCATGAGGATGTCCTGCATCCTAAAAGAAAACCATACAAATAGCTTAAAAGCGCCATAAGCTCGAAAAGCCAAAAAACTTATGTAAACACTTTATGTTTAAATACAATCAAATTTTTATTGTGCCAACCCAAAATTGGTCTTAAAATTAATGTGTGCTTCGGTCGTGCTTTATCATGACACATCCAATCTCCGGACTTCAAGCGGGTCAGCCTTTGGCTTCAACCTCCATATCCCGAAGGCGGAGTGTTTCCCCTAGGCCTGTTTAGCGAACTAAACTCGATCGGCTTTAAAAAGAAACCAGGCTTCTCGGCTATTGACCACACACTCGTGCCAGAAAAAGGAGTATTAGAAAAAGACTTTGCAATGACCAAGAAGAAAACACATTTATTATAAAACGACTCATATAAATTTAAGAGCCCCCGGTTAAATCGGGTAAAGAAATTTTTAACAAACATTTTTTTTGTTTAACAAAAAATATAATGTTTGGTTGAACCGAACAAAAAGTAAAATTTCAAAGAGAGCTGAGCACGAAAACGACTTAGCTGGTTAATGTGCTCGGTGCGGTCCGCGGTTGTGACGGGATGGAGACGTAGTCCTCGGCCTGGCCGAGGTCCCAACCCCCAAGCCCGAGGTAATAGAGCGAAGAGCTCGGGTCGAGAAGTGGTAACGCAACATGGTTGCTGCGGCGAGGCAAAGCCCCCAGTCCAGCAGAGGAGACAGAGTAGTTCGGCAGCGTGACGGTGAAGCCCCAAATTATCAGGAAAAGAAAGTGTTTTTAACAAACAAACTTTTTTATTTAACACAAATATAATGCTTGGTCGAACCGAACAAAATTTTAAAAATTGAAAAGAGGTTGAGCATGAAAACGACTTAGCTGGTTAATGTGCTCGGCATTGATGAAGCAGTCCGGACTTGAGGTAGGATGAAGGAGCCCATTGATCTCTGAAAAATCCGGTATGGTGCGTTGTCCTCGGCTTGGCCGAGGTCCAAGCCCCCAAGTCGGTTCCGAGGTGGCCAAGCGAGGAGCTCGGCTTGATGAAGTGATGACACAACATTGCCGACATGGCGAGCGCAGCCCACGGTTTAGCCAAGGGGACGCAACAGCTCGATAAGGTGACGTCGGAGCCCCAAGAGTGGGTTGGTGAAGTGATGCCGAAGCCCCCAATCCAGCCAAGGTGAGGTTGGCAGTGTGATGCCGACTTAATGAAGTGACGGCGCGGGTATGCCGACACAGGGCAACGCGGCAAGATGACGACACAATTCAGACGACGAAGGTAGGACGACGATGTCGGCACACCGAGGTGACAACGCGGTCCGGTCTAAATCAATTGCCTGCACACATAAAACAGTGCAAGCCAGAAAAGAATAATATCCATATATAATATAACTTGCATAATTAATTTACGTAAAGTAAATTATAAAATAAATATGGCCCTCACGCCAAGGTCTGTTGGACGGCGTGACGGCGTTGTGGCACGGCAATGTTATTACAGGTCGGAATTCACGGAACGATGATCTCGTCGGCTTGATGAGGTGACGACGCGATCGGCACTTGCACGTGTTTAATCCTTGGAAAGCCAACCATCACATGAAGTTGTAGTAGTGCTTGAGTCGTTCTTTGGCTGATCCAATCTTTCGTATAGGCAAGTAGGACAGTACTACCATTAATAGAAATTAGTTAGTAGTAGCCTCATCAAATCAGATTAGAATAAACAAAGAAGAAACCAAAACGTGTGCTACTAGTGCTCGACTTCCCTGTCCTTGGGTGTGGCGCTTTACTACGTCAACAGGATAGGCGTGCAGAAGGCGACCATGATTATTTGAGGTTAGACCGGCGCCAGCCAGAGGGCGCCCCACTGCAGCCTGCAGTCCTTTGCCCCGCGCGCCCGCATGCACTTGTTGGATGCTGCTTGCTGATCGGATCAGCCTGACCGCGGACGTCGCATACAAACACCGTCGCCGAAAATTTCTTTGATCCAGTCTCGGACAATTCTGCAAATAAATTTTGCGAGGCGACACTAATAATTCTCACAGAGATTAACTCATAATAAACAGATCTAATGTGAAAAAATATCACCTGATCATCCCTTCGATCCGCGTCGATCGCCCAACAGGCTCTCAATGAAAGCACCAATGTCGGTTCTGAATCCGGCATATCGTAGTAGGGGTCCTAAGCTAGGCGTCTTGGAGCGATGGTAACATGGACACAGTATTTTACCCAGGTCCGGGCTCTCTCGAGGAGATAATACCCTACGTCCTGCTTTTGATTGTATTGATATGGGGATAGTACATAGTACAGGTATCTACCACGAGATTGTTGTAATGAATAGGAGATTCTATATTAACTAGCCTGGCCTTGGTTTATATAATGCACCAGAGGCCTATGGTTTAGAAGAGTCCTTGTCTTGTGCGCCAAGTCTTGTTGAGTCTTCCTTGTATGCGTCATGGGCTGCCCGAAGTGGCCCATTAATGAACCGCCATGGGGGTCCTCGGCCCGACCCACTGGTCGGAAGACGACGCGGTGAGTACCCCCTAGTCCAGGACACCATCACCTCTACATAATCATCATAAAAAACAAATGGAATATCCTTTTGAAGAAGATTAGTTAATGTCCTAGAGATCTTTGAGAAATCTTTAATGAATCTTCTATAGAAACCAACATAACCAAGGAAACTTCTTATACCTTTTACATCTTTAGGACATGGCATTTTCTCAATTGCATCAATTTTAGCTTTGTCTACCTCAATACCTCGTTCGGAGATCTTATGTCCAAGTAATATGCCTTCATTCACCATAAAGTGGCACTTCTCCCAATTCAAGACAAGATTAGTTTCTTCGCATCTCTGCAAAACTCGATCAAGGTTGCTCAAGCAATCTTCAAAAGAGATCACGTAGACGGAAAAATCATCCATGAATACCTCAACAATCTTTTCACAAAAGTCAGAGAATATAGCAGCCATACATCTTTGAAAGGTAGCGGGTGCATTACATAAACCAAAAGGCATGCATCTATAATCACAAGTTCCAAAATGACATGTGAAAGTAGTTTTCTCTTGATCTTCTTTTGACACATGTATTTGAGAAAAACCAGAATATCCATCAAGGAAAGAAAAGTGTGTATGCTTAGATAATCTTTCTAACATTTGATCAATAAAAGGCAAGGGGTAATGATCTTTTCTGGTCGCTTTGTTTAATTCCCTGAAATCAATTACCATCATATAGCCAGTTACAATTCTTTGTGGGATAAGTTCATTTTTATCATTAGGAACAACGGTTATATCTCCTTTCTTAGTAACACAATGAACATGGCTTACCCATCTACTATCAGTTATGGGATAAATTATACCTGCCTCTAGAAGCTTTAATATTTCAGTTCTTACCACTTCCTTCATTTTAGGATTCAGACGGCGTTGATGATCAACTACCGGTTTAGCATCCGTTCCATATTAATCTTATGCTGACATAGAGTGGGACTAATGCCCTTAAGATCATCGAGAGTATATCCAATAGCAGCCCAGTGCTTCTTCAGAGTTTTGAGTAATCTCTTTTCTTCATGCTCTAAAAGGTTAGCACTAATAATAACAGGATATATCTTCTTTTCATCAAGATAAGCATATTTCAAAGTATCATGTAATTTCTTTCACTCAAACACGGGATCTCCCTTAGGCGAGGGAGGATCTCCTAAAATGACAACATGCAAATTGTGTTTAAGAATAGGTGTTTGCCTAAAGAATATTTCATCTAGTTCATTCCTTTCATTCATATGCATATCATTTTCATGGTCTAGCAAATATTGTTCTAACGGATCAGTAGGACGCACGACAATAGAAGCAAGACCAATAATTTCATCATTACTAGATAATTCTTTCTCATGTGGTTGTCTACCAACCTTAGAGAACTTAAATTTATGAGACACATCACCAAAACTCACTTTAACCTTTTCTGCAACACAATTAATTTCAGCATTAATGGTATTCAAGAAAAGTTCTACCACATATAATGGGACAAAAATTATCTTGTAGTGTACCAAGTACTAAGAAATCAGTAGGGTATTTGATTTTTGCACACAAGACTTCAATCTCAAACAATCCCAAGTGGTGAAATAGTATCTCTATGTGCAAGTTTAATAGTAACATCGATGTCTTCCATCTCAGAGGGTGCTATGTCATTCAAAATTTGTTGATATAAGGTAAAAGGAATAGCACTCACACTAGCACCCATGTCACACAAACCATGATAGCAATGATCTCCAATTTTTCAATGGGTGGATGATATTTGTTTCATCTTTAGCAATAATAGGTTCCTCTAACAAATTTTCAATGGGTGGATGATATTTAAACCACTTCTCCTTGGGGAGATCAACATGAGAAGCAAATGTTTTGCAAAAGGAATCTACTAACTCACAGTCAAGTCCATATTTAGCGCTAAACTTATGAAAAGTATCGGTTTCCATAAAAGATTTAACACAATCAAACTCAAGTTTTATACCTGACTCTTTACCTTCGTCGAGCTCCCAATCTTTAGAGTTGCATTTAATTCATTCTAGAAGATCCCATTTGAATTCAATAATTTTCTTCATGAAGGAATCAATAGATGAAGAATCGAGCATTAATTGATCATCATAAGAAAGCCGAGCATAAAAGTTTTGTAGAATTTTTTCTCTTGAGAGATCATGATTGGGGCAAGTGTGCATCATAGATTTAAGCCTCCCCCAAGCTTGAGCGATGCTTTTTTCCTTTACGAGGACAAAAATTATATATATAATTCCGATCACGATGAACCAGATGCATAGGATAAAACTTCTGGTGAAATTCAAGCTTCAACCGATTCCATTCCCATGTCCCAGCATCATCCAATAACCTATACCAAATCAATGCCTTTCCATCCAAAGATAAAGGGAAGAACTTCTTCTTAACTTTATCCTCGGATAAACCCGCAAGCTTAAATAATCCACAAATCTCATCTGTATATATCACGTGCAAATCAGGATGAGTTGTTCCGTCTCCTGCATAAGGATTAGCTAGCAGCTTCTCTAACATACCCGAAGGAATCTCATAATAAATATTTTCGAAAAGTTCAGCAGGTTGGGGAGCGGCCTTTGCCACTTCCATTCGAGGTGAAGATACCCCGAACAAACCTCTCAAAGGATTATCATCCATAGTAACAAGCAACAGTAAATTTGAGCACGTACCGAAAATGTTTCCTTACCAAATTCCACTCATCAAAGGCGTTTCGCTCCCCGGTAACGGCACCAGAAAAGAGTCCTGATAACCCACAAGTATAGGGGATCAATCATAGTCCTTTTGATAAGTAAGAGTGTCGAACCCAAGGAGGAGGAGAAGGAAATGACAAGCAGTTTTCAGCAAGGCTCTGCAAGTGCTGTAAGTAACAGTGATAGATAGTTTTGTAGCAAGATAATTCGTAACAAGTGACAAGGAACAAAATTAGCAAGTGTGCGGAAAGGTATCTCAATTCTTTTTATAGCAAAGGACATGCCTAAAAGTTCTCTTATATGAAGCAAAGTGCTCTCGAGGACACATGGGAATTTTCGTCTAGTCATGTTCATCATGTTGAGTTGATTCGCGTTCGTTACTTTGATAATTTGATATGCAGGTGGACCGGTGCTTAGATGCTTTTATTACTTGAAAAAATAACCTACTTATGATTACCCCCTCTTACAAGCATCCGCAACTACGAAAGAAGAATTAAGATAAATCTAACCATATCATGAAACATATGGATCCAAATCAGCCCCTTACGGAATAACACATACACTAGGGTTTAAGCTTTTGTCACTCTCGCAACCCATAATCTACTTATTACTCCATAATGCCTTCCCTTAGGCCCAAAGTATGATGAAGTTTCATGTAATCGACGTTCACATGACACCACTAAAGGAAGCAACAACATACATATCATCAAAATATCGAACGAATACCAACTTCACATGATTACTTATAACAAGACTTCTCCCATGTCCTCGAGAACAAAAGTAACCACTCGCAAATCATCACCATGTTCAAGATCAGAGGTGTAATGAATATGATAAAATATCTTAACATATTATCTTCCACCAAATAAACCAACAAGCATCAAGTACAGGATGTAATCAACACTACTAGTAACCCACATGTACCAATCTGACGTTTTGAGACAAAGATTGAATACAGGAGATGAAGTAGGGTTTGAGATGAGATGGTGCTGGTGAAGATGTTGATGAAGATTGGTCCTCCCATGAAGGAGGAAGCGTTGGTGATGATGATGGCTTCGATCCCCCCCCCCCAGAAGGGAAGTTTTCCCGGGAGAATCGCTCTACCGGAGAGCGAAAGGGCTCCTGCCCAGGTTTCCACCTCGATACGGTGGCGCTTCATCCCGAAATTATCCTCCTTATTTTTTCTAGGTCAAAACCTTTAATATAGCAAAAGAGGGGCACTGGAGCCTGCATGTGGGCCTCCCAAGGCAAGAGGGTGTGCCTAGGGGGGTGGGCGCGCCCTGTTGCCTTGGGGGCAACAGGTGCCCCCTCCAGTGGCTCTTGGCTCCAATAATTCTTATATATTCACTAAAAGAAAATCCGTGAAGTTTCACGTGATTTGGAATCTAGAAATTTTCCAACTTTTTCCATGACCTTCAGGTCCAGAATTCTAGTTTCCAGCAATTTTCCTCTTTGTGTAAACATTGCAAATTAAGAGAGAAAAGGCGTTAGAATTATATAATAAAGTGGAATAGTGATCAAAATAATATAAATATCAATAGGAGATCACGATGCAAAATGGACGTATCACGGGTATATACTCCTTAAATTCACCGAAGGTCTCTTTGATGTTGGCATTGTAGGCTTGTTTGTCGGGGTCATCCTCCTGTACCTATGTGATATCCTTTGCCGTCCACTATGGACTCAGGCACAAATGGTACTTTATACCATCATCAAACCTCTCCAGATATCGCTCGTACGCGTCTTAGTCGACCACTACTTTCTCCCTATCTTTGCGATACCTCTTCTCGTCCCACATTTTCACATGACCTGCGTGCTCTTTTGCCCAGTGAGATATCAACTGACAATTCTTCCTCCTCTTCCTGCAAGGCATAAGAAGCAATAAAACATAGAAAAATTATAAAACAACAAACCTTGAGAAAACATAATAGAGATTAATGCCCTCACAAGTGAAGTCTAAAGCCACCAGTGGCAGTATTCACCGATACGTGCCACTCAACAGCGTACACACATATCAATGAGACCTACCAGATAAGCCTATCCCGAGTGCAAATCTCGTTAGCTCGAAACCTCGGTATGTCTTGTCATATGGCCACGAGTTAACCTGCAGACGGATTGGTAAGCAACCGTGAAAGTGACTACAAGAAAACACTACCAAGAGGACTACGTGGCGATATGTCAGGTTGTCGAGCTCGTTCGTGAAGTCCTTGTACAATGCATTGGACTTGCCTGTGAAGACTTTAACCTCGTCCCAAGAGTACGCGATGGTGGGGTATCGAGAAGTGTCGCCTTCTTCGCCATAGTCCATCCATGGACACCGGGGATCTTTTTCAGGACGACCCACCGACAACCGCTCCCACATCCAAATCAAGAGGCCCCCGACACATCCACACATACCGGACTTATCTCCAGTCCTCTGACATGCGTTGTACACCTACAAATGTCAATTCATGATTATATGGCACCATACAAAAAAAGCATACATACATCCATAAAAGACCGTTGCGTTAGCTTCTTACCGAATGGTATAACTACGCGAGTTCGGCAAACCCCCAGTTGTACCCTGCGTCCCAGTCGGACACGAAGTCCAGATACATTCATAGGGCAGTGTCCTGATGTGGCTTGGACTGCGTTGGTATTTCCCCAAAGAGGAAGGGATGATGCAGCACAGCGACGGTAAGTATTTCCCTTAGTTATGAAACCAAGGTTATCGAACCAGTAGGGGGATCACCACCACCCAATAAGCAGCACCTGCACACAAACAACAAATACTTGCAACCCAACGCGAAAGAGAGGTTGTCAATCTCTCTACGGTAATAAGATAGATTAGGTAGTGATAGATAGGAGAGATAGATCTCTCAAGAACACAAATAAAAAGAGTAAATATGCAGCAATATGTTTTTGGGTTTTTGGTTTTGTAGATCTGAAAACAAAGAGTGCAAAAAACGTAGATCGGAAAGCAATATGATAGGAAAAGTAGACCCGGGGGCCGTAGGGTTCACTAGTGGCTTCTCTCATGAGTATAGCGCACGGTGGGTGAACAAATTACTGTTGGGTAATTGATAGAAAATCAAATAGTCATGACGATATCCAAGGCGATGATCATTATATAGGCATCACGTCCAAGATAGATAGACCGACTCCTGCCTGCATCTACCTCTATTACTCCACACATCGACCGCTATCCAGCATGCATCTAGTGTATTAAGTTCATGAAAAAACGGAGTAATGCAATAAGAACGATGACATGATGTAGACAAGATCTATTCATGTAGGAATAGACCCCATCTTGTTATCCTTAATAGCAACGATACATGCGTGTCTTGCTGCCCCTTCTGTCACTGGGAAAGAACACCGCAAGATCGAACCCATCACAAAGCACCTCTTCCCATGGCAAGAAAAATCGATCTAGTTGGCCTAACTAAACCAAAGATTCGAAGAAGAAATACGAGGCTATAAGTAATCATGCATATAAGAGATCAAAGAAGACTCAAATAATATTCATGGATAGAAACTGATCATGAACTCAAAATTCATCGGATCCCAACAAACACACCGCAAAAGTTTACATCAAATAGATCTCCAAGAGACCATTGTATTGAGAATCATAAGAGAGAGAGAGAGAAGAAGCCATCTAGCTACTGCCTACGGACCCGTAGGTCTATGGTGGACTACTCACGCATCATCGGAGAGGCACCTATGAGGAAGATGAACCCCTCCGTGATGGTGTTTAGATTGGATCTCGCGGTTCTGGAACTTGCGGCGGCTGGAATTGTGTTTCGTCGACTCCTCTAGGGTTTTTGGATTTTCTGGGAATTTATAGGCACGATAGTCAGTTGAGGGGGTGCCCGAGGTGCCCAGCACCCACCAGGCCGCGCCAGGGGGCCTCTGGCGTGCCCTGGTGGGGGCTGGCCACCCTGGGCCCCCTCTTCGGGTGATCTTTGGCCCATCTGGTTTCTTCTGGTCCGTAAAAAATCCACAAAAATCCCCGCAGCGTTTCATCTCTGTTTGGTACTGATTTTCTGCGAAGTAAAAAACAAGCAAAAACAGCAACTGGCACTTTGGCACTATGTCAATAGGTTAGTCCCAAAAAATGATATAAAGTTGTAATAAAATGATTGTAAAACATCCAAGAATGATAATATAACAGCATGGAACAAGCAAAAATTATAGATACGTTGGAGACGTATCATGTCCCTCGGGTAGTCTGGAAACATGATCTATGTGAGGAGATACCACAAGTGGTCCCTTGCGTACTGCTCCACGGTCCGCGCGTCAGCATCGTTTGGGCATCCACGAGCCATCTTAATGGTATACTGTATATTCAGTTATTCGACACGCCCTCGGCCTCATTGTGGATAGAGGGGGCAATCACTGATGAGTCTGACAACCCTCTCCCGCCAGTTGCTCTTCTACACTCGCCCAATGAGAGCTCGACCCTGGAACGGTATGACCGTGATCATGGCAAAGTCTTTGAGGGTCACCATCATATCACCACAAGGAAGAATTGGGCTACCAACGGTCCATCAAGGTTGTGAGAGCGGAGTGGACGAGCGTCGGCGGCGCACGCTTGAATTGAAGCACAATCGATAGCAGCCCGACTCTCGTGAAGTCTCGGGCCGCCAACGATAACTCTTTGTTTATATGTTTGATCCCAAATATGTCTGATTCCATATTTTGTGTAGATTTTAGCTCAAATATCTCCTTCCCTTACAAAATAGGTAAAGTTTCGTCTTATGTTCCTTTCTTTAATTCTCCCTTCCCAGCCACCACTGTTTTCGTTTTACCGTCTTTTAACAGTTTTCCTTAAAACCTGCCTTAACTGCCTTACGTCCAATATGTTTGCCAAATAAGATTGTGTTTTTTTGGTAAGTCAATGACTCAATTGGTAAATAAAGTTTATTTTTGATACACAATACATTAATAATAAAATGACTGTTAAATCATATAGTGTCTCCGTTGCAATGAACAAATAATTATCTAGTATTGTTAAAATAATCTTCATTTTTACAATGTCTTTTAGACGAAATTTATTTTTTACAATGTTAAAAGGAAATTAATTAGGGCATCTCCAACGCCGTCCTTCAAATCACCCGCAAATTTCCGGTCGTGTTTGCCATCCAATGCAGTGCCACAAACCGAAAGCAAACCTAGGGAAGGTTTTGAGGGAGTCCGGACATTCGTCTGGCCAACGAAAAGGCATCACGTACCCATCTCTCCTCTTCGTCCACATGGTGGAAGGCCACTGCCGTCGAAATAAAGGTGATTAACATGCAAGCCGCAACCGATGAAAGGAAGGTGATTAGCATGCAAGCTACTGCCCGCGAAAGGAAGGTGGTTAGCACGCAAGCGTGTGGTGAAATGTTGCTGGCATGTTTAGTTTATTTGTCGAAAGTTACTAATCACATGCCTGATATTGGCGGAAGCCACTATACAACTTGCTTCATCTTTGATGGAAGCTAGTAAGGCTTGCTTCACGTGCTAGCAACCAGTGAAGCGCGCTAGTTAAAACAATGCCAGCGTTTGTCGGAAACCACTAATCATTTTTAGCGGAAGCCAGTAATCAAGTGAAGCATCCTAGTTAAAACATGTTAGCGTTTAGCGGAAGCCACTAACCAATTTTAGCGGGAGCGAGTAATCACGGCTTGCTTCGCGTGCTTAACTAACCATATACGGCGTTTGATGGAAGGCTATTTTTTAAACTAAATAATAGAGTGATTCTAAAAAAAAAACTAAATAATAGAGACAAATATTCAAGGTACAATATTAAATGACCGACTTCATATCCGTGTCCACAGACACGTCAGGCTGCATTCACAAACGGATAGTGAATCGGATTTGCGGTACAGCGTTAGGGCATGTACAATGGTTGATAAGATAGTCTTATCTTAAGTCTTGCATGTAATTTAGAGATGACAAATTTTTTTGTCTACAATGGGTTATCTCTTAGCCTTATCTTTGATAACTAGCTATTCCTAAAAACGTGGTGAGACAAATTGTGCTAAGAGATCACCTCTTGTCTTCTCTTAAATAAGAGAAGGCAAAGCTTTTTTCTGAGTTCTCTCTCCTCCACCTCATCATTTATCCTACATGGCATTTTTAAGATAGCACCATTGTACATGCCCTTAGATATGCCCGGATACCAGGGAGAGAAAAGAGGAGGGCCGAGACCAGACCGAGAACACGTTTTTACAGTACCTGTATTTTTACCGCCACGAACGATTTCACCGTACCAGTCCGCACGGTAAAACCGGAGGCCCTTCCCCCCCTCTGCGAACGGGCGAACGGTGCGCCCGCGCAGCAGTCCATTCACCGCGGCATCCTGTTTACCTTCCCCGTGGAAAAAGGGCCCGACTCCCGAGCCCGAGCCATCCCATCCCATCCCATTGATCGCTCCTTCCCTCCCTCCGTAGAACCCCAAAAGCCTCCTGACGCAGCAGCATCTTCCCGCAGACGCAAAAGATTTCCGCCCGCTCAGCAGCAGTAATCCCCGCCCTCCCACGTCCCGTCGACCGCCCCTGCTTGCTTTTCTCTCCCCACCGCAGCAGCAGCAGTCGCCCCACCGCCGCCTTTGACTCGGAGCGACGACTCCTCTTCGTCCTCCTCCACTCGAATGCCGCTTGCGGTCCGCTCGGGCGCTGGCGCGTGACTGACCGGCCAGGGCGGCCGGGGAGGCGGCGCGCGCGGCGGCATGGCGGAGACGGATTTGGGCGACGTGGTGCTCTCCTGGTCCATCCGGGACATCAACGACGACGACTTCTACAGGGGCAAGGTACGTCCGTCATCGATCCACCCCATCCCTCGGTTGCCGCTGCCAGTAATCCCGGATGATGATTCCCGCGGGTGCCAGCTTGATCCATTTCTTTTCTCTCTTCCGAATCTATGCGCGCGTGCGGATTCCGGAACGCGCGGCGCGTGCCAAGCGCATGCATGCTAGGTTTCCGAAATCTGTTGACTGAATATTGGTCCCCTGTAGCGCACTGGTCGTCAGTAATGTGCAACTGAAGGTGTCATCTGGGCGCACGCGTCAGGCAAGTGCAGTTGGCACGTTCGTGCAATCTCTGCTTCAGGAAATTGCATGTCGCTGTTGCTTTGTTTGGCGCCAGCCGTGGCTGATTCATACTTCATAATTGGTGCCCGCTGCTGTTGAAAACACCGGCGCGCTAATTATGCTAATGTACTCGTAGCATAATCGACAATGTCCCATTGCGAAAACTCTAGATAACACGATACTAGTATAAGTTATCAGATGTTTCTGTATGTTGGTGACACAGATCTGAAACTATGTTTTACGAGAAGTTCTGTCTTCCAACAAGTTGATTATGGACACGAGCGGCTTATGCCCTGCATTTTATCCTTGCTTGATCTTGGCGTGGATCAAATTGGCCACATAGCGCTGTTCTGCTAGGCTGCTAGCGTTAGGTTTTTCCTAGAAGATGCCAGAATTAGTTGCATGCCATTTCTGTGCTCAAGGCACGTGCGTCATCGATCCATCCCTCGGTTGGCGCTGCTAGTTCCGGTTTGATGATTTGTGCGGTTGCCAGCTTGGGCCATTTCTTTTTCTTATCTGGACGTACATACGGGCTCCGGAGCGTGCAGTTCGTGCCAAGCGTATGCGCGCTAGGTTTGCAAAATCTGTTGATTGATTAGTCGCTTGTAGTGCAACTGAAGTTGATCATTTGGATGCACGCGTCAGGGAAGTGCAGTGCAATTGGCATGCTTGGACAATCTCTGCTCACCAAATCGTTGAACACCTGGTGACACATGGCACTTCTGAAATCTGCATGTTGCTTATTGCCTCTTGGTGTCATTTGTAAATTGTAACTGATTCACATCGGTGCCCGCTGCTGTTCAAAATAATGACGCATTAGTTTGGTGCTATGCCCACGATGCACGATCATTTTTGTCAAGTGTTATGGTGGTCGTAGCATAATCGACCTGGTCGCATTCCGAAAACTGTAAGTAGCAAGATGATACATGTAGCGAGACAGGTTTTCGAATGTGACAGGTATATGCTGGGATGTTATGTCTTGAGAATTCGGGTGATTACAGTTACCTCCTAGGTGATGCTTATGCTCTTTATTTATCCTTGCTGTTCTTGCGGTAGATGAAATTGACCACATAGCTGTTCTGCTAGCATTAGTTTTTTTTTTCTGGTGTGTAAGGATCATTAGTTTGTTGTAAAGGGTGCCAATTAATTGCATGCCATTTCTGTGCTCAAGCAGTTAGTAAAGAATCTTTTACTAGCTATAACCATATTTTCATTTATACCCTTATTATCTAGGTTGAGACTATTCCCTGCAACTTCAAGTCAGTTGATCACTATCTCCAATCGTATCGTCCACCTCTGATTGAAGAAACGAGGTCAGATCTGTGTTCATGCCTTGAACTCATCAATGAAGCGCCCTCGTCGAAAATACTTTCCATGGAGGTAGCAGGAAAATCAGGATTATACTTCATGGATGTGGACTTTTGGGACAACGGTGCTGGTTTTTCCACTGAGGCATATACGGCAAGGAATGGTGATATATTCATTTTGTCTAGCTTGAAACCCGAATCTGCAGAGGACCTTAACCGCTACGGTGTGACATATTGCTTGGCAATGGTTACTGAGGTTTCTTTGGATGATGAATACCAGAAGGGTTTCAGAGTTAAAGTTGCAAAGGATATTGGTTTGGAAGAAGAAGACTTGAGTAAATTCAGACATGCAATATTTGTCACTAATATCATGACAAATATACGTATATGGAAAGCACTTTCCTTTGACACGCACATGGATAACAACTTCACAGTAATCAAGTCACTATTAACCCCAACAAATTTGGTAAGTTCACCTGGATAGTTGTGTTTTAGTTACTTGCTTTTTTCTTTGCCAGTATGAATTGGTCTCTAACCTTTTGAGTTCCTCATTTTTGGGTCTGTTGCAGGGTGATGATGTATGTGGTATCTGTGTTGCACAGGATGGGGGCTTATTGCCTTCTTTGACAGAGCAATTACTATCAATCAAACTTAATCAATCGCAACTGGACGCTATTGAATCTGTGATCTCAGCTGTACGATGTAGGCATATGAACCTGTTGAAGCTTATATGGGGTCCTCCAGGTACTGGAAAGACAAAGACTGTTAGTGCTTTACTATGGGCTTTGGCGTGTGTGAAATGCAGAACTCTTACTTGTGCTCCCACTAATGTCGCTGTCGTTGGAGTTTGCACTCGTTTCCTTCAAAACTTGAAGGAGTTCAACAAGCATATTGATGAAAATGGCCTACCCTTTTCTCTTGGAGATGTCTTGCTGTTTGGGAACAAGTATAACATGGACATCACTGATGATCTTGAGGAAATTTTCTTGGATTTTCGGGTGGATGACCTTGTTGAGTGCTTTTCATCGTTGTCTGGATGGAAGTACAGAATAGCTTCGATGGTATCCTTTTTTGATGACTGTGTGTCACGTTATGATATGCTTCTTGAGGATGAAGGAAATAGTGACCCCGTGAGCTTTCTGGACTTCATAAAGAAACAATTTGATGCCACAGCAGTAGCTCTGAAAAGTTGCATAATGAATTTGTGGGTTCACCTTCCTGGAAGGTGCTTTTCTCGTGATAGTGTCATAAATATATCTTCATTGCTTAATATGCTGGAAATTTTTGGGACCCTTCTGTGCAATGCAGACTTGACTGAAGAGTGTTTGAAAAGGGCCCTTGGTTGTCTGTCAACTGAAAACTCTGTTTGTGCACAGCCTATATCTTCTATTGAGAAGGAACTGAACGGAGCAAGGTCTTCATGCCTTAAATTGCTTAAAGATCTGCTACACTCTCTTAATTTACCCACTGGAGTAGACAAAAACTGGGTCCAGAGCTACTGCATACGTAATGCTACACTTCTTTTCTGTACCACCTCTAGCTCTTACCGGTTGCATCACATGGAGATTGCACCCCTTGATGTCTTAATTGTTGACGAGGCTGCTCAAGTGCGGGAGTGTGAGTTGGTGATCCCTCTACGTTTGCATTGGTTGAAGCATGTTGTTTTGGTTGGAGATGACTGTCAGCTGAGTGCAATGGTTAAAAGTCAAGTAAGTATCAACTATATGGTGTCATCCAGCCATCGGTGCAGTTGGCTACAAACTTCTAATGCTAAAATGCGACAACAACTTTTTAGTTATTGGTGCATCTCTCTACAACACTAGTAATCATGCATGTCTTGTATAACATATTTCTTTTAAAAAATAAAATTTTACCTTACATTGATTTTTTAACGCTGCTAAGCCTATGAAGTTTTAGACCATAAATGCTGCAGATGTTAAAATTGAGTTGGAAATGGCTGCATTGGGTATTTTTCATATATATTTTTTAAGTTTGATGGATAACACAATCTATACAACAGTTTAGGTGGCTAAAAAAGAAGCTGGATTTGGTGTGAGTCTTTTTTGGATGTTTGGTATAAGTTTATGGGAGATTGATTCATGACAATCTTAGTTCTTACCTTTCATTTGGAAACAAGCTGGATCTGTTCATGATAATCGTACTTCTTATGTTTCATTGTTTATCTTCAGGTATGCAAAGAAGCTGGCTTTGGTATAAGTCTTTTTGGGAGATTGGTTATGTTGGGATTCGATAAACATTTGCTGAATATACAGTATCGCATGAATCCTATTATTAGCTTGTTTCCAAATGCTCAGTTTTATGAGAGGAAGATTTTAGATGGTTCAAATGTCCTGTCTCCTACCTATAACAAGGATTATACATGCTTCCCGTTTGATAGCTACACTTTTATAAACGTCACTGATGGAAGGGAAGACAAAGAAGGCACAGGAAACAGTCGAAGAAACATGGTTGAAGTTGCTGTTGTTTTGCACCTGATCCAAACCATCTTTAAATGTACGTTAGCTGAATCTTATGTTTTCTTCCAACCTTAATATCCTGCCTCAGTATCCTTGGTACTACCTCCGTCCGGGTTTATTGCCCCCCCACCTTGTATTTTGGGTCAAACTTTGACCATCTATAAAACTAACAAAATGTTGCCTCTGTTCAGAACCATGTCAAACTGACGTGGACCACGTCAGTTATTTCCAAACGGATGGAGTATAAATTATAGTATGATAGAAAAAGTACACTGTTGGATTTGTATGTGAAAGAGCTTTCCCATAGTATAATTTTTATGACATACGGTTTACTTTTGTTAGTTAAATTTATGGTCAAACTTTAGCATAAAATAAAAAGGGGCCTAATAAACCCGGATGGCAGTAGTGGTTACTAATTTGTTTCTATATGAAGCTACTTAGGTGATATGACATGCATCTTTAGAAGCTTATAGGGTCTTTCTTGTATTACATGTTGCATAACCTTCATTGATAGAAAGGTGCTCACTGTAATAGTTTATGTTCAACAATCAGTTTGTTACCTGTGTATATCTTGTGATTTGTTAACTCCATCAATCTGGGCTTATGAATATTCAATTCCCTACATATGTCTGTCAGCAAGTTCACTTTTATCCACTTCCCTGTTTAATAGAATAATGTTACATTTTTATTTACTAAACTGAGAACAATAAGTAGATGATATGAAGACATCATGTTCTGTTAGAGTTGTTGGCCACTACATGTACTCACTTACTGGTATTTGTTTTTACCTTCAGAGCTGAAAAGTAATGCTATGTCAATTGTAAGCTGATACAGAATCAACTGCAGTTTGCTAAAGAAAATTCTCTCACCTGCCTTATGCAAAATCGACCCCAAAAGCTCAATAAAGACTTAGCAGTTTAGTTTTTTCTTCAGGTTGGAAAAGTATGGGCAAAGTGCTCAGTGTCGGTGTGGTCTCTCCATATAGTTCTCAAGTTGATGCAATTAAAGGTAGACTTGGCAAACAATATGACACACGTGATGGCTTTCATGTGCGAGTCAAGTCTATTGATGGTTTCCAAGGAGAAGAGGATGATATAATAATACTATCAACAGTTAGATCCAACAAGAGAGGAGTAGTTGGATTTCTTGCTGATAACCAAAGAACAAATGTTGCACTTACCAGGGCAAAGTGAGCATTTTTTTTCCGGCCCTTTATTTTGTTACTGTTCAAAGTATGTCAGATTGATAATATTGTTTTTCTAATGGAGGCTTTATTTGATGCAGGCACTGTCTTTGGATTGTTGGTAATGCTCATACACTGTACAAAAGTGGAACTGTCTGGACAGACCTTGTTTCTGATGCTCAAAGACGTAAATGTGTTTTCAATGCCACTAATGACACAGCTTTATGTAAGTTGGTTTTGCAAGTAAAGCAAGATCTTGATGAACTTGAGGATCTTCTTAATGCTGAGTCGGCCGTTTTCAGCAATACCAGATGGAAGGTAAGTAACATAGTGATGTTAGTCAGTTTGACCTTGACCATACTTTCGTGTGCTCCCTCTACGTGTGCGTTTATTTACCTCCTTTTCTTTTTGCTAGTAGTTTAGATTGTAACTTTTTCGTCTGCTGGTTGGCTTGGCTTAACCTAGGGTGGCTGTGCCATTTTGTGCCATTTTGTAGCATGTTTGGATGCATGCTCAAGAGAAAATTTAAGTTGGTTCGGTCATTTGCATTTAATGTATTGGAATGTAAACCACATTTACGCACAATAGTCTGATAAGACTCTGCTTGTTATCAGGGAGTATTGGGTTTATTGATATACAGTTCCTTTATAACATGTTTTTTTGTGTGTGGTCATGAACAAATGTGTGTCTACTTCTTGGAATAATCCTTGTGGCTTGCTTGTCTATGTAATGCTGCTTGTAGTTAAGACTTGCAGGGACATGTGCTACTTTGCAGCATGGTCTGCCAATATATGATTATTTTTCTCTATAGATTACAGACCATCTTGTAACTCCCAACTTTTTTTAAAGAACATACCTGTTGATATATTCTTGAGTTCATTCTTTCTCAGACTCTATTTTGCGTACTGGTAAATTCAACAGGTCATTGTTAGCGACGAGTTTAGAAAGTCTTTCACCAAGCTAAAATCATCACAGCTCAGGAGGGAAATACTCCAAAAGCTTATCAAACTTGGCGGTGGTTGGAGGACGCCAGTTAGGAACTTGGATATACCTGGTGTTTCCAATTTTGCAAAGGTATACAAGATCAGGGACCTTTATCTTATTTGGAGTACTGACGTGGAGAAAAGTGAAGGAAGGTATATCCAGATAATAAGAATTTGGGACCTACTGTCACAACAACATGTTGCAAGAACCGTTCAACGTCTCGAGAGCCTATTTTCCATGTACACAGATGATTACCTGGATCACTGCAGAGGAGTGCAGACCCTCGGGTATGCGCTGTTCATTTTTATTGGGTATTCTTTGTTCCTAGGATTCTTTTACCTTTGATGCTTGAAATTGAACTGTTCGTAAATAGTCATGCTTTGAATGGGCTGCTTGTAGACATTCTTCTTATTATTATTTTGAATAATATTCTTCTAATTCCTTGCCTCCTTTTTGATGGTTTGCAGGAAACTGGAGGTTCCGATGGTTTGGGATGTTGAGCATGATATTATTCGGTATAAGAAGGATTGCATAGTTGATGCCCAGGAAGAGCATGATCTAGTGGATACATCATATGCTATGGAAAATTCAAAAGTTCGCGAAAGCTTCTTGCTGATGAAATTCTACTCATTATCATCTGGAGTGGCAAAGCATTTGCTGACAGCTTCTGATGGTTCTGAAATCGATATCCCCTTTGAACTAACTGATGAAGAGAAGGTGATAATCCAATTTCCGCTCACTAGTTTTATACTTGGGAGGTCAGGCACCGGAAAAACAACTATATTGACAATGAAACTGATTCACAAAGAGCAACAGTCATTGATTGCCTCCCAAGGTCTACATTTGGATGGAGATTATTTATCAGGGATTGATGAAAAAAATATTGTGCCACTGAGGAATGCAGGAGAAAGTTTTGTGAAACAAGTGTTTATCACTGTAAGCCCAAAGTTGTGTTCAGCCATAAAAAATCACATTTCTGGACTTAAACGGTAAGTCTGTTGAACTAGAGCCCTATTTGAAGTTTACACGTGTTTAGCATTTTCGAAATTATTTTTGTACATAAATATGTGTGCAAGTTGGTCCAAGATATTTTTTAAATGTACTCACTCCATTCTACTGTACTTATAACTTCTTTTTACTTGTGGGGGTACTGTATTTATAAGTTCATACTCTTTAGATTCTTTCTTTGTCATGCCCTTTCAAGGGTTAACATTTTTATCCATATGAAGTACATTTCTCTGGGTACTTGAATAATTATAAAAAACACTGTACTTATGGGGACTAACCCTCGTCCAATTTGTATTGAAAGAAACGGCAACCATGAACTCCACTTCGTAGGAGTCCTTGAACATGGTTGGTTGGGCCGGGCATGCACCCATGTGACTAGTCACTAGTTTCAAATGATATTGACTGATTCTTCTATTAGTTATATGATGATTATATCAACCATGACCCGCATATTACTTAATAAGTTATTTCAAACCTGTAGGTTTGGCTCTGGTGACGTCTCTGATCAGCCTAGCATTCTTCACATGCATGACGTCATTGATGACCAGGAAGAGTTTACAGATATACCTGACAGTTTTAGCAATCTACCTCATGAGCACTATCCTCTTACTATAACATATCGGAAGTTCTTGATGATGCTTGATGGAACATGCCGGACATCATTTTTTGATGTGTTTTATGGTGAACTGCAGTCTAGCATTGATAGAGGGCATTCAAACTCTCGCGCGCTGCAAACTTTTATTGAATCGAAGGAAGTTACCTATGAGAAATTTGCTGCTGCCTATTGGCCTCATTTCAATGCAGACCTGACCAAGAACCTTGACGCATCCACTGTCTTCACTGAAATAGTTTCTCATATAAAGGGTAGATATCAAGCAAGCAGTCCTTACATCAGCAAGCTTGGAAGACAAGATTATGTGATACTCTCAGATAAACGATTTTCATCTCTGAACAGTGAGAAGAGAGATAGGATTTACAATATTTTTGTTGATTACGAGAGTATGAAATCCACTGCCAGAGAGTTTGATTTGTCAGATTTTGTCAATAGCCTTCACACCAGTCTTGTATCCGAGGGCTACAATGGAGATCTACTGGACTTCGTTTACGTAGATGAGGTGCAGGATCTAACCATGACACAAATAGCACTTCTTAAGTACGTCTGCAGGAACTTCAAGGAAGGCTTCCTTTTTGCTGGTGACACTGCACAGACTATAGCAAGGGGTATCGATTTCAGGTTTGAAGATATTCGTTCACTTTTTTATACTGCATTTCTCTCAGAAACGGAAGCATTTAATCAAGGACGTCAACATGGAAAGCAAGTCAAACTCTCTGATATGTTCCAACTTACTCAAAATTTCCGCACACATTGTGGCATCCTTCACATGGCACAAAGTATCATGAGCCTTTTGTACTTCTTTTTCCCGTCAAGTGTTGACAAGCTTAATCCAGAGACTGGACTTGTGTATGGAGAAGCACCTGTGCTGCTGGAGTCTGATAATGATGAAAATGCAATTATGACTATATTTGGAGAAATCAAAAGTAAGCATGGTAGCATGCATGGGTTTGGTGCTGAGCAAGTCATATTAGTTCGTGATGATGCTACCAAAAAACAAATTGTTGATCTTGTTGGTAAACAGGCTCTTGTTTTGACCATTGTTGAATGTAAGGGCCTTGAGTTCCAGGTATGAGCATCTAAGTTCACTACATTTGTGTCCATTTTGCCAAAGAACTGTTAAATGACATGTTACAAGATTTTGAGCATTCTTACCTTGAATACATTGTGTAGGATGTGCTGTTGTACAACTTCTTCGGCTCGTCGCCCTTAAGAAACAAATGGAGAGTTCTGTACGGCTACATGAAAGATAAAGATATTATAGCACAATCTGAAGAGATCTCTCATCCGGGTTTTGACAGAAGCAAGCATCATCTTCTCTGCTCAGAGTTGAAGCAACTCTATGTTGCAATCACCCGCACTAGGCAAAGGCTGTGGATATGTGAGAATACAGATGATTACTGTCGACCAATGTTTGACTACTGGAAGAAGTTGTGTCTTGTAGAGGTTAGATTACTTGATTCTACCCTCGTTCAAGCAATGCAGACAGGAAGCAGTGCTGATGATTGGAGGCTACGGGGAACAAAGGTCAGTGATCTTTACTTGTTTGCTGTGGAAAACCAGTTTACCTCTTTTGACATTTTCCTGAAATTCATGGCCTTTTTTTGTCTGACAATTGGTCTATGTATACAGAAATATTTTTAGAGGTGTAATTGTGCATGCCTACTTACAGTTTTAGTGTACTTCTCTTTTGAAGTTGTTATTCCATCTTAGAAGTGCTCTTTTTTCTTGCAGTTATTCAATGAAGGGCAATTTGAAATGGCTACAATGTGTTTCGAAAAAGCTGGTGATACACACAGAGAGAAGTGGGCAAGAGCTGCCGGACTTGTAGCAACTGCCGAACGTGCCATGTCCTCAAATTTGGAGAAGGGCAACGCTCAGTTGCAAACAGCATCAGAAATCTATGAGTCCATAGGCATGCATGAGAAAGCCGCTACCTGCTATATCAAATTAGGTGACTACAAAAGAGCAGGTCTGCTAATTCTCCATAATATTCAATCTGTATCCATACCTCTGAGATTTTTTATTCCAAAACGTTTATCAAACAAGTTGTTCCTAAAGAGTTACCGTATAAGGTCTTAATTTTTTAAACATTTTTAAGGTCTTTTCATCACACTCCACGCAGCTCTATCTGACTAAACACTATTTTCCTTGCGCTGCCATAGGTATGGTCTATATGCAAAAATGTGGTTCTTCCAGACTCGAGGATGCTGGTGACTGTTTTGCCATGACTGAAAGCTGGTCAGATGCAGCTGCAGTGTACTTCAAAGCTAAATGTTACACCAAATGTTTCTTGATGTGCTCAAAAGGAAAACAATTATTCAATCTTGGCTTGCAGTTCCTGCAACAGTTGGAGGACCATTTGCCTGAGAATTCAAAATCCTTGGAGGTTTCTGCAATCAGAAAGACGTATCTTGAAAATTGTGCTCAACATTATTTTGTGTGCCGTGACATAAAGCATATGATGCATTTTGTTAAGGCTTTCAGTTCTATGGATCATGTGCGGGCATTCTTAAAGTCTAGAAATCTTGTTGATGAACTGTTCAGTTTAGAGATGGAAAAGGGTAATTTCCTTGAAGCTGCAGGAATGGCAAAGCATAAAGGAGATGTCTTGCTGGAGGTAGACATGCTCGAGAAGGCAGATCTGTTTGAGGATGCAACGAGGCTTCTCCTACTCAATATCACTGTAGATTCCTTCTGGTCTTCAAACAGTCGAGGGTGGCCTCCCAAAAGATACACAGAGAAGGAACGGTTGCTTGCAAGGGCCAAACAGATGGCTGAGAAGGTCTCAGAGTGCTTCTACAGCTTTGCTTGCCTGGAAGCTGATTCACTGTCAGATATGAATAGGTCTCTTCCCAGTTTAAATTGCACTTTGCTTGATGGCAGAAAATGTGGAAACTTCTTCGTTGAATTTATTGCTTCCCGCTCAATTCTTGAGTCTCATCTTCAGTCCCATGCCTCTGAATATAATTTGGAATTAGGACCAGGATCTGAAGATGACAGTAATTGTAATGATATGGTTGCTCGTAACCAGATATCACCCCAAACTCTAGCGTATGCTTGGAATCACTGGAAGTCAATCATAATCAAAGTACTATCTCATCTTCGCCACACTGATGGTCCAGAATTAAATGATTATGAAGTTATGTATGAAGATCTTTGCTCTAAGTACTTTGGGTTGAGGAAAGATGGTGAAGATGGCCGATATGTTGTGCTTAACATGAATTCAAGTTGGCTCTCTAATGCAGGGAGAAATTCTTTGCAGCAAGATGGCAACAGATGTTGGCTGGATGTCCTTCGGTGTCATTCATGTGCTCAGTCTTTCCTGATGAATGAGTTGTCTTCTGTTGGTTTGAGTGTACTTAAGAAGTTAGAGACCATTGTTCAAATTTATCCAAATCCGGCATCTTCATATGCTCTGGTGAGAACTACCCTTATTATAAAAGACATAGCTAACTTTTTGGAAGAACCAGAGTTCAGTATGCCGAAAAGTACCATGAAGTTCAGAAGCTTCTCTGCTCTGTGCGAGCGTCGCTTCTTTGAGTTAGTTTTTCTTGTCTGGAGAGATGGGGCAACGAGGAGCCTCTTGCATATACTTGACTCACCAGCTTCATATGGTTTGATTGCTGATTCCCTTGGTGCAAATCTTCGGCCAAGAAATAAAACTTTGACTTACGGGCATCTTGGGAGGACAACCATGCTTCTGCTTCATGCAGCACAATTGGATGATGTGCTCATTTCAAGGCTACTACAGTACCTCGACAATGATTCTGAGTGGGCAATTTTTTTCCGACATTTGAAGAGATTTCTTGATACTGGTGTTGATAGATCCTACTTGATCAAGAACTTTAGGGCTGCTCTTAATTTTACCTACAATGGTGTGATGTGGAGGAATGAACTGGACTACATATCCCCGATATGCTATGTGGGTCTGATGGAGTGCCTTGGTTTCTTGGCTTCATCGTACCTTATACAGAAACGTTGTATATACGGCACAAAATCTCTGTTGCTCAATATGCTGGACTGCTGTACCAGCAAGGTTTACCTTGACACCTGCCTGGTATCTAATTCGAGCCCAGATCCTGATCTTGACGAGATGACATTCTTATCAGGGCGTTTCATATTTGAGACAATCATGAGTATCTTGAGAAACAAGAGTATGCTCTGGGAGTGGGTACAGAAGACTTCAACTCCTAGTTGTTCATACACTGCAGTCCTGTTGAGACTAGTGGTTACACTTTATCCACTGATCCTAACTCATGATGGTCTGGGGAATTGCTATGAGGCCACAAATATTCTTCTGAAGTGTGGAGTCTTTAAGGATTTACCTCTGGAGTTCTCTCAGAAGATTGTGCGTGTCCTGCAAATGAGGTCTCGCACGCGGGGCAACTTCAGAAGAGTGCTTGCTGATGCACTTGCTGCAATCGGAGATCGTATGGTAGTTATGGGTTCACCCAAAGACATAGCAAACATCCCAAACATAAATGCTGATATGATTAGCACAGAGGATTTGAGTGATGTTCAGAAGGTAATGGCTCTTCTTCGTCCTGAAGAGTCAAATTCTGTAAAGCAAGAGGCCGCACAGCCAGAAAAATCTGGTGGTAACAAAAACATTCCTAATGCTGTACCAGCCAATAAGGTGGGGAATACAAGTGAAATAGACTTCAGTGATGAGAATACTCCCTTCTGGGATAAGTTTGAGACTTTTCAAGCCAACAAGGAAGCCCAGGTGAGTCTCATATGTTATGGTGCTTGTTTTGTTATTTTTCACTGTCCCCTTGCTTCCCTCCCTTCTAAAAAGCTGATTTTCTGCAGAAAGATGCAAGGGTTATTATTCAATTCCTTAGAAGTGTTGTTCGATGGATGGAGCAAACAGGCTTTACAGGAAAGGTTGATGCACTACTGTTGGAAGATATCAGGCGCATCCGCAGGGAATTCGAAGAATGCTTTGCCGGGTAAGCCAATGTTAAATTAATGCTAACTCTAAATTTCTTGATGGCAGTATAAATGCCAAATTGCAATTGGTAGATAACAAGGTATTTGTGACATCTTGTAAAACATGACCAGGCCATCCCCAAAGTCTTCTGAAAATTTACCATTTGCGCAGGATGGAGAAGGCAGCTTGTCTGACTCTGGAGGATCTATACTCAATGTGGCAAGATGGTGAGAAGAAACTGCAGACGGTCATCAGCTTTCTGTCCTCCGCAAGGGCGTCCATGAAAGAAGATGACAGGAGGAATGTCCAGCCGCAGACTGACGGAGTGGTCGAACGGACCGGATGTTCAGACATTGAACCTGACACGGCAGGAAGCAACGAGGTGGAACCGGTGAAGGAGGAAGCAGCGGCGGCAGCCTCGACCTCGCAGAAGGCGACGCAGAAGCACAAGGTCAAGAAGAAATCCAAGAAATGTAAAGGCCGTGGCAGGTAGTGAGCCGCTGTAGCTGTAGCCCGTGGCGTGGTCTCCCACCTGCATTGGAGAAACTCGTTTTTGTACCACGTCTGTAAAACCAATGTATGGCAGGTGCTCGTTTTGGCTTAAGTTGTTGACTGGATCAATATAGTTTGGTAGGAGTACATCACTACACCAGGTTTGCTCATACACAGTACAACAATCATGCTTAGCTGAAATATCGGCAGCACGATTAGCATCACGAAAAACATGTTCCACCTTCGCCTCCTGGAAGCGGCCTAATCTGTACTTAATTTCCTGGACCAATGATCCAGTCGCTGATCGGTCTCGCTGCATGTTTTTTATTCTCCTGACTGCATTGGAATTGTCCATCTCCAATATCAGTTTTGGTATTCTGAGCTTCTCTGCCATAATAATAGCTTTGACGTCATGCCATCAACTCGACCGTCTCCACATCTGCGACATTGTCGATCTTAGAGAATGGCACCACAGCCTCCTAATCTTTCTCCCAACTTCGTAGCGCCATCAGTATTTGCCTTACCCATCCACCTGGTGGTTTTGACCATCTTATCACAGGTCGTGTGTTCTTCTGAGCTGTGGTTTGCTGCAGATTCTCCCACCCTTGCAAAAGATGATGAATCTTCGGTTGCTTTATCTATAAAGCGGGGGAAAATCTTTTTCGATAAAAGATGCTGAACCTTGTGAGCTACTGAAATTGGAGCGTTCAGTACGTCTTCATGCACAGCTGCATTTTGAGCTGCCCAAATCTCATATAAAGATGTGAGAAAAACTTGCGCCACATTCTCTTTCATTGGCTTCCAGAGCTTCAAGCATCCACCATCTGAGTATCAAGGATGTTTGTTGAGGACGAGGCATTTTCACTCCACAAACTGTCTCAATTTGACGCCAAATCTCATATAAAGATGTGAGAAAAACTTGCGCCACATTCTCTTTCATTGGCCTCCAGAGCTTCAAGCGTCCACCATCTGAGTATCAAGGATGTTTGTTGAGGACGAGGCATTTCCACTCCACAAACTGCCTCAATTTGACGCCAAACATCACGGGAATACGGACATGTCCAGAACCGATGAATGGTAGACTCCTCTCACGAACAAAATATACACCTGATTCCATCTTTAATACTCCTTCCATCCGAAATTACTTGTCGTCGAAATGAATAAAATTAAATGTATCTAGAACTAAAATACGGCTAGATATATCCATTTCTCCGACAAATATTTCCAGACGGAGGAAATATGTCTTTTCTGAAGCTCATATCCGACAGCCACCCCTTTATGCATTAGTCTCCAGGCGTAAACTTTATACTTGTGTTGGGTAGGCACACTCCATAATCTTAATCAACCTTTCTGATGATCAATCAACTCTTGTGAGGTATTACCTTTATCCTTGCCCGACCTATTGATGGCTTTGGCATGATGGTACGCTGACCGGATAGAAGAAACACCAGATCTGGTGAGGTTCCATCCCCAGAAGTCCCCGCCCACTCCTTCACCGACCTTAATTTGCAAGATATCCATGGCATCACGTGGAAAACAAATTCTCCTTATCAATTCTTCATTCCATTGAATGGTCCCTTCTCTAAATAGGTCAGAAACTCAGTGTTACATTGCTTGGGTTTAACTGACCGAATGGGTGCCTAAGAGCATCTCTAGCGGATCCAGCAAAACTCCGGCGAAGTGCATTGTACAGGATGCTTTACAGGACGGGTCAAAAAAACGGCCCGATCAAATCCGCGAAAAACGGTCTGGCCCATAAAATTTTTAGAGGAGACCCGTAAAATGCCCCCGGTTCCTCCATATATGTGGGCGCCGACGGGATTAGGGTTCCCGTCCCACAAATCCTTCGCCGTCCTCCGCCACAATTCCCCTCCCCCCTTCGGTGTCAAATCTGCTCGGCTCCAGCCACGTTTTCCGTCCCATTTCTTCGTCCTTTCTCGTCGGAAATGTCGTGGAGGCGGTGGGGGTTTCGGCCGTCGAGGTGGATTCGGGTGTCGAGGCCGCGGCGGGTTCGCCGACGGCAAGCGCCTACACGATGACGAGGCCGACAGCTCCACCCTCCACCCTCACGTGTCGGACAGGCAAAGGGAGGAGGCGCACAAGCACGACGCGAGGTCCCGCAGCGTCCGAGCGAGGTCGCGGACGTGGAAGGCCTTCCGGCGCTGCGGCCGGCTCTTCGACCCGGCGATCTAGCGGCAACGCGCGGCCTAGCAGGCGTTCTTAGCGGCAAGGGCCGTCGCTGCCAATGGAGATGCGGTTGCGGTTGCGGCTGCGCAGCTTCCGGCGCTTGTGCGTTGATCTACAATACGCTACACGGAGGCGAGCCGCTGCCCGCCGAGGTCATCTCCAGCAACGAGGACGAGGACAGCGGCTCCAGCGAGGAGTAGACGGCGGCTCCGACGACAGCAAGTTTATCTAGTTCTTAGCTAGTTTAATCTAAGTTTTATCTATTTTGTATGTACGTTTTTATGAATTCCGGGAAACTATGTGGCGTGAACTATCTAGTTTTATCTAACTTTAAATTTACAGTATATTTATACCGGATCTGTTCTGCGCGAGCTTGCGTAGGATCCCGCAACTGAAAATTAGTGGACGGAGAGATACGGGATCTACTAAAGATGCTCTAAGGGTGCTTCGCGGTATCCAGGGTCAGCCCAACAATTTGGTATGAGATGTGGATGGTTGAAAATGAATGAGTCCATCATGTAATTTCAGAATTTGCATTAGATGATCAACTCTTATGTGCTCTACCATATCCATGCTTTAATCAGATGAGCATGAAGGCTTTCACACCTTACTATCTATCGTTAAGAAGATGTTCCTTAACTTTAAGCGATAATTACGTCGCTCTTTTAGCTGAACAAGTTTCCTCGGTCTTTTATTTAAACAAAATATTTTCTTATCTCCCCTTTTTCTTGAAGAACCAGGTCTATCCCATGTCACTAATTTTTTTTCTTTTCCCCTTTTTGAGGCATGATTAATAGCAGGGGTTTTGCAGAGTTATTTAAATTCTTTGCTTCCATGTTTATTTTCACCATGAAAGAGACTTGCTCTTTTTTATACCTGGATCATTAGTTTCAAGCATTCACCAAGCAATCATTAGAGAAACTGAAATAAAGGTGACTTATCCTGTCAAGTTGGTGACCTCTACTTTTCGATGGATACTAAAGATGCAGAAGACTTATTATCATCATCTAAGAGCAGTAATATTTAGCACACAACAAGGCCTAACAATCAGACAAAAATTTCATAATAGAACATCCATTTAAACTATCCATGACTCATTGGATAAAATTCCTTCCTGTATCAAGAAAGCATAATTGTCTGCATTTATTCAAACGAAAAAGAAACTTTGGATCAAAGCAAAACTAATAGAGTAGTAGGGGATGCAAAGGGCCTCGAAATCCGCCCAAGCTTAACATGCTAAGCCGGTTAGATTTATTTAGTCTCGTTTTTGTTGATACTGGTGTTTTTCTATGATGGGGTGTCAGTGACGCTGGTGAGTGCGTCGATGAGGAGCTTGTTGGCGACCTCCAAGTCTGTGATGCGAGACCGATTATTGCACAACGTTTCATCTTGGTTGGCGATGATTTTCATGTTTGTACTCAGTGCGTCACGAGTATTGGCAGCAAGGTCCACCTCCATCTCCCTGATTTTCTCAGTTAAAACTTTATTTTGAGCTTTAGGATTTACACCTTGTACCTGAATTCGAGCAGATGATGAAGGGTTTATGAAGCGTCCCCTCTTGCGCCCTCCCATCGAGATGCGAGCACCAATGGTGTGCATCTTGCGTGCCTTGGGGTCAATCTCTTCGGACTCTCCCATCGGTTCATGGATAGTGCAGTTGTTGAACCCACACTTCCCAATGATGATGGAAGTATCCTTGACGAACTCGAGCCGGTTCATGGTGGTGATGATCTTGAGTGATTCGATGGGGATTGCCTCCGGTTTCTTCTCCTCCTCTTCTCCTTCATCCTCCTCATCGAAGGATGGCTCCTCCAATTCTTCCTCTGAGGATGACCAATAGCGAACACGACGGGTCCTCTCTTTCTTACTTGATGGAGAGTCATAACCTTCTTTCTCCAGATCCTCCTCCTCTTGTGAGGAGGTTTGCCTCTCATCCCACGAACGAGCCATTGATTCATGCACTTCAAAACTCAAAGAGACTTGGGCTAGATTGTTTGTTAGTTTTGATGAAGAAGGAGGCAAGGGCTCTGTGTATAAGAGGTTAGAGGCGCAGGTTTTAACGAGATAAGGAAGTTAAAGATAATCGGAAACAAACCATACAAAATCAGGTGAAATCCTATTGGGGATCAGAGAGAAATCACGATCGACGACCTTCCATACGAACGCGTCTGGTCATACGAGCGGTCGCATGGATTCCTTCGGTCGACTTCTTACTTCATAGATCGTTCGATGGTGTTCCGGATGACCGTGTCCGCTGTTACTTGTGAGTTGCGTTGGGATTTCCCCGAAGAGGAAGGGTGAAGCAATATAGTAGCGGATAAGTATTTCCCTTAATGAGAACTAAGGTATCGAACCAATAGGAGAACCATGTAAATTCTCGTCTTCAGCAACTACACACACAAAAATAAACACTTGCACCCGACGCGGGCAAGAGGGTTGTCAATCCCCTTGAACTCGTTACTTGCAAGGATTAATTCTGATAGTGATAGATAGATAAAAAATGTAAAAGGAAAGTAAATAAATTGCATCAAGGTATATTTCAATTTTAGCAATATGATTAAGTAGACCCGGGGGCCATAGTTTTCACTAGAGACTTCTCTCTCGAACACATAACATACGGTGGGTAGACAAGTTACTGTTGGGAAATTGATAGAAAAGCACATAGTTATGATGTTATTCATGGCAATGATCATGTATATAGGCATCATGTCCGTGACAAGTAGACCAAAACGATTCTACATCTACTACTATTACTCCACTTCAAGAGCGCTTCTATGCTTGCCTCTCTAGGTATTAAGTTCATGACAAACAAAGTAGTTCTTTAAGCAAGATGACATGATGTAGACAAAGTAAACCCAATCAATATGAATAAACCCCGTCGTTTTATCCTTCATGGAAACAATACAAATATGTATCTTGTCCCCTACTTTGTCACCGGCATATAGAGCACCGAAAGATTGAACCCATTACAAAGCACCTCCCCGCCTCAAGATAAATCAATCTAGTTAGCCAAACCAAATGGATAGATCTGAGAGAAATAGAAAGCTATAACAATCATGCATAATAAAGTTCAGAAAAGACTCAATTACTTTCAATGAATAATCTGATCATAAACCCACAATTCATCGGATCCCCACAAACACACCGCAAAAGAAGATTACATCGTATAGAACTCCAAGAAGATCGAGGAGAACATGGTATTAAATATCAGAGAGACAGAGAGAGAAGAAGACATCTAGATACTAGCTATGGACCGTAGGTCTGTGATGAACTACTCACGCATCATCATGGAGGCAGTAAGGTTGATGTAGACGGCTTCCATGATTGATTCCCCCTCCGACAAAGTACCGGAAAAGACCTCCAGATTGGACCACGGAAGAACAGAGGCTTGCGGCGGCAGAAAAAGTGTTTCGGGTGTCTCTCCGTTGGTTTGGGGGTATATTGGAATATATAGAAGTGGAATTAGGTCAGGAGGCCTCGCGAGGGAGTCACGAGCCTGCATGGCATGCCCTACCCTCCAGGGCACGCCGTGCGAGATCGTGACTCGTCTGGTCTCCTCCCGAAGCTTCTAGGGTCTCTTTATGTCCAAAAATAACCCCTGTAAAGTTTTATCGTGTTTGGACTTCATTTGGTATTGATTTTCTGAAAAGTCAAAAACACGGAAAAAAATAAGAACTGGCACTGGGCACTGGGTTAATAGTTTAGTCCCAAAAATGATATGAAATAGCATAAAAATGCATATAAAGTATCCAAGATTGATAATATAATAGCACAAAACAATAAAAATTATAGATACGTTGGAGACGTATCATCCGCCCGTATCAATGCTCGTAATCAAACAAAATGAAAAAACCCTAAAAAATGAAATCATTGTGCATGGAGCCCTTTTGTGTGAACTACTTACTGGGAAAAATCATAGACTTGCAATACCACGATTTTTTTTCACAAAATGAGCTATCTACTATGAATTGCAAGGATCAAATCTGATAGTGGTAGAGATATAAATTGCAAAGTAAATTAAAAGTAAATAAATTGCAACAAGGTAAATATAGTTTTAGTAAATAAGTTGAATAGACCCAAGGGGCATAATTTTCACTAGAGGCATGTCTCTCAAGAACATAGCATACGGTGGGTAAACAAATTACTGTTAGGCAATTGATAGAAAGACGCATAGTTATGACGTTATTCATGGCATGATCATGTACATAGGCATTACGTCCGTGACAAGTAGACCAAATCCTACATGCATCTACTACTATTACTCCACCAAACGACCGCTATCCATCATGCATCTATGATATTAAGTTCATAACAAACGAAGTAACACCTTAAGCAAGATGACATAACGTAGACAGAATAGAATCAAGCAATATGATTAAACCTCGTTGTTTTATCCTTATTAGCAACAATGCAAATATGTGCCTCGCTACCCCTTCTGTTACTGGGTGATGACACCGCAAGATTGAACCTACTACTATGCACCACTCCCTCTGCTGATCTACTCATCTACTTGGCCAAAGTAAACTCATAGATCAAAAATCATGCATAGCTATAACAATCATACATAATAAAGTTTAGAATTGACTTAGTTACTTTCAATGAATAATTTGATCATAAACCCACAATTCATCGGATCCCAACAAACACACCGCAAAAGAGGATTACATCGGATTGATCTCCAAAGAGAACATTGTATTGAAGATCAAAGAGAGAGAGAGACATCTAGCTAATCACTACGGACCCGTAGGTCTGTGGTGGACTACTCACACATCATCATGGAGACAGTAAGGTTGATGAAGATGACCTTCATGATCGATTCATCCTCTGGCAGAGTACCGACGGAGGCCTCCAGATGTGATCGCGGAAGAACAGAGGCTTGCGACGGCAGAAAAATTATATCGGGTCTCCTCCTGGTGGTTTTGGGATTTTATAGAAGCAGAATTAGGTCAAAAGGACCCACGAGGGGCCCACAAGCTCAGCGGCGCCCCCTAGGGGCGTGTCGTGTGAGCTTGTGGCCCTCTCGTCTAGCGTCTGGCCTCCTCTCGATGCTTCCAGGTTTCCTTCTAGTCCAGAAAAAATCACCGTAAAATTTCGTTCCGTTTGGAGTTCATTTGGTATTGATTTCCTGCAAAACAAGAAAATAAACAAAAATACGAACTGACACTTGGCACTAGATTAATAGGTTAGTTCCCAAAAATGATATAAAATGGCCTCTAAGGCATACAAGATTGATAATATAATAGCATGAAATAAGCAAGAATTATAGATACGTTGGAGAAGGATCAATCCACATGTCGGATCCTCAACACTTGCTAGAAGGGGATTGGAGATGCTTAAGATGGCAAGCCACGTACCGGTGCGAGCGTTGAGCATTCTGCTCAAACTGAGCCGAGAGCTCATACTGCTCCACCACAATTGGGGGAGTCTTGCAGCCCGCCTTGGCCTCCAAGATGAGCAGCGGTAGATCCTCCCTGGTATCAACATCGAATAGCTCCTGGTCATCCATCTAATCATCCTTGTCGTCCACTCCAATCGTCAGATTCATGCTTGCCGGCTAAGGATGAGCGATGATCTCCAGACCCCCCTGATAGCCCACCTCTTGAACAACCTCCCCCTCTGTAACGATCTCCAAACCCCCTCGTAGCTTTCCTCTTTTGCATCCTCCTCCTGCTCCTGCTCCTTGTCAGAACCCTCCGTTTGCTCGTCCTCCTCATCAGAATCCTCCATCTACTCGTCCTTGTCAGAATCCTCTTCCTCATTGATGTCTACTACGCAACTTTATTCTTTTAGACTTTGTTGGGCCTCCAAGCGCAGAGTTTTGTAGGACAGTAGCAATTTTCCCTCAAGTGGATGACCTAAGGTTTATCAATCCGTGGGAGGTGTAGGATGAAGATGGTCTCTCTCAAACAACCCTGCAATCAAATACAAGAAATCTCTTGTGTCCCCAACAGACCCAATACAATGGCAAATTGTATAGGTGCACTAGTTCGGCGAAGAGATGGTGATACAAATGCAATATGGAAGGTATATATAGGTTTTTGTAATATGAAAATATAAAAACAGCAAGGTAACAAGTGTAAAACAGCGAGCAAAACGTTGTATAAATGCTGGGAAATAAGGCCTAGGGTTCATACTTTCACTAGTGCAATCTCCCAACAATGCTAACATAGTTGGATCATATGATCATCCCTCAACGTGCAACAAAGAATCACTCCAAAGTTCCTATCTAGCGGAGAAAAATAAGATGAAATTGGTGTAGGTAGTAGAACCACCTCAAAGTTATTCTTTCCGATCAATCTTTTGAGCTATTCCTATAAGTGTCACAAACAGCCCTAGAGTTCGTACTAAAATAACACCAATGATACATATCAATCAACCCTAATGTCACCTAGATACTCCAATGTCACCTCAAGTATCCATGGGTAAATTATGCGACATGCATCAAATAATTTCAGATCTATCATATTCAATCCAACACAAAGAACTTCAAGGAGCACCCCAAGATTTCTATCGGAGAATGTAGGACAAGAACGTGTATCAACCCCTATGCATAGATTACCCCAATGTCACCTCGGGAATCCGCAAGTTGAGTACCAAAACATACATCAAGTGAATCAATAGAACACCCCATTGTCACCACGGGTATCCACATGCAAGACATATATCAAGTGTTCTCAAATCCAATATTCAATCCAACATAACGAGATCTCGAAGGTAAAGATTCAATTCATCACAACAAGGTAGCAAGGGAATAATATCATATGATCCGACTATATTAACAAAGCCTGTGGTACATCAAGATCGTGACATCTCAAGAACACGAGAGAGAGATTGAACACATAGCTACTGGTACATACCCTCAGCCCCGAGGGTGAACTAGTCCCTCCTTGTCATGGCCTCCGCCGGGATGATGAAGATGGCCACCGGTGATGGTTTTCCCTCTCCGGCAGGGTACTGGAACGTCTCCAGATTGGTTTTTCGTCGATACAGAGAGTTGCGATGGCAAAATGGAGAGTCTCTCTTTATTTCTGGGGTTTCTGGGATTTATAGGATTTTTCAGCGTTGGAATCACGCAACGGAGCCATGTGGGCCCCACAAGCCAACACGGCGCGACCCCCCCTAGGGCAGCGCCCTAATGGCTTGTGCCCCTTGGTGGCTCCCCTCCTGTGGTTCTTAACTCCAATATTGCTTATTTCCTCCAGAAAAAATCATCAAAAAGTTTCGGGCGATTCCGAGAACTTTCATTTTCTGCACAAAAACAACGTCAATCCGGGTTAGTTCTAAATAAATCATATAAAGTGCATCAAAACCATATAAAAGTATTGTAAACATAGGCAAATATGGCATGAATTCTTCATAAATTATCGATACGTTGGAGACGTATGACTCCTCCTCCTCCTCGTCGTCTTCATCCTCTTCCTCCTCCTCCTCGTCATCATCCTATATAATACACAAATTCATCGGCCCTTATGCCTCTAGATTCGGCGAGCGAGGTGGGAGCGGTACTCGTACCAGCGAGCTCACGGTCAAGGATCCGGCAACTCCATCGCCTCTACCATTGCCCAGAGGATAATCTCCATTCCCATTGCGCCCCTGCCTTTAGGAACAATCCGCTTCAGCTCACCCCTCCTCAATTCCATGGTGAGACCCAGCGAGTGCATTACCAGAGCGTTCATGCTAGAAAACCAGGAGTTTATTTCTTTGTACTTGGCCATCAACTGTTCGTCTCTGGCGCAAAACTCTTCCATCGCCCTCTTCCATCAAACAACAAATTTGCAATTCAAAGAATTAAAAACGAACTCGATTATCCGGATAAAAATAGGCTCCTATGAACGAATACTAATTTCGAGGGTTTTCTATTTTACAAACTAGCTGCCACGAGTACCACTGGCACGAATCCAATCCTAAATAGACGTCCAAACTAGTTGCAAACTGGAGCAACTGAACGAACAACAATTGAATCGCTCAATCACCCATTCAATTGCCTTATAATATAATCCTAATGGGGGTTTAAATTAGAAACGTACTGACCCAACTATCTTGGACGATTCATGCAGATGGGCCCAAGGGCACCACCGTAGCACCAGGTTGCTTCAACATTGAAGCTCAGGTGTACAGTCGGAGTAGGCGGCAGCAGCTGCTAGGGGCACGGCGGTGGCAGGGCTACTAGGCGCGTGTCAGCGGCGGTTGCGTGGGGTTGTGTGGGGTATGTGACTGCTCGCTAGGGGTCAGTTGGGCTAAATTAGACAAAAAATAGTGACAACTCTCCCAGCCCAGCTCCCAGTTGTCATAGGCGGTAATGGCCAGGCCCACATGTCATACGCGGCCCACATGTCTTGTGATCTCCGGCCCCACGCGCTAGTAACTAAGCAGGTAACGATCAACTACGTTGACCCGACGGCAAGGCTCCTTTTGGGCTTTTGTTAGAGTGGGGCGAGTGGTGGAGCGGATAAATGAGCAAAGTTAGACTCCTTGGGCAGAACTGAGCACAACTAAGCAATTAGGGGCACAGAAATAGAAATCCCAAGGAACAAACATTAGCTCCAAGTGACAGAGCGATCGATGGCCTTCCATACGATCATTTTGCGGTCGCATGATCTATCGCATGAATCACCTTACGAACCAGGGTCAAAGACGACGTTTCATACGACCGCATGCGATCATAATGGCGCCCGTATGACTTCAGAAAATACAAAAATCTTTACAGAAAAATGAAACAAAACTGAATAAAGCATTGCTTAAGGTATTTGAAAGAACCTGTGTGAATTCCCATGCCTTTTCCATCCCTTGTTTTTGTTGAACGTCTTCGTACCCTGTTTCTTCTCCTTTCGGGGACGAAGCAGTGAAGACGTCTTTTGGAGTTTACTGGGATGCAAAGGGTTCATATAATCAAATAAATCACTTTCTTCTCTTACCGTTAGTTTCATGAATGGTTCTTCTAATCCAATGAGCGGAGGTTCAGTATCCCCAAAGGTACGGGTGGTCGCCCTATCCAAGGCTACCACCGTTCCATATGGGATACATATTCCCTTTCTTTGGCATTTAGGCTCTTCCTCAAGCAAGGAGACATTCTTCATACCATCGTTGATCTCTTTGTGATCTAGTATCTTACTATCAAATTCTTGCAAAAGAAGAGACCACCTCATCCAACGAGGTTTTGTATCTTTAATATCAAGGACCTCCTTTATTGCTTGACTATCCGTGTAAAATATAACCTTGGGGTCGGTGATGTAAGGCCTGAACTTTTCACAAGCAAAAATTGCTGCATATAATTCTTTACCATTCTTAGCGTAGTTCCTTTGAGCTTATGTAAGAGTGTGACTAGCATAATGAATAATATTAAACTTGTTACCTTCTTGTTGTCCTAACACTGCACTTACCACATTATCATCCATCTCACATATCACTTCAAAACGTTGATCCCAATCCGGGGACGTAATGAAGGGCGCATTGAGTAACACCTGCTTCAGTTCCTCAAAGGAGGTTTTGCGCTCGTTGTTGAAAACGAATGGTACATTTTTCTGCAGTTAGTTAGTCAAAGAGGTTTCGAGATACTAGCGAAATTTTTAATAAAACGTCTATAAAAACCAGTATGCCCGAGAAAACTTCGTATCCTTCTATGTCCCTCGTATAAGGGAGTTTCTCTATGGCATCTCTTTTTTACCTTATCCACCTCAACACCTTTTCTAGATATCTTATGTCCCAACACAATGCTTTGTTGACCATGAAATGGCATTTCTCCCAGTGTTAAATAAGATTGGTGTCTTCAAACCTTTGCAAAACCTTATCGAGATTGTAAAGGCAATCATCAAAAGATGTCCCATAAACAGAAAAATCATCCATGAAGACTTCCATGATTTCTTCAACACAATCAGCAAAAATAGCATTCTTGCATCTTTGAAAGGTAGCAGGTGCATTACATAGACCAAACAACATATGGCGATAAGAGTACATACCGAAGGGACAAGTAAAAGTAGTTTTCTCTTGGTCTTCAGGATGTACTACAATATGTGAGAATCCTGAATACCCGTCCAAGTAGCAGAAGTGAGTATGCTTGGCTACTATTTCCAGCATTTGATCAATGAATGGCAAAGGATTTGCATGTCTCCTTATCCAATATCCTGTAATCAATGCACATTCTGTATCCTACTATTGTTCTAGTGGGGATTAGTTCATCGTGCTATTAGGTACAATAGTCAATCCTCCCTTTTTGGGTACACAATGAACAAGGCTCACCCACTTACTTCCGAACACCGGATATATAATACCGACATCAAGGAGGCGAACAATTTCTTTTCTTACCACCACTTTCATTTCAGGGTCCTTCTTCCTCTGGAACTCACGAACTGGTTCAGCTCCTTCCTCCAGATATATGCGATGCATACAAATGGAAGGACTTATCCCCTTCAAGTCATCCATTGAATAGCCAAAATCTTTCCTATGCTTCCTCAAGGTTTTCATTAGCCTTTCTTTTTCTTTATCTGAAAGATTAACACTTAGAATAATAGGAAATTTATTTGTTTCATCTAAAAACTCATACCTTGGCTCTTTTGGCAGAAGTTTTAATTCGGGTGGTGGAAGTTCTGTATCTCCTTTCTTCTCCAGTACCTCATGTTGTTCACTAGCAAATGTGTCTTGCACTGGTGATTCATCCAGATGTTGATCGATCTCTGCTTTATCTGGGTCTTCTGGGCTCTTTTCATAATCAATTAAGCTTCATTTCAGATCGTCTTCAGGAGTTCCAAAGTAAATGGTAGCCGGTTGTGCAATAATCTTCTCTTCATTGTTGTCATGTTCTCTAGTTGGGGGGGGGGCATTTTTAAATCTTGAAAAATGAAATTCTCTAACCTCTTTCTCGTACTTGAGCGAAATAACTTCTCTTTTACAATCAATACTTGCACCTGTAGTGTTAAGAAAAGGTCTTCCAAAAATTATGGGACAAAAGTCATCTTTGGGAATTTCCATTACAACAAAGTCAACTCGGTAAATGAAAGTTCCTAGATTGACATAAACGTCAAGCACCATCCTATAAGGTTTCCTCAATGCGCCATCAACTAATTTTATCTCCATGTCTATAGGCTAATCACAAGCATAGATTTAATCATGAAGTTTAGTATAAAGAGCATAAGGTATCATATTAATAGAGGAGCCCATGTCACAAAGCCCAAAATAAGAAGTACTACCAAATGAACAAGGTACCACTGGTTTACCAGTGTTAGCTGCCTTAATGTAGCCCTTTACAAAATATGTTACCTCTTTCTCCATTGTTTCAATGGATTTTTTATTCCTTTTCCTTTTCCGAGGCTCTACCTAGATATTGCATACACCTTTTCTTCCTCCTGGTTATGTTCTTTACTCAGGTACTCCAGTTGTGCCTTTCTAACCGGAAAGGGTAATTCTTGCAATGCCTCATAATCATCTTCAATGTGAGTTACTGTTGTCTCCACCTCCAAGGTATCCACAATGACCTCTTGTTCGGGGTCCTCATTGGTGTAACACTCCCATTTTTCTTGGGAAACTCCCTATGGTCTGCATACCTCTTAACATATCTTAGAACAATGTCAGGGTCAAGATAAAGTTCATCACTTACTTGGTTAACTCTCCCTGAATTATGGTAAGCTTTTACACAAACAAAATCTATCTCAACTTTCATCATCACTTCCCCAAGCTTCGTGATTAGCAAGCTTACCATCCAATAATTCCTAGGCCTTGGGCACCAAGCTGGTAATAAAAGAACTTACAGGTGCTAAGTCTAGTTCTTCCTTGGAATCATCCCGAGGTCTTCCATATAAGAGGTTTAATACAAGCCAACCATGGATCTTGTGGAGAGGGAAGTCATTTAGCAAAGTTTGGTCCCTTTCATATGCACTTACCAGACTTTCTCCCAGTCTCTGTTGGATGTTTAAGATCCTTCTCCCAGATTCATAAGATTTCATCTCAAGATAGTGTCTTGATAAAAAGGTTTCCGCTAGCTTCTCCCGTGTATCAAAGGTACCTGCAGTATGAGACACTAGACATTCTTTTGATGCATCAGCCACAGTGTGAGAAAATAATTTCAACTTCATACCATCTAGGCTAAAAGCCTTTAAATTGAATGTCTCGGATACATCATTAAAAAATTGTAAATGTTGATAAGGGTCCTCACCTTCCTTACCTTTAAATTGCTTACCATGAAATAACTCGAGGACACCGGGGTTCAAATCATAAGTTATACCGGTGGGGTTAGGACCCAACGGCGTGAACATTTCGTGCATAGGTGGTCCAGTAAGACGCATGGCTGATAGCTGACAGTTGTGTCCATACTCATCCATGGTTGCTCTGGATCTGTAAACAACTTAGTACAAGAAATTCAAACCAAACTTAAGAAAAAGGTCAAAAGCGCTCAGCTCCCCGGCAACGGCGCCAGAAAAAGCTTGTTGGTGTGCAAGTGCACAAGGTATAGTTGTATCTTTTTTGAAGTAAGAGTATCGATCCCATAAAGGGCATCTTAATCAATCTTTTGTCTCTTGGATGGTCTCAATATTGTGCCTGCAAGTTGTAAGTGACCCAAAGTAATAATATTATATTGAAAAGGGTGCAACAAGCATTAAAGTAAATGTTAGAATAAAATTAAATGAGAGTATTGAAACAAATAAAACTAAAGCATTCCCAGGGAGTCTGGAATCCATGTGCATCAATAGTGGTGCTTAAACACATTGCTACATCGGATTCCTAAGCCACTTTGCATATTTATATTTGCCGGCAAAGCCGGTACAGATAGGTGCATACACGCGGCAACCCCATATCACATACGCCACCACTGTTCGTCCCCACTTCGGTTACCAAATGATGATTAAGGGGAAAGAGGTCCCCGTGGACACAGCGTAAAGTTGGTCTCTATTTTACCCCCTGCTGCAATGATCTGGGACGAAGGGCGATGGGGCCTGTCATGTCACCCACCACCGCAACCAACCGTTCCGCCAGCAGTAGTAACCATCCATCCAAAGTTGGCATATATTGGATGGTCAACTTCACCCAACATCAAGAAGATTATTAACATAAACATGCGAAGAGGATATTAAATCCTAATACCAAACGATCTATAACACACAAGTGTTCATCCATATCCCCGAGAACTAAGGGAACTACTCACTCATGAAGGCATCGAACATCTTAACGACAGTACTGGAGATCATGAAACGTTCACAAATGTAACACACAAGTTGTCCCTCTCAGGGTTCCTGATATTAAAATGAGTATGATGATGATGACGACAATGGTGATGATGTTGAAGCATTCCCGGTGATGATGGTGGAGGCGGCGGCCTCCTCCTTGCCGATTCCTCCCTTCGGATCGCTCCGGAGGCTAGGATTCCTCCTTCTAGACGAGTTTCTGATCTCTCCGTGCATCTGATCTCTGATCCGATTCCATGGGGTAAAAATAATGGACGAGGTGATGGTTTGGCACTCCATACGACCGCCCATGTGAGCAGGCACGGTCGTATGGAACGTCGTCTTTTGATCTGGAAGCGCAGCAATGGTCTCCTCTTTGGCCTCCTTGCTTGATTCTTTTATGGTAGGTGATTTTCACATTAAACACATGATTTCACTACCATTTCTAGGGATTTCTTCCATATAATATTATTTGGTCCAAAAAGTGTTACTCGAGGAAAAACGACAAAAAGAAGTGCATGAAAACACTAACAAAATAATCATGTAAATTGGACACATCAATGTTCAAGCAAAACATTTAATAATTAGAGAAGCCTTCCCATGGTTGAGGGAGGCACTCTTTCTCAAGTTGCACAAAGTTGTATATTTCATGTAAGGCAGCTTGTTTCTGATGAGCAGAAAAAGATCTTTCAGAGAATTTATAAATCATATCCTGGAGACTACGCACATAACCAGGAGCAAGATTATTAAACCATATCTTAGCATCACCCTTTAGTGAGAAAGGAAACAACTTAAGAATGTAATAGTAGCGAATCTTTTCCTCTTGAGAAAACAGGGTGGCGATATCATTCAATTTAGTGAGGTGTGCGACAACTGTTTCAGATTCATAACCATGAATGGGATCACATTCTACCGAAGTAACAAGTTCGGGATCAACAGATAATTCATAATCCTCACCAGTAACAAAAATAGGAAAAGTTGCAAACATAGGATCATATTTCATCATTTGGTTCATAGACTTTTCTTTAATCTTAGCGATTAAATCAACGAGATTCTCCCTATTTTCATAAGCAAGTATTTCTTTAGTAATCTCCTCTTCATAGTATAACCATCAGGTACATTAAAGAATTTAGTTCTAGCAAGAGTACGAGGAGTATCAGGATACTAATGATTTTCATCAAGTTCAGTTTCGATTTCTTTAGCTTTAGCAAATTATTAACATAAACATGTGAAGATGATATTAAATCCTAATACCAAATGACCCATAACACACTAGGGTTCATCAATATCCCCGGGAACTAAGGGAACTACTCACTCATGAAGGCAACAGACATCTTAACGACGGCAGTGGAGATCACGAATAGTTCACACATGTAACACACAAGTTGTCCCTCTCAAGGTTCCTGAGATTACAATGAGTAGGATGGGCTGATGATGATGATAGCAGTGGTGATGATGTCAAAGCCTTCCCGATGATGATGATGGAGGCGGCGGCCTCCTCCTTGTTGATTTCTCCCTCCGAATCGCTTTGGAGGCTAGGGTTCCTCCTTCTGGACGAGTTCCCGATCCGATCCCACAGGGTGAAAATAATGGACGAGGCGGCGGCGTTCAAATCATGCAAATTAGAGTCCAAATTCTGTGAACTCGCGAATTGGAGTCTAAAATAGGAGCAAAAGTGTTTGCAAAGTAGATACGATGGAGACGTGTTATAAAGTTGTTCATGCGTGACCATGGTTTCCTGGAACTGATACTTGTGATCTGCGTTGGGTTTTCCGTGAAGAGGAACGGGTGATATAGCACATTATAGATAAGTATTTCCCTCTGTGAGAACCAAGGTTATCGAACCAATAGGAGTAGCACGCAACCCCCGTCTTCAGCGACTGCACACAAAGAAGCAAACACTTGCACCCAACGCGGGCAAGAGGGTTGTCAATCCCCTTGGACTCGTTATTTGCAAGCAAATGAAGTGTGTAGATGATAGTTGAATAAAGTAAATTGCAAAATAAAATAAAAGTAAATAAATGGCAGCAAGGTAATGAAAGCTTTTGTAAATATATAAGTGAATATACCCGGGGGCCGTAGTGTTCTCTAGTGGCATCTCTCATGTACACTACAGGAATCAGGCTCTTTGCCATCTGCCATGGCAGACGGCAAAGGGCACAACCACAGACGGCAAAGGTCTTTGCCGTCAGCCAGCGGACGGCAAAAGATTGGGCCGAACAAACCCCGGCAAAGGGGTTCTTTGCCGTCTGCATTGGCACAGCGGACGGCAAAGTTTTTTTGCCGTCAGCCTGCAGACGGCAAAGACGGCAGACGGCATAGAACTAACGGTAGCAACGTTAGGTGGCTAACGGCCCCCCCCCAGCCCTTTGCCGTCTGCCCCGGACGGCCCACACATTTCTTTGCCGTCTGCCCCTGACGGCCCCCACCCAGCCCATTGCCCCCCGCCCAGCCCTTTGCCGTCTGCCCCCGACGGCCCAGCCCAGCCCTTTGCCGTCCGCCCCCGCTATGCCGACGGCCACCGTCGACAAAGAAGCCAAATGGCCCCAGCCCTTTGCCGTCCGCCCCCACGCTATGCCGACGGCCACCGTCGGCAAAGAAGCCAAATGGCCCCAGGCCTGGTGCTCCCAGGTTTAACAGGTGGCTGCCACGTGTCTTCTTTGCCGACGGTGGCCGTCGGCATAGCGGTCTTTGCCGTCCGGGCAGACGGCAAAGAGGTTGTATTGCCTCTTTTTTTTCTGTTTTTGTTATATTCAACATTTTTCAGAGGCAAATATATGATATGTATATATATATTTCACAGAAACAATATCCCTGCCATATGGATATGATCAACCAACAATTATACCAAATTGAAAGTATCAAATGTCACTTTGTTCACCATATTACAATAGTTTCATCCATACATACATAGTCTCATACATATAGGTAGAAAGTTTCACGTAAGTTCATCGATACAAAATGAAAATTGAAAGTAAACACTAGCACTACATCAAAGCAAGCTGTCGTGAACTCAATCAAATCTGCAAAATTGGAAATAAGAAAGTTAGAAAAAGAATACTAAAAGAAGTAGAAGAAGATCTAGAAGTAGAAGAATATGTAGAAGAAGAAGAAGATGAAGAAGCGTTTTTCTTCTCTCTCTGTCTCCCCTTGTTTTTCTTCTTCTTATTGCTTATTTGTGTCATTTTAGAGCTAACCTAGGTAATTATCACATTTTTGACCTAACTAAGCTTATTGTGTCATTTTGCAAGAAAATAAGCTAAGTCTATGGCATCTATGAGGTTACCAAGTCTATTATGCCATTTTTGAGTTAACTAAGCTTATTATGTCAGTGTGGAGGAAACAATGCTAAGTATAGGTCATTTTAGAGCTAACTTAGGTACAATATGTCATTTTGGAGGTAAGTAAGCTTACTATGTCATTTTAGAGGAAACAAAGCTAACTTAGGTAAAATATGACATTTGTCTAAGTGCTATGTTTGTCATTGTGCTCAGTTTGTCTAAGTGCTATGTTTGTCTTTGTTTGAGAAAATGAGCCAAGTAAGTGGCATATTAGGGCTTACGGAGGTGAAGCACCGGGGTTGCTCGGGCCGGTGTCAGCTGGAGCACTACTTGGCCCTGGAGAAGGATCGTGCGATGCGGCTCGGGAGCTATGCTGTACCAAAGATCATTTGCGTTAGCATGATGACACTGAAACGTTAAGACTAGTAACTAATGAACATTGAAATGAAAGTCACCGTTCCAGCCGTGGTAATGACTGGCATCGGCGGAGGGGTCTGGCCGGTCTTCTCGCACAAAGTCTGCACATTTGGTTTTGACAAGTCAATCATATTGGTTATTAATGAAAAGAACATGTAGTGCATGATTTGGCTAATATGAAGAAGAAACTTACCACGATGAGCTCGTACATGGCCCGGTTAGACGCATCGTTCCGTGCCCTCTCCTCCTCCAACAATCTAGCCGTCCTCTCCTCCAAATCCCTCTTCTCCTCCGCCGCCTGCCGGGCCTGTTCCGCCAGAAGCGCCTGGGTTGTCTCTCTCTCTTTCTGCAGAGCAGCCTGCAACACAACTCCTCGTTAGCATCGTAATCATCTTTGTTCGCACACACAATGTAATGGAGGAAAGCTATCTGAGTACGTATGACTAACCTCGATGGCGAGCTGGACTGGCCGTGGACGAGGCGTCATCTCAGGACAGGAGCTCGTTTGGCGCGCCTCGATCTGCCGGAGAGTGCGCGAAGACCGTATAAGTCCATCTCCAATGGCTATCGAGCCATGTGGCCTCCCGTCGCCAGCTATCATCACCAGGTCTGGATCAATAGGATGCTGGCTCGGGTTGAAGTCCTCCCCATTCACCGCCTTCCCCACATCTCTGTACCTCACGAGCTTGTTGTGGGAGGAGATGTTGGTGAAGTTCTGGGGATTATCGAGGTCAGACTCAGAGAATGCCTTGGCCTTCTTGTACGAGGCAGTATGGGCCATGGCATAGAGGTCGTACACCTGTGGCACCTCCGTGTTATTGTAATGCGCCTACAAGAGAGAAACAAAGTATTAATAAAGGGGTCAAGCTAGCATCAAAAAATGAATTGCAGGAATCATGAAGCAAACCACATACCCAGTTCCGCCCGAACTGAAATAAGTTGGCGCTGCCTTGATGGTGTGGCACACCTTCCATTTGGGCACGCCGTTCCTTGGCATCGTCGTGGATGACTCGCCATTCGTCAGAGCACCACTCATTCACCAACGCCTCCCAACAATTCATCTTATCCGCACACCATCTCGGGGGCACCTAAGTTAGTAAAGAGAAATTTGAGAGCTACGCCTACGAATCAAAGCAAGGAAACTAAGTACAAGGCCTTAGAATAGATAATTACCTTCATGTACTGCTCCTTGTCCAGAAACTTTCGGCGGGACGACGACTTGTCCTTCTTAATACGCCGCGAGGCGTAGTAGTCTCGAATAGCCTGTACCCGAGCCTCGTGCCGTAAGTTCTGTAGTAGGCGCCTGCACTCGTAATCGATAAGCTTTGCCGCGGCCTCCTCGTATCCCTCCTCACACCTGTAGAAGGTCTACAATCAAACGAGACAACAATGATTAGTACAATAAATAGCTATTATTGATTTTTAATTGTGTAAAGGAGAAATTACCCAGAACTTTCTGATCACCATGTCGGCCCTCGTGTGGCACAACACACCATCGATCATATCCTCCGGCGGGGCCGGGGCAGCCAAGTAGTGCTCCCATTTCAATCCTAACTTTGGAAGCTGACCCTCGCCGGGCAACGTGACAAACCCCGGGAAGTTATGCCGTAAAAGCACACCAAGGATGGAGTTGGGCCTGCGGACATACTTGGCGTGAATCCAACCCCTGCAGTATGACAAAGCCAACGCATTAGATATGTGAAGAAACATGAAGGCAAAATGTTTAAAAAGAGTAAATGCACTTACTTCAGCGACTCAGGCTTAATCGGCCACCTCTGCTCGCGGGTCGCCGGCACGGGCGGGAGCCGTGTACACCCACGTTGGTAGACGGTGGCCCCTCAACCACCTCGTCCCCGCTATCAGAAAGCTGATCCCCGCCACCATCAGCATGGCCACTCGGCTCCGGCTGATGCAGATCCGGGCAGGTATCCCATCCGGTGGAAGCGTGTGGAGTCTCGTAGGATGAAGCGTCTGGCACAGGAGTCTCGCGGGTCGAAGCGTCTGGGACAGAAGGATCGTTGACCCGAGGCTCGTGGACCGGAGTCCTTGTAGCCTCCACCTCAGACGGGTCCACCGTAGCAGTCCTGTGCTCGGGTGAATCAGCTGGGGGTGGCGGCGAGGAAGGCGTAGCAGCCTTCGTACCTCTCCCGAGGCCACCACGTGTACCTTTAGGAGCTCTCTTCTTCCCCCGACCTCCTCTCCCGGTGGGCAACTTCGCCGACGAAGAAGCGCCTTCGGGTGTCCCAATACTGTCGTACAACGCTCTCCGGAGAGTTTGGGGTGGAATGGAAGTACCCCTCCCACCACGCGCCGACGAAGGAGCCTCGGATCGCTCTCGACCCGCGCCCACCATATTTCAACACCTGCCATGACAAAGAGTAAACGGAATTAGTACAACATAAAAAAAATACCGACATGAATAATAATATGTATATATATAATTTGAGTGTATCATCATCATGTATACCTGACATGAACTAATAATAATCTTCATCGTCTATATATGCTCCGGGATAAATAAATGCATCATCATCATCACTATCATCAATAAATGCATCATCATCACTATCGGGAGAAACATGTGGAAGGCCTCCTTTATGTAATCGGTCAAGCATTGAGAGGTCATCCGCAGCAGTAACCTCTTCTTCTTCCGTCTCTTCTTGTTCCGGCTCAGGGGTGAAGTCGGATTCACTGTCGCTGTCTACTTCAATGTTCTGCGGTGAAGTAGAGCGGTTCTTGAAACGTTTTTTGGAAAGACGTGTTTCTTGGAAGAATTCTCCTTCATATGTGTCTGGGTTAATGTGAGGTTCATAATCATCTTCATTGATGGGAGGTGGTCTAAAGCGTGGCGGCACATCATAAACGACATCCCAACCATTCAGATTTGGATCAGTTTGGCAGGCCCACGGTAGATAGAAAACTTGGGTCGCATGTTGAGCCGTAATATAGACATCGGGAACATCTAAATGGGTGCTTTGTTTGATTTCGACTAGCCCTATATGTTCATGAGTCCTTCTAGTCTCCTTTGGCTGGAACCAATAACATTTGAAGACTACGACGTTTGGTCTATTTTCACCAAAGAATATAAGTTCATAAATTGCTTCAACTCTTCCATAATACTCGACACCTCCTTCGCCGATAGCAGAGACACAACAATTTGTAGACTTTTGGTCGGCCATAGATAGCTCTTTGCCAAAAGTACGAAAGCGATACCCGTTGATATCGTATTTGTCAAATGAACGGACCTTATAGTCAAAACCACTAGCGACTTGTCTCAATTCGGCGTCCATAGACTCTGAATTAGCCTACAAGTTTAATACGAAAGGATTGTTGCATTAGTCGCAAACTAGACGAAGAAATGAAATGGTCTAATGGAAATTACCGTTTGTTTGAACCAAGAGATGAAACTGGGATAGCCGCCTCCATGCTTTGCCAGAAGCTCATACTCTTCGATGGAATCCTTTTGGATCACCGCTCCATCCGAGAATTTGGCGACGTATCGACTGTATCACATATCCGGGAATAGGAGCAGTTCAAAGGAATTAGAAGTTGCGAAACAATGTACCGAGAACTTACTCGATGTACGGCCGCACTTCTGTTAGTTTGTTGAAGATATACAACGAAATGGTCTGCCATTCTTTGACATCCAACGTTATTGCTTTCGAAGCACCGGCTGGTGCGAGCTTCCCTTGGAATAGGCTGAGGTTGGATCGACCTTTTTCACGGTCGCCATCATTGTACCGAGGCTTCAGATTATGCAAATGACGATTCTTGGCTTCGTAGTGTGCTGTCACGAAGTTTGCCGAATGCCTCGGCCATCGATGCTTCAATTCTACGTTTATTTTTACATTTTGCTCGAAGCGTCTTCTGCATCCTCTCATTTGCAAAGCACCAACGATTTTGCACGGGCCCCCCCAATCTTGCCTCGGTCGGGAGATGCAAAATCAAATGCTGCATTGGATTAAAGAAGCCCGGTGGAAAGATCTTTTCTAACTTGCAGATCAACTCCGGTGCCAACTCTTCCAGTTCATCTAGCACGTAAGGCGATAGTTCTTTCACACAAAGAGCGCGGAAGAAATAGCTCAGCTCTGCCAGTACTAGCCATTCATCCTCAGGGATAAAGCCACGCAACATCACCGGCATTACCCGCTCAAGCCATATGTGCCAATCATGACTCTTGAGACCAAATATTTTCAATTTGTCAAGACTCGCTCCCCTCTTTAGATTCGCTGCATACCCATCGGGGAACATCAACTGCATTTTCACCCACAAGATCATTTCCCTCATAGCTGGCCTTCCAAGATTGAACCATGCCTTTGGCTTCCTCCAGTTCTTCTTTCCTTTCGGTTGTCGCATGTTTTGTAACGGTCTATCACATAGAGCCTCCTGATCGACTCTAGCCTTAGGATTATCCTTTGACTTCCCCTCTATGCCGAACAATGTACCAAAAAGGGCCTCGGCGATATTCTTTTCAGTGTGCATCACGTTGATGTTGTGTGGGCAAAGGAGGTCTTTAAAGTAAGGCAGATCCCACAAGCATATCTTGTGAGTCCAGGCGTGTTCCAAATTATACCCTTTGAAATACCCTGGACGCGCTGGATCAGGCTCGAGAGTGTTTAACTGATCCAGGGTCTGTTGGCCTGTCAATGCAGGTGGTGCATTGTTTTTGACAACTCTACCTTTGATGAAATTCTTCTTGTCTTTTCTGAACTTATGGCGAGGATCTAGGAACTGTCTATGCAAGTCGAAGCAAGAATACTTGCGACCAGCCTACAGCCAACGGAACTCAAGAGCTGCCTTGCATGTGGGGCACAGGAACCTTCCATGCACACACCAGCCAATGAATAGCGCATACGCTGGCAAGTCATGCGTCGAGTACATGTACCACACATGCATTTTGAAGTTATGTTTTGTAGCAGCGTCATATGTCTTGATCCCATTATCCCAAGCTTCTTGCAATTCATCCTTAAGCGGCTGCATGTACACATTCATATTCTTCCCCGGATAGTTGGGCCCTGGAATTATCAACGTCAAGAAAATGTTCTTTCTTTTCATAATCTCTCTGGGGGGGGGGGGGGGAGATTGAGTGGAATGACAAATACAGGCCAACAACTGTATTGGGTTGCTGTCATACCAAACACATTGAACCCATCCGTGCTAATGGTGACTCGAGGATGCCTTGGATCTGCCGCTTTATCCTTATGTAATGCATCGAAGTGCTTCCACGCAAAAGCGTCTAAAGTGTGTCCCAACATCGGATTCCCATCTGCATCTAGTTCGGTTCTTTTGCCCAATTTGTGCCACGTCATCTGTCTGGCCGTCTCTTCGACCATGAAAATACGTTGAAGTCTTGGTATGATTGGCATATACCGAAGAACATTAACGGGGATTTTGGTTTGACTCTTCTCACCCATACCGTTGTCTACCACAACATACCTGGAAGACTTGCAAATGGGACAATAGTTCAAGCCCGCATACTCAAGCCTAAATAAGGCACATCTATTCTCACAGGCATCTATCTTCTCATAGGGCATCTTAAGCGCACGTAGGATTTTGTCCGACTGGTACAGGTTTGCAGGCAATACATGGCCTTTGGGTAGAAAGCGTCCAATATCGTCATCATCGCGTCGTAGCATTCTCTGCCCAGGTTGAACTGAGCCTTCAGAGCTATTACTTGCGTGATGGCATCCAGCTGACAAAGCTCAGTGTGCTCGTGGAGAGGACGTTTTGAAGACTCCAACATTTCATAGAAGGCCTTTGCAGATTCCTCCATCTCATCGTCCGAATCCCGAGCATCATCAAAGTCTTGCACCATGTCTTCGATCCCGGTACCATGCTCGTCGGTGCGACGACGAACCACCTCAGCTCTGGCACGTTGGGAAGACTCACCATGAAATCTCCACACCGTATAATCAGGCGTAAAACCCCACTTCTGCAAGTGTTTACCCATTTCATCCCGTGTCCACTTTTTATGGTTGTCGCACCGGACACAGGGGCACCAGGTTATTTCCTGGCCATTTGCAAATGCGGCTCTCAGAAACCCCTTGGTTTTTGTTAACCATTCAATGGTCATGTCTTTCCGACTAGGGTGACCGGTGTACATCCACGCACGATCACTCATCTTGCCTACCTACTAAACACACAAGAAATATATATATAATTCATCATCTATATTCATCAGTTAATCAAGTTTGTCAGTTTTATTACGTCCATGCAACCTACACGCTAATAGGTTAAGATAGGTCCTAATACCACCCGAGTATGTGTAGATTGGGTTCGTTTTCCCATGCTCTGCTCCGGATCCGACGCAGAATTTCGGCAGCACCTCCCCGCTGTTCTCCTGATACACGTCTCGGCAATAAGCAGAGAGGATGTGTACCCGGAGAACAACAAGTGGTCACTGACGAAATTCCGCATCGGATCCGGAGCAGAGCATAAGGGAAAACGAACCCAATCTACACATACTCGGGCTGTCCATGGATAACGTTGGACAATTCGAAAGGATGGCGGTTATAAATATGCAAAGACATGCATATTTATAGATGACGCCCTTTTGAACGGGAGATGCATACTGGTCACGCGTACTGATGATTGAAGACACCTATAGCTAGCAAGTTTCATCGGCACGAAGACCGGAACAGAGCAAATTAAGGGGGGGGGGAGATGTCATTTGTGCTCACCCACGAACGCAGGGGAGCTCGTCAAACGCACGGGGAGGTCGTCGAACACCAGACCCTCGCAGCGACGAAACAACTGCACATTGAAATCCACCCGATCAACACAAATATGATGTTTTTCATAACAGCTAGAATCGGAATATATATATGACCTAACTCATAATTTACAAAACTATGACCCCGTGGCCTCTGGAAGGCCGAGGAGGACCTTTTCGGTCAACAGGAGGCCGAAGAGGTGTCGGGGGTCGGGGGTCGGGGTGTCGGGGTGTCTTCTTCTCCTCCTCTCCTCTTTCTTCTTCTTCTCCTTCTCCTTCTTCTTCTTCTTCTTCTTCTTCTTCTTCTTCTTCTTCTTCTTCTTTTTTCTTCTAGTTTTTTTCTTCTCTTCTTTTCTTCTAAGTTTTTTCTTTTCTATCTAAGTTTTTTTCTTTTCTATCTAAGTTTTTTAACTAACTATCTAATTGAACAGAAAAAAACAGAAAATAAACTAACTATCTAATTTAATAGTAAAAACAGAAAATAAACTAACTATCTAAATTAACTATCTAATTTAAAAGAAAAAAACAGAAAAAAAACTAATTATCTACAGAAAAAAACAGAAAGGTGAGGGGTGGGGGGGTGGGGCGGGCACTCACCGGAGTTGGGGACGGCCGGGGCGGCCGGGGTGGTGGGAGGAGGGGGAAGCCGCAGGGAGGGGGAGCCGCGGGGAGGGGGCGGCGCCGGGAGCCAGCGAGGGGAGGGGGCGGCTGGGGAGGGGGCGGAGCCGGGTGCGGGGGAGGGGTGGCCGCTGGGGAGGGGGCGGCGCCGGAGGTGGGGGAGGGGTGGCCGCTGGGGAGGGGGCGGCGCTGGGGGCGGGGGAGGGGTGGCCGCGGCGAGGAGGTCCGGCGAGGGGGCGGCGCCGGGAGCCAGCGAGGGGAGGGGGCGGCTGGGAGGATGGCCGACGCCGGAGGCAGGGGAGGGGGCGGCGCTGGGGGCGGGCGAGGGGTGGCCGCGGCGAGGGGTGGCGCAGGGAGCTACGGTGGTGGTGGATCCGCGCGGTGTGTGTGGGTGGAGAGAGAGAGGGGCGTGGGAGAGAGTGGGGGGTAGTGGAGCGGGGGAGGGGGGAACGGCCGTTATAGGCAGCGGACGGCAAAGAGCCCCAGGGCTGACGGCAAAGGCCAGGAGGACGGCAAAGAGTCCGTCCGTTGGACCTAGCCAGGCCCCAGGTCCAGTGGGACCCATCTTGCCTCTTTGCCGTCTGCCTGTAGGATCTATGCCGTCCGCTGGTAGACGGCAAAGGATAGGCAGATGGCAAACAGTACCTTTGCCATCAGTCAGCTCTTTGCCGTCCGCTTTACGGCAGCGGACGACAAAGAGCATCTTTGCCATCTGCCAGCAGACGGCAAAGGACTGGCTGATGGCAAATTACTGGATTCCAGTAGTGGTAGTAGGCATACGGTGGGTAAACAAATTACTGTTGGGAAATTTATAGAAAAGCGCATAGTTATGCAATATTTATTCACGACAATGATCATGTGTATATAGGCATCACGTCCATAAGCAAATAGGCCGAGTCCTGCCTGCACCTATTACTATTACTCCACGTCGAGAGCGCTTCTATGTTTGCCTCTCTAAGTATTAAGTTCATGACAAACAGAGTAATGCTTGGAGAACGATGACATGATGTAGACAAACAAAACTCAATCAATACGAATTAACCCCATCGTTTTATCCTTAGCGGCAACAATACAAAGACGTGTCTTGTCCCCTTCTGTCACTGGGATATGGAGCACCGCCAGATTGAATCCATGATAACCCACAAGTATAGGGGATCGCAACAGTTTTCGAGGGTAGAGTATTCAACCCAAATTTATTGATTCGACACAAGGGGAGCCAAAGAATATTCTCGAGTATTAGCAGCTGAGTTGTCAATTCAACCACACCTGAAAGACTTAATATCTGCAGCAAAGTATTTAGTAGCAAAGTAGTATGGAAGTAACGGTAACGATGGCAAACGTGACAGTAGCCGTTTTGTAGTGATTGTAACAGTAGCAACGGAAAAGTAACTTAGCAAAGATCAATATGTGAAAGGCTCGTAGGCAATGGATCAGTGATGGATAATTATGTCGAATAGCATTCATCATGCAACGGTTATAACATAGGGTGATACAGAACTAGCTCCAATTCATCAATGTAATGTAGGCATGTATTCCATATATAGTCATACGTGCTTATGGAAAAGAACTTGCATGACATCTTTTGTCCTACCCTCCCGTGCCAGCGGGGTCCTAATGGAAACTAAGGGATATTAAGGCCTCCTTTTAATAGAGAACCGGACCAAAGCATTAGCACTTAGTGAATACATGAACTCCTCAAACTACGGTAATCACCGGAAAGAATCCCAGTTATTGTCACCCTGGGGGATGCGGATCATAACTCGTAATAGGTGTCTACAACTTGCAAGATAGGATCAAGAACACATATATATTCATGAAAACATAATAGGTTCAGATCTGAAATCATGGCACTCGGGCCCTAGTGACAAGCATTAAGCATAGTAAAGTCATAGCAACATCAATCTCAGAACATAGTGGATACTAGGGATCAAACCCTAACAAAACTAACTCAATTACATGGTAAATCTCATCCAACCCATCACCGTCCAGCAAGCCTACGATGGAATTACTCACGAACGGCGGAGAGCATCATGAAATTGGTGATGAAGGATGGTTGGTGATGACGACGGCGTCGATTTCCCCTCTCCGGAGCCCAAATCAGACTCCAGATCTGCCCTCCCGAGGAAGAACAGGAGGTGGCGGCGGCTCTGTATCGTGAAACGCAATGAACTCTTCTCTCCTATTTTTTTCTCCCCGAATAGGAATATATGGAGTTGGAGTTGAGGTCGGCGGAGCTCCAGGGGGCCCACAAGACAGGGGCGCGCCCTAGGGGGGGGGCGCGCCCCCCTGGCTTGTGGCCAGGTGGTGGACCCCCTCCGGTTGATTCTTTCGCCAGTATTTTTTATTAACTCCAAAAATATTCTCCGTAAATTTTTCAGGTCAATCCGAGAACTTTTATTTCTGCACAAAAATAACACCAAAGCAATTTTGCTAAAAACAGCGTCAGTCCGGGTTAGATCCATTCAAATCACGCAAATTAGAGTCCAAAACAAGGGAAAAAGAGTTTGGAAAAGTAGATACGATGGAGATGTATCAACTCCCCCAAGCTTAACCCATTGCTTGTTCTCAAGCAATTCAGTTGACAAACTGAAAGTGACAAAGAAAAACTTTTACAAACTCTGTTTGATCTTGTTGTTGTAAATATGTCTAACTGATGTTCAGCTTTTCAGCAAGGATTATAGACTAATCACATTCACAATAACATTTAGGTCTCACATTTACTCATATCAATGGCATAACTAACTAGCGAGCAATAATAATGAATCTCGGATGACAACAATTTTATCAAAACAATCATGATACAATATGATATAATGGTATCTCGCTAGCCCTTTCTGAGACCGCAAAACATAAATGCAGAGCACCTCCAAAGAACAAGGACTGACTAGACATTGTAATTCATGATAAAAGAGATCCAGTCACAATCATACTCAATATCAATTAATAAAAAAGCATACAAATGACGGTGGTGCTCTCTAACTGGTGCTTTTTATAAGAAGAGGATGACTCAACAGTAAAGTAAAATAGATAGGCCCTTCGCAGAGGGAAGCATTGATTTGCAGAGGTGCCAGAGCTCGAGCTTTTAAAACAGGGATGAACAATAATTTTGAGCGGAATGCTTTCATTGTCAACATAACAACCGAGAGATCTCGGTATCTTCCATGCTAGATACATTATAGGCGGTTCCCAAACAGAATAGTAAAGTTTTTACTCCCCCTCCACTAATCAATCACACTCCACGGCGAGCCGAATCCACGGGTACCGTCCATACAAACAACAATCCTGGGGGAGTTTTGTTTCATTATATTTTGATTTGATTTTGAGCATGGAACTAGGCATTCCAAATACCAGCCACTTTCTCGTGAATGATAGTGAATCAACACATATCGTGAGAATAACCCACCTAGCATGGAAGATACTGACAGCCCCTAGTTACTACATGAGCGATTCGGGCATGCAAAACAGAATATTATTTGAAGGTTTAGAGTTTGGCACATGCAAATTTACTTGGAACGGCAGGTAAATACCGCATATAGGTAGGTATGGTGGACTCATATGGAACAACTTTTGGGTTTATGAAGGTGGATGGACAAGCAGTATTCCCGCTTAGTACAAGTGAAGGCTAGCAAGAGACTGGGAAGCGACCAACTAGAGTGCGACAACAGTCATAAACATGCTTTGAGATTAACCAACATTGAATGCAAGCATGAGTAGGATATAAATCACCATGAACATAAATATCGTGGAGGCTATGTTGATTTTGTTTCAACTACATGCGTGAACATGTGCCAAGTCAAGCCACTTGAATCATTCAGAGGAGGATACCATCCTATCATACTACATCACAACCATTTTAAAATGCATGTTGGCACTCAAGACAAACCATTATACACTCTTAGCTAATTAAGCATGGCATGAATAACTATAATCTCTAATTGTCATTGCAAACATGTTCCATCCATAATGAGCTGAATCCAGAACGATGAGCTAATCATATTTACAAAAACAAAATAGGTCGAGTTCATACCAGATTTTCTCCATCTCAATCACTTCATCATATATCGTCATTATTGCCTTTCACTTGCACGACCGAACATTGTGAATAATAATGAGAGTGCACGTGCATTGGACTAAGCTGGAATCTGCAAACAATAACTCAAAGGAGAAGGCAAGGTAATATGGGCTCTCTGTAAGATAAACAACGATGCATATGAGAGCCACTCAACATTTTCATCGTGGCCTTCTCCTTAGGACCCAAAGAAAAGAAATTTCGAAACAAGAACGGGAAAAACTATTTACACGGGAAAGCTCCCAACAAGCAAAAGAAGAACGAGAAATCTTTTTGGGTTTTCTTTTAATGAAACAACTAACAAACTAAAAGGTAAAGCTAGAACTATTTTTTTTGGATTTTTCTCAAGGTTAATTAAACACTCAAGAAGAAAGCGGAAAGAAGAAATAAAATACCGTGGATGATACAATGAAAACGTATAAGCACCGACAACTGGAATGAGTGTGTGAACATGAATGTAATGTCGGTGAGAAATACATACTCCCACAAGCTTAGGCTTTTGGCCTAAGTTGGTCTATGGCCATGGCTGAAAATAACCATCTCATGTATACTCCGGAGGATACTGAGGGTTCCACTGGTTGGCGAGCTCCTGTGGCTCCCACTGAAAAACTGGATCCTGATACGGATCAAGGGCTGGTGCCGACTCAGGTGCTGGGGGTTGTGACAGACCCCAATATCTGTAGATGTCCTCGGGCATAATAGTGTACCTGCCTGAATGGATATCGAACAAAGAAGAAGCAGGCAGAGTAATAATCTCACAAGTACCCTGACTAAATACTAGGTTGTAAAGCAGCCTTCTATCATTATCCTTCCTAATAAAATCATGTGCTACCATACTATCATAGTCTAAATATCTTGTAGGTAGTAACTTTTCCTCTTCCTCGTCAAGCCTAATGGGTATTTTAAAGTGTTTGGCTAGACGAGATGCATAGATACCTCCGAATACGGGGCCCTTCGAATGGTTTAAGTTCAACCGTTGGGCCACTATAGCGCCCAGACTAAAAGTTCTATCAGCAAGTAAAGCGTGGCGCAGAATGGCGAGGTCGGGAGCACTAAGGCTTCCACTCTCCCCATGACCAACTAAACATCTCCCCGCGAATAATGAATAATAGCATAGAACAGGAAAATGTAAACTAGCCGCTCTTGCCTTTGACACCCCTCTCTCTTGCCCCACAGTGATTGCGGCAATAAAGTCCTCCATGTCTCTAGGACGTGGTTCACTGATGCTGCCCTCATAAGGTATTTTGCAAACTTTGCAAAAATCGTAAAGTTTCATCTCCTTAGGCACATCATATAAGTAAAATTCTACCATGGGAGGATTCTTCCTAGGATAAAAGTGAAAATTTTGCATGAAGATATTAGTGAGTAGGAGGTACTGGTCACACTTATCGTTGAGGAAGTCGGTGATGCCTGCATTCTCAGTCAAATAATAAAAATCTTCATAAATTCCGGCCGCCCTCAAGAATGCATCACTTGGCCATTCACATGGCCGAACCTCCGCGACGCGAGGAAGATTATATTTGGACTTCTTCTTCTCCTCATTTTCATCTTCTTTAGAGCCCCAGCTTGAAGAGCCTCTTAATAATCTCCTCATCATTTTTTTGAAAAAATTCTGAAATTTTTAGTGGCTCACAATAAAGGTGAACAAAACTCAACAAAACTTATAGCAACTACTCCCACAAGTGCCTAGAGGCTATATCATGCATCAAAACTACTTGGGACCATACAAATTTGACATGCAAGCTCAAGAACAAGGTCAGCACAGCAGCAAAAATTTGCAATATCGCACTAGAACAAAAACTAATTGGACCATTGGAGGAGTCACATACCGAAGAACAATCCCCCAAAACAGTTTTTGCAAATGGAGCTTTGCACAAGGAGATCGAAAATGGTAGCAAAATGAGCTAGAACACGGGTTTGAGCAATGGTGGGATTTTTTCTGGAGGAATACGAAGTGGATGGTGGCTGGAATAAGTGAGGGGGGCCTATGTGGGACCCACAAGCCAAGGGGGCGCGCCCTGTAGGCTTGTGGCCCACTGGTGTAGCCCCCTAATGTGTTCCCAGTGCCAAAAATTCTTAAATATTCCAGAAAAAATCATACTACATTTTCAGGGCATTTCGAGAACTTTTATTTTCAGGTCACTTTTTATTGCACGGAAAAATCAGAAAATAGAAAAATAATGGCATTTTTACTGTAATTATCTCTAAATAACAGAAAGTAAAAATTGGGTACAGAAGGTTGAGCTTTCTAAATTCATCCATCTCATGCTCATCAAAAAGAATCCATCAATCAGGTTGATCAACTCTTATTGACAAACTTTTTTCGAATGACACGAAACCGGAGAATTTTCGAATAACACTAGTTTACCTCAATGGGGATATGCATGTCCCCAACAATAAGTATATCATATTTCTTTTTGGCAGTAGAGAGAGGGAATTCAAAACCTCCAATAATAAGCGTTGAAATTTTTTCAATGGAGTTGATACTATGAACTTGAGATTGTTTCTTCGGAAAGTGTACCGTATGCTCATTACCATTAACATGAAAAGTGACATTGCCCTTGTTGCAATCAATAACAGCCCCTGCAGTATTCAAAAATGGTCTACCAAGGATGATCGACATACTGTCGTCCTCGGGAATATCAAGAACAACAAAGTCCGTTAGGATAGTAACATTTGCAACTACAACAGGCACATCCTCACAAATACTGATGGGTAAAGCAGTTGATTTATCAGCCATTTGCAAAGAGATTTCAGTAGGTGTCAACTTATTCAAATCAAGTCTACGATATAAAGAGAAAGGCATAACACTAACACCATCTCCAAGATCACATAAAGCAGTTTTAACATAATTTCTTTTAATAGAGCATGGTATAGTAGGTACTCCGGGATCTCCTAGTTTCTTTGGTATTCCACCCTTAAAGGTATAATTAGCAAGCATGGTGGAAATCTCAGCTTCAGGTATCTTCCTCTTATTTGTCACAATATCTTTCATATACTTAGCATAAGGAGACATTTTCAGAATATCAGTCAAGCGCATACGCAAAAAGACGGGTCTAGGTATTTCAACAAAGCGCTCAAAGTCCTCATCATCCTTTTGCTTGGATGGCTTAGGAGGAAAGGGCATGGGTTTCTGAACCCAAGGCTCTCTTTCTTTACCATGCTTCCTAGCAACAAAGTCTCTTTTATCATATCTTTTATTCTTAGGTTGTGGGTTATCAAGATCAACAGCAGGTTCAATCTCCACATCATTATCATTACTAGGTTGAGCATCAACATGAACATCATCATTAATATTATCACTAGGCTCATGTTCATTACCAGATTGTGTCTCAGCATCAGAAATAGAAATATCATTTGGGTTTTCATGAGTACCTATAACAGGTTCACTAGCAGCATGCAAAGTCCTATCGTCATTCTTTTTCCCTTTATTACTAGGACGATTAGGTGCATCAGAATTAATTCTCTGAGAATCTTGCTCAATTCTCTTAGGATGGCCCTCAGGATACAAAGGTTCCTGAGTCATTTTACCACCTCTAGTCACAACTCTAACAGAATGATCATTGTTCTTACCATTCATCTCATTAAGCAAATCATTTTGTGCCTTAAGTACTTGTTCTACTTGAGTAGTTACCATGGAAGCATGTTTACTAATAAGCTTAAAATCATTGATAGTTCTACTCATATAATCACCTAAGCGATCAAGCATGTGAGCATTGTGTTTCAATTGTCTACTAACATAAGCATTGAAATTTTCTTGCTTAACAATAAAGTTATCAAACTCATCCAAGCATTGGCTAGCAGACATATTATAAGGAATATCACCTTCATCAAATCTACAGAGAGAATTTACCTCTACTACCTGTGTCGGGTTATCAAGACCATGTATTTATTCAATAGGTGGTAGATTCTTAACATCTTCAGCTTTAATACCTTTTTCTTTCATAGATTTCTTTGCCTCTTGCATATCTTCAGGAATGAGAAATAGAATACCTCTTTTCTTCGGAGTTGACTTTGGAGGTGGTTCGGGAATAGTCCAATCATTATCATTGCTCAATATATTATTCAATAGTAGTTCAGCTTGTTCAACAGTTCGTTCCCAGAAAACACAACCAGCACAACTATCTAGGTGGTCCCTAGAAGCATCGGTTAGTCCATTATAAAAGATATCAAGTATTTCGTTTTTCTTGAGAGGATGATCAGGCAAAGCATTAATTAATTGGAGAAGCCTCCCCCAAGCTTGTGGGAGACTCTCTTCTTCAATTTGCACAAAGTTAAATATTTCCTGCAAGGCAGCTTGTTTCTTATGGGCAGGAAAATATTTTTCAGAGAAGTAATATATCATATCCTGGGGACTACGCACACAACCAGGAGCAAGAGAATTAAACCATATCTTAGCATCACCCTTTAATGAGAAAGGAAACAACTTAAGAATATAGTAATAGCGAATTTTTTCCTCATGAGTAAATAGGGTGGCTATATCATTCAATTTAGTAAGATGTGCCACAACAGTTTCAGATTCATAACCATGGAAAGGATCAGATTCAACCAAAGTAATTAACTCAGGATCGACAGAGAATTCATAATCCTTATCAGTAACAAAGATAGGTGAAGTAGCAAACGTGGGATCATATTGCATTCTAGCATTCAAAGATTTTTCCTTCCACTTGCATAGCAATTTCTTAAGATCATCTCTATCCTTACAAGCAAGAAAGTCCCTAGCTACCTCTCCTTCCATAACATAACCCTTAGGCATATTAGGCAATTCATATCTAGGAGATCTAGGTCTAGCAGGTGTCTCATAGTGTTCAGTTTCAATAATTTCATCAGATTCAGCATTCACTCTAGCAATTTGTTCATCAAGAAACTCACCCAGTGGCACAGTATTATCAAGCAAAGTATCATCATAAGCATTATGCATAGCAGAAGTGGCATCATCAATTACTTGCGACATATCAGAATTACTAGCAGGTGGTGGTGTCGCAAATTTACTCATAATAGAAGGTGAATCCAGTGCAGAGCTAGATGGCAGTTCCTTACCTCCCCTCGTAGTAGAGGGATAGATCTTGGTTTTTGGGTCTTTCAGATTCTTCATAGTGACCAATAGATATAAATCCCAAGTGACTTAGAGAATAGAGCTATGCTCCCCGGCAACGGCGCCAGAAAAAGGTCTTGATAACCCACAAGTATAGGGGATCGCAACAGTTTTCGAGGGTAGAGTATTCAACCCAAATTTATTGATTCGACACAAGGGGAGCCAAAGAATATTCTCGAGTCTTAGCAGCTGAGTTGTCAATTCAACCACACCTAAAAGACTTAATATCTGCAGCAAAGTATTTAGTAGCAAAGTAATATGGAAGTAACGGTAACGATGGCAAACGTGACAGTAGCAGTTTTGTAGTGATTGTAACAGTAACAACGGAAAAGTAACTTAGCAAAGATCAATATGTGAAAGGCTCGTAGGCAATGGATCAGTGATGGATAATTATGTCGGATAGCATTCATCATGCAACGGTTATAACATAGGGTGATACAGAACTAGCTCCAATTCATCAATGTAATGTAGGCATGTATTCCATATATAGTCATACGTGCTTATGGAAAAGAACTTGCATGACATCTTTTGTCCTACCCTCCCGTGGCAGCGGGGTCCTAATGGAAACTAAGGGATATTAAGGCCTCCTTTTAATAGAGAACCGGACCAAAGCATTAGCACTTAGTGAATACATGAACTCCTCAAACTACGGTAATCACCGAAAAGAATCCCAGTTATTGTCACCCTGGGGGATGCGGATCATAACTCGTAATAGGTGTCTACAACTTGCAAGATAGGATCAAGAACACATATATATTCATGAAAACATAATAGGTTCATATCTGAAATCATGGCACTCGGGCCCTAGTGACAAGCATTAAGCATAGCAAAGTCATAGCAACATCAATCTCAGAACATAGTGGATACTAGGGATCAAACCCTAACAAAACTAACTCGATTACATGGTAAATCTCATTCAACCCATCACCGTCCAGCAAGCCTACGATGGAAGTACTCACGAACGGCGGAGAGCATCACGAAATTGGTGATGAAGGATGGTTGGTGATGACGACGGCGTCGATTTCCCCTCTCCGGAGCCCAAATCAGACTTCAGATCTGCCCTCCCGAGGAAGAACAGGAGGTGGCTGCGGCTCCGTATCGTGAAACGCGATGAACTCTTCTCTCCTATTTTTTTCTCCCCGAATAGGAATATATAGAGTTGGACTTGAGGTCGGCGGAGCTCCAGGGGACCCACAAGACAGGGGGGCGCGCCCTAGGCGGGGGCGCCCCCTGGCTTGTGGCCAGGTGGTGGACCCCCTCCGGTTGATTCTTTCGCCAGTATTTTTATTAATTCCAAAAATATTCTCCATAAATTTTCAGGTCAATCCGAGAACTTTTATTTCTGCACAAAAATAACACCAAGGCAATTCTGCTGAAAACAGTGTCAGTCCAGGTTAGTTCCATTCAAATCATGCAAATTAGAGTCCAAAACGAGGGCAAAAGAGTTTGGAAAAGTAGATACGATGGAGACGTATCAATCCACTACAACGCACCCCTCTCACTGAAGAAATATCAATCGAGTTGGCCAAACTATTTCAATAGATCGGAGAGATTTACAAAGCTATAATAAGCATGCAAATAAGAATCGTAATAGAATTCAGATAAGACTCAAATCTTTTTCATGAATAATCTGAACATAAACCCACAATTCAGTGGATCCCAACAAACGCACTGCACACAAAGTGATTACATCGAATAGATCACCGTGAAGATGCGGTGAACTTTGTATTGAAAATCAAGAGAGATATAGCCATCTAGGTACTAACTACGGACCCATAGGTCTATAGGGAACTACTCACACATCACCATGGGAGCAACAAGGTTGATGTGAAGGCCCTCCGTGATCGATCCCCCCTCCGGCAGGGCACCGGAACAGGGCTCGAGATGGGCACACGGCGGAACAGAGACTTGCGGCGGCGAAAAAAGTGTTTCGGGAGGCTCTCTAGGGTTTTTGGGAAATATTAGAATTTATAGGCCAGAGAGGGGCCTTGGGGACGCCAGGGGGAGCTAGCACACATCAGGGTGCGGCCACCCCCCGTGGGCGCGCCCTGTTGTGTGGTCTTCTTTTGGTCCAGAAAAAATCATAAAAATGTTTCGGGGCAATTGGACTTCGTTTGGTACTGTAAACCTGAAAATCCAAAAACATACAGAAAACAACAACAGGCACTGGGCACTGGGTTAATAGGTTAGTGCTCAAAAATAATATGAATTGGTAAATAAATACCCAAAAAGCATCCTAGAATGATAATATTATAGCATGGATGTGTGCTGGATACTTGAGATAATATGAATTGTTTTAACTAACTGGATACTTGAGATACTCTTGAAGTTTATGTTGAGCGGAGCCGGGTACATAATACGTTGTACTCTATATATGTAGACTTCTTGGCACGCACGCCACCACCATAGTCTCCCTAGGAGGTTACAGCTATGGTAATTGAGGGTTTCCTCGCAGACGCAACCTCACTACGGTTTTCCGTGATTCCCCTATCAATTGTAAAAGCTAGGGTGAAGGCTTTTACTTCCACCTCGAATTACCTTCACTTCCTAACCTTTATAATGATAGTGATACACTTCGTGGCCTTGCGGTGATAATGCTGAGTGGGGACCCTTCAAAACATTCATGAAGTTATTAAACTAAATCATTCAACAGAGAATCTCATATTCTTATTAACGTTTCATCTTCTATACATACCAAGGTTCATCCATATCACCGAGAACTAGGGGGTTTACTCGTACATAGGGACAACAAACATCATGAAACCGGTAATGATAGACATGGATGATATGGATGACTAATACACACGATTATCTACTAGGGTTTTGGTATTACAACGATTGGAGATGTATGTTGACGATGGTGGTTGGTGAAGATGAATGATGTTGACGTCCCCTTGCACGTGGTGATGAAGATGTCTATATCCTCTTTGACAACTCCCCCTCCGGATGCCTTCCAAAGGCTAGGGTTCTACCTTCTCGATAAGTTTCTAGTGTGCGAATGCGTCTGTTCTCTGATCCAAGCGTGCAAGGATGGAAGTAATTGACCAGGGGGAGGCGACGTCGCCTCATACGACCGTGCATGCAAGCACATGCACTCGTATGGTTGGTTGTCTTGCGCTCTGGATGAGCTGCACATGCTCCAAATGCCTCCAAATGTTTTATTATTTTTATGTAGGTAATAATCATATTAATTGACATGATTCAACCATAATTTCCTAGGATTCTGTCCATAGCATTTCATTTGCTCCAAAAGATGTATCATGTGGAAAGCTGACAAGAAGTAGTGTGCAAACACGGTAAAATTCCTCGAAGCCTACCATGTAGGCACCAAATAACCATAAAAATGTCATACATTTTGGACTCATCAGTGAAGTGGTCCGGGAAAGTCAACAGCAAAAGACTATTGTAGATTCTATAAAGGAAGCAAAGTATATCATGACTTCAAAAGCTTTGAAGGAGGCGGTTTGGATTGAAAGTTTCTTCAAGAAGTTGATGTGGTTCCAAGTGCATTGAACCTAGTGGAGCTCTCTTGTGACAAAATATCGGCCCCATGGCTCAAGCAAAGGAGCTAAGGTCCACCATAAGTCCAGACATATTGATCGTAAGTATCACATCATCCGACATCATGTCAAGATGGGTTTGCTACTTCTTGAGCTTGCGTTGGTTTTCCCTTGAAGAGGAAAGGGTGATGCAGCAAAGTAGATAAGTATTTCCCTCAGTTGTTGAGAACCAAGGTATCAATCCAGTAGTAGATACAAGCAAGTCCCCAATAGATGTACCTACACAAATAATCAAACACTTGCACCTAGCGCTATAAAGGGGTTGTCAATCCCTTCACGGTTACTTGCAAGGATGAGATCTGATAGAGATAGATATAGAAGATTACTAAAACGAAAAGTAAAACAAAAGTAAAAAGATTGCAGCAAAGTATTTTTGGTATTTTTGGTTTATAGATATGAAAATATAATATGGAAAATAGACCCGGGGGCCATAGGTTTCACTAGAGGCTTCTCTCTTGAAGGAAAATAATACGGTGGGTGAACAAATTACTGTCGAGCAATTGATAGAAAAGCGCATAGTTATGATGATATCCAAGTCAATGATTATGCATATAGGCATCACGTCCGTGTCAAGTAGACCGAAATGATTCTGCATCTACTACTATTACTCCGCACATCGACCGACTCCTGCCTGCATCTAGAGTATTAAGTTCATGAAGAACAGAGTAACGCATTAGGTAAGATGACATGATGTAGAGGGATAAACTCAAGCAATATGATGAAAACCCCATCTTTTTATCCTTGATGGCAACAATACAAATACGTGCCTCGCTACCCCTACTTTGTCACTGGGTGAGGACACCGCAAGATTGAACCCAAAACCAAGCACTTCTCCCATTGCAAGAATTACCAATCTAGTTGGCCAAACCAAACCAATAACTCGAAGAGACTTGCAAAGATATGAAATCATGCATATAAGAATTTAGAGAAGATTCAAATAATATTCATAGATAATCTGATCATAAACCCACAATTCATCGGATCTTGACAAACACACCGCAAAAGAGTATTACATCGGATAGATCTCCATGAAGATCATGAAGAACATGGTATTGAAGAACATAGAGAGAGAAGAAGCCATCTAGCTACTAGCTATGGGCCCGAAGGTCTGAGGTGAACTACTCACGCATCATCGGAGGGGCAATGGAGTTGATGTAGATGCCCTCCGTGATCGAATCCCCCTCCGGCAGATTACCGGAAAAGGCTCCAAGATGGGATCTCACGGGAACAGAGGCTTCCGGCGGCGGAAAAGTATTTTCGTGGCTCTTTTTGGTATTGGGGGAATATTTGGGAATTTATAGGCCGAAGAATAGGGTTAGGAGATTTGCCGTGGGGCCACAAGCCAGGGGGGAGCCCCCCCCTAGGGCGCGCCCTGCAGGCTTGTGACCTCACGGCAGGTCTTCTGCCTTCGTCTCCAAGTCTGGTAGGTTTCTTCTGGTCCAAGAAAAATCATTTCGAAGATTTTATTCCGTTTGGACTCCGTTTAATATTCCTTATCTGCAATACTCAAAAACAAGGAAAAAACAGAAACTGGCACTAGGCACTAGGTTAATAGGTTAGTCCCAAAAATAATATAAAATAGCATATTAATGCATATAAAACATCCAAAACAGATAATATAATAGCATGGAACAATCAAAAATTATAGATACGTTGGAGACGTATCAAGCATCCCCAAGCTTAATTCCTGCTCGTCCTCGGGTAGGTAAATTATAAAAACAGAATTTTTGATGTGGAATGCTACCTAACATATTTATCCATGTAATATTCTTTATTGTGGCATGAATGTTCAGATCCATAAGAATGAAAATAAAAGCTCAATGTTGACATAAAAATAGTAATACTTCAAGCATACTAACAAGCAATTGTGTCCTTTCAAAATAACATGGCCTTAGAAAGTTATCCCTACAAAATCATAAAGTCTGGCTATGCTCCATCTTCCCCACACAAAGTATATAAATCATGCACACCCCCGATGACAAGTCAAGCAATTGTTTCACACCTTTTATGTTCTCAAACCTTTTCAACTTTCACGCAATACATGAGCGTGAGCCATGGATATAACACTATAGGTGGAATAGAATATGGTGGAGGTTGTATGGAAAAGGAGAAGATAGTCTCACATCAACTAGGCGTATCAATGGGCTATGGAGATGCCCATCAATAGATATCAATGTGAGTGAGTAGGGATTGCCATGCAACGGATGCACTAGAGCTATAAGTGTATGAAAGCTCAAAAAGAAACTAAGTGGGTGTGCATCCAACTTGCTTGCTCACGAAGACCTAGGGCAATTTGAGGAAGCCCATCATTGGAATATACAAGCCAAGTTATATAATGAAAAATTCCCACTAGTATATGAAAGTGACAAAAATAGGAGACTCTCTATCATGAAGATCAAGGTGCTACTTTGAAGCACAAGTGTGGAAAAAAGATAGTAACATTGTCCCTTCTCTCTTTTCTCTCATTTTTTTTGGTGGGCATCTTTGGCCTCTTTTTTTTATTTGGGCTTCATTGGCCTCTTTTATTATTTGTAAAGTACGGAGACTCATCCCTACTTGTGAGGGAATCGTAGCTTCCATCATCCTTTCCTCTCATGGGACAATGCTCTAATAATGATGATCATCACACTTTTATTTACTTACAACTCGATACCTACAACAAGATATGACTCTATATGAATGCTTCTGGTGGTGTACCGGGATGTGCAACGATCTAGCATAGCAAATGACATCAAAAAACGGACAAGCCATGAAAACATCATGCTAGCTATCTTACGATCATGCAAAGCAATATGACAATGATGGTGCATGTCATAAAAACGGAACGGTGGAAGTTGCATGGCAATATATCTCGGAATGGCTATGGAAATGCCATAATAGGTAGGTATGGTGGTTGTTTTGAGGAAGGTGTATGGTGGCTATTTTGAGGAAGGTGGGTTTAATGCACCGGCCAAAGTTGCGCGGTACTAGAGAGGCTAGCAAAGGTGGAAGGGTGAGAGTGCGTATAATCCATGGACTCACATTAGTCATAAATAAATCACATACTTATTGCAAAAATCTATTAGTTATCGAAGCAAAGTATTAGATGCATGCTCCTAGGGGAGAGGTTGGTAGGAGTTAACCATCGCGCGCTCCCGACCCTCACACAAAGGATGACAATCATTAAACAAATCATGCTCCGACTTCGTTACATAACGGTTCACCATACGTGCATGCTACGAGAGTCACAAACTTTAACACAAGTATTTTTACCATTCCACAATTACTCACTAGCATGACTCTAACATCAACATCTTTATATCTCAAAACTATATGCAAGGAATCCAACTTCTCATAGTATTCAATGCACTTTATATGAAAGTTTTTATTATATCCCTCTTGGATGCCCATTATATTAGGACTAAATTCATAACCTAAACCAATTACCATGCTGTTTAAAGACTCTCAAAATAATATAAGTGAGGTACGAGAGTTCAATTATTTCTATAAAATAAAACACCACCGTGCTCTAAAAAGATATAAGTGAAGCACTAGAGCAACATTGCCTAGCTCAAAAGATATAAGTGAAGCACAAAGAGTATTCTAATAAATTCATGAGTAATGCATGTCCCTCTCAAAAGATGTGTGCAGAAAGGATGATTGTGGCAAACTAAAAAGCAAAGACTCATATCATACAAGACGCTCCAAGCAAAACACATATCATGTGGTGAATAAAAATATAGCCTCAAGTAAATTTACCGATGGATTGAAGACGAAAGAGGGGATGCCTTCCGGGGCATCCCCAAGCTTAGGTTCTTTGGTATCCTTGAATATGGCTTGGGGTGCCTTGGGCATCCCCAAGCTTAGGCTCTTGCCACTCCTTATTCCATAGTCCATCAAATCTTTACCCAAAACTTGAAAACTTCACAACACAAAACTCAACAGAAAACTCGTGAGATCCGTTAGTATAAGAAAAATAAATCAATACTTTAGGTACTATTGTGAACTCATTCTTTATTTATATTGGTGTAATATCTACTGTATTATAACTTATCCATGGTTCATACCCCCCGATACAACCCATAGATACATCAAAATAAGCAAACAACACAAAGAAAACAAAATCTGCCAAAAACAGAACTGTCTGTAGCAATCTGTAGACTTCGAATACTTCTGTAACTCCAAAAATTCTGAAAAATTAGGAAAATCAGGAAAATTTGTGTATAAATCTCGTGTAAAAAATTCAGATCCAATTGACGCTCTGGTGAATTTATAAAATTCCTGGACTGAGCGCAAAAGTTTCTGTTTTTCAGCAAAACCAAATCAACAATCACCGTAAACCATCCCAAAGGTCTTACTTGGCAAAAACACTAATTAAAAAAATAAAACACAATTACTACAGAGGTAATAATGTGCAAAACACTCAAGAACAGAAGCAAGAAACAGAAACATAAAATAAAATTGGGTTGCCTCCCAACAAGCGCTATTGTTTAACGCCCTTAGCTAGGCATAACGCAAAAGATCTAGGTATTATCATCTTTGGTATGCAATCCATAAGTAGCTCTCATAATAGACTGATAAGGTAATTTAATTTTCTTTCTAGGAAAGTGTTCCATGCCTTTCCTTAACGGAAATTGGAATCTAATGTTTCCTTTTTTCATATCAATATTTGCACCGATCGTTCTAAGGAAAGGTCTACCAAGAATAATAGGGCATGTAGGATTGCAATCTATATCAAGAACAATGAAATCTACGGGCACATAATTCCTATTTGCAACAATAAGAACATCATTAATCCTTCCCATAGGTTTCTTAATAGTGGAATCCGCTAGATGCAAATTTAAAGAGCAATCATCAAGATCATGGAAACCTAGCACATCACATAAAGTTTTCGGAATCGTGGAAACGCTAGCACCCAAATCACACAAAGCATGGCACTCATAATCTTTAATTTTAATCTTAATAGTAGGTTCCCACTCATCATAAAGCTTTCTAGGTATAGAAACGTCCAACTCAAGTTTTTCTTCAAAAGATTTCATCATAGCATCAACGATATGTTTAGTAAAAGCCTTATTTTGATTACAAGCATGCGGAGAATTCAACATGGATTGCAACAAGGAAATACAATCAATCAAAGAACAACTATCATAATTAAAGTCCTTGAAATCCAAAAGAGCGGGTTCATTGCTATTTAAAGTTTTGACCTCTTCAATCCCACTTTTATCAATCTTAGCATTAAGATCTATAAACTCCGAATCATTGGGACGACTTTTAACTAAAGTTGACTTATCTCCAGTCCCATCTTTATCAAGATTTGTATTAGAAAACAAAGATTCAATATGAGTCACATCAATCACTTTAAGATCTTCATCATTATTATCACGAGAACACACCTTTTCAAGCCATTCACGCTTAGCATGCATTCTAGCGGTTCTTTCCTTACATTCATCAATAGAAGTTCTCATAGATTTTAAAGACTCATTAATATCACGCTTAGGTGGAGTAGATCTAATTTTCAAAGAATCAATCTCAAGAGAAATTCTATCAACGTTCCTAGCCAAATCATCAATCTTGAGCAATTTTTCTTCAATCGTAGCATTGAAAACCTTTTGCGAACTAATAAATTCTTTAATATTATTCTCAAGATCAGAGGGCATCTTATTATAATTTACATAAGAATTGTTGTAGGAATTACCATAATTATTAGAGGAATTACTAGGAAACGGCCTAGGGTTGAAATTACCTCTATACGCGTTATTACCAAAATTGTTCCTACCAACAAAATTCACATCCATAGATTCATTATTATTTCCAATCAAAGAAGACAAAGGCATATCATTAGGATCAATAGGAGCGCTCTTACTAGCAAACAATTTCATTAATTCATCCATCTTTTCACTCAAAGTGTTTATTTCTTCAATAGCATGCACTTTTTTACTAGTAGGAGATCTTTCGGTATGCCATTGAGAGTAATTTGCCATAATATTATCTAGGAGTTTAGTAGCTTCTCCTAATGTGATTTCCATAAAAGTACCACCCGCGGCGGAATCTAAAAGATTTCTAGAAGCAAAATTCAATCCCGCATAAAAAAAATTGTATAATCATCCATAAACTCAAACCATGTGCGGGGCAATTTCTAATCATTAGTTTCATCCTCTCCCAAGATTGTGCAACATGCTCATGATCAAGTTGCTTAAAATTCATTATATCGTTCCTAAGGGAGATGATCTTAGCGGGCGGAAAGTACTTGGAAATAAAAGCATCTTTACACTTATTCCATGAATCAATACTATTTTTAAGCAAAGATGAAAACCAAGTTTTAGCACGATCTCGTAGTGAGAATGGAAATAGCTTCAATTTAACAATATCATTATCCACATCTTTCTTATTTTGCACACAACTCAACGAAAGTATATAGAAGGGATGCGGCATCTTCACTAGGAAGGCCAGAAAATTGTTCTTTCATAACAAGATTAAGCAAAGCGGCATTAATTTCATAAGATTCCGCACTAGTGGCGGGAGCAATCGGAGTACTAATAAAATCATTATTATTAGTATTGGAAAAGTCACACAACTTGGTATTCTCTTGAGTCATCGTGACAAAGCAAGGAATCTAGCACACAAGCAAACAAAAAGCAAACGAAAAGACGGACGGAAGAAGGGCGAATAAAAAGGCAAATCTTTTTGGTATTTTCTGAAAATCGTTTTAGAAGTGGGGGAGAGGAAAACGAGAGGCAAATGGAAAATAATGTAAATGCAAGAGATGAGTTTGTCATGGGTACTTGGTAGGCTTGATGTAGATCTCCCTGGCAACGGCGCCAGAAATCCTTCTTGCTACTTCTTGAGCTTGCGTTGGTTTTCCCTTGAAGAGGAAAGGGTGATGCAGCAAAGTAGATAAGTATTTCCCTCAGTTGTTGAGAACCAAGGTATCAATCCAGTAGGAGATACAAGCAAGTCTCCAATAGATGTACCTACACAAATAATCAAACACTTGCACCCAACGCTATAAAGGGGTTGTCAATCCCTTCACGGTTACTTGCAAGGATGAGATCTGATAGAGATAGATATAGAAGATTACTAAAACGAAAAGTAAAACAAAAGTAAAAAAGATTGCAGCAAAGTATTTTTGGTATTTTTGGTTTATAGATCTGAAAATATAATATGGAAAATAGACCCGGGGGCCATAGGTTTCACTAGAGGCTTCTCTCTTGAAGGAAAATAATACGGTGGGTGAACAAATTACTGTCGAGCAATTGATAGAAAAGCGCATAGTTATGGCGATATCCAAGGCAATGATTATGCATATAGGCATCACGTCCGTGTCAAGTAGACCGAAACGATTCTGCATCTACTACTATTACTCCGCACATCGACCGACTCCTGCCTGCATCTAGAGTATTAAGTTCATGAAGAACAGAGTAACGCATTAGGTAAGATGACATGATGTAGAGGGATAAACTCAAGCAATATGATGAAAACCCCATCTTTTTATCCTTGATGGCAACAATACAAATACGTGCCTCGCTACCCCTACTTTGTCACTGGGTGAGGACACCGCAAGATTGAACCCAAAACCAAGCACTTCTCCCATTGCAAGAATTACCAATCTAGTTGGCCAAACCAAACCAATAACTCGAAGAGACTTGCAAAGATATGAAATCATGCATATAAGAATTCAGAGAAGATTCAAATAATATTCATAGATAATCTGATCATAAACCCACAATTCATCGCATCTCGACAAACACACCGCAAAAGAGTATTACATCGGATAGATCTCCATGAAGATCATGAAGAACATGGTATTGAAGAACATAGAGAGAGAAGAAGCCATCTAGCTACTAGCTATGGACCCGAAGGTCTGAGGTGAACTACTCACGCATCATCGGAGGGGCAATGGAGTTGATGTAGATGCCCTCCGTCATCGAATCCCCCTCCGGAAGATTACCGGAAAAGGCTCCAAGATGGGATCTCACGGGAACAGAGGCTTCCGGCGGCGGAAAAGTATTTTCGTGGCTCTTTTTGGTATTGGGGGAATATTTGGGAATTTATAGGCCGAAGAATAGGGTTAGGAGATTTGCCGTGGGGCCACAAGCCAGGGGGGCGCCCCCCTAGGGCGTGCCCTGCAGGCTTGTGACCTCACGGCAGGTCTTCTGCCTTCGTCTCCAAGTCTGGTAGGTTTCTTCTGGTCCAAGAAAAATCATTCCGAAGATTTTATTCCGTTTGGACTCCGTTTAATATTCCTTATCTGCAATACTCAAAAACAAGGAAAAAAACAGAAACTGGCACTAGGCACTAGGTTAATAGGTTAGTCCCAAAAATAATATAAAATAGCATATTAATGCATATAAAACATCCAAAACAGATAATATAATAGCATGGAACAATCAAAAATTATAGATACGTTGGAGACGTATCAGGGTTATGTGAAAGTACTCAAGATTCAGACGGATTTGAATGTGTCAGAACCGATGATGAAGCCTCTACCATGAGCAAAGCATGAGCAACACCAAATAGTTATTGGTGTTAGAGAAGCTAAGGAAACTAAATCATTAACTCTAGTGCAAGTGGGAGTTTGTTGGAAATATGCCCTAGAGGTAGTAATAATTGTATTATTTATTTGCACATTTATAATTATATGTTTGTATTTTACGCTATAACTGCTATGGTTCTTGAATGTGTGTTTCTGAGGAAAACTCAGAAGCACGTGTAGAATAATAAATAGTAAAACCTTATTCCTAGTCTCGCCTCTAGGACTAGCTCAAGTTTTGCATGATGGTTATGTTTTCTTGATCATAGACATTAGGTAAGCATAACAAGGATGTTAGCATCATCTAGAGTATGTTGTTAGTAGAACGATCATACTGAACTGGTCCATATTGTTTGCTATTCTTAGAGATGTTATCGTCACAAGTCTATAGTCAATAACACGGAGAGTTAATGTATGTCCAGTTCCTTAGACGATGAGAGTATTGAGTCACTTCATACTGAACGATACACTTTTTCGGTTGTTCCAACGTCATGTGTAAAAGGATGATCATAATGACAACTTACGGGTTTATCAAAAATGTATGACATGGGGCTAGATAGTTCAAGAGTGCGATTTTCTCCTCTAACGATGGAGAGATATTCTTAGGGACCTCTCGGTGTGAAAACATCCATCATCGCCTGGCCAGACACAAGTGAGTTACTCGCAGGGATGCTGGAACACGATATCGAGAAAGAAGAATAAAATAGGTAACGAGGATAACAGTATAGTGAGCATGTGCATGACTCACGGGGATACTGATATATCCCACCTCGGGTTTTGTAAAGTGCCACAAAGAAAAAGGAACAACATTATAACCAAAGGTTCACGGGAATATCATTCATGTGAATATAGGGGTCAACATGGATGTCCACGGTTCCGCTGTTAATCATTGAACGAATGGAAGTTTTGTTCATATCTATATTTCACCGGACCTACAGGGTCACACACGCTTAAGGAATTACGATCTGTTGAGTCCTACGGGAGTTGGGAATATGAGAAAATATTACAAAAAATGTTTAAGTAATAAAAAAAAGTTTTGAGAGAGACCGAAAGCGTTTCAAAGTTACTGGAAGGGTTTTGGGGCATACCGGGTAACACCGGGCAATGTCGAATAAACGGAAAATATTTTCGGGGACGTAATATAAATATGGGAGGGCTCCGGTAATTACCGGAAGCCACCGACACTACAGGAATCAGGCTCTTTGTCGTCTGCCATGGCAGACGGCAAAGGGCACAACCACGGACGGCGAAAGTTTGGGCCGAATAATCTCCGGCAAAGGGGTTCTTTGCCGTCTGCCTTGGCACAGCGGACGACAAAGTCTTTTTGCCGTCAGCCTGTAGACGGCAACGCCCCCGGACGGCGTAGTACTGACGTTAGCACCGTTAGGTGGCTAACGGCCCCCACCCATTCCTTTGCCGTCTGCCCCGGACGGCCCCACACAGTCCTTTGCCGTCTGCCCCTGACAGCCCCGCTCAACCCTTTGCCGCTTGCCCCCCGACGGCCCCGCCCAGCCCTTTGCCGTCTGCCCCTGACGCCCCCCTCCCCCCCGCCCTGCCCTTTGCCGTCTGCCCCGGACGGCAAAGAGGCCAAATGGCCCCAGGCCTGGTGCTCCCAGGTTTAACAGGTGGCTGCCACGTGCCCTCTTTGCTGACGGTGGCCGTTGGCAAAGAGGTCTTTGTCGTCCGGGGCAGATGGCAAAGAGGCTGTAGTGCCTCTTTTTTGACTGTTTATGTTATATTCAACAATTTTCACAGGCAAATATATGATATGTATATATATATATTTCACAGAAACAATATCCCTGCCATATGGATATGATCAACCAACAATTATACCAAATTAAAAGTATCAAATGTCACATTGTTCACCATATTACAATAGTTTCATCCATACATACATAGTCTCATACATACGTAAGTTCATCGATACAAAATGAAAACAGAAAGTAAACACTAGCACTACATCAAAGCAAGCTTCCGTGAACTTAATCAAATCTGCAAAATTGGAAATAAGAAAGTTAGAATAAGAATACTAGAAGAAGTAGAAGAAGATCTAGAAGTAGAAGAAGATCTAGAAGAAGAAGATGATGAAGAAGCATTTTTCTTCTCTCTCTTTCTCCTCTTGTTTTTCTTCTTCTTATTGCTTATTTGTGTCATTTTAGAGCTAACCTAGGTAATTATCACATTTTTGACCTAACTAAGCTTATTGTGTCATTTTGCAAGAAAATAAGCTAAGTCTATGGCATCTATGAGGTTACCAAGTCTATTATGCCATTTTTGAGTTAACTAAGCTTATTATGTCATTGTGGAGGAAACAATGCTAACTATAGGTCATTTTAGAGCTAACTTAGGTACAATATGTCTAAGTGCTAAGTTTCTCTAAGTGCTAAGTTTGTCTTTGTTTGAGAAAATGAGCCAAGTAAGTGGCATATTAGGGCTTACCGTCCTCGTCATCACGGAGGTGAAGCACCGGGGTTGCTCGGGCCGGTGTCACCTGGAGCACTACTTGGCCCTGGAGAAGGATCGTGCGATGCGGCTCGGGAGTTATGCTGCACCAAAGATCATTTGCGTTAGCATGATGACGCTGAAATGTTAAGACTAGTAACTAATGAACATTGAAATGAAACTCACCGTTCTAGCCGTGGTAATGACTGGCATCGGCGGAGGGGTCTGGCCGGTCTTCTCGCACAAAGACTGCACATTTGGTTTTGACAAGTCAATCATATTGGTTATTAATGAAACGAACATGTAGTGCATGATTTGGCTAATATGAAGAAGAAACTTACCACGATGAGCTCGTACATGGCCCGGTTAGACGCATCGTTCCGTTCCCTCTCCTCCTCCAACAACCTAGTCGTCCTCTCCTCCAAATCCCTCTTCTCCTCCGCCGCCTGCCGGGCCTGTTCCGCCAGAAGCGCCTGGGTTGCCTCTCTCTCTTTCTGCAGAGCAGCCCGCAACACAACTCCTCGTTAGCATTGTAATCATCTTTGTTCGCACACAGAATGTAATGGAGGAAAGCTATCTGAGTCCGTATGACTAACCTCGATGGCGAGCTGGACTGGCCGTGGACGAGGCGTTATCTCAGGACAGGAGCTCGTTTGGCGCGCCTTGATCTGCCGGAGAGTGCGCGAAGACCGTATAAGTCCATCTCCAATGGCTATCGAGCCATGGGGCCTCCCGCCGCCAGCTATCATCACCAGCTCTGGATCAATAGGATGCTGGCTCGGGTTGAAGTCCTCCCCATTCACCGCCTTCCCCACATCTCTGTACCTCACGAGCTTGTTGTGGGAGGAGATGTTGGTGAAGTTCTGGGGATTATCGAGGTCAGACTCAGAGAATGCCTTGGCCTTCTTGTACGAGGCAGTATGGGCCATGGCATAGAGGTCGTACACCTGTGGCACCTTCGTCTTATTGTAATGCGCCTACAAGAGAGGAACAAAGTATTAATAAAGGGGTCAAGCTAGCATCAAGAATGAATTGCAGGAATCATGAAGGCAAACCACATACCCAGTTCCGCCCGAACTGAAATAAGTTGGCGCTGCCTTGATGGTGTGGCACACTTTCCATTTGGGCAATCCGTTCCTTGGCATCGTCGTGGACGGCTCGCCATTCGTCAGAGCACCACTCATTCACCAACGCCTCCCAACAATCCATCTTATCCGCACACCATCTCGGGGGCACCTAAGTTAGTAAAGAGAAATTTGAGAGCTACGCCTACGAATCAAAGCAAGGAAACTAAGTACAAGGCCTTAAGAATAGGTAATTACCTTCATGTACTGCTCCTTGTGCAGAAACTTTCCGCGGCACGACGACTTGTCCTTCTTAATACGCCGCGAGGCGTAGTAGTCTCGAACAGCCTGTACCCGAGCCTCGTGCCGTAAGTTATGTAGTTGGCGCCTGCACTCGTCATCGATAACCTTTGCCGCGGCCTCCTCGTATCCCTCCTCACACCTGTAGAAGGTCTGCAATCAAACGAGACAACACTGATTAGTACAATAACTAGCTATTAATGATTTTTAATTGTGTAAAGGAGAAATTACCCAGAACTTTCTGATCACCATGTCGGCCCTCGTGTGGCACAACACATCGTCGATCATCTCCTCCGGCGGGGCCGGGGCAGCCAAGTAGTGCTCCCAGTTCAATCCTAACTCTGGAAGCTTACCCTCGCCGGGCAACGTGACAAACCCCGGGAAGTTATGCCGTAAAATCACACCAAGGATGGAGTTGGGCCTGCGGACATGCTTGGCGTGAATCCAACCCCTGCAGTATGACAAAGCGAACGCATTAGATATGTGAAGAAATGTGAAGGCAAAAGGTTTAAAAAGAGTAAATGCACTTACTTCTCCTTTTCAGGCCTAATCGGCCACCTCTGCTCGTGGGTCGCCGGCACGGGCGGGAGCCGTGTACACCCACGCTGGTAGACGGTGGCCCCCTCAACCACCTCGTCCCCACTATCAGAAAACCGATCCCCGCCACCATCAGCATGGCCACTCGGCTCCGGCTGATGCAGATCCGGCCAGGTATCCCATCCGGTGGAAGCGTGTGGAGTCTCGTAGGCCGAAGCGTCTGGCACAGGAGTCTCACGGGTCGAAGCGTCTGGGACAGAAGGATCATCGACCCGAGGCTCGTGGACAGACGTCCTTGTAGCCTCCACCTCAGACGGGTCCACCGTAGCAGTCCTGTGCTCGGGTGAATCAGCTGGGGGTGGCGGCGAGGAAGGCATAGCAGCCTTCGTACCTCTCCCGTGGCCACCACATGTACCTTTAGGAGCTCTGTTCTTCCCCCGACCTCCTCTCCCGGTGGGCAACTTCACCGACGAAGAAGCGCCCTCGGGTGTGCCAATACTGTCATACAACGCTCTCCGGAGAGTTTGGGGTGGAATGGAAGTACCCCTCCCACCACGCGCCGACGAAGGATTTTGTCCGACTGGTACAGGTTTGCAGGCAATACATGGCCTTTGGGTAGAAAGCGTCCAAATATTGTCATCATCGCGTCGTAGCATTCTCTGCCCAGGTTGAACTGAGCCTTCAGAGCCATTACTTGCGCGATGGCATCCAGCTGACAAAGCTCAGTGTGCTCGTGGAGAGGACGTTTTGAAGACTCCAACATTTCATAGAAGGCCTTTGCAGATTCCTCCATCTCATCGTCCGAATCCCGAGCATCATCAAAGTCTTGCACCATGTCTTCGATCCCGGTACCATGCTCGTCGGTGCGACGACGAACCACCTCAGCTCTGGCACGTTGGGAAGACTCACCATGAAATCTCCACACCGTATAATCAGGCGTAAAACCCCACTTCTGCAAGTGTTTACCCATTTCATCCCGTGTCCACTTTTTATGGTTGTCGCACCGGACACAGGGGCACCAGGTTATTTCCTGGCCATTTGCAAATGCGGCTCTCAGAAACCCCTTGGTTTTTGTTAACCATTCAATGGTCATGTCTTTCCGACTAGGGTGACCGGTGTACATCCACGCACGATCACTCATCTTGCCTACCTACTAAACACACAAGAAATATATATATAATTCATCATCTATATTCATCAGTTAATCAAGTTTGTCAGTTTTATTACGTCCATGCAACCTACACGCTAATAGGTTAAGATAGGTCCTAATACCACCCGAGTATGTGTAGATTGGGTTCGTTTTCCCATGCTCTGCTCCGGATCCGACGCAGAATTTCGACAGCACCTCCCCGCTGTTCTCCTGATACACGTCTCGGCAATAAGCAGAGAGGATGTGTACCCGGAGAACAATAGGGAGGCACTGACGAAATTCTACATAGGATCCGGAGCAGAGCATACGGGAAAACGAACCCAATCTACACATACTCGGGCTGTCCATGGATAACGTTGGACAATTCAAAAGGACGGCGGTTATAAATATGCAAAGACATGCATATTTATAGATGACGCTCTTTCGAACGGGAGACGCATACTGGTCACGCATACTGATGATTGAAGACACCTATCACTAGCATGTTTCATCGGCACGAAGACCGGAACAGAGCAAATTAAGGGGGGGGAGGAGAAGTCATTTGTGCTCACCCACGAACGCAGGGGCGGAGCTCGTCCAACGCACGGGGAGGTCGTCGAACAACTGCACATTGAAATCCACCCGATCAACACAAATATGATGTTTTTTATAACAAAATCGGAAAATATGTGACCTAACTCATAATTTACAAAACTATGACCCCGTCGGCCTCTGGAAGGCCGAAAAGCACCTTCCCGGTCAACAGGAGGCAGAAGAGGTGTCGGGGGTCGGGAGTCAGTGCCGTCGAGGGTCAGTGGCGTCGGGGGTCGGTGGCGTCAGGGGTCGGGGGTCAGTGGCGTTGGGGGTCGGTGGCGTCGGGGGTCGGTGGCGTCGGGGGTCGCTGGGGTCGGGGGTCGGGGGTCAGTGGCGTCGGGGTTCAGTGGGGTCGGTGCCGTCGGGGGTCGGTGGCGTCGGGGGTCAGTGGCGTCGGGGGTCGGGGGTCCTCTCTTCTTCTTCATCATCATCTTCTTCTTCTTCTTCTTCTTCTTCTTCTTCTTCTTCTTTCCCTTTTTCCTCTTCTTCTTCTCCTCCTCTCCTCTTTTTCTTATTCTTCTTCTTCTTCTTCTTCTTTTTTCTCCTCCTCCTCCTCCTCCTCCTCTTCTTCTTCTTCTTCTTCTTCTTCTTCTTCTTCTCCTTCTTCTTCTCCTTCTTCTTTTCCTTCTTCTTTTCCTTCTTCTTCTTCTTATTCTTTTCTTCTTTTCCTTTTTTCTTTTTCATTTTTTTCCTTCTTCTTTTCTTCTTTTTTCTTCTAACCTAACTAACTAACCTAATTGACCTAATAAACTAATAATACTAACCTAATTAACCTAATAAACTAATAAAACTAACCTAATTATAAACTAACTAAATTAACCGAAATAAAAAACAGAAAAATGAAAAACGGGGGCGGCCGGCGGTGGTACTCACCGGCGGGGGGCAGCGGGGGCGGCGTGGGCGGTGGTGGACGGGGGCGGCGCAGGGACGCCGGGGGCGGCTGTGGCGGTCGGGGGCGCCGCGGCGGCGGTGGCGTCCTGGCGACGGGTGGCAGGGGCGTCGCGGCGGCGGGGGGCGTCAGGGGCGTCGCGGCGGCGGGGGCAGGGTCGCCGGGGGCGTCCGGCCGGGGGGGGCAGGGGCGGCGGTGGCAGCCGGGCGGTGGGGGGCAAGGGCGGCGGGGGGCAGGGGCGGCGGGGCGGCGGTGACGGCGGTGGGCAGGGGCGCAGGGTCGTCGGGGTGGCAGTGGCGGCCGGCGGCGGGGGCGGCCGGGCGGCGGGGCAGCGGTGGGGTGGGGCGGCGCAGCGGGGGGGTGAGAGGGAGAGAGAGAGAATGAAAGAGAGAGGGGTGGGGTGGCCGTTGACGCCGTTAGGTATAGGGCGCCTTTGCCATCTGCTGGCGGACGGCAAAGAGCCCCAGGCAGACGGCAAAGAGCCTGCATATGGCCCGCCACCCCCCACGGGGCCTGTGGGGCCCAGGTGGGTTCTTTGTCGTCTGCCTTCGGGCTCTTTGCCGTCCCAGGCAGATGGCAAACGGTGTCTTTGCCGTCAGCCTTCTCTTTGCCGTCCGGTCTTGCCCACCTGACGGCATAGACTTTCTTTGCCGTCTGCCAGCCGACGGCAAAGAGCTGGCTGACGGCAAATTGCTGAATTCCAGTAGTGCGAGGATTTATTTAGGTGCTATGTGCTAATAGAATTTGCTGAAGGCCTCATAGGGGAAAGTTAATGGGTCCTATGGGCTCAATAAGGTTGGGCGCCCCCTATCTTCTAGGACAAGCTTTGGGGCTGAATTGGAGTTCGAGAGGGACTAATATCCATTGGACGGCATGCCAAGCGGAGTCGCCCTCCCAGGGTCGGTGGCCGTCCCTCCCCACACTATGTGTGTGTGTGTGTATGAGAGAGAGAGGCGTCCTCTCTAAAGACACACGTCCCTTGATCCGGGTGCCCCTATCTCTTTAGTTTTGATCTTGACAAGTTCTAGTTTTATCTAGTCCTCATAATAGAGAGCACAAAGCTTTGGACGATGAAGCGCTGCCGAATCGTGAAGCCCGTACGCGTGCAGTCTGTAGAAAGGTCGTGTTTTCGGTCTTCGTTCGAGGGATCGATCATGAACAGTTTGAGGGACTTCATAAATGATCTACACCAACTCTTCTTTCGCTGCATCTCAAAGTTGTTAACGACCCGATCGAACCTGTATGCATCTTCATAGTGATATGGGAGTATGATCCGTAAGACATTTTTATTTTCTATTGCGTTTAGAGAGAGGCTGTCAGAGAACGACACCTACGAGATCACGAGGATCCCTTTACGATTCGGCGGGGAGAAGGTTTGCACAAAGAGCAGATCTAACGATCAACACGAGGAATTTTACCCAGGTTCGGGCCGCTGAGAAGCGTAAAACCCTACTCCTGCTTTGTTTGTATATTGGATGTGTTTAAGCCCTGATTCTAGGAGCGCTTGTGATGAACAGTACACAGCAGCTACACATGCAGAACGGGCCAGAGAAGATCCTTCCTGTAGCTATGCCTTGGGCCTACTTTTATACGTTCGAAGGGGTCACCAACAGTGGCGTACAGTGCATACAAGAGGTGTAAAGTTGCTACAGCGTTATCATACCTAATACTAACGACTTAGGACAAGAACATTTAATGCTCCGTTTAGGTGTCCTTGCCTTTCTTGGGGATGGAAAAAGGGGTCGTCCCATCAGCACCGCTTAAACCCGACCGCCGCTACCGCCTGACACGTTACCAGGAGGACAACAGCTAGAAGACAAGCTGGTGGCCGCGCTGGAGTAGTGACAGGGTGGCGAAGTCTTGCCAGGTGCGAGTCTTGCCGGGGCTCTGCAGGCCAGCCCGGCAAGATCTTGCCGGGTGCCCAGCCTCCGGTCTTCTGCCTTCTGGTCGTTGGCTTAAATGCTCTCCTGATGTTGTTGTATTTGCGTCCAGCTATCCCCCGGCAGGCCTTGCCGCTGGTATGGCTACAACTGCCCGTGCACAAGTATGGGGTACTAAAGGACCCAAACTTTAGTACACCGACAGGAGCCCCCGGGCCTAGGCCATACACGGGTGCGAGGCGTTGTTGGGCTAGGCCCAAACAGTGCACGGGCACACGTGGCAGGGATTAACTGTCGTAATCATTCCGTTTACTGCGCCCCCCCACTACACGCGTTGAATGCGCGACGTGGGAGACGTGGGCGGAGCGGCCGTTACAGCCGCGCGCTCGCAAAAGCGCTATTATATTGATTAGTAAAGAGGCAGCCCCGCGCCTTCCCCATAAAAAGGAATCCGCAGAGGCGCTGCTCATTTACCTCCTGTCTTTTCCAATCTGGGAACCGCCGTCGCCTTCTCCCTCAAGCCCGAAACAGAGCCATCCCCATTCATCCGCCGCCTTCACGTCCTCTCCGTCCTCGGCCATCTGCTCCCATAGCCACCATGCCGCCCAAGGCAAGCAAGGGCAAGGAGGTGGAAGCCGCCGTCCCGGAGAGCAAACTGGTGAAGATGCGGAGGGAGCTCGCCGTATTCACTCCAGTGCTCGACGCGAGGGCCTTGAAGGAAAGGTACCAGTGTATGTGGGCGAAGGAGACGAAGGCGCATCCGGCTACCCGCGTGAGTCCAGGTTCTTTTAGAGGTGGCCCAGACAAATTCCATTTCTTTGCCGATTACTTTTACTGCGGCCTCTGCCCTCCGTTCTCTGATTTCTTCAACGACATCATGTTCACGTACGGCTTCCAACTCTTGGATTTTACGCCGAATGCCGTGACATGCATGTCAGTTTTCGCTCATCTTTAGGAAAACTTTGCCGGAGTAGTCCCTAGCACAGCCCTCTTCCGCCATTACTTCTATCCCCGCATCCAAAAGGGCGAGGCCCTCTCTGGTTCTATCACCTGGATTCCAAGAGCATGGACCAAGGAGACATGTCCAGAAGGGGCCTACCACGAGAAATGGGACGAATGGCGGGGCAAGTGGTGCTGGATTCAGGAGACAGAAGCCCAGCCCTTCTACTCGCTGCGGGAAACGAAGATGGTGCACGGCAACGACTGGAGCGCCCTTGATCCTGAGGATGAGAAGCTCACAGTCGCAACCACCAGGATTCACCGCCTCAAAGCTGCCGGGCTCAAAATAGAGATGATAGGCACCGATTTCCTTCGCCGGCGCATTACCCCTCTGCAGAGCAAAGGGAGGCCAGCTTGGGAATTCCGGAATGCGGCAGATGTCATGAGGCTGCGCCCCGGGCTGAACAACAATCTGACGTTTATGCAACACGCGGCCCTCTGCCAGAAGCTCTTCAGGTATGACGCAGTGCCCAGGCTGCCGGCGAGCATAATCCCCCTGTGCAACAATTCTGCCCTGGCCTCGATTGTTGCCATGATGCCAGTGCTTGATGCCCACACCCTTGACGGGACTTGGATCGAGCCATCCGCGGAGCAGGCACAACAATTCTTTGATAACCTGTCGGAAAAGGCCATCCGGGAAGAAGCCAATCTCATTCGCCCTACTACTGAGGCAGAAGTGGCGTACATCGCCAGCAGGGCGGAGGAGGTAAATCTTGCCATGGAGGCCGGCAGCGCTGGCTTCGCAGAAGAGGAAGCCAGCGAAGGAGAAGTGCTGTCGGAGGAGAATCTTGCCGGGCAGGGCGAGATTGCTGGGAAGCAGAGTGGCACTGCTACCGGAGGCCCTTCTGCTGGAGGCACATCCGAGGAGGAGGAGGAGGAGCCCCCAGCTCTTGAGCCGAGGAAAAGGCGTGCCCTTCGAAAAGTCACCTCTGGAGCCTCTGCCCGCCAGCCTTCCTCGAGTGGCGAAGCCCCCGGCAAGGGGGCGGCCGGCAAGGCTGCGCAGCGACCTGCCGCAGCCAAGCGACCCAGGACCGCTCCCTCACCTCCTCCCACGGACACCGCGGCGGAAGTCGACTTCGACCTCTCTGCCTTCAGTTCCGAAGAAGAGGAGTAAGGGTCCTGTCACACCTTTTAATTCCTGTATTTCTGGTTTTACTTGACTAACTCGTCTTGCTTTGGCCTGTCTCCACAGAGATGCAGAAACCTTGGCGCAAAGGGTAGCGAAGAGGGCGAAGACCTCAACGGGTGATGGACCGCCGGCAAGCACCTCAGGTGCACCAGAAACGATCAACATCAGCCCGGAGTCGAGCCCACAACGCAGTCCTCAACACAGCCCCCGGCGCAGCCCCCAGCGTGAGTCCGTTACTCACTTTCCGCTGGCAAGTGCCGGGGTGTGTATCTTCACTGCTGACATCTCCGGGCGTGCAGGAGTGGAGCGGCAACAAGGAGTACCAACGGGAGCCGTCCCTGATGCGCCGCCTCCGTCAACTACACCATCTAGAGACGAGTCTTCGGCAAGCAAGCTTTACCACGATGAAGAGGAGCCGGCAAGCACAGGCACCGGCAACCCTTCTCAGCGGCTCGACACAGGTAAACCGCTTGCCTCAGAGTACTTGTCGCTTTCCTTTTCTTTTTGTCTTCTTGAACTTCCTTCTCAGCCTTATTTTGCTTGTTTCCTTGGCCTTCAGATCCTCCCTTGACAGAGCATATGGATGTTGATGCCGTCATCGAGGAGACCGCCAGGGATGCCGCCACCGAGGCCGACAGAATTGCCGCCGAGGAGGCCGCCAAGAACGCTGCTGCCGAGGCCGCCAAGGAGGCTGCCACCGAGGCTGCCAGGGCCGCACAGGAAAGAGCCACCAAGGAGTCTGCTGAGAAGGCCGGCGAGGAGGCCGGTGACCATACTGACGGCATTCCCGCCGCAGGAGCGCCAGGCGCTACACCGGCCGCGGAGCCCCCAGCTGCCGGGGAAGCGGCTGTTGAGGACCCACCGTCAACATCCGAAACCCCCTCGTCAAGCAAGTACCTCAAGGTTGCCGACAACTTGTTCGTCAGCATTCTAGGCACGGCAAGCATTGGGACGCCAACTGAAGAAGAAATCTTTGACGAAGACGTCATCGCCGCTGCTGGGCTCGAGATTGTTGACGAGCCACGTGCCAGCAGCAGCAAATCCGAAGAATAAAAACTTCTCCAGGCCATGAGCAGCAACTTCCAGAAGCTCCAAGCACTTCATCGCGCCCGGAAAGAGAAGCTGGATTCCAGGGCGGCAGTTGTCGAAGCAGCGGAAGCAAATCTCCAGAAGCGCGTCGAGGAAACGCAGGTCTGGTATGCTGAGGCCCTTCAGGAGCTGAGGACGGGTCAAGAGCAGCTGAGCCAAATCTGGAACGAGCTCCTCTTGAAGCAGTCTGATGTTGAGAAGGCACATGAGGAGGCCAAACAACAGGTCGCTGCAGAGGAGGCACGCTTGAGAGAGCTTTGTGTCGGGCTTGAGGCTCATGACGATGACCTCACCGCTCACGAGAAGGCACTTGCCGACAAGCTCCGCGCCAAGGACGAAGAGATTGGAAAGCTTGTCACGCAGCGGACCCAAGAGCTGGAGCAGAAGCACAAGGAAACACTCGAAGCTCTGGTCACAGACCACGCCGGCAAGCTGAAGGAAGCCGTCGACGCTGCCGAAGCTGCAGAGGCCGCCAAGAACTTGCTGGAGGAGAAGGCGAAAAGGCTGGAGGCGGATCTTGAGGATCACGGCAAGAAGATCTCGACACTCGAAACCGAAAGAGACAAGGCTCTCCACAGCTTGATGGGGATACAAATCACCATGTCCGAGAAGACCCAGCAGCTCACCTCAGCCAAGGAATCCATCGCCGATCTGGAGTTAAAGCTGACAACGCTGAAGGAGACTCTTGAGACCGCCAAGGCTCATGAGAGGACCCTAATCAAAGACCTCCAAAATGAGCAAGAGCTGCTCAAGAGCGCTGCCGCCGCACACAACGACTATGTGTCAGGTGTGCAGGTCTGGATTGAAAAGCTCGTCGACGTTGCGGAGAAGCTTGCCGCACAACTGTCCACCATGGGCCTGCAAGGCTTCAGGTATTCTTCTGACGACAGGGTGTCCACGAACGCCAAGCTGACCATGTTCTTTGACCGTATGCCTGAAGCCCTGGAGCAGCTTCACTCTGACCGAACAACCCATCTGGCGAACGAATCCCGCAAGCTCTGCCGGGCCGTCCTCCGCAAGGTGCTGGTCAAAGTGGTGCACAAGAACCCCGGCATCAACCTCTCCAACGTCCTCGACCGCTTGCCGAAGGATGTAGACGTCAAGGCACTTGAGGAGCTTGTCGCACCCATCGTTGACAGGGTAAGCCAAGTCAAGAGGGTTGAAGGCGATCGCCGGGATTAGCTGCTTCTCCCCTTCTCGTTGCTGCCACCATTCCATGTCAAAGACAATTTTGCCTTATGTTAGAATCGCGACATTTATTATGTAATATAACTTGCTACGTTCTGTATGAATGGACGTCATTCTCCTTGCTTAATTTCTTTCTGTATGGTACTCGCCCTACGCTTTGTTGGAAACTTGCCGGTGCGCACAACCTTGCCGCGAGCGCTAGGTGCGGGACTTTAGCAGCCTGCTGGAGGTACCGCTGCCGGCAAGATACCTTAGCGTTTTCAATGCAGCCACTTAAGCTGTTGATCGGACTCGAAACAGAGTAAGGGCGCAACTGATCACGACAAGGTTCCCTTCGCATGCAGGTTTCCCATACATAGACCGAAATCGTTCAAGGAGAATAACTTTACAAAACGAAAATTTGTTCAAAGTTTCTGCAACTTAGCTTTTCGTTGTTGTACTTCTTCTGGCAAGATGTCAACCTTGAACGTCGCCCGCCGGTATCCATACCATCCTATCCCCCCCCGGCAAACTTGTACGCGAGGGAACCTTCTGTCCTTTGAGAAAAAGAAAGAGGAGAAAATAGAGATATGGAACCTTGGCGGTTCGTTAATGCTTACCAGAAGCAAGTGTAATACAATATCTTAGACAAGCATGCATATAGATAAACATGGGAATCGACAAGAATTGTAAAACACTTAGACTTTATTCAACTATGCACAGGGTCTGCGCCTGGCTTTGTACAAAGGATTACATGCTTCAGCAGCAAGACTTGTACAAAAGGTGGTTGCTGGGGGACCCGGAAGCCGCGCCTTATGGATAGAACTTACGAAGATGTTCGATATTCTAGGAGTTGCTCACCGGAATACCGTCTTCGGTCTCCAGGCGGACTGCGCCAGGCCTAGTGACTCGTACTACCCGATAAGGGCCTTCCCACTTCGGCGTCAACTTGTTGGAATTCTTGGCCGACTGAATGCACCGAAGAACAAGGTCGCCTTCCTCAAGACTTCGGGCATGAACCTTGCGGCTATGATAGCGGCGCAAGGCTTGCTGGTAGCGTGCAGCTCGCACAGCAGCCTGAAGACGATCCTCCTCAAGGAGCACAGCGTCATCTTGTCGCAGCTGCTCTTGCTCGAGCTCATCGTAAGCGAGCACTCGAGGTGACCCGTATATGAGTTCCGTGGGGAGAACTGCTTCTGCCCCATATACCAGGGAGAAGGGTGTCTGGCCAGTGGCTCGATTTGGTGTCGTCCTGATCGACCAAAGAACTGCCGGCAACTCATCAATCCAGCGTCTTCCGCACTTGCGCAGCCTGTCGAAAGTTCTTGTCTTGACACCCCGCAACACTTCAGCATTAGCCCTTTCTGCCTGGCCGTTGCTCCTTGGATGAGCAACAGAAGCAAAACAGATCTTGCCGCCAAGGTCTTGGACATATTGCATGAAGGTGTGGCTCGTGAACTGTGTACCGTTGTCGGTGATGATCCTGTTTGGTACACCAAAGCGGCAAACTATTTCCTTGAAGAACTTGACGGCTGACTGTGCTCTCACCTTCCTCACTGCTTCCACTTCTGGCCACTTTGTGAACTTGTCGATGGCGACGTACAAGTACTCAAAGCCCCCGGTAGCACGGGGGAAAGGGCCCAAAATGTCGAGCCCCCAGACCGAAAAAGGCCAGGAGAGAGGGATTGTCTGAAGAGCTTGAGCTGGCTGATGCAATTTCTTCGAATGAAACTGGCACGCTTCACACTTGGTTACTAGTGCCGTTGCATCCTGGAGAGCAGTGGGCCAAAAGAAACCTTGCCGGAATGCCTTACCAGCAAGAGATCTTGATCCTATGTGGGAGCCACATATGCCTCCATGTATCTCTGCCAACAGCTCCAGTCCATCCACCCGAGGAATGCACTTCAATTTCACACCGTTTGGTCTCTTTCTGTACAGGACATTGTCCACAAACTGGTACATGTTAGACCGACGGGCTACTTTCTCCGCTTCTTCTTGTTCTTCGGGGAGTTCTCCTGTCTGAAGGAAATGGACGATGTGCTGTGCCCATGTTGGAGCCTGGGGCTCGACAACAAGGACTAAAGGCATGTCCTCTGACGTGGAAGCATTTGTCTCTACAGCAAAGGCTCGAGGCCCTGCCGGAGCCTGTTTATTCCCCGGCAACCTTGACGGGAGCATTTGTCTCCACGGCAAGAGCTTGAGGCTCTGCCGGAGCCTGTCGCTCACCGGCAAGCTTGGTGTTGCTCCCGGCAACCCCTTTGCCGGCGGCCTCTGGGAGATCTGCCGGAAAATACTTGCCGGAACTCAACTTCCTCCTCTTCTCTTGTCCCATCGATGGCGCTACGGATGGTTGAGTCAATCGGAGCACAAAAGTTCCTGGTTCCACAGGTAACTTAAGGGCGGCGCGTTTTGACAAGTCGTCAGCAATGCTGTTTTCCGCACGAGGGACGTGCTCTGTTTGCAGACCGTCAAAGCGCTCTTCCAATTTCCTTACTTCATCCACATAAGCTTCCATCAACGGGCTCTGATAGTCTTTATTGACTTGCTTAACAACAAGCTGCGAATCACCCCTGACAATGAGCTTCTTGATTCCAAGGTCTGCCGCGATCCTAAGGCCGGCAAGCAGCCCTTCGTACTCCGCAGTGTTGTTTGTCGATCTCTCCTGGGGAAAGTGCATCTGAACCACGTACTTGAGGTGCTCTCCGGTGGGTGCGACAAGCAGCACGCCAGCACCGGCGCCTTGCAGTGAGAAAGCCCCGTCAAAATACATAATCCATTCTTGATTTGTTTCCTTGCCGGGGAGGGTTGACTCCGGAATCTCTTCGTTTGGCATTGGGGTCCATTCCGCAATGAACTCCGCCAAGGCTCTGCTCTGAATGGTTGAAGTACTCTCAAACTTAAGACCAAAGCTCGACAATTCCAACGCCCACTCCACAATCCTGCCGGTTGCATCTGGATTTCGCAAGATCCGCTGCAATGGAAAGCGAGTGACGACGGTAATCTCATGTGCTTGGAAGTAATGGCGCAGCTTCCTCGAGGCCATAAGAAGGCCGAAGAGCAACTTCTGCACACCAGAATATCTTGACCTAGCCCCCTGCAAAAAGGAGCTGACAAAATAAACTGGGCGCTGCACCATCTTCTTCTTCTGTATTGCTTCACTTAGTTGCGCAGATCCTTATTTACCAGCACCAGACTCTGCCGGGGAAGATCCCGGCTCGTCGCTTGGGGATCTTGCCGCTGCCGCTGCCTCCTCATCTACTTCCCTCTCTGCCACTAACGCAGCACTCACCACTTGGTTCGTTGCCGCTAAATATAGCAGCAACGGCTCTTGTGGTTTTGGCGCGACTAGTACTGGCGGAGAGGAGAGGTACCTCTTCAAATCCTGCAGCGCTGCCTCCGCTTCTGGAGTCCACTTCATTGGACCTGCCTTTTTCAAAATTTTGAAAAAGGGCAGGGCGCGCTCAGCAGATTTTGAGATGAACCTACTCAGAGCAGCAACGCAACCGGCAAGACGACGCACATCCTTGACACGTCTTGGTGCTTCAATCTGCTCAATTGCTTTGATCTTGTCGGGATTTGCTTCAATTCCGCGCTGAGACACAAAGAACCCGAGAAGCTTGCCGGACGGAACACCGAACACACACTTCTCAGGATTGAGCTTCAAGTTGATCTTGCGCAGATTTGCAAATGTCTCTTCTAAATCTTGTATGAGCGTTGCTTTGTCCTTGGTCTTGACCACTATGTCATCCATATAAGCTTCCATATTTCTATGTAGCTGAGGCTCAAAACCAATCTGGACTGCCCTCGCAAATGTCGAACCAACACTTTTCAACCCGAAAGGCATACGTAAGAAGCAATACGTACCACATGGGGTGATAAATGCGGTCTTCTCTTCATCTTCCTTTGCCATGAAGATCTGATGATATCCTGAATATGCATCAAGAAATGAAGCAAGTCGCAGCAGGCAGTGGAGTCCACAATCTGGTCGATGCGTGGCAAGGGAAAAGGATCTTTTAGACAGGCTTTATTGATATCTGTATAGTCAATACATAGCCTCCATTTTCCATTTGCCTTGCGCACTACAACTGGATTGGCCAACCATGTTGGATGAAGCACTCCTCTTACCAAACCTGCCGCTTCCAACTTCTTGATTTCCTCGGCAATAAACTATTGCCGCTCCAAAGCCTGCTTCCTGACCTTCTGCTTGACGGGCCGCGCATGTGGACAGACAGCAAGGTGGTGCTCAATCACCTCCCTGGGAACACCGGGGATATCAGATGGTTGCCACGCAAACACATCGACATTCGCCCAAAGGAAGGCAACGAGCGCGCTTTCCTATTTGTTGTCGAGGGTGGAACTTATGGTGAAGGTTCCTCCCGTACCATCCTCCTTGGCGGGCACCTTCTTGGTCTCTGGTGGAGCTGCCTTGGACTTCTTGCTCTTGCCGGTGGAGCTCTCTGGCACATCCTCAACGGGAGCGCAGCACTCCGAGGAGGTGCGCTTGCCGGAGTGTGTGCGAGAGGTCTTGCCGGTCTTCTTCCCCCCGGGAGCTTCAGCGGCAGGAGCAAGTGCTTTGGCGGCAGATGCTGCAACTGCGTCCCGGTAAAGCTGGTCGGTGGAGATAAGCGCGTCCTTCCTATCGGAGTTGACAGTGATAACGCTCATTGGCCCGGGCATCTTCAGTATATTGTAAGCATAGTGCGATGCCGCCATGAACTTGGCCAGCGCTGGGCGGCCAAGGATCCCATTATATGGCAATGGAATCTTGGCGACGTCGAACACAATTTTCTCTGTCCTGAAGTTCAGGTCACTACCAAATGTTGCCGGTAGTGTGATCTTTCCCTTGGGCTGGCTTCTTCCAGGATTGACCCCTTGGAACGTGCCCGTTTCCTCGAGATCCTCATTAGGAATTTGCAGCCTCTTGATTACCTCAGGTGAGATCAGGTTCAAGCCGGCCCCACCGTCAACTAACATTTTCGTCACCTTGAGGTTGCGAATCGTTGGTGAAACCAACAATGGCAGACACCCGACCGCAGTTATGCGATCAGGGTGATCCTCGGCGTCAAAAATGATAGGCGTGTTGGACCATTTCAATGGCTTGCGGGCATCGACAGATGGTTCTGTTGCATTAATCTCGCGCGCCCACTATTTAAGTTGGCGGCGGGAAGAATGCAACGAGGCGCCCCCGTCAATGCACATCATGTCTGTAGCTTTCTGAAACTCTTGCTCGCTGGACTCGTCGTTCTCATCGTTTTCATCGTCACCCCCCTCTTGCTTGTCGCGGCCTCGAGCGGGCATGTCCTTCTGTTTCTTGGCCTTGCCGCGGCGACCTCCTCAGCCACCGCATTTCTTGCCGGACCCTCCTGCACCATCTTGGCCCTTCTCCTTGTCTCGCCTCTCGTACTCAGCCTTCTGCTTCTCGACAAGATGCTCAACTTGCCGGCAGTCTTGGAGATCATGGCCCTTGGTGCGATGGATCTTGCAGTACTGCTTGCCGGAGCCCTCTGGCTTGTCAGCACCCGCCAAGGCCTGACAGGAGGCACACCCGGCAATCTCCTTGCCGGGGTCGTCAACCCTTGCCTTCTTGGCGGTGTCGGGGTTGCCGAATCCCTCGACAGCAAGCACGGCCTTGCCCTTGCGCTTCCTGTTACGCCGACGGCCTTTCTTTGCCAGGGCGGCGGCATCTTCATTGTCGGAGTTGACTCCTGCACCAGCATCTTTGCCGGGGAGTCTCCTCCCTTCTTCAGCTCGTGCACACTTATTAGTGAGAGCGTAAAGCTCGGCAACATCCCTGACTTTGTTCATTGCCAGCTCTTCGCGCACCCTGCGGTTGTGCACGTTCTGATGGAACGCGCTGACAACAGCGGCAGGATGAACGTCTGGGATGTTGTGATGTACACGGCTGAATCTCTGTATGTACTTGCGCAAAGTTTCACCTTCCTTCTGGGGGATGAGATGCAAATCACTTTCCTGGCCAGGAGCTTAGTGGCCTCCGGTAAAGGCGCCAACAAACTCATGACACAGATCTGCCCAAGAAGAAATAGAATTCTCCGGCAGGTGCATCAACCACGACCTGACGTTGGGCTTAAGCACCAACGGGAAGTAGTTGGCGAGTATCTTGTCGTCACGAGCCCCGGCAGCTTGCACCGCAATGGTGTAGATGCTCAGGAACTCCAACGGGTGGGTCTTGCCGTCATATTTCTCCAGGACCTCCGGCTTGAACGTGCGGGAATTGGGCCACTGGACTCACCGCAGCTCACGGGTAAACGCTGGACAACCTACCTCATAGGGTAGATCGACAGGATACCCTGGCGCAGGCTTGTCTACAGTGGGCCCTGCGCGCTTATCTGACTGATAGCGCGCTTCCCGCCGTCGCTCGATGGTAGTCCGAGCGTCTTCTTTGCCTCGTTCCCGAAGAACTTGACGTTGGTCACGACGAGTTCGTGGATCGGACGACGCCGTTGAATCATCATCACGAGTATCAGTCCGTCGAGTCGGCGACCGCTGTTGTCGCCGCGGAGGGGAGTGCACCATAGTTGTACCGCCTCCGGTCTTTTCGCCATGGACGCGCGTCGGCTCGACGGACTGCCGGCGCAAAGGCTCCGTCTGCTGTGGTCTATCATCGTTAGCGAGACCAACGAGGCTCTGAATAGCAGCTCTCCACTCGTCGAGCTTGTCCGCAGCAGGAGGGAAGTTCAGGAGCAGCTGTGCTCGTGCCAAGGCTTCTGCTGGTGTAGGCGGCGGCGACAAGTGCGAGGAACGTGAGGTGCTCTGACTCCTAACCACGTTAGAAGGAGCTCCATCACAATCCTGCGTCCGCGCACCGCTTCCACCGGCACCTCGGCGTGCATGTTGGCCCTGCGCATCTCAAGGATGATGCGCAGGAGCCTTTCCGTGGGGACGCTTGGAACCACCAACGTCACGGCACTGCTCGTCGCGCGCGACCTGAGAAGGCCGCGGCGCATGCAACGGCGTAGGTGTCTTGGAGGGCGGCCTTCCGTCCCTGGAGTTCGCTGCACCACCCGCCGGCAGCACAGCTCCGTCTCTGGATCTTGCGGCGCGAACGACGCCGCTCACCTGGCTATGATCGCCAGAACGCCGTGGAGGTTCATGACCTCCTCCTGCCCCGCCTGCGTCCAGGCCGTCGCCTGTTTGTGTAGCTGCAGGCACAACGGACGTGGAGGGGCCAACCGTCATGAAACCCTTCCTCTTGGGGGCCATGGCGATGAAGATGATGAAGAAACTGGCGCGTTGATCACTAGATCAGGTTCACGCAACCTCTCCCCCTCCCTGGCGCGCCAAAGATGTCGGAGAACGACACCTACGAGATCACGAGGATCCCTTTACGATTCGGCGGGGAGAAGGTTTGCACAAAGAGCAGATCTAACGATCAACACGAGGAATTTTACCCAGGTTCGGGCCACTGAGAAGCGTAAAACCCTACTCCTGCTTTGTTTGTATATTGGATGTGTTTAAGCCCTGATTCTAGGAGCGCTTGTGATGAACAGTACACAACAGCTACACATGCAGAACGGGCCAGAGAAGATCCTTCCTGTAGCTATGCCTTGGGCCTCCTTTTATACGTTCGAAGGGGTCACCAACAGTGGCGTACAGTGCATACAAGAGGTGTAAAGTTGCTACAGCGTTATCATACCTAATATTGACGACTTAGGACAAGAACATTTAATGCTCCGTTTAGGTGTCCTTGCCTTTCTTGGGGATGGAAAAAGGGGTCGTCCCATCAGCACCGCTTAAGCCCGTCCGCCGCTAGCGCCTGACACATTACCAGGAGGACAACAACTAGAAGACAAGTTGGTGGCCGCGCTGGAGTAGTGATAGGGTGGCGAAGTCTTGCCGGGTGCGAGTCTTGCCGGGGCTCTGCAGGCCAGCCCGGCAAGATCTTGCCGGGTGCCCAGCCTCCGGTCTTCTGCCTTCTGGTCGTTGGCTTAAATGCTCTCCTGATGTTGTTGTATTTGCGTCCAGCTATCCCCCGGCAGGCCTTGCCGCTGGTATGGCTACAACTTCCCGTGCACAAGTATGGGGTACTAAAGGACCCAAACTTTAGTACACCGACAGAAGCCAAGGCAAGGAAAAGAGGAAGATGAGGCAAATCATTTTGAAGAATCATTGTGAGTGCTCATCCATGCAACACCATGAACAACCAAAAAGATATTTCAATGATCACCCGAGGGTTTTAAAAACCCAAAAAGTCAAGCATGTTTGATATTTTCCGAATAGTTGTCCAAGGGAGCAGACTAGTTAAGCAGGTTGACAGTGATGTATTTTGTGATCAACTGATCAATATGGTCATGAACATGTAGTGATGATAGCAAATGCATGATCAATTTATGTTGATGATCATGTAGTTCAACTTCGTTGATGTTGATGTATGACAAAAAAGTGACATGTGTTATGTTGTTGATGTATGATAGATGTTATAGGGTATTTAGACCATCTTACCCTCATCCTGACAAAAGTGCATCTTACCAATAATTTCTTCGGTTAACTTCCAACACTTCTTCGGTTAATATTTGATTGCACACACTACATCTTACTGGCCACTCCTTCATTTAACATTTGAAAGCAGACACATAAGTTGCACACACTCAAATCAACTGTCCAAATCAGTCAAATCGATTCTTGAAACTACAAACTGCCATCAGTTAAGTTCAAACTACAAAGCACACATATACATCACAATTCACTGCAAACATCACTTAAAAGCACTACAACCCAGTTCTCAAACATTACATCAAACTTAAACTCAATTTAACATAGTTTGGACCACACATTTCAACTTAATTTAACTAAACTTAAACCACGCGGAATCAAGAGAGCACAACAACACACTTTTCCATTGTTTAGAGGGGCCAAAGTCGTCTCCATGTCTGGCGTCGTCAACCCATCGGCGCCAACACAAGGACTCATGTTGATGGCTCATGCATTCACCTTCGTTAGGGTGGTATGCGTCTGTCAAATCTTTGGTTATTAGCTCGCCATGGTAAACCATAGTCGTGACATGGACGATGACAATGTGTTTCAGGATGTGACTGGACGTCGGTGACGCTGGAGACAAGAAAGCCCTAGCCCAAAAACGTTGCCCCGACGGGCTGATACACGTTGATCACCTAAAATCCCTCTAACCAATAAAGGCATGAGGCAATACGAGATGAGGAAGTCTAGGCACTAGGGGTCATTGTATTATAAAAAAATCCTACAGAACCAAATATGTACCTCAAGTTCTGTCAATGCGTACGTGCTTCAACAAACCAATGAACAACCACGAGCCAATATCCGAGTCAACCAAAGTTTCTTTGCTTCTGGACCAATAACCAATTCATATCTTTCACAATCTGGATAGGAAATTTATCTAACACATCACGGCGGTAAGGTAGACCATGGATAGAATCGTAGAAATGGGGTTTAAGATTAACCTATAATGAAGAGCACGAAGCTAGTGATTTTGATCTGACACTCGATTTACTGTGTCGCTGCCACCAATCCTATGCTGCACTAGTAGAATGCCCGCTCGTTGCTACGGGCAACAATGCATATATTTTAGAAAGAATATCTGATCTGGATTCTTAATTCAATTATGCCCCTTAATCTAGTTTGTACATCTATTGTTTTTTAAATGCACTCCTTACCATTTTGGTTGTCGGTATATCATGGAAAAACTTGAGCTATGAAATATATAATTCACTAATTAGACATACATGACCATGGTATCAAGAATGATTACTTACGTAATTTTTGGAGCGTGTGTTGCCACACATATCCATTTTAACAAAAGAACAATATTTATATTGACAAAAATTCTGAGAGTTTGTACAATTCCTGAATGTATGTGGTTAACATGTAATTCTGAAAGAATTTTTTTTCTATAGGAAGTCATTTACTAATGAGATGACATAACTGATCTTTTGATTTCTTGGGATAGCATGCAAGAGTTGTCAATGGAAATCAATAATACATGCCCACTCTTCTCTTGTGAACGTCTTCTCCGATATGTCTACAACCTAGATAGTTGTCGCCTGACAGAATCAATGGACATCATCTACCGCAACTATATGAGGCATCCTTGCTTATGATGAACCTACATAAGATGAAATTAATCAACAATGTATCATTCAATTGAATCTTGATAATCACAGCATGTAGGACTACATTATAGTAGAGGTTAGGTTACTACATATTAGAACGTATCATGTTTGGCCTATGCTTTTTAACTAAGAATCACTTCACTGTCCTTCGTATCTATACTGACATGGTATAATTGGATAATAACATACTAGTTTTCTAAATTATATAATTGAAAAGGAATCATAAACTATAGGCAAAAGAATGACAGATCAAGCATTACATGTTAGACAGAGAATGTGACCTTTATTCGCATGTATGCTAGTATTAATCAAAAAATATGTGTGCCTTAGGACCTACTATAGGAGCGCTCCTGTGGGCGGTGGCTAGTGTCCGACATCTTATAATGAGATCATAGCATTCTTCTCTTTTAGTTACAATTGGTGTTTTCTCACCCTTCCTCTATCAATGAAAACACAGTTCTCCTATGTATTTTCTATGCTGCTTTCCTGTGTGTGCTTTTAAAATTTGATACATTAACTTAAATCCTAAGGTTGAATAAATAATATATGATACAAGGATAGAAACATGTACAACCGCAGCTTAGCTCCCTAAATCAATTACTTGTCTAGCTAATCATACCGGGTGAAGTAACTTTGGAACATCTATATAAAGCTACATGTGATATGTAAATATCTCAACACAGTCAAACAAAAATGAGTGGTAATAAGTAATACTCCCTCCGTTCCACAATGTAGTGCGCCCATGCTTCCCGAGATCTAAGTTTAACCATATATTTAACCAACGAGGCTGATTGCGGCGGGAGCAAAAATTATACCACTGAATTCGTATACGAATTCAGTGGTATAATTTTTGCTCCCGCTGCAGTCGGTCTCGTTGATTAAATGTATGGTCAAACTTACATCCCAGGAAACGCGGGCGCACTACATTATGGAACAGAGGGAGTATCTATTTTTTCTTACCTTGTGACCTCACCAGCCTCATTGTCAAAAATGGTGTTCTTTTCAAACACGATCAATAGAAAATGGATCATACTGTTACACAATAAATAATTATAATACTGGATCATACTATTACACAACTGTTCTGTTTTATACTGACATTTCAATTTATCAGTAGCTTTTGCTGGAACATGTTGCAGACGCCATCAATGAGTTACAATGTTGATTGAGTTACGTATATGGAGATAGAGGTCTGGTAGGAGACATATGTGATGGTAACTTCTAAGGGAGGTCGTTGATACGTCTCCAACGTATCTATACTTTTTTATTGTTCCATGCTGTTATATTATCATTCTTGGATGTTTTACAATCATTTTATAGCTACTTTATATCATTTTTTGGGACTAACCTATTGACATAGTGCCAAGTGTCAGTTGTTGTTTTTTGCTTGTTTTTTACTTCACAGAATATCAGTACCAAACGGAGTCCAATTGCGACGAAACTTTTTGGAGATTTTTTTTGGGCCAGAAGACAACCAGTGAGCCAAAGAAGAACCCGTGAGGAGGCCCGAGGGGCCCAGAAGACACCAGGGCGCGCCAGAGGCCCCCGACGCGCCCTGATGGGTTATGGTGCCCTTGGGGGTCCCCTCTGCCGCCTCTGAGCTCTATAAATACCCAAATATTCCAGAAACCCTAGAGGAGTCGACGAAAAATACTTCCAGCCGCCTTAAGTTCCAGAACCGCGAGATCCAATCTAACACCATCACGGAGGGGTTCATCATCCTCATTGGTGCCTCTCCGATGATGCGTGAGTAGTCCACCATAGACTTACGGGTCCGTAGGCAGTAGCTAGATGACTTTCTCTCTCTCTCTTGATTCTCAATACAATGGTCTCTTGGAGATCTATTTGATGTAATGACTTTTTGCGGTGTGTTTGTTGGGATCCGATGAATTTTGAGTTCATGATCAGTTTCTATCCATGAATATTATTTGAGTCTTCTTTGATCTCTTATATGCATGATTACTTATAGCCTCGTATTTCTTTTTTGAATCTTTGATTTAGTTAGGCCAACTAGATCGATTTTTCTTGCCATGGGAAGAGGTGCTTTGTGATGGGTTTGATCTTGCGGTGTCCTCTCCCAGTGACAGAAGGGGCAGCAAGGCACGCATGTATCGTTGCTATTAAGGATAACAAGATGGGGTTTATTCCTACATGAATAGATCTTGTCTACATCATGTCATCGTTCTTATTGCATTACTCCATTTCTCCATGAACTTAATACACTAGATGCATGCTGGATAGCGGTCGATGTGTGGAGTAATGGTAGTAGATGCAGAATCATTTCGGTCTACTAATCTTGGACGTGATGCCTATATAATGATCATCGCCTTGGATATCGTCATGATTATTTGAACTTCTATCAATTGCCCAACAGTAATTTGTTTATCCACCGTGTGATATATATACTCATGAGAGAAGCCACTAGTGAAACCTACGGCCCCCGGGTCTACTCTTTCAACATATTGCTTTCTGATCTATCTTTTTCCGCTTTTGTTTTCATATCTATTATTCCAAAAACCCAAAAATACCTTGCTGCACTTTTTATTTGCTTCTTTTATTTTGTGTTCTTGTGTGATCTATTTATCCAATGTACTTCACCAAATGTATCTTTTTACTGTTGAGAGATTGGCAACCGCTCTTACGCGTCGGGTTGCAAGTATTTGTTCTTTGTGTGTAGGTACTGTTTACATAGCGTTGCGTGGTCCTCCTCCTAGGTTTGATAACCTTGGTTTCATAATTGAGGGAAATACTTACCGTAGCTGTGATGCATCATCCCTTTCTCTTTGGGGAAATACCGACGCAGTCTCAAGCCATGTCAAAGGAATTTCTGGCACCGTTGCCAGGGAGGAGGTGCGAAAGTAGTCTCTCTTGCCCACCTCTGGCGCCGGGGAGACATCATCAACATCTATCAGGTTCCTAATCACAAATCTCATCTCCTTGCAATTTACATTATTTGTCATTTGCCATTCGTTTTCCTCTCCCCCACTTCACAAATTTGCCGTTTTATTCGCTCTCTTTTTCGTTTGCCCTTTTTCTCGTTTGATCTTTTGTTTGCTTGTCATCATGAGTGATTTTGGTATGGCAGAAACATATGATGGCAGGACTCCTAAAATTGGACGTTCTGGTACTCTGGATGCTAAAACTTTTGTTTTGGGGCAAGGGAACGTTATAGGAACTATCCAAGAATTCTTCAATTGTGTTGGAAATTTGACTCTTGATGATGCTCCTATACTTAAAAGAACTAAAACTTATGCGAAAGCTATTTCAGCACTAGTTCTGAAACTCGAAAATAGGTTTATCCGCACCCATCCTACCTTGCAAAGATTTTTTTATGAGCTACCCGTTATAAAGGATCCTAAAGCTAAAAAGTTAGCTACCCTTGTTCTTATGAATGAATTTGATCACATAGTACGAGAAGCTAGGGAAATTTTTGATTTTTTTGGTATGAGCCACGAAAAACCGGTAATAGATGAGATCATTTACAATAGTGACTACATGTTAAGACATCAGCAATCCAAGGGCGCATACCCAGACGGAAACTAAGCTGCTTGGAAATATTTTTTTATTGATGAGAACCTTAAAAAGGAAATCCCCATTTTAGATATGATCCAACAAGTTTTCAATGATGTTAATCAACAATATTCTTGGATTGTGGCCGGGAATCAAAGGGGGTACGTAGATGGACAACTTGATAGTGCTAAGATTTCTATGGATAATGTGTTTCAAGTTATATTTGCAAAACCTCTTGACAAAAATAAAACTATGGAAAATAAAACCAAAGATGACGACACTTGAATCTATGCGTTATGCCTAGCTAGGGGCATAAAACGATAGCGCTTGTTGGGAGGCAACCCAGTGAATCAATTTATTTTCACCTTTTTCTTTCTGTTCTTGAGTGTTGACACAATTATGCTACTATTATGATTGTGTTTTTTATGTTTTAATTAATGTTTGTGCTAAGTAAAGCCTTTAGGATGACTCACAAGATGAGTAGAAACAATGTTGAATCTGAAACAGAAACTTTGACTCCAGTGCAAGAATTTTCATTTTTTACTGGAGCGTGATAATGAGCTGATTTTTCACACAGTGTTTATATACAAATTCTTTACGTTGTCCTAATTTTTTAGAATTTTAAGAGTTACGGAAGTATGGTTAGAGTACAGATTACTATAGACTGTTCTGTTTTTGACATATTCAGTTTTCGTTGCATTGTGTGCTTGTTTTGATGAATCTATGGTTTGTATTGAAGGGTATAAGCCATGGTAAAGTTAGGATATAGTAGATATAATGCAATAATAAAATATGAATGGGTTTGCAACAGTACTTAGAGTGGTGATTTGCTTTATTATACTAATGGATCTCACGAAGGTTTTGTTGAGTTTTGTGTGATTGAAGTTTTCAAGTTTTGGGTGAGATCACGATGGATGAAGGAATAAGGAGTGAAAAGAGCCTAAGCTTGGGGATGCTACAACACCCCCAAGATAACATCCAAAGAGAAACAAGCAACTAAGCTTGGGGATGCCCCGAGTGGCATCCCCTCTTTCTTCTAACGACCATCGGTATTTTACTTGGAGCTATATTTTTATTCGTCACATATCATGAGTTTTGCTTGGAGCGGCTTGTATTATTTGAGTCTTTGCTTGATTTTCTTTTTAGTTTGTCACAAGTATCCTTGCTGGACACACCTATTTGAGAGAGCCAAAATTATGCTATGATTTGTTAGAATTGCTCTATATGCTTCACTTAAATTTTTTGAGCTATGGAATTGCTCTAGTGCTTCACTTATATCTTTTTGAGCATGGTGTGCTTTAAATTTTTGAAGAAATACTCTCATGCTTCACTTAGAATAATTTGAGAGTTAGTAAATTTTGAAGAAACACTCTCATGCTTCACTTAGATTAATTTGAGAGTTAGTAAATTTTGAAGAAATTCTCTCATGCTTCACTTATATTATTTTGAGAGATGAAATTTTTATGCTCATGTTCTTCACTTAAATTTATTTGAGCTTGTCAAAAGCAATGGCAATATATGAAACTAGTCCCAAAGTGATAGATATTCAAGAAGGATATAATAAAAACTTTCATGAAGATCATTGGACAAATTAAACTTGATTCCTTGTAATAGTTTTGAGACATCATGATAGTAATATGTGAGTCATGGTGGTGAGTAATTATGCTTTAGTAAGAATATTGGTGTTAAGGTTTGTGATTCCCTATGCAAGCACGAAAGTCAATAGTTATGCAATGAAATTACATCCTACTTGTGGTGCATTATTCGGTGTTAGTTATGCTTAATGCCCGTTTATGTGAATTTTCGTTTCTTGCTCGGTTGCTTCTCAATCTATTTGCTAGCCTCCACTTGTACTAAGTAGAAATACTACTTGTGCATCCAAAATCCTTAAACCCAGTTTTGCCATATGAGTCCACCATACCTACCTATATGCGGTATTTCCGTGCCGTTCTAAGCAAATTTGTATGTGCCATCTCTAATTTTCAAAATGAATTCCCTTTTTGTGTGCTCGTATCGCTCATGAAACGGTAGGGGGTGTCCAATATTTTTCCATGCTAGATGTGTTATTCTCAAGATGAGTGTTTATTCACTTCTCATTGCACGAGAGTATGGCGGTAATAGGGATGCCCAGTCCCGAAATGAAAAAGAAATTTACTTTATGTTGTCAAATAATAAATTCCTTGGAAAGTGTTGGTATGGAAGGCAACCGTGGATACGGCTAGCCATGGATTGTGAAATAATGGTGGAAAAAGAAATAAACTTTATTTTCTGTTTGGGAACCGCCTATGATGTATCTAGCATGGAAAGTATTGAGAACTACTCGGTCGTTTTCTTTGACAGGAAAGGCATGCCACCCAAAATATTTTTCTCTCTCAATTTAAGCTTTGAGCCCTGGCACCTCTACAAATCCGTATTCCCTTTGCGAAGGGCCTATCTATTTACTTTATGCAAAAAAAATTGAGTCTCCATCTTCTCTTATAAAGCACTAACTAGGGGGCACTATGATCATACTTGTGCATTGGGTGTAGCTAATATTTGAGTGTGGTTCATGAATGGATCAATGATTGAGCATGATGGGCTAGCGATAACTTTCTTTAGTGTTGATATTTTGAAAGACATGGTTGCTTGTTGGTATGCTTGAGTATTGAAGTCTTCATGTCAAAACTAGACTATTGCTTTGAACCATCTAAAAGTCCAAATGTCCATGCTACAAAAGAAAAAATATGTGATGAACATGTTAGGCAGCATTCCACATCAAAAATTCTGTTTTTATCGTTTACCTACTCGAGGATGAGTAGGAATTAAGCTTGGGGATGCTGATACGTCTCCAACGTATCTATAATTTTTGATTGTTCCATGCTGTTAGATTATCATTCTTGGATGTTTTACAATCATTTTATAGCAACTTTATATCATTTTTTGGGACTAACCTATTGACATAGTGCCAAGTGCGAGTTGTTGTTTTTTGATTGTTTTTTACTTTGCAGAATATCAGTACCAAACGGAGTCCAATCGCGACAAAACTTTTTGGAGAATTTTTTTGGGCCAGAAGACAACCAGTGAGCCAAAGAAGCACCCGGGAGGAGGCCCGAGGGGCCCAGAAGACACCAGGGCGCGCTAGAGGCCCCCGGCGCGCCCTGATGGGTTGTGGTGCCCTCAGGAGTCCCCTCCGCCGCCTCTGAGCTCTATAAATACCCAAATATCCCAAAAACCCTAGAGGAGTCGACTAAAAATACTTTCAGTCGTCGCAAGTTCCAGAACCGCGAGATCCAATCTAACACCACCACGGAGGGGTTTATCATCCTCATTGGTGCCTCTCCGATGATGCGTGAGTAGTCCACCATAGACCTACGGGTCCGTAGGCAGTAGCTAGATGGCTTTCTCTCTCTCTCTCTCTCTCTCTCTTGATTCTCAATACAATGGTCTCTTGGAGATCTATTTGATGTAATGACTTTTTGCGGTGTGTTTGTTGGGATCCGATGAATTTTGAGTTCATGATCAATTTCTATCCATGAATATTATTTGAGTCTTCTTTGATCTCTTATATGCATGATTACTTATAGCCTCGTATTTCTTCTTCGAAACTTTGGTTTAGTTAGGCCAACTAGATCGATTTTTCTTGCCATGGGAAGAGGTGCTTTGTGATGGGTTCGATCTTGCGGTGTCCTCTCCCAGTGACAGAAGGGGCAGCGAGGCACACATATATCATTGCTATTAAGGATAACAAGATGGGGTCTATTCCTACATGAATAGATCTTGTCTACATCATGTCATCGTTCTTATTGCATTACTCCGTTTCTCCATGAACTTAATACACTAGATGCATGCTGGATAGCGGTCGCTGTGTGGAGTAATAGTATTAGATGCAGAATCGTTTCGGTCTACTAATCTTGGACATGATGCCTATATAATGATCACCCCCTTGGATATCGTCATGATTATTTGATCTTCTATCAATTTTCCAACAGTAATTTGCTTACCCACCGTGTGCTATACTCATGAGAGAAGCCACTAGTGAAACCTACGGGCCCCGGGTCTACTCTTTCAACATATTGCTTTCCGATCTATCTTTTTCCGCTTTTGTTTTCAGATCTATTATTCCAAAAACCCAAAAATACCTTGCTGCACTTTTTATTTGCTTCTTTTATTTTGTGTTCTTGTGCGATCTATTTATCCAATCTACTTCACCTAATGTATCTTTTTACCGTTGAGAGATTGACAACCTCTCTTACGCGTCGGGTTGCAAGTATTTGTTCTTTGTGTGCAGGTACTGCTTACATAGCGTTGCGTGGTCCTCCTCCTAGGTTCGATAACCTTGGTTTCATAACTGAGGGAAATACTTACCGTACCTGTGCTGCATCATCCCTTCCTCTTTGGGGAAATACCGACGCAGTCTCAAGCCACGTCAGTCATTGAAATGGACGTCCATAGCGGCCTTCTTCCAAGCGTCGGCATATGACCTCATCCGATGGTGTCACACCGGCGTGTGCATAGTCCCCACAGCTCACTTTGTGCTCTCAGGGTGGTGGCTGTTGGGTTGATCGATCTATTCTCGTTTGGTCGTCCGCTGCAACACTCACCACATGGTGGAAATAATGCATGATAGGAAGATGATGGTATGAGGGAGATCGATTGGGTGAAGAAAGTCACATGCGTGAGGACTCTTCCCGCGACTACCACTCCACAAACAACGGCGCGACCTACCTCACCGCGCCTCGTCCTCCTACCATCATCGCCCTCCTCATCGTCCCTCTTTCACCTGCTAGTGTCAATCATTAGAGGCAGTGTGGTGGGATCCCGCTTGGCCGCTCCACTCACATCGATCTAGATCGACCGTGGGTTACTGTTCCCGACATGGCTCCGGCCTTGACCACGAGATCCAAGGAGGTAAGCACACCACAGCCCGGCGGCAGCCTATCCCTACCCCAAGATGTGTCACCCGAGGGCAACCTCCCTCTCGGTCATCGCATCCCCAGAGCCGCGTCGGCGGCCCAATGCTCATGTCCTGGCACCCCCTCTCTTTCCACACTGGATCCATAAGGATGATGCATGGCGGCGACCGGATCGACCGAGAGGCACGCTCCTTGGGCACACCTCTAATGACGCACGACAGCGGACGAATCAGCCATGAGGCGTGTCGTTATTTCAGAGGATGCTAGCCCAGTGGTGCGACAGGCAACGGATCATGGTGGTGGGGAGATCAGGAGGAGGACGATCTTTTTTCTTCGGTAATGATAAATCCCGAACGTTCGGATTTTAGCATTTCGTCCCGAACTGGCAACTTTAGTTGCCACGAGGTGGCAAGTTTAGTTGACAGGAGGTGGCAACTTTAGTGGGAAACAGGGCAATTTTCTGAACTGGGACAAAGTTGCCATGTCTTAACAACTAAAGTTGCCACCTCGCGTCAACTGGAGTTGCCATAAAAAACGTTCGGGACGAAATGCTAAAATCCGAACGTTCGGGACTTATTGGATCCCTTTTTCTTTTGTTTCTTTTTTTGCATGAGGCAAGGGAGGTAGTTTTTATGTGCGTGTTGGGAGGTGGGAGCGGATGGGTTTTTTTCATAGAGGGGATCGTGGGGAGGGAGTTGGACGTACCACATACAATCCACAACCCCCCTTTAATAGTATACATACAATTGAAAAAACTTCCTACTACTAATTATCTGCATCCTTAGTTAAGTGTCTGACTAATTAATTAATTGCATTAATGACTCGATTTCATAATTGATTTGGCGTGAAAAATCCCTACTTAACAAACTTAATTAATTACATGCACAGTTAATTGTCTGCCTATTAATTGCATTAATGATTTGATTTCCAAATTGATTCTGTGTTAGGTTATTATTATTATTTTTGCATTAACAACTTGATTTCATAATTGATTTGGGGTGAAAATTTTCTACTTAAACGAACTTAATTAATTGCACGCGTAATTAATTGCCTGCCTCTTAATTGCATTAATGGCTTGATTTTCAAATTGATTCGGTGCTCCGTTTCTTTATTGTTTTTGCATTAATGACTCGATTTCATAATTGATTCGACATGAAAAAAACCCTACTTAAACAAACTTAATTAATTGCAAGCATAATTAATTGTTTGCCTATTAATTTCATTATTTGCTTGATTTCCAAGTTGATTCAGTGCTCATTTTTTTTTTTTTGCATTAAAGGCTGGGTACAAACGACGTACAAACTACTCCTTTAGGATTAGAGATTAGGAGTAGAGATTCAGCCCATGTCGCGATGGGGAAAATAGGAGGCAGACCTGGCTGCTAACCATGAGAATAAAAGATCACCTCATGCGATCGATCTAGGGCTTCTCGTTCGCGCTTGACATATCGCATTCAAGTTACTCGCAGCATGCCTTTGGGCCAGTCACAGCCTACAAAAAACTGAGCATATACAGGGCCTTAGGGCCCCTTGGTTTCGGGGGGTCCGAGGTGGCCAGCCCGTTCGCCCCCCCCCCCCAAGGAACAAGCCTGCCCAACGCATTCGTCCCCGCCGTGCGCACGAGGGGCACATTGTCGGACTCCGCCCGCATCTCTGATTCGCCATGCCTCCACACCTCTTGTGTTAGAGACACGACACACAATATGAACAATGAAGAGTGAAACCAAACACAGGGGGCACAAGATTAAAGTGGAAAACCTCTCCAATGCGAAAGGGAAAAAATCACGGACGTCAGTCCACAAAATTTCACTATATCAGGAGAGGTTACAAACGTCAAGAATTTAGAACTGATCAACTTATCTCGTGTGTAGGGGGGGGGGGGGAGGGAGCTATCACCCCCCACACCCTCAAGGCGTCCTTTGCACGAGACGAGGCAATGGGCTGATTTGGGGACAGACAGGGTGATCGTCAATTTGGAACAATTTTGCATCCGATTCGGGCTCTATAGGTGTTGTTGGAACTGTGGGGCGCAAGTTGATTACACGAAAAGCGAGTTTTTTTTTCAAAACGGTTATTGCACGCGCGAGAGGGGTATTTTTCAGCAACATAGTGCGCGGGTGTAGGCAAGATCGTATCTCGGACCATATTGTACCTTTGTTTATATGATATATGTAACATATTTTGTTGTATAAGGGCATCTCCAAAGCGGACCCCTAAATCGTCCGCATCCGTCCGGACCAATCTATTTGGACACGGTTTGCCATCCAACGTGGCACCCTATCGATCAGTTGAAGCATCCGGGCATCTATTTTCCTGCAAATCGAAAACAAACTAGTGGAAGATTGCGGGAGCCGGGAGTCCGCACAAGGAGCCGGGAATCCGCACATCCGCCTAGCCAATAGGCACCACGTACCATCTCCTCTTGCCACTACTAAGTTGCTATTAGGCTTTGGCAGAAGGTGATTAGCATGAAGGCGTTTGGCGGAAGGACGCTGCCAACTTTGGTGGAAGCTATTAATCATTTTTTTCCATCTATCTCATGGCGAAAGGTTGTGTACACTAAATGTGCGTGTGCATTTTTTGAATTCGCGGAAGGATGTGCACAGGCTCAAGGACGTGTAGCACTTAGCGTGTTTCCGCCATGTAAATTGGATTTAGCAGAATCTTTTCGCGCAATCGCACATTGACGGTTGGCGAAAGACTACAAATTTAACGGAAGGTTGTTTGGTGCTATTTTTAAGTTAATAAAAACGTATTTAAGGATTGAATGATCGGGTCTCGTATAATTGTCCGCAAACTGACACCCAGTCCACGGGAAAATACGGTGTCCGGTTTACGGGTTAGCATTTAAGATGCCTAAAAAAGTGTTTTCAACTAGAAGGATTATACGTGAACCAATCTGTGGTTAGATGGTTAGAGGGATAATGGTACCCCTAGCCCAACAGGATTCAAATCTTGGTGCTCGCATTATTTCTGGATTTATTTCAGGATTTTCGACGATGTGTGTTCAGTGGGAGGAGACGTTCTCGTCGACGACGAGACGCCTATGGTGACTTCGTAAATCTCAAAATGATATGCTGGTTCAGTCTCTCAGAGGTGCTTATAGGGGTAGGGTATGCGGAGAACCTAGGCGCACCGCCGACCCTCTCGCGTCGCCCCCGCGAGGCGTCGTCCGGCCGGCTGGCGGCGGCGGCTGAAGGCGGCGGTGGGTCCTGCCCGCGGGCGGTCTTCCTGTCCGGTGCGGGTTCGGAAGGCGGGGCGGGCTGGTGCAGATCCGGCGACGCAGCGCCCGTGGTCTGGCTGGTGGCGCGGGGTGGCGGCGTGGTGACCTCCCTTCTCCTGGGTTGGAGCCGGTGGCGTGCGGGGCCAGTCGGCTGTGCGCACGACGGCGGCTCCGCCGACCTAGGGTTTGTGCTCGGGCGGGCCGGATTTGCGCCCGAGGTGGATCGGAGTGTTCTCCGGGTAGGTGAGGTTTGGGCTCGGCCCGGGATGTACCCGTGAGTGTTGTCCTCGTGGGTGCGGTGGGCAGTGGTGGTGGTCCTGACTCTACTTCTTCACTGTGTCGTGCGACACCGATTATCTCGGATTTGGCATCGTGCAAGCTCAGTTGGGCGACGGCCGTCGGCTGTGCGCACGACGGCGGCTCCGCTGACCTAGGGTTTGTGCTCGGGCGGGCCGGATTTGGGCCCGAGGCGGATCGGAGTGTTCTCCGGGTAGGTGAGGTTTGGGCTTGGCCCGGGATGTACCCGTGAGTGTTGTCCTCGTGGGTGCGGTGGGTGGTGGTGGTCCTGACTCTGCTTCTTCGTTGTGTCGTGCGGCACTGATGATCTCGGATTTGGCGTCGTGCAAGCTCAATTGGGCGACGGCCATCGGCTGTCCTAGGGTCGTGTCCCCGGGTCCATCGGGACTGGCTGGGGATACAGGCATCGGCGCCTCCTACGGTGTAGGTGCTGACCTAGATCCGGGGACTGATGTCGGGCTAGGTGTGGAAGGGCGGCCTTCTACCCTACCTGCCGGGGTTGGTGTGTCGTGTGGTGGATGGGGGATGGGGTCTTGGGACAGGGATGCCGAGGCGGCGACCCCGGGAGGTGGTCCTCATGAGTGGCTCTCCGGCGGGCCTCATGGCGGCGGCGGTGGCTTCTCCTCTTGGTCGTGTGGGCGGCGAGAGGTCTAGCGGCAGGTGGCTCGGGCACGTCACTGTTGGCGGTGCTCGGATCCGGACCTGGGAGTCGGAACGCGTCACGTATTTCCTGGGTATCTCCGTGTGACATGGTTGAGGTGCCAAGCAAAAGCTCCGCGCGCCGACGACGCCGACGCCTGCGGGCGCCGTTATCTTCCTGAAGACGTCGTTGTGGATCTCTGCGTAGTACCGAGATCCCAGGATCTGCTTTGTAAGGGGTTACTTCTCCATTTTGTATCGTTCGGCCGTGTATTTTGGCTGTTGTTTTATATATAAAGCGGGGCGTGAGCCTGTTTCGAGAGAGAGGGATAGGATGTGTGTGTGCGCTCATAAAAATAAGTATGCGCGTATATAAACGCTTGCGTCTATACTATGTTAAAAAAAACTAGAAGGATTCCTGTTCAGCAATTTGAAGGACCAAACTTGTAAGGGCATGTACAATGGTTGATAAGATAGTTCTATCTTAAGTCTTGCATGTAATTTAGAGATGACAAAAAAGAAATGTCTACAATGGATCGTCTCTTAGCCTTATCTTCAATAACTAGCAATTCCTAAAAATGTGGTGAGACATATTATGCTACGAGATCATTTTTTGTCTTAGAAGACAAACCTTTTTTTATGAGTTTTCTCTTCTCCACCTCATCATTTATTCTACTAAGATAGCATCATTGTATATGCCCTAATTTGGTTTGGTGGGAATACAACACGTTCTTGCCCGCAGAAAAAGACGGACTCAGGCTGACCGAGCAAGACCAAGCCGAGAAGACATTGTTCCTACCCCCGGTCCGCTCCGTAAACCCGGAGCCACTCCCCCCACTCCGCGCACTGTGCGCCTGCGCAGCAGTCCATTCACCATTGACCACTTCCCCCGCGACGTGAGAGAAAAAGGGGCCCGACTCCCAAGCCTGCCATTGATCACTCCCTCCCTCCCTCCCTAGAACCCCAGAAGCCTAGCCCCCTAGCACGTATCTTCTCCCAGAAGCAAAAGATTTCTGCCTCTGACTGCGCGGCAGTAAACACCCCTTCCCCCTCCCACGTCCCGTCGACCACTCCTGCTTCTCTCCGCACAGCACAGCCGCCCGCCGTCCGCCTTTGACCCGGCGCGACTCCCCCACGCCCCCCCTTCCTTCCGCTTCCTCCTCGCAAATGCCGCATGCGGCTCGCTCGGGTCTTCGCGCGTGAGCCGGCGGCCAGGGCGCGAGCGCGAGAGGGCGGCCGGGGGAGGGGGATAGCTGCTAGCGCGACGGCCCCGGTCCCCGGCGGCATGGCGGAGACGGATTTGGGCGACGTCGTGCTCTCCTGGTCCGTCCGGGACATCAACGACGACGGCCTCTACAGGGCCAAGGTACGTGCGTGCGCTGCTACTTCCGGTCTCATGATTCCCGCCGTTGCCAGCTTCAGCCATTTTCGTTTTCCAATCTGTGCGTGCGTGCGTGCGTACGGACGGACGGACCCCGCAACTAGACTACTGTATGCACGCCAGCTTTAATCTGGTGGTTCCGTGATTGATTAGTCGCTTCTAGTGAATTGTTCGCTCACTGCTTGTTAGTGTTCAACCCACTTAAGTTGGTCATTCTGAATTTCTGATGCAAGTGTCAGGGAAGTTCAGCTGGCATGTTTGGACAGTCTCTCATCACGTAATCGTTGCGCACTTGGTGACAGACAGGCACATGGTATTTCAGGAAAATTGCATGCTGCTGCTTGTTGCTTGTTGGTGCCATTTGTGTCTGATCTGTAAATCCCATGCATGATTTCTGAATCACCGGGGGAGGTGTCCAGTCCACTGCTGTTCAAAATAGTGACGTACTGAATTGCTATGCCCATGATGCACGATCATTTGTGAAGTGTTGTGATGTTGCATCAGTTGGTGGCACTTTTATTTATGACAAGTTATGTCTTTGGTTTATTAGCGCAGCCCCATAGGCAGTCGTGCTCCTAGGTGATGCAAGCAGCCTATGCCCTGTATTTAACTATTTATCCTTGCTTGATCTTGCTGCAGATGAATTTGCCATAATTAGTTGCGCGCCATTTCTGTGCTCAGGCAATTATTTAAGAATCTTTTGCTACCTATAATCACATCTTCGTTTATACCCTTTTTATGTAGGTTGAGACCATTCCCTGCAAATTCAAGTCACTTGATCACTATCTCCAGTCGTATCGTGTTCCTCTGATCGAAGAAACGAGGGCATATCTGTGCTCACGCCTTGAACTCATCAATGAAGCGTCCTCGTCAAAAATACTTTCCATGCAGGTAGCAGGAAAATCAGGATTATACTACATGGATGTGGACTTTGGGGACAATGATGCTGGTTTTTCTGCCGAGGCATATACGGCAAAGAATGGTGATATATTCATTTTGTCTAGCTTGAAACCTGAAGCTGCGGAGGACTTCAACCGCTACGGTGTCACATATTGCTTGGCAATGGTTACTGAGGTTTCTTTGGATGATGAATACCAGAAGGGTTTCAGAGTTAAAGTTGGAAAGGATATTGGTTTGGAAGAACAAGACTTAAGTAAATTCAGACATGCAATATTTATCACTAATATCACGACAAGCATACGGATATGGAAAGCACTTTCCTTTGACACGCACATGAATGACAATTTCATAGTAATCAAATCGTTGTTAGCCCCGACAAATTTGGTAATATAAACTGGACAGTTGTGTTCTAATTTTACTTGCTTTTTTCTTGACCACTATAAATTGGTCTCTAACTTTTTGAACTCCTCTCTGTTGGGTATTCTGCAGGGTGATGATGTATGTAGTATCTGCGTTGAACAGGATGGGGGCTGTTTGCCTAATTTGACAGAGCGATTACTTTCGATTAACCTTAATCAATCACAAGTGGATGCTATTGACTCTGTGATCTCAGCTGTACGATGTAGGCATATGAACCTCTTGAAGCTTATATGGGGTCCACCAGGTACTGGAAAGACCAAGACTGTTAGTGCTTTACTATGGGCTTTGGCGTGTATGAAATGCAGAACTCTTACTTGTGCTCCCACTAATGTTGCTGTCGTTGGAGTTTGCACTCGTTTCCTTCAAAACTTGAAGGATTTCAACCAGCACATTGACGAAAATGGTCTACCCTTTTCTCTTGGAGATGTCGTGTTGTTTGGGAACAACCAGAGAATGGACATCACCGAGGATCTTCAGGAAGTTTTCTTGGATTTTCGTGTGGGTGAACTTCTTGAGTGCTTTTCATTGTTTTCTGGATGGAAGCACAGAATAGCTTCAATGGTATCCTTTTTTGAAGAATGTGTGTCACGTTATGATATGCTTCTTGAGGATGAAGAAAATAGTGATCCTGTGAGCTTTCTGGACTTCATAAAGAAGCAGTTTGATGTGACAGCAGTAGCTCTGAAAAGATGCATGATGAAGTTGTGGGTTCACCTTCCTGGAAGGTGCTTTTCTCGCAATAGTGCCATAAATATATCTACGTTGCTTAATATGCTGGGAAAATTTGGCACCCTTCTGTGTGACGTAGACTTGACCGACGAGGGCTTGAAAAGGGTCCTTCGTTGTTTGTCAACTGAAAACTCTGTTTGTGCACAGCCTATATCTTTTATTGAGAAAGAACTGGATGGAGTAAGGTGTACATGCCTTAAATTGCTTAAAGATCTACAACACTCTCTTAATTTACCCACTGGAGTAGACAAAAACTGGCTCCAGAGCTACTGCATACGTAATGCTACACTTCTGTTCTGTACTACTTCTAGCTCTTATCTGTTGCATTGCATGGAGATTGCACCCCTCGACGTCTTAATTGTTGATGAGGCTGCTCAGGTGCGGGAGTGTGAGTTGGTGATCCCACTACGTTTGCATTGGCTGAAGCATGTTGTTTTGGTAGGAGATGACTGTCAGCTGAGTGCAATAGTTGAAAGTCAAGTAAGTTTCGTCTTACCCTCTTTATACTGTATATATGGTGTCATAATTTCATTCCATAGTCATCGGTGCAGTTGTCTACAACATCAACTTCTGATACTAAAATGCTACAACACCTTTTTAGTTATTGGTGCATCTGTCCACAACCCTAGTAATCACGCACGTGAATGCACGTCTTGTCTAACATAAATTAATAAAAAAACAATTTTACCGTACAATGTTCTTTTTAACATTGGAAAGTCAATGAAGATTTAGACCATAAAAGTTGCAAGCCTCAAAATTAACCAAACATGGAAATGTCTGCATCGGATAATTTTAATATTTCTCTTCAAATTGGATGGATAACACAATTCATATACCAGTTCAAATGGCTCAAAAGTAGCTGGATTTGATACAAGTATTTTTGGGATATTTGGTATAGGTATTTTTGGGAGATTGGTTCATGATAATCTTAGTTCTTACCTTTCATTTGGAAACAAGCTGGATATGTTCATGATAATTGTAGTTCTTACCTTTCATTGTTTCTCTTTAGGTATGCAGAGAAGCTGGCTTCGGTGCAAGTCTTTTTGGGAGATTGGTTACACTGAAATTTGATAAACATTTGCTGAATATACAGTATCGAATGATTCCTTGTGTTAGCCAGTTTCCAAATGCTCAGTTTTATGAGGGGAAGATTTTAGATGGTTCAAATGTCTTGTCTCCTAGCTATAACAAGGATTATACATGCCTCCTGTTCGGTAGCTACACTTTTATAAATGTCACGGATGGAAGGGAAGACAAGGAAAGCAGTGGAAACAGTCGGAGAAACATGGTTGAAGTTGCTGTTGTTCTGCACCTGATCCAAACCATCTTTAAATGTATGTCTAAGCTGAAACCTATCTTTTCTCACAACCTTAATATCCTGCCTCGATCTCCTTGGTATTCATTAATTTGTTTCTATATGAAGCTACTTGGCTGACATAAGATGCAACTTTAGAAGCTTATAGGCTCTTCCTTTCTTGTATTACATGTTGTGTAACCTTCATTGATATAAAGGTGATCACTGTTTGTTACTTATGTATCTTGTGATGTGTTAACTCCATCAATCTGGGTTTATGAAAATTCAATTCCCTATGTCTTACCTGTTTAATAGGTAATGCTACATGTTTTACTTAGAAAACTGAGAACATTAAGTAGATGACTTGAAAGATGAAACATCATGCTCTATTAGAGTTGTTGTCCGCTACATTTACCCACTTTTAGGTATTTGTTTCTATCTTCAGAGTGAAAAAGAAATGATGTGTCAATTGTAAGCTAACACATAGTCAACTTCAGTTTCCTAAGAACATTCTCTAACTAACCTTGTGCGAAATCTACCCTGAAAGATCAGTAAACTTACCAGCTTAGTATTTTCTGCAGGTTGGAAAAGTACTGAGAAAGGGCTCACCATAGGTGTGGTCTCTCCATATAGTTCTCAAGTTGATGTAATTAAAGGCAGACTTGGCAAAAAATATGACACATGTGATGGTTTTCATGTGCGGGTCAAGTCCATTGATGGTTTCCAAGGAGAAGAGGATGATATTATAATACTATCAACGGTTAGATCCAATGGGAACGGAGTTGTTGGATTTCTTGCTGATAACGGAAGAACAAACGTTGCTCTTACCAGAGCAAAGTGAGCATTTTTTCAGGCCTTTGTTTTGTTACTGTTTAAAGTCATGTTGATAATATAATTCATCCAATGATGCTTTATTTGATGCAGGCACTGTCTTTGGATTGTTGGGAATGCTCATACACTGTATAGAAGTGGAACTGTCTGGACAGACCTTGTTGCTGATGCTCAAAGACGTAAATGTGTTTTCAATGCTACTAATGATGCGGCCATATGTAAGTTGGTTTTTCAAGTAAAGCAAGAGCTTGATGAACTTGATGATCTTCTTAATGCTGATTCAGCAGTTTTCAGCAATACCAAATGGAAGGTAAGTAACATAGTGATGTTTAGTCAGTTACTTTGACCATACTTTCATGTGCTCCCTCAACGTGTGTTTCTTTCCTCCTTTCTCTTTTTGCTAGTAGTTTCATTTTATAGTTTTTTCCTCTCTTAGTTTGCTTGTGATGGAGGGAGAAGCTATAGGATTCAACACACATTCATTAAGCTCTGCGGCTGTCAATATATACAGTTTACAGAGGCGATCGTGTGCCACTACCAGGGCTGATCGTGGGCTAGCTACATGCCCACTACTCACACGCGTGCACTGACCAGAGGATGTGCAACATACGCAGGTTACACACACATACATACGTACTCTACCCCCCCCCCCCCCCCCCCCCCGCGCAGTCTTGGCGTCGGCCGGTGCGACGCAAAGGCTGGCCCGGAACTGAAGAAAAATGTCCGTGGGCAAGCCTTTGTGAAGGACTCTGAACTTGCCCAACGCCACGCGTTCCCGCACGAAGTGAATGTCGAGCTCCACATGCTTGGTGCGCCGGTGATGTACGGGGTTCGTGGAGAGGTAGCAGGCCGAGAGGTTGTCGTAGAAGACCACAGTCGCTGTGCGCACCGAAAGGAGGAGCTCGCCAAGGAGTTGTCGGAGCCAGGCGCATTCCGCAACAGCGTTGGCGACGCCGGGATACTCAGATTCAGCGCTAGACCGTGACATAGTGGCCTGACGCTTTGAGGACCAGGAGATGACGGCGTCACCAAGGTAAACGCAAAACCTGGGCGTCAAGCGGCGGGTGTCGGGGCAACCGGCCCAGTCGGCGTCCGTGTAGGTGCGAAGATCTAGCATCGACGAAGCACGCAAATGCAGACCGTGGGAGGGCGCACCGCGCACGTAGCGCATCACACGTTTAATGAGGGCGTGGTGGCACTCCCGCGGGTCGTGCATATGCAGGCAGATTTGCTGCACAGCGCACGCCAGCTCCGACCGCGTGATGGTGAGGTACTGCAAAGCCCCGGTGAGACTACGGTAGGCCCACTGATCGGAGACGCGCCGGCCTTCGGCCTGCGGGAGCTTGCCCTTCGTGTCGATTGGCGTGGGCGACGGCTTGCACGTGTCCATGCCGACGTGCTCGAGAACGTCCTCGGCGTACTACTGTTGGCAGAGGAAGAAGCCGGCCGCGGTGCGGGTCACCTGCATGCCGATGAAGAACCGGAGGGCGCCAAGGTCCTTCATGGCGAATTCGTTGGTGAGCCGGAGGACGATCCGTTGGAGAAGAGCCGGGGTCGAGGCAGTGAGGACGATGTCATCAACGTAGAGGAGAAGGAAGGTTGTGTTCGCCCCGCTGGTGTAGGTGAACAGAGAGGAGTCAAAGCGCGTCACCGCGAAGCCGATCGTCTTGAGGAAGCTGGCGAACGTTTGGAACCAGGCTCGCGGAGCCCGTTTCAGTCCGTACAGGGACTTGTTGAGGCGACGAACATGATGCAGCTGGTGCTCGTCGACGAAGCCGGCGGGTTGCAAACAATAGACCTCCTCCGCGAGCGCCCCGTGAAGGAACACGTTGTTGACATCCAATTGGTGGACCGGCCATCGGCGCAAGGTGGCAATGGTGAGGACAACACGGATGGTAGCCGGCTTGACCACCGGCGAGAAGGTCTCGCCGTAGTCTACGCCGGCTCGCTGATGGAAACCCCTGACGACCCACCGCGCCTTGTAGCGCTCGAGGGAGCCATCGGCGCGAAATTTGTGCTTGAAGACCCATTTGCCGCTGATCAGGTTAGCACTAGGCGGCCGGGGAACAAGTTCCCAGGTACGGTTGGCGACGAGCGCCGCGAACTCCTCACGCATGGCAGCAAGCCAGTATGGATCGCGAACGGCGACCCGCACAAAACTTGGCAGCGGAGAGAGCGCAGCTGTAGTGGTAGCAGCGGCCGCGTCGTAGTACTTGGGGTTCGGCCGAAAGACGCCCGTCTGAGCACGGGTCACCATGCGGCGCGGCGGAGTAGCAGGCGCAGCGGGCGGAGCGCCGGTGATCAAATCTGCAGAAGGCGCGCTCAAGGACGAGGAGCTGGAGCCGTGCGATGGCGGAGCAACGGTTGAGGTTGAAGCGGTGGTGCGCTTGCTGGAGACGGCAGCAGAGGAGCCGTCCATCGCAGATCCGACGGTGCTGGTTGAATCCGGCAAGGGCACTCATATAGAAGGGGCGGCGCTGCCGTCCACGCCTGATCCAACGGCCCCCGTTGAATATGCGCGAAGCGCGGGCGGAGCCGGGCGAAGAACCTGCAGAACCGGCAGGAGCGCCAGTCGCGTAGGAAAGATGTCCTCATGGAAATAGACGTGGCGCGAGGTGAGGACCCGCTTGGACGCGAGGTCGAAGCAGCGGTAGCCGCGGTGATCGGCAGGATAGCCGAGGAAGACGTAGGCGATGGAGCGGCAGTCGAGTTTGTGGCGCGCGGTGGCGGCGGTGTTGGGGTAGCATAGACAGCTGAAAACACGAAGGCCACTCTAATCAAGCGTGACCCCAAGGAGGAGCTCATGAGGCGTGCGCGGCGAGCTGCCGTGGCACGGGCGCATGTTGAGCAGGAGAGTGGCAGTGTTCGGGGCTTCAACCCAGAACCGTGACGGCAGCGAGGCGTGGAAGAGGAGGGCGCGCATGCTGTCATTTAGGGTGCGAAGAGTGCGTTCGGCCTTGCCGTTCTGCTGACTCGTGTAAGGGCAGGACAGGCGTAGGACGGTGCCGTGGGAGGCGAGGAAACCACGCGAGGCATGGCTATCGAATTCGTGACCGTTGTCGGTTTGGATAGAGAAGACAAGCAACTGAAATTGGTTGCTAGCGTAGGCATAAAACTCACGCAAAATAGGCAAGACATCTGATTTTTGCTTGAGGGGAAAGGTCCAGACGTAGTGAGTGTAGTCATCAAGAATGACCAAGTAAAATTGATAACAAGAAATGCTAGTAACAGGAGATGTCCATACATCCAAATGCAAAAGCTGGAAAGGAAATATGTACAACTGACAGGATCTGAAAACGGCAAGCGCGCGTGTTTGCCGACGCGACAAGCATGGCCAGAATGTGGCGCTGCTCTACTGAAGCTAAAAGGAAACTGGCAGACGAGGTGCTGAAGCTACGCAGATCCTGGATGGCCGAGGCGCTGGTGAAGACGATCGGTGGTGACGACGCCGGCAAAAGGGTGTGCGATGGGTCGATGGGCCGTCATCACAGCATACAGATCGCCAGTGGAATCACAACGGAGATCACCGCCCGGGTTTGGAGGTCCTTGACAGAGAAACCAAACAAGTCAAACTCAACCGAATCTGGATTGTCGTGACAAATTTGTCTAACTGAACGGAGATTTTTGATAAGAGAGGGGGAGAGAAGAATGTTGCGCAATTGAATGGGGAAAATCCTGGAGATGAGCGAGCCACAACTAGTATGCGTAATGGGGAGGTGCTCGCCGCTAACGACGATATGCGAGGCGGAGGCAGAGGGAAGGAGGGAATGAAGAGTACCAGGTGAGTTGGTCATGTTGGAGGCGGCACCGGAATCCATGACCACTCGGAGGAGGTGTCAGAGGACGACGGGCCGGCCATGGCACTGTGGAGCGCATCCTAGAGCGAGGTCATATCCAGGGACTGCTGCTGCGGAGGCGCCCCAGGAGGCAGGTTGGAGTAAGCGGGCGGGGGACCATAGCCAGCCGGGGCGTAGCCCCCGTAGCCATAGGTGCTCGGCGCAGCGTACATAGCCTGCTGGGGAGGCATGCCACGCCGCAGACCAAGCACGCCAGAGCCCGGCGCATGCCAGGGCATGGGCCATGCCTGGACCATGCCAGTCCAGGAGTTGGTGCCGGGCGCTGGGCCGGCAGGCCGGAGATGCGAGGTGGCGGTTGCGGGGGCAGGCCACCGTTGTTGGAGCCACCACCAGCGCCGATTCCACGACCGTGGCGGCGTCCGCGATCACCACGCCCGCGCCTGCCATTGGTGGCGTTAGGCGTAGCAGGCGTCGGCGCGGGAGGCGCGGCAGTCCCACGCTCGGCGTAGAGCGCGTGCGCGCCCTGGATGCGAGCGGTCTGCTCGGCACGATGCTCCTCGAGAAGCAGGGAGGGCGTCTGTAGGAGGGAAGGAAGAGGAGTACGAGAAGTGATGTGGGGAATGACACTGTGGTACTGGCGGCCAAACCCGCGCAGAAGGTGAGAAACCTGTTGTGTCTCAGACACCGGATGGCCGAGGTCGCGCAGTTGATCGGCGTACATCTTCAGCTTGGTGCAGTACTGCATGATCGTCATGTCGCCCTGGACCACAACATGATATTCGGCGTCAATGTAGACCGCCCAGGCGAGCTAGTTGTCCCGGAAAACGCCATTGATCGCCGCCCACACGGTGAGCGTCGTGTCGTCGTGCTGCATCACAGCGTCCAGAAGATCGGGGGCGACGGTGGTCTTGCGCCAGTGAACGACGGCGTGATCAGCCATCGCCCACTCAGGATCGTCGAAGCGCGGCACCGCCTTGGCGTCCAAGTGGTCGCGGAGGCCAAACATACCGATCGCCGTGTCGAAGTGGCGGCGCCACTGCGCGTAGTTGCCGGCGAGGAGCTCGAGGGTGACCGGGACGTGGCGACGGATGTCAATCATCTGGAGCACGGAAGAGGGAAGGGGAGACACCAGCGGCGGGGCCACGACAACCGGAGCAGCCGCGGCCGAAGGACCGGCGGGAAGGAGAGCAGGAGGTGGTGGTGTAGGGGGTACGGTGGCAGGAGCGCCGGAACCGGCAGCGTTGGGAGACGAGGGAGAGCTTGGTGTGTCGTCCATAGCGACGGAAGCGGGATCGGCGACCGGAGCAAAAGGGTTGATTGGGTCGACGGTATCTGATACCATGATGGTGGGAGGAGAAGCTATAGGATTCAACACCCATTCATTAAGCTCTGCGGTTGTCAATATATACAATTTACAGAGGCGATAGTGTGCCACTACCAGGGCTGATCGTGGGCTAACTACATGCCCACTACTCACACGCGTGCACTGACCAGAGGACGTGCAACATACATAGGTTATACACACACATACATACGCATTCTAACAGCTCGGTTTCATCGTGTGTGGCTGTGCCATTTTGCGCCATTTTTTTATCATGTTTGGATGCATGTTCGAGAACATAATTAAATAGGTTCGGTGATGTGCATTTAGTTTACTGGAATGCAAACCACATGTACACAGGTGTCTGATGAGACTCTTTCAAGTTGTCAGGGAGTACTGGGTTTATTGAATTTACAATTCCTTTTTAGCATTTAACTTTTTGTGTGGTCATGAAGTGTGTCTTTAATTCTTGGGAACATCTATGTGGTCCACTTATCTGTTATTTTACCGAAAAAGGCTCCACGCCCCGCTTTATAGATAAAGCACATGCCAAACAACAAACCAACCGAAAACGGAGATACACAACAAGAAAAACAGGGGTGCACAAGACGAGAAAAAGGTTCTGCTGTGGGCAATAACAACACAAGCCCAAAAGATATATAAAAGCCTCAAGGAGGATAAGTCGCCATGAGAAGACGCGCAGCCAGCTCCTTGTACTTCCTCGTCATGTCGTCGATGGAGGATATATCCTGCCGCCTGCACAGAGGCCTCCACAATTGCAAGAAGCCACATATTTATAGATCGCATCAGTGGGCCTGAACGGAAAGACCTGTTCGATGACAAGTTTATTCCTAATACACCACAATGTCTATGCCAAGGTCCCGAAATTGAACCATATCAATCGACGAACCTGGCCCGAGCAGGCGGACACTAGCTGGAAGAAATGAGGGAAACTCGTTGGGCACCAACCATTGTCCCAGATCTCCCTGAAGCATCCCCACAAAAACTGGGCTGAGACGGAATAGAAGAAGATGTGTTCTACATCTTCATTCACACTACACAGGGGACAAATCCCGGTCCCAGGCCCGTTCCTCTTGCGCACTTGATCACCCGAAGGCAGCCGCTCTCTCACAAGCTGCCATAGGAAGATCTTTATCTAAGGAGGGAGTTTCGTCTTCCACACCTCGGTTAGTTCCTGGCCCTGACCGGCCGCCATCCGGTTGTATAGGGATTTAGTGGAGAAGCTATCGGATTGTTCCAGCCACCAATAATTGGAGTCGCTACGATCAGAGAGATTCGTGTTCGAGATGATATCTCCGAGTAGGCCCCATTCAGAAGCCTCTACTGGGCCAAACATGCACCGGAAGGTCAGCCCAGCACCGCCATTCAACTCCGCCTGAGCCACCGAGATGGTCGGCTGGTTCGAAATGGCAAAAAGCGTCGGAAGCTGGGCTCGAAGCGGGCCGTTTCCCGTCCAACAATTGATCCAGAAAAGCATAGCAGCACCCGACCCAACGTTCACCGCCGCCCCAAGACGAAAACATGGCTTAAGGGACTGGATCGCCTGCCAGAATTGGGATCCCCTCGACTGCGAACACATCGAGTAGGATTGGCCACGGAGATATTTCGCCTTGAAGAGGTCCAACCACAACCCACTGTCATCCTGAACAATACGCCAAATCCATTTGGTCATTAGGCAAATATTCATGCGCCGATTAGAAGTGATGCCAAGACCCCCTGGTCCTTTGGCATACAAATATGATTCCACTTGACCATATGGTACTTCTGCCTACCTGCCTCCCCTTGCCAAAAGAATCTAGACTGAAACTTGTCGAAGTCGGCATGTGCCACCTCTGGGAAGAGGTAGATGCTCATGGCGAACAAAGGCAAGCTTGTCAGGGATGAGGTGATCAGAATCGACTTCCCCGCCTTGGAAGTCAGCCTACCCTGCCAGGGCCCGACCCGGTGCTCCACCTTGTCCACCACTAAGCTCAGCTCCGTGATGCCCACTCTCCCATCGCTCACCGGGAGACCCAAATAGGTAGTCGGGAAGGAACCCAACCTGCAGTTCAGTCGGTTGGCAATCCCCGCCTTCTCATCTGAATAACCCATCACTAGCACATCGCTTTTCGCAAAGTTAATGGCTAAGCCAGACATCTCCTGGAAACAAAGTAGAAGGAACTTGAGGTTGGAAATATCCTCTGAGGTTCCTTCCACCATGAGGATGGTGTCGTCTGCATATTGCAGGAGTGACACCCCCCTCCACTAATAAGGTGGGGAACAACCCCACGTAGGTGGCCGGCATGCCTGGCAGCATCAACAATGGCTGCCAAGGCATCTACCGCCAAATTGAACAAGAAGGGTGAGAACGGATCCCCTTGTCGCACCCCCCTCGAGGGTTTGAAAGGGTCCAGTCTCGCCATTGATGTTAATCGCCGTGTGGCCACATCCCACCAGCTGCATGACCCGAGTAATCCAATACTCATCGAAGCCCTTTCGCTGCAAGGCCTCACTAATGAACTCCCAGCTTACCGTATCATAGGCTTTATGAATATCAATCTTGAAGAAGACCGCCCTCAAGCGTTTCGTCTTAACTTCATGAACGATTTCATGAAGCGCGAACACCCCCATCATGAATCTTCCGACCCTGAATAAAGGTCGTCTGATTTGGATGGGTAGTTCACTCCACAACCGGAGCCGCCCTAATGGCGTGCGCCTGGGCCAGGATATGGAACAACACATTAATAACCGTAATCGGTCGAAAATGACGAATGTCAGTGGCTCCCGACACCTTGGGGATGAGCGTGACAACACCATAGTTAAGCCGAGAGGCATCTAGTATGCCCCTCTAGAAATCTCGAAAGATAGCCATCACCACCCACTTGATGGTCTTCCAAAACTTCACAAAGAACCGGACTGGCAACCCAACTGGACCCCACTGATATCCGTCGACGAAGTGTAGGTCATGAATTAAATTAAAGACAACCCTATGGCTCCTGCCGGTTGCCGTACTCATCGACATGTAAGTCGTGATAACTATACAAAACATGATCATCTCATACATCACCTATATCAAATCACGTCTTGGCCATATCATATCACAACATGCCCTACAAAAACAAGTTAGACGTCCTCTACTTTGTTGTTGCAAGTTTTACGTGGCTGCTATGGGCAACTAGCAAGAACCGTTCTTACCTACGCAAAGCCACAACGGTCATAATCAAGTTGCCTTTTAACCTTCTACTAGGACCGCCTTCGTCGAATCCGATTCAATTAAAGTGGGAGAGACAGACACCCGCCAGCCACCTTTATGCAAAACAAGTTGCATGTCAATCGGTGGAACTGGTCTCTTGTGCGAGGACAAGTAAGGTTGGTCCGAGCCGCTTCATCCCACAATACCGCCGAATCAAAATAAGACTAAGGAGGTAAGCAATCTGAACATCAACGCCCACAAACACTTTGTGTTCTACTCGTGCATATTATCTACGCATAGACCTAGCTCATGATGCCACTGTTGGGGAACGTTGCATGGGAAACAAAAAATTTCGGGAGCCTCCACTTCGTCAACGGAGATCAGGGTTAACAGCGCCTCGTTCTCCTTCGCGGTGACCTGCAACCCCATACCCCACGTTGAGGTACTAAGGCCAACCCCACTACCCGGTTGGGCCGAGAATAAGGCTTTGTAAAATCCGTCGACATGAGCCTGAATCTCCGCCTTGTCTAGCAGCAACCAAGGGCCATCCCATAGGGCCGCGATAGTCGTGCGCCTCCTACGCCCGTTGGCAATTGCCTGGAAATAGGCCGTGTTGGAATCTCCCCTTAGAGTCCAATTGAGCCGACCAGGTAGCCGCCAATACAATCGGGCCATCCACTCCTCGGGATGGACCATCGCGGTCCGCCTGTTCATCCAGACCCTTAATGGCATCAACAAGCTTCACCTTGCGCGGACGAAGGTCCCTGCCCAAGTTCGCCCCCCATCCCCTCATGAATTGGCGGGATCGTTTGGCGCAGTGATGCCAAGTGTCGAGCACCGACATGGACCTATGCGGAGATTCTAAGGCCTCAAACCATTTGGCCGCAACCGCCTCAACAAAGCCGGGTTGGCGCAACCAAAAGGCCTCGAAGTGGAATCGGGCCGATGGTCTCACCACTGCCTCACCCGAGGACAAAAGCAGCGGCACGAAGCGAAGCCAGGGGAACTTTCCTTCCCATTCGGTGGACACCAGCACTTGGTCCAACATGCTCATCGTGGGGACGACCTGTTTGTTTGTCCAGGTAAAGCGGGCACCAACCCTGTCAATCTCCCTAAGACTCAGCGAGGCTATGCAAGAGTTGAATTGAGCCATCGGGGGGCGATTAATCCTCGAACTATTCTTGTCCTCCACCCTTCTGAGGAGATTGAAATCACCACCCACCGCTATCGGAAGTGTGGCCCGCTCCACTTTAGCGGCCAGCTCCGCCAGGAACGCACCGGATCGGCTATGATCTGCAGGGCCGTACACAAAGATCACCTCCCACTTAAAATTGTTACTACGCCGGAGAAGTTCCATACTAACGAAGAACTCGCCACGATCCATACTCCCTACCTCAAACGAGGCATCCTTCACCCCTAGAAGGATCCCCCCTCAGTGCCTGGCAACCCCACTAAATGGCAACCAATGCCAAGCGAAGAGTTGACGGCCGAGCCCCTGAAGCTCCTGAAGCGAAAATTCATGTCGCATAGTTTCTTGGAGGCCTATAATATCTACTTGCTCCTGCCTCAAGTAGTCGGTCAGCTGCCTATGGCGACCATCCGCCCCGAACCCTCTTATATTCCAAAGCATCATTAACATGGGACACTCCTGGATTTGGACCTGGTCCTGGGTCCACAGGAGGCACTAGCGGCCCTAACTGCCGAGACAACCCGGCCACGGGGTCTTCCCCGTCGGGGCCGGCACTATCGGCCCCGACGGCTCCGAAGGAGGGGCTGCCTGCTCCACAGCCGCAGCTTCCCGCTCGGCCACCCGCCCGGCCAAGACTTCCGTCGCCTGTATTGCCGCGATCTGCTCAAAAGGCGGTCCCTTGACCCCTCTGAACACGATCGCCGAGTCCGGTGCCACTGCCGCAAGATGAACAAGAGGCACCGATTCTAAAGCCGAGAGGAGCAAGTAGGGACGGACGGAGGAGGCGATGACGGACCTGGGTTGAGGTTCAACCGAGCCACACGCTCCTTGGCCTTCTCCGTGATGGTAGGCGTACGGGCACCCGCCTCCGTGCCCAAGCCCACCCTCGTGCTGCAGCGAGAAGAAGTCGTCGGCGAGGAACGCGCCCGCGATCTGGAGTAGGTCCTGGGCACCACGGGAGGGGTCCTGAGCAACAACAGAGTCACCTCCCCATCCTCCATCCCTCGCAGGTCCAGTGACACGCCTCAAGCACCAGCAATCAGTCCCTCAATGGAACCCACGCAGTGGTCAACATCCTCCACCTCATCCACTGCCACTAGAGAAGACAGCCCGGTGGCGACCTGCTTGCAAACCGTCTCAGAGCTCCCCACGGGTGTGTACGCAGGTCCGAACAGGCCCACATCATCCCCCACACCAACCACCTCCGGTGCAACAACCTCGAAGTCGAAACCCATGCTGACCAGCGGCCCCATAGGTGAATGTGGCGAAGATGCCTGGAACACCTCCATGCTGCCCCCAGTCGATCCCTGAGAGATAGCCAGATCGTCATGACCCACCCGAGTACAGATCGCCTCCGAGTGGACAGGAAGGGGCACCAACTCGAGGCTCTGTTGGCGTCCCTCCATTAGCGAGACAACCTCAGTCGACTAGGACAGTGGGGGCGTCACCTCCACAGCCTCTGCGACAATCGCCACCTGTCGAGAGGAGGGGACTGGAGCAACAGCCGCCAAGCTCGCGATGCCGCCTCCCATGACAGCCGGGGCCGGAGAGGGAGGAGTACTGTGGGAGGAGTCCTCATCGTCAAAGTTGCGAGGGGGTCCCCTCCGCCGAGACCCCGGACCGACGCCTCCACCATCCGGGCCACCACCCGCGGCCGTGTTAGCCCGACGAGCGCAACTGTCCAGCTCAGGGATGATGGTAAGATTGTAACCCTGGTCGTTGAAGAAGATCATACCCTGCCGATCAACTCTGTCAGATCAAGGCATTTGACCTTGGCCCTCACATAGTCTCCCTTGATCAAAGACAACTCATCCACCACCTCAACCTTGCCAGTAAATCCTGACAAATTACGAATGACTGTCTCCTCACGAGCATCATCAGGCAGCCCCAAAATCTAGACCCAAGCGGTAACAAGAACAGCTGTCGCGGCTGGATCCGTCTTTGGAATGGAGATCTTCATCGACAGGTCATTGAGTGCCAACATCACCCCACTGAGCTTAGTGCACATCTGACGCATCTCGTCGGAGGGGAACGTCACCAAGATCTTAGTGTGAGAAAGCTTCTTTGGCATCCATTCCCAATCGCGCTTGATGAAGTGACGCAATTCTGCCTCGATTATCTCGGGAGCGGCCGATCGCCCTTTGAGCACCATGACCACGGCAGACAGAGAGCTCACTGCCGTCGCCCCCTCCGTCAGCTCCATGAAGAAGAAAGCTTGGTCCTGGATGCCGTGGCCAAAGAGTTGTAACTCGTGGAGCCGAGAACGCTCCGGGCATCCATCTGCCTTATGTCCGGGCTTTGCGCATGTGAAGCAAAGGATGGGAGCTAGGCAGTCCGCCTGAAAGTGGTCCGCTTCATTGCAGTTATAGCAAAGCTCCCCTGACCCCTCGTGCTGCTCCTGAACATCCATGGCCTGGCCCGACCTCTCCGCCGCACTTGACACTGCCGCCCACGCCAGATTGCCTGGCCTCTGCTTCTTCTTGTTCTTCTTCGACAGGTTACACTGCTGCTGTTGTTGATGTTGACCAAACGACCCCTGGGAGGCCGGATGAGGTGCCGGGCGTGGAGGTGGGGAGGGAAGCCGGTCTGTTGAGCGGCCCTGAGGCGTGGGTGACTGGCAAAACATGACGCAGTCTTCCCTCGAGTCCCAGCCACCACCACCACCGCCGTCGCGACGCCCCGACGACGAGCGGCCCCTGCCATTCTGGCCCGCCGAGCCCTCGCGATTGCCCCGTCCGCCGCTGCCCACTTGCTGCGACAAGCCACCACCGCCAAATCCCTGTGACCCATAGCCAGCCCCGTCGTGGCCCTGCTGGGAGTAATCGCCTCACCACCGCCACGCTGGGGGAAGCTGTCGCCTACGCTCTGCCTCGAGTCGCGCCCCTGAGAGAGCTGGTCGTGCAGTTCTTGCTCGCACCGCTCGCCCTCTGGCGACCGCCGCCAGCTGCCACCCTGGCGGTCTCCACCTTGGCGCGCGCCAGCAGGGTTGCTTCGCTTCAGCCTTGGCTCCCCGTCGTTCAACACGCGCGTCATGAGCACCGCCGCAAAGGACTTGGTCAGAGGAGGAGGAGAGGAGATACGTCTGAGAGCCCGAGCCGAATGCCCCAACAGCCTAACCTCCTTAGACCTAGCTTCCGACCCCAGACTCGGATCGTTGGATCCTCTCAGGATCCAGATCCAACAGATCCGCGGCTTTGGAAGATCCAAGAAGGCCTACGGTGGTGGTCGGGGCCTCAAGAGCCAGGCCCACGGCCCGCTCAACAGAGCCCAATACCACCGGCCCAGCATTGGACCTGGCCCATCGCGCCAGGGCAGCTGAGCACTCCCCCATCTCCCTCCCTATGGCGCTAGGCGGCGGCGGCGCACCAAGGTCTGGCCTTCGGGGTCTGTTCCAAGGACGCGACACCCCAGCAAGGCCCGGGAGGAAAGGGACGGACCACGCAGACGCCGCCACCGAGGACTGCCGAAGTGGGCTTGGCCGGCCGCGCCCCACGCGCCGCCAAGCAACCTCCTTTGTGGTATTCCGGGCGGCCGCGCCAACCGCCAGTGAGCCCTCCACCACCTGACCGAGCAGGAGCTGCCCGACAACGTCCGCCTACCGGCGCGCCATGGCGTCTTCCGCCATCACTGCCAAATCCACCTCCAACCGACAACCCCCACCGGGAGGAGCCTCCGCGTCGCAGACCTCGGAGTTCAGCACGGCGAGGGAGCTAGCCAACGTCGGCACCGGAAGGGAGGAGGGGGGAGTGACTGGGCCATACCTCACCGTCCCATGGGAAGAGAGACAGGCCCCGCCGCTGCCGGCCGCGACGTCACCAGGGTCGTCGCCGCCGTCGCCCCCGCAGTCGCCTTGCTCACACTCACTCATTTAAAAAACCTTTCCACCTTGTCTCTGTCATTCAGTTTGTAATTGGGGAGGTTTGTCATTAAGATTTATAGGGACATGTGCTACTTTGCACCATGCTATGTAAATATATGGTTCTTTCTACGTATTAAAAGCCATGTGTGAATCTCTTAACTTCTTTTTTGTTCTTCTTAGTTTCTTGAATTCATTCTCTCAGGCTCTAATTTGTGTATTGGTAAATTCAACAGGTCATTATTAGCGACGAGTTTAGAAAGTCTTTCACGAAACTGAAGTTGTCACAGCTCAGGAGGGAAGTGCTCCAAAAGCTTATCAAACTTGGCAGTGGTTGGAGGACAACAGTTAGAAACTTAGATATACCTGGTGTTTCCAATCATGCAAAAGTATACAAGATCAGGGACCTTTATCTTATTTGGAATATTGACGTGGAGAAAAGGCAAAGAAAGTATATCCAGATAATAAAAATTTGGGACCTACTCTCACAACAACATGTCGCAAGAACCGTTCAACATCTCGAGGTTCTTTTTTCCATGTACGCAGATGATTACCTGGATCATTGCAGAAGAGTGCAGACAATCGGGTATGTGTTATTCATTGTTACTGGGCTATTCTCTGGTTCCTCATGTTCATTTGCCTTTAATGCTTGAATGAACTGTCTGTAAATACTGATGCTTACAAATGAGTTGCTTGTAGACATTCTTCTTATTTTTTGTCTCCTTTTGTTGGTGGTAACAGGAAACTGGAGGTTCCTATGGTTTGGGATGTTGAGCATGATATTATTCGCTTTAAGAAGGATTGCAGAGTTGATGCTCAGGAAGAGCATGATGTCGTGGATGCATCACATGCCATGGAAAATTCAAAAGTTAGCGAAAGCTTCTTGCTGATGAAATTCTACTCGTTATCATCTGGAGTGGCAAAACATTTGCTGACAGCTTCTGATGGTTCGGAAATCGATATCCCCTTTGAACTGACTGATGAAGAAAAGGTGATAATCCAATTCCCGCTCACTAGTTTTATACTTGGGAGGTCAGGCACTGGAAAAACCACTGTATTGACAATGAAACTGTATCAAAGAGAGCAACAGTCATTGATTGCCTCCCAGGGTCTAAATTTGGATGATGATGATTTATATGGGATGGATGACAAGAATATTATGCCACTGAAGAATGCAGGTGAAAGTTTTGTGAAACAAGTGTTTATAACTGTAAGCCCAAAGTTGTGTTCAGCCATAAAGAATCACATTTCTGGACTTAAAAGGTAAATCTGTCGAACTAGCACCCTGTTTAGAAGTTTACATGTGTTTGGCATTTTCGAAAATGTTTGTAAATACATTTAAAGTGGACAGAAATATGTGCACAAGTTGGTTCAAGATATTTTTTCACTGTACTAACTCCATTAAAACTGTATCTATGATAATTTCTTTTTATTTGCAAGGGTACTGTATTTATAACTTCAAACTCTTTAGATTCTTCCTTTGTCATGCCCTTTCGAAATGTTTGTGGTTTTATACATCTGAATTACATTTTCTCTCTGATATACTTTAATAATTGTGAAAAACACTACACTACAACAACAACAAAGTCTTTCGGTTGAAAACTCTCTGAATGATAGTCGCTCATAATTTTTTGAGTTATATCAACCATGTTCCTCATATTAGCTGTAAGTTATTTCAATCTTTTATAGGTTTGGCTCTGGTGATGTCTCTGATGAGCCTAGCATTCTTCATATGCACGACATCTTTGATGATCAGGAAGAGTGTACAGATATCCCTGAGAATTTTAGCAATCTACCTCATGAGCACTATCCTCTTACTATAACATATCGAAAGTTCTTGATGATGCTTGATGGAACATGCCAGACATCATTTTTTGATGCGTTCTATGGCGAAATGAAGTCTAGTGTTGATAGAGGGCATTCGGAATCTCGTGCGCTGCAAACTATTATTGAATCGAAGGAAATTACCTATGAGAAATTTGCTGCTTCCTATTGGCCTCATTTTAATGCAGACCTGACCAAGAACCTTGATGCATCCACTGTCTTCACTGAAATAATTTCTCATATAAAGGGTAGATATCAAGCAAGCATGCCTTACACGGGCAAACTTGGAAGACAAGATTATGTGATGCTCTCAGATAAAAGATTTTCATCTCTGAACAGTGAGAAGAGAAACAGGATTTACAATATTTATGTTGATTATGAGAGTATGAAATCCACTGCCAGAGAGTTTGATTTGTCAGATTTTGTCAATAGTCTTCAGACCAATTTTGTATCCGAGGGCTACAATGGAGATCTGGTGGATTTTGTTTACATAGATGAGGTGCAGGATCTAACCATGACACAGATAGCACTTCTTAAGTATGTCTGCAGGAACGTCAAGGAAGGCTTCCTTTTTGCTGGTGACACTGCACAGACTATAGCAAGGGGTATCGATTTCAGGTTTGAAGATATCCGCTCACTTTTTTATACTGCCTTTCTCTCAGAAACTGAAGGGTTTAATCAAGGAGTTCAACATGGAAAACAAGTCCTACTCTCTGATATATTCCAACTTACTCAAAATTTCCGCACACATTGTGGCATCCTTCACATGGCACAAAGTATCATGAACCTTCTGTACTTCTTTTTCCCGTCAAGTGTTGACAAGCTTAATCCAGAGACTGGACTTGTATATGGAGAAGCTCCCGTGCTGCTGGAGTCTGATAATGATGAAAATGCAATTATGACTATATTTGGAGAAATCAAAAGTAAGCATGGTAACATGCATGGGTTTGGTGCTGAGCAAGTCATATTAGTTCGTGATGATGCTACCAAAAAACAAATTGTTGATCTTGTTGGCAAACAGGCTCTTGTTTTGACTATTGTTGAATGTAAGGGCCTTGAGTTCCAGGTATGATCATCTGAATTCACTTAATTTGTGTTCATTTAAAAAAACACAAATAATTGGAATATGTTCTAAATTTTTGAGTATTGTACTGACTTTAAAGACATGATGTAGGATGTGCTGTTGTACAACTTTTTCGGCTCATCGCCTTTAAGGAACAAATGGAGAGTTCTGTACGGCTACATGAAAGATAAAGATATTGTAGCACAGTCTGAGGAGATCTCTCATCCGGGTTTCGAGATAAGCAAACACCATCTTCTCTGCTCAGAGCTGAAGCAACTCTATGTTGCAATCACACGCACGAGGCAAAGACTCTGGATATGTGAGAATACAGATGATTACTGTCGACCGATGTTTGACTATTGGAAGAAGTTGTGCCTCGTAGAGGTTAGATTACTTGATCCTTCCCTGATTCAAGCAATGCAGAAGGGAAGCAGTACTGATGATTGGAGGCTACAAGGAATCAAGGTCAGTGATCTTCTTACTTGTTTGCTGTCGAAAGCCAGTTTACCTTGCTATGCGTTATGTAATTGGACCTTTTTATTTTCATGGAATTCATGGAACTTTTTTGTCTGACAGTTGATCTATGCACGGAAATTCTTTTTACAAGCATAACTGCACATATCTACTTCAATTTTACTGCAATTCTCTTTCGAGGTTGTTATTCCATCTCAGAAGTGCTGTTTTTTCCTGTAGTTATTCAACGAGAGGCAATTTGAAATGGCTACGATGTGTTTCGAAAAAGCTGGTGATGCATACAATGAGAAGTGGGCAAGAGCTGCCGGACTTGTAGCAATCGCTGAACGTGCCACATCCTCAAAATTAGAGAATGGCAAGGCTCCATTGCAAACAGCATCAGAGATTTATGAGTCCATAGGCATGCATGAGAAAGCTGCTACCTGCTATAGGAAATTAGGTGACCACAAAAAAGCAGGTCTGCTAACTCTCCATACTTTTCAAGCTGTATCCATGAGAGGTTTATCATTCCATTACGTTGAATAAATAAGTTGTTCCTAAAGAGTTACTATATTAGTGAACACCTTCATTTTGTAAACATTCATGCAGGTTTTTAGCTTTCACATGGATAGTCTTTACATCACACTCCACGCTGCTATATGGTCTATAGTCTAAACATTATTTTCCTTGCCTTTCCCTAGGTATGATCTATATGCAAAAATGTGGAGCTTCCAGGCTTAAGGATGCTGGTGACTGTTTTGCTAAGGCTGAATGCTGGTCGGAGGCAGCTGAAGTGTTCTTCAAAGCTAAATGTTACACCGAGTGTTTCTCAATGTGCTCGAAAGGAAAATTATTCAATCTTGGCTTGCAGTTCCTTCAACAGTTGGAGGAGGAACATTTGGTTGAGAATTCAAAATCCTTAGAGGTTTCTGCTATTAGAAAGACGTATCTTGAAAATTGTGCTCAGCATTATTCTGAGTGTGGTGACATAAAGCGTATGATGCCTTTTGTTAAGGCTTTCAGTTCTATGGATCATGTACGGGCATTCTTGAAGTCTAAGAATCTTCTTGAAGAATTGTTTAGCCTAGAGATAGATATGGGTAATTTCCTTGAAGCTTCAGGAATAGCAAAGCATAAAGGAGATGTCTTGCGGGAGGTAGACATGCTTGAGAAGGCAGATTTGTTTGAGGATGCAACACGGCTTCTCCTCCTCCATATCATTGTAGATTCTTTTTGGTCTTCAAATAGCAGAGGGTGGCCTCCCAAAAGATATCCAGAGAAGGAACAGTTGCTTGCAAAAACCAAAGAGATGGCAAAAAAGGTCTCTGAGTGCTTCTACTGCTTTGTTTGCCTGCAAGCTGAAGCACTGTCAGATATGAACAAGTCTCTTACCAGTTTAAATTGCACTTTTCTTGAAGGCAGAAAATGTGGAAACTTGTTTGTTGAACTCATCACTTCCCGTTCTATTCTTCATGTTCATCTTCAGTCTGAAGCCTCTAGATACAATTTGGAATTAGGTCCTGGATCTGAAGATGAAAGTAGCTGTAATGATATGGTGGCTCGTAACCAGATATCGCCCCAAACCCTAGCGTATGCTTGGAATCACTGGAAGGCAATCATAATCAAAGTACTATCTCATCTTCGCCACACTGATGGTCCAGAATTAAATGAATATGAAGATCTTTGCGTTAAGTACTTTGGGTTAAGGAAAGATGGTGAAGATGCCAGATATGTTGTGCTTAACATGAACTCAAGTTGGCTCTCTAACGCAGGCAGAAATTCTTTGCAGCAAGATGGCAACAGATGTTGGCTGGATGTCCTTCAGTGTCATTCATGTGCCCAGTCTTTCTTGATGAATGAGTTGTCTGCTGTTGGTTTCAGTGTACTTAAGAAGTTGGAGTCCATTGCTCAAATTTCTCCAAAGCCATCATCTTCATATGCCCTGGTGAGAACTATCCTTATTGTAAAAGAGATAGCTAACTTTTTGGAAGAACCAGAGTTCAGTATGCCGAAAAGTACAATGAAGTTAAGAAGCTTCTCTGTTCTCTGGGAGCGTCGCTTCTTCGAGTTAATTTTTCTTGTCTGGAGAGATGGGGCAAGGAGGACCCTCTTGCATATACTTGACTCACCAGCTTCGTATTGTTTGATTGCTGATTCCATTGGTGGAAATCTTCAACCAACAAATAAAATTTTAACTCATGGGCATCTTGGGAGGACAACCATACTTCTGCTCCACGCAGCACGATTGGATGATGCACTAATTTCAAGGCTGCTACAGTACCTTGACAATGATTCTGAGTGGGCAGATTTTTATCGATGTTTGAAGAGATTTCTTGATACTGGTGTCGATACCTCGTTGATCTCGAACTTTAGGCTTGCTCTTGATTTTACTTTCAATTGTGTGAATTGGAGGAATGAACTGGACTACATATCCCCAGTATGCTATGTGGGTCTGATGGAGTGCCTTGGTTTTTTATCTTCAGCAGACCTTCTACAGAAAGGTTGTGTGTACTGCACGAAGTCTCAGTTGGTCAATATGCTGGAGTGCCGTACCAGCAAGGTTTACCTTGACACCTGCCTGGCATGTCCTTCAAGACCAGATTACGATCGTGCTCATACGGCAATTGAATCAGGCCATTTCATATTAGAGACAATCATGACTATCTTGACAGAGAAGAAAATGCTTCAGGAGTGGGTCCAGAAGACTTCAACTCCTGGTTGTTCATACAAAGTAGTCCTCCTGAAACTAGTGGTCACACTTTATCCACTGATCCTTACTCATGATCTGGAGAATTCGTATAAGCTCACAAATACTCTTATGGAGTGTGGAGTCTTTAAGGATTTACCTCTGGAGTTCTCTCAGAAGATTGTACATGCTTTGCAAATGAAGTCTTGCACACCAAGCAGCTTCTTAAGAGTGGTTGCTGATGCACTTGCTGCAATCGGAGATCGTCTGGTAGTTATGGGTTCACCTGCAGTAACAACAATCTGTAAAAACATAAACGCTTATATGATTAGCAGAGAGGATTTGTGTGATGTTCAGAAGGTAATGGCTCTTCTTTGTTCTGAAGAGGCAAGTTCTGTAAAGCAAGATGCCACACTGCCAGAAGAATCTGATGGTACCAAATTCTGCAATGTTACTGGAAACGTTCCGAAGGCTGTACAAGATAATAAGATGGAGAATACAGGGGAGATGGATTTAAGTGATGAGAGTGCTGCCTTCTGGGAGAAGCTTGAGACTTTTCAAGTCAACAAGGAAGTCCAGGTGAGTTTCATATGTTACAATGCCTGTTGTGTTATTTTTCCACTTTGTCCCATTGCTTCGCAGCTGCCAAAGTTTTTCTGAAAGCTGATTTTCTGCAGAAAGATGCAAGGTTTATTATTGAGTTCCTTAGGAGTGCCGTACCATGGCTGGCTGATGCACAGTTGCTGGAAGAGGTCAGTCACGTCTGCAGCGAGTTCGAAGAACACTCTGCGAGGTAAGCAAATGTAAATTAGGGCCAACTCTAAATTTCGTAATGGTACTGCAATTGATAGACAGGTATGAGTGACATCTTGTAAAACCTGACTAGGTCATCCCTAGGTCTTCTGAAAATTTGCCATTTGCGCAGGACGGAGAAGGCAGCTTGTCTGACCGTGGAGGATCTATTCTCAATGTGGAAAGATGGCGAGAACAAACTGCATACGATCATCAGCTTTCTGCGCTCCACAAGGGCGTCCATGAAAGAAGATGAAAGGAGGAATGAAGCTGCAGCCGCTGTCCAGCTGCAGACTGACGGAGCGGGCGAACAGACCAATGTTCCTGGTACGGGAGGAAGCAACGAGGTGGAACCAGTGAAGGGAGAAGCGGCATCCGCCGCCTTGACCTCGCAGAAGGGGGCACAGAAGCAGAAGGGCAGGAAGAAATCCAAGAAATGTAAAGGCCGTGGCAGGAAGTGAGCCGCTGTAGCTGTGCCCCGCGGTGTAGTTTCTCACCTGCAAACCGTCGGCTGCATTGGAGAAACCTGTTTTGTACCGTCACTGTAAAACTAGCGTATGGCTTATTTTGGCTTGATGTTGTTGCCTTGGTGCTACTTGCTGTGGAGGTCGTTTATGGTGGGAAGGATCGGATGGTTCTGACTTCAGTGACCGTGAACGTCTTATATTTTAAGACGGGGGTAGTACTGCTTTTTACCGCAAATTATCCCTGATCCCATCTACCTATATAACCAGCTGGGTTGTAGCTAGGGTTTATCATTTTGAGTTCCCCAATTCCGCCTCTACGGCAGGACATATTACACTTCATACTCGAATCAGATTGGTAATCAGTGCAAGAATTCCTGACAGGCGAATCGGTTGCGGAGCAAGCGTGGTTGAGATGTCGTAAAATCCCACCATTTCCTCACCTCGTGGTGTTGGTGTTGAATTCTACTGCTTCCCTTCCAAAATAAGTGTATTAACTTTAATACAATTTTGTGTTAAAATTAATGTAAAGTTGAGACATTTATTTTGAAACGGAGGGAGTATGTGACAGCGATTAGACGAAGATGAATCCATTCAGAGCACCAAAGTGGTTGTTGGGGGGAATTTTCTTGATTGCAAAAATCAACGACGGATCCATTATACCTCGTTGGCATCTCGGTGGTGCCGGAGAGATCTGATCGCCAGGGTGGGTTTTTGAGCAAGTCTCAACGGAAAATTCCTCCTTCAGAACTAATGGATGGGAAGAGCAAAAACCAGGCGTGGATGATTTGAATGTCATTGGAGAGGCGTCCGTGCAAGCAATGGCGGATGTAGATTCGGACCATAGGGGGTGCCAATTTTGGCATTTACAATATAAATGCTATTTACATAAATTGTTTTCAAAGTTACAAAATATTACTCACCGATGCCACCTACAAGTGACAAAAAAAAAAAAAACGCTTTTTCACACTGGGGAAACCCCTGCCTGGGCCGGCCCAAGCAGTAGGACCTCTTATACCACGCTCTACGCACTGACAGAAGACGCAACACGCCTGTTCGACCGGCGCATGTGCAGGCGAACTGTTTTTATATTATGTTTTTATATTTTTATTTTTTATTTCCTTTTTCTTTTTTTTCTAATTTAAATATTTTGCACTTAAAAAAAGTTCCGAAAATTGAAAAAAAGAGTTTTTAAAGAAAAATTTCAATATCATAAAATGTTTGTGGATTCCAAAAATGTTCATAATTTTTTTAAAATGTTTGTATATTCAAAAAATGTTCGCAATTTTGAAAACAAATGTTTGGAAAATAAAAAAATGTTCATGATTTTTCTAAAAAGTTCGTGTATTATGAAATGTTAATGAAATTGAAAAAAAGGTTTGCCAAAATGTTATTGGTGATGCAGCAAAATGTTGTCATGGCAATTGAAGATTATGATTTTTTTTCTCTCCCGTTGCAACGCACAGGCCCTTTTCCTGGTACTTATAATGCACATATTATCAGACTAACTCTACTGGATCCGCCTCTGTGTGCAAGAATATGTTTCCGATCTGAGTTTATAGTTGCTTGCAATGAATGAGATTGGGGCCTCTGTGGTAGGAGCTCTGATTTCGATTTCCCCTCCCCTCCCCTTCCCTCCCGCGACCCGCGCCGCCCCCACGGCGGCCGGGCCGCGCCCCCGCCTCCCGCCTCCTCGCCCCCCTTCCCTCCTCCCTCCCGTCGTCGCCGGTGTGTCGCGCCGGCCCTTGATCGGGCAGCCCCGATGGCGGCGGATCTCTGGCCCTCCCCCTCCTGGCTCGGGTGGCGCGGGGCAGCCCGGGTCCAGGTGGTGCTCCTCGGAGGCAGCGGCCTGGCGCGGCGGCGGGGCTTCCCCTGGTGCGGCGTGGGTGGTCTTGGTGGCGGAGGTGCTGCCGCTGGTGGCTGGGCGGCGGTGGTGGCGCTCCGGCCCTGCAGGCCCAGATCTGGGTCAGGTCGGGCCAGCCTCGTTGCCTCCGGTTGGCCTGCGGCGCGGCTCGCGACGGGGATGACAGCGTTGACGCCGCACCGCTGCTGCGTGGCGATGGGACCTTCATGAGCTTGTATGTGCCCGGCTGAGCTTTTGGGTTGCGCATGAGGTAGCGGCGGCTGCGACCTATGTGCAGCAGCACAGCGGCAGGGACTTTACGAGCTCCGGGGCTCGGCCGGGCCTGTTTGGCCTGGTGTGTCCCTACTGCTGTGTCCGGTCGGCACCCGCCGATGGCGGTGGAGGACGTCCTCCGGGTGCGCTGCTGCCGCCCCCCAGTTTCAATGGCTCGGTGTGCTCTCATCGTCGTGTCCGGACGGCGACCGTCTTGGACGGTGGAGGTGGTTCCCTCCTGCGTGGTTGTCCTCCTGTCAGACCTTGTCTACGGGTGGTTTGCCTCAGACTGTCCGGCCTTGCTACGTTGGCCATGGTGAGACGACGATGGTGACTGCAAGACCGTGGTGGCGTATGTTGGTGGATGGCATGCTTGGTGGAGCGCCTCTGATTGTCCGGAAGGTGGTGTTTTGGGTGTCGGGAGAAATCCTTGTCATTTGACACCGACACGGTGACACTTGAGGGTGTCACCCTTCCTTCCTGAAGGGTGTCGGGTGTACCTCCTCCCCACTCCTCGGAGCGTACCGGGGGAAACCCTAGGACCTGTCCGGGCAACAGTGTCGTTGTCGTCACTATCCTTCTTGGAGGTGCTGCTTGGTATGCGATGAATCAGAGTGCTTGGATCGTGGTGGGAATACTCCGGAGTGGACGTAGCGGTTGCGAGTCATTGTTGTTTTCGTTAATCCTCCGGTGTTGGCATTGTTTTCTCTTTCTTTTCTTTTGGGCGTGGATGTGTTGTTTGCCCCAGCAGTGGTTTCATTGTGTATCGTGTGGTTGCTATATATATATAGCGGGGCGAAAGCCTATTTCGTGCAATGAATGAGATGCTTGAATCATTGTGTTTAGGTTGGCAAAGCAAAGCATCTATTATCTTCTATCTACTACTTATAAAAGCATGAGTTTGATTAATCCAAATGATCTCAATCATTTAACCTCCTATATATACAACGTCCAGTGTTGTTCCAATGATGTGTACAAATAATCTCCATCGCAAGCCGTAGTTCATGCTTTGCCTTCTCCTTTGTGCATTGGCTTGATGAGATAGCTCATCGTGAAACAATGGCTCCTCTTCGATGTCGACACCGTCTTGGTCTTGATCTCGAGGTTGCCTCGGGTGTCTTGGCCGAAGTGAGCTTGGGTGTCTCGGCCGCGGCGGTCTTGGACTTGGGTATCTTGGTCGCCGGCATCGATCGTCTCCTACATGAAGTCGTTGTAGTACGTCGGGGCCGGCGTATCAACAAACAGCCTGCGGGCATCGGGAAGGTTGCCCATGGGGATGGCCCGCGGGCGCTTCCTTTGCGTCCCGGAGGACTGGCCGATGACTGGAGTGACATTGAGATCAAGGGGAGGCACCACCTGGACGATCGACACATACTCACCTATTTTTTACGAGCCATCCCGAGGCGAGGTGGAGAAGCGGGACGGTACCCATACGTCGGCGGCGTGGTTGACAAGTGCGGGGACTCTAGAAGTTTGAACGGACGGGCCGCCGACGAGCCCGTGCAGGACGCGGCGGTGGCAGCGATGAGGGTGGGTTCTGGATACCATAGAATGTGGAGGGTCTGCTGTGCGTCCTTGGCGACGATTGCACCACTCTCCAAAGCGGCGGCAGCGTCTTCTTTTTCCGCCTTCTCCTTCTTCCTCCGGCCCGCCCTCTTCCACGTCTCGGCGGCCGTCTCCTCTGGGGTGTGCTTTCTTCTTCGGGCCAATGGGGCGGGAGACCACAAAAGGGGGCGGTGGCGGTCGGCAAGGGGGCGACAACGAGTTTGGGCGTCTCGGCCATGGCAGGTGGGTTTTCGGAGAAAGGGTGCATTGGTGTGCCATAAACGGACGGGCCAGGGGAGGACACAGGAACGGCGCCGCGAGCTTCCGCTGCATGTCTGCGTCGATGCAAACCTGCTCCAAATTTGGACCGGAAATGGGTCCGAGCGAGCAAGAAAACGGACATCCGTCCGTTATAGCGTCGGCGCGTTGGACCGCCTTTTATGTCCGCGTAGACTTACACGGACAGAAACGGACCAAATGGTTCGGCGTGTTGGAGTTGCTCATGGCGGAGGCAAGTTCTTTTCACTTGCTTGTGTCCTTGCAACGTGCACAATGCTGAAATCTGATCGCAACCTTGGCACTGGTTTCGGTCCCCAGTGGTGAAGCATGGGGGTCCAGTACCGTCTCGCCTGCAGCCGATATGGTGACGCCTTCCTCGCCGACTCCCTGTTGAACTACCCTGGCCAAGCTGACCTGAATCCGGGCTTCCTTTTCCCATCGCCCCCACCATGAATGGCTTTCGTAATCCTCCCCATGACCCTTGCAAGCATCCATGCTCCGACCCTCCGATTTCCTCCCTCCCTCCACCTGCCACGGTATGATCTCTCTCCTTACCTCCACATCTTTCCTTTCCATCGCGCATCCCGACGGCGATGGGATCACCTTGCTGGTCGTCGTCGTCGTCGTCACCCTCTGTCTCTCCCAGACTCCCAGTGCACCATGGAAATCATACACGGATGCTCGTCTCAAAGGCGAAGAGGAGGGTCGCTCCCCGTCGTCAGCCGCCGTCCCTGTCGGGCTCGACTCTGCCGCTGCCGCCTCCGGGTACTACTAACACACTGAAGAAGGTGCTCGGATCTCATCTGAACCGAGACAAGAGAAGATGGAAAATATTTTCTTCTCTAGTTGAAGCGGGAGGGACGACCGAGAGCAAAGGGGATTTTTGGATCTGATAGAATCCAGTGAATCGGACTGAGGAGATTAGAACTGGAGATGGGAATCAGTGAAGGAAGAATCAAAATGCAAGGATTAATCGGACTGACGAAGCAAGAAAGAAAAGAGAACAAAAACTAAGCCAGTAGACCAGTAGCACCTAAGCAGCAAAAAATGCATGCATGCATTGATGCATATACATCCATCCAAGCAAAAGAATCCCAAGGCCATGCGCTGGTTTCTCCAATGCAGGTGGGGGAACTACAGCTACAGCGAGCACCTCACTTCTTGAAACGGCCATTGTGCGGGTTTTTGGGTTTCTTGTTGCCCTTCTTCCTCCGGGCCGCCTTTTGCGCGGCCGCTTCTTCCTCCTCCACCCATTCCGCCCCGTTGCCTGAGCATCCAGCCCATTCCTCTGCTTCGTCAGTGTGCGACTGGGCGTCAGCCTCGCTGTCTGAGCATTCAGCCCATTCGTATGCTTCATCAGCCTGCGACTGGGCCTCGTTCCTCCTGCCGTCTTCCTTCTTGGTGGACGCCATCGCGGAACACAGGAAGCTGATGATCGTCTGCAGTTTCCTCTCACCATCTTGCCACATTGAGTGTAGATCCTCCACAGTCAGACAAGATGTCTTCTCCGTCCTGCGCAAATGGTGAATGTTCACAAGAATTGGAGATCACGAAGCCATGGTCACGTTTTACACTACTGTATTTATGCTGCCATTTACAAGACCACCAGAGCTGGTGCTAATTTAGCATTGGCTTACCTGGCAGAACGTTCTCCGAACTGACTGCAGATGTGCCTGACCTCTTCCAACAATTGTGCGTCAATCTTTTCTTTAAAGCCTGTTTGCTCCAGCCATCGAACGGCACTTCTAAGGAACTGAATAATAATCCTTGCATCTTTCTGCAGAAAATTAGCTTTTAGAATAAGTTAGAAACTGCGGAGCAATGGGACAAAGGGGAGAATAACAAAACAAGCATTGTAACATGAAACCCGCCTGGGCTTGCTTGTTGACCTGAAACATCTCGAACTTATACCAGAAGGGAGCATTCTCATCACTTAAATCTATTTCACTTGTACTCTCTGGCTTATTAGTATCTTGTACAGCCTTAGGAATGATTTCGATGCCAGCAGATTTTTTTGGCAGTGCAGCCTCTTGCTTTACACAACTTGGCTCTTCAGAACGAAGAAGAGCCATTATCTTCGGAACGTCATACAAATCCTCCTTAATAATCATATAAGCATTTATGTTTCGACAGATTGCTGGGACTTTGGGTGAGCCCACCATTACTACCATAGGATCTCCAACTGCGTCCAGTGCATCGGCAAGCACTCTTATGAAGTTGCTCGGCGTGCGATAATTTATTTGCAAAACACGGATCATCTTCTCAGAGAACTCCAAAGGTAAATCCTCAAAGACTCCGCACCGCACAAGAGTATTTGTGACTTTATAACAATCCCGCTGAGTTAGAATCAGTGGATAAAGTGTGACCACTAGCCTCAGAAGGACTTCAGAGTATGAACAAGGAGTTGACGTCTTCTGTACCCACTGCAAGAGCATATCCTTGTCTGTCAAAATAGTCATAATTGTCTCAAATATGAAACGCCCTGATGAGCGTGCCAAACAATCAAGATGGTAATCTGGGCTAGAATTAGATGCCAGGCAGGTATGAAGGTAAACCTTGCTGGTACGGCACTCCAGCATATTGACCAACAGAGACTTTGTGCAGTATATACAACCTTCCTGTAGAAAGTATGATGAAGCCATGAAACCAAGGCACTCCATCAGACCCACATAGCATATTGGGGATATATTGTCCAGTTCATCCCTCCGCATCACACCACTGAAGGTAAAATCAAGAGCACGCTTGAAGTTCAATATCAAGGGGGGTCTTGAAATACCAGCATCAAGAAATATCTTCAAACATCGATAAAAATCTGCCCACTCAGAATTATTGTCCAGGTAATGTAGTAGTCTTGAAAGTAGCGCATCATCCAATCGTGCTGCATGAAGCAGAAGTATGGTCGTTCTCCCAAGATGCCCATGAGTCAAATTTTTATCTGTTCGCCGAAGATGTGCACTAAGAGAATCAGCAATCAATCCATATGCAGCTGGTGAGTCAAGTATACGCAAGAGGCTCCCCATTGTTCCGCCTCTCCATGCAAGAAAAACTAGCTCAAAGAAGCGCCGCTCGCAGAGAACAAAGAAGCTTCTTAACTTCATTTTTGGCACACCGAACTGTGGTTCTTCCAAAAACTTTTCTATCTCATTTATAATAACGTTAGTTCTCACCAGGGTATAAAAACAATCTGGCTTTGGAGAAATTTGAACAAATGACTCCAACTTCTTAAGTACACTGAAACCAACAGAAGACAGCTCATTCATCCAGAAATACCGAGCACACGAATGACACTGAGGGGCATCCAGTAACCATCTGTTGCCATCTTGCTGCAAAGAACTTCTGCCAGCATTAGAAAGCCAACTTGCATTCATGTTAAGCACCACATATCTGTCACCTTCTTCATCTTTTCTCAATCCAAAGTACTTGGTGAAAAGATCTTCATACATAACTGTGTAATCATTTAGTTCTGGACCATCAGTGTAGCGAAAATGACATAGTACTTTGAGTATGATCGACTTCCAGTGATTCCAGACATAAAACAGAGTCTGGGGAGACATCTGGTTAGAAGCCAGCAGATCATTACAACCATTTTCATCTTCAGTTCCTGGCCCCGTCTGTAAATTGTATCCAGAGGTTCGAGACTGAAGATGAACATCAATGATCGAACGGGAAGCAATATATTCAACAAACAAATTTCCACATTTTCTGCCCTCAAGCAAAGTGCAAGTTAAATCGGGAAGAGACTTAATCACATCTGACAGTGCATCAGCTTCCAGGCAAACAAAGGAGTAGAAGCAATCAGAGACCTTCTTCGCCATCTGTTTGGCTTCTGCAAGCAACTGTTCCTTCTCTGGATTTCTTTTGGGAGGCCACCCTTTGTTATTTAAAGACCAGAAGGAATTCACAATGATGTGGAGGAGTAGAAGCCGCGTTGCATCTTCAAATAAATCTACCTTCTCAAGCATTTTCACCTCCAGCAAGGCATCTCCTTTATGCCTTGCTATTCCTGCAGCTTCAATGAAATTACCCTTTTCCATCTCTAAACTAAACAGTTCATCAAGAAGATTCCTAGACTTTAAGAATGCATGTACATTATCCATAGAGCTGAAAGCCTTAACAAAAGGCATCATGCGCTTCATGTCACCACACTCAAAACAATGTTGAGCACAATTATCCAGATACTTCGATCTAATTGCAGAAACCTCCAAGGATTTTGAATATTCGAGCGAATGTTCCTCCTCCAACTGTTGCAGAAACTGCAAGCCCAGATTGAATAATTGCTTTCCTTTTGAGCACATGGAGAAACACTTGGTGTAACATTTAGCTTTGAAGAACACTTCAGCTGCCTCTGACCAGCATTCAGCCCTAGCAAAACAGTCACCAGCATCCTCAAGTCTAGAAGTACCACATTTTTGCATGTAGACCATACCTATGGCAATGCAAGGAACACAATGTTTAGTCGGTAACACTCCATACGAAAGGTAAGAATCAGCATATCTGCAATTTAAGTAGGGATATCATTTCGAAATAATATTTTTGAGATTCAATGACATTTACTTATATGGCAACTCTTTAAGAACAACTTGTCATTTGTAGACCGTTATATGACGAAATCTCAAATGGATGCAGCTTGGAAATTATGGAGAGTTGGCAGACCTGCTCTTTTGTAGTCGCCTAATTTGATATAGCACGCAGCAGCTTTCTCATGCATTCCTATGGCCTCATAAATCTCTGATGCCGTTTGCAACGAAGCCTTGCCTAACTCCAAATTTGTGGAGATGGCACGGTCAGCAATCGCTACAAGTCCAGCAGCTCTTGCCCACTTCTCTCTGTGTGCATCACCAGCCTTTTCGAAACACATAGTAGCCATCTCGAATTGCCCCTCATTGAATAACTACAAAAAGAAGGAGAATGTGATATCAAATAACAATGGTAAAAGACAAGTACAGAAAAACAGTAGGTAGTTATGCCCCATGACCCACCTAACAAAAAATATGTGTGCATAGAACAATTGTGAGAAACAAAAACCGCATTAATTTAACAATATTAAGAACTTTTTTTCGAGAAAATGCAACAGAGTTTGCGTTTCATTTCATTGAACAGGAAGACATCAAGGGTACAACCTCCAGAAAGGAGGGACACACACACACGCACGCACGCACGCACACACACGACCGTCCTCACCAAGTGACTACAACTAGGTAAGGAGGTGCCCTCAACTACAGACACGCAACGGCATTAGGCCTCGCCCAGCCTTGCCTCCAGCCAAAAATGGCGAGGCACCGAGACTCGGAGCAACAGGGCAGCATCACCGCCATTGCCACGCACCTCCAGGGACGATTGCAGCTCCAGGACTGCCCAGGCCAACGTACCTCGCACCTCTGGGCCTAGAAAGTCGGCAGGTGAAGGGCAGGGCCCGACAGGAACTGACGTAGCATTCGTTGGGGGAGCACCGGAGCTGGCATACGTTGCGACCTGCTCCCTGTGTAGCAGTTTACGCCTGAGCTGCCGCATCAAGTACTCCACTTGCAGCCAAAGCAGCGCCTTCAAGAGGGGAACAGCATTGATACGCCGCCACTGCCCAGTCCGGGAGGCCGGACCTAGGATTTCTCCCGGTGCTCGAGGAGGAGGTCTGATCAGGGTCATGCCAACGCCTCCAAGGAGGTGACGGCACCCTCGGGCGTCGCCGTTGACAGCAGGCCGTTGCTGCGCGGGGATTTCACCCGGACCCATGAGCAAAGACCTCAGATGCAGTGGCAGACCGAACATGGCGAAGAGCGTCGGAGAATGCATAGCATGATAAATTAAAATTGGCTTTCCAGACAAAACAAGTAAAGATCACTAACCTTGGTTCCCCGTAGCCTCCAATCATCACAGCTGCTCCCTGTCTTCATGGCCTGGATGAGGGCAGAATCAAGTAATCTAACTTCTACAAGACACAACTTCTTCCAGTAGTCAAACATTGGTCTACTGTAATCTTCTGTATTTTCACATATCCACAGTCTTTGCCTAGTGCGTGTGATTGCAACATAGAGTTGCTTCAGCTCTGAACAGAGTAGATAATGCTTGCTTCTATCGAAATCTGGGTGAGAGATCCCCTCAGAGTGTGCTATAATATCCTTATCTTTCATGTAGCCATACAGAACTCTCCATTTATTTCTTAAAGGCGATGAACCAAAAAAGTTGTACAACAGCACATCCTACACAATACCTCTGACGTAAGTACACAACATTTTGAAACAGCGCATTTTACAATTGAAACAATTGCAAAATTAACACACATAAAATTTCCCTTCAAAAGAACACAGATGAAACAAAGTTGATAGGCTCATACCTGAAACTCAAGGCCCTTACATTCAACAATAGTCAAAACAAGAGCTTGTTTACCAATAAGATCGATAATTTGTTTTTTGGTAGCATCATCACGAACTAATATGACTTGCTCAGCACCAAAGCCATGCAGATTACCATGTTTACTTTTGCTTTCTCCAAAAATACTCATAATTGCATTTTCATCATTGTCCGAGTCCAGCACCACAGGAGCTTCTCCATATACAAGTCCAATCTCTGGACTAAGCTGGTCAACACTTGATGGGAAAAAGGAGCATAGAAGACTCATAATACTTTGTGCCATACGGAGGATGCCACAATGTGTGCGGAAATTTTGAGACAATTGGAACATATCGGAGAGATGGACCCCATGTTTAAGTCCTTGATTAAACGCATCAGTTTCTGTGATGAATGCAGTATAAAAAAGTGAACGGATATCTTCAAACCTGAAGTCAATACCCCTTGCTATAGTCTGTGCAGTGTCACCAGCAAAAAGGAAGCCTTCCTTGATGTTCCTGCAGACATACTTAAGAAGTGCTATTTGTGTCATGGTCTGATCCTGTACCTCATCTATGTAAACAAAATCCACCATATCTCCATTGTAGCCCTCAGATGCAAGACTACTGTGAAGACTACTGACAAAATCTGACAAATCAAACTCCCTGGCAGTGCATTTCATACTCTCATATTCAAGGAATATATCATAAATTTTATTTCTTTTATCTTTGTTCAAAGATGAAAATCTTTTATCTGAGAGCATCACATAATCTTGTCTTCCCAGTTTGCCAGTATAAGGCCCACTTGCTGGATATGCGCCCTTAATGTGGGAAACTATTTCAGTGAAGACAGTGGACGCATCAAATTTCTTGGTCAGATCTTTATTAAAACGAGACCAGTAGATAGTAGCAAATTTTTCGTAGGTAACTTCATTCAGTTCAATAAAAGTTTGCAGTGCACGAGATCTTGAATGGCCTCTCTCAAAGCTAGACTTCATTTCACCATAAAATGGATCGAAAAACGATCTCCAGCATGTTCCATCAAGCATCATCAAAAACTTACGATATGTTATAGTAAGAGGATAGTGCTCATGAGGTAGATCACAAAAATTGTCAGGAATTTCTGTAAACTCTTCCAGGTCATCCATGATGTCATGCATGCGAAGAATGCTTGGCTGATCAGAGACATCACCAGTACCAAATCTATATAGGGATGTAATAAATTGAAATTAATATGAGGATCGTTGTTGATACAAATCATAAAATAAGCAAAGCGAATATCTTTCAAAGAAATCACTGAACCGGCTTGCAATATATATTTTCATAAAAGAGCACCAAGCATGGCTCAGTTCGCTAGTCATGTGAGCGCACGCCCCAGCCCAGTTCAGCCTGGCCTGCAAGTGGCAGTTTCCCGTACTTGCAATGTTTTTTTTAATTCCTAAAATCATATCTTAAAGAGAAAATGCACTTCAGATGAATAAAAGCATTGACCCTTAAAATGGTATGACAAAGGGTCTAAAGAGCATGAGGTTAGCAATACAGTAGAACGAAGTACAAACTAAAAAGTAGATTTCTGTCCACTTTAAATAGCTGTATCAAAATCATTTACAAAATGGTGTAAACATATGTAGTACTTTTAAATAGGGGTCCAATTCAACAGACTTACGTTTTAAGTCTGCAGATGTGATCTTTTATGGCTGAACATAACTTTGGGCTCACAGTGATAAATACTTGCTTCACAGAACTTTCTCCTGCATTCTTTAGTGGCATAATATTATTGTCATCCACCACAGACAAGTCAGCTCCATCCAAATTTAGACCTTGGGATGCAATCAATGACAGCTGCTCTTTTTGAATCAGTTTCATTGCCAATACAGTGGTTTTTCCGGTGCCCGACCTCCCAAGTATAAAACTAGTGAGTGGGAATTGGATTATCACCCGCTCTTCATCACTCAGTTCAAAGGGGATGTTGATTTCAGACCCATCAGTAGCTGTCAGCAAATGCTTTGCCATTCCAGATGATAAAGAGTAGAACTTCATCAGCAAGAAGCTTTCGCTAACTTTTGAATTCTCAATGGCATATGATGTATCCGAGAAATCATGCTCTTCATGAGCATCAACTTTGCAATCCATGTTATAGCGAATAATATCATGCCCAACATCGCAAACCTTAGGAACCTCCAGTTTCCTGTTATCCATGACAAAAAGGACGGCAAAAGTTAGAAGAATGTCTACATGCAGTTCATTTGTAGGCATGAGTATTTACAAAAAGGTTGATCTATAAGCATCATAGTTTAATGGAAAATAGAAGGGACCTAAGTATAGCCCATTAGTAATAAACAACTAACTCATACCCCTGTGTCTGCACTCTCCTGCAGTGATCCAGGTAATCATCCGTGTACATGGAAAACAAATTCTCGAGACGTTGAATCGTTCTTGCAACATTTTGCTGTGATAGTAGGTCCCAAATTTTAATTATCTGGAAATACCTTCTTTCGGTTTTCTCCATGTCAGTACTCCATACAAGATACAGGTCCCTAACCTTGTATACTTTTGGAAGATGAGAAACACCAGGTATATCGAGGTTCTTAACTGCTGTCCTCCAACCACGTCCAAGTTTGATAAGCTTTTGGAGTACTTCCCTTCTGAGATGTGGTGATTTTAGTTTGGTGAAAGACTTCCTAAACTCATCGCTAAGAATGACCTGTTGAATTTAAAAGTACGAAAAACGGAACCTGAGAAAAAGTGTATACGAGAAAAATGAAAGAACAGTGTTCTTCAAGAAAACTAGGAGGTTCACAAGATGTTATGTACTCTATAGAAAAGAACCATATAACTGACATAGCATGGTACAAAGTAGCACATGTCCCTGAAATCTTAATTGCAAATCACTCACAATCCTATTACAGAGCAAACAGCCTAGCTAGCAGAGACAAGCGAACCCCATACATGATTCTAAAAAGTGAGACATGTCTATTCGTGAACACACACAAAATTACACTATAGAGGAATTGTATATTTAGTAAACCCTAACTCCCTGACAACAAGAATGAGTCTCATAAGACACATGTACATAAATGTGGTTCGCATTCTGGGTAATTTAAGTGCAGTGACATATTAGAAAACATGAAAGCATGTTCAAACCCCAACTGGCTAAAACAACTGAAACCATGTACTTACCTTCCATCTGGCATTGCTGAAAACCACTGAATCGGCATTCAGAAGATCATCAAGTTCATCAAGCTCTTGCTTTACTTGCAAAACCAACCTACAGATGGTTGCGTCATTAGTGGCACTAAAAACACATTTCCGTTTTTCTGCATCAGCAACAAGATCTGTCCATTCGGTTCCACTTTTATACAGTGTATGAGCATTCCCAACAATCCAAAGGCAGTGCCTGCACGAAATAAAGCATCGATCGGATGATTTATATCATCAGTTTTACATACTTTGAACAGCTATAAAACAAGGGACCGCAAAAAAATAATGCACACCTTGCTCTAGTAAGAGCAACATTTGTTCTTCGGTTATCAGCAAGAAATCCAACAATTCCTCTCCCATTGGATCTAACAGTTGATAGTATTATTATATCATCCTCTTCTCCTTGGAAACCATCAATGGATTTCACCCGCACATGAAAGCCATCACATGTATCGTATTTTTTGCCAAGTCTAATTTTAATTGCATCAACCTGAGCATTATATGGAGAGACCACACCGATGCTGAAACCTTGGCCTGTCTTTTTCCATGCTGCGGGAAAAACTTGAGTGATCAAATTTTGGACAAGGCTACTGGAACAATTGTCTCAGCAAACTTAAGTTTATTCTGCATCACCAAATCATTGCTTTTCCACTCTGACGATAATAAAAGTTGCTTAAGCAGGCACATGCAGTGGATAACAACTCTAATAGAGCATAGTGTTTCAGCTTTCATGTTATCTGCTAAATATTCTCCTTTGTCTAAAATAAAAGTTAACATTGTCTACTGAACAACAGTGCTGTAGAACTGAATTTTCATAAAGCCAGAATGATGCAATCATGATCACGGTATACACATATAGAAAACTGGACTCTTGAACATAGATTATTGTAGACCTTTCTACGATGAAGGTTATGCTGTATGTAGTATACAAGAAAGGAAGACCATGTAAGCTTGCAAAGATCCCATGTTATACTGGTTTTTTTTTGCAGGTACCATGTTATATTAGCTAAGTAGCTTCATAGAAAATTAATAACTAGAAAGGATATTAAGGTTAAAAAAATGATGGAGTTCAACTTAAAGACATACATTTAAAGATGGTGTGGATTAGGTGCAAAACAATAGCAACTTCAACCATGTTTCTCCGACTGTTTCCTGTGCCCTCTTTGTCTTCCCTTCCATCAGTGACATTTATAAACGTGTAGCTGCCAAAGGGGGGGCATGTGTAATCCTTATTATAGCTAGGAGATAGGACACTGGGACCATCTAAGATCTTCCTCTCATAAAACTGAGCATTTGGAAATAAGCTGATACAAGGATTCATGCGATACTGTATATTCAGCAAATGTTTTTCAATTTTTAGCGTAATTAATCTCCCAAAAAGACTTGTTCCAAATCCAGCTTCTTTAGATACCTAGAGATAAACAATGAAAGGTAAGAATTAAGATTATCAAAAACAGATCAATAACAAACGGAACATACAGATAAGATATGGCCTTTACATTTGTTTTCAAGAAAAATGTGTTGTAGCATTTCAGTATCACAATTTTATCTTGTTGAATGCACCACTGACTAAGAAATGAAACCAAACAGTATAAAGAGGGTGACGCAAAACCTTACTTTGCTTTTAACCATCGCACTCAGCTGACAGTCATCCCCTACCAAAACAACATGTTTTAGCCAATTTAGCCGTAGTGAGATCACCAATTCACACTCCCGTACTTGAGCAGCCTCATCAACAATTAATACATCGAGGGGTGCAATGTTCATGTCATGTAACCAATAAGAACTAGAGGTAGTACAGAAAAGAAGTGTTGCATTACGTATACAGTAGTTCTTGACCCAGTTTTTGTCTACTCCAGTGGGTAAGTTAAGAGAGTGTAGCAGATTTTTTAGCAATTTAAGGCATGTAGACCTTGCTCCATCCAGTTCCTTCTCAAGTGAAGATATAGGCTTCGCACAAACAGAGTTTTCAGTTGACAGACAACCAAGGCCCCTTTTCAAGCCCTCGTCGGTCAAGTCTGCATTGCACAGAAGGGTGCCAATTTTTTCTAGCATATTAAGCAACGTAGATATATTTATGACACTATCATGAGAAAAGCACCTTCCAGGAAGGTGAACCCACAACTTCATTATGCATCTTTTCAGAGCTACTGCAGTCACATCAAACTGCTTCTTTATGAAGTCCACAAAGCTCGCAGGACCACTATTTCCTTCATCCTCAAGAAGCATATCATACCGTGAAGCACACTCTTCAACAAAGGATACCATTGAAGCTATTCTGTAGTTCCATCCGGACGACGATGAAAAGCATTCCGCAAGTTCATCGACACGAAAATCCAAGAAAACTTCCTGAAGATCCTCGGTGATGTCCATGTTAGACCTGCTTCCAAACAGCAAGATATCTCCAAGTGAAAAAGGCAGACCATTGTCATCAATTATCTCATTGAACTCCTTCAATTTTTTAAGGAAACGAGTGCAAACTCCAAAGACAGCAACATTAGTGGGAGCACAAGTAAGAGTTCTGCATTTCAAACGCGCCAAAACCCACAATAAAGCACTAACTGTCTTGGTCTTTCCAGTACCTGGTGGGCCCCATATAAGCTTCATGAGGTTCACATGCCCACACTGTACAGCTGAGATGACAGATTCAATAGCATCCACTTGTGATCGGTTAAGCTTAGTAGAAAGTAGTTGCTCTGTGAAAGAAGCCAAACAGCCCCCATCCTATTTAATACAGACATCGCAAACATCCTCACCCTGCAACAGAGGCAACAAAGAGAAGCTCAAAAAGTTAGGTCTTGTACTAATTTATAATGGCAACTAGTAAAACTAAAACACAAGTATTCATGTCATATTACCAAATTTGTGGGGGCTAAGAGCGACTTGATTACTGTGAAATTGTTATCCATGTGCGTGTCAAAGGTAAGTGCTTTCCATATCCGCATGTTTGTCGTGATATTGTTGAGAAATATTGCATGTTTGAGTTTGTTTAAGTCTTCTTCCAAACCAATATTCTTTGCAACTTTGACTCTGAAGCCTTTCTGGTATTCATCATCCATAGAAACCTCAGTAACCATTGCCAAGCAGTATGTCACACCATGGCGGTTTAAGTCCTCTGCAGCTTCAGGTTTTATGCTAGACAGAATAAATATATCACCATTCCTCATAGCATAATTCCCAGTAGAAAAACCAGCATCATTATCCCAAAAGTCCACATCCATGATGTATAATCCCGATTTTCCTGCTACCTCCATGGAACGTATTTTCGACGAGGGCGCTTGACTGATGAGTTGAAGGCGTGAGCATAGATCTGACCTCGTTTCTTCAATCAGAGGCACACGAAACGATACGAGATAGTGATCAAGTGAATTGAAGTTGCAGGGAATGGTCACAACCTAAACACAAATGAGATATGAATACAGCTAGCAAAAGATTATCCAACAGTTCATTGAGCACAAAAATGGCATGTAATTAATGCTAGCAGAGCCAATTTCTTATACTGGAAGAACAAGGAAGTTACCGTACTCAACTGCAGACACAATATCAATCATGGCAAAGCAATTTATAATTTCCATCACAGGCGGAATGTATCTCTCTCATTAGGATACATAAGTTACACGCCTATCATCCGGCAAGAGCCGTTGAAAATTAACGCCACGTATTATCCAGAGTTTTCTGGAATGAGACAGGCAAGATGATGCTACAGCCCACTAAAAGACTTGAGAAATAAGTACATCATGGGCGTAGTAAATTAGTGTGGCATCTGTTTCAACATCAGTGAGCACCTCCACTCAATCAGTAACATCAGATTCATGGATGACAACATCAACTAGTTGGCCCGAATCAGTAACATATGGCACCAACAGCTACATGTAATTTCCTGACAGACCAAGCGTGCAAGTGTGCAACAATCATGGTACTGGCTATCAGATGGTCCAGAAATGGCAATCAGGACTTGGCAAACCAAATTGGCACTGCTAAGCACATGCCAACTGCGCTTCCATGACACGTGGACAGAAACCCCCTCTAAACCCGAGTGCAACACAGACAGAGCAGAGCAGAGCAGCATCAATCATTTGGATTTGGAGCATCCAGCAAATGACCCAACTTGGATTACGCGGGATTTTAAGCACGAGTGCTCGGAGTAGACACCTAGCTAGCGCGCATATGCACGCACACGCTTCGCCGGTCCGGGGTCCGCACGACGTACATACGCGCAGATTCGAAAAAAAAAAGGCTCAAGCTTGCCAAACCGCGCGGCCGCTCGCAGAAATCAGCATCCGGACCGGAACTACTAGCAGCGGCAACCTCGGGATGGACGGACGGAAGGATGGCGCAGGTGGGCGTACCTGGTCCCTGTAGAGGTCGTCGTCGTTGATCTCCCGGACCGACCAGGAGAGCACCACGTCCTCCAAATCCGCCTCCCCCATGTCGCCGCCGCGCGGCCGGGGCTACCGCGCTCTCCTCTCGCGAGCACCCGAGCAAACAGGCGGCATTCGCGAGGAGAGGGAGGAGCAGGAGGAAGGGGGCTGGTTTAGTGGTGGCGTTGGTTGGCCGTCTGGAGGAGGAGGAGGAGGCGCTTCGAGACGGTCTAGGCGGCGGCGGCGGTGGCTGTCCTGCGTCTGCGTGGAGAAAAAACAGAGCAGGAGCGATCAATGGAAGGGGAGGGAGGGGATGGGGATCAGCACAGGGCACTGCGCAGAAATCTTTTGCTTGTGGGATGGTAGAGGGAGAACGCTTTGGGGGTCTTGGGATTCGGGCCCTTCTTCACGGGGCGGGTGAAGAGGAGCCGCGTGGTGAACGGACTGCGTAAAGTGCTCAGTGCGACTGTACTTTCATGATGTATTTATTTCTTAATAAGTCTTTTAATGGGCTGTAGTATCATCATATCTTGGCTGTTTCATTTCAAAAAACTCTGGATAATATGTGGCGTCAATTTTCAATGGCTCTTGCGGGATGATAGGCATGTAACTTATGTATCCTGATGAGAGAGATACATTACGCTTGTGGCGGAATTTATAAACTGCTTTGCTATTGTTAAACACAGGATATATGTGCGTGTATGTTGAGATATTTTCTCTATCTTTTGTAACGTAGAGTCCAAGGTAGATTTAGGCCGGTGGTTGGCGTAGCTAGCTGTGGCATGTTTATCTCCAACTATCTACTATCCCTTGCTTCCCAAGATTGTAATCTCAACAATGTAAGCCTTGTCAGGGATCGGCTCCTACCCTATATAAACACGAACTCGTCGCTCGGGAAGGGTACGACGGTTCACGAAAGCTTACATGGTATTAGAGCATCCTCTTCCCATCACATCTAGCCACCTCGCCTTCCGCCAACGCTCTCGCCATGTCGTCCTCCTCCGGTGTTCTCCAGGCCGGCCTTAGTGGTCAGGTCACCGAGAAGCTGACGCGCACCAACTACGTGTTGTGGCGTGCCCAGGTGACGCCGCAGCTGAGAGGTGCCGAGGTCTTCGGCTACGCCGATGGATCCACGCCGGAGCCTGCCAAAGTCCTCACCACCGTGGACAAGGAAGGGAAAGCAACTACAACACCGAACCCGATGTATCATAGCTGGGTCTGAGAAGGTCAGCAGGTTCTTGAATATCTGTTGAATAACCTCTCGAAGGAAGTGCCCGTGCAGGTTACCTCCATTGCCACTCCGCACGAGCTCTGAACTGCACTAGCGAGCATGTTCTCGTCGCAGTCGCGATCCCGCATCGACAACATTCGGATCGCTCTCTTCACCGCGCAGAAGGGGAATCAATCAGTGGATGCATACTCTGCTCACATGCGTTCACTCGCCGATGAGCTTGCTGTCGCGGGAAAGCCCCTCGACGACGATGAACTGATCTCCTACATCATCGGCGGCCTCGACATGGACTACCAGCCGTTCGTGTCCGCCCTCGATGCGCACACAGAAGCGGTGACACTCCATGATCTGTTCGCTCAGATGAGCAACTTTGATCAGCGGGTCGCTCTCTTCCACGACAACAACTTCGGTGGGGGTTTCAAGTCCTCCGCAAACGCGGCGGTCCGAGGCCGTGGTGGTGGTTCCTCCCGCTACCGTGGCCGTGGTGGGGGCTCCAAGGGCAAGCCCTCCGGCGGAATCAGCAGCAACTCCCACAATAACAACACCTTCGGCGGACAACCCTCCAACTCCAACACGAAGGGTCGCCGCAAGCCTCGTCAGGATGCAACCCGGTGCCAGATCTGTGGCAAACCGGGCCACACGGCGCGCGACTGATGGTACAGGTTCGATGAGGACAAATAATCCTCTCAGGATGAGAAGGTTGTTGCTGCAGCGGACGGCTCCTACGGCATCGATACCAACTGGTACGTCGACAACGGGGCTACCAATCACATCACCAGCGAACTAGAGAAAGTGACCATGCGTGAAAAATATCGTGGCCAAGATAAGATCCATGCTGCAAATGGAGAAGGTATGAGAATTGCTCACGTTGGTCATTTAGTCATAAAAAACCCCTATCGAAAGAAAATTCATATTCAAAAAATCTTGCATGTCCCTAGTGCCTCCAAAAACCTTCTCTCCGTTCACCGCATCGCCATTGATAATCATGTGTTTCTCGAATTTCACCCCTTTTTCTTTTTAATCAAGGACCAGGTCACGAGGAAAATCTTGTATCGAGGTAGATGTGTTCGAGGGCTTTACTCGTTGATCCCGAAGATTAGAAGGTTCAATAAACAAGCATATAGTGTCACTAAAGTCTCATCCACTCGGTGGCACGATTGTCTAGAACATGCTTCTTTTTCATTAGTCAAACAAATTCTTAGCAAGAATAAGCTCCCGTATGTTGGTGAGCGTAGCATTGAAACAATTTGTGATTCTTGTCAGTGTGCTAAAAGTCATCAATTGCCATACCAAATACCTACTAGTGTTTCTACTAAACCCTTGCAATTGATATTTTCCGATGTTTGTGGGCCTTCTCCCACTTCCGTTGGTAGACACTCCTACTATGCTAGGTTCACTGATGACTATAGCAAGTACACGTGGATATATCTCCTAAAGAAACGTTCTGACGTTTTTCAAGTTTTTCACAACTTTCAAGCTCTTGTTGAAAGGAAGTTTGACCGCAAAATTATTGCTCTCCAATCTGATTGGGGTGGGGAATACCAAAACCTAAATTCCTTTTTTCAAGAAATTGGAATATCCCATCATGTATCTTGCCCGCATGCCCATCAGCAAAATGGGTCTGGCAAACGCAAGCACAGACATGGTGTAGAAGTAGGTTTAGCCCTATTTGCTTGAGCATCCATGCCTTTAAAATTCTGCGATGAGGCATTCCTTACGGCCGTTCATATCATCAACATGCTTCCTAGTCGTGTCATAAAAAGCGGAACTCCAGTAGAACGTCTCTTTCATACAAAGCGATACTATTCTTCCCTTCATGTTTTTGGATGCGCTTGCTGGCCAAATCTTGGGCCCTACAATGACCACAAACTCATGTTTAGATCAAAGAGTGTGTGTTCCTTGGTTATATCCCCCAACACAAAGGCGTCAAGTGCCTTGATGTTCCTACTAGCCGTGTGTACATCTCATGAGACGTAGTATTTGATGAAACCAAGTTCCCATTTTTTGATCTTCGCCCTAATGCTGGTGCATTGCTTCGAAAAGTGATCCTACTTTTGCCTCCTCATCTTCTCATATTGGATCAAAGGGGACTTATTACTGATGATCAACTGACCAATTCTCATACTAATGATTTGCATGAGTTGTGTCATGATGCAGCTAAAGATTCTACAGAAAACGGTGAAATTTTTGCTGAAAACAGTGAAGAAACAGGGTGAACAGGCCCTTATTTCATGTGTCCAGTGGCGGGGGACATATCCCCTTCGGGATCTATGCCGCACCAGACCGCCAGGCAATCAGCCTCAGGATCCGGCGCGCCAGCATCTCTAGAAACCGTGTCGCCAGCTTCGCCAGTAACCGTGTCCGACCGGCACGCAGACGCGCTCCACTCCTGACACGCGGCGGGACGCGAGTTGCCCTGCCACAGACTCCGAGCTGCACCAATCATCGGCTGCCACGCGACAACCTGATGGCCGCCTGGCCGATCCCCCACGCTGCTACGAGCAGCGACTGCGTCGGCAAGGTGGCACAGACTCTGAGGCCCCGACTGGCTCCGACCATGGGAGCACCACAACAAGGAGCAGAGAGACCAAGCAATACCAGATCTGGGCCCTTAGAGCTGGCATCTCCCTCCCGGCATGTAGCCGAAGGGCAGCATATAGCCAAAGACATGAACTAAACCTAGACCTAACCCTAATGCTACTATGAACAAGAGGAGCACGGCCATAGGAAGGAAGGAAGGGAAGGGGCGGCAACGAGAAGAAGAAGGGGACTCTCAACGGGAGCAGAGGATGAGAGGAGAAAGTCCTGGAGGAGTAGTCGGCGCCTCCGTCTTTAAACAACGTTCACTTGATAATGCGATAGAAATGCACAAGCGATGTTCCTACCTACTAATTTTATAAAAAAACTTTACTTGCTAGTTCATTCTGGCCAAGGTTTGCTAAAATTGTACCATGGTCGTGTCAAACCCCGTTGTTGTCGAAGATCACCACGGTGTGAGGAGAAGGTTAACACCGCTTGTGGAGAATGGTCGTCGATGGATTTGAGAAACCAAAGAGGAGCAAGAGGAGTGGGAGAGAGGAAGAGGAAGGCGAAGACGAAGTGAGAGGTCCAATTCTAACTTTTGTTTCGTGCCTTCCCATGGGAATTTTCGGCCTAAAGGATCACATGTGTGAGTGAATTGTCAGAAAGGATCACCTCCGAACGTTCTTGACAAAACTACCATGACAACCGACGGCCAACCCATGGCACCTGCGATCACTGCCGGAGGCGGCAGGGCCTGCCGCCATAGCCCGTGGCAGCAGCCCGACGTCACAAGTTTTTCGGTCGAGCGGCAAATACAACAGGACGGGAAGGGGTTGGTGTGCCCTGTCGCCATAGGGTGTGGCGGCACCCTCTATTGCTGGAACAGACGCGACAATGTGTGTAGCTGATTGACGTGGCTTGAGACTGCATCGGTATTTCCCCAAAGAGGGAGGGATGATGCAGCACAGCGACGGTAAGTATTTCCCTCGGTTATGAAACTAAGGTTATCGAACCTAGGAGGAGGACCACACAACACTATGTAAACGGTACCTGCACACAAAGAACAAATACTTGCAACCCCACGCGTAAGAGAGGTTGTCAATCTCTCAACGGTAAAAAGATAGATTAGGTGTAGTAGATTGGATAAATAGATCTCACAAGAACACAAAATAAAAGAGGCAAATAAAAAGTGCAGCAAGGTATTTTTGGGTTTTTTGGAATAATAGATCTGAAAACAAAAGCGGCAAAAAGATAGATCGGAAAGCAATATGTTGAAAAAGTAGACCCGGGGGCCGTAGGTTTCACTGGTGGTTTCTCTCATGAGTATAGCACACGGTGGGTGAACCAATTACTGGTGGGCAATTGATAGAAGATCAAATAATCATGACGATATCCAAGGCGATGATCATTATATAGGCATCACGTCCAAGATTAGTAGACTGAAACAATTCTACATCTACTACTATTACTCCACACATCGACCGTTATCCAGCATGCATCTAGTGTATTAAGTTCATGGAAAAACGGAGTAATGCAATAAGAACGATGACATGATGTAGACAAGATCTATTCATGTAGGAATAGATCCCATCTTGTTATCCTTAATAGCAATGATACATGCGTGCCTCGCTGCCCCTTCTGTCACTAGGAGAGGACACCGCAAGATCGAACCCATCACAAAGCACCTCTTCCCATGGCAAGAAAAATCGATCTAGTTGGCCTAACTAAACCAAAGATTCGAAGAAGAAATACGAGGCTATAAGTAATCATGCATATAAGAGATCAAAAGAAGACTCAAATAATATTCATGGATAGAAACTGATCATGAACTCAAATTCATCGGATCCCAACAAACACACCGCAAAAAGTCATTACATCAAATAGATCTCCAAGAGACCATTGTATTGAGAATCAAGAGAGAGAGAGAAAGCCATCTAGCTACTGCCTACGGACCCATAGGTCTATGGTGGACTACTCACGCATCATCGGAGAGGCACCAATGAGGATGATGAACCCCTCCGTGATGGTGTTAGATTGGATCTCGCAGTTCTGGAACTTGCGGCGGCTGGAAGTGTTTTTTTGTCGACTCCTCTAGGGTTTCTGGAATATTTGGGTATTTATAGAGCTCAGAGGCGGTGGAGAGGGGTCCCGAGGCGGCCACAACCCACCAGGGCGCGCTGGGGGTCTCTGTCGCGCCCTGGTGTCTTATGGGTCGCCTGGGCCTCCTCCTGGGTACTTCTTTCGCTCCGTGGATGTCTTCTGGTCCAAAAAAAATCACCAAAAAGTTTCGCCGCGATTGGACTTTGTTTGGTACTGATATTCTGCGAAGTAAAAAACAAGCAAAAACAGCAACTGGCACTTGGCACTATGTCAATAGGTTAGTCCCAAAAAAAATATATAAAGTTGCTATAAAATGATTGTAAAACATCCAAGAATGATAATATAACAGCATCGAACAATCAAAAATTATAGATATGTTGGAGACGTATCACCGATGTTGATTTCTATGCCCTGCAGCAAGTTCAGTGTATTTTAACATCTTCTGTCGACGCAGTGTTCTTCCTCTTCTTTATATTGGTTGACGCACCCAGCGTACAGGCATCTCTCTCTCTCTCTCTCTCTCTCTCTCTCTCTCTCTGCAATACAATGGATTTTTTGACATGCGCTGTGTAAATTAGTTGTTTTTTGAGCTTGTAATTAGCTATGTGATGTTGTATTAATAAAAAAATTAAAATGTGTCCGAACGAGATATGGTGCACTTATAGTACTAGTTTCAACTAGATGTAGTTTGAAATGTTGTAAATCAATATTAGCTATGTCCGTCAATCGTAATTAGGTTTACAGATCAATGTTAGGTCTTTCAAATGTGTCAATTTATTTGGACATGCAAGACGTGCTTAATATTGTAACTAACAAAAGTTAGTATTGTAATTAGTCATTCCATGATTAAATGTGATGTTATTTCATGTGAAATGTTCGTTAATAAGTCGTACCGTTAGGAAACTGCATGTACTAATTTGTTATCTCGCAGTCATCTCAGTTTTCTATGTTTAGATTAGCTTCTAATTTCCAAAATGATGTATGTAATTAGGTATTTTTATCATCTCAATACGAAACAAGGAGGAGATGACGTGGTTGAAGATATTCTGTGTCAATTTCGATCTTCCTTTTGAGGTGATGGCCACACACATGCAAGTACTATGTTGATGCTTTTGTTAGCCTCAATAATTTCCGTGGTTAATATTTATGTTCACGTGATAGTAGGTGGACACTCTTGACATAGTATTGATGATATATTTATGTTGATGGATATTATTTGGAAGTATTGTGATGTTAAATTTTATTTGTACCAATGACAATATATGTAGAGGTTATGACCGAAGTGTCAGACCTTATGCAGAGGCTGCAAAATGCCGGCCATTGTTGGCACCTTTGGTTAAACCATCAAGAAAAACCTTTAGGCTTCGAATCATAAAGAACAAATGGTAAACCGACCCTTGTTTTATTCCACACCTTCGGGCTCACGGATTGCTTTCTTTTGCTAAGCTCGCACCTGATGATCACATATTCATGTTAGACCCATCTCTTTTGACAGCCCTTGTTGACCAATGGAGACCTGAAACCCACACCTTTCACTTTGTTGGGGGGAGCTTGCGCCTACCTATCGAGACCTCGCAATGTGCTACCAGAATTATTCTATTCAACACGAACGATATGATCTACAAAATAGACAAGCCAGGTGGGACAGCAATAGATTGTAGGTCATATGGTCGTGCATTCGAGGTGCACCTTAAGAGAAAGTGGGGCCAGTGCGAGAGGTATAGTAAGTATCTTTTGACGGTGGCGTCGTCGAGAAATATACACGTGCCAATGGGACAACTGTGCAGATGCATGATTTCGATCTCGAAGCTACTAGCTTGACATGGGCTACTTGATTCCACCCTTTCTTGGACCCATCACAGTGGCATGACTATAATGGCCTGGATCGTAGGCCCAATCCTTTGCTCAAGGTGGATCCCAAGGGTGGAATCACATAGAAACGATAGAGAGGCGATATGGACAACCTAGCTGGATACACTGGCATGAAGCAATTTGGTAGTGGGTATTTTATGGAGGCTCCCAATTGTGGTGGATGCGATTATAGGGGACACAATGAGATAACATGCTCTAAAGGAAGCAAGACACCAAAGGAGGTCAATCCAACCATGAGACAGGCATGTGGTGGCAATGGGGGTTTCGGTGGCGGTAGAGACCCTAGAGTGGGTAGTAGTGGATGTCGTGGTAGATGTGGCGCTAATGGAGGGCCTAGAGGGGGTAGGAGGGTGGTCGTAGAGGTGGTTCCGGTTGTGGTAGAAGTGGACGGAGGATTGATAGTTTGTCTGTGTTTGGTTATTTGCCTTTGTTCATTCTTTCTTGTTTTATTGTGCTTATTCAATTTACTTTGTTCATGTAATTTGCTAACAGTTCTTCTTATCGTAGGCATGGCTTCATCTGATTGCATGACAAGGCTACGGCGCGCTAACCGACACTACTGCGGGAAGGTTCTAAGATGACACATGTATCAGAGACCCTTCGACCAAACTGTGTGCGATGCATGAATCACACACGGTATAGTTCTAGATCCGTCATCAATAAAACGAATTGTGTGCAATGGCTGATCCATCAAGCATGATTCAGATAAGACTTGCGTGTGCGATACGTGGCATACAGTTGGTCCTCATGAACTGTTTGCCATAGCCAAAATATTATAAGTGGTTAACAAATACATATGTGTGCGAAGTATGGCATACAGTTCACTCGGATAAACTGTTTGCGTTGATCCAACAGAACACAAACGATTTAGCGTAAGAAGGTGTGTGTGATACCCGGCAAACAAGTGAGTTATCAGAATCGTGTGGGAAGACCGATAATAACACAGACGATTCCTCTTGACAAATTGTGTGTGTTGTCGGCAGACGGTTGCTGGTAAACAATTGTCAGCGATTGATGAAATCATCACCGACGTGTTCCTTAGTTTAATTGCATGAGATGTGATTTTTGCGTGTTTTTGACTTTTCAGAAAATCAATACCAAACGGAGTCTAAACACGATGAAATTTTATGGGGGGTATTTTTGGACATAAAGAGACCATAGAAAGTCCGGGAGGAGACCGAAAGAGCCACAAGAGAGCCACGAGCTCGCATGACGTGCCCTGGGGGGTAGGGCGTGCCATGCAGGCTCGTGACTCCCTCGCATGGCCCCCTGATCTAATTCCACTTCTGTATATTCCCAAATACACTATAGGAATCAGCTTCTTTGTCGTCTGCCATAGCGGACGGCAAAGGACCAGGACATGGACGGCAAAGACCTTTGTCGTCCGCTGGCTGACGACCCCACTTTCGGCACAGAAATTCACGACAATGAGCTTGTTTGCCGTCTGCAAAACAATAGCTGACGGCAAAGCTCTTTGCCGTCGGTCTTTCCAGCCAAGCGGACGACAATGCTCCTAGACGACAAAGTACAGGTGTTAGCCTCGTTAGGTGGCTAACGGCAGACTTTGCCGTCTGCCTGCGGATGGCAAACTTCCACCTACCTTTGTCGTCTGCCAGCTGACATAAGCAGTCCTATGGCTGCACGTCACTGCTGCTCCATCTTTGCCGTCTGCCTGCTGCGTCTTTGCCGTCTACCTGCTGGCTAGTTGATGGCAAAATGATCAAATTGGTCAGACCTAGTGCTCCCAGGATGCACATGTTGCTGCCACATGGCCCCTTTGTCGTCTGCCTACCGACAGCAAATGTCTTTGCCGTCCGCTGGCGGACGGCAAAGTGCATATATTACCACTTTTTAATTTGTTTTCTTTTATTTCTCTGCATTTTCACAACACGTATATGATATATATAGTTCAAACAGTCACATAGGCCATCAAAGGAACCAATACATATTAAAAGAACCAATGCCAGCTGTTCATCCATACATAGTTCAAGCAGTCACACTATTCATCCATATAAACATACATATATAGTTTCACATTGTTCATCAACACAAATCAAAACAAAAACTAAACACTAGCAGTCCATCAATGTCAGCTTCCATGAAGTGAATCGAATCTGCAAAATGGGAATAAGAAAGTTAGAAGAAGTAGTAGTAGTAGTAGTAGAAGAAGAAGAAGAAGAAGAAGAAGAAGACTAGAAGAAGAAGAAGAAGAAGAAGAAAGAGAAGAAAAATAAGAAGAAGAAAGAAAGAAGAAGAAGGAAGAAGAAGCTCATCTTTCTTCTTCTCTTCTATCTATTTATCCTTTTCCTTCTCATTCTTCTTCTTTTATTCTTTCTTTTTCTTCTCTTTATTCTTTTGTTCTTTCTTTTTCTCCTCTTCCTTGTTTTTCTTCTTCTTATTCCTTATTTGTGTCATTTTAGAGCTAACTTAGGTAATTATGCCATTTTAGAGCTAACTAAGCTTATTATGTCATTTTGGAGGAAAATAAGGTAAGTATAGGTCATTATTGATGTAACCTAGGTAATTATGCAATTTTGAGCTCATGGTTTTAAATAGCGGATAGCGGGCTGGTAGCAGATTGGGATCCGCGTAGTGGAATGCGGATAGCGGGTGATATTGCAGGCGCTATGTCCGCATAGCGGATTTATAAAAACACTAGATTCTTGTTTATATCACTAGAACATGAACAAAAAGTAATGACATTTAATTTCAGTGATAGCGGTCACTATTGCGCTAGCGCTATTGCGGACGCAATAGCGGATGCTATCTTCGCTATTTAAAACTATGGAGCTAACTAAGCTTATTATGTCATTTTGGAGGAAACGAAGCTAAGTATAGGTCATTATTGAGCTAACTTAGCTTATTATGTCATTTTGGAGACAAATAAGCTAAGTATACGACATTCATGAGCTAACCAAGGTTATTGTGCAATTTTTGACCTAACTAAGCTAATTATGTCATAAATGAACTAAATAAGCTAATAATTATGTCATTTTGGAGGATAATTAGCTAAGTATGTCTTTTTGGGGGAAAATAAGCTAAGTATGTGGCATATTAGGGCAAACTAGCATGTACGAAGCTGAGTATGCATTTGTTAAGCAAAACACTAGAGAAAACTTACCGTCGTCGTCATCATGGAGGTGAAGCACCGGGGTTGCTCAGGCCGGTTTCACCTGGAGAAGGATGCCCTGGAGAAGTGTTGTGCGATGCGGCTTGGGAGTTATGCTGCACCAAAGATCATTTGCAATGTCTCGTTAGCATGATGACACTCAAATGTTAAGACTAGTAACTAATGACCATTCAAATGAAACTCACCGTTCCCACTGGAGTAATGAATGGCATCGACCGAGGGGTCTGACCGGTCTTCTCGCACACAGACTGCACATTTGGTTTTGACGAGTAAGTCATATTAGTTAGTAATGAAACGAACATTGCGTGCATGATTTGGCTAATATGCAGAAGAAACTTACCATGATGAGCTCGTACATGGACCGGTGAGCCGCCTCATTCCATGCCCTCTCCTCCTCCAACAACCTATTCGTCTTCTCCTCCGCGGCCAGTTCCTTCTCTGCCGCCACCCGGTCCCTCTCCTCCAGAAGCGCCTGGGTTGTTGCTCTCTCTTTCTTAAGAGCAGCCTGCAACACCACTCCTCGTTAGCATTGTAATCATTGATGGCCGCACACACAATGTAATGGAGGAAAGATATCTAAGTCCGTATAACTAACCTCGATGGCGAGATCGAGTGGCCGTGGACGAGTCCTTATCTCAGGACAGGAGCTCGTTTGGCGTGCCTTGATCTCCGGGAGAGTGAGAGGACAACGTATCAGTCCATTTCCAATGGCTAGCGAGCCATGTGGCCTCCAGCCACCAGCTATCATCACTAGCTCTGGATCAATAGGATGCTGGCTTGGGTTATAGTCCTCCCCTTTCCTCGCCTTCGCCTCCTCGTTGTACCTCACGAGCTTGTGGTGGGAGGAGATGTTGGTGAAGTTTTCTGGATGATCAAGGTCAGACTCAGATAATGCCTTGGCCTTCTTATACGAGGCAGTTTGGGCCATGGCATAGAGGTCGTACACCTCTAGCACCTCCATGTTATTGTGTCGCGCCTAAAAGAGAGGAAGAAAGTATTAGTAAATTGCTCAATCTAGCATGAAGAATGAATTGCATGAATGATGAAGCAAAACACAAACCGAGTTCCGCCCGAACTGAAATAAGTTGGCGCTGCCTTGATGGTGTGGCACACCAACCATTTGGGCACGCCGGTCCTTTGCATTGTCGTGGACGGCTCGCCAGTGGTCTGTACACCACTCATCCACCAACGCCTCCCAACAATCCATATTATCCGCACACCATCTCGGGGGCACCTAAGTTAGTAAAGAGAAATTTGAGCGCTACGCCTACGAATCAAATCAAGGAAACTAAGTACAAGGCCTTAAGAATAGGTAATTACCTTCATGTACTGATGCTTCTTCTTAATACCACACACGGCGTAGTAGTGTCGAACAGCCTGCGGCCGAGCCTCGTGCCGTAAGTTTTGTAATAGACGCTTGCACTCGGTATCGATAACCTTTGCCGCGTCCTCCTCATATCCCTCCTCACACCTGTAGAAGGTCTGAAATCAAACGAGACAACACTGATCAGTACAATAACTAGCTATTGTTAATTTTTAATTGTGTAAAGGAGAAATTACCCAAAAGCTATTGATCACCATCTCGGCCCTCGTGTGGCACAAGACACCGTCGATCATCTCCTATGGCGGGGCCTGGGCAGCCTTGTAGTGCTCTCACGTGGCTTGAGACTGCATCGGTATTTCCCCAAAGAGGAAGGGATGATGCAGCACGGCTACGGTAAGTATTTACCTTAGTTATGAAACCAAGGTTATCGAACCAGCAGGAGGACCACGCAACGCTATGTAAACGGTACCTGCACACAAAGAACAAATACTTGCAACCCAACGCGTAAGAGAGGTTGTCAATCTCTCCAAGGTAAAAAGATAGATTGGTTTGTATTAGATTGGATAAATATATCGCACAAGAACACAAAATAAAAGATGCAAATAAAAAGTGTAGAAAGGTATTTTTGGGTTTTTGGATTAATAGATCTGAAAACAAATGCGGAAAAAGATAGATCGGAAAGCAATATATTAAAAGAATAGACCTGGGGGCCGTAGATTTCACTAGTGGCTTCTCTCAAGAAAATAGCACACGGTGGGTAAACAAATTACTGTTGGGCAATTGATAGAAGATCAAATAATCATGAAGATATCCAAGGCAATGATCAATATATAGGCATCACGTCCAAGATTAGTAGACCAAAACGATTATGCATCTACTACTATTACTCCACACATCGACCGCTATCCAGCACGCATCTAGTGTATTAAGTTCATGGAGAAATGGAGTAAGGCAATAAGAACGATGACAAGATGTAGACAAGATCTATTCATGTAGGAATAGACCCATCTTGTTAGCCTTAATAGCAACGATACATGCGTGCCTCGCTGCCCCTTCTGTCACTAGGAAAGGACACTGCAAGATCGAACCCATCACAAAGCACCTCTTCCCATGGCAAGAAAAATCGATCTAGTTGGCCTAACTAAACCAAAGATTCGAACAAGAAATACGAGGCTATAAATAATCATGCATATAAGAGATCAAAGAAGACTCAAATACTATTCATGGATAGAAACTGATCATGAACTCAAAATTCATCGGATCCCAACAAACACACCGCAAAAAGTCATTACATCAAATAGATCTCCAAGATACCATTGTATTGAGAATCAAAAGAGAGAGAGAAAGCCATCTAGCTACTGTCTACGGACCCGCAGGTCTATGGTGGATTACTCACGCATCATCGGAGAGGCACCAATGAGGATGATGAACCCCTCCGTGATGGTGTTAGATTGGATCTCGAGGTTCTGGAACTTGCGGCGGCTGGAATTGTGTTTCGTCGACTCCTCTAGTGTTTTTGGAATTTCTGAGGATTTATAGAGCTGAGAGGCGGTGGAAAAGACCTACGTGGGCCCCACGATACATCAGGGCACGCCGGGGGCCTCTGGCGCGCCCTGGTGTATCGTGGGCCCCATGGGCCTTCCCCTAGGTGCTTCTTTGGCTCCCAAGTTGTCTTCTGCTCCAAAAAAATCTGCAAAAAGTTTCGTGGCAATTGGACACGGTTTGGTACTGATATTCTGCGAAGTAAAAAACAAGCAAGAAACAACAACTGGCACTGGGCACTATGTCAATAGGTTAGTCCCAAAAAATGATATAAAGTTGCTATAAAATGATTATAAAACATCCAAGAATGATAATATAACAGCATGGAACAATAAAAAAGTATAGATACATTGGAGACGTATCAGCATCCCCAAGCTTAATTCCTGCTCGTCCTCGAGTAGGTAAATGATTAAAAACAGATTTTTTGATGTGGAATGCTGCCTAACATGTTCATCACACATTCTTTTCTTTTGTAGCATGGACATTTGGACTTTTAGATGGTTCAAAGTAATAGTCTAGTTTTGACATGAAGACTTTAATACTCAAGCATACCAACAAGCAACCATGTCTTTCAAAATATCAACACTAAAGAAAGTTATCCCTAGCCCATCATGCTCAATCATTGATCCATTCGTGAAACACACTCGAATATTAGCTACACCCAATGCACAAGTATGATCATAGTGCCTCCTAGATGGTGCTTTATAAGAGAAGATGGAGACTCAAATAAAAGTAAAAATTGCATAAAGTAAATAGATAGGCCCTTCGTAGAGGGAAGTAGGGATTTGTAGAGGTGCCAGAGCTCAAAGCTTAAATTGAGAGATAATTTTTTTTGAGAGACATGCTTTTCCTGTCAACGAAAACGACCGAGTAGTTCTCAATACTTTCCATGCTAGATATATCATAGGCGGTTCCCAAACAGAAAATGAAGTTTATTCCTTTTTCCACCATTCTTTCACAATCCATGGCTAGCCGTATCCACGGTTGCCTTCCGTACCAACACTTTCCAAGGAATTTATTATTTGACAACATAAAGTAAATTTCTTTTTCATTTCGAGACTGGGCATCCCTATTACCGCCGTACTCTCGTGCAATGACAAGTGAATAAACACTCATCTGGACAATAACACATCTAGCATGGAAAAATATTGGCCACCCACTACCGTTTCATGAGCGGTACGAGCACACAGAAAGGAAATTTATTTTGAAAATTAGAGATGGGACATACAAATTTTCTTAGAACGGCACGGAAATACCGCATATAGGTAGGTATGGTGGACTCATATGGCAAAGCTGGGTTTAAGGATTTTGGATGCACAAGTAGTATTTCTACTTAGTACAAGTGGAGGCTAGCAAATAGATTGAGAAGCAACCAACCAAGAAACGAAAATTCACATAAACGGGCATTAAGCATAACTAGCACCGAATAATGCACCACAAGTAGGATGTAATTTCATTGCATAACTATTGACTTTCATGCTTGCAAAGGGAATCACAAACCTTAACACCAATATTCTTACTAAAGCATAATTACTCACCAACATGACTCACATATTACTATCATCATGTCTCAAAACTATTACAAGGAATCAAGTTTAATTTGTCCAATGATCTTCATGAGAGTTTTTATTATATCCCTCTTGAATATCTATCACTTTGGGACTAGTTTCATATATTGACATTGCTTTTGACAAGCTCAAATAAATTTATGTGAAGAACATGAGCATAATTTTTTTATCTCTCAAAATAATATAAGTGAAGCATGAGAGAATTTCTTCAAAATTTACTAACTCTCAAATTAATCTAAGTGAAGCATGAGAGTATTTCTTCAAAAATTAAAGCACACCGTGCTCAAAAAGATATAAGTGAAGCACTAGAGCAATTCCATAGCTCGAAAAATTTAAGTGAAGCATATAGAGCAATTCTTACAAATCATAGCATGATTTTGGCTCTCTCAAATAGATGTGTCCAGCAAGGATACTTGTGACAAACTAAAAAGCAAATCAATCAAAGACTCATATAATACAAGACGCTCCAAGCAAAACTCATGATATGTGACGAATAAAAATATAGCTCCAAGTAAAATACCGATGGTCGTTAGAAGATAGAGGGGATGCCACTCGGGGCATCCCCAAGCTTAGTTGCTTGTTTTTCCTTGGATATTATCTTGGGGTGCCTTGGGAATCCCCAAGCTTAGTCTCTTTTCACTCCTTATTCCTTCATCCATCGTGATCTCACCCAAAACTAGAAAACTTCAATCACACAAAACTTAACAAAACCTTCGTGAGATCCATTAGTATAATAAAGCAAATGACCACTCAAAGTACTGTTTCAAAGCCATTCATATTTTATTATTGCATTATATCTACTATATTCTAACTTTACCATGGCTTATACCCTCCAATACAAACCATAGATTCATCAAAATAAGCACACAATGCAACGAAAACAGAATCTGTCAAAAACAGAACAGTCTGTAGTAATCTGTACTCTAACCATACTTCTGTAACTCTAATAATTCTGAAAAATTAGGAGAACGTCGGAAATTTGTATATCAATCTTGTGTAAAAAATTCAGAATTTTTCGTCACTTATGTGATGTTTGAAAATTCTGCTACTGGACGCAAAAGTTTCTGTTTTCCAACAAGATCAAATCAACTATCACCCAACATGATCCCAAAGGCTTTACTTGGCACAAACACTAATTAAATTATAAAAACACAATCATAACAGTAGTATAATTGTGTAAACACTCAAGAACAGAAGCAAAAAAGCAAAAAAAAAAAAATTTATTCATTGGGTTCCCTCCCAACAAGCTCTTTCTTTATAGCCATTAAGATAGGCTTGAGATTTCAATGATGCCCTCATGAAAGATAATAATAGCAACACAAAGAGAGCATCATGAAGCATATGGAAAACACACTTAAGTATAACATACTCCCTATGCATAGGCCTTTTATAAGCAAACAAATTATCAAGGCAAGCAAAAACTAGCATATGGAAGGAAGAAGAAAGAGATAATAGCAATCTCAACATGAAGAGAGGTAATTTAGTATCATGAAAATTTCTACAGCCATAATTTGCTCTCTCATAATAATTACATGTAGGATCATAATCAAATTCACCAATATAGCTATCATAAACAATACTCTCTTTATGATCAACATGCATAAAGTTTTTATCATCTTCCAAAATAGTGGGATTATCATCAACTAAAGTTATGACCTCTCCAAACCCACTTTTATCAAAAAGGTCATAAGATTGAACACTCTCCAAATATGTGGGATTCTTTTTACCTAAAGTTGACGCCCTCCCAAACCCACTTTCGATACTATTGTAAACATTATTATCAATAACATATTCAACATGAGGCTTAAATAAATTTTCAAGATCATAAGAAGCATTATCACGCCAATCATGATCATTGCAATAAGAAGTGGTCATGAAAAAATTATCATCCCCAAGCTTGTAGTTTTGCATATCATTAACATAATTGACATTAATAGAATTTATAGTAACATCATTGCAATCATGCTTTTCAATCAAGGAGCTATCATGAATCACCTTATAAATTTCTTCTTTCAACACTTCATCAAAAATTTCAGATTCATGATTTTCAAACAAAACTTCATAGAGATAATCAAGTGCACTCAACTCACTAGCAATTGGTTCATCATAATTTGGTCTTTTGAAAAGATTAGCAAGCGGATGAGGATCCATATCAATAGATTTTTAGCAAGCGAAGATGCAAGCAAATAGAAGGCACATGGCAACACAAGCAAACAAAAAGAGATCCGGCGAGAAAAAGGCGAACGAAAAAGAGGGCGAATAAAACGACAAATTTTTGTGAAGTGGGGGAGATGAAAACGAGAGACAAATGGCAAATAATGTAAATTGCAAGGAGATTAGATTTGTGATTAGGAACCTGATAGATGTTGATGATGTCTCCCCGGCAACGGCGCCAGAAATTGGCAAGTTGATGGGAGACTACTTTCGCACCTCCTCCCCGGCAACGGCGCCAGAAATTGGCAAGTTGACGGGAGACTACTTTCGCACCTCCTCCCCGGCAACGAAGCCAGAAATTCCTTTGACGTGGCTTGAGACTGCGTCGGTATTTCCCCAAAGAGGAAGGGATGATGCAGCACAGCTATGATAAGTATTTCCCTCAGTTATGAAACCAAGGTTATCGAACCAGGAGGAGGACCACGCAACGCTATGTAAACGGTACCTACACACAAAGAACAAATACTTGCAACCCGACGCGTGACGTGGCTTGAGACTGCGTCGGTATTTCCCCAAAGAGGAAGGGATGATGCAGCACAGCGACGGTAAGTATTTCCCTCACTTATGAAACCAAGGTTATCGAACCAGTAGGAGGATCACCACCACCCAATAAGCAGCACCTGCACACAAACAACAAATACTTGCAACCCGACGCGAAAAAGAGGTTGTCAAACTCTCTACGGTAAAAAGATAGATTAGGTAGTGATAGATAGGAGAGATAGATCTCTCAAGAACACAAAATAGAAAAGGCAAATAAAATATGCGGCAATATGTTTTTGGGTTTTTGGTTTTGTAGATCTGAAAACAAAGATTGTAAAAAGATAGATCGGAAAGCAATATGTTGGAAAAGTAGACCCGGGGGCCGTAAGGTTCACTAGTGGCTTCTCTCATGAGTATGGCGCACGGTGGGTGAACAAATTACTATTGGGCAATTGATAGAAAATCGAATAGTCATGACGATATCCAAGGCGGTGATCATTATATAGGCATCACGTTCAAGATAGATAGACCGACTCCTGCCTGCATCTACCTCTATTACTCCACACATCGACCGCTATCCAGCATGCATCTAGTGTATTAAGTTCATGGAAAATCGGAGTAATGCAATAAGAACGATGACATGATGTAGACAAGATCTATTCATGTAGGAATAGACCCCATCTTGTTATCCTTAATAGCAACGATACATGCGTGTCTTGCTGCCCCTTCTGTCACTGGGAAAGAACACCGCAAGATCGAACCCATTACAAAGCACCTCTTCCCATGGCAAGAAAAATCGATCTATTCGGCCTAACTAAACCAAAGATTCGAAGAAGAAATACGATGCTATAAGCAATCATGCATATGAGAGATCAAAGAAGACTCAAATAATATTCATGGATAGAAATTGATCATGAACTCAAAATTCATCGGATCCCAACAAACACACCGCAAAAGTTTACATCAAATAGATCTCCAAGAGACCATTGTATTGAGAATCATAAGAGAGAGAGAGAGAGAGAGAGAGAGAGAGAGAATAAGCCATCTAGCTACTGCCTACGGACCCGTAGGTCTATGGTGGACTACTCACGCATCATCGGAGAGGCACCTATGAGGAAGATGAACCCCTCCGTGATGGTGTTTAGATTGGACCTCGCGGTTCTGGAACTTGCGGCAGCTGGAATTGTGTTTCATCGACTCCTTTAGGTTTTTCCGAATATTTGGGAATTTATAGGCATCAGAGGCGGTGCAGAGGGGCCCCGTGGAGGGCACAACCCATCAGGGCACGCCGGGGGCCCCCTGGCATGCCCTGGTGGGTTGTGCTCTCCACTGCCCACCTTCCTGGCTCTTGTTTGGCCCACTGGGTGTCTTCTGGTCCAGAAAAAATCTCCAAAAAGTTTCGTCGCGATTGGAATCCGTTTGGTACTGATATTCTGCGAAGTAGAAAACAAGCAAAAACAGCAACTGGCACTTTGGCACTATGTCAATAGGTTAGTCCCAAAAAATGATATAAAGTTGTTATAAAATGATTGTAAAACATCCAAGAATGATAATATAACAGCATGGAACAAGCAAAAATTCTAGATACGTTGGAGAAGTATCAGCATCCCCAAGCTTAATTCCTACTCGTCCTCGAGTAGGTAAATGATAAAAACATAATTTTTGATGTGGAATGCTGCCTAACATGTTCATCATATTCTTTTCTTCTTTGTATAGCATGGACATTTGGACTTGTAAATGATTCAAAGCAATATTCTAGTTTTAACATAATGACTTCAATACTCAAGCATGTCAACAAGCAACTGTGTCTTTCAAAATATAAACACTAAAGAAAGTTATCCCTAGCCCATCATGCTCAATCATTGATCCATTCATGAAACACACTCAAATATTAGCTATGCCCAATGCTCAAGTATGATCATAGTGCCCCCTAGTTGGTGCTTATAAGAGAATATGGAGACTCAAAGCAAAAATAAAAATTGCATAAAGTAAATAGATAGGCCCTTCGCAGAGGGAAGTAGGGATTTGTAGAGGTGCCATAGCTCAAAGTTTTAAATTGAGAGAGAAAAATATTCTGGGTGGCATGCTTTTCCTGTCAACGAAAACGACAAAGTAGCTCACAATACTTTCCATGCTAGATATATCATAGGCAGTTCCCAAACGGAAAATAAAGTTTATTCCTTTTTTCACCAAACTTTCACTTTCCATGGCGGGCCGTATCCACGGTTGCCTTCCATACCAACACTTTCCAAGGAATTTATTATTTTACAACATAAAGTAAATATTTTTTCTTTTTCATTTCGGGAATGGGCATCCCTATTACCGCCGCACTCTCGTGCAATGACAAGTGAATAAACACTCATCTTGAGAATAACACATCTAGCATGGAAAAATATTGGACACTCCCCACCGTTTCATGAGCGGTACGGGCACACAAAAGAGAAAATTTATTTTGAAAAATTAGAGATGGCACATACAAATTTGCTTGGAACGGCATGGAAATACCGCATATAGGTAGGTATGGTGGACTCATGAGGCAAAACTAGGTTTAAGGATTTTGGACGCACAAGTAGTATTTCTACTTAGTACAAATGGAGGCTAGCAAATAGATTGGGAAGCAACCAAACCAAGAAATGAAAATTCACATAAGTGAGCATTGAACATAACTAACACCGAATAATGCACCACAAGTAGGATGTAACTTCATTGCATAACTATTGACTTTCGTGCATGCATAGGGAATCACAAACCTTAACACCAATATTCCTACTAAACATAATTACTCACTAACATGACTCACATATTACTATCATCATGTTTCAAAACTATTACAAGGAATCAAGTTTAATTTGTCCAATGATCTTCATGAAATTTTTTATTATATCCTCCTTGGATATCTATCACTTTGGGACTAGTTTCATATATTGCCATTGCTTTTTGGCAAGCTCAAACAAATTTAAGTGAAGCACGTGAGCATAAAGATTTCATCTCTCAAAAAGGTATAAGTGAAGCATGAGAGAATTTCTTCAAAATTTACTAACTATCAAATTAATCTAAGTGAAGCATGAGAGTATTTCTACAAAAAATTCCAAGCACACCGTGCTCAAAAAGATATAAGTGAAGCACTAGAGCAAATCTATAGCTCAAAAAGTTTAAGTGAAGCACATAGAGCAATTCTAATAAATCATAGCATGATTGTGGCTTTCTCAAATAGGTGTGTCCAGAAAGGATACAAGGGAAAAACTAACAAGCAAAGCAAGCAAAGATACAAGACTCTCCAAGAAAAACTCATGATATGTGACGAATAAAAATATAGCTCCAAGTAAAATACCGTTGGGCGTTAGAAGAAAGGGGGGATGCCACTCGGGGGCATCCCCAAGCTTAGTTGCTTGTTACTGTTTGGATATATCTTGGGGGTGCGGTAGCAACCCCAAGCTTAGGCTTTTATCACTCCTTATTCCTTCATCCATCGTGATCTCACCCAAAACTTGAAAACTTCAATCACACAAAACTCAACAAAATCTTCGTGAGATCCGTTAGTATAAGAAAGCAAATCACTACTTTAGGTACTGTTGCAAACCCATTCAAATTTTATAATTGCATTATACCTACTGTATTTTAACTTTACCATGGCTTATACCCCCCAATACAAACCATAGATTCATCAAAACAAGCACACAATGCAACGAAAACAGAATCTGTCTTAAACAGAACAGTCTGTAGTAATTTGTACTCTACCCATACTTATGTAACTATAAATATTCTGAAAAATTAGGACAACGTAAGGAATTTGTATAGAAACACTGTGTTAAAATTTCAGCTCAAGATAATGTTCCAGAAAAAAATGAAAATTCATATACTGGACGCAAAAGTTTCTGTTTCAGATTCAGCATCGCTTCTACTCATCCTATGAATCATCCTAAAGGCTTTACTTGGCACAAACACTAAATAAACCATAAAAACACAACCATAACACAGGCATAATTGTGTCAACACTGAAAAACAGAAAGGAAAAAAGCAAAAAATTATTTATTCATTGGGTTGCCTCCCAACAAGCGCTATCGTTTTACGCCCCTAGCTAGGCATAACGCATAGATTCAAGTATTGTCATCTTTGGTTTTCAACTCTTCAATCACACAACTAGATTTCTTCAAGTATTTATCATGCATATTATTAACGATAACACTCCTAGGAAGAAAACAAAAAAAACTCATTCTTGTAAATAGGGTCTCTTATGATTTCAACAAAGTCGGGATGAATACTAATCATTTTAAGATCTCCCTTGTGGCCACTAGGTGTAGCAACTTTGTTCTTAGTGACTTGCGTGGTCTTGCCAATTTTTATGGGAGTTTTCTCAATAGTTTTGATAGAAGAAAAAGCCGAACCCAAATTACTAAAGATCTCTTCCAACTTATCAATACGGTAAGGACTTTCTTCTACCCTTTCGTTAACCACAGTTTCTTTTGCTTCTAGCAATTTAATGGCATCTCCTGCCTTAACCCCAATTTTATTAGCAAGATTATGCAATTTCTTATCCAAATCTTCAAGATGTTCTTTAGTAATCATCTTCTTTTCGATAGCATCTAATCTCTCCATAACATGTTCGAGAGTTAAAGTTGTTTCATTGATCATGATAGGTGGTGATCACACTAAACTTCCCAAAGCATTAAAAGCATCCAAAGATGGAGACATCAAGAAATTCCCACCGGTAATCGTATCAAGGACGAATCTATACCAAGTGGTGATGCCCACATAAAAACCGCAAAGAAGAACAACTGTAGATTGCTTATGGATAGATCTATTATGAGCATTGCAAATCCTATACCAAGCATCTTTTAAGTTCTCCCCTCCCCTTTGCTTAAAATTAAGAACCTCATTATCGGGAGTACACGCAACAAAGGTAGAACTAGCCATAATGAGAAGGCAATAGATCCGGCGAGAAAAAGGGTAAACGAAAAAGAGGGCGAATAAAACAGCAAATTGGTGAAGTGGGGGAGAGGAAAACGAGAGGCAAATGGCAAATAATGTAATTGCAAGGAGATGAGATTTGTGATTAGGAACCTGGTAGATGATGATGGAGTCCCCTCGGCGCCTACCATAGGCACGTAGAAGAGACTGCTTCCTCCCTGGCAACGGCGCCAGAAATTCCTTTGACGTGGCTTGAGACTGCGTCGGTATTTCGTCAAAGAGGAAGGGATGATGCAGCACAGCGACGGTAAGTATTTCCCTCACTTATGAAACCAAGGTTATCGAACCAGTAGGAGGATCATCACCACCCAATAAGTAGCACCTGCACACAAACAACAAATACTTGCAACCCGACGCGAAAGAGAGGTTGTCAATCTCTCTACGGTAAAAAGATAGATTAGGTAGTGATAGATAGGAGAGATAGATCTCTCAAGAACACAAAATAGAAAAGGCAAATAAAATATGCAGCAATAGGTTTTTGGGTTTTTGGTTTTGTAGATCTGAAAACAAAGATTGCAAAAAGATAGATCGGAAAGCAATATCTTGGAAAACTAGACCCGGGGGCCATAGGGTTCACTAGTGGATTCTCTCATGAGTATAGCGCACGGTGGGTGAACAAATTACTGTTGGGCAATTGATAGAAAATCGAATAGTCATGACGATATCCAAGGCGATGATCATTATATAGGCATCACGTCCAAGATAGATAGACCGACTCCTGCCTGCATCTACCTCTATTACTCCACACATCGACCACTATCCAGCATGCATCTAGTGTATTAAGTTCATGGAAAAATGGAGTAATGCAATAAGAACGATGACATGATGTAGACAAGATCTATTCATGTAGGAATAGACCCCATCTTGTTATCCTTAATAGCAACGATACATGCGTGTCTTGCTGCCCCTTCTGTCACTGGGAAAGAACACCGCAAGATCGAACCCATCACAAAGCACCTCTTCCCATGGCAAGAAAAATCGATCTAGTCGGCCTAACTAAACCAAAGATTCGAAGAAGAAATACGATGCTATAAGCAATCATGCATATGAGAAATCAAAGAAGACTCAAATAATATTCATGGATAGAAACTGATCATGAACTCAAAATTCATCGGATCCCAACAAACACACCGCAAAAGTTTACATCAAATAGATCACCAAGAGACCATTGTATTGAGAATCATCAGAGAGAGAGAAGAAGCCATCTAGCTACTGCCTACGGACCCGTAGGTCCATGGTGGACTACTCATGCATCATCGGAGAGGCACCTATGAGGAAGATGAACCCCTCCGTGATGGTGTTTAGATTGGATCTCGCGGTTCTGGAACTTGCGGCGGCTGGAATTGTGTTTCGTCGACTCCTCTAGGGTTTTTCGAATATTTGGGAATTTATAGGCATTAGAGGCGGTGCAGAGGGGCCCCGTGGAGGGCACAACCCATGAGGGCTTGCCGGGGGCCCCCTGGCGCGCCCTGGTGGGTTGTGCTCTCCACAGCCCACCTTCCTGGCTCTTGTTTGGCCCACTGGGTGTCTTCTGGTCCAGAAAAAATCTCCAAAAAGTTTCGTCGCGATTGGACTCCGTTTGGTACTGATATTCTGCGAAGTAAAAAACAAGCAAAAACAGCAGCTGGCACTTTGGCACTATGTCAATAGGTTAGTCCTAAAAAATGATATAAAGTTGTTATAAAATGATTGTAAAACAACCAAGAATGATAATATAACAGCATGGAACAAGCAAAAATTCTAGATACGTTCGAGACGTATCAACGCATAAGAGAGGTTGTCAATCTCTCCAAGGTAAAAAGATAGATTGGTTTGTATTAGATTGGATAAATAGATCGCACAAGAACACAAAATAAAAGGTGCAAATAAAAAGTGCAGCAAGGTATTTTTGAGTTTTTGGATTAATAGATCTGGAAACAAATGCGAAAAAAGATAGATCGGAAAGCAATATATTAAAAGAATAGACCCGGGGGGCGTAGATTTCACTAGTGGCTTCTCTCAAGAAAATAGCACACGCTGGGTAAACAAATTACTGTTGGGTAATTGATAGAAGATCAAATAATCATGACGATATCCAAGGCAATGATCAATATATAGGCATCACGTCCAAGATTAGTAGACCGAAACGATTCTGCATCTACTACTATTACTCCACACATCGACCGTTATCCAGCATGCATCTAGTGTATTAAGTTCATGGAGAAACGGAGTAATGCAATAAGAACGATGACATGATGTAGACAAGATCTATTCATGTAGGAATGGACCCCATCTTGTTATCCTTAATAGCAACGATACATGCGTGCCTCGCTTCCCCTTCTGTCACAGGGAGAGGACACCGCAAGATCGAACCCATCACAAAGCACCTCTTCCCATGGCAAGAAAAATCGATCTAGTTGGCCTAACTAAACCAAAGATTCGAAGAAGAAATACGAGGCTATAAGTAATCATGCATATAAGAGATCAAAGAAGACTCAAATAATATTCATGGATAGAAACTGATCATGAACTCAAAATTCATCGGATCCCAACAAACACACCGCAAAAAGTCATTACATCAAATAGATCTCGAAGAGACCATTGTATTGAGAATCAAAAGAGAGAGAGAAAGCCATCTAGCTACTGCCTACGGACCCGTAGGTCTATGGTGGACAACTCACGCATCATCGGAGAGGCACCAATGAGGATGATGAACCCCTCCGTGATGGTGTTAGATTGGATCTCGAGGTTCTAGAACTTGTGGCGGCTGGAATTGTGTTTCATCGAATCCTCTAGGGTTTCTGGAATTTCTGAGGATTTATAGAGCTGAGAGGCGGTGGAAAAGACCTCTGTGGGCCCCACGATACATCAAGGCGCGCCGGGGGTCTCTGGAGTGCCCTGGTGTATCGTGGGCCCCACGGGCCTTCCCCCAGGTGCTTCCGTGGCTCCCAAGTTGTCTTCTGGTCCAAAAAATCTCCAAAAAGTTTCATGGCAATTGGACTCCGTTAGGTACTGATATTCTGGGAAGTACAAAACAAGCAAAAAACAACAACTAGCACTGTGCACTATGTCAATAGGTTAGTCCAAAAAAATGATATAAAGTTGCTATAAAATGATTATAAAACATCCAAGAATGATAATATAACAGCATGGAACAATCAAAAATTATAGATACGTTGGATACGTATCAGCATCCCCAAGCTTAATTCCTGCTCGTCCTCGAGTAGGTAAATGATAAAAACAGAATTTTTGATGTGGAATGCTGCCTAACATGTTCATCAGATATTCTTTTGTTTTGTAGCATGGACATTTGGACTTTTAGATGGTTCAAAGCAATAGTCTAGTTTTGACATGAAGACTTTAATACTCAAGCATACCAACAAGCAACCATGTCTTTCAAAATATCAACACTAAAGAAAGTTATCCCTAGCCCATCATGCTCAATCATTGATCCATTCATGAAACACACTCGAATATTAGCTACACCCAATGCACAAGTATGATCATAGTGCCCCCTAGTTGGTGCTTTATAAGAGAAGATGGAGACTCAAATAAAAATAAAAATTGCATAAAGTAAATAGATAGGCCCTTCGCAGAGGGAAGTAGGGATTTGTAGAGGTGCCAGAGCTCAAAGCTTAAATTGAGAGATAATTTTTTTTGAGAGGCATGCTTTTCCTGTCAACGAAAATGACTGAGTAGTTCTCAATACTTTCCATGCTAGATATATCATAGGCGGTTCCCAAACAAAAAATAATTTTTATTTCTTTTTCCACCATTCTTTCACAATCCATGGATAGCCGTATCCACGGTTGCCTTCCATACCAACACTTTCCAAGGAATTTATTATTTGACAACATAAAGTAAATTTCTTTTTCATTTCGGGACTGGGCATCCCTATTACCGCCGTACTCTCATGCAATGACAAGTGAATAAACACTCATCTTGAGAATAACACATCTAGCATGGAAAAATATTGGCCACCCCCTCCCGTTTCATGAGGAACGGGTAATCGCAACACAAAGTGGGTAAGTATTTCCCTCAGTTGTGAAACCAAGGTTTATCAAACCAATAGGAATACCAATTCTCAACCGTCTTCAGCGGCTGCACACAAAAGAACAAACAACTTGCACCCAACGCTGACAAGAGGGTTGTCAATCTCCTTGATCTCGTTATTTGCAAGCAAGTGAGTTGTGTAGATAATTGTAGATAATAGTAAAGTGCAAAATAAAATAAAAGGTAGTAAATAACAGCAAGGTAATGATAGTGTTTGTGAATTTATAAGTGAATAGACCCGAGGGCCGTAGAGTTCTCTAGTGGCATCTCTCATAAGCAAAGCATACGGTGGGTAGACAAATTACTGTTGGGCAATTGATAGAATAGCGAATAATTATGCGATGTTCACGGCAATGATCATGTGTATATAGGCATCACGTCCATAAGCAAATAGGCCGACTCCTGCCTGCACCTACTACTATTACTCCACTTGAAGAGCGCTTCTATGCTTGCCTCTCTACGTATTAAGTTCATGACAAACGGAGTAATGCTTGGAGAACGATGATGATGTAGACAAAGTAAACTCAACTAATATGAATAAACCCCATCGTTTTATCCTTAGTAGCAACAACACAAAGACGCAACTTGTCCCCTTCTGTCACTGGGATATAGAAACTCGTCAGGTTGAACCTACTACAACGCACCACTCCCACTGAAGAAATATCAATCTAGTTGGCCAAACTATCTCAATAAATCGGAGAGCATTATGAAGATATGATGATCATGCAAATAAGAATCATAGTAATCAGGTTTGACTCAAATATTTTTCATGAATAATCTGAACATAAACTCATAATTCATCGGATCCCAACAAACACACCATACAAAGGGATTACATCGGATAGATCAAGGCAAAGATGCGATGAACATTGTATTGAAGATCAAGAGAGAGAGAGAGAGAGAGAGATTGCCATCTAGATACTCCTATGGACCCGTAGGTCTATGGTGAACTACTCATACATCATGGTGAGGGCAGCAAGGTTGATGAAGAGGCCCTCCATGATCGATCTCCCCTCCGACAGGGTGCCGGAACGGAGGTGTAGATGGCCTCCCATCGGAACAGAGACTTGCGGCGGCGGAAAAAGTGTTCCGGGAGCGCTTCTGGTGTTTTTAGGGTAGATGTGAATTTATAGTCCAGAGAACGACGTCGGGAGGGGCTCAGGGGGCCACAACATATTTGGCCGCGCCCCCCTGGGGGCATGGCCAGATGGCTTGTGGGCCCCTGGTGCATCTCCTCGCCCTCCTCCGAAGCTTCTAGGTCTTGTATTGGTCCAGAAAAAATCACCAAAAAGTTTCGTGACAATTGGACTCCGTTTGGTATTGTAACTCTGAAAAGGCAAAAACACGCAGAAAATAGGAACTGGCACTGGGTCAATAGGTTAGTGCTCAAAAATATTATAAATTGGTAATTAAATACCCAATAAGTATCCTAGAATGATAATATATTAGCATGGAACAATCAAAAATTATAGATACGTTGAGACGTATCCGCATCCCCAAGCTTAATTCCTGCTCGTCCTCGAGTAGGTAAATGATAAAAATAGAATTTTATGTGACATGCTACCCATTATGTAATCTTTGGTATGTATGCTCATTGAGAAATGATGAATTAACAACCAACAACATAGTAATATTTATAAGTATAAGAAACAAAATCATTAATTTTTTAAAGTATACGATCCTAAAAGAATGTTTTACCCCTATTCATCTTATTATATTAGCAAGGCATGAGTCCATCTTTACCACATAGATACAAATGTTAAGCACCACGGTGTCCAAGTCAGGCAATTGGATCATACTTTTTCAATATGCATCAACTTTTTATTCTTCACACAATACATGAGCGTGAACCATTGGACATAGCATATAGGTGGGATATAATATGGTGGTAGGTATCAAAGGGGTAAAAATTGGATAAGATAGTCTCGCATCAACTAGGTGTACCAACAAGCTATGGCGATGCTAATCGATAGATATCAACGCGAGGAGTAGGGATCGCCATGCAAATGATGCACTAGAGCTATAAGTGTATGAAAGCTCAACTGAAGCTAAGTGGGGTGTGAATCCAAATTGCTTGCTCATGAAGACCTCGGGCATTTTAGGAAGCCCGTTATAGGAATTCCCACTAGCATATGAAAAGGTAATTCCCACTAGCATATGGAAGTGTCAACATAGGAGACTCTCTATATGAAGAACATGGTGCCACTTTGAGGCACAAGTGTGGTAAAGGATAGTAGCAAAGTCCCTTCTCTCTTTTCTCTTTTTTTATGGTGGGCTTTTCTCTTTTTTTTTTCTTTTTTTTGCCTCCCCCATTTTCTCTTTTTTTATATGGTGGGCTCATTTGGCCTCCCCATTTTATTCCATTTTTCGTCCGGAGTCTCATCCCGACCTGTGGGGGAATCATAGTCTCCATCATCCTTTCCTCACTCGGACAATGCTCTAATAATGATGATCATCACACTTTTATTTACTTACAACTCAACATGAAGAACTGATAGGAAGATACGACTCTGAACGAATTCCCCTGGCAGTGTACCAGGATGTGCAATGATCTAGCGTGACATGTATCAAAAATATGAAGAATGGTGGCTTTGCCACAAATACTATGTCAGCTCTATATGATCATGCAAAGCATTATGATGATGAACGAACTAGTCATATGAAGTGACGATGGAATTTGCATGGCAATATATCTCGGAATGGCTATGGAAATGCCATAATAGGTAGGTATGGTGGCTGTTTTGAGGAAGATATAATGAGGCTTATGTGCAATAGAGCGTGTCATGTCACGGGGTTTGGATGCACCGGCGAATATTTGCACCGATCCTCGAGGTGAGAATGGGCTATGCACGATACCGAAGAGGCTAGCAAATATGAGAAGGTGAAGATGCGTATGTCCATGGTGTCACATTAGTCATAAAGAACACACATACTTATTACAAAGTTTTATTAGTTTTATCACAAATCAAAGTACTCCTCGCATGCCCCAAGGGAGGAGGTTGGTAGGAGTTAACCATCGCGCACCCCCGACTCAAAACAACACTAGGATTTCAACGAGGAATATAAATGCTCACACATCATCACCATGCCTCTTTAATTTTTTGATGAATAACAAGTTAACACCTCTTAATCTCGACACTTATACAAATCAACAACTTTGGACTCACACCTTTTTCATATTACTACATCAATGTCATTAACCCACAACTTCTCTATATGTGCTACACGATGGTTTTGATTATCATTCATTGAATACCTAATATTCTTGGACTAGTATTATGACCCATGCAAATTACCGTCACTATTACTCAGCTCTCAAACAAATATAAGTGAAGAACGAGAGCATATCATTTCTATAAAATCTACACGCCACCATGCTCAAAAAGATATAAGTGAAGTACTACAGCAACTGCCTAGCTCAAAAGATATAAGTGAAGCACATAGAGTATGCTAGCAAATTATCATGAAGGTGTGTCTCTCTCAAATAGGTGTGTCCAACAAATGATGATTGTGACAAACTGTAAGTAAAAGCAAACAAAATCAAACGACGCTCCAAGCAAAACACATATCATGTGATGAATAAAAATATAGCTCCAAGTGACATACCGATGGATTGAGACGAAAGAGGGAATGCCTTCCGGGGCATCCCCAAGCTTAGACGCTCGAGTCTCCTTATAATTATACTTTGGGTGCCTTGGGCATCCCCAAGCTTGGGCTCTTGCTACTCCTTATTCCGTAGTCCATCGTGATCACACCCAAAACTTGAAAACTTCAATCACACAAAACTCAACAAATCTTCGTGAGATCAGTTAGTATAAGAAACATATTGCATACTTGAGGTACTGTTATAAACTGATTCAAATTCATTTTTGCATAATAGGTAATGTATTCTAACTTCCCCATGACTTACACCCCCCAATATAGTCCATGGCATAATCAAAACAAGCAAACCATGCAAACAAAACAGAATCTGTTTAAAACAGAACAGTCTGTAGCAATCTGTAAAGATACCATACTTCTGAAACTCTAAAAATTCTGAAAACTTAGGACAACGTAAAGAATTTGTATAGAAATACTGTGTTAAAATTTAGGATCATTATCACACTCCAGTACAAAATGAAAATTCATGCACTGGAGTCAAAGTTTCTGTTTCAGATTCGGCATCGTTTCTACTCATCTTGTGAGTCATCCCAAAGGCTTTACTTGGCACAAACACTAACAAAAACATAAAACACAATAATTACAGAGGCAACAATCATGTTATCACACAAAAACAGAAATTAAAAACAAAAATAAAGATACATATTGGGTTGCCTCCCAACAAGCGCTATTGTTTTATGCCCCTAGCTAGGCATAATGCATAGTTTCAAGTGTTGTCATCTTTGACACTCAACCCGTAGGTAGCCCTCATGATTGATTCATGAGGTGGTTTAATTCTCTTCCTAGGGAAGTGTTTCATCCCCTTCTTTAATGGGAATTGGAATCTTATATTTCCCTCTTTCATATCAATAATTGCACCTATAGTTTGTAAAAATGGCCTTCCAAGTATTATGGGACAAGAAGGATTGCAATCAGTATCAAGCACAATGAAATCTACAGGCATATAATTTTTGTTTGCAATAATAAGCACATCATTAATTCTACCTAAAGGTTTGTTGATGGTAGAATCTGCAAGATGCAAGTTTAGGGAACATTCTTCAATATTAGTGAGACCAAGCACATCACATAAAGTTTTTGGTATGGTTGAAACACTAGCACCAAGGTCACACAAAGCATTGCATTAATATTTATTTATCTTTATTTTGATAGTAGGTTCCCACTCATCATGCAATTTTCTAGGAATAGAAATTTCAAGCTCAAGTTTCTCATCATAAGCTTTTATCATAGCTTCTACTATATGTTTGGTAAAAGCCTTGTCTTGTTCATAAGCATTGGGTGAGCTAATAATGGATTGCAGCAAGGAAATACATTCTACTAAAGAGCATTTATCATAATTAAAGTCCTTGTAATCCAAGATAGTGGGCACATCACTAGTTAAAGTTTTGACCTCTCCAAACCCACTTTTTCAGTTTTAGCATTAGAATCATCACCCTCTAAGCAAACGGGACGCTCCTTAACTAAAGTTGACTCATCTCCAGTCCCTTTATAATTTATATTCAGAGATGTAAACTAAGATTCAATAGGAGAAACACCAATCATTTTAAGATCTTCATCATGATTCCGGTAAAAATCGGGTGGAAGAGCCTTTTCTAAGAATACTCGCTTAGCTCTCAACTTAGCGGTCCTCTCCTTACTTTCATTAATAGATAAATGGATAGATTTAATAGCCTCATTAAAATCATGCTTGGGTGGGAAAGACTTATTTCTAAGAGTTTCAACATCAAGAGCAATTCTATTCATGTTTTAGCCAAAGTGTCAACTACATGCAATTTTTCTTCTACCATAGTGTTGAAAACCTTTTGAGAATTAATAAATTCTTTAATTGTGTTCTCAAGATCAGAGGGTATCCTATTAGGATTTTTAGAAGCATTGCCATATGAATTACCATAAGAATTTCCATAGTTGTTAGAGGAATTACCGGGATACGGTCTAGCATTGAAATTTCCTCTATAAGCATTGTTGTTGAAATTATTTCGCGAGATAAAGTTCACATCAATAGCATCATTATTTTGCTCAATCAAAGTAGACAAAGGAATATCATTGGGATCAACATTAACTTTTTATTAGCAACCATATTCATAAGAGCATCCACTTTTTCACTCAAAGTAGTGATTCTTCAACAGAATTTACCTTCTTACCAGTTGGAGCTCTTTCGGTACGCCATTGAGAATAGTTTGTCATAATGTTGTCCAGAAGTTTTGTGGCCTCCCCTAAGGTCACATCCATGAAGGTACCACCTGCGGCAGAATCTAAAAGATTTCTAGACACAAAGTTTAGTCCAACATAGAAATTTTGGATAATCATCCACAAGTTTAAGCCATGAGTTGGACAATTTCTTATCATAAATTCCATTCTCTCCCAAGCTTGAGCAACATGTTCTTGATCTTGCTGTTTAAAATTCATTATTTGATTTCTAAGGGAGATAATCTTACCAGGAGGAAAATACTTGGCAATAAAAGCATCTTTACACTTATCCCACATTCCAATGCTATTACGAGGTAAAGATGAAAACCAAGCTTTAGCTTTGTCTCTTAGTGAAAAAGGAAATAATTTTAATTTCACAATATCATTATCCATATCCTTTTTCTTTTGCATATCACATAATTCAACAAAGGTATTAAGATGTGATGCGGGATCCTCATTAGGACTTCCCAAAAATTGATCTTTCATGACAAGATTCAGCAATGCAACATTAATATCAAATGCCTCCGCACTAGTGGCGGGTGGTATAGGAGTACTAATAAAATCATTATTATTAGTATTTGAGAAATTACACAACTTAGTAGTATCTTGAGACATGGTGACCGGACTAGCAAAACAAGCAAGACAAGTAAACTAGCAAGTAAAGCAAACTAGAAGCAAACTAGTAACTAGCAAAGATAAATATTTTTGTATTTTTGATTTTTATGAGACAAACTAAATATAACAGCAAATAAAAAGAAGAACAAGTGAATGAAATTTTGTGCGAAGTTACTTGATAGTTGGTGATGGTATTCCCCGGTAACGGCGCCAGAAATCCTTCCTGATACTCGTGAGATGCGTTGGGTTTTCCATGAAGAGGAACAGGTAATCGCCGCACAAAGTGGGTAAGTATTTCCCTCAGTTATGAAACCAAGGTTTATCGAACCAATAGGAATACCAATCCTCAACCGTCTTCAACGGCTGCACACAAAAGAACAAACAACTTGCACCCAACGCCGGCAAGAGGGTTGTCAATCTCCTTGATCTCGTTATTTGCAAGCAAGTGAGTTGTGTAGATAATTGTAGATAATAGTAAAGTGCAAAATAAAATAAAAGGTAGTAAATAACAGCAAGGTAATGACTGCGTTTGTGAATTTATAAGTGAATAGACCCGGGGGCCGTAGAGTTCTCTAGTGGCATCTCTCATAAGCAAAGCATACGGTGGGTAGACAAATTACTGTTGGGCAATTGATAGAAAAGCGAATAATTATGCGATGTTCACGACAATGATCATGTGCATATAGGCATCATGTCCATAAGAAAATAGGCCGATTCCTGCCTGCACCTACTACTATTACTCCACTTCAAGAGCGCTTCTATGCTTGCCTCTCTACGTATTAAGTTCATGACAAACGGAGTAATACTTGGAGAACGATGACATGATGTAGACAAAGTAAACTGAACTAATATGAATAAACCCCATCGTTTTAGCCTTAGTAGCAACAACACAAAGATGCAACTTGTCCCCTTCTGTCACTGGGATATAGAAACTCGTCAGGTTGAACCTACTACAACGTACCACTTCCACTGAAGAAATATCAATTTAGTTGGCCAAACTATCTCAATAAATCGGAGAGCATTACGAAGCTATGATGATCATGCAAATAAGAATCATAGTAATCAGGTTTGACTCAAATACTTTTCATGAATAATCTGAACATAAACTCACAATTCAACGGATCCCAACAAACACACCATACAAAGGGATTACATCGGATAGATCAAGGCAAAGATGCGATGAACATTGTATTGAAGATCAAGAGAGAGAGAGAGATTGCCATCTAGGTATTACCTACGGACCCGTAGGTCTGTGGTGAACTACTCACACATCATGGTGAGGGCAGCAAGATTGATGAAGCGGCCCTCCGTGATCGATCTCCCTTCCGGCAGGGTGCCGGAACAGAGGTGTAGATGGCCTCCCGTCGGAACAGAGACTTGCGGCGGCGGAAAAAGTGTTTCGGGAGCGCTTCTGGTGTTTTTAGGGTAGATGTGAATTTATAGTCCAGAGAACGACGTCGGGAGGGGCTCCAGGGGCCACAACATATCTGGCCGCGCCCCCTGGGGGCGCGACCAGATGGCTTATGGGCCAATGGTGCATCTCCTCGCCCTCCTCCGAAGCTTCTAGGTCTTGTATTGGTCCAGAAAAAATCACCAAAATGTTTCGTGACAACTGGACTCCGTTTGGTATTGTAACTCTGAAAAGACAAAAACACGCAGAAAACAGGAACTGACACTGGGCACTGGGTCAATAGGTTAGTGCTAAAAAATATTATAAATTGGTAAATAAACACCCAAAAAGTATCCTAGAATGATAATATATCAGCATGGAACAATAAAAAATTATAGATACGTTGGAGACGTATCACCCCTCAACCACCTCGCCCTCACTATTAGTAAACTGATCCCCGCCCCCATTAGCATGGCCACTCGGCCCCTGAGACGGATCCGGCCAGGTACCCCATCCGGAAGTCTCCTGGGACGTAGCCCCATCCGGAGTCTCGTGGGCCGAAGCATCTGGGACCGGAGTCTCGTGAGCCGAAGCCTCTGGGGCCGGAGTCTCGTGGGTCGAAGGCCCATTGACCCGAATCTCGTGGGCCGAAGGCCCGTCGACCCGAGGCTCGTGGTCCAGAGTCCCTGTAGCCTCCACCTCAGACGGGTCCACCCTAGCAGTCATGTGCTCGGGTGAATGAGCTGGGGGTGGCGGCGAGGAAGGCGTAGTAGTCCGCCTTCCTTTCCTGCAACCACGTCATGTACCTCTCTTCTTCCCTCCCCGACCTCCTCTCCCGGTGGGCAACGACGCCGACGAAGAAGCGCCCGCCAGTGTCCCCATACTGTCTATCAACGCTCTCCGAAGAGATTGGGGTGGAATAGAAGTAGCCCTCCCGTGGGCCGCCACCCGCTCTGGACCCGTGCCCACCATCTTTCAACACCTGCCATGACAAAGAGTAAATGAAATTAGTACAACATAAAAAAACTGAATACCTGACATTAATAATAATATGTGCATAATTAAAGTTGGGATGCATACAAACTCATAATAGTCCGGATCGTCCATATATGCTTCGGGATCAATCAATGCATCTTCATCATCATCACTATCACGCGTGTCATCATGAATGACGTGCTCATCGGATTCAGCGGCATCAACATGTGGAAGGCCTTTCTGCAATCGGTCAAGCATTGACAGGTCATCCGCAGCAGTAACCTCTTCTTCTTCCAGCTCTTCTTGTTCCGGATCTGGGGTGAAGTCAGATTCACTGTCGATGTCTACTTCCATGTTATGGGGTAAAGTAGAGCGGTTCTTGAAACATTTTTTGGAAATACATGTTTCTTGGAAGAATTCTCCTTCATATGTGTCTGGGTTAATGTGAGTTCATAATCCTCTTCATTGGGGGGAGGTGGTCTAGTACGTGGTGGCACTTCATAAACGAAATCCCAACCATTCAGATTTTTATTAGTTTGGCAGGCCCACGGTAGATAGAAAGCTTGGGTCGCCTGTTGAGCTGTAATATAAACATCGGGAACATCTAAATGGGTGCTTTGTTTGATTTCGACTAGCCCTATATGTTCATGAGTCCTTCTAGTCTCCTTCGGATGGAACCAATAGCATTTGAAGACTACGACGTTCAGTGGGTTTTCACCATAGAATAGAAGTTCATAAATTGCTTCAACTCCTCCATAATACTCGGTACCTTCTTTGCCGATAGCAGAGACACCACAATTTGTAGATTTTCGGTCGGCCATAGATTGCTCTTTGCCAAAGGTACGAAAGTGAAAGTTTGTTATATCAACTAGAGGGGGGTGAATAGGCGATTTTTACAAATTCGTCACTGAGGAATTACTAGATGAGGAATTTGCTAAGTGACGAAATACTAGCAGCGGAATACGTACTCAAGTGCATGCGAAACATAGCAGTAGCATAGTCATCATGATGAAATGAAGCATACACAAAGCATAAGTAGCATGAACAGGATAAATAGGCAATAGACAAAGTGACTGGAGAATTTGAGATGAGGAAATTGAGAAAGTCTTTAGTGAAATTCTTCAAACAGTAACGATCAGTTTCATCAACAAGTACTTCGAGGAAATAGAAGGGATGAGGAAATAGAACCAGGAGCTCGATGAAGACAATGATTTGATGACCCAGTTCCAATTGTTGTGATAGTCGTACGTCTGGTTGGGAGCGGTTGGTATTTAAACCAAAGGACACACACTCCCAGGACACACAGTCCTTACCGTATTCTCCTTGAGCTAAGGTCACATAGACCTCGCCCAAAACTCGCGGTAAGTCTTCAAGGTAGACTTCCAAACCCTCACAAACTCGGTCACCTAACGATCCACAATTTCCTCTTGGATTCTCTAGACCATGACGCCTAACCGTCTGGAAGATGCACAGTCTTCAAAGGTAAAAAGAGTCGGTTCCACACAGGAACAATCTCTTTAGTGATGCTCAATCACTTTGGGTTTTGGTGGTTTGGGTTTTGGGTTTTTCCTCACTAATGATTTTCTCTCAAAGTCCTCGAGGATGGGTTGCTCTCAACTGACACTTGTCAAGTTCTCTCTCGGAGCAGCCAACCAGCTAGTGGTTGTGGGGATGGCTATTTATAGCCAAGGTGCAACCCGACATGATATGACATAAATGCCCCCAATGATATGACCATTATGTGGATAAGATATTTGGATAGCTGGTGCAAAGCACAACAACGGTCGGAGATTTGAACTCTCAAATTCCTCAGGGCTGTCATATTCCTCACGGTAGGCAATTCGCACTGGCGAAATCCTAACTCCTCAGTCAGAACAAATTCCTCGGAGACAAGAAGAGCTTCGACTCTGTCACTGAAGAAATTGACTGAACTGCAAGAGATTTCCAAAGGTTTCACTCGAAGGTTTTGGGTATGTGTAGGCTTTGAGATGAGCACCACTTGGAAATTTTTTGTCGGGACCCCGATCCTAAGCCATATGAATCCAGCCTGTAACATGTCACACCACTTTGCGGCCTCACGCACGGTAACCCACTGCTACCACCTTACCTTGGCCGGGACCGTTTGCGCCTTTTGGCTCATGGATATGAACATGTCGCTAGCATTCACATGTCAAAGAACCCGGGTCGACATGACTAGTCGTAGAACCCAAGTGGCACATCTGTACAGGGACAGGCATACGTAACCCAACAATGCAGGTGTCGGTCTCAGCGTGTGTAGACGAGTCATAGCAAGCTACAGGGACTCCATTCGCCGTGGGACATAAATGTCATCAACTGCGCGTAGACGAGTCATAGCAGGCTACATGGACTCCATTACACCGCGAGACATTTCCCCGAAGGGACTGACACAGCAACAAAGAAGGATACACGCCGGTCAATCAATGTGTCCGGAGCAGTAGCAAGCTACCAAGGCTCGGTGGAAGCACAAAGAGGCATTTCCCCGTAAAGAGTACTACTAAAGGCACACAACTAGGTGTCGAATCCCACACATACCAATGCATTTCAAACATACACGCATTATGCACGATATGCGTAGATACAACATGGCATCACAACATAACTCTATGACTCAAGTATTCATTAATGACTCATAAGAGCCAACATAGTGTGATATTACAAACAGGGTTCACATGACGCAACACTCAAGTCATACAATCAACAAGCGGAAGCAAGACATGTCTGGGTACAGACATCTACTAAAAGTGGCTGGAGGAGCCTGAAAAGCTACAACGACCCTACCAAAGGAGCCAGACCTCTGTCTGGGATTCCCAAGCTAATCCGGTCAACATCGAACCTCACGTCATAAGGATCACTATTGAGACTGACGTCTCATCTGCAAAAACATAAATGAAGCAACCGTGAGTACAAAGGTACTCAGCAAGACTTACATCAGAACCATCTACGTATGCATCATTGTCAACAAAGGGGGTTGTGGGGTTTATTGCAGCAAGCTAGCTTTGACTCTTGGCTAACCTGTACTACGACTACAAGTACTTTCTTTGAGGTGGGATAATGCACACGAGTCCACATATTCACCATATCAATACACCACTATGGATCCACTCCCGTCTCCCTACGAGAAGGCCATCCATAGCACTCACGCTTATCTTGCGCATTTTAGAGTATCCATTTCAAATTGTCTATGAACCACATAAGTTGTCCAAGTAGTCCATATCCGAGGACGCGGCTATTCGAACAGATTCATAACCCTACAGGGGTGTACTTCTTCACACATGCTCCCACCACTTATCGCCATGTGCACGTAAAAAGGCACCTCGGCAACCTTCAAGCGGAAGCCCAGTGAGGGAGTCGGCCACGACCGTCAATCACACAAGACCCTAGTCCAAGTTTATCGCCTATTTGAGACTGAACCCGCACGGAAGTCCGGCCGAAGTTTCCGCTACGGCCTCAAACAATGTGCGCAGGGTTCCCAAGCCCACCGTTCGGGTGCCACTTGGTACACCATGCCATTGTGTCTATACCGCATCAAAGCCCACCCCGTCGGGCAGCGTTATGCACGGCTGCCAACACTTTTCCTACAAACTCCAGAAACTAGTTGCAACTCCTGGACAGAGATCTAGGCAATTAATAAGTCGAGCGGGGTCATATTTCAGGGCCCAACGTGTGGTAGTAACTGTCTTGGATCACATACACAGAACTCAGTTCTTAAGGACGGTCCCAATGAGACAATCCGCCATGTACTCCTACATGGCCTCTCATCGCTACCTTTACCAAATCGTGTTCACACACTTAGCTCTCACATAGTAGGACATGAACACTGCCATTCCGATTCATCGCCCAGATGGATCAGACCCGACACGACACAACTCTAAGCATAGCAGGCACAGTAAGCAAGCATGGATGAGTAAGCACAACAAGGCTCAAGCAGTTGCTACTCATGCTAAGTGGTTTCAACTATGTACTGTGGCAAAGACAGGTCATGCAAAGGAATGGGTTCAACTACCGAGAACAGGTAACAGTTGAATCGTTGTTGTGCTAATGCAGTAAAAGAGAGTAGGAGCGAGAGGGTAGGATATTATCGGGATGCTCAAGGAGGGTTTGCTTGCCTGACAGCTCTGAAGATATTACTTCTCTTCATTAGTGTCAATGATCACAGCGTCGGGACCATCGTCTACTGAGAAGGAACACCACCGACAAACAGGAAAGGAACACATTCAATGCAATGCAACAAACACGATGTATGCTATGGCATGTTAAAGCATTGAATTGACCTAGTGCAATAGATAGTCATATTAAGTGAAGTGGATTTCCAATATATGCTAAACTCCAACTCCAACACTATTTATTAAATTATCCTAATCATGAAATGTTCTACTTGGTGATGTTATCTTGCTCAAACATGCATGAACATGGCATAAACAAATTCATTGGATTTTTCTGATCATTTTTCATATATAACTTTTCTTCATCTGAGTTATGGTTGAATTTCTATGGATTTTAGAAGTTTTAAACAATTTATGTAATTTCTTGAATATATAAAATACCATAAAAGGTTTATTGCGTCAGCACTGCGTCAGGGTGACGTCAGCGGTCAACAGAGCCGGCCCAAGTCAAACCTGGCCGGCGGGACCCGCATGTCAGCGACTCACTAAAATTTGTGGGTTAATTAAACTAACCAGGGGGGTTATTTACTGTGGGACCCGGCTGTCATTGGCTCTAGGGTTAATTAACAACGCCATTAGCGGCTAATGACGTTGCCACGTCAGACCCGCCGGCGGCTCAACGCCGGCGACCATCAGCAGCGACGGAGGGCTTCGGGATTCGCCGTCCGGCTTCGGATCGACGCGCGGAGGGGTGCGTTCGAAGGCCAGATGTGCACCGCGTCCGACAGAGCAAGCAGAGGGATGCGGGGAGGGCGGTAGCTACATCGGCGAGCATCTGAGCGGCGGCCGGAGCTCGGCTAGGAGCGGGCGCGGGGATCTAGCTCGAAATCGAGCAATCCAAGGTGCTGGGCAGCATATATGGACCGGAAGGAGCGCACCGGTGTCACAGGGGCAAGCAGACGACGCTTAGGAGCATGGGATCGCCGGCCATGGCGCACGGCGGCTCCGGGTGCTCGTGGGCAAAGACTACATCCAGAAATCGACAACGGGGAGAGAGGGAAAAGGTTCTAGAGCTCACCGCGGTTCCGAAGGGCTGGTTGGCTGCTCGGGGGATTTCACCACGGCGACGAATTTGTCGACGACGGCGCTCGGTCAGGAGGTCGATGACGAGCTCGATGGTGGCGACATGGTGCTCCTCGGCTTGCGTGCTTCGTATTGGAGCTCCGTAGAGTCGATGCGGAGCCAACGGAATCGGTGGCAGGGCGGGGCAGAGGCGGTGACCGCGACAGCAGCAAACGGCGGCGATGATGGCGCTCGGCCATGGGGGGGAGAGCAGAGAAGAGCGAGGGGGAAAGAGGCAGAGAGCGAGGAGAAAGGAGAGGGCCAGTCCAGGGCATCTCCTGGTGCAAGGGATGAGCACGGGGACGTAGCAGGAGGTGGCACGGCTCGGCCGTGCGTGCTCCACGCAGCTGCCTCGCCTTCTGGCAGAAGGTTGAAGAAGGCGTTGCGCTGGCTGGGCCGGGCTGTCTAGGTGGGCCGCCCAGGTAAGCTAGGTGAGTGTTCTCCTCTTTATTATTTCTCTTTTCTATTTTCTGTTGTCTGTTTAAATTTTTTTGGGCAAAATCCATATAGCCAAAAACCCTGAAATAATTTATGGGATATAATCTGAATATTACAAGGTCCCACAAAAAGTTTCAGCATTTTTGAAACAACTAAAATATTCATAGCCATTTAGTTATCATTTTCAGATGCATTTCTTATTTATTTAAAATGACAAAAGGGCTGTTTAAAAGTTCATCACATCTGTAATGTTGTTTCCAACATTTATCAGAAATGGTGAACATTTTTTAAATCCATTTTGGGTTCATTGGAAATCTTAGCTAATTGAATTTATTTGAAAATGAAGTGCTAGGGTTTTGACAATCCCCATTTCAAGTTCATTTGAAATTAAACATGATGACATGAATGCTCAATGATGCAACTAATACAAGCAATTTATAGGGCTGTGACATTTTTCCCTAGTATTACCTCGACCCCCTTTAACAGTACGGTGTTTCCTATGACTCAAAGAAAGGAAATGAAACTATGAAAACAAAAGTCTTCACGCTTCATAGTCCTTGTATCAATATCTTCAAGGTCACACCAAATTCTTCATTTTCAAAGTCTTCAAGAAAGCATCAAAGTCTTCAGTTGAAGACATTCATTTTTAGGGGTCGACTTTCACTGAATATATCAAACTCCTCAATGACTTATAAAGCCTGTTAACACTCACACACATATTAGTCCCTTAACCTATAAGTCTTCAATACACCAAAATCACTAAGGGGCACTAGATGCACTTACAGAAAGCGATACCCATTGATGTCGTATTTCTCAAATGAATGGACCTTATAGTCCAAACCATTAGCGGCTTGTCTCAATTCGCCGTCCATAGACTCTGAATTAGCCTACAAGTTTAATACGAAATGATAGTTGCATTAGCCGTAAATTAGAGCAAGAAATGAAATGGTCTATTAATGGTAATTACCGTTTGTTTGAACCAAGAGATGAAACCGTGATAGCCGCCTCCATGCTTTGCCAGAAGCTCATACTCTTCGATGGAATCCTTTTGGATCACCGCTCCATCCGAGAATTAGGCGACGTATCGACTATATCAAATATTCGGGAATAAGAGCAGTTCAAAGGAATTAGTAGTTGCGAAACAATGTACTGAGAACTTACTCGATATACGGCCGCACTTCTATTAGGTTGTTGAAGATATATAACGAAATGGCCCGCCATTCTTCGACATCCAACACTATTGGTTTCCAAGCACCGGGTTGTGCGAGCTTCCCTTTGAATAGGGTGAGGTTGGATCCACCTTTCCTAGGGTCGTCAGCATTGTACCGAGGCTTCGGATTATGCAAATGACGATTTTTGGCTTCGTAGTGTGCTGTCACGAAGTTTGCCGCCTCCTCAGTAATGAATGCCTCGGCCATCGATGCTTCAATTCTACGTTTATTTTTACATTTTGCTCGAAGCGTCTTCTGCATCCTCTCAGTTGCATAGCACCAACGATTTTGCATGCCCCCCCCAATCTTGCCTCGGTCGGGAGATGTAAAATCAAATGTTGCATTGGATTAAAGAAGCTTGGTGGAAAGATCTTCTCTAACTTGCAGAGCGACTCCGGCGCCAACTTTTCCATGTCATCTAGCATGCTAGGCGATATTTCTTTTGCACAAAGAACACGGAAGAAATAGCTCAGCTCTGCCAGTACTAGCCATTCAGCCTCAGGGATAGAGCCATGCAACATCACCGGCATTACCCGCTCAAGCCATATGTGCCAATCATGACTCTTGAGACCAAATATTTTCAATTTTTCAAGACTCGTGTCAGGACCGGATTTCCGGGATATAAATTTCCCAGCAATTGGTCCTTGTGCTCACCAGCCCCAGGATTACTGTTAGCTGGTGAGGCACAATCTTGATACAGAAATTCCAAGCAAATACAAAATATGTAGTACAAGACCATCCTGGTCTATGAGTACAACAAAAGGTTTCTAGTGGTTGATGGCGGAAGCGGTTCGGGGTCATCAGCATCTATGGGACTCCATTTCCCACAGGAACAGCTGACCTGGATAACTCCTATCTTCGCGCGGCTGCTATCTTCAGTGCCTAGGTTCCGGGGCTGTCGTCATTGCGCTCCTCTCCAAGCAAGAAATCTGGCCAAGACAATAGCCAGGGACAAGCCAGTGAGTACTTTGAATGTACTCGCAAACATCATGAAAACAGGTACAATATAGTAGGTGATAAACATGTACTGAAACAATCCACGATCGCTTAGTCAGTCTCAAAATAAAATTCATGATGCACGCAACCAGGTCATTGATATTAAACAGGAATAAGCAATCAGAGAATAAAAATAAAATAAACCGATCGGGAGTCTGAAGCGACGCCTCGAAAGGATAATAATATAAGGCATGCCTCAGTCGGGCGTCTGAGCGACACCACATAAAGGGCTTATAAGGATAATAAATAACAAGCATGCCACAGTCGGGCGTCTGAGCGACACCACATAAAGGGCTTATAAGGAAATTAAATAACAAGCATGCCACAGTCGGGCGTCTGAGCGACACCACATAAAGGGCTTATAAGGAAATTAAATAACAAGCATGCCACAGTCGGGCGTCTGAGCGACGCCGCATAAAGGGCTTATAACGAAAATAAATAACAGGCATGCCACAGTCGGGCGTCTGAGCGACGCCGCATAAAGGGCTTATAAGGAAAAAAAATAACAGGCATGCCACAGTCGGGCGTCTGAGCGACGCCGCATAAAGGGCTTATAAGAAAAATAAATAACAGGCATGTCACAGTCGGGCGTCGGAGCGACGCCGCATAAAGGGCTTATAAGGAACATAAATAAATGAGTATCCAGGAGGTAGAACCATCCCAGGGATACTCAATAATTCAAATAATATAAATGGTTAGTCCACAATAATAATAATCATAATTATCATTTGTCACATGTCATGATCAATGTTCCGGTTTAGAAGTTTTCCTCCGAAGACCGACACTAAGACCGACACTTGACCCATCCCAGACTGTAGTCCTTAACCGCGGACACGGCTATTCGAATAGATATAAACTCTGCAGAGGGTGTACTCTTTACCCACAAGTAACGGATTCCTTTAGTCCACCGGGACTAATTCCGCTTACGGTCTTTTAATTGAAAACACACCTGACCCGCACACACCAGCTTAACTTACCGATGTCTGGAATCACCCATGACACTCGTTAAGAAAAACTCTAAGTGGGGAGGCTCCAACCTCGATTAGCATGGGATCGAATTTATATTCGCGCGCTCTAAGGGGTGCCCCCCTCTCGGTCCCGGACCGGAAACACCCATGCCCCCGGACCAGGTGGCCTGCCTACCGGATGCACCCGGTATCTTCCACCATGGCCTCTCTGTACGGTGTGTGCCAAAAAAGGGGTTGACAACTTACTGAACCGTACCCTACCTGCGGCAGGGACGAGTGGTAGTACGAAACAAGTATGGGGGTTACTGGAACAAGACTCGATCTATGGTCGACTCAGGAGGCTTATGTGTTCCCTGCATGGTTAGCACAACAAATATTTTTCACGGCATCAGACAGAAATCTCCGTTCTTCATACCCCCTCATGCCTTTCTGACCATTCTCGCTCCAACGAGATGTCAGCACCAAGCTAATGTCTACCCGAGACAGAGACTTCTCCGGATTCCTTCCGGTAGGCATGTGAGGTATAAGAGGGCGAATACTGTCACCAGTATTTTAGTATCAACAGCAAAGAATGCACTCCAAGGCATGATCACAACATCACATGAAATAACGAATGTTTCCAAAACACCTCGGTGTTGTAGTCACGTCAAACAACACACAATAAACATTTGACCAGGTTTCAGGATGCTTGCCTTCAAGGTGCAGAAGTGCAGGGTGCACCACAAAAATTTTGAAAGCTTTCTTCCCTCTCCGATTCCTATTTCGAAAAGTATTTGAATTAACACGTAATTCAAAAACAGTGCAAAAAGTTGTCTTGGAAAATTTTCAAATAAATATGAAAATAAACTAGATGAGATTCCAGAGAAGTAGGAAAAAGAATCAATTCATTTGGGGTTTTATTTAAAAAGATATGTCCAGTCAAAGGTTCAGTCAAACTCTGTTTTTAAATAAAACAGAAAATAGAAAACGGTTCGCAGTGAAAACGCTTTCGAAAGAAGAAAACGTACTACGGGGGTTTTACGCTTTCTGAAAACTGTCGCGCACTTCCTGGAATACGTTTCCTCTTGAAGAAAACGCATTCTGGGTTAAGACGCCAATAGGCCAGGGCTTGTCTCGCCGACAGGCGGGGCCCGCCTGTCGGGTTCCTCTTCTTTCTCCCGCGCACAGGAGGCAGAACCAGAGGCGAGCTTCCGGCGGCGATTGCCGGTGCCAGGAGGCACCTCTCCCGGAGTTGTGCACACCGGCGTGCTCAGAAGGGAGGGCCCCATCCTCTGGAGGGCAAAGGAATCACCGGGGAGCTCGGGGGTGAGCACCCTTTCCTCCGAGGCGGACCGAGAGCTCCGGCGAGCACGGTGTCGGCCTACTACTGCTACGGCTCAAATTAACAGGGGGAATGGGCTTGCGGGGTCGAGAGGAAGCTACGGGTGAGGAAATAATGGGACGGGAGGCTCTGGCTGCGGAGAAATTAACAGGAGGGTGGCGGCGGCTGGCTCGGCCGGAGATGGGGGAGGAAGGTTCCTCCGGTCGAATTGGAGCTAGGGGGGCTTCACAGGGGGTTGCAGGTTTGCGGTGAGGGCGACAGAGAGCTTGAGGGGTCCTATTTATAGCGCGACGAGGTCGGTACTGAGGCGGCCGTGGATAAGATCGCCGGAGAACCGACGTTCTGTTGCTGCAGGGCGACATGGCGGCGACTAGCGGTGTTGGCAGGGCGAGAGGATGAGGACGGCCTGTTCCAGGGGCAGCTGGCGGGCTGAGAGAGCTTGGGCGGTGCCGTGCGCGGCAAGCTCTGGCGGCGGCAGTGGCTGGTTGCGGGGGCGGCGCTGCGGCGAGTCAGGGAGCGGCTTGGCTGGTCTTGGCGCGTCGCGGCATAGTCAGGAGACAGGGGAGATGAACTGGAGCTAGCGGGGGAGGCGCTACTGGTCGCGGCGGCTCGGGCGCGGCACGAGCAAAACGTGCGCTCTGGGCGCGCCCAGAGCACGCACGGCGCCTGCTCGACGGAATGCTAGGGGGGCTAATCATGCTTGGATGCAAATGAAAATTAACAGGTTTCGGTTAAATACAATGGAAGGTTTAGGGGACATGGTGGTTTGGCAATTAGAACAAGCTCATAGTGCAATTTTAAAACCATGCCAAAATCTGGACATGCACTACAGATGCTCGACAAAATGCCAGGGGCATCTAGGGATCTGCTATGGCCACGAAAATTTCCAGATGAGAGTCTCTTTAGATGTAGGTGATAATGGTAAAGTTAGTTTGGGAGAAACAGAAACTTGTTAATGCAATTTTTGGTGAAAAGCAATTCTGGACAGAAACTGTAGACTATAATTTCATGTGTCCAAGTTATTCCAATGGGTCCAAAATTCTGGACTTAAGGGTTTTATAGGATGTACTATGAGTAGGAAAAATCTTAAGAGCAATGGGGCAAGATAAAATAAGGTTGTAGTACAAACTACCAATCTGGACCAGAATAAAGATGAGGATGGTTTGCTCAAATATTCCAAAGAACCCAAGTGGATTTTTACATAAACTAGAGTTATATACTCCTAGTGACATCCCAGAATTTTTATAGAATTTTTAAAGGAATATTTAAATATGTTGAAGTGCAGACTGCAAATTGAACCAGATTTAAAAACTTGAAGTGGTGCTCAAATTTTACAATTGACAAAGCTGGGTTTTTGCATAAAAGTGATCCAGGGACATCACATGACTCCTACAATTTTTGTGGAATTTATAGATGAAGTTATAAAATAGTTGCAGTGCAAATGGGGCTTTGAAAGGAGTTAAAATGCTATTAAATGAATTAAATCTTGGCCAAATTTTATTATAAAAATTATTCCACTGGTTTTTAATGAATGCAATAAAATTCAAGCCACACAAAAATACTCAAAAGTTTCAAGACAGAACAGAAGGATTTTTGAAATTCAGGCAAAAAGGAGTGGCTCTGTGATCACAAGAAAATCCAGAAAGGAAAATTTTTAATCCCTGGCAAAATTTTAATTAACAAAACATGGTTAAATTTTTGGGGTGTTACAACTCGCTACCCTCTTTAGATTCACTGCATACCCATCGGGGAACAGCAAGTGCATTTTCACCCACAAGATAATTTCCCTCATAGCTCCCCTTGCAAGATTGAACCACGCCTTTGGCTTCGACCAGTTCTGCTTTCCTTTCGGTTGTCGCATGTTCTGTAATGGTCTATCACATAGAGTCTGCTGATTGACTCTAGCCTTAGGATTATCCTTTGAATTCCCCTTTATGCCGAACAATGGACCAAAAAGGGCCTCTCCGATATTCTTTTCAGTGTGCATCACGTCGATGTTGTGTGGAAGAAGGAGGTCTTTGAAGTAAGGCAGATCCCACAAGCATGTCTTGTGAGTCCAGGCGTGTTCCGAATTATACCCCTTGAAATACCCTGGACGCTCTGGATCATGCTCGAGAGCATTTAAGTGATCCAGGATCTGTTGGCCTGTCAACGCAGGTGGTGCAGAGTTTTTGACAATTGTACCTTTGATGAAATTCTTCTTCTCTTTTCTGAACTCATGGCGAGGATCCAGGAACTGTCTATGCATGTCGAAGCAAGAATACTCCCGACCCGCTTGCAGCCAATTAATGAAACTGAAGAGCTGCCTTGCATGTGGGGCACGGGAACCTTCCATGCGTACCCCGGCCAGCGAATAGTGCATACGCCGGCAAGTCATGCATCGAGTACATGTACCAGACATGCATTTTGAAGTTTTCTGTTCTAGCGGCGTCGTATGTCTTGAACCCATTATCCCAAGCTTCTTGCAATTCATCCTTAAGTGGTTGCATGTACACATTCATATTCTTCCCCGGATAGTTGGGCCCTGGAATTATCAACGTCAGGAAAATGTTCTTTCTTTGCATAATCTGGCTGGGGGGAGATTGAGTGGAATGACAAATACATGCCAACAACTGTATTGGGTTGCCGTCATACCAAACAGATTGAACCCATCCGTGGCGACACAGACTCGAGGATGCCTTGGATCTGCCACTTTATCCTCATGTAATGCATCGAAGTGCTTCCATGCAAAAGCATCCGATGTGTGTACCAACATCTGATTCCCATCTGCATCTAGTTCAGTTCTTTTGCCCAATTTGTGCCATGTCATCTGTCTGGCCGTCTCTTCGACCATGAAAAGACGTTGAAGTCTTAGTATGATTGGCATGTACCGAAGAACATCAACTGGGATTTTGGTCTACCTCTTCTCACCCATACCGTTGTCTACCACAACATACCTGGAAGACTTGCAAATGGGACAATAGTTCAAGCCCGCATACTCAAGCCTAAATAAGGCACATCCGTTCTCACAGGCATCTATCTTCTCATAGGGCATCTTATGTACATGGAGGATTTTGTCCGACTGGTACAGGTTTGCAGGCATGACATGGCCTTTGGGTAGAAAGCGTCCAAATAGTGTCTGATACGTCTCCAACGCATCGATAATTTATGAAGTATATATATATTCATGCCATATTTACCTATGTTTACAATACTTTTATATGGTTTTGATGCACTTTATATGATTTATTTAGAACTAACCCAGACTGACGTTATTTAGAACTAACCCATATTTACCCACCAGGGCACGCCAGGCCCCCCCGGCGCGCCCTGGTGTATCGTGCCCACCTCGTGGCCCATCTTCGCGTGAAACCGATGCTAAAAAATCCTATAAATATAGAAACCATCAGAAATAACCCTAGACTCTCCGCTCCGCCGCCGCAACTCTCTGTATCGACGAAAAACCAATCTGGAGGCGTTCCAGTACCCTGTCGGAGAGGGTAGATCATCTCCGGTGGCCATCTTCATCATCCCGGCGGAGGCCATGACGAGGAGGGAGTAGTCCACCCTCGGGGCTGAGGGTATGTACTAGTAGCTACGTGTTCAATCTCTCTCTCTCTCGTGTTCTTGAGATGTCACGATCTTGATGTATCACGGGCTTTGTTAATATAGTAGGATCATATGATGTTATTCCCTTGCTATCATGTTGTGATGAATTGAATCTTTCCCTTTGAGATATCGTTATGTTGGATTGAATATTGGATTTGAGAACACTTGATATATGTCTTGCATGTGGAAACCCGTGGTGACAATGGGGTGTTCTATTGATTCACTTGATATATGTTTTGGTGCTCAACTTGCGGATTCCCGCGGTGACATTGGGGTAATCTATGCATAGGGGTTGATACACGTTCTTTTCCTACTTTCTCCGATAGAAATCTTGGGGTACTCTTTGAGGTTCTTTGTGTTGGATTGAGTATTATGAATCTGAATTTGTTTGATGCGTATCGTATAATTAACTCATGGATACTTGTGGTGACATTGGAGTATCTAGGTGACATTAGAGATGGTTGATGCGTATTATATGGTGTTATTTTAGTACGAACTCTAGATAGATTGATCGAAAAGGATAACTTGGTGTTATTTTAGTATGAACTCTTGGATAGATCAATCGAAAAGGATAACTTTAAGTTGGCTTCGTACCCTACAAACAATTTCTTCTTATGTTCTCCACTAGATAAGAACTTTGGAGTGATTCTTCGTTGCACGTTGGGGGATGGTTATGTGATCCAATTATATTAGCATTGTTGAGAGATTGCACTAGCGAAAGTACGGACCCTAGGCCTTGTTTTCAAGCATTGCAATACCGTTTGTGCTCACTTTTGTCACTTGCTAGCTTGCTGTTTTTATATTTTCAGATTACAAAAACCTATATCTATCATCCATATTGCACTTGTATCACCATCTCTTCGCCGAACTAGTGCACCTATACAATTTGCCATTGTATTGGGTGTGTTGGGGACACAAGAGATTTCTTGTATTTGATTGTAGGGTTGTTTGAGATAAACCATCTTCATCCTACACCTCCCATGGATCATAAACCTTAGGTCATCCACTTGAGGGAAAATTGCTACTGTCCTACAAAACTCTGCGCTTGGAGGCCCAACAAGAGTCTACAAGAATAAAGTTGCGAGTAGACATCAAGCTCTTTTCTGGCGCCATTGCCGGGGAGGTGAGTGCTTGAAGGTATATCTTTAGATCTTGCAATTAAATCGTTTAGTTTCTTGTTTTTCACTAGTTTGGTTTTATAAAACAAAACTACAAAAAATGGAGTTTGGGTTGCATCATTTGTTTCGTCTTTATAATGTCTTTCGTGAAAACAAGGATTCAGAAAATTGTGCTCAATTGGTAGAGGAAGAAATTATGAAAATACTTAATGAGCATTCCTTGAATGATGAGCATGATTGCAATGTTTCTAGTATGAATTCTCTGAATATCCATGATGCTAATGATATGCAAAGCCACAAGCTTGGGGATGCTATGTCTGATGAAGATGCTGTTTTTTGTCCCCCAAGTTTTGATGAGCAAATTTATTATGATGATGGCATGCCTCCTATCTATGATGATTATGATGATGACATGTATGCTATAAAGAGTGATAGTAACCATGAAACTTGTCATCATGATTTTAATATTGAATGTGGTTATGTCAATCAAGTGTCTCATGATAGTTATTTTGTTGAGTTTGCTTCCACTACTTTGAATGAGAAGAATTTTGCTTGTGTGGGTAGTAATAAAAATTCTATGCTTGTGCATAATGAAAAGAATGATTTATGTTATAGTTATATTGTGTAATTCCTTCATGATGCTACTGAAAATTATTATGAGAGAGGAACATATGCTTGTAGGAATTGCAATAATATCAAATTTCCTCCCTACGTGTTCAAAGTTTTAAAGTTGTGCTTGTTTTGCCTTCCTATGCTAGTTGATTCTTGCTCCCATAAATTGTTTGCTCACAAAATCCCTATGCATAGGAAGCGGGTTAGACTTAAATGTGCTTGTCATGAGATTCATGATGCTCTCTTGCATGTTTCAATTACTATTCCTATGTGAGCATCATTGAAATCATCATGCCTAGCTAAAAGGCTTTAAACTAAAGTGCATGTTGGGAGACAACCCAACACTTTTACTTTCTGTTTTTGTGTGTTCACATGATTAATATACTGTATTAATCATGTTTTGTGCCTTTTATTTCAATAAAGTGCCAAGTAAAGCCTTTGGGATGACTCACAAGATGAGTATGATTGATGCTGAACCAAAACAGAAAATTTTGACTCCAGTACAGGAATTTTCATTTTTCACCGGAGTGTTATAATGATCTGAAATTTTTACACATTCTTCATATACAAATTATTCAGGTTTTCATATTTTTTCAGATTTTGTAGAGACAGGGAAGTATTGTTACACTACAGATCTTCACAGACTGTTCTGTTTTTGACAGATTCTGTTTTGCATGCATAATTTGCTTGTTTTAGTGTTTCCATAGCTTATATTTAGTGGTATAAATTATGGGAATGATATAATACAGTAGGTATCATGTGGTAACAACTATGAATCTTGTATTGGCAGTACCTAAGTGAATGATTTATCTTTATTACACTAACCCTTCTCACGAAGTTCCGTTAAGTTTTGTGTGATTGAAGTTTTCAAGTTTTGGGTGAGACACCGATATGAGGAGAATAAGGAGTGACAAGAACCTAATCTTGGGGATGCCCAGGGCACCCCCAAGGTAATATCCAAGGAAGACTCAACCACCTAAGCTTGGGGATGCCCCGGAAGGCATCCCCTCTTTCGTTTTCAACATTATCGATATATCTTACTTAGAGCTATATTTTTATTCGTCACATAATATGTACTTTGCTTGGATCGTCGTTATATTTTGTTATTTTCTGTTAGGTGTTATTTATAATCTTGTTTTTCAATAAAAAAGCTCCAAGAATTGCCTTTAGGATGCTTGAATTGCATGTTTGATGTGTGCTGTGTAAAAACAGAAACTTTTTCTATAGTGTTTGAATTTTCATATTTTACTGAAACGTGTAAAGTTTCTAAAAATTTTACACAGTATTTTTCATATAAATTCTTTATACTGTCCTAAATTTTCATAATTGTTTGAGTTACATAAGTGCACTGGTTTAATAAATTGCTACAGACTGTTCTGTTTGGACAGATTGTTGTCATAGTTTTGTTATATACTTATCCTATAGTTTCCATAGCCCATATTGGTAGATATAAATTGTGGAAACGATAGTAAACAGTAGATGATGTTTGAAAATTATTGTGCAACTTGTCTTGGCAGTACATGAAGTGTTGATTTATTCTTATGTGCACTAACCTATCTCACGAGTTCTTTTCAAGTTTTGTGTGGATGAAGTTTTTGAGAATAGGTGAAACCGGGATATGAGAGGATTGAACGAGATACAAAAGATCAAGCTTGGGGATGCCCAAGGCACCCCAAGTAAATATTTTAAGAAGTCTCAAGCATCTAAGCTTGGGGATGCTACGCATCCCACCTCTCTTCGTCAACTATCGGTTAGCCTATGTAGAGCCTAAACTTTTATTCGTTCACATGATGCGTGCTATTCTTGGAGTACTATTTTTATTTTGCTTTCTGTTTAATAAAATAGTCAGAACTGAAAATATTTATTGAGAGAGAGAGAGCCCTCACATAGCTACTTGATTGTTTACCTACTCATTGATCTTCACTTATATCTTTTGAAGAGTAGTTTGATGTTTACTCTTGTGGTTCACTTATATCCTATGAGTAAATTGTGAATCAATGAAATATCATAAATATGAAATTGCCAATGTGCTTTATTCTTAGTAGTAGCTTCACATCTGGTTTAGAAAGTAAAATCTATTGAAGTTTGATAATCACAATATTGGTCATACAAGCAATTCTTGAATGATTGGTATAAGGAAGAGAACTTTCACATACAAATATATTATCTTGGACATCTTCTATGATTGTGAATACCCATTAATTATTTTCAAACTTGAGAAAATTAGTTGAAGTTGGACAAGGAAGACAACGTAATGAGTTATGGTTGTGTATATTTGCATAGAAGTTATATTGTTGTGGATCCTCCAACATGTGGTGCCTGTTTAGGATCTTTTGCTAGCCAAAAATTCGTACTAAGTAGAGATACTACTTGTGCATCCAAATCCTTGATCAAAGTTTCTTCCATAAGAGTCCACCATACCTACCTATATATGGTATTTCATTGCCATTCCAAGTAAATTTGCATGTGCCACCTCTAAACATTCAAATAAACATCTGTTTTGTGTGCCTGGACCGCACATGGAGTGACGGGGGGCGGTCAGTATCTTCCATGTGAAGCGGGTTATTCTCATCATGAGTGTGTATTCACTCGTCCTTGCACGAGAGGGGCGCTAATAGGGATTCCCAGTCTCGAAAAAAATGCAAATAATTAAACAAAACTCCCCCAGGAATGTTGTTGGTATGGACGATACCCATGGATTCGGCTAGCCGTGGAGTGTGTTTGTTGGTGGAGGGGGAGTAAACCTTTACTTTTACCGCTTGGGAACCGCCGCTAATGTGTTTAACATGGAAGATATTGATAACTCTTGGTCATAACGTTGACAGGAAGGGTGCACCTCCCAAAATTATATTTATCTCTGATTTAAGCTTTGAGCTCTAGCACCTTTGCAAATCCCTGCTCCCCTCTGCGAAGGGACAATCTATTTACTTTCATGTTATTTACTTTTCATGTTGAGTCAACTTCTTATTCCAACCTACATCTATTAGTTGGAAAGCATCATGTGGTGGGGGAAGATCCAAACATATATATCCACTCAAAGATATTTGATCATGATTCATTATTGTTGACAATTATCTTTATGATAAGTATGTTGGGTGGCGAAACATTAAGCCCCTATCTATCTCTGTGTTCGATGGATGCCATTTGTTCTAAAAATTTGCTTTGAGTACTAGCAATCATAGAAGACTATATGATGATTGAGTATGTGGAGCTCTTACTTAGATTTTGTTGAAAATAAGTTGAATTGCAATTGTTTGGTGACTAAGAACATAGGTTGTTAAGTTTCAAGAGAATTCATTGTTTGAACCGTAACATGTGAATTGGTTGCTACTCTATCATGATGAGTTTTATGAGAGAGATTTGTTGTTATGATGCTAGGAAAAGTGGTTGAAATTAGCATTGATCAAACTTATGCACTATGCTAGCATTCACACTTCATAAATTATTTCTTTTATCATTTACCTGGTCGAGGACGAGTAGGAATTAAGCTTGGGGATGCTGATACGTCTCCAACGTATCGATAATTTATGAAGTATTCATGCCATATTTACCTATGTTTACAATACTTTTATATGGTTTTGATGCACTTTATATGATTTATTTAGAACTAACCCGGACTGACGCTGTTTTCAGCAGAACTATCGTGGTGTTGTTTTTGTGCAGAAAATGAAAGTTCTCGGAATCGCCCGAAACTTTTTGACGATTTTTTTGGAACAAAAGAGTCACTAGACGCTTCGTGGGAGGGCCAGTCGAGCCACGAGGTGGGCACAACCCACCAGGGCGAGCCAGCCCCCCCGGCGCGTCCTGGTGTATTGTGCCCACCTCGTGGCCCATCTTCGCGTGAAACCGACGCTCAAAAATCCTATAAATATAGAAACCATCAGAAATAACCCTAGACTCTCCGCTCCGCCACCGCAACTCTCTGTATCGACGAAAAACCAATCTAGAGGCGTTCCAGTACCCTGCCGGAGAGGGTAGATCATCTCCGGTGGCCATCTTCATCATCCCGGCGGAGGCCATGACGAGGAGGGAGTAGTCCACCCTCGTGGCTGAGGGTATCTACCAGTAGCTATGTATTCAATCTCTCTCTCTTGTGTTCTTGAGATGTCACGATCTTGATGTATCACGGGCTTTGTTAATATAGTCGGATCATATGATGTTATTCCCTTGCTATCATGTTGTGATGAATTGAATCTTTCCCTTTGAGATATCGTTATGTTGGATTGAATACTGGATTTGAGAACACTTGATATATGTCTTGCAAGTGGATACCCATGGTGACAATGGGGTGTTCTATTGATTCACTTGATATATGTTTTGGTACTGAACTTGCGGATTCCCGCGGTGACATTGGGGTAATATATGCATAGGGGTTGATACACGTTCTTGTCCTACTTTCTCCGATAGAAATCTTGGGGTACTCTTTGAGGTTCTTTGTGTTGGATTGAGTATTATGAATCTGAATTTGTTTGATGCGTATCGTATAATTAACTCATGGATACTTGTGGTGACATTGGAGTATCTAGGTGACATTAGAGTTGGTTGATGCGTATCATATGGTGTTATTTTAGTACGAACTCTAGATAGATTGATCGGAAAGGATAACTTGGTGTTATTTTAGTACGAACTCTTGGATAGATCGATCGGAAAGGATAACTTTAAGGTGGTTTCGTACCCTACAAACAATTTCTTCTTATGTTCTCCGCTAGATAAGAAATTTGGAGTGATTCTTCGTTGCACGTTGGGGGATGGTTATGTGATCCAATTATATTAGCATTATTGAGAGATTGCACTAGCGAAAGTATGAACCCTAGGCCTTGTTTTCAAGCATTGCAATACCGTTTGTGCTCACTTTTGTCACTTGCTACCTTGCTGTTTTTATATTTTCAGATTACAAAAACCTATATCTATCATCCATATTGCACTTGTATCACCATCTCTTCGCCGAACTAGTGCACCTATACAATTTGCCATTGTATTGGGTGTGTTGGGGACATAAGAGATTTCTTGTATTTGATTGCAGGGTTGTTTGAGAGAGACCATCTTCATCCTACACCTCCCACGGATTGATAAACCTTAGGTCATCCACTTGAGGGAAAATTGCCACTGTCCTACAAAACTCTGCGCTTGGAGGCCCAACAAGAGTCTACAAGAATAAAGTTGCGTAGTAGACATCAGTGTCATCATCGCATCGTAGCATTCTCTGCCCAATTTGAATTGAGCCTTCAGAGCCATTACTTGTGCGATGGCATCCAAGTGACAAAGCTCAGTGTGCTCGTGGAGAGGACGTTTTGAAGACTCCAACATTTCATTGAAGGCCTTTGCAGATTCCTCCATCTCATCGTCCGAATCCCGAGCATCATCAAAGTCTTGCACCATGTCTTCGATCCCGGTACCATGCTCGTCGGTGCGACGACGAACCACCTCAGCTCTGGTACGTTGGGCAGACTCACCATGAAATGTCCACACCGTATAATCAGGCGTAAAACCCCACTTTTGCAGGTGTTTACCAATTTCACCCTCTGTCCTCTGTGAAAAGTTGTCGCACCTAATACAGGGGCACCAGGTTTTTCTCTGTCCATTTGCAAATGTGGCTTTCACAAATCCCTTGGTTTTTGTTAATCATTCATTGGTCATGTGTTTATGACTAGTGTGACCGGTGTACATCCACGCACGATCACTCATCTTGCCTAGCTACTAAACACACAAGAAATATATATATAATTCAGCATATATATTCTCCAGTTAATCAAGTTTGTCAATTTTATTACGTCCATGCAACCTACATGCTAATAGGTAAAGATAAGTCCTAATCCCACCCGAGTATGTGTAGATTGGGTTCGTTTTCCCAAGATCTGCTCCGGATCCAACGCAGAATTTCGGCAGCACCTCCCCGCTGTTCTCCTGATACACGTCTCGGCATTAAACAGAGAGGATGTGTACCCGGAGAACAACAGGGAGGCACTGACGAAATTCTACATCGGATCCGGAGCAGAGCATGGGAAAATGAACCCAATCTACACATACTCAGGTTGTCCATGGATAACGTTGGACAATTCAAAAGAATCACGGTTATAAATATGCAAATGCATGCATATTTATAACTGTAACCCTTTCGAATGGGAGACGCATATTGGTCACGCATACTGATGATTGAATCTACCTATAGCTAGCAAGTATCATCGACACAAAGACCGGAATAGAGCAAATGAAGGGGGAGGAGGAGATGTCATTTGTGCTCACCCACGAACGTAGGGGAGCTCATCGAACACACGGGGAGGTCATCGAACACCAGACCCTCGCAGCGACGAAACAATTGCACATTTAAATCCACACGATCAACACGAATATTCAATCCCGATAAAAAATCTCTCTCTATATATAACTAATTTTGTAGCTGCGGGGCGACGTGGCCGCGGGGCGGCGGGGAGGCGGGTGGTGCGGCGGCGGGGCGGCGGCAGCGACGGGCGCGGCGTCGGGGAGAGAGAGAGAGGTGGGGGCGGGGCACGACGTTAGATAGGCCACAACTTTGCCGTCTGCCTTCGGGGTCTTTGCCGTCTGCTCGCAAAGAGAGAGAGAGAGAGAGAGAGAGAGAGGGGTGGGTGGGGGCGGGGGCGAGGCCGTTAGATTGGTCCCTTCTTTGCCGTCTACTTTTAGGATCTTTGTCGTCTGCGAGCGGACGACAAAGAAGGGACTGACGGCAACTAATGTCTTTGCCATGAGTCCCTTCTTTGTCGTCTGCTTTTGGGAAGCTGACGGCAAAGACCATCTTTGCCGTCCACTAGCAGACGTCAAAGAAGGGACTGATGGCAAATTCTCTGATTCCTGTAGTGATACCCCAAAACAAACAGAGAGACAACCAGAACACTTCTTCCGCCGCTGCAAGCCTCTATTCTTCCACGATCCAATCTGGAGGCCTTTTCCGGTACTCTGCCCAAAGGGAAATCAATCACGAAGGCCGTCTACACCAACCTTGCTGCGTCCATGATGATGCGTGAGTAGTTCACCACAGACATACATGTCCATAGCTAGTAGTAGATGGCTTCTTCTCTCTCTTTGATCTTCAATACCATGTTATCCTCGATCTTCTTGGAGTTCTATCTGCGTGTGTCTGTTGAGATCCGATGAATTGTGGATTTATGATCAGATTATTCATTGAAAGTAATTGAGTCAAATCTAAACTTTATTATGCATGATTGTTATAACTTTGTATTTCTCTCCGATCTATCCGTTTGGTTTGGCCAACTAGATTGATTAATCTTAAGCGGGGGAGGTGCTTTGTAATGGGTTCAATCTTGTGGTTCTCTATATCCCAGTGACAAAGTAGGGGAGAAGACATGTATTTGTATTGTTGCCATTAAGGATAAAATGACGGGGTTTATTCATATTGATTGGGTTTACTTTGTCTACATCATGTCATCTTGCTTCAAGCATTAATCTGTTTGTCATGAACTTAATACCTAGAGAGGCAAGCATAGAAGCGCTCTCAAAGTGGAGTAATAGTATTAGATGCATAATCGTTTCGGTCTACTTTTCACGGACGTGATGCCGATATAAATGATCATTGCCATGAATAACATCATAACTATGCGTTTTTCTATCAATTGCCCAACAGTAATTTGTCTACCCACCGCATGCTATGTGTTCGAGAGAGAACCTCTAGTGAAAACTATGGCCTCCATGTCTCCTTAATCCTATTGCTAAAAACCAAATTTACCTTGCTGCAATTTTATTACTTTGTTTTTACTTTTGTTTTTATTAATCTATCACCATCAGAATTAATCCTTGCAAGTAACAAGTTCAAGGGGATTGACAACCCTCTTGCCCGTGTTGGGTGCAAGTGTTTGCTTTCGTGTGTGTAGTTGCTGAAGATGGGAATTTGTGTGGTTCTCCTACTGGTTCGATAACCTTGGTTCTCATTCAGGGAAATACTTATCAGCTACTATATTGCTTCACCTTCCTCTTCGGGGGAAATCCCAACGCAGCTCACAAGTAGCACTAAGTAAATAGTGCGCAAAGATGGAGGTTTTTTAATAGAGATAACATATACCGTCAGTGTGGCCATACGAGATTTCCCCGGCAATCGACTTCCCTCGTCTTCTGGAAGTAGCACACCGGCCTTGTTAACACAATGCAACAAGTCCATGCCCTGCAAAATGAAAAATACCACAAATCTTTCAAGGATAAGTAAATGCATTCCAAGTAGGTTCTAAATATGAGTACCATATCACTTGGTCGTGTAATTGTGTGTAGTCAAGTTGTGTCCCTTCATTCTCTCTCGCTTGTACGTCGAAGTTCATATGGACATCCTCACGATCCAACTCTTCCAGTTGCTCATGACTCCATCCGGGCTTTAGCTTCAATCGGTAACATTCTGCAAGCCACTTCATATGCTCTTGGTATTGCAAGTCATTATGTGGTCTTCTCTCCTCCACTACGTCAACTCTTTGATTCCACAAATTTATCCAATCTGAGTGCTTGATGGCCCAAGTCGAAACTTCCGGGAAATTCTTTTGATTAAATCTGCAAATTATGTATAAGATGAAAGTATTAGCCAGCAATGGCCTTCATAATGCTCTACTATACATACAAAGCACCAACTTTTTCACCGGTGTAGATAGTGGTTTGTGTCGTGACTCTCCTCCCTTGGCATCGCTTGCCTTTTCCCAAATTGCCTCGCTAAATGGTCTGGGTAGTGCCACTTGACAACATAGAAGCGTATCAGTGGGGACCTCACCCGCTAAATCTTCTTATCATGTGTGCACATCGCATTCAGCTTGTCTCGTCGACATATGGCATCCACTCGAACTACAACACAATATTATACTAGTTAAGCATATGGTTCCATCACAAGTGTAGTGTTCTTATGTAATTTATTGTTACCTGCTTATGAGTCAACATGTTCAGCTCATTGATGTAGCACTTGTATCGCGTAACCGAGCTGCCTGTGTACACCTTCGCCCACTCAAAACGGTAGGCGACAGTAAGGTAGTGGCAAGTATCATCTACATCAACCCCTTCATTTGGGATCCATCCAGGATCTCGCTTCTTTTTCTTGAGACGTCCAACAAGCATCTGCTCCCACATCCAAACCTGAAGGCACCGAACAAAGCCACCCTTACCGGATGAAACCTTGTAACACCCCAAAAATTTAACCATGTTTTCATTAATCAAAATTTTGCCATAAATAATTTTTTGAATTTATATTTGGTCCCTGGTTGAATTCATGGCTTTTCCTGTTTTCTATTTTTTAAAATTTCTTCCCTCCAAATAGATTTTTTTGGAAAGTATTTTGGGTTTTGAATGTTTCCCCTTATATCACTTTATTTCATTTGCAAATTCAATAGGAATAATTTTTATAATAAAATTTGCCCACAACTAATTCTTTTAATAGCATTTTCAACTCTGAAATGCCCTTGTTACACTACAACTATTTAAAATATTTTTTAAAAAATTCCACATTAAAAATTAGGAGAGGTCATGGGATGCCTATAGGTCACCTTTATGCAAAAACCCAGCTTGGTCTTTTGAAAATTTTGAGCACATCATCCAATTTTCAAATTTTGCCTAGTTTGAACATTGCACTACAATCTTAATTTTCCTAGCTCTATAATTCTTGCAATTTTTTCCACTTATAGTTCTTCCAACCAAACCCTTAAGTCCAGGAGATCAGTCCCAAATTCATCTTGTAAGTTCACCAAAAGTTCTCCTGTAGTTTCTGTTCAGAAATGAATTTCACCAAAACTTGCCCTTGCAAGTTGTTTCTTATTCCCAACCAAACCTACCACCCTCTGTAGTATGCAATGAGACATCATCCTGGGAAATTTGGTCATCAACAAAACCCCCTAGACCCCTGTTGCATTTCATCAAGCACCTTATGTGCATGGAAGAAACTTGCAAGCTACTAAACTCACATTAGGAATTTGCTCCATTACCCAAACCAGCATGTCCACCACTCATCCTAAACCAAGTGTTGTCACCCTGCCAAGTACCATGATCAGAGGAGCTCCCCAGGTCGCCGTGGCATTTCGTCGAACACGTGTCGTGCATGTCCGGAGCGCGAGCAGAGCACGCGTTTTGCACATGCTAGCGTCCGAGCCGTCGCGTCCGCCTGCTATCGTTTTCCTCTTGCCTTGGCCACCCCCTCGAATCACCGCGTCGCACTAGAACACCGCCGACACCCCTTCGTCGCCTGCAGCGCCCTCGCCATGTCCGCAGCCACCATAAATGGTCGCCGCCACCGTCTGCCATGGCCAGAGCCGTCCAGGAGCCCCCTGGCCAATCCCCGAGTGCCAGCTCGCCGTGCTCCAGCCCGGGCCTATCCGCAGCCGCGTCGACCGCTCCGACAGCCAGGCCACCTCAGCTAGCCGCAGTTATGACCATCGCCGCAATCTGCCATGGCCGGCGCCATCCAAACCACCTGGCGCCCTCCGAGCTAGCCAATCCACCCCTGAAATAAATTCGAACGGCCACCGACCGCTGCTAGCTGCATCGACCACGCCACCGGACGAGCTCGCCTTGAATGACGCCCCTTTGCCGTGCTTATCCGCGAGAGCCACGGGTACCGACCTCCCCGCGCTATATGAAGGCCCCCTCGAGCTCGCAGCGCTCGGCATCAACCTCTCTCCACCCATAGAAAGCCACCCATAGCACCAATTCGACCGGAGCCGCCATCTTCCTCACCTCTGACAGTTTCGGCCGCCGCCACCATTCGGTCGAATTCGACGCAACCCAAGCCTCCACCACGCTGTTCTTTCCACCATTCACTTCATAGTGTTCCCTAGGTCCCAAACCCCCTCGTCAATTTCACTAGAGATGCACCCTGGACGGAGGCCCCTCTTCACTTCCGCCGGAGTTTTTCGGGAATGCTCGCCGCCGACGATTGGGTGGACTCCGGGTGCCATCTCGCACGTTGTTAGGACGGGTTCGACTCCCTGAGCCTTTTGGTAGGCTCATATTGTCGGGTGACGCCACCGTTTTCCGTCGAGGATCGCCGGAGGCGGAGCTCGTTCGGCCGAAGGAGGGAGACGGCGGGGAGATTGGTCAAACCTAACCAGTGGGCTAGGCGGGCCCACTGTTAGCGACCTGGCGCCGTGCCGAATCGGCATAAGTGGAGGTGTCTTCTTCAGAGTATGTCTCCCCTATTTCGAAAGCGTATTCAATATCGAGCCGCTTTCCCTTTTCTGTTTTATTTCAAAAACAGATTTTTGACCTAACTTTGACTGTCTCTATCTTTTTAACCACAACTCCAAATAACATGATTCTTTTTCTAACATTCCTAAAATTTCATCTAGTTTATTTTAGTATTTATTTTAAAAAAGGCAAAACAACCTTTTGTACTATTTTGTATTTATGTAGCTTTTATATAATTTTGAAAATAGGAAAATGGAGGGAAGATAAATTTTACAAAGTTTTGGAGTGCACCCAACATTTATACATACTCAAGGCAAGCATCTTGAACACCTGATATGATATAAGTTGGTTGCTTGCTTGCTAGAATTGATGGATCATAACTAGGTTAATCGAAATAAAAACTTTGCATATAGAAAACCATTCATGCATGAATTCCTTGGTAGGAATTATTTCTGTTAAACATGAGATACATATGAAAGTAGTCACTACCTCATGCCACAGATGCCTATGCTGGTTCGGACAAATTCTGAAGGAAGGTTTTTGTCTCGGGTTGATGTGACTGTGGAAACTGATATCTCGTTGTGGCGGGGATGATCAGTAAGGGCATGTTGGGCATGATAGGTGGTGACTTTGTTGGATACCATTTAGCAAATATGTTGTGCTAACCATTGCAGGGAAAACATAAACCTCCTGAGTCGACCTAGATCGAGTCTTGTTCCAGTAATCCCCATGCTTGATTTGTGCTACCACTTGTCCCTGCCATGGGTAGGGTACGGTTCAGTAGGTCGTCAACCCCTTTCTTGGCACACACACACCATACATATATGCCATAGTGAAAGATACCAGTGGCCCCTGGTAGGCATGTCACTTGGTCTGGGGGCATGGGTGTTCCGGTTGGACCGAGGGGTTAGTGCCCCTGTCTACGCGTGTTATAAATATTTGATCCCATGCTAATCGAGATTGTGGTCTCCCCACTTAGAGTTTTACTTAACGATTGCCGTGGGTGATTCCAGGTATCGGGAAGCTAAGCTGGTGTGTGCGGGTCAGGTGTGTTTTCAACTCAAAGACCGTAATTGGAATTAGTCAATGTCTCGGGTTGACTAAAGGCATCCGTTACTTGTGGGTAAAGAGTACACCCTCTATAGAGTATAACATCTATTCGAATAGCCGTGTCCGCGGATAAGGGCTACAATATTGGATAGGTCAAGTGTCGGTCTTAGTGTCGGTCTTCGGAGGAATTAATCGAACCATGATGTTGATCATGAATCATGATGGAAGATCATTATTATCAATTTTGTTATGGACTAACCCTTTCTCTTATATGAATTGTTGAGTATCCCTGGGAAGGTTCTGCCACCTGGATACTCATGTGATTATTTCTAATATAAGCCCTTTATGTGGTGTCGCTCCAGACGCCCGACTGTGGCACTCACGTTATTATTTTCAATATAAGCCCTTTATGTGGCGTCGCCTCAGACGCCCGACTGTGGCACTCATGAATTTATTTCTGATATAAGCCCTTTATGTGGCGTCGCTCAGACGCCCGACTGAGGCATGTTCAGCATTTTCCTTTCAAGGTGTCGCTTCAGACACCCGATTGACACATTTTATTTTCTTGGAATCCTCGGGAGGACTACCGCCCGATGTTCCATTTTCATTTTTTCTTCCCTTATTATTTATTTGTTTTTGATATGGATAAATTATCTGCATAATTGCATTCATGAATTAATCTTGTGACATATTGAATATCATTAAAGTTTTAGTGCATACAACTCACCTGCTTTATTATGTCTGTTTTCATGATGTTTGCAAGTACATTCAAACGTGCTCATTGGCTTGTCCCTGGCTATTGTCTTGGCCAGATTGTGTATTTGGAAAGGAGCATTATGATGACAACTCGCAACCTAGGCATCGAAGATAGCAGCCCCGCGAGATAGGAGTTATCCAGGTCAGATGTTCCTGCAGGAATGGAGTCCCATAGGCGTTGGAAATCCACGAGATGCTTCCGCCATCTAGAAATCATTGATGTACTCCATGGACCTTCATGGTCTTGTACTTAAATTCTTGTTTTGCTTGGAATTCTGTATCAAGGAAGTGTCCACTAGCGAACAGTAATCCTGGGGCTGGTGATGGCACAAGGGTCATTTGCTGAGAAATTCATATCCCGGAAAACCAACCCTGACAACCTTCTTCCTACGACATGCCTCATCGAGCTACAATTTCAGAAATTGTTAGATAGAGATGAAGGAATTGCCAATGCAAAGCAAAATGACAATTGGTTATTAATTATGTGACCATATAAGTAAATAGTGCTCCTGAACCCCAGCTATACTTCGTGTCCCAGTCACTTAATAGGTCCAAAAGTATCCACCTGGCATTATTCCCGGTAGAATTTGGAAACACTACCCTCGTTAACATATACCACACATAAGCCCGGGCGTGTTGCTGCACAACAACCTCATAGGCATCCAGATGGCGTACTACTCCTTCTCCTCTTGGATCCACGAATTCAACAATTTCTCACTGTCAACCTCGCCTTCTTTAGGAGGCGCGGGGAAAACACCTGTGATTTCGCCAACCCTATCTTATCAATTAGCAGTTTTGATGGTGCCGTTCAAAGCATCTGCTTTGATAGGAAGGCCACTAATCACCACCATGTCTTCCAGGGTCATGGTCATCTCCCCACATGACAAGTGGAACGAGTGTGTCTCGGGCCTCCAATGCTCCAAAAGTGCGGTCATCGCCCCGTGGTTGATCGACAGAGCGTGTCGCTTGAACTCCAGCACAAAGGGGAGGAGAACCAATCTCTCAAAGTATGGCTCATACCGCACGTCGCAAGGCCAGTCGTGGGCACTTTGACCCCTCACGCGCATGGGTAATAATTCCTGCAAAATATAATCACATTATGGTTAGTAACTAGCAAAATGAAAGGTGATAAATCAACAATTTGAAAATATTACGTCTCACCCATTGATTTTCAATGTTCCACGCATGAGGCTCCAAGTCACACCCTTTATCAAGATCGTTGTACCAACGTTCACCCGCCATCGTACAAATCAAGTGTGAACAAATGAATCATACATACTACTATATACCATCCTACATATAATATATTTGGCATAACAACGTCAACATAAAAGCATATCCAACAAAATGTCAAACATGTCATATACAACATGCCATTGTACCACATATCATTGTATCGATAAATGCTTTCACATACAAAAAAATGCCATTGAGATATTATCATATAACAGAATATATATATATTATATTTGATTGAGCATATATTTGACATGCTGCCAAAATAATTTTTAGTACAACAATATCTCAATGACTACAAAACGAAAACAATCAACTATTTGAGTGAGCATATATTTGTCATATTGACTAAACAACTCGCAGTACGACAATATCTCAATGACAACATAACAAGAGAAATCATCTATACATGACAACATAACACAATCTCAATATAACATCCTAATTATATGACAATAATCAATCATACCAAACACAAAAATTAATTAAAAATCTCTTTCAAGCAATCATCTATCTAAATCCATACACATAGCAAAAAAAAATTCAAATGCCCAAGCCTACCACATACACATATTTTCTCTTCTCAATCCTACCATATACACAACATACCCACATGACCAAGCCATGGCCTTCCCTCACAAAAAACGCGCCAACAATCGAATCCTAGGGTTGCATCAATGATGAATTAATGCCACCAAATTAAAAGGTTTCAACAAAAACTAATTGGAGGATCCGGTGGATAATACCTCAACGAAGCTGGGCCCCTCAGATCCACACTTTTTTTATGAAGAGGAGAAGCGATTTTGAGGTGATTTGGGTGTCGGGAGGAGAGAAGCCGAACTCTCTATTTGTCCTGGCCGCAAGGAGGAAGACGCCTCCTGCTTTATCTGAGTGGGTTGAGCTGCACCGAGCCGGCTCGGGCCGATTTACTACTCTCCGTGGGTAAACGTAACGGATCATTGTGTTTATCAATTTATCACGTCGGACGGTTGATTGGGCTGACCAAGACACGTGGTCAGGTCTAGAAGCCGCAGATCGCGGCGTCTCCCGTGTAGAGCGGATGCCACGGTTGTTGGCGTCTTCAAAATGGTCAAATCTGATTTTTTTTTATTACAAACAATGGTCAAATCATGTTAAACTTAAGACAAAGGGTCAAAACAGTAAAAAAAGTCCTCACTGATCCGTCGTGCCTCCTCTACCTACACAAAAGAGCAAGTCGTGAACCACTCCTGGCCGCCGTTAGGCCAACTCCAGTGCATGACCCCATCCCGTCCGTCCTAGTCCGTTTGGGGCAGAACGGACGAATAGCACGGCCCAACGCGCGGCCCCAAACGGACAAATGTCCGGTTTTCGTCCATTTTCGACCCATTCCCGGCCCAAACACGCGCCACGTTTGGGGTGAAACGGACATCGCGCGGACGGGCGGGACGCACGCCCTTGTCCTCCCGTGGCCCACTTGTAGGGGACACTAGCGCTTCATTCACCTCCAACGCCTCAACCCACCCTCCCCGCCCCATCCCCGCCGCCGGTGCCGCCACTATTTTCCGACCGCCTCCTCACTGCTCACCCCCCAGCCGTCCATACCATACCACGTCTCCGCCACCCTCGCCTTCGTAGGAGTTTTGGCCGTCGTTTGGGGGAGTTTTGGCAGTCGCCGTCGTATCCGGTGCCAGAGAGGATACGACCGCCGGCGACACCTATGGACCACGGCAGCTTCCGTCGGGTGCTCCAGAGCGACCTGTAGCCTGTCGCCAAACGCCCCTACTGCATCGAGGTGATCTTCGCGGCCTCTTTGCCACCACGACCGCAAGGTGTTTAACACTTTGCCCACAAAGGTATGGACACTGGAGATGAATTTTTCTTCAACCACTTCATTTATTCATCGGATGATTCGTCCTCGGATGATGAAGATCTTGTGGTGGCTGCACTGGTCGTTCACGACCACATTGAACGGCAACGGCCTCGGTACAGGGGGTCAGTCCCTGGCCGTGCTCCCAACCTGAACCGCAACAGAGAGAGAGAGAGGCCACGCCCTGCTCTACGCCGATTACTTTGAGGATACCGCGCTCTTCAAACCGGAGAAATTCCGTCGCCGTTTTCGTATGGCAAGGCATGTGTTCATCCGTATCAGAGAGGGAGTGGTTGCTCATGAGCCATTCTTCGAGTGCAAAACGGATGCCCTTGGCAAGCTTGGATTCTCCTCTTATCAGAAATGCACTGCGGCAATCCGCATGCTTGCATATGGAATTCCAGGCGATCTGGTGGATGAGTACGTGCGCATGAGTGAGTCCACATGTCTGATGTCAATGTACAACTTCTACAAGGCCGTGGTGGCAGTGTTTGGCCCTGAGTACTTGAGGCAGCCAAATGCCGCTGATACAGAAAGGCTGTTGGCGATCAACGCCGATAGAGGCTTTCCAGGCATGCTTGGCAGCATAGATTGTATGCACTGGAAGTGGAAGAACTGTCCATTTGCTTGGCAGGACCAGTACAAGGGGCATGTTAAAGCGTGCACTGTCATATTAGAAGCGGTGGCTTCGCAAGATCTTTGGATATGGCATTCTTTCTTCGGCATGGCAGGTTCTCACAATGATATCAACGTGTTGCAGCGTTCTCCAGTCTTCGCAAGGCTTGCAGAAGGCCACTCCCCACCTGTCAACTTTGAGATCAATGGCCACCACTACAACAAGGAATACTACCTAGCTGATGGTATATATCCTCAATGGTCAACTTTTGTGAAGACAATCTCGGACCCCAAAGTGAGAAGAGACAGAGATTTGCCCAAATGCAAGAGAGTGCTAGAAAGGATGTGGAACGTGCTTTTGGTGTGCTTCAATCTCGATGGGGTATCGTCCGAAACCCTGCATTGACATGGGATCAAGGGAAGCTTTAGGAGGTGATGATTGCTTGTGTGATCATGCACAACATGATCGTCGAGGACGAGCGTGATGACATCATCTTTGACCAAGGATTTGACTTTCAAGGTGAAAATGTTGAGCCCCTGCACCAAGAACCGGCCACGTTTGAACAGTTTACCCAATTCCATCGTGAAATGCGTGATTGGCACACTCATGTGGCGCTTCAAAATGACTTGGTTGAGCACATGTGGACTTACATTGGCAACCAATAGATGTATTGGTTCATTATGTTTATTCAAGACAATTTCGATTTGGTTGTAAAATTATTTTATTCGAGACAATTTCGATTGGGTTGTAAAACTATTTTTAATATTTGGACGTGCAAACTTGTTTTAAACATTGAAATATTGAATATATGGGCATATTGGCCGTGGCGGATAAGATGGGGCCAAAGGATGCGTCCGCGCGTTGGGCGCATGGCCATCGCATTCCAGAAAAGGCACGGACATGATCCCATTGCCCGTCCCAAACGGACAGAATCCGGGCAAAACGGACGTCCGTTTGGGGTCGTGCGCTGGAGTTGGCCTTACCGTCTTCCTCGAAGGAAAAAGAAAAAGAAATGACTGTCTACGACCACCAAACCCAGGAGAGGAGACAACATTCCTCCCCTACCTCCCCTAAAAAAAAAAAAACGTTCCACCCGTGCCCTACTTTTTACCATGGCCATTTTTACCGCGCCACTGCGGCGCTGCCTCAACGCTCTCACGCACCCTGCCGCGGCTGCTTCCCTCCTCTTTTTTACCTGCCTCGTGAAAAAGCGTCCGAATCCCAAGACACCACCCTCTCCCTCTCCCACAAGCAAAAGATCGCTCCTGCTCTGCTTTTCTCCACTGCGCAGGCGCAGCACCACCACCGCCGCCGCCTTGACCGACTCGAAGCGACCCCTCCATCCTCCAAGGCGGCCAAGACCACCGCAATCCCAATCCCAATCCCAGGCCCTCCTCCTCCGCCTCGCAAATGCCGCCCGCTTGCTCGGGTGCTCTGCCCTCTCGCGCGTGAGCGGCTAGGGCCAGCGAGACCGAGAGGGGGCAGATAGGCGACATGGGGGAGGTGGATTTGGAGGACGTGGTGCTCTCCTGGTCGGTCCAGGAGATCAACCGACCACCTCTACGGTGACAAGGTACACCCACCCGCGCCGTCCATCCATCCCGAGGTTGCCGCTGCTACTAGTTCCGGATGATGATTTCCCGAGATGTTTTTTCTTCCGAATCTGCGCGTGTGTACGTCGTACGGACCCTGGACCGGCGAAGCGTGTGCGTGCGTAGTAGGTTTTTACTCCGACCACCCGTGCTTAAATCAGGCGTAATCCAAGTTGGGTCACTTGTTGGATGCTCCAAATCCAAATGATTCATGCTGCTCTGCTCTGCTCTGCTCTGTCTGTGTTGCACTCGGGTTTAGAGGGGGTTTCCGTCCACGTGTCATGGAGGCGCAGTTGGCATGTGCTTAGCAATGCAATTTCGATGCCCTTCGGTTTGCTATAAGTGCTGATTTGCCATTTCCGGGCCATCTGATAGCTAGTAACATGATTGTTGCACTTGCACACTTGGCCTGTCAGGAAATTACATGTTGCTGTTGGTGCCATATGTTACTGATTTAGTGGTCTGGGTTGACTAGTTGTCATCCATGAATCTTATGTCACTGCTGTTGAAGAAAATAACACGCTAATTTCCTGTGCCCATGATGTACAATCATTTCTCAAGTCTTTTAGTGGGCTCTAGTATCATCATATCCTGCCTGTCTCATTCCAGAAAATTCTGGATAATACGTGGCGTGAGTTTTCAATGGCTCTTGCGGGATGATATCCATGTAAGAGAGATACATTCCGCTTCTGGCGGAATTTATAAACTGCTTTGCTATGAAACATATCGTGTCTGCAGTTGACTAAGCTAACCTCCTTGTGATATGAGGAGCTTAACCCCTGTATTGATCCTTGCTTGTTCTTCCAGTATAAGAAATTGACTCTGCTAGTATTAATGGCATGCCATTTTTGTGCTCAAGGAACTGTTGGAGAATCTTTTGCTAGCTATATTCATATCTCATTTGTGACCTCATTTGTGTTTAGGTTGTGACCATTCCCTGCAACTTCAAGTCACTTGATCACTATCTCGTATCGTTTTGTGTGCCTCTGATTGAAGAAACAAGGTCAGATCTGTGCTCATGCCTTCAACTCATAAGTGAAGCACCCTTGTCCAAAATACTTTCCATGGAGATGGCAGGGAAATCAGGATCATACTTTATGGATGTGGACTTTTGGGATAATGATGCTGGTTTTTCTACTGGGAATTATACTGTGAGGAATGGTGACATATTAATTTTGTCTAGCATAAAACCTGAAGCTGCAGAGGACTTAAACCACCAGGGTGTGACATACTGCTTGGCAATGGTTACTGATGTTTCTATGGATGGTGCATACCAGAAGGGCTTCAGAGTCAAAGTTGCAAAGAATATTGGTTTGGAAGAAGAAGACGTAAACAAACTCAAACATGCAATATTTCTCAACAATATCACGACAAACATGCGGATATGGAAAGCACTTACCTTTGATTCACACATGGACAACAATTTCACAGTAATCAAGTCGCTCTTAGCCCCCACAAATCTGGTAATATGACATGAATACTTATGTTTTAGTTTTGCTAGCTATTTTCATCACCATTATAAACTAGTATGGGACCTAACTTTTTTGAGCTCCTCTTTGTTGACTCTGTTGCAGGGTGAGGATGTTTGCGGCGTCTGTACTAAACAGGATGGGGGCTCTTTGGCTGCTTTCACAGAGCAGCTACTTTCGATTAAGCTTAATCGATCACAAATGGACGCTATTGAATCTGTCATCTCAGCTGTACAATGTGGGCATGTGAACCTCATGAAGCTTATATGGGGTCCACCAGGTACTGGAAAGACCAATACAGTTAGCGCTTTATTGTGGGTTTTGGCGTGTTTGAAATGCAGAACTCTTACTTGTGCTCCCACTAATGTTGCTGTCATTGGAGTTTGCACTCGTTTCCTTCAAAAAATGAAGGATGTCAATGAGATAATTGATGAAAATGGTCTACCGTTTTCTCTTGGAGATATCTTGCTGTTTGGAAGCAGGTCTAACATGGACATCACCGAGGATCTTCAGGAAGTTTTCTTGGATTTTCGTGTCAACCAACTTGCGGGATGCTTTTCATCATCGTCCGGATGGAACTACAGAATAGCTTCAATGGTATCCTTTTTTGAAGACTGTGCTTCACGGTATGATTTGCTTCTTGAGGATGATGACAAAATTGATCCAGTGTGCTTTCTGGACTTCATAAAGAAGCAATTTGATGCAACAGCAATAGCTCTGAAAAGATGCATAATGAATTTGTGGGTTCACCTTCCTGGAAGGTGCTTTTCTCATGATAGTGTCATAAATATATCTACGTTGCTTAATATGCTGGAAAAATTTGGCGCCCTTCTGTGCAACACAGACTTGACCGATGAGGGCTTGAAAAGGGGCCTTGGTTGTCTGTCAATTGAAAACTCTGTTTGTGCAAAGCCTATATCTTCAATTGAGAAGGAACTAGATGGAGCAAGGTTTACATGCCTTAAATTGCTTAAAGAGCTGCTACACTCGCTTAACTTACCCACTGGAGTAGAAAAAAACTGGGTCAAGAATTACTGCATACGTAACGCAACACTTCTTTTCTGTACTGCCTCTAGTTCTTATTGGTTACATCACATGGATATTGCACCCCTCGATGTATTAATTGTTGACGAGGCTGCTCAAGTGCGGGAGTGTGAATTGGTGATCTCATTACGGCTACATTGGCTAAAACATGTTGTTTTGGTAGGGGATGACTGTCAGATGAGTGCGATAGTTAAACGCAAAGTAAGGTTTTGCCTCACCCTCTTTATGTACTGTTTGGTTTCATTTCTTAGTCACTGGTGCAATTATCAACAAGATAAAATCGTGATACTGAAATGCTATAGCACTTTTTTTTTGAAAAAAAAGTGAAGGCCATGTCTTCTTTTTATGTTCCGTTTGTTATTGATCTGATTTGATAATATTAATTCTTACCTTTCATTGTTTATCTCTAGGTATGTAAAGAAGCTGGATTTGGAACAAGTCTTTTTGGGAGATTGGTTACGCTAAAATTTGAAAAACATTTGCTGAATATACAGTATCGCATGAATCCTTGTATCAGCTTATTTCCAAATGCTCAGTTTTATGAGAGCAAGATCTTAGATGGTCCCAGTGTCCTATCTCCTAGCTATAATAAGGATTACACATGCCTCCCTTTTGGCAGCTACACGCTTATAAATGTCACTGATGGAAGGGAAGACAAAGAGGGCACAGGAAACAGTCGGAGAAACATGGTTGAAGTTGCTATTGTTTTGCACCTAATCCATACCATCTTTAAATGTATGTCCAAGCTGAATTCTATCATTTGTTTAACCTTGATATCCTTTTTAGTTATTTATTTTTTGAATCTGCTTGGCTAATATAACATGGTACCCGCAAAAAAAGGCTAGTATAACATGGGATCTTTGGAAGCTTACATGGTCTTCCTTCCTTGTACTGCATATACTTCATAACATTCATCGGTAGAAAGGCCTACAATAATATATGTTCAAGAGTCCAGTTTTCTATATGTGTATCTCATGATCGTGATTGTATCATTCCGGCTTTATGAAAATTCAATTCTACCGCCCTGTTGTTCGGTAGACAATGTTACATTTTTTATTTAGACAAAGGCGAACATTTAGTACTCCCTCCGTCCCAAAATGTGAGATCATTTTTGACACTATGATAGTGTAAAAAATGATCTTACATTTTGGGACGGAGGGAGTAGATAACATGAAACTTGAAACACTATGCTCTATTAGAGTTGTTATCCACTGCAGGCCACTTAAGCAATTTTTATTATCGTCAGAGTGGAAAAGCAATGATTTGGTGATGCAGAATCAACTAAACTTGTCTGAAGAAAATTGTTTCAGTAGCCTTGTCAAAAATTGACCACTTAAGTTTTTTCTGCAGCTTGGAAAAAGACAGGCCAAGGTTTCAGCATCGGCGTGGTCTCTCCATATAATGCTCAAGTTGATGCAATTAAAATTAGACTTGGCAAAAAATATGATGCATGTGATGGCTTTCATGTGCGAGTGAAGTCCATTGATGGCTTCCAAGGAGAAGAGGACGATATAATAATACTATCAACTGTTAGATCCAATGGGAGAGGAGCTGTTGGATTTCTTGCTGATAACCACAGAACAAATGTCGCTCTTACTAGAGCAAGGTGTGCATCAATTTTTATGCGGTCCCTTGTTTTATTGCTGTTCAAAGTATGTCAAACTGATGACGTGCTATTTCATGCAGGCACTGTCTTTGGATTGTTGGGAATGCTCATACACTGTATAAAAGTGGGACCGAATGGGCAGACCTTGTTGCTGATGCAGAAAGACGTAAATGTGTTTTCAGTGTGACTAATGACGCAACCATCTGTAGGTTGGTTTTGCAAGTAAAGCAAGAGCTTGATGAACTTGATGATCTTCTGAATGCTGATTCGGTGGTTTTCAGCAATACCAGATGGAAGGTAAGTACCATGATTTTAGCCAGTTTGGCGTTGAACATGCTTTCATGTTTTTGAACCACATGTATGTACATACTTTCATGTGTCTTATGAGACTCATGCTTGTTGTCAGGGAGTTAGGGTTTACTGAATATACACTTCTTTAGTTCCTGAACAGACATGTCTTCACTTTTTGGAATCATGTATGTGGTTTGCTTGTCTCTGCTAGGTTATTTGCTCTGCGATTGGACGGTGAGAGATTTAATTAAGATTCAGGGACATGTGCTACTTTGACCATGATGTGTCAATTATATAATTCTTTCTATAGAGTACATTCAATCTTGTGAACGTCCTAGTTTTCTCGAAGAACATATTGTTCTTTCATTTTTCTCGTATATGCTTTTCCTCTGGTTTCATTTCTTGTATTTGTAAATTCAACAGGTCATTCTTAGCGAAGAGTTTAGGAAGTCTTTCACCAAACTAAAATCAACACAGCTCAGGAGGGAAGTACTCCAAAAGCTTATCAAACTTGGAGGTGGTTGGAGGACAACAATTAAGAGCCTTGATATACCTGGTGTTTCTCATGTTGCAAAAGTATACAAGGTTAGGGACCTGCATCTTGTATGGAGTACTGACATGGAGAAAACCGAAAGAAGGTATTTCCAGATAATAAAAATTTGGGATCTACTGTCACAGCAAAATGTTGGAAGAACTGTTCAACGTCTCGAGAACTTGTTTTCCATGTACACGGATGATTACCTGGATCACTGCAGAAGAGTGCAGACACAGGGGTATGAGTTGTTTATTATTAATGGGCTATACTCCCGTCCCTTCATTTTTCATTAACCTATGATGCTTATAGATCAACTTTTTTTAAATAGTAATGCCTACAAATAAACTGCACGTAAACATTCTTCTAACTTTTGCCACCCTTTTTGTTGTGGATAACAGGAAACTGGAGGTTCCTAAGGTTTGGGATGTTGAGCATGATATTATTCGCTATAACACGGATTGCAAAGTTGATGCTCATAAAGAGCATGATCTCGTGGATACATCATATGCTATGGAGAATTCAAAAGTTAGTGAAAGCTTCTTGCTGATGAAGTTCTACTCATTATCATCTGGAATGGCAAAGCATTTGCTGACAGCTACTGATGGGTCTGAAATCAACATCCCCTTTGAACTGAGTGATGAAGAGAAGGTGATAATCCAATTCCCGCTCACTAGTTTTATACTTGGGAGGTCGGGCACCGGAAAAACTACCGTATTGACAATGAAACTGATTCAAAAAGAGCAACTATCATTGATCGCATCCCAAGGTCTAAATTTGGATGGAGCTGATTTGTCTGCGGCAGATGACAATAAAATTATGCCACTAAAGAATGGAAGAGAAAGTTATGTGAAACAAGTATTTATCACTGTGAGCCCAAAGTTATGTTCAGCCATAAAAGATCACATCTGCAGACTTAAAAGGTAAGTATGTTGAATTGGACCCCTATGTAGAAGTACCACATATGTTTACTGTTGGACCGGTATGGGCCCAAGCCCATCAGCCGTGTCACTTAGGGCCCAAGCCCATGAGGAGGAGCTGACCTAGAAGAGGCATCCAGTCCTCCCGTTCCCAGCAAGGCCGCCACACACATTCACACGAGCTGGAGGTACTCCTCTCTTCCCTCCCGATTCTACATGGTATCAGAGGCCAGGTCCGGCGAGGCCTGACGGACGGCGGCGCCGGCCGGCGAGGCTGCGGGGTCCGGTGGGGATCGACGGCGGCCCTGCGCGCTGGAGAGGAGGCGGCTGTGCGCGGGCTGTGCGTGCGCGCGAGGAGGAGAAGCGGCTGCGCGGGCGACAGGGCGACGGCTGGTGCTGGTTCCTGCCTGCCCCGGCTCTCTTATCTCTCTCTGTTCTGCTGTGTTTCTGGAGGTGGAAGGGAGAAGGAGAGAGGAGGAAGAGAAAGAAGGGCAGCTGCTGGAGTCTGCTGTTGTGGCTGCATCTGGGGTTGTTGCTGCTGCTGTGTGGACGTGGGAGCAGAGGTGCTTGCTGCTGCGGCTGACTGGAGAGGCAGAGAGGCAGGTCAAGCTGCTTCTGTTGGTGGTCTGCTGCTGGAGCTGCTGGGGAATGAAGGGGAACTGAGGCTGAGTGATGTTGCTGCTGGGTGTTGTGCTGCTGCAGTTGCTGCTGTTTGAGGAGAGGAGGCAGCTGGAAGCCTGGGACTGCGCTGGATTGCTGCTGCTTCTGCTGGAAGTGTGTTTCTGCTAGTGCTGCTGCTGCTGTTTGCAGAGGAGAGGAAGTCTGCTGTGCAGCTGCTGCTGCTGATTGTAGAGGAGAAGAAGGGCTTGAGGGGGAGAGCCTCACACTCAAGGAGAGGCTCTTCCTGATGGAGCAGGAGGTCGGCAGGGGGTGCCGTCTTGTGACCATTGAGGCGCGTTTTGCAGGGGCTGATGGTGCTGCTGGCAGCATCAAGAATGCTGTTGTTTTGGAGGAGATGGATGATACCATAGCTGCGGTTGGTGCTCACCATGCAGTCAAGGAGTCTCTAGGGAATGATGACATGAGAAGGGGTGATGTGGAGCTAGAGAAGAGTGGTGAGGACAGTGCAGAGAAGGCCGGTGCCGGGCCAGAGAAGGAATACAGCATGACTGTAGCAGAGGTTGAGAGGCTCAGGGAGGAATTGGAGAGCTTCAAAAGGAAGGTGGAGGAAATCCAGGCTGACAAGGAAACAGCCGAGGGGGCGACACGTGAGAAGGATGCTCAGACTGTTAAATTGAGGGCTGAGTTGGAGGAGCTCCATGCTTTCATATCACAGCTCCAAACTGCAGGCTTGAATGCTCGCTATGGAGGCTGTGCTCACTGGGCCTCCACTGATGAAGATAATCCGGAAAAGGCATCTCTTGCTACTAATGCGAATGGTTTAGAATGGGTTCTAAACTCTGGAGCATCTCAGCATGTTGCGGGCCAATGCTGCGTGTTTGAGTCTTACAATAAGCATCCTCCTTCTCACACGGGCACTATGCAAACTGCTGATGGCACAAAACAGCCTGTCATAGGGGTTGGTACAGTAAAGTGCACTCCGACCATCTCCTTATCCTTAGTTTTGCATGTGCCAGCTTTTCCTGTCAATTTGGTCTCTTTCAGTGCTCTCATTGATCAAATAGACTGTCGTGTGATCCTTGACCAATTCGGTTGCGAGATTCAGGAGCGACAGACGAGACAGGCGGTTGGGACTGGCACCAGGCGTAGGGGGCTTTGGTATATGGACCAGGAGGTGCAGCCGGACTTGGTGTGTACTGCGACCATGGAGGACAAGGAGAAGCAGGCGATGATCCATCACTGTAGGATGGGACATGTATCTTTTGATAAGATGCGCAGAATATTTCCGGATATTATGTGTGGAATAGGCAAGGGCAAGCTGACATGTGATGCTTGTGAATATGCAAAACACACAAGAGCCACATATGTGAGTAAGGGGCTTAGGAGCATATCTCCTTTTATGCTTATTCATTCGGATGTATGGAAGAGCCCTGTTGTGTCAATGCATGGAATGAAGTACCTTGTTACCTTTATCGACTGCTATACTCGTAATACTTGGATTTATTTGATGCGTCACAAGGATGAGGTGTTTAGCTGTTTTCAGAATTTCCATGCCTTGGTGAAGAATCAGTTTAAGGCGCAGGTGCAGGTGATCAGGACTAACAATGGCACAGAATATGTGAACAACACCTTTGGGGTCTTCTTGTCTGACCAAGGGATTCTTCATCAAACTTCTTGTCCGGACACCCCCCCTCAGAATGGAGTGGCAGAAAGGAAGAATCGACATATTCTTGAGGTTGCTCGGTCGTTGATGTTTACCATGAATGTGCCCAAGTTCTTGTGGAGTGAAGCTGTTATGACAGCCACATACCTGATCAACCGGACACCTTCAAGGATACTTGGCATGAAATCTCCGTGTGAATTGCTGCTTGGAGAAAATAAGTTTGTTGTTCCCCCAAAGTTGTTTGGCAGTACCTGCTTTGTTCGTGACCACCGACCTTCTGTTGGGAAGCTAGATCCGCGGGCAGTGAAGTGTGTTTTTCTGGGCTATGCTTCTAGTCAGCAGGGGTACAAATGTTGGTGTCCCTCTGAGAAACGCAGATTTGTAAGTATGGATGTCACCTTCAGGGAATCTGAGCCATTTTATGGTGAGCCCACAGATCTAAGTGTGTTGTTTCAAGGGCTTGACCATTCACACTCTGTGCAGGATGGTCAAGAGGGGGAGAAGGCTGCGTCTCACACTCAGGAGGATTCTGTGGACACCACTGATGATGATGTGCAGGTTCAAGTCCAGTCAATTGAGGGTACAATTCCGGTTGGTACTCTCACTGATAGTGATGTGCAGGTTCAGGTCCAGCCAACAGTGGGTTCCATTCAGATTGGTAATCTCCAGCTCCCTGTTCGAGATCGGTGGCAGCAGACCCCCCTAGTGTACTCTCGACGAGAGCCACAAGTGCCACAAGTGCATGACTCATCTGACACTCGTCTGGTATATTCTCGGCGGCAGCCACAAGTGCAGGGGGAGCAGTCAGTGCAGGGGGAGCATCAAGGCAGTGGTGCAAGCTCATCTGACACAGTGGAACTGCCTATTGCGTTGCGAAAGGGGACACGTGAAGCGGCACAGAAGGCCTTACCACCGGAGGTTTTTGATGATCATGATATTGGAAATTTTGTGTCTTATGAGGCTTTGTCTCCTTCCTATAGAGCGTTTGTTGCCTCTCTTCAAACTGTGTCAATCCCAAAGGATTGGAAGGCTGCAAAGCAAGATCCGAAGTGGCGTGAAGCGATGATAGAAGAGTTGGAAGCACTGAGAAAAAACAAGACGTGGGTGCTAACCACATTGCCGGCAGGAAAGAAAGCAGTGAGTTGTAAGTGGATCTATACGGTGAAGCAGAATCCTGAGGGGAAGGTGGAACGGTATAAGGCCAGATTGGTCGCCAGAGGATATAGTCAAACTTATGGAATTGACTATGACGAGACGTTTGCTCCAGTGGCAAAGATGAACACAGTAAGGATATTGGTTTCCTGTGCTGCAAACTTTGGGTGGAAATTGCATCAATTAGATGTCAAGAATGCCTTCTTGCATGGTGAGTTGCAGGAAGAAGTGTACATGGAGATACCACCAGGTTTTGGTACTTCACAGACCACGGGGAAGGTATGCAAGCTGAAGAAATCCTTGTATGGACTGAAGCAATCACCAAGGGCATGGTTTGATAGGTTCAGACGTGCTGTCCGTGCTATGGGGTATGGTCAATGTAATGGAGACCACACGGTGTTCTACACACACTCACTCTCTGATCGGAAGATCACCATCCTTGCAGTTTATGTGGATGACATTATCATCACTGGAGATGATAAGGAGGAAATAGAGAGATTGAAGGGGTGTCTGAGTAAGGAGTTTGAGGTAAAGGATTTGGGCAACCTAAAATACTTCCTTGGCATTGAAGTGGCTCGGGCAGAGAAGGGAATCTCTATGTGCCAACGGAAATACACCTTGGATCTCTTGAGTGACATGGGCATGATGGGATGTCGTGCAGCCTCTACTCCGATTGAACAAAATCATCAAGTGACAGCAAAATCAGGTGAGCTGGTGAATAAGGAAGATTATCAGAAACTGGTTGGGAGGTTATTGTACTTGTGTCATACAAGGCCTGACATTACGTATGCCGTGGGTGTGGTGAGCAGATACATGCATGAACCAAGGAGTGGGCATCTTGATATTGTGCACAGAATTCTGAGATACTTGAAGGGGACTCCGGGTAAAGGGTTGTGGTTTGCGAAGAGTGGACATCTTGAGGTGGATGGCTATAGTGACTCTGATTGGGCCAGTTGTCAAGATGATAGAAGATCAACTTCTGGCTACTGTGTGTTTGTGGGAGGAAATTTGGTGTCATGTAGAAGCAAGAAACAGACAGTTGTGTCTAGATCAATAGCAGAAGCTAAGTATAGAGCATTATCTCAAGGGTTGTGTGAGATGCTCTGGGTGAAGTACCTACTGAGCGAGCTGAAACTTCTGAGGAAGGGCCCCTTGAAGGTGTGGTGTGACAATCAGTCAGCTATAGCCATTGCTAATAACCCAGTTCAACATGATAGGACAAAGCATGTGGAAATTGATCGCTTCTTCATTAAGGAGAAACTTGATGCTGGGATCATCAGCCTTGGTCATGTCAGCTCTGGGCAGCAGTTTGCAGATTGCTTGACAAAGGGATTGGGAACAAAGGACTGTAACTTGGCATGTGACAAGATGGGAATGATAGATATCTACCACCCATCTTGAGGGGGAGTGTTGGACCGGTATGGGCCCAAGCCCATCAGCCGTGTCACTTAGGGCCCAAGCCCATGAGGAGGAGCTGACCTAGAAGAGGCATCCAGTCCTCCCGTTCCCAGCAAGGCCGCCACACACATTCACACGAGCTGGAGGTACTCCTCTCTTCCCTCCCGATTCTACATTTACACCATTTTGGAAATGATTTTTATGCAGCTATTTAAAGTGGACAGAAATGTGTGCACGAGTTGGCTCATTTTTTTTTTCACTTTAGACCCTTTTGGTACTACATCCGTTCTATTGTATTTCTAACCTCAGACTTTTTAGACCCTTTGTCATACCCTTTTAAGGGTCAATGCTTTATCCATCTGAAGTGCATTTTCTCTTTAAGATATAATTTATAAAAGAAAAAGACAAATCATGAGCACCACTTTGCAGGCCAGGCCTTGAATACGGCTGGGCTGGGCGGGCACTCTGCCACTCAAATGACTAGCCAACCATGACACACTTGATGTTCTTTTTTCAAATTATACATTGCAAGCTGGTTCAATGATTTATTTGAAAGATATTCACTTTGCTTATTTTATGATTTGTATCAATGATCCTCATATTAATTCCAATGAGTTTGGTTTTTGTGCACCCACGGACATTGCACCCCCCGGTGCATCCACGATCAAAAACTTAGCAAGAGATTTAAAAATAATCTGAAACTTTGTTGATGTGATTATGACCAAATGTTTTAGGTGCTTGCAAAATTTGGTGCCGAAATGACATCCAAGGAGTTCTGTACAAAAAGAACAAAGTTTGTGCTGAAAACATGTGAACAGTAATAACTTGGGTGCAGAGCATTGTATTTCGGTTTGTATGGAGATCATTTGATGTTTTTTGGTGACCAAACTTTGCAAGCTCCAAAAACCTTTGCTCATAATCAAATCCACGAAGTTTCAGAATTTTTTGATTTTTTTTCTATGTTTTCGAATTTACGGTTCACTCTATGGGTGCACCGAAGTTGGGTGCAGCCACTACTTTCCCTAATTCCAATTTGTTTCAACCCTATATAGATTTGGCACTGGTGATGTCTCTGATCAGCCAAGCATTCTTCGCATGCATGACATCATGGATGACCTGGAAGAGTTTACAGAAATTCCTGACAATTTTTGTGATCTACCTCATGAGCACTATCCTCTTACTATAACATATCGTAAGTTCTTGATGATGCTTGATGGCACATGCCGGACATCATTTTTCGATGCATTTTATGGTGAAATGAAGTCTAGCTTTGAGAGAGGCCATTCAAGATCTCGTGCACTGCAAACTTTTATTGAATTGAATGAAGTTACCTACGAAAAATTTGCTACTATCTACTGGTCTCGTTTTAATAAAGATCTGACCAAGAAATTTGATGCGTCCACTGTCTTCACTGAAATAGTTTCCCACATTAAGGGCGCATATCCAGCAAGTGGGCCTTATACTGGCAAACTGGGAAGACAAGATTATGTGATGCTCTCAGATAAAAGATTTTCATCTTTGAACAAAGATAAAAGAAATAAAATTTATGATATATTCCTTGAGTATGAGAGTATGAAATGCACCGCCAGGGAGTTTGATTTGTCAGATTTTGTCAGTAGTCTTCACGGTAGTCTTGCATCTGAGGGCTACAATGGAGATATGGTGGATTTTGTTTACATAGATGAGGTACAGGATCTGACCATGACACAAATCGCACTTCTTAAGTATGTCTGCAGGAACATCAAGGAAGGCTTCCTTTTCGCTGGTGACACTGCACAGACTATAGCAAGGGGTATCGATTTCAGGTTTGAAGATATCCGTTCACTCTTGTATACTGCATTCCTCACAGAAACTGAGGCGTTTAATCAAGGACTTAAACATGGGGTGCATCTCTCTGATATGTTCCAATTGTCTCAAAATTTCCGCACACATTGTGGCATCCTCCGTATGGCACAAAGTATCATGAGCCTTCTGTGCTTCTTTTTCCCATCAAGTGTTGACAGGCTTAATCCAGAGACTGGACTTGTATATGGAGAATCTCCTGTGCTGCTGGAGTCTGATAACGATGAAAATGCCATTATGAGTATTTTTGGAGAAAGCAAAAGTAAACATGGTAATCTGCATGGCTTTGGTGCTGAGCAAGTCATATTAGTTCGTGATGATGCTACCAAAAAACAAATCATTGATCTTATTGGTAAACAAGCTCTTGTTTTGATTATTGTTGAATGTAAGGGCCTTGAGTTTCAGGTATGCGTTAATTTTACAAATATTTCTATTGTAGAATGTCTGTTTCAAAATTTGGAGTACTTACTTCAGAGGTACTGTGTAGGATGTGCTGTTGTACAACTTTTTTGGTTCATCGCCTTTAAGAAATAAATGGAGAGTTCTGTACGGCTACATGAAAGACAAAAGATATTATGGCACACTCCAAGGGGATCTCTAACCCAGATTTCGACAGAAGCAAGCATTATCTACTCTGTTCAGAGCTGAAGCAACTCTATGTTGCAATCACACGCACTAGGCAAAGATTGTGGATATGTGAAAATACAGAGGATTACTGTCGACCAATGTTTGAGTACTGGAAGAAGTTGTGTCTTGTAGAAGTTAGATTACTTGATTCTTCCCTCATCCAGGCCATGAAGACAGGGAGCAGCGCTGATGATTGGAGGCTACGGGGAACCAAGGTTAGTGATCTTTACTTGTTTGGTCTGGAAAGCCAATTTTAATTGATCATGCTATGCATTATATTGCCTAGTGAATGTTCTTAATATTGTTAAATCCATGGGGTTTTTGTTTGTCACAATTGTTTTATGCACAAATAATTTTTGTCAGGCGGGTCGTGCAGCGTACCTTACAGTTTTCTATACTTGTCTTTTACCATTGTTATTCCATGTCACAGTTTTTTTTGTAGTTATTCAATGAGGGGCAATTCGAGATGACTACTATGTGTTTCGAAAAGGCTGGCGATGCACATAGAGAGAAGTGGGCATGAGCTGCTGGACTTGTAGCAACTGCTGACCGTGCCATCTCCACAAATTTGGAGTTAGGCAAGGCTTCATTGCAAACAGCATCAGAAATCTACGAGGCCATAGGAATGCATGAGAAAGCTGCTACGTGCTATATCAAATTAGGAGACTACAAAAGAGCAGGTCTGCCAACTCTCCATAATTTCCAAGCTGTATCCATTTGAGATTTCATCGTATATTGGTCTACAAATGACAAGTTGTTCTTAAAGAATTGTCATATAAGTAAATGTCATCAAATCTCAAAATATTATTTTGAAATGATATCCCTACTTAAATTGCAGATATGCTAATTCTTACCTTTCATATGGAGTGTTACCTCACACTCCAGAATGCTTGGTACGACTGAATATTGTGTTCCTTGCATTGCCATAGGTATGGTCTACATGAAAAATTGTGGTACTTCTAGACTTGAGGATGCTGGTGACTGTTTTGCTAGGGCTAAATGCTGGTTGGAGCCCGCTGAAGTGTTCTTCAAAGCTAAATGTTACACCAAGTGTTTCACCATGTGCTCAAAAAGAAAACAATTATTCAATCGGGGTTTGCAGTTTCTGCAACAGTTGGAGGAGGAACATTTGCTTGAGAATTCAAAATCCTTGGAGGTTTCTGCAATTAGATCAGAGTATCTGGATAGTTGTGCTCAACATTATTCTGAGTGTGGTGACATGAAGCGTATGATGCCTTTTGTTAAGGCTTTCAGTTCTATGGATAATGTACATGCATTCTTGAAGACTAGGAATCTTCTTGACGAACTGTTTAGTTTGGTGATGGAAAAGGGTAATTTTGTTGAAGCTGCAGGAATGGCAAGGCATAAAGGAGATGCCTTACTGGAGGTGAAAATGCTTGAGAAGGCAGATTTGTTTGAGGATGCAACGCGGCTTCTCCTCCTTCACATCATTGTAAATTCCTTCTGGTGTTTAAGTAATAAAGGGTGGCCTCCCAAAAGAAATCCAGAGAAGGAACAGTTACTTGCAGAAGCCAAACAGATGGCGAAGAAGGTCTCTGATTGCTTCCATTCCTTTGTTTGCCTGGAAGCTGATGCACTGTCAGATGTGGTTAAGTCTCTTCCCGATTTAACTTGCACTTTGCTTGAGGGCAGAAAATGTGGAAATTTGTTTGTTGAATATATTGCTTCCCGTTCGATCATTGATGTTCATCTTCAGTCTCGAACCTCTGGATACAATTTAGAGATAGGACCAGGATCTGAAGATGAAAATGGTTGTAATGATCTGCTGGCTTCTAACCAGATGTCACCCCAGACTCCTGTTTTATGTCTGGAAACACTGGAAGTCGATCATACTCAAAGTACTATCTCATTTGCGCCATGCTGATGGTCCAGAATTAAATGATTACACAGTTATGTATGAAGATCTTTTCGCCAAGTACTTTGGATTGAGAAAAGATGACGAAGGTGACAGATATGTGGTGCTTAACATGAATGCAAGTTGGCTTTCTAATGCTGGCAGAAGTTCTTTGCAGCAAGATGGCAACAGATGGTTACTGGATGCCCCTCAGTGTCATTCGTGTGCTCAGTATTTCTGGATGAATGAGCTGTCTTCTGTTGGTTTCAGTGTACTTAAGAAGTTGGAGTCATTTGTTCAAATTTCTCCAAAGCCAGAATCTTTGTATACCCTGGTGAGAACTAACGTTATTATAAATGAGATAGAAAAGTTTTTGGAAGAACCACAGTTAAGTATGCCAAAAATGAAGTTAAGAGGCTTCTTTGTTCTCTGCGAGCGTCGCTTCTTTGAGTTATTTTTTCTTGCGTGGAGAGATGGGACAACGAGGAGCCTCTTGCGTATACTTGACTCACCAGCTGCATATAGATTGGTTGCTGATTCTCTTAGTTCACATCTTCGACGAACAGATAAAAATTTGACTCATGGGCATCTTGGGAGAACGACCATGCTTCTACTTCATACAGCACGACTGGATGATGCGCTACTTTCAAGACTACTACATTACCTGGACAACAATTCCAAGTGGGCTGATTTTTATCGATGTTTGAAGAGATTTCTTGATACTGGTGTCGATAGACCCACCTTGATCTTGAACTTTAAGTGTGCTCTTGATTTTACCTTCAGTTATGTGATCAGGACGGATGAACTGGACTATATATCCCCAATATGCTATGTGGGTCTGATGGAGTGCCTTGGTTTCATGGCTTCATCATACCTTCTACAGAAAGGTTGTATATACTGCACAAAGTCTCTGTTGGTCAATATGCTAGAGTGCCGTACCAGCAAGGTTTACCTTGACACCTGCCTGGCATCTAATTCGAGCCTGGATTACGATCTTGATCGTTTGGCAGTCTCATCAGGGCGTTTCATATTTGAGACAATTCTGTTTATGTTGACAGACAAGGATATGCTTTGGGAGTGGGTGCAGAAGATGCCAACTCCTAGTTCATATTCTGCAGTCCTCCTGAGATTAGTGGTCACACTTTATCCACTGATCCTAACTCATGGTCTTGAGTTCAGAAGAATAACTAATGATCTGCAGAATTGCTATGAACTCACAAATATTCTTCAGCGGTGCGGAGTCTTTGAGGATTTACCTTCGGAGTTCTCTGAGAAGATGGTCCGTGTTTTGCAAATAAGGGATCGCACGCCTAGCAACTTCACAAGAGTGCTTGCTGATGCACTGGATACAGTCGGAGATCGTATGGTAGTTATGGCGGGCTCCCACGAATTCCCAGCAGTCTGTCGAAACATAAATGCATATATGATTAGCAAGGAGGATTTGTATGACGTTCCGAAGATAATGGCTCTCCTGCGTCCTGAGGAACCAAGTTCTGTAAAGCAAGAGACTATTGCGAGGAAAGTCTGATGGTAGCAAGTTCCACAATGTTATTTCTGGAAACATTCCTAAGGCTGTACCAGCTAATAAGGTGGAGAGTACAGGTGCAATAGATTTAAGTGATGAGAATACTCCTTTCTGTGATAAATTTGACATGTTTCAAGCCAATAAACAAGGCCAGGTGACGTTAATATGTTGTGATGCTTGTTTTGTTATCTTCCGGTTCTGTCCCAGTGTTGGTAATTCTAAAAGCTAATTTTCTGCAGAAAGATGCAAGGTTCGTTATTCAGCTCCTTAGCAGCGCCGTTCGATGGCTGGAGCAAACAGGCTTTCAAGAAAAGATTGAGGCACAATTGTTGGAAGAGGTCAGGCACATCTGCAGGGAATTCGACAAACGTTCTGCCAGGTAGGCAAGTGTTAAATTAGGGCCAGCTCTACATTTCTTAGTGGTAGTACACATGCCGTATTGCAATTGATAGACAGGTATGAGTGACATCTTGTGAAACATGACCAAGTGATCCCGAATTCTTGTGAAAATTTGCCATTTGCGCAGGATGAAGAAGACGGCTTGTCTGACTGTGGAGGATCTATACTCAACGTGGCAAGATGGTGAGAACAAACTGCAGACGTTCATCAGCTTCCTGCGTTCCACGACTGTGTCCACAAAAGATGACAGAAGGAGTGAAGCCGCAGCCGTCGTCCAGCCGCAGACTGACGGGGCAGACGAGCGAACTGGATGTTCAGACGACGAGGCGGAATCGGCGAAGGAAGAAGCCGCCACACAGAAGGGGGCTCGCAAGAAGAGGAAACCCAAGAAACCCAAAGGCTGTGGCAAGAGGTGAGCTGCTGCTGCTGCATTGGAGAGACTTGTTCAGTACCGTCACTGTAAAACCAGCGTATGGCGAGGGCTTGTTTTGCTTGGATGTTATGCTTTGCTGCCTTGGTGCTGCTGGCCGTGCATTTCGTGTTTTTTCTGGGAAGGATCAGTTGGTCGAGTGTGAAAAAACAGAACTAGGTAGGTTTTGATCACCTGATTTCTCTAAATGAGCCGGCGATAGCACATGCCTGAACCCTGGGAAGTGACCCTCGACGTCTGGCTCGGCATCGACATCGACATCGAGCAACGGCCCCTCCTGGAGTCGTCCCTCCCCAGAGCCGCCAGGGAGAAGGGGTAGACGTGTTCTTCGGAAATGAGGGCGGCACCGAGATGAGCCAATGGAGGTGGCGGCGACTCACAGCAGTGGTTGCTCGGGGGTTTGGCAATGTGAATGTTTTGGGCGACGGCGGCGGCAATAACTGAGGGGGGTAGGTAGAGGAGGAAGAGGGGATCCCGTGACGTCATCGACGTCGGCGAAGATAGCCGGAGTAGGCAGATCAAGGTGGCGGCGGTCCTTTTTTTTAGAGATGGCGGTGGTCCTTTTTGATTTGGAGCGGAGAGAAATGGGGAGGGAGTGTATTTGGTGCACCGGGGCAATTGGTGCTACCGGTGCACCGGACCCCATTGCACATTTTAACATGTTTGAAAAAATTCAAAAGAAAATTAGTGCATTGACACAAAATTAATGTATGTTGTCACAAAAATTCAAATCAAAATTCGAAACATTTCTTGAGATACAAAAATGACAAATTCAACACTGAATACATAACACAAATTGGGCTTCAGATTTGCCCATTAGCACATTGATGTTGAATTTGTTATTTTTGTATCTTGAGCAATGTTTTGAATTTTGATTTGATTTTTTGTGACAACATAAATTGATGTTGTGTCAATACATTAATTTTTTCTTGGATTTTTTCAAAGATTTTAAAATGTGCAACGGGGATCCGGTGCACCGATAGCACCAATTGCCATGGTGCACCAGATACATCCCCGGGGAGGGGGGCGGGGCAGAGTCGCCCTGGCATTGAAAATGCCAGATAGGCCACACGTGAGCCATCAGATCCCACATTAAAACCGAAGTAGGGGCCGCCCAATCATTGTAGCAAAGCCACCTATGGGTAAAAAATTTTGTATACGATTTGCAAAATAAATAAATAATCACAAGGCGTCCAAAACATAAAGAAAAATGTCACAACATTTAAAACATACTCTCTCTCAAAATATAACATATTTTTTTGACACTATTATAGTGTCAAAATGTGTCTTATATTTGTTTTAACACGCTAAAAAATTGTTGCATGATACTACCTTGTATCCAAATATATCGATACAATGGAGTATCATGCAATAATTTTGTAGTGTGTTTGCATCAAATCACATTTGAGCTTGCGAAGTGCCCCAAAATGTGTGCATCATCGAAATCCAAATCCGTAGAATCACCAACTTCCATTTTGGGAGACTGTCGGCCTCGAATCCATCTCATGGCACCCTGTCAGCATCGTAACCTAGGGCTCGTAGCCTTTGGTTTTGGATCAAACTGATGTGTGCGACCTTCATGTGTGGTGAACAGGCTGGTGTTTGGCAAAGTGAAACAAGGATGGAGGGGCAAGTGGAGGAGAAATATCATGGAGAAGGGGGTAAATAGGAAGACCTATAATTTTATTGTTGTTTATTTTGGACGTGATGCCTATATAATGATCATCGTCTTGGATATCGTCATGACTATTCGATTTTCTATCAATTGCCCAACAGTAATTTGTTCACCCACCGTGCGCTATACTCATAAGAGAAGCCACTAGTGAACCCTACGGCCCCCGGGTCTACTTTTCCAAACATATTGCTTTCAGATCTATCTTTTTGCATCTTTGTTTTCAGATCTACAAAACCAAAAACCCAAAAACATATTGCTGCATATTTTATTTGCTCTTTTTATTTTGTGTTCTTGAGAGATTTATCTCTCCTATCTATCACTACCTAATCTATCTTTTTACCGTAGAGAGATTAACAACCTCTCTTTCGCGTCGGGTTGCAAGTATTTGTTGTTTGTGTGCAGGTGTTGCTTATTGGGTGGTGGTGATCCTCCTACTGGTTCGATAACCTTGGTTTCATAACTGAGGGAAATACTTATCGTCGTTGTGCTGCATCATCCCTTCCTCTTTGGGGAAATATCGACGCAGTCTCAAGCCACGTCACTAGTCTTCAGTTGAGAGAGAATAATTCAAAATTTATATTCGTTTTCTATGTTGTGCTGTGACCTACCATGTTTGAAAACTTGCTAATAAAATCATCTCATTTGGCTTGAAACTAGCTCAAGATTGACTCAAGAATGATACAAGCTGAGCACGAGCCATTTTCTATGGTTCGACCTTGAGCTTCGTTTAGTTTGAGCTCGCTCGATTTGAGCCTAGTCGAACTCGCTCGACTCGTTTGCAGCCCTACCACACTGGACGCGGTGCATGGAAGGAGCTTGTCGATTAAACGAAGGATATAGCATAGTACTATGAATGGAAACGCTTGTACACAGCGCGCCGGCCGAACCGTTGTGTCACATGCGCGCGACGTGTTTGACGAGAAGCGATCTTGCGGCCAACGCGCTCGCTTCCCCTGGAGGCCCACCTTATCCCCTCCTGGTTGTCTTCCTCCTCAATTCGTCCCATTCTTCTTTGCATCATCCACCAACACATCTCCACGGCCTGTTCGGAGCTTGCGCGCTCCGGCGTTGCCGGCGAGCCTCTCTGCCATGGATGCTGCACCCTCGAGCTTGACCCCTTCCCCTCCTCTATCTTTACCTCCCCACCTGAACCACTGTTTGCACACTCCTTACCACCGCTGCTACAACGACAACGCTGGAGAGCCTCTCAGCCATGGACGCGGCACCCTCGAGCTTGACCCTTCCCCTCCTCTATCTCTACCTCCCTACAAGAACCACTGTTGCATGCCCTCACCACTGTTGCTGCAACGACCCACCCCTACTACTACTCCAAGCTTCCTTGTCGGGCTTCTGCAGTCGGTGGTGGCGCTGCGAGCGACGACCTTTTTTTGCTTCAACCGAACGAATGCTGTGAAACGAGATGAGGGCAGTGCTACAACCGACAATGTCGGAAGCTACAACTGGCTTTGGTGAAAGCTACAACCAAAGAGAAGAAAGCTACAACCGACCACTGTGCACCGGCAAAAACTGGAATCAGAGGCAAAACAAGTTACAACCACCGATACGGGTGTTGCAACCATTGACAAAAAGATTCAAGCCTACATAGAAAAAGCTTCAACCATCAACAGGGAAAGCTTCAACCAGTCACTGTCAAACTGAAAAGGCTGCAACCATTACTAAAAAAAAGCTTCAACCTTAGGTGAAAAAAGATTCAATCGAAAGATATACATATTTTAAACTGGGCACTGCAAGACGCAAAAATTTGCAACCATTTGCAGAACAAGCTTCGATTGTAGATGAAACAAGCGTCAAGCGGCACTATGGAAAGCTTCAATCTGCGGAAAAACCTTCAACGGGCATGGGAAAAGCTTCAACCGGTGTGAGAAAAAGCTCCAACCGACACGCCAATGGTTTGAGAGGCGACGTTGAGAGCTGCGGCCGGCGGCACCACAGTGCAGCGACAGATGTGCTACGACGGCGGCTGTTAGGTGCTGCAACAACGGAGGGCGTCGACGTTCTTCAAGACGACGTCATTTTTGCTACGAGGGGCGACGGCTTCCTGCAGGACCGACGGCGACGAGGACGGCGACCGCCGACGACGAGGACATCCAGCAACGCTGGGGCGACGGAGGGAGGAAGTCCAAGTGAGGGGGTGGTGGCCGATGGCCGGAGGACGTCCAGGCGTCGGGAGCCAATGCGCGCAGCACATGAAAAGGAAAAATGAGATGGAGGAAATCAATGTGCACAGATCGAATGGCTGGGGCTCACTGCATCGGACGGTTAGGACACGATCGGCCGAACTATTGGGCCGACGCGCCGGCGCCTAGCACTCGCCTACTAGGAAAGTTGGCACTGGATTCTTTTTTTTCTTTTCTTTACCCAAATATAAGGATTTCTACACCGAACATATGACACGGCAGGACAAAATCACCAAACGACACGACACGCTAGTCGCTTTTCTCAACAACAATTCAACATGGCCATTTTCAGTAGTCACTCGATCAAGACGTTGATTGGGCACAGCATACGGTCACTTGAAAACAATCAGAGCAGGAGCTAACCATGGCTGGGGATGGTGACTCATGACAGTAACTTGGCAATCCATCAACGAGCGTGTGTACTGTGCGACAACGAGAGCCACGCGACAGCATCGGCGAAGCACCTCCGGAACGCCGCCATGCCGGCCGGCGGCAGCGACATGCCCACCTCCATGCCTCCTCCGCGTCTCTCCGCCACCGCCATGGCCCCGGTCCTCGCCACCGACACGATCTCCACCTTCGCTGGGGGGCCGAACCCGAAGTCGACGTCGTACACACGGAGCCTCGGCGACCCGGCCACGGACAGCACGCCGCGCGCCCCCGCCTCCTTGACGCGCTCCACCATCGTCTCCCACCCCGGCGACGCCACCGCCTTCTCGATGCCCGCCGCGCACGCCGCGCACGCCGTGAAGAGCCCTTCGGCGCCGGCCGAGGCAAGCTCCCCCTTGGCCGCGGCGCCGATGGCCGGGCCGATGCAGTTGCCCAGGTACGTCGCCGGCACAGGTGGCTTCATCAACTGCCGGTGGTCCACGGGGACGATGAAGTATGTTGGTGATTGGGGATCCGCAGCGCCATCACCGGTCTCTGCTTTGGCTCGGCGGTAACAAGACCAGATGAAGCCTAATGCGGCGACGAGCGTCGAGCACCTTGGCGGCGTCTGGCCACGCCGCGCGGCCTCGCCGGCGACGGCGTCCTTGACGCCCTGCAGCTGCTCGCTGGACAGGGTGAACGTGGCGAGGAGCTGGTCCGGTTCCATCTTGACGAACTCGATCTCGTCGGTGCTCGGCAGGTTGTTCATGTAGTGGTTGTAGAGGCCTGGCGGCTCGGCGATGAGCGTCCGGTCGATGACAGGAGCAGGCGGGAGCGGCTTGTCCGGTCCGGCGCAGGCGGCCGCCCAGGTGTGGAGGAAGCTGGTTGAGCCCACGCCGTCACAGGCTGCATGGTGCACGGTGACGCCGAGCGCGAGGTCGCCGCGGGGCAGCAGCAGGGTGGCCTGCACGGAGAGAAGCGCAGCGCCTCCGTCTGCGTGGGTATGCTGGAGGCGCGGGACGAGCTGGGCGAGCTCAGCAACCTGCCTGGGGTGATGGTCGGATGCGAGGTCGCTGAGCTCGGCGTCGTACTCGGCGAGTGTGAAGGTGACGCTGTCCCCGGGCTCGTAGGAGATGTCAGGGCGGCCGGTGGCGGTGGTCGCGCGGAGGCGGCCGGCGAGCGGGCAGAAGGCGCGGAGAGCCGTGGAGAGCGAGGCCTTGAGGCTGGAGACGACGAGGTCGGCATGGTGGGCGCCGATGTGGTAGAAGAAGATGCGCTCGACGGGCGGGGAATGGATCCATTGCAGGTCGAGGAAGGTGAGAGGGAAGGAGGACGGCGGCAGCGGCGGGCCGGACGGCGTGACGACGGCGGTGTCGATGACGCGGAGGCGGGAGGAGGACGAGTCACATGCCATTGCTGGGGATCGATGGAGGAGTCGACTCTCTTCGACGAAGATGATACGTGGAAGGAAATTCAATCATTTAACTTTGCGTTTGTGGAGATGAAGATGGATGTCTGACATGACATGTGCGGCCGGGTTCGGTTCCTCCGCGGTCCTAGGATATTTTCGTAGTAGTACGAGGCATGCCGTACAAAGTCTCTATCAATATCACCCATCCGTTGCAATCTCACAGCTCTCATTTTCCCCACTTATTTTTTTTTTGCGAGGGCACTTAATTTTCTCTTAATAATTGAAACGAACATCTACTCCGGTGGAAAATCTATCCAGTTACTAAGCTCCCAGGAAATAGAGCCCTGGGAGAGCACGAGTGTTTTTTTTTCTAAGTGGATCCTGTTTGTAAGAGCATCTCCAGCCGCGCCCCCAACAGGCCCTCAGGCCACTTTTTAATCGCCGGCGCCGACCCCCCCCCCCCCAATCGCCCTCCCAGGACGCCGATTTTCGCCGGTTGGGCCCTTTTTTTGGGCCGGCGATCCCAGGCCAAACCCAGCGCGCTTGGGGTCACTTGGGGGCTCCGCCGGAAGGAAAAGCGGCGTGTGGGACATCACTGTCAGGCGAGATTCGCCCTTTTCATCACCAGACTCGCCCCTCGCGCCTCGCCACCACGTCGACTCCGGTGCCGCCCGCCTGCCCACCGCCGCTACGCCGCCGCTAGAAAAGATCATTTCCCCGCCGGATTCGCTTCAGCCTCCATCCCATCCATCCCCGCTCTCCGACGGCCACCACGCAGGCGGGGCACCGGCGGCTGCCCGCCCACCATGCCCGCAAGGCGTTCGGCGATTTGCCTGTTCGGCCATGGACTTGGACGACGAGGAGGCGTTCGCGGCTCTGTTGGAGGAGGAAGCCGATGCCAACACCGCCGACGAGGAACACCTCATGATCCTCGCCGCGCTGGCCGGCCTGTTCGCGAACAATGCCAAGCCTCGGCTGTAACAACCCAAAAATTTTAATTTGGTTTTTTGCCAAAAATTCCTTATTGGTTTTGGAGGAGGTTATCTGAATTTTTCTTTTTCCAAAAAGAATCTCCTTCTAAAAACTTTTGATGACAATTCTTTTTGAGACTTTTCTCAACTTTGATTCTGGTCTTGAGGGTTTTTAATCTTGTGTTATTTCAACACAAATATTCTTGGGATTTTTTTTGCCTTTTCTTTTATTAAAAAGGGATTTCTTTAATTATGGGATTTATCCTTTTCTATTCAAAAGAATTCCTATTCCACTCTCTTGCCATAACCCATATTGAAAATTTTCCTCCAAAAACTCCCCTCCCTACTTTGGATCAAGTCAAGCAACCAATTCCAGCAGGTTTCAACCTCTTTTTGATTTTTATTCTATTTAATTCTTTCTCAAATCATTTCCTGTCATTTTCCTGGACTCTTTTGATTTACAAAGGAAGTACCAGATTTATTTGAGCTTTGACCCCAAGAAAATTTCCCCAGCTTCTCTTTAGTACCCACTACCAATATCACCAAAAATCTGCTGGTCCATAGTTCAAAATTTTCAAATTCTGTTCGCTGCAAGTTTGGACCAGATTTGCAAATTTTGATGGAATTCATCTTTTCTTTCTTCCAAAAATTCTGACAAAAATCAGGGAGCCTCTAGATGCATCAAGAGACCTCCTCACCAAGTTTCAGCTCCAGAAAAATTTTCCACTTGCCAAAATCATTTCGTCGAACAGATTCAGTGCACTGTTCATTCGATTCAGAAAAGTTCAGAGGAGGCAGTGTCGCGTTCGTCAGGCGGCAGCGATGATCTCGCCAGTAGCTGCCTTGGCGCCTTCCTCCCTGTTGCTCCTTCTTATCCTGATCGCCGCACGGTTCCTTGGCCGGTTGCGGGCGTCGGTGGCGTCCCGTCGCGTCAACTCCGGCGGCTTCCGCGGCGGCAGAACCGCCCGTTGCGGCCGTCAGAAGCCAGCGTCGCAGAACGCCGTGCTCCGCACCGCCCAAACCACCAGCGGCCTACGCGTGTCCAGCTCCTCGCCAGAGAACGCTGCAGGGACGAGGCCGTGGCCTGAGAGGCGCAGAGTGCGCTCTCTGCCGCCGACGAGCCCGTACGCCCCGTTCCGTCGAGGTCTCGGGTGTAAGCCAAATTGGACCTGGTTATTCCTTCGAATGGAACTAGCAGACCAATCCGATGATGCCCAGTCGCCTAATCCCTCTGTCCATCCCCTGCCTCGCCGTAATTTCTCGCCGTCGTTATCCCGTTCTCGGGCACCCTCCTCGATCCGGCTATAAATAGAGGCCCCGAGCTCTCCAACCACTCCATAACCTCTCCTCCACTCCTCAGAGCCTCGCCACACTCACCAGAGGGCCTCGGGAGAGTCTTCTTCTCCGACTCCGGCCGCCCCGATCCGCTTCAGGCTCCGGCTCGATTCACCCTGGTGAGTGCGTCCCCGCCGCCCAAACTTTGCCAGTAGCCTTCTTTTCCACTGCCCGTTCTAACCCATGCATCAATTCGAGGTCAGAAGCTCTCTCCGGTGAGATCCACCACCGCCCAACGCCGTCGTCCGCCGGAGAGGAAGAGGCCGTCGCTGCGGTGCCTCCCGTCGACTCCTTCCACTTCTCCCCGACGCGGAACACCTCCCTGAGCACGCCGGTACTCCTCTCCCTCTCTGTCTCGCAGCAGTTCGTCGCCGGCGATCGCCGCAAGTTTCTGGCGCCGGCGAGCCTCTTTTGAACCTGACATGCGGGACCCCCTTGTCAGCCTCTATTGGTTATATTCGAACCGTTTTCTGAAAGCGCCTTCGAGCAAAATACGTTTTCTTCTGGAGTTGGCGTATTTCAGCCGAAGCGTTTTCTGTTTTATTCAGTTTGCCCCCTGGACTGTTTTCTGTTTATAACAGATTAGTCGCTGGTTTTAAAACCTTAATAACTTTTAAACAAAAGATGATTTTGAGTTGATTCTTTTTCTGTCTAGTTTTTTGTCATATTTATTTGAAAAATATTTGGAACAACTTTTATACGCGCACGGTATTTACGTTAGTATTCGTATATGTGTATATCGTAGATACCGAAGAAGGAGACGGTGCCGTCAACTTCGCCGAGTTAGACTCCGACTACTCGGAACCAGGCAAGCATGTTTGAACCTTTGATATGACGAGTGTTTTGCATGTTTGCTTGCATGGTGTTTTTTTTTCATGACATGTTTATGGAAGCATCTGATGAATGTTGTTATTCATAAATGATGGGTGGCAAGTGAGCCACAAAACTTGATGAGATATGAGACAACCTAGTCATGTTGTGGCATGATAGGTTGTACGCCGGTATTGTTGGAGCATGCCGGTATTAACAAAGAAAACTGTTTAACTCCAGTGTTGACATGGATCGAGTCTTGTCCAGGGTCACCTTCTTTTCGTGCTGCCACATGTTTTCTGCAAAGAATACGGTTTAGTAAGTTGCAAACCTCTTTCCATGTACACACCAAATAGAGGGGCCGTGATGAAGGTACCATGGCCATGGATTAAAGCCAGTCATCCGGTCAGGGGGTATGGGTGTTTCCGGTTGGACCGAGAGGGGGGCACCCCTTAGAGCGCGCGATATAAATTTGATCCCATGCTATTCGAGGTAGTGGCCTCCCCGTCTTAAAGTTTTTCTTGAATGTTGCCTAGGGTGATTCCTGGCATCGGGATGTAAAACGGGTGTGTACTGGTCAGATGTGTTTTCTTCTAAAATACTGTAGACGGAACTAGTCCTTTGTGACTACTGAAATCCGTTGACTGTGGGTAAAGAGTACAACCTCTGCAGAGTCAAAACTATTCGAGTAGCCGTGTCCACGGTCAAGGACGTTGGTTGACAGGTCAAGTGTCGGTCTCAGTGTCAGTCTCTGGAGAACTAATATGTTAAACAACAGAAGTAAATTTGGCTGAATGTTATTCCTGTGGATGGACTAACCTGTTTATTATTGTGATATGCCGGGTATTCCTTGGGATGGTGTTACCTCCTGGATTACTCGTATTTTGAATGTTACTGATATAAGCCCTTTATGTGGCGTCGCTTCAGACGCCCGACTGTGGCACTGCTGTATTTACTTTTCAATATAAGCCCTTTATGTGATGTCGCTCAGACGTCCGACTGTGGCATGCTTGTCATTTACTTTTAATATAAGCCCTTTATGTGATGTCGCTCAGACGTCCGACTGTGGCATGCTTGTCATTTACTTTTGATATAAGCCCTTTATGTGATGTCGCTCAGACGTCCGACTGTGGCATGCTTGTCATTTACTTTTGATATAAGCCCTTTATGTGATGTCGCTCAGACGTCCGACTGTGGCATGCTTGTCATTTAATTTTCGATATAAGCCCTTTATGTGATGTCGCTCAGACGTCCAACTGTGGCATGCTTGTCATTTACTTTTTATATAAGCCCTTTATGTGATGTCGCTCAGACGTCCGACTTTGGCATTCCTGTTATTTAAATTTTGACATAAGCCCTTTATGTGATGTCGCTCCGACGCCCGACTGAGGCATGTCTTTTATTCCTTACCTTTCGAGGCGTCGCTTCAGACACCCGATCGGTCTTCTTCTATTTTATTGGGATTTCGGGAGGACTACCGCCCGACTTCCTTTCCTTTTCTTGCTGTGCAAATTTAAATGACTGTGTGTGTATTACTAATCCTGCGCATGTGCATCATGTTTGCATTTGTTATATCTTATGTCCAAACTGTTTGCGAGTACATTCAAAGTACTCACTGGCTTGTCCCTGGCTATTGTTTTGGCCAGATGTTGACGAAGGCGATCTTATGGATGAAGAGTTCGATAGCGAGTCCGACGCCTAGAGGAGTCCCAGTCAGTCTCTTGCGATTCTGGAGTTGCCACTTGTATTATATATGCTTCCGCTACCCAAAATAAATCATCAAGCCTCACCCCGACGCTTGATGAGCTGTAAGATATGAGAGTTATGTCACCCACTCCACTGTGACATACCCACCACTCTTTTTATTTTACGAGTCAGTAGTTATGCCACCACATCCATTGTGACATATCCGCCTTTATGTGTAATATTGGCGAGCTTGTAATAAATTGTTGAGCAGCCTCAGCTCAACCCTGTAAAATATTAAGTACTACTGGATTTCTGTATCAAGGATTTGTCTACCAGTAAGAAGGATTTTCTGTACTGGCCGGACTGTTAGGGCGGTTTTTCAATAAATGTTTTGTTGGAAAACCGGCCCTGACATCGGCGAGGTGGCTCGGCGCCGGGCTACCACAAGAGCAAACAGAGGCATCGAATGGAGGGCTATTGCATGCTCTATGCCGACTACTTCGCCGACGCTCCTCTGCACGGTGAGAAAGTATTTTGGCGCCGTTATCGGATGGGCCGGAAGCTCTTCCTCAGGATTGTGAATGTCATCCGGGAGTTCGACAGCTATTTCATTTGCAAGAAGGATTGCACCGGCACAGTTGGATTCTCCTCACTCTAGAAGTGAACCACAGCTATGAGGATACTTGCATACGGAGCTCCTGGTGATATACAGGAAGACTATGGACGCATGGCCGAGTCCACCACCATTGAGTATTTGTACAAGGTCTTCAGGGCAGTGGTGGCAGTGTTTGGACCACAGTATTTGCGATCACCCAATGCTGAAGACACTTCTCAGATCCTAGCACAGAATGCAGTAAGAGGATATCCTGGGATGCTTGGAAGCATCGACTGCATGCATTGGGCATGGAAAAACTGCCAATTTGCTTGGCAGGGGATGTACAAAGGCACCAAAGGAGGTTGCAGTGTGGTACATGAGGCAGTAGCCACACATGACCTATGGATTTGGCACTCCTTCTTTGGTATGCCAGGAACTCACAATGACATCAACGTATTGCAGTGCTCGAATGTCTTCGCCAAGCTTGTTGAAGGTCATGCTCCTCCGGTGAACTTTGAGGTCAATGGGCGCCACTACAACAAGGGGTACTATCTAGCAGATGGTATCTATCCGAGATGGTCCACATTTGTGAAGACTATCTCAAAACATGTGGCGCCAAAGAAGTCACACTTTGCTAAGTGTCAGGAGGCTTGCAGGAAAGATGTCGAGCGAGCATTTTGTGTGCTCCAATCTCGATTTGCTGTTGTCCGGTACCCTGCTCTGACCTGGTCGAAATCGCAGATGTGGGAGGTCATGAATTGTTGTGTCATCTTGCACAACATGTTCATTGAGAGCGAGCGGGAAGAGCCAGTGTTTGACACTGAACCATATTTCAGGCAGGGACCTCTTGCAGTTGTTGATCACCAGGTACCGGCAACATGGGCTGCCTTCCTCAATATGCGCCAGGAGATCCGAGACCCACATGTGCATCAACAATCGCAGGACGATCTGGTGGAGCACCTATGGAGGCTCAAGGGAAACGCCTAGTTCAATTTTTTTTAATTTACGTTGGAATTATGAGCTTGATTCGTTGAACTATTTGATATGTATTAATTTCTGTGATGAACTTTGGCATAAAAATTAGTTTCTGTTGAATTTATGCCGAAAGAGCGCCGGATTTGGGCCGTACTTGGGCCGAATCTTTGACGAAACTGGGCCGAAATCGCCGGCTTGGGGGCAACCTTGGGGCGGCGGCTGGGAACCCGAGCCCCCCAAGCCGATTATAGCACTGGTTGGCCCCCACGCGACGCTATTTCGGGCCCCTTGTGTCGGTGTCAAATCCGACATATCTCGTGGTAGGGGTCCTAAGCTAGGCGTCTTGGAGCGATGGTAACATGGACATGGGATTTTACCCAGGTTCGGGCTCTCTCAAGGAGATAAGACCCTACGTCCTGCTTTTGATTGTATTGATATGGGGATAGTACATAGTACAGGTATGTACCACGAGATTGTTGTAATGAATATCAGATTGTCTATTGACTAGCCTGGCCTCGGTTTATATAATGCACCGTAGGCCTAGTGTTTAGAGGAGTCCTTGTCTTGTGCGCCAAGTCTTGTGGAATCTCCCTTGTATGCATCATGGGCTGCCTGAAGTGGCCCATTAGTGAATTACCCTGGGGGTCCTCAGCCTGACCCACTGGTCGGGAGACGACGTGGTGAGTACCCCCTAGTCCAGGACACCGTCAGTAGCCCCCTGAACTGGTCTTCAAGTTGGGGACGCTCCTCGGTTCTTCAAAACAGTTCTTTGTCTTCGGTCGTCGGTCTTGAAAACTGGTTCAACAAATCTTCCCATGTCCGATCTTGAGGATCACCGAGCTGAATCCGAAGAGTTCACACGTCGGGCATCCGAGGATCCCTTTAAGTTTTTGGCCTTTATCGATGCCTTGTTATTTTTTACGCCACACTTCGGGTCTGAAGTGTCTCCCGTGCGGCGGTGTCCTCTTGCGTCCAAGCTCCAACGTCGGACCACATTCGAGGTGTCTTTTTTGCATCCGAGCTCCAACGTCGGACTGTGTCCGAGCTCCAACGCCGAATTATATCCGAGGTAACTTTTTGCAGCCGAGCTCCAATGCCGGTATGCATCCGAGGTGTCATAGATTACCTCGGTCTTGAAAAGGTTGAAGGAGTTCAACTGAGCTTAATGCCAAAAATGCCCTTTATGGAGCCAGCCACTTGCATCCAAGCTTTATGCCGGACTGCTTCCAAGGTGGTGCACCACCTTGGTCTCGGGCTGTTTTTTGGGGGATTTATTTACAATCGCCGCAATTTATTTACTACCGAGATGTATAGCCAGTAGCCCTCAAGGTGTGTGTCGGTCTAAAACTCGAGATGCACCCGAAGGAAATAGTAAAACTACAGATCCCAGTAGCCCCTGAGACTTAGGTCGATTTGTGAAATCGGCCTGAGGATCAAGTCCTTGCTCGGCAGCATACTTAGGAACAGAAACGTGGTGTGCCATAGTTTCCGAGACCCAGGTTGGGTGTGGCCGACCAACCCGAGGATAAAATCTCCTTGGAAACCGTATTGCACTTTGATTTTGTTGCATTGAATAGGTAATGCAGTAGCCCCCGAGCCTTAATTTGGGCACGGGTGGTTGAATTAAGGATCGATATTTGTTTGACACAAACTTTGTTACGTTCGACACAATTTATGTATAATGATTCTATGTATCCAAGTAATTTACATCATTAATGCTCGGATCCGCATTGTACAAGACTTTGTTGACCGGCCATCAGCTTCAACCTCCTCGGCCAGTAGCCGAGGAGTGTGTGTCCTACTTTATAAAGCCTTTAGAAGGGCAAAGATTTACGGCAAACAAGGCAATCCGGCCATACGGTTTTATAAACAAAGGTACATGGAGAGATATGTTATATTACTACTTAACGTAAGAAACATCTTCTGGGAAAAATAGTTCATTTATAAGTTCCTTTTCCCAGGATATCATGTTGACCATGATCGTGAAACCTCAACTCCGATCAATGTGGGAGGAAAATATTGAGGATTTAGTTCGGCGAATGTTCCCGAACCTTGTGGTCTTTAATGAACCAAAATTTTCACTTCCGTCGTTGCCGACCAATTATATTCTAAAGATGGCTAGCTTTTGGCTTCACCTAGTCTAAGGTACTAACCCGGATGACCCGGAAGTAGCAATCACAGAGGTGCTCCCTTTACCCCCTAGCCGAACAATCGGGAACGTAGGGGGTAAACACAGGAGCCACGCAACCCAGCTTTGCCAAAATCTTAAGTCAAATTGATGCATATTTATGGCTTTATAACGATGATTACAGAAGGTAGCACTCGCATATTGAATACAAATGCTTTAATGCTATATGCTATTTTGACTCCTTTGTGACCGTTTATCATTTGAGAGTGGCCCATCGTCGGCTTCTACCCCTTTGTAGATGCTACGCAGGGTGTTTCCGCAGTAATAAGACAACCCTTAGCCGACGTCTCGGTGCCCAGAGGCGGTTGTGTTAGCGGAAACGAGGCAATCAGATATCTAGGCTTTATAACTTTCACTTAGTCATAGGAGCTTAAAGTTTGGGAGGTCAGTTACTAGCCCCCTGTTAGTGTTCGGCGTCAGTAGAGGTCAAGCTATTAACACTCCGGCCAAATTTATAAAAGGCCCATAGGGTAACCTCTATTGGTCTATAGTTTGATAGAGTCATTGGATCGCTGACCAGTTTGCGCTCATTGTGACAGTCAGCTTTTGGCTTTCTCCACTGAGGTACTTGACCGGTTAAATCGGAAGTACAATCGTAGTGGTTCTCCCTTTGCACACCTAGCCGAACAAAGCGGAATGTAGGAGGCAATCACAGGAGCAGGGAAACCCAACTATTGACCGAAGACACAATTCGAAACTCATGCATATAAAGCAATATCCATGAACGTTTTGCCGAGGACTGCTCGGAGTACCTTGTCTTTTGGTGGGTTCGGTGCTAACTGCAGACATCCTTTAACATTGCCGATGCGTGAAATGCATCTGGCGTTGCACTGCGACAGTTATGCTCGGAAAAACAAAAAAAACTTATGCAAAAAACTTTATGTTTAGATAAAAGAAAATTGTGCCAATCTGAAATTGGTCTAAAATTTAATTTATGCTTCAGTCGTGCTTTACCATGATACATCCGATCTCCGGACTTCAAGCGGGCCAGTCTTTGGCTTCAACCTCCATATCCCGAAGGCGGAGTGTTTCTCCGAGGCCTGTTTAGCGAACTAAACTCGAGCGGCTTTAGAGAGAAACCAGGCTACCCGACTATTGACCAAACACTCGCGTCGGAAAAAGGGGTAGTAGAAAAAGACTTTGCAACGACCAAGAAGAAAACAACATTTATTATAAAACGGCTCATATAAATTTAAGAGCCCCCAGTTAACACGGGAAAAGGAAGTGTTTTTAACAAACAAACTTTTTTATTTAACACAAATATAATGCTTGGTCGAATCCGAACAAAATTTTTAAAAATTAAAAATTTGAGCATGAAAGCGACTTAGCTGGTTAATGTGCTCGGCATTGATGACGCAGTCCGAACTTGAGGTAGGATGCATGAGCCCATTGATCTCTGAAAAATTCGGTATGGTGCGTCGTCCTCGGCTTGGCCGAGGTCCCAGCCCCCAAGCCGGTTCCAAGGTGTCCAAGCGAGGAGCCCGGTTTGACGAAGTGATGACACAACATTGCCGACGTGGTGGGCGCAACCCCCGTTCTAGCCAAGGGGATGCCACAGCTCGGTAAGGTGACGTCGGAGCCCCAAGAGTAGGTTGGTGAAGTGATGGCGAAGCCCCCCATCTAGCCGAGGTGAGGTCGGCAGTGTAACGCCGACCTAATGAAGTGACGACGCGGGTATGCCGACACTGGGCAGCGCACCAAGGTGACGACACAGTTCGGTCGACGGAGGCGAGGCGACGACGTGGGCGCGCCGAGATAACTGCGTTACACAGTCGAAGTCAATTACCTGCGCACATAATATAGTGCAAGCCAAAAGTAATAACAAATAATGATAATATAATTCTTCTACTTAATTAACTTAAGCGAAGTATATAATTAAGAAAATAAGGCCTGAGCGTCGAGGTCGGTCCGGCGGAGTGGCACGCTGAGATGTTGATGCCGGTCAGTCTATGCGGGGTGATAACGTAGGCAGAGCATGATCCAAACTCGTTGTATGTGGCTGTCGATCTGTCGTGATGACAGAGTAGCTAATCAGCGCGGCTCTGTGTCGGAATGACAACGTCTATACCGCGACGTCCGCACATATGAACCTGCGTACAAAAAGTGCACATCGAAAGCAAATAATTTCTTGAACGCACTAAGTTATTGTAGGATAAAGAAATCTAGAACAATTGCACCTGATTCGGATGTAGCCATGGGAGTAAAAGAACTGTCCCAAAGTGTGTTGTAGCTTAATGTGAGAGGTAGCTAGGAAAGCTAGCACGTTGCATCGATCAAACCTCGATGGATGTGCACAACTAATAATAATACTAGCCAGTTGTATCACGGTTGGGAGCAGGTGGTGGGTGCACGATTGTTCTTGCGTGAACGGCGACGTCATCGGCTTTAACAAAAACAACGGATGCAGAGAGGTTTGTCCGATCGCCGTGTCACTCGAAGCGGCGCTTGGGACCTGATCCGTATTGATTTGACTTCTCACAGGGACCACGCCGACTTGATATCTTGCGAAGTAGAGAAGGCAAAGGGCGGCTGCTAACTTCAGCCTGACGCACGCGTACCTAGAGGCTGCCTAGGTCTTCCGATAACCTCCTCTGATCGCTTTTCGTCGGGCTGTGCGCAATGATCAAATCGCGCCGCCGCCGCTGAAATATGAAGCGATCTGCAACCAACAAAATAGCACAAGGCAATAGATGCAATTCACAAATAATCTTATTATTCCGTACGAACTAACTGAAAAAATATGACCTGATCATCCATCGATCCACGATGATCGCCCAACAGGCTCTCAATGAAAGCACCAATGTCGGTGTCAAATCCGACATATCTCGTGGTAGGGGTCCTAAGCTAGGCGTCTTGGAGCGATGGTAACATGGACACGGGATTTTACCCAGGTTCGCGCTCTCTCAAGGAGATAATACCCTACGTCCTGCTTTTGATTGTATTGATATGGGGATAGTACATAGTACATGTATCTATCACGAGATTGTTGTAATGAATATCAGATTGTCTATTGACTAGCCTGGCCTCGGTTTATATAATGCATCGTAGGCCTAGGGTTTAGAGGAGTCCTTGTCTTGTGCGCCAAGTCTTGTGGAATCTCCCTTGTATGCATCATGGGATGCCCGAAGTGGCCCATTAGTGAATTACCCTGGGGTCCTCGGCCCGACCCACTAGTCGGGAGACTACGTGGTGAGTACCCCCTAGTCCAGGACACCGTCACCTTGGGGGCTGAATGGCTGGAGATGCTCAAAGAGAAAGATCGCTCGCAACCGACGTCCCTCTGAAGCCTTATAACCCAGCCCGTCTGTTTTAAAACTAAAATAAAATAAACAACCCGTCTGTCCTCAAACACCCCCGCCGTTGTCATCTCGCGTTTCTCCACCTCTCCCTCCTCCGTGCCTGACCCCCGCCTCTTCTGCCCCTGTCACTCTCCACGCCTCCACTTCCTAGATTCGTGCATGGGCTGCTGCCAGCGATGGAGCTCAGGGAGGTGATGCGGCGCTTTAGTTGGGAACGATGCCCGGATGGGCATCCCCTTGCTGGCGGTAGCCTTCTGCTGAAAGGATTTGTCAGTGATGAAGGTGTTGGGGAACGTTGCATGGCAAACAAAAAATTTCCTACGCACACACAAGATCTATCCATGGAGATAAGCATCTACGAGAGGAGAGATCGGATCCACGTACCCTTGTAAATCGCTAAGCGGGAAGCGTTAAGAAACGCGGTTGATGTAGTCGAACATCTTCGCGATCCAAATCGCAAGCCGTCCCACGATCCAATCACGATCTAGCGCCGAAAGGACGGCACCTCCGCGTTCAGCACACGTACAGCTCGATGACGATCTCCGCCTCCTTGATCCAGCAAGAGAGGGCGGAGAGGTAGAGGAGTTCTCCGGCAGCATAACAGCGTGGTGGCGGTGGTGGTGAACTAATCCGGCAGGGCTTCGCCGAGCTCTACCGAACTAATCTAGACGAGAAGGACGATCTAGGGAGAGAGAGGGGCGCCAAGGGCTTCGTGTGTCCTCTTGGGGCACCCCCTCCCCTCTATATATAGGTGGAGGGGCGTGGAGATAAGCCCCTCCAAGCCCTAAGGCGCAGCCAAGGGGGAGGAGTTGGACTCCTAGTCCAATTCCCTCCCTTTCCATAAACAGGTGGACTTTCCACCTCTCCCAAGCCACATGGGCCTTGAGGGACTTGTGCGCCTGGCCCAATAAGGCCAGGGCGCCTCCCCTCAGCCCATGCAAACCCTTGGGACGTGGTGGAACCCTTGGTGGACTTCCGGACTCCTCCGGAAGTTTTCGGAACCTTCTAGAAGCTTCCCGGTACAATACCAGAAAAACCCGAAACTTTTTCGGTAGCCAAAATATGACTTCCCATATATAAATCTTTACCTCCGGACCATTCCGGAACTCCTCGTGACGCCCGGGATCTCATCCGGGACTCTGAACAACCTTCGGTCACCAACATACATAACTCAACAATACCGAAACGTCACCGAACGTTAAGTGTGCAGACCCTACGGGTTCGAGAACTATGTAGACATGACCGAGACACCTATATGGCCAATAACCAATAGCGGGACCTGGATGCCCATATTGGTTCCTACATATTCCATGAAGATCTTTATCGGTTGAACCTCTATGTCAAGGATTCAGTTAATCCCGTATGCAGTTCCCTTTGTTCATCGGTATGTTACTTGCCCAAGATTCGATCGTCGATATCTCTATACCTAGTTCAATCTCGTTCCCGGCAAGTTTCTTTACTCGTTCCGTAATACAAGATCTTGTGGATAACTCTTTAGTCACTTTGCTTGCAAGGCTCATTGTGATGTTGTATTACCGAGTGGGCCCTAAGATACCTCTCCGTCACACGGAGTAACAAATCCTAGTCTTGATCCATGTCAACTCAACAGACACCCTCGAAGATACCTGTAGAGCACCTTTATAGTCACCCAGTTACATTGCGACGTTTGATACACACAAGGTACTCCTCCGGTGTCAGTGAGTTACATGATCTCATGGTCATAGGAACAGATACTTGACATGCAGAAAATTATAGCAATAAACTGACATGATCTTATGCTATGTTCATAGTTTGGGTCTTGTCCATCACATCATTCTCCTAATGATGTGATACCGTTATCAAATGACATCTCATGTCCATGTTTAGGAAACCTCGATCATCTTTGATCAACGAGCTAGTCTACTAGAGGCATACTAGGAACACAGTGTTCTCTATTTACCCACACATGTATTTGAGTTTCCAATCAATACAATTATAGCATGGATAATAAACGATTATCATGAACAAGGAAATATAATAATAACCATTTTATTATTTCCTCTAGGGCATATTTCCAACAGTCTCCCACTTGCACTAGAGTCAATAATCTAGCTCACATCACTATGTGATTTACATTGTAATGAATCTAACACCCATATAGTTCTGGTGCTGATCATGTTTAGCCCGTGGAAGAGGTTTAGTCAACGGGTCTGCGACATTCAGATCCGTGTGCACTTTGCAAATCTCTATGTCATACTATAGATGCTGCTACCACGCTCCACTTTGAGCTATTCCAAATGACTGCTCCACTATACGTACCCGGATTGCTACTCAGAGTCATCCGGATAGGTGTCAAAGCTTGCATCGACGTAACCCTTTACTACAAACTCTTTATCACCTCCATAATTGAGAAACATTTCCTTAGTCCTCTAGTTACTAAGGATAATTTTGACCGCTGTCCAGTGATCCACTCCTGGATCACTCTTGTACCCCCTTGCCAGACACGTGGCAAGGCACACACTAGGTGCGGTACACAGCATGGCATACCGTATAGAGCCTATGGCTAAGGCATAGGGGATGACCTTCGTCCTTTCTCTTTCTTCTGCCGTGGTCAAGTTTTGAGTCTTACTCAAATTCATACTTTACAATACAGCCAAGAACACCTTCTTTGACTTATCTATTTTGAACTCCTTGAAAATCTTGTCAAGGTATGTATTCATTGAAAGTTTTATCAAGCGTCTTGATCTATCTCAATAGATCTTGATGCCCGATGTTTAAGTAGCTTTATTCCAGGTCTTCCTTTGAAAAACTCCTTTCAAACAACCCTTTATGCTTTCCAGAAATTCTCCATTATTTCCGATCAACAATATGTCATCCACATATACTTATCAGAAATTCTATAGTGCTCCCACTCACTTTCTTGTAAATACAAGTTTCTTATAAACTTTGTATAAACCCAAAAGCTTTGATCTCCTCATCAAAGCGTATATTCCAACTACGAGATGCTTGCTCCAGTCCATAGAAGGATTGCTGGAGCTTGCATACCTTTTAGCATCCTTAGGATTGACAAAAAAAACTTCCGGTTATATCACATAGAACCTTTCCTCAAGGAAACCATTGAGGAACCGATGTTTTGACATCCATCTACCAGATTTCATAATCGAAAAATGCAGCAATTGCTATCATAATTCCAACAGACTTCAACATCGCTACGGGTGAGAAAGTCTCATCGTAGTCAACTCCTTGAACTTGTCAGAAACTTCTTTGCGACAAGTCGAGCTTTATAAATGGTGACATTTACCATCAGCGTGTGTCTTCTTCTTAAAGGTCCATTTGTACTTAACGGACTGCCGTTCATCGGGCAAGTCTACCAAAGTCCATACTTGGTTTTCATACATGGATCCTTTCTCGGATTTCATGGCTCCTAGCCATTTGTTGGAATCCGGGCCCACCATCGCTTCTTCATAGCTCGTAGGTTCACTGTTGTCTAACAACATGACCTCCAAGACAGGATTGATGTACCACTCAGGGGCGGTACGAGTCCTTGTCGACCTACGAGGTTCGGAAGTAACTTGATCTGAAGCTTCATGATCATCATCATTTGCTTCCTCTTCACTTGGTGTAGGTGTCGCAGAAACATCTTTCCGCGTCGTGCTACTATCCAACTGAAGTGACGGTTCAACAACCTCATCAAGTTCTACTTTCCTCCCACTCAATTCTTTCGAGAGAAACTCACCGTTTTTAGCAACAAACACTTTGCCCTCCGATCTGAGATAGAAGGCATACCCAACTGTTTCTTTAGGGTATCCTATGAAGACGCACTTGTCCGCTTTGGGTTCGAGCTTATCAGACATAAGTATCGCATTCCCAAACTCTAAGAAATGACAGCTTAGGTTTCTGCCAAACCATAATTCATATGGTGTCATCTCAACGGAATTAGATGGTGCCCTATTTAAAGTGAATGTAGTTGTCTCTAATGCATAACCCCAAAACTATAGTGGCAAATAGGTAAGAGACATCATAGTATGCACCATATCCAATAGAGCATGACTACGACGTTCGGACACACCATCAAACTATGGTGTTCCAGGTGGCGTGAGTTGTGAAATAACTTTCACATTGTCTTAAGTTGTATACCAAACTCGTAACTCAGATATTCACCTCCACGATCATATCGTAGACAGTTTACCTTCTTGTCACGATGATCTTAAACTTCACTCTGAATTTGCTTGAACTTTTCAAACGTTTCAGACTTGTGTTTCATTAAGTAAATATACCCATACCCACTCAAATCATCAGTGAAGGTAAGAAAATAATGATATCCACCGCACGCTTCAAGACTTATTGGACCGCATACATCAACATGTATCATTTCCAAAAAGTCACTTGCCCGCTCCATCAAACAGGAAAACGGGGTCTCAATCATCTTGCCCATGAGGCATGGTTCGCATGTCTCAACCGATTCGAAATCGAGTGAGTCCAAAGATCCATCAGCATGGAGTTTCTTCACGTGTTTTACACCAATATGACCTTAGCGGCAGTGCCACAAGTATGTGGTAATATCATTATTAACTTTGCATATTTTGGCATCAATATTATGAACATGTGTATCACTACGATCGAGATTCAATAAACCATTCACATTGGGTGCATGACCATTGAAGGTATTATTCATGTAAACAGAATAACCATTATTCCCTGACTTAAATGAATAATTGTATTGCAATAAACACGATCTAATCATGTTCATGCTCAACACAAACACCAAATAACATTTAGGTTCAACACTAATCCCGAAGGTAGAGGGAGCGTGCGATGGTGATCACATCAACCATGGAAATGCTTCCAACACACATCGTCACCTCGCACTTAGCTAGTCTCCGTTTATTCCATAGCTTTTATTTCGAGTTACTAACATTAGCAACTGAACCGGTATCTAATACCCAGGTGTGCTACTAGGAGTACTAGTAAGGTACACATCAATAACACGTATATCAAATATACTTCTGTTGATGTTGCCATCCTTCTTATCTACCAAGTATCTAGGGCAGTTCCACTTCAGTGACCATTCTCCTCATAATAGAAGCACTTACTCTCAGGTTTGGGTTCAACCTTGGGTTTCTTCACTAGAGCAGCAACTGGCTTGCCAGTCATGAAGTTTCCCTTCTTGCCCTTGCCTTCTCGAAACTAGTGGTTTTGCTAACCATCAACATTTGATGCTCCTTCTTGATTTCTACCTTCGCGGTGTCAAACATCGCGAATAGCTCAGGGATCATCTTTTCCATCCCTGGCAGGTTTATAGTTCATCACGAAGCTCTAGTAGCTTTGTGGCAGTGATTTGGAGAACTATATCAATCACTATCTTATCTGGAAGATCAACTCCCACTTGATTCAAGCGATTGTAGCACCCAGACAATTTGAGCACATGCTCACCGATTGAGTTATTCTCCTTCATCTTGTAGGCAAATAATCTTGTTGGAGGTCTCATACCTCTCAACACGGGCACGAGCCTGAAATCCCAATTTCAGCTCTTGGAACATCTCATATGCTCCATGACGTTCAAAACGTCTTTGGAGCCTCAATTCTAAGCCGTAAAGCATGACGCACTAAACTATCAAGTAGTCATCAGAACATGCCTGTCAGATGTTCACAACATCCACATACGACGCTAGAGGGGGTGGCGCACCGAGCGGTGCATCAAGGACATAAGCCTTCTGTGCAGCAATGAGGACAATCCTCAGATCACGGACCCAGTCCGCATAACTACTACCATCATCTTTCAACTTACTTTTTCTCTAGGAACGTATCAAAATTCAGGGGAGCTAGAACGTGAGCTATTGATCTACAACATCATTGGCAAAGACATTTTGACTATTGTTCAAGATAATGAGTTTAGTTAATCATATTACTTAAAAACTCCCACTCAAATTGACATCCCTCCGGTCATTCGAGTGGTACATGATCCAAATTCACCAACCCAAGTCCGATCATCACGTGAGATGAGGTGGTTTCAATGGTGAACATCCATGTTGATCATATCTACTATATGACTCATGTTCGACCTTTCGGCCTCTTGTGTTCCGAGGCCATGTCTGTACATGCTAGGCTCGTCAAGTTTAACCCGAGTGTTCTGCTTGTGCAAAACTGGCTTGCACCCGTTCTATGCGAATGTAGAGTCTATCACACCCGATCATCACGTGGTGCTTCGAAATGACGAACCTTCGCAACGGTGCACACTCGGGGAGAACAAAAATTTATCTTGAAATTTTTAGTGAGGGATCACCTTATAATGCTACCGTCGTCCTAAGCAAAACAAGGTGCATAAAAGGATTAACATCACATGCAAATCATAAGTGACATGATATGGCCATGAACTTGTGCTTATGATCTCCATCTCCAAAGCACCGGCATGATCTCCATCGTCTTGATCTCCATCAACGTGGCGCCATGAGGTTGTCGCGCCAACTATTGCTTCTACAACTATTGCTAACTCATAGCGATAAAGTAAAGCAAAAAGGCAAAAATAAATTAAAGACAACCCTATGGCTCCTGTCGGTTGCCGTACTCATCGACATGCAAGTCGTGATATTCTATACAAAACATGATCATCTCATACATCACATATATCTCATCATGTCATTGGCCATATCATATCACATCATACCCTGCAAAAACAAGTTAGACGTCCTCTAATTTGTTGTTGCATGTTTTACGTGGCTGCTATGGGTATCTAGCAAGAACGATTCTTACCTACGCAAAACCACAAGGGTGATATACAAGTTGCTATTTCACCTTCTACAAGGACCGCCTTTGTCGAAACCAATTCAACTAAAGTGGGAGAGACAGACACCCGCCAGCCATCTTTATGCAACAAAGTCACATGTCAGTCGATGGAACCGGTCTCTCGTACGTGGACGAGTAAGGTTGGTCCGGGCCGCTTCATGCCACAATACCGCTGAATCAAGAAAAGACCAAGGAGGGAAGTAATCTGAATATCAACGCCCACAAACTCCTTTGTGTTTTACTTGTGATCTCATCTACGCATAGACCTAGCTCTGATACCACTGTTGGGGAACGTTGCATGGGAAACAAAAAATTTCCTACGCACACACAAGATCTATCCATGGAGATGAGCATCTACGAGAGGAGAGATCGGATCCACATACCCTTGTAGATCGCTAAGTGGAAAGCGTTAAGAAACGCGGTTGATGTAGTCGAACGTCTTCGCGATCCAAATCGCAAGCCGTCTCGCGATCCAATCACGATCTAGCGCCGAAAGGACGGACCTCCGCGTTCAGCACACGTACAGCTCGATGACGATCTATGCCTCCTTGATCCAGCAAGCGAGGGCGGAGAGGTAGATGAGTTCTCCGGTAGCACAACGACGTGTTGGCGGTGGTGGTGAACTAATCCGGCAGGGCTTCGCCGAGCTCTGCCGAAATAATCTAGACGAGAAGGACGATCTAGGGAGAGAGAGGGGCGCCAAGGGCTTCGTGTGTCCTCTTGGGGCGCCCCCTCCCCTCTATATATATAGGTGGAGGGGCGTGGAGATCAGCCCCTCCAAGCCCTAAGGCACAGCCAAGGGGGATAAGTTTGACTCCTAGTCCAATTCCCTCCCTTTCCATAAACAGGTGGACTTTCCACCTCTCCCAAGCCACATGGGCCTTGAGGGACTTGTGCGCCTGGCCCAATAAGACCAGGGCGCCTCCCCTCAGCCCATGCAAACCCTTGGGACGTGGTGGAACCCTTGGTGGACTTCTGGACTCCTCCGGAAGTTTCCGAAACCTTCTAGAAGCTTCCCGGTACAATACCGGAAAAACCCGAAACTTTTCCGGTAGCCAAAATATGACTTCCCATATATAAATCTTTACCTCCAGACCATTCCGGAACTTCTCGTGATGTCCGGGATCTCATCCGGGACTACGAACAACCTTCGGTCACCAACATACATAACTCAACAATACCGAAACATCACCGAACGTTAAGTGTGCAGACCCTGCGGGTTCGAGAACTATGTAGACATGACCGAGACACCTCTACGGCCAATAACCAATAGCGGGACCTGGATGCCCATATTGGTTCCTACATATTCTATGAAGATCTTTATCGGTTGAACCTCTATGTCAAGGATTCAGTTAATCCCGTATGCAGTTCCCTTTGTTCATCTGTATTTTACTTGCCCGAGATTCGATCGTCGGTATCTCTATACCTAGTTCAATCTCGTTCCCGGAAAGTCTCTTTACTCGTTCTGTAATACAAGATCCCGTGGATAACTCTTTAGTCACTTTGCTTGCAAGGCTCATTGTGATGTTGTATTACCGAGTGGGCCCTGAGATACCTCTCCGTCACACGGAGTAACAAATCCCAGTCTTGATCCATGTCGACTCAACAGACACCCTCGGAGATACCTGTAGAGCACCTTTATAGTCACCCAGTTACGTTGCGACATTTGATACACACAAGGTACTCCTCCGGTGTCAGTGAGTTACATGATCTCATGGTCATAGGAACAGATACTTGACATGCAAACAACTATAGCAATAAACTGACACGATCATATGCTACGTTCATAGTTTGGGTCTTGTCCATCATATCATTCTCCTAATGATGTGATCCCGTTATCAAATGACATCTCATGTCCATGGCTAGGAAACCTCGACCATCTTTGATCAACGAGCTAGTCTACTAGAGGCATACTAGGAACACAGTGTTGTCTATTTACCCACACATGTATTTGAGTTTCCAATCAATACAATTATAGCATGGATAATAAACGATTATCATGAACAAGGAAATATAATAATAACCATTTTATTATTGCCTCTAGGGCATATTTCCAATAGAAGGTTGTGGCATACTTCGAGCTATAGTTTGGAAGAGGGAGGATTTGTACGGACGCGGCAAGACAACTGGTGCGGCGCGGCTACGGGCGAAGCTGGTGGCGCAGCGGCACCATTGCACGCGGCTGTCTCCGGAGGAGATCCAGGGAATGGTGCGCAGCTGCTTACGGCGCGGCCGTACGACTAACTAGGTAGTGGGCTGGCGAGCGTGGCAACTCGCTTGGCTGACCAGTGACCGCAGGAATCATCCTTTCTGCATGACCGGCGGCTATCGATCTACAACCGCCCCTGCCTCCACCCCCAGGGCTGTATAGCCCGGTGATTCCACTCATTCCATAGAAGTAGAAGTAGATTGACCGATTAATTAATTTTCCCTATGTAATGGACTATTTTCATCTAGAGTTATATTTTAGCTTACAGCTGACCTGACCTTGTATATTGTTGGTATAAATTGGTAGGTGATATGGATGAGGCATAATTGGTTCTCTTCGGACAACTGGGTTACAACATCTCTTGAGCTTCGAACAATTACGGAGCGATTGATTATCATGTTTTGCAAGGTGATTAGGTGAGGAGATTGATTGTTTAATATGTTATGAAAACTCATGAGGCATTTTCTTACTGGTGCTCCAATTATTCTCTGAACTGAAGAATCATGATCATCTGCCGCAGGTCACTTCTGTTATTTTATCCAGCAATTCTGCTTTACATTGATGCTTCATCTCTTTGAAGTTTGGATGTCTGAAGTTTGTTGCAATATATTGTATTGTCACCAGTTCAAAGCTTGGTTTCGTCTGGATTGTAAAATGGCAGTTGTTATCTCTACAATCTTCTTCGACAAGGTTAGCCTTCTTTCCCATATAAGGATTCACAAAATCTCTTTTCACTTGAAAAATCTTAAAGGTGTATTATGCATCAAAAAATATGTACCAGTTCACCGACTATACTACCCTACTAATTTCACAGTTTCAGTTTCAACATTTGTCACATGAACATGTACACTCTTTTGCTTTGGCTAGATCAGGATTGATTTGTTAACCATTTAAGTATGCTTTTGGTATAGCTATAGTGTCATACTGGCTTGTTTCAGATTTCCCTCATCCATGACAACATGTCATTTAGCTCTTATTCTATTTTCCACCATTTTTGTTTATTGTTCTTTGCCTATGTGAGCGTGGATACAGAGCATTTGTATGTGCCAAGATTTGTAATATTGCGGCCATTTTTTCATATGTTTGGCAAGTAACGAAGCAGATCAACGCTATTAGTCTTTGCAAGTTGTCGTGCAAAGAAATCTTTGCAGCTGGTCACGTGGTTAGGAGTATCTTTACTCCTTCTGGCAATAGTTCAAATATAGTCCTGACAGCGGTGACTACCGGGCATGATGAAGCTGGCGCATGGCATCCTAAGCTCCTATCAGTTTAGATTATAATCTCTAGGTATCACCACAGGCAAGATGACGTTGTCGGCAAGCCATTATCAGGTCATTGTGTTCTTATTTAAGTTACCCAATTTTGATCTTCTTCCTTCTAAGTAGATGGTTTTAGATCATTGAGTTCATGTTTAGATCTTCTTCCTTCTAACCATGAGTGCATGATTGTACTTGGAACAATCTCTTATTATAGAGGAGAAGTGAAAGAAGTATTATCGAACTGCCAACCATCAGCTAATTAACTACTACATAGCTACAATTACTTTACCTATTGTTGAAGTTATTTGTATTCGTTGGTGTACACCAAGAGCAGCATGCAACTGTTAATCATGAGCTGATTAACAGCTACATACCTGAAGTTGGAGGGTATGTACCTATTATTTTTTGTTGATGATTACCTACTGTTGAAGTTGGAGAGTATGTACCTGTTTTTGTTGTTCATAACACAATTACTTAAACATGGGATATTTTAGCTCGAAATGAGTATACAAGTACAAGAAAGATACACTGGTTTCTTGAATTCTCTCTTTTCAGAGGAACCTCGAATTCTTGAATTCTGGTATTCTTTGTAGTAGTTATACTGCAAACAATTGATCAAAGAACTCCCTTTTTCTTGATACGATAAGCATTATTTAGGAAGCCACTATATTATGATTTGGCTCAAACATGTACATTCCTGAAGGTAGCAGATTGTAGTTCTTCGTTTTTTGTGACAATAGTTCTTGATTGTCATCTAAAAAGAAGATCCCGAATTTGTTAATGGCACCAAATTAATTTTGTATGATGTTTGTGCTTTTTATGATTCCTTATGGAGATCCTCCAATAGCAGACATGGAGATAATTAAAACTGTGAATGACTGAATCAGGTGTGTTCTGTAACTAGCATACTCCCAGATAAGAGAAGTTCCTAAGTGGAGGTTCATTGCTACTTCCAAGTCCCTTTTAAGGAATTTAACACATGTTTCTGCTGGTTAGTTGCAGGTCATTACATATTACAGTGTGCACTTGTTTGACTGATATCGTGATATTTGTGATTACTTAAATATAGATTATATTGCATTCTACGCACATCGCTTTGTTCAATAAAAGAAGTGCATATGGTATATATTGATAATCTATCCATTTTTTATGCCTTACAAATTTCCGCTTCTTTGTTTTCCCTCGATTGATCTGATTCAACTGCCATATCTGCACGCCATCCTTCTCTCCAGATTTAGTAAGCTCATGTTTCTTGATTCATGTCCGGACAATTATTGTTCATTTTAGATCCTGTTCGAGAAATTGTCTACAGAAATTTTACTCCATGAAGACCTTGCTTGATATTTTTTTGATTTGTGAGAATAATCATGTCTTGCTAAAAAGAAAAAAACGGCACAGCAAAGCACACGTTTGCTTCTAGTCTGATAGCATCCTTGGCGACAAACATCGATCTCTTTGCCTTCGTCCCGTTCGTCTTCCTCATTCCTCCATATCGTCCCCCTTGTAACAAGAACATGACCAAGGTACATTGTCCTGATTGTAGTGGAAACGACACAAATGCATGACGATCTGTAGCCTGTAGGTGATGTAGATAATCTCCGTTTTGCGCTCTTCTCCTAGCAACAACGGAAAAAAAAGATGATCGCTCTCAAGGTATGAGCCATATGATTCCTAGTTGGATGCCTTGAATTGCTATGAAATTTAGTTCCATAAAGGGGGCTTGGAACTTTCAGACCTGCTGCGAAGGTCATATTGGTTTAGAATGTATGGGTAAAATTTGAAAACAAGAGCAAGCTAGCCGACCGAGATCGGCGTACACCGCCGGACCTGGCGCCTGTGATATGTGGATGGTGGCGGGCGATCCGGGCGATCTGGGCACCTCGAAGCGGACAAAACCGACCGGAACATCACCGCCGCTCCGGTCACCAAGAGACGGAGATCCGATGCAGATTTCCCTGCAGGCAGGGACGTATCTCCGTTGGCAGATCTCATTCTCCCGTATCAGGGAAATGGAGGATCGCCACAAAGGGATTCTTAACCTTCATTCTACGTCGCGATGGATGACATTGAGGGATCCGGAGGAGGACATTCTAGCCGGACGATACCTACTACAGGAGGAGCAGGTGACCGAAGGTATGAATTTCACCATTGACATTTTCGAGGTGTCTATTGGTCCTCCGATTTTGCAGGAAAGCACAAACGAGGATAATCCGATTGCACTTGTGGATTTATCTTTACCTTCTACCGCGGATGAGGTGAGGAGATCGAGATCGACGCAGCCAGTACTGGATCCTTCACCCGATTTTCGAATTGGGGCAGGTTTTGGATCCTTGCTGAGGAAGATGACGAGGAAGACTCACTGCATATTTCGGCCGAGGTGGCGCCGGCGACCACAACACCATGTTCCATGTCATCCTCGGAGATGCACGATGATCTCACCGGGTCGTCGACAGAAGATCATGCAGCTGTGCGCAGAACGACGACGAAAAAAATCAAACCGTGGATTGGTCCAACCCCCAAGGTATGTTTACCACCAATAACATTGTCAGATTATATCTTGCCGGATACTTGGAAGAAAGTAATTCCTAAGAAAAAGAAGAAGGGTCTGCGGGCGGTACAGCAGCCGACGACGGTGATCATAGGAGATGCAAGCACTAGTAGAAAACAGGGCTTTGAAATGGGCCAGAATATTGCATTAGTCCCGGACTTGTTACGAACCGGGACTAATGGGTGCATCAGTCCCGATTCATTAGGCCAGGGCGCCGGCCGGGCCTCGACAGGAACCAGTCCCGGTTCGTATGACCCCTTTAGTCCCGGTTCCAGACACGAACCGGGACTAAAGGGCCTCGCTCCTGGCCGAGCCCCTTTAGTCCCGGTTGGTGGCTGGAACCGGGACTAAAGATATGCCTATATATATGCTTGCCCCTGCCCGCTCACTCTGTTTTTTTGGCCGGGCGGCGCGTGTGAGGTGTGTGCTGCTTTGCTCTCACCTCCTATGCACACGAGGTGTTCGATGAAATGCCAGAGCCATGCTTAAGCTTTCTCCTCTCCAAGCTCGACCTCCAAGCTCCATTTTCCTCAAGATTTGTCTAGGTTTGGCGGTCCGTCATGTCCCATCCCCGTCCTCACCGTCGTCGATCGCCCGCGCCGATCTCGTCGCCGGCACCACCGTGGTGAGCCTCTTGTTCTTATCTTCTTTTTAAAAGAAAAAAGTTCTTATTTGTATGATTTACATAGATACTTGTATAAATTTCTTACTTTTATTATTGTTTGTTATTATATAGGTCCATGGTTATTGTATCCGCCCACGTCGGCCCTCGTCCGGTCTATGATTCGGATGTGGTATATTATATTTTATAACTATTTGTTTCATTTAGTGTTTATGACAATTATGCCGACCAATGTGACATAGATGTGTTTATTCTAGGAGGTATGTGAACCGGAAATTCCAACCGACCCTCTTGTCGAGAGGTTAAATTTAGTTGAAAAAGAAAACAAGGATTTGAAAGAAAAATTGAAAAGAATTGAGGAGGAGAAGATGAAATTCGGGTTGCATGTTGCCGATGTCGTCCATGACCACAAGGTCAAGATGGATGCAATGCGCTTGAAGATTAGAAAGATAAATAAATATGCCATTGATAATGAGGCTTGGTATCATTATGCTGTTGGATCAATTGCTACATTAGTTGCGATTATGATCACATTTTTTGTTGAATTTAAATGTTATACATAGTTGTATGTTAGTTTCAATTTATGTTTTAATTACATGCTCTAGAGAGCTATAAGTCGTTCTATGAGAACTATGTATGAACTTTATGTATTTATTTTTTCCTCTATAAATTTTGATCACTACTGTATTTTGGTTTTAATGTGATGATGAACTTGTATTAATTTGGTCACTTCTCTATTCATGATGTTCTGTAATGGTTTTTGATACATTACCACATGCTATGTGGGTGAAATTATGATACCATGCCAATTTTCAACCATTTCAGAGTTCATTTGCAGTGCTTTTTAATTTCAGGCTTTGAATGGTGCATATTGAATGCAGAAAAAGTATTGAGTTAAAATATATTTTAAAAAAATGAAATCCCTTTGTAATAGACGAGTTTTCGTCCGAAACCATGATACTTCGAAGGAGATTGTCCAGTTTGTACACAAAGTGCATCCAGTTTTTCCCGTAACGCTCTCAACTTTTTAGCACATGCTATGTGGGTGAAATTATGATACCATGCCAATTTTCAACCATTTCAGAGTTCATTTGCAGTGCTTTTCAATCTCAGGGTCATCTTAGCTCAAAATAAATCATGAAATGCATGAAAAATAGCAAATGAAGTCAGAAAAGGGTTGAAAAGTGATGATGTGGCTTTGAATCGTGCATATTGAATGCAGAAAAAGTCTTGAGTTAAAATATGTTTAAAATAATGAAATCCCTTTGTAATAGACGAGTTTTCGTCCGAAACCCTGATACTTCGAAGGAGATTGTCCAGTTTGTACACGAAGTGCATCCAGTTTTTCCCGTAACCCTCTAAACTTTTTAGCACATGCTATGTGGGTGAAATTATTATACCATGCCAATTTTCAACCATTTCAGAGTTCATTTGCAGTGCTTTTCAATCTCAGGGTCATCTTAGCTCAAAATAAATCATGAAATGCATGAAAAATAGCAAATGAAGTCAGAAAAGGGTTGAAAAGTGATGATGTGGCTTTGAATGGTGCATATTGAATGCAGAAAAAGTCTTGAGTTAAAATATGTTTAAAAAAATAAAATCCCTTTGTAATAGACGAGTTTTCGTTCGAAACCCTCATACTTCGAAGGAGATTGTCCAGTTTGTACACGAAGTGCATCCAGTTTTTTCCGTAACCCTCTAAACTTTTTAGCACATGCTATGTGGGTGAAATTATGATACCATGCCAATTTTCAACCATTGCAGAGTTCATTTGCAGTGCTTTTCAATCTCAGGATCATCTTAGCTCAAAATAATTCATGAAATGCATGAAAAATAGCAAATGAAGTCAGAAAAGGGTTGAAAAGTGATGATGTGGCTTTGAATGGTGCATATTGAACGCAGAAAAAGTCTTGAGTTAAAATATGTTTAAAAAAATGAAATCCCTTTGTAATAGATGAGTTTTCGTCCGAAACCCTGATACTTCGAAGGAGATTGTCCAGTTTGTACACGAAGTGCATCCAGTTTTTCCCGTAACCCTCTAAACTTTTTAGCACATGCTATGTGGGTGAAATTATGATACCATGCCAATTTTCAACCATTTCAGAGTTCATTTGCAGTGCTTTTCAATCTCAGGGTCATCTTAGCTCAAAATAAATCATGAAATGCATGAAAAATAGCAAATGAAGTCACAAAAGGGTTGAAAAGTGATGATGTGGCTTTGAATGGTGCATATTGAATGCAGAAAAAGTCTTGAGTTAAAATATGTTTAAAAAATGAAATCCCTTTGTAATAGATGAGTTTTCGTCCGAAACCCTAATACTTCGAAGGAGATTGTCCAGTTTGTACACGAAGTGCATCCAGTTTTTCCCGTAACCCTCTAAACTTTTTAGCACATGCTATGTGGGTGAAATTATGATACCATGCCAATTTTCAACCATTTCATAGTTCATTTGCAGTGCTTTTCAATCTCAGGGTCATCTTAGCTCAAAATAAATCATGAAATGCATGAAAAATAGCAAATGAAGTCAGAAAAGGGTTGAAAAGTGATGATGTGGCTTTGAATGGTGCATATTGAATGCAGAAAAAGTCTTGAGTTAAAATATGTTTAAAAAAATGAAATCCCTTTGTAATAGACGAGTTTTCGTCCGAAACCCTGATACTTCGAAGGAGATTGTCCAGTTTGTACACGAAGTGCATCCAGTTTTTCCCGTAACCCTCTAAACTTTTTAGCACATGCTATGTGAGTGAAATTATGATACCATGCCAATTTTCAAACATTTCAGAGTTCATTTGCAGTGCTTTGCAATCTCAGGGTCATCTTAGCTCAAAATAAATCATGAAATGCATGAAAAATAGCAAATGAAGTCACAAAAGGGTTGAAAAGTGATGATGTGGTTTTGAATGGTGCATATTGAATGCAGAAAAAGTCTTGAGTTAAAATATGTTTAAAAAAATGAAATCCCTTTGTAATAGACGAGTTTTCGTCCGAAACCCTGATACTTCGAAGGAGATTGTCCAGTTTGTACACGAAGTGCATCCAGTTTTTCCCGTAACCCTCTCAACTTTTTAGCACATGCTATTTGGGTGAAATTATGGTACCATGCCAATTTTCAACCATTTCAGAGTTCATTTGCTGTGCTTTTCAATCTCAGGGTCATCTTAACGCAAAATAAATCATGAAATGCATGAAAAATAGCAAATGAAGTCAGAAAAGGGTTGAAAAGTGATGATGTGGCTTTGAATGGTGCATATTGAATGTAGAAAAAGTCTTGAGTTAAAATATGTTTAAAAAAATGAAATCCCTTTGTAATAGACGAGTTTTCGTCCGAAACCCTGATACTTCGAAGGAGATTGTCCATTTTGTACACGAAGTGCATCCAGTTTTTCCCGTAACCCTCTAAACTTTTTAGCACATGCTATGTGGGTGAAATTCTGATACCATGCCAATTTTCAACCATTTCAGAGTTCATTTGCAGTTCTTTTCAATCTCAAGGTCATCTTAGCTCAAAATAAATCATGAAATGCATGAAAAATAGCAAATGAAGTCACAAAAGGGTTGAAAAGTGATGATGTGGCTTTGAATGGTGCATATTGAATGCAGAAAAAGTCTTGAGTTAAAATATGTTTTAAAAAATGAAATCCCTTTGTAATAGACGAGTTTTCGTCCGAAACCCTGATACTTCGAAGGAGATTGTCCAGTTTGTACACGAAGTGCATCCAGTTTTTCCCGTAACCCTCTAAACTTTTTAGCACATGCTATGTGGGTGAAATTATGATACCATGCCAATTTTCAACCATTTCAGAGTTCATTTGCAGTGCTTTTCAATCTCAGGGTCATCTTAGCTCAAAATAAATCATGAAATGCATGAAAAATAGCAAACGAAGTCACAAAAGGGTTGAAAAGTGATGATGTGGTTTTGAATGGTGTATATTGAATGCAGAAAAAGTCTTGAGTTAAAATATGTTTAAAAAAAATGAGATCCCTTTGTAATAGACGAGTTTTCGTCCGAAACCCTGATACTTCGAAGGAGATTGTCCAGTTTGTACACGAAGTGCATCCAGTTTTTCCCGTAACCCTCTCAACTTTTTAGCACATGCTATTTGGGTGAAATTCTGATACCATGCCAATTTTCAACCATTTCAGAGTTCATTTGCAGTTCTTTTCAATCTCAAGGTCATCTTAGCTCAAAATAAATCATGAAATGCATGAAAAATAGCAAATGAAGTCACAAAAGGGTTGAAAAGTGATGATGTGGCTTTGAATGGTGCATATTGAATGCAGAAAAAGTCTTGAGTTAAAATATGTTTTAAAAAATGAAATCCCTTTGTAATAGACGAGTTTTCGTCCGAAACCCTGATACTTCGAAGGAGATTGTCCAGTTTGTACACGAAGTGCATCCAGTTTTTCCCGTAACCCTCTAAACTTTTTAGCACATGCTATGTGGGTGAAATTATGATACCATGCCAATTTTCAACCATTTCAGAGTTCATTTGCAGTGCTTTTCAATCTCAGGGTCATCTTAGCTCAAAATAAATCATGAAATGCATGAAAAATAGCAAACGAAGTCACAAAAGGGTTGAAAAGTGATGATGTGGTTTTGAATGGTGTATATTGAATGCAGAAAAAGTCTTGAGTTAAAATATGTTTAAAAAAAATGAGATCCCTTTGTAATAGACGAGTTTTCGTCCGAAACCCTGATACTTCGAAGGAGATTGTCCAGTTTGTACACGAAGTGCATCCAGTTTTTCCCGTAACCCTCTCAAATTTTTAGCACATGCTATTTGGGTGAAATTATGGTACCATGCCAATTTTCAACCATTTCAGAGTTCATTTGCAGTGCTTTTCAATCTCAGGGTCATCTTAGCTCAAAATAAATCATGAAATGCATGAAAAATAGCAAATGAAGTCACAAAAGGGTTGAAAAGTGATGATGTGGCTTTGAATGGTGCATATTGAATGCAGAAAAAGTCTTGAGTTAAAATATGTTTAAAAAAATGAAATCCCTTTGTAATAGACGAGTTTTCGTCCGAAACCCTGATACTTCGAAGGAGATTGTCCAGTTTGTACACGAAGTGCATCCAGTTTTTCCCGTAACCCTCTAAACTTTTTAGCACATGCTATGTGGGCGAAATTATGATACCATGCCAATTTTCAACCATTTCAGAGTTCATTTGCAGTGCTTTTCAATCTCAGGGTCATCTTAGCTCAAAATAAATCATGAAATGCATGAAAAATAGCAAATGAAGTCAGAAAAGGGTTGAAAAGTGATGATGTGGCTTCGAATGGTGCATATTGAATGCAGAAAAAGTCTTGAGTTAAAATATGTTTAAAAAAATGAAATCCCTTTGTAATAGACGAGTTTTCGTCCGAAACCCTCATACTTCGAAGGAGATTGTCCAGTTTGTACACGAAGTGCATCCAGTTTTTCCCGTAACCCTCTAAACTTTTTAGCACATGCTACGTGGGTGAAATTATTATACCATGCCAATTTTCAACCATGTCAGAGTTCATTTGCAGTGCTTTTCAATCTCAGGGTCATCTTAGCTCAAAATAAATCATGAAATGCATGAAAAATAGCAAATGAAGTCAGAAAAGGGTTGAAAAGTGATGATATGGCTTTGAATGGTGCATATTGAATGCAGAAAAAGTCTTGAGTTAAAATATGTTTAAAAAAATGTAATCCCTTTGTAATAGACGAGTTTTCGTCTGAAACCCTGATACTTCGAAGGAGATTGTCCAGTTTGTACACGAAGTGCATCCAGTTTTTCCCGTAACCCTCTAAACTTTTTAGCACATGCTATGTGGGTGAAATTATGATACCATGCCAATTTTCAACCATTTCAGAGTTCATTTGCAGTGCTTTTCAATCTCAGGGTCATCTTAGCTCAAAATAAATCATGAAATGCATGAAAAATAGCAAATGAAGTCAGAAAAGGGTTGAAAAGTGATGATGTGGCTTCGAATGGTGCATATTGAATGCAGAAAAAGTATTGAGTTAAAATATGTTTAAAAAAATGAAATCCCTTTGTAATAGACGAGTTTTCGTCCGAAACCCTCATACTTCGAAGGAGATTGTCCAGTTTGTACACGAAGTGCATCCAGTTTTTCCCGTAACCCTCTAAACTTTTTAGCACATGCTATGTGGGTGAAATTATTATACCATGCCAATTTTCAACCATTTCAGAGTTCATTTGCAGTGCTTTTCAATCTCAGGGTCATCTTAGCTCAAAATAAATCATGAAATGCATGAAAAATAGCAAATGAAGTCACAAAAGGGTTGAAAAGTGATGATATGGCTTTGAATGGTGCATATTGAATGCAGAAAAAGTCTTGAGTTAAAATATGTTTAAAAAAATGAAATCCCTTTGTAATAGACGAGTTTTCGTCCGAAACCCTGATACTTCGAAGGAGATTGTCCAGTTTGTACACGAAGTGCATCCAGTTTTTCCCGTAACCCTCTAAACTTTTTAGCACATGCTATGTGGGAGAAATTATGATACCATGCCAATTTTCAACCATTTCAGAGTTCATTTGCAGTGCTTTTCAATCTCAGGGTCATCTTAGCTCAAAATAAATCATGAAATGCATGAAAAATAGCAAATGAAGTCACAAAAGGGTTGAAAAGTGATGATGTGGCTTTGAATGGTGCATATTGAATGAAGAAAAAGCCTTGAGTTAAAATATGTTTAAAAAAATGAAATCCCTTTGTAATAGACGAGTTTTCGTCCGAAACCCTCATACTTCGAAGGAGATTGTCCAGTTTGTACACGAAGTGCATCCAGTTTTTCCCGTAACCCTCTAAACTTTTTAGCACATGCTATGTGGGTGAAATTATGATACCATGCCAATTTTCAACCATTTCAGAGTTCATTTGCAGTGCTTTTCAATCTCAGGGTCATCTTAGCTCAAAATAAATCATGAAATGCATGAAAAATAGCAAATGAAGTCAGAAAAGGGTTGAAAAGTGATGATGTGGCTTTGAATGGTGCATATTGAATGCAGAAAAAGTCTTGAGTTAAAATATGTTTTAAAAAATGAAATCCCTTTGTAATAGACGAGTTTTCGTCCGAAACCCTGATACTTCGAAGGAGATTGTCCAGTTTGTACACGAAGTGCATCCAGTTTTTCCCGTAACCCTCTAAACTTTTTAGCACATGCTATGTGGGTGAAATTATGATACCATGCCAATTTTCAACCATTTCAGAGTTCATTTGCAGTGCTTTTCAATCTCAGGGTCATCTTAGCTCAAAATAAATCATGAAATGCATGAAAAATAGCAAACGAAGTCACAAAAGGGTTGAAAAGTGATGATGTGGTTTTGAATGGTGTATATTGAATGCAGAAAAAGTCTTGAGTTAAAATATGTTTAAAAAAAATGAGATCCCTTTGTAATAGACGAGTTTTCGTCCGAAACCCTGATACTTCGAAGGAGATTGTCCAGTTTGTACACGAAGTGCATCCAGTTTTTCCCGTAACCCTCTCAACTTTTTAGCACATGCTATTTGGGTGAAATTCTGATACCATGCCAATTTTCAACCATTTCAGAGTTCATTTGCAGTTCTTTTCAATCTCAAGGTCATCTTAGCTCAAAATAAATCATGAAATGCATGAAAAATAGCAAATGAAGTCACAAAAGGGTTGAAAAGTGATGATGTGGCTTTGAATGGTGCATATTGAATGCAGAAAAAGTCTTGAGTTAAAATATGTTTTAAAAAATGAAATCCCTTTGTAATAGACGAGTTTTCGTCCGAAACCATGATACTTCGAAGGAGATTGTCCAGTTTGTACACGAAGTGCATCCAGTTTTTCCCGTAACCCTCTAAACTTTTTAGCACATGCTATGTGGGTGAAATTATGATACCATGCCAATTTTCAACCATTTCAGAGTTCATTTGCAGTGCTTTTCAATCTCAGGGTCATCTTAGCTCAAAATAAATCATGAAATGCATGAAAAATAGCAAACGAAGTCACAAAAGGGTTGAAAAGTGATGATGTGGTTTTGAATGGTGTATATTGAATGCAGAAAAAGTCTTGAGTTAAAATATGTTTAAAAAAATGAGATCCCTTTGTAATAGACGAGTTTTCGTCCGAAACCCTGATACTTCGAAGGAGATTGTCCAGTTTGTACACGAAGTGCATCCAGTTTTTCCCGTAACCCTCTCAAATTTTTAGCACATGCTATTTGGGTGAAATTATGGTACCATGCCAATTTTCAACCATTTTAGAGTTCATTTGCAGTGCTTTTCAATCTCAGGGTCATCTTAGTTCAAAATAAATCATGAAATGCATGAAAAATAGCAAATGAAGTCACAAAAGGGTTGAAAAGTGATGATGTGGCTTTGAATGGTGCATATTGAATGCAGAAAAAGTCTTGAGTTAAAATATGTTTAAAAAAATGAAATCCCTTTGTAATAGACGAGTTTTCGTCCGAAACCCTGATACTTCGAAGGAGATTGTCCAGTTTGTACACGAAGTGCATCCAGTTTTTCCCGTAACCCTCTAAACTTTTTAGCACATGCTATGTGGGCGAAATTATGATACCATGCCAATTTTCAACCATTTCAGAGTTCATTTGCAGTGCTTTTCAATCTCAGGGTCATCTTAGCTCAAAATAAATCATGAAATGCATGAAAAATAGCAAATGAAGTCAGAAAAGGGTTGAAAAGTGATGATGTGGCTTCGAATGGTGCATATTGAATGCAGAAAAAGTCTTGAGTTAAAATATGTTTAAAAATATGAAATCCCTTTGTAATAGACGAGTTTTCGTCCGAAACCCTCATACTTCGAAGGAGATTGTCCAGTTTGTACACGAAGTGCATCCAGTTTTTCCCGTAACCCTCTAAACTTTTTAGCACATGCTATGTGGGTGAAATTATTATACCATGCCAATTTTCAACCATTTCAGAGTTCATTTGCAGTGCTTTTCAATCTCAGGGTCATCTTAGCTCAAAATAAATCATGAAATGCATGAAAAATAGCAAATGAAGTCAGAAAAGGGTTGAAAAGTGATGATATGGCTTTGAATGGTGCATATTGAATGCAGAAAAAGTCTTGAGTTAAAATATGTTTAAAAAAATGAAATCCCTTTGTAATAGACGAGTTTTCGTCCGAAACCCTGATACTTCGAAGGAGATTGTCCAGTTTGTACACGAAGTGCATCCAGTTTTTCCCGTAACCCTCTAAACTTTTTAGCACATGCTATGTGGGTGAAATTATGATACCATGCCAATTTTCAACCATTTCAGAGTTCATTTGCAGTGCTTTTCAATCTCAGGGTCATCTTAGCTCAAAATAAATCATGAAATGCATGAAAAATAGCAAATGAAGTCAGAAAAGGGTTGAAAAGTGATGATGTGGCTTTGAATGGTGCATATTGAATGCAGAAAAAGTCTTGAGTTAAAATATGTTTAAAAAAATGAAATCCCTTTGTAATAGACGAGTTTTCGTTCGAAAGCCTCATACTTCGAAGGAGATTGTCCAGTTTGTACACGAAGTGCATCCAGTTTTTCCCGTAACCCTCTAAACTTTTTAGCACATGCTGTGTGGGCGAAATTATGATACCATGCCAATTTTCAACCATTTCAGAGTTCATTTGCAGTGCTTTTCAATCTCAGGGTCATCTTAGCTCAAAATAAATCATGAAATGCATGAAAAATAGCAAATGAAGTCAGAAAAGGGTTGAAAAGTGATGATGTGGCTTCGAATGGTGCATATTGAATGCGGAAAAAGTCTTGAGTTAAAATATGTTTAAAAAAATGAAATCCCTTTGTAATAGACGAGTTTTCGTCCGAAACCCTCATACTTCGAAGGAGATTGTCCAGTTTGTACACGAAGTGCATCCAGTTTTTCCCGTAACCCTCTAAACTTTTTAGCACATGCTATGTGGGTGAAATTATGATACCATGCCAATTTTCAACCATTTCAGAGTTCATTTGCAGTGCTTTTCAATCTCAGGGTCATCTTAGCTCAAAATAAATCATGAAATGAATGAAAAAGAGCAAATGAAGTCAGAAAAGGGTTGAAAAGTGATGATGTGGCTTTGAATGGTGCATATTGAATGCAGAAAAAGTCTTGAGTTAAAATATGTTTAAAAAAATGAAATCCCTTTGTAATAGACGAGTTTTCGTTCGAAAGCCTCATACTTCGAAGGAGATTGTCCAGTTTGTACACGAAGTGCATCCAGTTTTTCCCGTAACCCTCTAAACTTTTTAGCACATGCTGTGTGGGCGAAATTATGATACCATGCCAATTTTCAACCATTTCAGAGTTCATTTGCAGTGCTTTTCAATCTCAGGGTCATCTTAGCTCAAAATAAATCATGAAATGCATGAAAAAGAGCAAATGAAGTCAGAAAAGGGTTGAAAAGTGATGATGTGGCTTCGAATGGTGCATATTGAATGCAGAAAAAGTCTTGAGTTAAAATATGTTTAAAAAAATGAAATCCCTTTGTAATAGACGAGTTTTTGTCCGAAACCCTCATACTTCGAAGGAGATTGTCCAGTTTGTACACGAAGTGCATCCAGTTTTTCCCGTAACCCTCTAAACTTTTTAGCACATGCTATGTGGGTGAAATTATTATACCATGCCAATTTTCAACCATTTCAGAGTTCATTTGCAGTGCTTTTCAATCTCAGGGTCATCTTAGCTCAAAATAAATCATGAAATGAATGAAAAAGAGCAAATGAAGTCAGAAAAGGGTTGAAAAGTGATGATGTGGCTTTGAATGGTGCATATTGAATGCAGAAAAAGTCTTGAGTTAAAATATGTTTAAAAAAATGAAATCCCTTTGTAATAGACGAGTTTTCGTGTGAAACCCTCATACTTCGAAGGAGATTGTCCAGTTTGTACACGAAGTGCATCCAGTTTTTCCCGTAACCCTCTAAACTTTTTAGCACATGCTATGTGGGTGAAATTATGATACCATGCCAATTTTCAACCATTTCAGAGTTCATTTGCAGTGCTTTTCAATCTCAGGGTCATCTTAGCTCAAAATAAATCATGAAATGCATGAAAAAGAGCAAATGAAGTCAGAAAAGGGTTGAAAAGTGATGATGTGGCTTTGAATGGTGCATATTGAATGCAGAAAAAGTCTTGAGTTAAAATATGTTTAAAAAATGAAATCCCTTTGTAATAGACGAGTTTTCGTCCGAAACCCTGATACTTCGAAGGAGATTGTCCAGTTTGTACACGAAGTGCATCCAGTTTTTCCCGTAACCCCCTAAACTTTTTAGCACATGCTATGTGAGTGAAATTATTATACCATGCCAATTTTCAACCATTTCAGAGTTCATTTGCAGTGCTTTTGAATCTCAGGGTCATCTTAGCTCAAAATAAATCATGAAATACATGAAAAATAACAAATGAAGTCACAAAAGGGTTGAAAAGTGATGATGTGGTTTTGAATGGTGCATATTGAATGCAGAAAAAGTCTTGAGTTAAAATATGTTTAAAAAAAATGAAATCCCTTTGTAATAGACGAGTTTTCGTACGAAACCCTGATACTTCGAAGGAGATTGTCCAGTTTGTACACGAAGTGCATCCAGTTTTTCCCGTAACCCTCTAAACTTTTTAGCACATGCTATGTGGGTGAAATTATGGTACCATGCCAATTTTCAACCATTTCAGAGTTCATTTGCAGTGCTTTTCAATCTCAGGGTCATCTTAGCTCAAAATAAATCATGAAATGCATGAAAAATAGCAAATGAAGTCAGAAAAGGGTTGAAAAGTGATGATGTGGCTTTGAATGGTGCATATTGAATGCAGAAAAAGTCTTGAGTTAAAATATGTTTTAAAAAATGAAATCCCTTTGTAATAGACGAGTTTTCGTCCGAAACCCTCATACTTCGAAGGAGATTGTCCAGTTTGTACACGAAGTGCATCCAGTTTTTCCCGTAACCCTCTAAACTTTGTAGCACATGCTATGTGGGTGAAATTATGATACCATGCCAATTTTCAACAATTTCAGAGTTCATTTGCAGTGCTTTTCAATCTCAGGGTCATCTTAGCTCAAAATAAATCATGAAATACATGAAAAATAGCAAATGAAGTCACAAAAGGGTTGAAAAGTGATGATGTGGCTTTGAATGGTGCATATTGAATGCAGAAAAAGTATTGAGTTAAAATATGTTTAAAAAAATGAAATCCCTTTGTAATAGATGAGTTTTCGTGTGAAACCCTGATACTTCGAAGGAGATTGTCTAGTTTGTACACGAAGTGCATCCAGTTTTTCCCGTAACCCTCTAAACTTTTTAGCACATGCTATGTGGGTGAAATTATGATACCATGCCAATTTTCAACCATTTCAGAGTTCATTTGCAGTGCTTTTCAATCTCAGGGTCATCTTAGCTCAAAATAAATCATGAAATGCATGAAAAATAGCAAATGAAGTCACAAAAGGGTTGAAAAGTGATGATGTGGCTTTGAATGGTGCATATTGAATGCAGAAAAAGCCTTGAGTTAAAATATGTTTTAAAAAATGAAATCCCTTTGTAATAGACGAGTTTTCGTCCGAAACCCTCATACTTCGAAGGAGATTGTCCAGTTTGTACACGAAGTGCATCCAGTTTTTCCCGTAACCCTCTAAACTTTGTAGCACATGCTATGTGGGTGAAATTATGATACCATGCCAATTTTCAACCATTTCAGAGTTCATTTGCAGTGATTTTCAATCTCAGGGTCATCTTAGCTCAAAATAAATCATGAAATGCATGAAAAATAGCAAATGAAGTCAGAAAAGGGTTGAAAAGTGATGATGTGGCTTTGAATGGTGCATATTGAATGTAGAAAAAGTCTTGAGTTAAAATATGTTTAAAAAAATAAAATCCCTTTGTAATAGACGAGTTTTCGTCCGAAACCCTGATACTTCGAAGGAGATTGTCCAGTTTGTACACGAAGTGCATCCAGTTTTTCCCGTAACCCTCTAAACTTTTTAGCACATGCTATGTGGTCGAAATTATGATACCATGCCAATTTTCAACCATTTCAGAGTTCATTTGCAGTGCTTTTCAATCTCAGGGTCATCTTAGCTCAAAATAAATCATGAAATGCATGAAAAATAGCAAATGAAGTCAGAAAAGGGTTGAAAAGTGATGATGTGGCTTTGAATGGTGCATATTGAATGCAGAAAAAGTCTTGAGTTAAAATATGTTTTAAAAAATGAAATCCCTTTGTAATAGACGAGTTTTCGTCCGAAACCCTGATACTTCGAAGGAGAGTGTCCAGTTTGTACACGAAGTGCATCCAGTTTTTCCCGTAACCCTCTAAACTTTTTAGCACATGCTATGTGGTCGAAATAATGATACCATGCCAATTTTCAACCATTTCAGAGTTCATTTGCAGTGCTTTTCAATCTCAGGGTCATCTTAGCTCAAAATAAATCATGAAATGCATTAAAAATAGCAAATGAAGTCAGAAAAGGGTTGAAAAGTGATGATGTGGCTTTGAATGGTGCATATTGAATGCAGAAAAAGTCTTGAGTTAAAATATGTTTTAAAAAATGAAATCCCTTTGTAATAGACGAGTTTTCGTGTGAAACCCTGATACTTCGAAGGAGATTGTCCAGTTTGTACACGAAGTGCATCCAGTTTTTCCCGTAACCCTCTAAACTTTTTAGCACATGCTATGTGGGTGAAATTATGATCCCATGCCAATTTTCAACCATTTCAGAGTTCATTTGCAGTGCTTTTCAATCTCAGGGTCATCTTAGCTCAAAATAAATCATGAAATGCATGAAAAATAGCAAATGAAGTCACAAAAGGGTTGAAAAGTGATGATGTGGCTTTGAATGGTACATATTGAATGCAGAAAAAGTCTTGAGTTAAAATATGTTAAAAAAATGAAATCCCTTTGTAATAGACGAGTTTTCGTCCGAAACCCTGATACTTCGAAGGAGAGTGTCCAGTTTGTACACGAAGTGCATCCAGTTTTTCCCGTAACCCTCCAAACTTTTTAGCACATGCTATGTGGTCGAAATAATGATACCATGCCAATTTTCAACCATTTCAGAGTTCATTTGCAGTGCTTTTCAATCTCAGGGTCATCTTAGCTCAAAATAAATCATGAAATGCATGAAAAATAGCAAATGAAGTCAGAAAAGGGTTGAAAAGTGATGATGTGGCTTTGAATGGTGCATATTGAATGCAGAAAAAGTCTTGAGTTAAAATATGTTTAAAAAAATAAAATCCCGTTGTAATAGACGAGTTTTCGTCCGAAACCCTGATACTTCGAAGGAGATTGTCCAGTTTGTACACGAAGTGCATCCAGTTTTTCCCGTAACCCTCTAAACTTTTTAGCACATGCTATGTGGGAGAAATTATGATACCATGCCAATTTTCAACCATTTCAGAGTTCATTTGCAGTGCTTTTCAATCTCAGGGTCATCTTAGCTCAAAATAAATCATGAAATGCATGAAAAATAGCAAATGAAGTCAGAAAAGGGTTGAAAAGTGATGATGTGGATTTGAATGGTGCATATTGAATGCAGAAAAAGTCTTGAGTTAAAATATGTTTTAAAAAATGAAATCCCTTTCTAATAGACGAGTTTTCGTTCGAAACCCTCATACTTCGAAGGAGATTGTCCAGTTTGTACACGAAGTGCATCCAGTTTTTGCCGTAACCCTCTAAACTTTTTAGCACATGCTATGTGGGTGAAATTATGATACCATGCCAATTTTCAACCATTTCAGAGTTCATTTGCAGTGCTTTTCAATCTCAGGGTCATCTTAGCTCAAAATAAATCATGAAATGCATGAAAAATAGCAAATGAAGTCAGAAAAGGGTTGAAAAGTGATGATGTGGATTTGAATGGTGCATATTGAATGCAGAAAAAGTCTTGAGTTAAAATATGTTTAAAAAATGAAATCCCTTTGTAATAGACGAGTTTTCGTTCGAAACCCTCATACTTCGAAGGAGATTGTCCAGTTTGTACACGAAGTGCATCCAGTTTTTCCCGTAACCCTCTAAACTTTTTAGCACATGCTGTGTGGGCGAAATTATGATACCATGCCAATTTTCAACCATTTCAGAGTTCATTTGCAGTGCTTTTCAATCTCAGGGTCATCTTAGCTCAAAATAAATCATGAAATGCATGAAAAATAGCAAATGAAGTCAGAAAAGGGTTGAAAAGTGATGATGTGGCTTCGAATGGTGCATATTGAATGCAGAAAAAGTCTTGAGTTAAAATATGTTTAAAAGAATGAAATCCCTTTGTAATAGACGAGTTTTCGTCCGAAACCCTCATACTTCGAAGGAGATTGTCCAGTTTGTACACGAAGTGCATCCAGTTTTTCCCGTAACCCTCTAAACTTTTTAGCACATGCTATGTGGGTGAAATTATTATACCATGCCAATTTTCAACCATTTCAGAGTTCATTTGCAGTGCTTTTCAATCTCAGGGTCATCTTAGCTCAAAATAAATCATGAAATGAATGAAAAAGAGCAAATGAAGTCAGAAAAGGGTTGAAAAGTGATGATGTGGCTTTGAATGGTGCATATTGAATGCAGAAAAAGTCTTGAGTTAAAATATGTTTAAAAAAATGAAATCCCTTTGTAATAGACGAGTTTTCGTCCGAAACCCTCATACTTCGAAGGAGATTGTCCAGTTTGTACACGAAGTGCATCCAGTTTTTCCCGTAACCCTCTAAACTTTTCAGCACATGCTATGTGGGTGAAATTATGATACCATGCCAATTTTCAACCATTTCAGAGTTCATTTGCAGTGCTTTTCAATCTCAGGGTCATCTTAGCTCAAAATAAATCATGAAATGCATGAAAAAGAGCAAATGAAGTCAGAAAAGGGTTGAAAAGTGATGATGTGGCTTTGAATGGTGCATATTGAATGCAGAAAAAGTCTTGAGTTAAAATATGTTTAAAAAAATAAAATCCCGTTGTAATAGACGAGTTTTCGTCCGAAACCCTGATACTTCGAAGGAGATTGTCCAGTTTGTACACGAAGTGCATCCAGTTTTTCCCGTAACCCTCTAAACTTTTTAGCACATGCTATGTGGGAGAAATTATGATACCATGCCAATTTTCAACCATTTCAGAGTTCATTTGCAGTGCTTTTCAATCTCAGGGTCATCTTAGCTCAAAATAAATCATGAAATGCATGAAAAATAGCAAATGAAGTCAGAAAAGGGTTGAAAAGTGATGATGTGGCTTTGACTGGTGCATATTGAATGCAGAAAAAGTCTTGAGTTAAAATATGTTTAAAAAAATAAAATCCCTTTGTAATAGACGAGTTTTCGTTCGAAACCCTCATACTTCGAAGGAGATTGTCCAGTTTGTACACGAAGTGCATCCAGTTTTTCCCGTAACCCTCTAAACTTTTTAGCACATGCTGTGTGGGCGAAATTATGATACCATGCCAATTTTCAACCATTTCAGAGTTCATTTGCAGTGCTTTTCAATCTCAGGGTCATCTTAGCTCAAAATAAATCATGAAATGCATGAAAAATAGCAAATGAAGTCACAAAAGGGTTGAAAAGTGATGATGTGGCTTCGAATGGTGCATATTGAATGCAGAAAAAGTCTTGAGTTAAAATATGTTTAAAAAAATGAAATCCCTTTGTAATAGACGAGTTTTCGTCCGAAACCCTCATACTTCGAAGGAGATTGTCTAGTTTGTACACGAAGTGCATCCAGTTTTTCCCGTAACCCTCTAAACTTTTTAGCACATGCTATGTGGGTGAAATTATGATACCATGCCAATTTTCAACCATTTCAGAGTTCATTTGCAGTGCTTTTCAATCTCAGGGTCATCTTAGCTCAAAATAAATCATGAAATGCATGAAAAATAGCAAATGAAGTCAGAAAAGGGTTGAAAAGTGATGATGTGGATTTGAATGGTGCATATTGAATGCAGAAAAAGTCTTGAGTTAAAATATGTTTTAAAAAATGAAATCCCTTTCTAATAGACGAGTTTTCGTCCGAAACCCTGATACTTCGAAGGAGATTGTCCAGTTTGTACACGAAGTGCATCCAGTTTTTCCCGTAACCCTCTAAACTTTTTAGCACATGCTATGTGGGTGAAATTATGATACCATGCCAATTTTCAACCATTTCAGAGTTCATTTGCAGTGCTTTTCAATCTCAGGGTCATCTTAGCTCAAAATAAATCATGAAATGCATGAAAAATAGCAAATGAATCAGAAAAGGGTTGAAAAGTGATGATGTGGCTTTGAATGGTGCATATTGAATGCAGAAAAAGTCTTGAGTTAAAATATGTTTAAAAAAATGAAATCCCTTTGTAATAGACGAGTTTTCGTTCGAAACCCTCATACTTCGAAGGAGATTGTCCAGTTTGTACCCGAAGTGCATCCAGTTTTTCCCTTAACCCTCTAAACTTTTTAGCACATGCTGTGTGGGCGAAATTATGATACCATGCCAATTTTCAACCATTTCAGAGTTCATTTGCAGTGCTTTTCAATCTCAGGGTCATCTTAGCTCAAAATAAATCATGAAATGCATGAAAAATAGCAAATGAAGTCAGAAAAGGGTTGAAAAGTGATGATGTGGCTTCGAATGGTGCATATTGAATGCAGAAAAAGTCTTGAGTTAAAATATGTTTAAAAAAATGAAATCCCTTTGTAATAGACGAGTTTTCGTCCGAAACCCTCATACTTCGAAGGAGATTGTCCAGTTTGTACACGAAGTGCATCCAGTTTTTCCCGTAACCCTCTAAACTCTTTAGCACATGCTATGAGGGTGAAATTATTATACCATGCCAATTTTCAACCATTTCAGAGTTCATTTGCAGTGCTTTTCAATCTCAGGGTCATCTTAGCTCAAAATAAATCATGAAATGAATGAAAAAGAGCAAATGAAGTCAGAAAAGGGTTGAAAAGTGATGATGTGGCTTTGAATTGTGCATATTGAATGCAGAAAAAGTCTTGAGTTAAAATATGTTTAAAAAAATGAAATCCCTTTGTAATAGACGAGTTTTCGTCCGAAACCCTCATACTTCGAAGGAGATTGTCCAGTTTGTACACGAAGTGCATCCAGTTTTTCCCGTAACCCTCTAAACTTTTTAGCACATGCTATGTGGGTGAAATTATGATACCATGCCAATTTTCAACCATTTCAGAGTTCATTTGCAGTGCTTTTCAATCTCAGGGTCATCTTAGCTCAAAATAAATCATGAAATGCATGAAAAAGAGCAAATGAAGTCAGAAAAGGGTTGAAAAGTGATGATGTGGCTTTGAATGGTGCATATTGAATGCAGAAAAAGTCTTGAGTTAAAATATGTTTAAAAAAATAAAATCCCTTTGTAATAGACGAGTTTTCGTCCGAAACCGTGATACTTCGAAGGAGATTGTCCAGTTTGTACACGAAGTGCATCCAGTTTTTCCCGTAACCCCCTAAACTTTTTAGCACATGCTATGTGGTCGAAATAATGATACCATGCCAATTTTCAACCATTTCAGAGTTCATTTGCAGTGCTTTTCAATCTCAGGGTCATCTTAGCTCAAAATAAATCATGAAATGCATGAAAAATAGCAAATGAAGTCACAAAAGGGTTGAAAAGTGATGATGTGGTTTTGAATGGTGCATATTGAATGCAGAAAAAGTCTTGAGTTAAAATATGTTTAAAAAAAATGAAATCCCTTTGTAATAGACGAGTTTTCGTACGAAACCCTGATACTTCGAAGGAGATTGTCCAGTTTGTACACGAAGTGCATCCAGTTTTTCCCGTAACCCTCTAAACTTTTTAGCACATGCTATGTGGGTGAAATTATGATACCATGCCAATTTTCAACCATTTCAGAGTTCATTTGCAGTGCTTTTCAATCTCAGGGTCATCTTAGCTCAAAATAAATCATGAAATGCATGAAAAATAGCAAATGAAGTCAGAAAAGGGTTGAAAAGTGATGATGTGGCTTTGAATGGTGCATATTGAATGCATAAAAAGTCTTGAGTTAAAATATGTTTAAAAAAATAAAATCCCTTTGTAATAGACGAGTTTTCGTCCGAAACCCTGATACTTCGAAGGAGATTGTCCAGTTTGTACACGAAGTGCATCCAGTTTTTCCCGTAACCCTCTAAACTTTTTAGCACATGCTATGTGGGAGAAATTATGATACCATGCCAATTTTCAACCATTTCAGAGTTCATTTGCAGTGCTTTTCAATCTCAGGGTCATCTTAGCTCAAAATAAATCATGAAATGCATGAAAAATAGCAAATGAAGTCACAAAAGGGTTGAAAAGTGATGATGTGGTTTTGAATGGTGCATATTGAATGCAGAAAAAGCCTTGAGTTAAAATATGTTTTAAAAAAATGAAATCCCTTTGTAATAGACGAGTCTTCGTCCGAAACCCTGATACTTCGAAGGAGATTGTCTAGTTTGTACACGAAGTGCATCCAGTTTTTCCCGTAAACCTCTCAACTTTTTAGCACATGCTATTTGGGTGAAATTATGGTACCATGCCAATTTTCAACCATTTCAGAGTTCATTTGCAGTGCTTTTCAATCTCAACGTCATCTTAGCTCAAAATAAATCATGAAATGCATGAAAAATAGCAAATGAAGTCAGAAAAGGGTTGAAAAGTTATGATGTGGCTTTGAATGGTGCATATTGAATGCAGAAAAAGTCTTGAGTTAAAATATGTTTTAAAAAATGAAATCCCTTTGTAATAGACGAGTTTTCGTCCGAAACCCTCATACTTCGAAGGAGATTGTCCAGTTTGTACACGAAGTGCATCCAGTTTTTCCCGTAACCCTCTAAACTTTGTAGCACATGCTATGTGGGTGAAATTATGATACCATGCCAATTTTCAACAATTTTAGAGTTCATTTGCAGTGCTTTTCAATCTCAGGGTCATCTTAGCTAAAAATAAATCATGAAATGCATGAAAAATAGCAAATGAAGTCAGAAAAGGGTTGAAAAGTGATGATGTGGCTTTGAATGGTGCATATTGAATGCAGAAAAAGTCTTGAGTTAAAATATGTTTAAAAAAATGAAATCCCTTTGTAATAGACGAGTTTTCGTCTGAAACCCTGATACTTCGAAGGAGATTGTCCAGTTTGTACACGAAGTGCATCCAGTTTTTCCCGTAACCCTCTAAACTTTTTAGCACATGCTATGTGGGTGAAATTATGATACCATGCCAATTTTCAACCATTTCAGAGTTCATTTGCAGTGCTTTTCAATCTCAGGGTCATCTTAGCTCAAAATAAATCATGAAATGCATGAAAAATAGCAAATGAAGTCACAAAAGGGTTGAAAAGTGATGATGTGGCTTTGAATGGTGCATATTGAATGCAGAAAAAGCCTTGAGTTAAAATATGTTTAAAAAAATGAAATCCCTTTGTAATAGACGAGTTTTCGTCCGAAACCCTCATACTTCGAAGGAGATTGTCCAGTTTGTACACGAAGTGCATCCAGTTTTTCCCGTAACCCTCTAAACTTTTTAGCACATGCTATGTGGGAGAAATTATGATACCATGCCAATTTTCAACCATTTCAGAGTTCATTTGCAGTGCTTTTCAATCTCAGGGTCATCTTAGCTCAAAATAAATCATGAAATGAATGAAAAAGAGCAAATGAAGTCAGAAAAGGGTTGAAAAGTGACGATGTGGCTTTGAATGGTGCATATTGAATGCAGAAAAAGTCTTGAGTTAAAATATGTTTAAAAAAATGAAATCCCTTTGTAATAGACGAGTTTTCGTTCGAAACCCTCATACTTCGAAGGAGATTGTCCAGTTTGTACACGAAGTGCATCCAGTTTTTCCCTTAACCCTCTAAAATTTTTAGCACATGCTGTGTGGGCGAAATTATGATACCATGCCAATTTTCAACCATTTCAGAGTTCATTTGCAGTGCTTTTCAATCTCAGGGTCATCTTAGCTCAAAATAAATCATGAAATGCATGAAAAATAGCAAATGAAGTCAGAAAAGGGTTGAAAAGTGATGATGTGGCTTCGAATGGTGCATATTGAATGCAGAAAAAGTCTTGAGTTGAAATATGTTTAAAAAAATGAAATCCCTTTGTAATAGACGAGTTTTCGTCCGAAACCCTCATACTTCGAAGGAGATTGTCCAGTTTGTACACGAAGTGCATCCAGTTTTTCCCGTAACCCTCTAAACTTTTTAGCACATGCTATGTGGGTGAAATTATTATACCATGCCAATTTTCAACCATTTCAGAGTTCATTTGCAGTGCTTTTCAATCTCAGGGTCATCTTAGCTCAAAATAAATCATGAAATGAATGAAAAAGAGCAAATGAAGTCAGAAAAGGGTTGAAAAGTGATGATGTGGCTTTGAATGGTGCATATTAAATGCAGAAAAAGTCTTGAGTTAAAATATGTTTAAAAAAATGAAATCCCTTTGTAATAGACGAGTTTTCGTCCGAAACCCTCATACTTCGAAGGAGATTGTCCAGTTTGTACACGAAGTGCATCCAGTTTTTCCCGTAACCCTCTAAACTTTTTAGCACATGCTATGTGGGTGAAATTATGATACCATGCCAATTTTCAACCATTTCAGAGTTCATTTGCAGTGCTTTTCAATCTCAGGGTCATCTTAGCTCAAAATAAATCATGAAATGCATGAAAAAGCGCAAATGAAGTCAGAAAAGGGTTGAAAAGTGATGATGTGGCTTTGAATGGTGCATATTGAATGCAGAAAAAGACTTGAGTTAAAATATGTTTAAAAAAATGAAATCCCTTTGTAATAGACGAGTTTTCGTCCGAAACCCTGATACTTCGAAGGAGATTGTCTAGTTTGTACACGAAGTGCATCCAGTTTTTCCCGTAAACCTCTCAACTTCTTAGCACATGCTATTTGGGTGAAATTATGGTACCATGCCAATTTTCAACCATTTCAGAGTTCATTTGTAGTGCTTTTCAATCTCAGGGTCATCTTAGCTCAAAATAAATCATGAAATGCATGAAAAATAGCAAATGAAGTCAGAAAAGGGTTAAAAAGTGATGATGTGGCTTTGAATGGTGCATATTGAATGCAGAAAAAGTCTTGAGTTAAAATATGTTTTAAAAAATGAAATCCCTTTGTAATAGACGAGTTTTCGTCCGAAACCCTCATACTTCGAAGGAGATTGTTCAGTTTGTACACGAAGTGCATCCAGTTTTTCCCGTAACCCTCTAAACTTTGTAGCACATGCTATGTGGGTGAAATTATGATACCATGCCAATTTTCAACAATTTTAGAGTTCATTTGCAGTGCTTTTCAATCTCAGGGTCATCTTAGCTAAAAATAAATCATGAAATGCATGAAAAATAGCAAATGAAGTCAGAAAAGGGTTGAAAAGTGATGATGTGGCTTTGAATGGTGCATATTGAATGCAGAAAAAGTCTTGAGTTAAAATATGTTTAAAAAATGAAATCCCTTTGTAATAGACGAGTTTTCGTCTGAAACCCTGATACTTCGAAGGAGATTGTCCAGTTTGTACACGAAGTGCATCCAGTTTTTCCCGTAACCCTCTAAACTTTTTAGCACATGCTATGTGGGTGAAATTATGATACCATGCCAATTTTCAACCATTTCAGAGTTCATTTGCAGTGCTTTTCAATCTCAGGGTCATCTTAGCTCAAAATAAATCATGAAATGCATGAAAAATAGCAAATGAAGTCACAAAAGGGTTGAAAAGTGATGATGTGGCTTTGAATGGTGCATATTGAATGCAGAAAAAGCCTTGAGTTAAAATATGTTTAAAAAAATGAAATCCCTTTGTAATAGATGAGTTTTCGTCCGAAACCCTCATACTTCGAAGGAGATTGTCTAGTTTGTACACGAAGTGCATCCAGTTTTTCCCGTAACCCTCTAAACTTTGTAGCACATGCTATGTGGGTGAAATTATGATACCATGCCAATTTTCAACCATTTCAGAGTTCATTTGCAGTGCTTTTCAATCTCAGGGTCATCTTAGCTCAAAATAAATCATGAAATGCATGAAAAATAGCAAATGAAGTCAGAAAAGGGTTCAAAAGTGATGATGTGGCTTTGAATGGTGCATATTGAATGCAGAAAAAGTCTTGAGTTAAAATATGTTTAAAAAATAAAATCCCTTTGTAATAGACGAGTTTTCGTCCGAAACCCTGATACTTCGAAGGAGATTGTCCAGTTTGTACACGAAGTGCATCCAGTTTTTCCCGTAACGCTCTAAACTTTTTAGCACATGCTATGTGGGTGAAATAATGATACCATGCCAATTTTCAACCATTTTAGAGTTCATTTGCAGTGCTTTTCAATCTCAGGGTCATCTTAGCTCAAAATAAATCATGAAATGCATGAAAAATAGCAAATGAAGTCAGAAAAGGGTTGAAAAGTGATGATGTGGCTTTGAATGGTGCATATTGAATGCAGAAAAAGTCTTGAGTTAAAATATGTTTAAAAAAATAAAATCCCTTTGTAATAGACGAGTTTTCGTCCGAAACCCTGATACTTCGAAGGAGATTGTCCAGTTTGTACACGAAGTGCATCCAGTTTTTCCCGTAACCCTCTAAACTTTTTAGCACATGCTATGTGGGTGAAATAATGATACCATGCCAATTTTCAACCATTTTAGAGTTCATTTGCAGTGCTTTTCAATCTCAGGGTCATCTTAGCTCAAAATAAATCATGAAATGCATAAAAAATAGCAAATGAAGTCAGAAAAGGGTTGAAAAGTGATGATGTGGCTTTGAATGGTGCATATTGAATGCAGAAAAAGTCTTGAGTTAAAATATGTTTAAAAAAATAAAATCCCGTTGTAATAGACGAGTTTTCGTCCGAAACCCTGATACTTCGAAGGAGATTGTCCAGTTTGTACACGAAGTGCATCCAGTTTTTCCCGTAACCCTCTAAACTTTTTAGCACATGCTATGTGGGTGAAATAATGATACCATGCCAATTTTCAACCATTTTAGAGTTCATTTGCAGTGCTTTTCAATCTTAGGGTCATCTTAGCTCAAAATAAATCATGAAATGCATGAAAAATAGCAAATGAAGTCAGAAAAGGGTTGAAAAGTGATGATGTGGCTTTGAATGGTGCATATTGAATGCAGAAAAAGTCTTGAGTTAAAATATGTTTTAAAAATAAAATCCCTTTGTAATAGACGAGTTTTCGTCCGAAACCCTGATACTTCGAAGGAGATTGTCCAGTTTGTACACGAAGTGCATCCAGTTTTTCCCGTAACCCTCTAAACTTTTTAGCACATGCTATGTGGGAGAAATTATGATACCATGCCAATTTTCAACCATTTCAGAGTTCATTTGCAGTGCTTTTCAATCTCAGGGTCATCTTAGCTCAAAATAAATCATGAAATGCATGAAAAATAGCAAATGAAGTCACAAAAGGGTTGAAAAGTGATGATGTGGTTTTGAATGGTGCATATTGAATGCAGAAAAAGCCTTGAGTTAAAATATGTTTTAAAAAATGAAATCCCTTTGTAATAGACGAGTTTTCGTCCGAAACCCTGATACTTCGAAGGAGATTGTCCAGTTTGTACACGAAGTGCATCCAGTTTTTCCCGTAACCCTCTCAACTTTTTAGCACATGCTATTTGGGTGAAATTATGGTACCATGCCAATTTTCAACCATTTCAGAGTTCATTTGCAGTGCTTTTCAATCTCAGGGTCATCTTAGCACAACATAAATCATGAAATACATGAAAAATAGCAAATGAAGTCAGAAAAGGGTTGAAAAGTGATGATGTGGCTTTGAATGGTGCATATTGAATACAGAAAAAGTCTTGAGTTAAAATATGTTTTAAAAAATGAAATCCCTTTGTAATAGATGAGTTTTCGTCTGAAACCTTCATACTTCGAAGGAGATTGTCCAGTTTGTACACGAAGTGCATCCAGTTTTTCCCGTAACCCTCTAAACTTTGTAGCACATGCTATGTGGGTGAAATTATGATACCATGCCAATTTTCAACAATTTTAGAGTTCATTTGCAGTGCTTTTCAATCTCAGGGTCATCTTAGCTAAAAATAAATCATGAAATGCATGAAAAATAGCAAATGAAGTCAGAAAAGGGTTGAAAAGTGATGATGTGGCTTTGAATGGTGCATATTGAATGCAGAAAAAGTCTTGAGTTAAAATATGTTTAAAAAAATGAAATCCCTTTGTAATAGACGAGTTTTCGTCTGAAACCCTGATACTTCGAAGGAGATTGTCCAGTTTGTACACGAAGTGCATCCAGTTTTTCCCGTAACCCTCTAAACTTTTTAGCACATGCTATGTGGGTGAAATTATGATACCATGCCAATTTTCAACCATTTCAGAGTTCTTTTGCAGTGCTTTTCAATCTCAGGGTCATCTTAGCTCAAAATAAATCATGAAATGCATGAAAAATAGCAAATGAAGTCACAAAAGGGTTGAAAAGTGATGATGTGGCTTTGAATGGTGCATATTTAATGAAGAAAAAGCCTTGAGTTAAAATATGTTTAAAAAAATGAAATCCCTTTGTAATAGACGAGTTTTCGTCCGAAACCCTCATACTTCGAAGGAGATTGTCCAGTTTGTACACGAAGTGCATCCAGTTTTTCCCGTAACCCTCTAAACTTTTTAGCACATGCTATGTGGGTGAAATTATGATACCATGCCAATTTTCAACCATTTCAGAGTTCATTTGCAGTGCTTTTCAATCTCAGGGTCATCTTAGCTCAAAATAAATCATGAAATGCATGAAAAATAGCAAATGAAGTCAGAAAAGGGTTGAAAAGTGATGATATGGCTTTGAATGGTGCATATTGAATGCAGAAAAAGTCTTGAGTTAAAATATGTTTAAAAAAATGAAATCCCTTTGTAATAGACGAGTTTTCGTCTGAAACCCTGATACTTCGAAGGAGATTGTCCAGTTTGTACACGAAGTGCATCCAGTTTTTCCCGTAACCCTCTAAACTTTTTACCACATGCTATGTGGGTGAAATTATGATACCATGCCAATTTTCAACCATTTCAGAGTTCATTTGCAGTGCTTTTCAATCTCAGGGTCATCTTAGCTCAAAATAAATCATGAAATGCATGAAAAATAGCAAATGAAGTCACAAAAGGGTTGAAAAGTGATGATGTGGCTTTGAATGGTGCATATTGAATGAAGAAAATGCCTTGAGTTAAAATATGTTTAAAAAAATGAAATCCCTTTGTAATAGACGAGTTTTCGTCCGAAACCCTCATACTTCGAAGGAGATTGTCCAGTTTGTACACGAAGTACATCCAGTTTTTCCCGTAACCCTCTAAACTTTTTAGCACATGCTATGTGGGTGAAATTATGATACCATGCCAATTTTCAACCATTTCAGAGTTCATTTGCAGTGCTTTTCAATCTCAGGGTCATCTTAGCTCAAAATAAATCATGAAATGCATGAAAAATAGCAAATGAAGTCAGAAAAGGGTTGAAAAGTGATGATGTGGCTTTGAATAGTGCATATTGAATGCAGAAAAAGTCTTGAGTTAAAATATGTTTAAAAAAATAAAATCCCTTTGTAATAGACGAGTTTTCGTCCGAAACCCTGATACTTCGAAGGAGATTGTCCAGTTTGTACACGAAGTGCATCCAGTTTTTCCCGTAACCCTCTAAACTTTTTAGCACATGCTATGTGGGAGAAATTATGATACCATGCCAATTTTCAACCATTTCAGAGTTCATTTGCAGTGCTTTTCAATCTCAGGGTCATCTTAGCTCAAAATAAATCATGAAATGCATGAAAAATAGCAAATGAAGTCACAAAAGGGTTGAAAAGTGATGATGTGGCTTTGAATGGTGCATATTGAATGCAGAAAAAGTCTTGAGTTAAAATATGTTTAAAAAAATGAAATCCCTTTGTAATAGACGAGTTTTCGTCCGAAACCCTGATACTTCGAAGGAGAGTGTCCAGTTTGTACACGAAGTGCATCCAGTTTTTCCCGTAACCCTCTAAACTTTTTAGCACATGCTATGTGGGTGAAATAATGATACCATGCCAATTTTCAACCATTTTAGAGTTCATTTGCAGTGCTTTTCAATCTCAGGGTCATCTTAGCTCAAAATAAATCATGAAATGCATGAAAAATAGCAAATGAAGTCAGAAAAGGGTTGAAAAGTGATGATGTGGCTTTGAATGGTGCATATTGAATGCAGAAAAAGTCTTGAGTTAAAATATGTTTAAAAAAATAAAATCCCTTTGTAATAGACGAGTTTTCGTCCGAAACCCTGATACTTCGAAGGAGATTGTCCAGTTTGTACACGAAGTGCATCCAGTTTTTCCCGTAACCCTCTAAACTTTTTAGCACATGCTATGTGGGAGAAATTATGATACCATGCCAATTTTCAACCATTTCAGAGTTCATTTGCAGTGCTTTTCAATCTCAGGGTCATCTTAGCTCAAAATAAATCATGAAATGCATGAAAAATAGCAAATGAAGTCACAAAAGGGTTGAAAAGTGATGATGTGGTTTTGAATGGTGCATATTGAATGCAGAAAAAGCCTTGAGTTAAAATATGTTTAAAAAAAATGCAATCCCTTTGTAATAGACGAGTTTTCGTCCGAAACCCTGATACTTCGAAGGAGATTGTCCAGTTTGTACACGAAGTGCATCCAGTTTTTCCCGTAACCCTCTCAACTTTTTAGCACATGCTATTTGGGTGAAATTATGGTACCATGCCAATTTTCAACCATTTCAGAGTTCATTTGCAGTGCTTTTCAATCTCAGGGTCATCTTAGCTCAAAATAAATCAAGAAATGCATGAAAAATAGCAAATGAAGTCAGAAAAGGATTGAAAAGTGATGATGTGGCTTTGAATAGTGCATATTGAATGCAGAAAAAGTCTTGAGTTAAAATATGTTTTAAAAAATGAAATCCCTTTGTAATAGACGAGTTTTCGTCCGAAACCTTCATACTTCGAAGGAGATTGTCCAGTTTGTACACGAAGTGCATCCAGTTTTTCCCGTAACAATCTAAACTTTGTAGCACATGCTATGTGGGTGAAATTATGATACCATGCCAATTTTCAACAATTTTAGAGTTCATTTGCAGTGCTTTTCAATCTCAGGGTCATCTTAGCTAAAAATAAATCATGAAATGCATGAAAAATAGCAAATGAAGTCAGAAAAGGGTTGAAAAGTGATGATGTGGCTTTGAATGGTGCATATTGAATGCAGAAAAAGTCTTGAGTTAAAATATGTTTAAAAAAATGAAATCCCTTTGTAATAGACGAGTTTTCGTCTGAAACCCTGATACTTCGAAGGAGATTGTCCAGTTTGTACACGAAGTGCATCCAGTTTTTCCCGTAACCCTCTAAACTTTTTAGCACATGCTATGCGGGTGAAATTATGATACCATGCCAATTTTCAACCATTTCAGAGTTCATTTGCAGTGCTTTTCAATCTCAGGGTCATCTTAGCTCAAAATAAATCATGAAATGCATGAAAAATAGCAAATGAAGTCACAAAAGGGTTGAAAAGTGATGATGTGGCTTTGAATGGTGCATATTGAATGAAGAAAAAGCCTTGAGTTAAAATATGTTTAAAAAAATGAAATCCCTTTGTAATAGACGAGTTTTCGTCCGAAACCCTCATACTTCGAAGGAGATTGTCCAGTTTGTACACGAAGTGCATCCAGTTTTTCCCGTAACCCTCTAAACTTTTTAGCACATGCTATGTGGGAGAAATTATGATACCATGCCAATTTTCAACCATTTCAGAGTTCATTTGCAGTGCTTTTCAATCTCAGGGTCATCTTAGCTCAAAATAAATCATGAAATGCATGAAAAATAGCAAATGAAGTCAGAAAAGGGTTGAAAAGTGATGATGTGGCTTTGAATGGTGCATATTGAATGCAGAAAAAGTCTTGAGTTAAAATATGTTTAAAAAAATGAAATCCCTTTGTAATAGACGAGTTTTCGTCTGAAACCCTGATACTTCGAAGGAGATTGTCCAGTTTGTACACGAAGTGCATCCAGTTTTTCCCGTAACCCTCTAAACTTTTTAGCACATGCTATGTGGGTGAAATTATGATACCATGCCAATTTTCAACCATTTCAGAGTTCATTTGCAGTGCTTTTCAATCTCAGGGTCATCTTAGCTCAAAATAAATCATGAAATGCATGAAAAATAGCAAATGAAGTCACAAAAGGGTTGAAAAGTGATGATGTGGCTTTGAATGGTGCATATTGAATGAAGAAAAAGCCTTGAGTTAAAATATGTTTAAAAAAATGAAATCCCTTTGTAATAGACGAGTTTTCGTCCGAAACCCTCATACTTCGAAGGAGATTGTCCAGTTTGTACACGAAGTGCATCCAGTTTTTCCCGTAACCCTCTAAACTTTTTAGCACATGCTATGTGGGTGAAATTATGATACCATGCCAATTTTCAACCATTTCAGAGTTCATTTGCAGTGCTTTTCAATCTCAGGGTCATCTTAGCTCAAAATAAATCATGAAATGCATGAAAAATAGCAAATGAAGTCAGAAAAGGGTTGAAAAGTGATGATGTGGCTTTGAATGGTGCATATTGAATGCAGAAAAAGTCTTGAGTTAAAATATGTTAAAAAAAATAAAATCCCTTTGTAATAGACGAGTTTTCGTCCGAAACCCTGATACTTCGAAGGAGATTGTCCAGTTTGTACACGAAGTGCATCCAGTTTTTCCCGTAACCCTCTAAACTTTTTAGCACATGCTATGTGGGAGAAATTATGATACCATGCCAATTTTCAACCATTTCAGAGTTCATTTGCAGTGCTTTTCAATCTCAGGGTCATCTTAGCTCAAAATAAATCATGAAATGCATGAAAAATAGCAAATGAAGTCACAAAAGGGTTGAAAAGTGATGATGTGGCTTTGAATGGTGCATATTGAATGCAGAAAAAGTCTTGAGTTAAAATATGTTTAAAAAAATGAAATCCCTTTGTAATAGACGAGTTTTCGTCCGAAACCCTGATACTTCGAAGGAGAGTGTCCAGTTTGTACACGAAGTGCATCCAGTTTTTCCCGTAACCCTCTAAACTTTTTAGCACATGCTATGTGGGTGAAATAATGATACCATGCCAATTTTCAACCATTTTAGAGTTCATTTGCAGTGCTTTTCAATCTCAGGGTCATCTTAGCTCAAAATAAATCACGAAATGCATGAAAAATAGCAAATGAAGTCAGAAAAGGGTTGAAAAGTGATGATGTGGCTTTGAATGGTGCATATTGAATGCAGAAAAAGTCTTGAGTTAAAATATGTTTAAAAAAATAAAATCCCTTTGTAATAGACGAGTTTTCGTCCGAAACCCTGATACTTCGGAGGAGATTGTCCAGTTTGTACACGAAGTGCATCCAGTTTTTCCCGTAACCCTCTAAACTTTTTAGCACATGCTATGTGGGAGAAATTATGATACCATGCCAATTTTCAACCATTTCAGAGTTCATTTGCAGTGCTTTTCAATCTCAGGGTCATCTTAGCTCAAAATAAATCATGAAATGCATGAAAAATAGCAAATGAAGTCACAAAAGGGTTGAAAAGTGATGATGTGGTTTTGAATGGTGCATATTGAATGCAGAAAAAGCCTTGAGTTAAAATATGTTTAAAAAAATGAAATCCCTTTGTAATAGACGAGTTTTCGTCCGAAACCCTGATACTTCGAAGGAGATTGTCCAGTTTGTACACGAAGTGCATCCAGTTTTTCCCGTAACCCTCTCAACTTTTTAGCACATGCTATTTGGGTGAAATTATGGTACCATGCCAATTTTCAACCATTTCAGAGTTCATTTGCAGTGCTTTTCAATCTCAGGGTCATCTTAGCTCAAAATAAATCAAGAAATGCATGAAAAATAGCAAATGAAGTCAGAAAAGGGTTGAAAAGTGATGATGTGGCTTTGAATGGTGCATATTGAATGCAGAAAAAGTCTTGAGTTAAAATATGTTTAAAAAAATGAAATCCCTTTGTAATAGACGAGTTTTTGTCCGAAACCTTCATACTTCGAAGGAGATTGTCCAGTTTGTACACGAAGTGCATCCAGTTTTTCCCGTAACCCTCTAAACTTTGTAGCACATGCTATGTGGGTGAAATTATGATACCATGCCAATTTTCAACAATTTTAGAGTTCATTTGCAGTGCTTTTCAATCTCAGGGTCATCTTAGCTAAAAATAAATCATGAAATGCATGAAAAATAGCAAATGAAGTCAGAAAAGGGTTGAAAAGTGATGATGTGGCTTTGAATGGTGCATATTGAATGCAGAAAAAGTCTTGAGTTAAAATATGTTAAAAAAATAAAATCCCTTTGTAATAGACGAGTTTTCGTCCGAAACCCTGATACTTCGAAGGAGATTGTCCAGTTTGTACACGAAGTGCATCCAGTTTTTCCCGTAACCCTCTAAACTTTTTAGCACATGCTATGTGGGAGAAATTATGATACCATGCCAATTTTCAACCATTTCAGAGTTCATTTGCAGTGCTTTTCAATCTCAGGGTCATCTTAGCTCAAAATAAATCATGAAATGCATGAAAAATAGCAAATGAAGTCACAAAAGGGTTGAAAAGTGATGATGTGGCTTTGAATGGTGCATATTGAATGAAGAAAAAGCCTTGAGTTAAAATATGTTTAAAAAAATGAAATCCCTTTGTAATAGACGAGTTTTCGTCCGAAACCCTCATACTTCGAAGGAGATTGTCCAGTTTGTACACGAAGTGCATCCAGTTTTTCCCGTAACCCTCTAAACTTTTTAGCACATGCTATGTGGGTGAAATTATGATACCATGCCAATTTTCAACCATTTCAGAGTTCATTTGCAGTGCTTTTCAATCTCAGGGTCATCTTAGCTCAAAATAAATCATGAAATGCATGAAAAATAGCAAATGAAGTCAGAAAAGGGTTGAAAAGTGATGATATGGCTTTGAATGGTGCATATTGAATGCAGAAAAAGTCTTGAGTTAAAATATGTTTAAAAAAATGAAATCCCTTTGTAATAGACGAGTTTTCGTCTGAAACCCTGATACTTCGAAGGAGATTGTCCAGTTTGTACACGAAGTGCATCCAGTTTTTCCCGTAACCCTCTAAACTTTTTAGCACATGCTATGTGGGTGAAATTATGATACCATGCCAATTTTCAACCATTTCAGAGTTCATTTGCAGTGCGTTTCAATCTCAGGGTCATCTTAGCTCAAAATAAATCATGAAATGCATGAAAAATAGCAAATGAAGTCAGAAAAGGGTTGAAAAGTGATGATGTGGCTTTGAATGGTGCATATTGAATGAAGAAAAAGCCTTGAGTTAAAATATGTTTAAAAAATGAAATCCCTTTGTAATAGACGAGTTTTCGTCCGAAACCCTCATACTTCGAAGGAGATTGTCCAGTTTGTACACGAAGTACATCCAGTTTTTCCCGTAACCCTCTAAAGTTTTTAGCACATGCTATGTGGGTGAAATTATGATACCATGCCAATTTTCAACCATTTCAGAGTTCATTTGCAGTGCTTTTCAATCTCAGGGTCATCTTAGCTCAAAATAAATCATGAAATGCATGAAAAATAGCAAATGAAGTCAGAAAAGGGTTGAAAAGTGATGATGTGGCTTTGAATGGTGCATATTGAATGCAGAAAAAGTCTTGAGTTAAAAGGTTAAGGGTGTCAGCTAGAAACCGGAGCTGCAATTTGTACACCCCAAAGTAAGTACTACTCTAGTACCGCGCATCTCTCATTGATTCTAGTTTCAATACCATTATTATGCTTGGTTATCATTTTGATTGAACTCTATTCTCGTAAAGTGCTTGTTGCAGGCACCCGGGACTAATTTATGTGCCTACTACGTTTGCGAGTTCATTCGCCACTCGACCTCTGAGCGGGGCCGGGGCATATCTTTACAACAATTTGAAGTACGTAAACAATATTCACATTTTTATTTTATTACCATCAATTGTGTTGAGTTTCATTCATATATTGACCCCCTTCTTTAAATTAGATCTGGCAGAAGCGGGACGAACTCCTACCAACTGATCGCATACGAGCAATTCAAGAGGAATTGGCGGGATTCTTTGTTGATCATGTCATACCTAAACATGGAGAATACCATAAGGAGATGATATGCGATGTTGGCAATTAGATATTAAGATCGTAAGAGATGTTATATTGTATATATTATATGTAATAGCGTCGAATAGATTTACGAAAACTTGTTGCATTGTTCGACTAAGCACGGAGAAAGAGAGGTCACTTCTTCTCTCTATATATTGATCATGACGATGTTGTGTAATGGCGTTCTTTCATTTCTATATGTAGTAGCTAGCGTCGAGTTGAATGAAAAGCATAAAATAAAAATGGTAAACACAAAAATAAAAGGGGGAAACACAATATGAAAACCCCTAAACCCTCCAAAACCCCTAAACCCCTCCTTTCAAAAAAAAAACCCAGCGCCTGGCAGCTGCTGACGCGTGGCTGCCTTTTAGTCCGGTCGGTGTGACCAACCGGGACTAAAGGTCCTCCTGCCAGGCGCCCCACGGCGGCCACGTGGAGCTCCTTTAGTTCCGGTTCGTAGGCCAACCGGGACTAAAAGTGACGGGCATTAGTCCCTATCGTTTTGTCCCGGTTGTAGAACTGGGACTAAAGGCCCTCTGGAACCGGGACTGTTGCCCTGTTTTCTACTAGTGAAGTCTCAGACCTGATCGCAATACACGTCTAAAATCGTTGTTGGGCCAAGATGGGTCCGATACAGCGACGGAGGCTTCGGGCTCCATGGACGCTGGGTATGTGGCCCAGCGGGAGGCCGGAGTCGACGTACAGACACGAGTTCGACTGGAATCTGGCTCGGTTGATGGGTGGACTCAGTTTGACGAGACATCTAGGCTACCAACGGTGCAGGAAAACTTGCAGGCAGAACCGATCGTCTCTAGGGTTAAGCTTCGGCGCACGGTTCCTGGTTTTCCATCGATACCTGGTCGAGCGAAGAAAATAGCCGCAGCCCCGGATCGGGTGGCTAAGCGCGAGGCAAGTATGGCCGGAAGAGGTGGCGGCACTCCTCGGCCGGCGTGACCCAACAATGGGAAGGCCCCTGACCAACAAGGACGACCAATCCCTCCTCGTGGTGGAGATGCTACGGGTCAACAGGGGTGGCCGGTCCCTTCTCGTGGTGGAGACGCTGTGGGTCGGGGGGGGGGAACAGGGGTGGCTACAATGCTACTATTAACCTAGCTCCTCGTCTAGCGGTGAACGGGGTGATGGCAGCCGCTGGCAAGCACGGGGCGATCGGGGTTTCCACCCACCTGATGGTTCCTTTGTCGTGGGGGCAACAGGCCCGCAGAACTTCCGTCGAGGCGGCGGTCGAGGTGGCGGTGGCCGACAGTTCGGGAAAATATCATCGTCGAAGATATACCCGAAAACTCCGGTGGCAAAAGTTGCCACTGACAGCGACACAAAGGTGGACTCGGGTGATGCCTCGTCTGCTTTGCCAGCGGCGGCGGCTGCAGCGGTCAAAGCTCTAGCCGTAGTTCCTATTCCTGTTGTCGGTTCCATGAAGGCTAGAGACTCGGGAAGTGATAAATGAAGTGAATAATCAGATCATGGGCGTGCTAACAAGGCAGCGCGTAAGAAAGAGAAGCTATGCTGCTATAGATGTGGAGTGTCGGGACACTTTGTGATGGATTGAGCGATAGTATTGTGTGACATCTGTCTCAAACCTGGACACGATGCGACAGTATGCCCATTACTATCGGCTCCTAAGCTGGTGGTAAACATCTATGGAGTCAGCCAAAGCAGACTTATGTTTTTCGAGACTCCACACACAGCTTCTGCCGCTATGCCACCGCGTCTTGAGAGTTCGAGGACTGGCTTGGTTAAGGTTTTGCATGGGTCACTGACAGAGGATCAGGTGACGCAGCAGCTCAGGAGGCTTGTTTCTGAGTCGTTTCACTGGACACCGGTCAGAGTGGAGGAACAGGTGTACCAAGTGGAATTTCCAAGGAGAGAGGATCTTGAGTGCCTCTTGAAGTTTGGGTTCAGCAAAGTGACTGGAAGTAAATGTATGCTGGAATTTGATGAGTGCAAAAAACCTGAGCCAAAAGGAATACCTCTTGAGAAGGTTTGGATCAGGTTTTCTGGTATCCCTGAGACACTTCTTAATGATTTTCTCATTGTATGGAGTCTTGGCTCTCTGCTTGGAAAAACTGATAAGGTCGATATGCCGTTTACTCGCAAACATGGGATAGCGAGGTTGCTTGTTGGTGTGTTGAACTCTGAGTTTGTGCCGGATTTTGTTCCATGGTCTTATGATGGCTTACATTATGATCTTGATGTGGAGGTCGAGGAATCGCCCCAGCAGGTAAATAACAATGGGAACAATGTCATGATGGATGATGGTGATGGGAGTGGAAACCAAGGGGCCAATGGGGACCTTGGTAAACATGCAGATGGGTTTACTGATAAGGGTCAGTCTTCTCAGTCCTCAAAAGCAGCTGCGTCGTCACCTGATAAGGGTACAACACCACCTTCAACACCAATGGCATCTCTCCGATTTGGTTCGTTTCAGGAAGTATCCGCACCAAGTCACCTGAGGGGGGGGGGGCGGACCGAGTGGAGGTTGACGATGCTGATGGTACAGTGATGTTGGACGTGGAGGTGAAAAAAGATCACCGGATGGAGGGCAGCGAGTCTTGTTTGCAGCACTTACCGTGGCCACGTCCTTCTTTTCATGAGGGGGTGGGGACGGACAGCCACGGGCAGGAGGCCCGGCATTCAGTCCCGTCTCTACCTCGGCCGTATGTTTCTGATGAGGCGGGGTACGAGAGACACGGGCATGAGGCCCTACCCATCACACCCTCAGTCACAGGGTTCGAGGGCAACGGGCAGGAGGCCCTCCCGCTCACACCTCCAGCCTCACCTACATCTTCCGCAGTGGTAGAGGGACAACAGGTCCTTCTCGGTACTGGGTGGACGGGGGGCGCCCGGTCGAGATTGTCACTAAGGAGGTTGCGTCATCTCAGGTTGACACCCCAAACATTGTCGGGAATGAGGCAGGAGGCCAAAACCCAACACAGATATCCATGGAGGAGGTGATCAACTTCGGAGGAATTCCAGACCCTACATCCGGGGAACGGCGATACAGTCACCGCATCCAGGAGCAGCCGGATGCTGACGACATACAGTTGGGGCGCGCTATGAGGGCTGCCAAGCTTCGCGATATCGAGGCAAATACAGGTATGTCGGTTAATACAAGTTGTTCCATACTTCATTTCTCTGAGCATGAAATTGTTGATAAAGCAAGCAACTTAGGGATATCTCTTGGTAGTAATGGAAAAGAAATAGCTAAATCTGTTAATGACATTCTAGACTTAGAAGCAGATAGAGCCATGGAAATTATTACAAATTCAGCAACAGTAATACCAATGAATGAGGCAGATATTAATAATCTTGGAGTCACATCAATACAAAGCCTATGTGAGGATTTAATACCCATAGAGGGAGTAGAGGTGGATGAGGAAGACTTGGGTTCAGAGGGGTATATGGCTCCTTCGATGCCCGAAAGTCTTCCCCACGTAACATCCACTCATGAGCACACCAAGATGATGCAGGATAAACCTAAGAGACCTTGGAAGAGGAAAGTTTATCCTGTGTCAGCGGTTCGGAGGAGTGCGAGAGTCAAACAAAAGAAAAAAATTCCACGATGACATATGAAAGGAATCTTTTGGAATAGCATAGGTCTAGCGGACTTGGCTAAAACGAGATTCCTTAGTGACGTTTCTTTAGAGCATAAGCTGAATTTTATGGCTTTACAAGAGACGGGTAGAGATAATTTTACACCTCAATTTCTCAAGAACATTGCAGGAGGAGTTGAGTTTGATTGGCATGGTTTACCACCAAGAGGTAGATCCGGAGGGATCTTACTTGGGGTTAAGTGTGAAACACTAGAGGTGTTGAATGTGGTTTATGGTGAGTTTGCTGTCAAATTTCGTGTTAGGTCGAAAGTAGATGGCTTCAGATGGGCTTTGGTGGCTGTATATGGGGCGGCGCAGCCTGAGCTTAAATCTGATTTTCTCGCAGATTTAGTGAGAATTTGTGGAGATGAAAGGCTCCTCATTTTGGTTGGTGGGGACTTTAATTTCATCAGAAGAAAAGAGGAAAAAAATAATGACAACTTCGATGGAAGATGGTCATTCATGTTCAACATGATTATTGAGAGTCTCGATTTGAGGGAGATAGACCTCACGGGTAGACAATTCACGTGGGCTAACTCATTACCGGTGCCAACATATGAGAAGTTGGATCGGGTTCTGACTAGCGTAGAGTGGGAACAGAAGTATCCACTAGTCACAGCCCATGCGTTGCAAAGGGCAATTTCGGACCACACACCCCTACTGATCGATTCTGGGGAAGCGAATCATGTCGGTAATAGGAATGTTTTCTCCTTCGAATTAAGCTGGTTCGAGAGAGAAGGATTCATGGATATCATTGCTAATGAATGGGCAAAAGATTCTGGTGGGTCATCTAGTATGGACAGGTGGCAAAACAAAATTAGACACCTACGCCGGTTTTTGAGAGGCTGGGCTAAGAACCAAAGTGACATCTACAAAGTGGAAAAAGAGAGGCTTATTCAACTCATCAATGAGTTGGACGTGAAAGCTGAATCTACACTTCTTAATATATCAGATCGGAATATTAAGATCGAGGCTGAGAAGAAGTTGCAAACTCTTCTGAGAGAAGAGGAGATGAAATGGTCCCTTTGAGCAAAGGTAACGAAGGTAGTTCACGGGGACGATAACACACAATTCTTTCATATGATTGCGAATGGCAAGCATAGGAAGAAGAAAATATTTCAACTTGAGCAGGATGAGGGGACAATTGTAGGCCATGAGAACCTAAAGTTGTACATATCCGAGTACTATAAGAAACTTTTTGGTGCTCCTGAAGAGAGTTTTGTCTCTATGGATGAGAGTATCAGAAGTGACATACCTCAGCCCAGTTCAGCTGAGAATGAGGTATTGTGTGCCCCTTTTACAGAGAAAGAGGTGTTTGAGGCAATAGCACAAATGAAACAAAATAAGGCATCGGGACCAGAAGGATTTCCAGTGGAATTTTATTAAAAGTGTTAGCATATTATAAAGGTCATCTTCAGCTTTTCCACCTTAACTTTGGAACAATAACGCTGTTGCCAAAGAAGGTTGAGGCTGTTCGCATTGAGTAGTTCAGACCGATATGTCTGCTCAATGTCAGTTTCAAATTTTTTACCAAGGTTGGCACCAATAGGTTGACACAGGTAGCCCATTCGGTAGTCCACCCGACTCAGACAACTTTCATGCCTGGAAGGCACATCCTAGAAGGGGTGGTTGTCTTGCATGAGACGTTGCACGAAATTCATACAAAGAAACTTGATGGGGTTATCTTTAAAGTGGATTTCGAGAAGGCATATGATAAGGTAAAATGGCCATTCCTCCAACAGGCTTTACGTATGAAAGGATTCAACGAATCCTGGAGGGATTAGGTGGATGCCACCATTCGGAAAGGCAGCGTTGGAATTCAAGTTAATGATGACATAGGTCATTATTTTCAAACTCATAAAGGACTGAGACATGGAGATTCCATGTCACCCGTGTTGTTCAACATAGTAGCGGATATGTTGGCAGTCCTTATTGGTTGGGCTAAAGAGATTGGTCAAGCAGGAGGACTTGTCCCACACCTTGTAGAGGGGGGAGTGTCTGTTTTACAATATGCGGATGACACAATCATTTTCATGGAACATGATATGGCAAAAGCTAGGAATATGAAGCTTGTTCTATGTCTATTTGAACAATTATCTGGACTCAAAATCAACTTTAACAAAAGTGAATTGTTCTGCTTTGGGCGAGCCAAGGAGGAACAAGAGGCTTACAGGCAATTATTCGGTTGTGAAATGGGTTCATTGCCGTTTACTTACCTAGGAATTCCCATTCATCATAGACGTTTGACGATTAAGGAATGGAAATGTATTGAAGACAGATTCGAAAAAAGACTAAGTTGCTGGAAGGGAAAACTTATGTCTTATGGAGGACGGCTGGTGTTAATAAACTCGGTTTTGACAAGCATGCCGATGTTCCTCCTATCATTCTTTGATGTACCGGTTGGTGTACGAAAAAGATTAGACTTTTATCGATCTCGTTTCTTCTGGCAATGTGATGAGGCTAAGAAGAAATATAGATTAGAAAGATGGGATATTATCTGTAGACCCAAAGAACAAGGGGGTCTAGGCATTGAGAATTTAGAAGTGAAGAATAAATGCATGCTTAGCAAATGGTTATGCAGGCTATCCACGGAGACAGAAGGAATGTGGGTACAAATACTGAGGAATAAGTACCTACAATCTAAGACTTTGGCCCAGGTTACTGCGAGACCGAATGACTCACCTTTTTGGAAAGGGTTAATGAAGATAAAGGTAACCTTCTTCCAACGGGTGAAGTTTTTAGTTCACAATGGTACTACTACTAGATTCTGCGAGGACATATGGCTTGGGGATACGCCTCTAGCTATGCAATATCCTACCTTATATAATATTGTACAACGTAAGGAAGATTATGTTGCCACGGTATTACAGTCGGTACCTCTTAATATCCAATTCAGGCGATCTCCAGTGGGAGAACGCTGGAATTCTTGGTTGCATCTCGTCAAACGATTGATGGATGTTCGACTCTCTGACCAGCCGGATACTATTCATTGGAAACTAGGTACGAACGGTACTTTTTCAGTGAAGTCGATGTATTTGGACTTAATTAACTCTGGTCCTCTCTCCAGATCTTTACATATTTGGAAGATTAAAGTGCCTCTTAGAATCAAAAAATTTATGTGGTTTTTACACAAGGGTGTGGTACTAACCAAAGATAATTTGATAAAACGAAGATGGATAGGAAGCCCTACATGCTGCTATTGTCACCAAAATGAATCTATAAGACACCTCTTTCTAGATTGTCCATTAGCAAAATTGCTTTGGCGCACAGTTCATATTGCATTCAACATTAATCCACCAACATGCAGCATTATGCTATTTGGGACGTGACTCAATGGAGTAGACGTAACTATAGGGAATCTTATCTGGATTGGGATAAGTGCATTATTCTGGGCTATTTGGAACACCAGAAACGATATGATTTTTAATGACAGGAAGTTCAACGATTTTTTGCAGGTTATTTACAGAGCTACGGCTTGTATCCGTATGTGGTCATTACTAACACATGCGGACTCCAGGGAGCGTATGGCTATTGGGTGCAACCGGTGGGAGATGGTCGCACGGGTTACCTTTAGCCGGTTTGGATGGCGAGCTACTAATAGGCTAGGTGTATAGGCATCATAGTCTATTGTTGGTTTCGCCGGTTGTGGCAGTTTTTTTATTATCTTAGCATTTGTGTTTATGCTCATATCGTGAGGTCTTTTTGAACTTATGACTACACTCTTGGATTTTGTTAATAATTTGGCTGTATGCATCGATTGATGCAGAGGCCGGGAGCTGTGTTCCTCCTTTTCCAAAAAAAGGAGCAAACTTGACGGGGCAATCCCTTACATTTGTTCCAGTGAGGGCCAAAGAAGAAAGGACAAAATATATCGTAATACTAGGTATCCTCGTGTAGAAATAAGAACCGGCTGCAAAATTTGAATGAAAATCACCTGAGAAACATGAAACAAGGACTCCTACAGTGATACAACCAAACAAAGTTTACACACCTCACATCTTTGAAGATTTTCAGAATGAAGATGAAAGATCCATCTCAATGTACATCAAGCCATCCGAAGAACACAACTAAAAGTGTATTTATCTCTAAATGGTACTCCCTCCGGTCCTTTTTACTCCGCATATAAAAAAATTCTGAAGTCAAACTTCGTAAAATTTGACCATGTTTATATAAAAAATATCAACATCTACAATACTAAATTTATACAATATGGAAGTTAAATTCATGACACATCTAATGATATTGATTTTGTGTTGTGAGTGGTGGTATTCTTTTCTATAAAGTTGGTCAATCTTTACGAAGTTTGTCTTCTGAAAAATCTAATATGCAGAGTAAAAAGGATAAAAGGGAGTATTTTGGTCTGATGGCAATGTGATTAGGGAGATGGTTCAACTCCCCCCCCCCCGCGCACACACACTTCAAAAAGGCTGGTTTCCCCGCGGCTCAAAGCTTCTATTTTTGTTTATTTGAGTCGTAAGGCAACCGGACTATTAAGAGGGGTCAAGGTGGTTGAATGACGGTGTGGAAACACTTGAAAACATAAACACCAATTATCATACACCTACCATCAAAGGGAAGCCTTTAAATATTGTTAACCACATCCTCTTGTGTCCATGGAGTAGTGTCCAAGCTTCTGGACACCCCGTGCGTACGGGGTCTCAGGCCCCCATGCACACGAGCTTCTGGTTTGCTCTCTAGACACCCCGTGCTCACGGGATGGTGTTGTTCTTTGGACACCCTCAGGCCCGTGCACGCAGGCTACTAATTTGCTCTCTAGACATCTGTGCCGATTAGCAAGTGGTCCAATCTTTAATTGTTCTAAGGACAAGTTGGAGGTGTTTCTTATAGTGACCAAAACGCTCTTGAGGACACACTGGAATGTCACCAAATTATTTTCACCGCTATTCATTGAGTTGACGTTCATTGCCTTGATAAGTGTTGTGTGGATGGACCAGAGCTAAGGTACTGTGCTAACTTGAAAAAAAATACCTACTTATGATTATACTCTCCATGCAAGCATTGGCAACTACAAGAGAGGTAATTAAGATAAATCTAACCATAACATTAAACAGTTGAATAAAAAACAACCCCTTACAGAATAATTCACAAACTAGGGTTTAGGTTTCTATCAGTCCTGCAAACCATTATATAAAAACTAATTCCACAATGTGCTCAACTAGGCCCAAAGATGATGAAGTGTCATGTAGTTGACGTTCACATAATACCACCAGTGAAAAAACAACACAACATAGTATCAAAACATTGAACGGAAATCAACTTCACATGATTAACTGTAACAAGACTTCTCTGATGTCCTCAATAACTCATCATATTGATCATGATCAGCGGGTAAATATGTAATTAACAATCCAAACATAAGAATCTTCCACCAGTTAAACCAACAAGCATCGACTACACGATGTAATCAACACTACAAGCACTCCCAGGTATCAATCTGAGGTTTGATACAAAGTTTCAAGCATAATAGAAGAACTAGGGTTTGAAGTGAGATGGTGCTGGTGAAGATGATGATCCCCACGCTAAACAGAGTGTTGGTGATGATGAAAGCTTCGATTTCCTCCTCTCGAAGGAAGTCTCCCCGACAAAATCGCTCCGCCGGAGAGCAAAAGTGCTCCGCCCAAGTTTCGCCCCACGGACGGTGACAAAATGCCCCGAAGATTTCTTCTAGGGTATTTCTGAATTTATAACCAAAGGGCGTCGGGAGACGAGCCACCACGGCTCCACATGGTCAGGTGGCACGCCTAGGGGGTAGGGGCACCACCAAGCCGCGTGGGGGCGTGGTGGGTCCCCTCTGGTACTTATTCGCTCCATAATTCCTTATATACATTCCAAAATAATTCAAAAAAAAATCAACGCTTCATTTTGAGCTCCAGAGAATTGCTTTTTCTTCTGTTGATTTTTCAAGTCTAGAATTACATCGGCCGATAATCCCCCCTCTTTTTATATCTTGCATTTAAGAGATAAAATGCGTTAGAATTACATCATATTATGAAATATATTATCGAAATAGGATAAATTACAGTAAAAAAACAATGATGCAAAATTGACGTATCAGGGCACAAGAGGGTTTTATTTGTGTTACAGAACATCCAGCTATTGCAAGCACTTGTATCTCTACAGATTGATATTATGGTCTCTCACTGGGGAAGACATATATCACCTGCTACAACTCTCATACGGGGTAGCCCAACTATTGCACTTTTAGCATAGGTAGGACCAATGCTACAACCTCATCCTCATCGTGCATCACCGACTATTGTAAGGTTAAATCAATGGCGAATTCACAAACGATAAGGTTGTGGCGGTCATGGTCGTGGAGGACCCCGAACTTCGTCGAGCAGCAGCGGAGAGCGCTTGCTCCAGATGCAACGCGACCATGGCGGAGGGAGCGCAGAAGATCGCGGACGAGAACGTGGCCAACTCCGTGTGGTTCGCGCCATGCCGAGTCGACCATGAGGCCGGCCCATCCACATCGATCGTGGACCTCACCTCGACCAACGTCGAGGCGGCAGACTCCGACGAAAAAGAGTAGAACATGGGAGACGAAAGTATGTTTCCTTTTGCGGGCACGCTGGTGTCTCATGTCTTATTCTTCCTCACCGGCGACCCACGGTTTCACGTTTCGAAGCTCACGGCCAACGAAGATGCTGGACATGGGTACAGCATGGATATGAAACACGGACGCCGGCGAAGATTTAAACTAGGTTAACTTTTGTTATGCCAAAAAAATGTCATGTCCGCTTTTGGTTAATGAAATATGTCGAAAATGGCATGAACGTGGTCCATTTTAAATGAAAATCATCCGATTTATTCAAATTCCGTATGAAAATGTATATAAGGTTGGATGGCCGTCTCCCATATGCATGTCTACGGACACGTCCACAAACGAATACCGTGTCCGTTTTAGGTGTCTTTTTTCTTTTCTACTGCCCTTTTTCCTTCTCTCACAGAAATGCTGTGTTTATTCCCTCAAAAAAAAATGCTGTGTTCAATACGACACGTCCAGAGTGAACCAGGCTAGTAGCGAACGAAACCGCTGCTCCACTAGCCGCACTAACTCACGCGCCCTCTCACCGTATTCCTCGCCGGATAACGTGCAGCCGAGGCGCCAGGCGAGTCTCGGGGTGGAATGGCGAGCGACTTTCGGTTGTTTTTTTTACCACATCATCACGCTCCTAGGAGATAGGTGCCTCGCTCGAGAAAGGCGGATCGGGAGCGATCCCATATGCGCCAAACTTCACCGGCCTCCAAGCCAGTCTGGCGGGTCCCTGCCTTCTCCGTCTGCCGCTTCGGCAGCGGGAGGGGGTGAGGACCCTGGTGCTTCGATTCAGGTCTGTAATTAGGGTTGGCCTAGTGTTTTCTTGAGGCGGTGTTTTCATGGAGGAGCCAACGCCGCGTCGGAATAATTTGCCTCTGGTCTTCCTCCATCTCGACGTCGTTGTAACCAGTAGCGTCGGGGAGCAGGTGGCCAGGTCGTCTCGCCAATCTTTGGATCTGGCGAGGTTCGTGTCTGGTAGTCGGCCGTCGGTGCTCACGCGGGTGTCGGCTGTTGTAGTTGTGTTTACTGTCTTGCAGTTGGGCGTGTGGATGACGGCAGGAGGCGACGTTCCTCTTCTTCGACTACATCGAATGAAGTTGACGGCGTCGAGATCTGGTGACCACGGGGAAGATCCCCGGCCTACATGCCACAAAGACTCGGCCTCGTCGCTTGCGGCGACCCGCTTTATCAGCTCAAAAAGCATCTTCGTATGCGATGGTGCTCTCCCAGATCTTGGTATGGCGGTTGTTCTCATCTTTTTCCGGTGTTGCAATGGTGACGGCGGAGGACGTTTGTGGACTACGTTTCGGCAAGGCACAATTTTCTGCAAGGTGAAATAGTAGTTTTACTTCTTGTAAAATTCTTTGTGCAAAGTTGCTTGACAAGCATTTGTGTCTTGTATGATGACCATGTGTGTAATCTCTGTAAACAGATTATCTAATGAAATATATGGTTGCTTGAAAAAAAAGAGATAGGTGCCTCCGTTTTCGCGCGAGAAGAATATCCCGTTACTTTGTGACGACGAAACAATATTTGTTTCCATCTTCTAAACGAGACTTTCTACAAAATGTAAAGGGTGTGTCTAGGATACATCTAGATGTGACATAACTATGTCACATCTAAGTATGACATCAGCATCACCTCACTTTAATGTTTGTTTGTATGTTGTTTTTTCTGAGCGTCACCTAATTTCGTCCATTACGGCCACAGGTGTTGCGTGACTCAATCAATCCGCTCTTCTCCTACGCGCGTGCACTTGCATGGTGCTCAGCACAATGCTCATGTCCCGAACAAGGCTCCTGTACGCCACGCCGTAGCCGCCGGCCAAACATGCAGCGCCTTGGCGACGCCGACGAGCAGACCGCCGGTTGTTGACAACGTATTGTGCTTCTCGATCGAATGGAAATGAGACCAGACGAGGACCAGCTGGACATGAAATTCTACTATGTATTACATGCAGGCATGCATGTGTTACGTACGTAAATGTCCAATGTGTGTCGTCGCGACGCTGCACGACGTTGCTTCAATGTGGTGTTTGATTAATTTGAGCAGTACGTACAAATCGATCCAACCATGCATGTATACATACGTCATCACAACTTCACCGGCGTTAAATGTTTTTCTGTTCATCGCAAAATAAATTTCTTAATTTTTAATTTCTAGAGAAACAAAAAATTTGTTTGCATATTTTTAAAAAGTTGGCGAATTAGAAAATTTGAAAAAATATTCACAGATTCAAAAATTTAGCGAATACTAAAAATGTTCATGAAATTTAAAAGTCCACAAATTTGGAAAAGATAGGGTTTTTTGTAAAATAAATAAAAATAAAATTTAAAAATATCATGATTTTTAGAAAAGTTCAAATTTTAAGCAAATTTTCATGAACTTTTATAATAAAGATGAAAAAGAAAAAATCATGAAAAAATTAAAAATGCGGAGATGCAATTGGTCAACAACTCTCCTTTCGCCCCTAATTGCAGTCTTGTTGCGGGCATGCAGTTGCGTGTTCAAGGTGAACATGCAACTGAGACAAAAATGAGTCGGGCTAGGTTACATGTCGAGGATGAACTTGCAACTGAGACAAAAAATGGGTCGGGCCCTACTTGTGTATCGAGAGTGGAGTTGCAACTGGGACAAATTTGTTGGATCCCTAGTTGTGTATCGAGAATGCAACTCGGACAACCCCCTCCCCCCACAATTGCATGTCATGGGTGTAGTTGGACTTGTAACTAGACTATGACAAATAATGGATTTGCCTCCAGTTGTGTGTCGATGTTGGACCCTCAACTGGGACAAGACCCCCCCCCCCCCCCGAATGTCACGGGTGTAGTTGGAGTTGCAAGTAGGACAAAAATGGGTTTTGGGCCCCAGTTGCATGTTAATGGTGGACTTGCAATTGAGACAAGAAAAAATACCCCCACCCCCCAATTGCATATTGGGGTTGGAGTTGCAACTGGTACAAAAGGGTCGGCCCCTTAGATGTGTGTCGTGAGTGACTTCTAAATCGCACAATAAATGGGCGGGCCCACTTGCGTATTGAGGATGGACTTGTAGCTGGGATAAAATTAGTCGTGACCCTAGTTTCATATCGAGGGTGGACTTGCAACTGGGACAAAAAAGACGGGATCCCAGTTGCATGTCAGGGATGTAGTTGGACTTGCAACCGGGACAAAAATGGGTTGAGTCCTGGTTGCATGTTGAGGGTGTACTTCCAAGTGAGACAAGAAAAAATGACGGCCCCCAAATTACATGTCGGGGGTGGAGCTGCGCGTGAAAGAAAAGGACACCCCCCTAATGTGTGTTGAGGGTTGACATGCAAATGAGACAAAAAAGGCTTGAGCAGTGTTGTGTATCGAAGGTGAACTTAACTGGGATAAAAAAAGGGCACCCCGAATTCCATATCGGGGTGGAGTTGCAGTTGTGAACAAAAATGGGTCACACTCTCCCCTCCCAGCTGCTTGTCGTGGGTGAACTTGAAATTCATACATAAAATGGGTAAACTCTAGTTGCGTATCGAGGATGGACTTGCAACTAGGACGAAATAAAGCCCCACCTAGTTACATGTTGAGGGTGGAGCTACAACCGGGACAAAAAGAGTCGAGCCCCCCGTTGCGTGTCAAGGGTGGACTTGTAACTAGGAAAAAATTAGGGTGGGCCCCGGTTGCGTATCGAGGTTGGACTTTCAACTCGGACACAAAAAGGCAGGCCCTGCAATTGCATGTCAGGGGTGGACTTGCAATTGGGAAAAAGGTGGCCACCCTACTTTCATGTCGGGGTAGATTTGCAACTAGGGAAAAAAACAGGTCGGCGCACGAGTGTCGACAATGGACTTGAAACTGGGACAAAAACGGGCCAGGACCTTGTTGCATGTGGGTGGTGGACTTGCAACTAGGGCAAAAGAGGTCAGGCTCGCAGTTGCATGTCGAGGGTGGACTTGCAACTGGAAAAATAATAGGTCAGGACAAACTGCGTATGAAGGGTGGACTCGCAACTATAAAAAGAGACCCGCCGAGTTGCATCTTGGTGGTGGACTTGCAACTGGGACAAAAAATAGATCGCTCCCTCCCCCAGTTGCGTGTCAAGGGTGTACTTGCAACTGAGATGATAAAATGGGTTGGGCCGAGTTCCACGTTGGGTGTGGACATGCAATATTGCGAGTGGGTAGGGATGGAGCAAGTTGTGTGTCAATAGTGGACATGGAGCCGAGTCGGGCGAGTTGTGTGTTGATGATGGACATGCAACTAGGTCGGTCTATGGGTAGCTGTCAAGGGAGAACATGCAATTGGAGTGTGGAGTTATGCCCCCAGTCCCATAGAGAGTGTGGAGTTGCATCTGGGACAAAAAATGGGTCGGGCCCCCCTGCATACCGTGGATGGAGTTGCAACTACGTCAAAAACGGATTGGGCCCCGGTTGGGTGTCGAGGATGGAGTTGCAAATGGGACAAAATTGGTCAATCCCCAGTTTGTATCGAGGATGGAGTTGCAGCTAGGAAAAAATATTGTGGGCCTCAATTGCATGTCGGGGGTGGAGTTGCAATTGAGACAAAGAAGGGTCGGGCGGGCCCTAGTTGCGTGTTGAGGTGTGGACTTGCAACCAGGACAAAAACATGGGTCGCGCCCTAGTTGTTATCAAGGATGGACTTACATATATGACAAAAAATGGTTTGGCCCCAATTTGCATGCCGACGGTGGACTTACAACTATGAAAAAATGGGTTGGGCCCTAGTTGCGTATCAAGGATGGAGTTGCAACTGGGACAAAATGGAAACCCCCCTCAACTTGCATATCGAGAGTGGAGTTGCAACTGGGATAAAATTGATTGGGCACCCAGTTTCTTATAAAGGGTGGAGTTGTAACTAGGACAAAAAAGGCGGGGCTCAACTACATGTCAGGGGTGGAGTTGCAATTGGGAAAAAAGGTATGCATGTCGAGGTTTGGACTTGCAATTGAGACCAAAAATGGGTCGGGTCCTAGTTGCGTATAAAGTATTGAGTTTCAATTGGGACAAAAATGGATCGGGACCAGTTGCGTATCGAGGATGGAGTTGCAACTCAGACCAAATTGTTCCAGTTGCACATCGAGGCTGGACTTGCAACTAGAAAAAGAAGGCGACCCTCAATTGCATGTCAGAGGTGGTGTTAAAATTGGCAGAAAAATGGTTGCCACCCCCCAAACAACAAGGTTTCATGTCGAGGATAGACTTGCAACTTGGACAACAAAAAATGTAGGCCCGCAATTGCATGTCAAGATGGAGTTACAACTGGGACAAAAATGGCCGGAGCCCTAGTTGCATGTCGAAATGGTGCACTTGCAACTAGGGCAAAAAATGGATCGGACTCAGTTGCGTATCCCGACTTGCAACTAAGACAAAAATTACGGTCGAGTTGCATGTGAGAGGTGGAAAGGACATAAAATATCCTCGGAAGAAAATAACAAAAATCACTAGGTGAAAAAATAGGGCAAAAGGGACGACATGGATCCGAGGCCACTCATCGCATCATCATTGACTGTCATCTTCTCCGTTCCGAGGACAAAGATAAAAAAAACCCAGTCCACTCCAACCTTCTTGCTCGCGTTAGCTCTACTCCAAGACAAAAGGGAATGGGAGGTAGACATTGGCGAATGGAACCGAGCAGGCAGTGGCCAACTCGTATCTTCAACTTATCCAATGCGTGTGGACAAGAAAATGGCCCTTGAGATTGTGCACAAAAACGTCCCAACAAAAAAACGCACGCGTGAACGAGCTAGCAAGTGGAGACCAGATGCACGACGAGACATGGGACACATGTGACAAAACAACACGCAATCAAGATTTGCACAACATTTAAAGCGAGCAGGTCGAACGATCAAGAACTTAGATGAAGCAAACTAAATCTGTTTAACGCAACTTCATGAATCTAAAACAAATAAATAAAAAAGAAAAAAAATAATATACAAACAATAACAAGGAGAAGGGTGTGGAAAAGGAGAAAATAGAAAAATGATAAACAAAAACATAAATAAAAACTCATGAACATGGCCATTGAGATTGTGCACAAAAACATCCCAACAAAAAACACACACGCGAACGAGCTAGCAAGTGGAAATCGGACGCACGACGAGACATGGGACGCGCGTGACAAAACAACATGCAACCAAGATTTGCACAGCACTTAAAGCGGACAGGTTGAATGATCAAGAACTTAGATGAGACATTGCTAAATCCGTTAATGCAAGTTCATGAATTTAAAACAAATAAATAAAGAAGGAAAAACAAGAACAAAACAAGAATAAGGAAAAGGGTATGGAAAGGAGAAAATAGAAAATAATAAACAAAAACATAAATAAAAGTTCATGAATTTTAAAGAAAATGAGCCTTGAGATTGTGCACGAAAACGTCCCAACAAAAAATACACACGCGCACGAGCTAGCAAGTGAAGACCGGACGCACGACGAGACATGAAACGCGCCTGACAAAACATCACGCAATCAAGATTTGCGCAATATTTATAGCGAACAGGTCGAACGATCAAGAACTTAGACGAGACATTAGGACGAAATAGAAAAATAATAAACAAAAACATAAATAAAAAATCATGAATTTTAACAAAGGAAAATAAAAAAGAAAACGAGAAAAACATGAGGAAAACACACAAAATCGATGGGATAAAAAAGGGGCCCATTATTTCTCCAGCAACACGAAGCAGCCGACGAAAGAGAAACTGTCAACTCGTTCCTTGACCACAACAAACAAAAAACACAACAATTCAAAAGACACGAATCTTGGCATGCTATATCCAATGGTTAAGGAGTTAGATGTGAGATAACTAATTCACATCTAAATGTGAATTATCAAAACCGAAATGTAAAATGTAAGGAGTAACAGAATAGTATATTTATTTCCTCTTTTACTTTTACCTGTCCGTGAAAAAGGGGCCGAATCCCGCAAGCAAGCAAAAAAAAAAATAATAATCCCGCAAGCAAGCAAAAAAATAATAATAATCCCGCAAGCAAAAGATTTCCGTGCCGATGCTCTGATCAACTCCTGCTCTGCTTTTCTCCACTACTCCCCTCCCCCCCCCCCCCCCCGGCTTCCCCCATTGACCGCCTCTGCTTTCCTCTGCTTTTTCGCATTGACTGCCTCCCTCCCTCAAAACCTCTCCTCCTCCTCGCGAATGCCGCCTGCTCGCTCGTGTGCTCGCGCGTGACTGACCGGCTAGGGCGGCGCCAGAGGACAGCGCGGCGGCGACGCGGGGGGCGGAGATGGAGATGGAGTTGGAGGACGTGGTGCTCTCCTGGTCGGCCCAGGAGATCAACGATGACCACCTCTACGGTGACAAGGTACACCCACCCGCGCCGTCCATCCATCCATCCTTCCGTCCCGACGATGACCTCTGCGGCCGCGCGAGCGGTTTTGCAAGCGTGACCCCTTTTTTTTCGAATCTGCGCGTAAGTCGTACGTGCGCTAGGTTTCTGCTCCTGCTTAAATCCGGCGATTATTCTGGATTCATCGCGTTTAATGCGCTGTATTTTGCGTGTGATCCAAGCCGGGCCAGTTTAGCTCCAGATGATGGCGCTCTGCTCTGTCTGCGTGTGCTCTGTCCGTGCAAGCGCTAGGGTTTAGAGGGGGTGTCTCTGTCCACGTGTACGCAAGTGCGATTGGCATGTGCTGGTGTGCCATTGCCGGTCAATCCTGACGGCAACATAACTGCTGCATGCGTGGTGGTCGGAGATTTATGATTCCGGATTTCCGGTGTTATTACCGGTCAATCCTTATGTGTTGTGCATGATTCTTTTTAGTAGTAGAGAACGTTGTGCATGATTCTTGTACCTGTTACTGACGGCGGTGCCCACTGCTGCTGAGAACGATGGCATACTGATTTGCTGTGAATTGCTGTAGTTGGCTGTAGCACCATCTAGCACTTGTCATTCCATAAAACTTTCGATAAGACGTGGTGTAAGTTTTAAATGCCTGTTTGGCAGATGATAAGTGTGTGAGTTATGCATCATAATGACAGATGCATGCCGTGATGTTGTTGCCCTCCTGGTGACATGAATTGTTTTGCTATGACAAATCCTATATAACACTATGCTCCCTAGTTTAAAGAGCCCACATTCAATTGAGGCCTCCAATGGAGATTGGGTTATCCGATTTTGACCGGGTCAACAAATTCTCAAAGCTATCTCATTCAATTCTTTTATACTCCCTCCATTAGTTTGTAAGTCTTGCATGTGTATCTAGGTCGTCAATTTGACTTATATAAAATAAATTATTTATCATCAAAATTATATCATTCGAAAATAGAACATCTAAAGTTTGTAATGATAATATTTTTTTGTAATATATGCCTCTTATTAAGTTGATCAAATTGACGACCTAGGTCCACGTGCAAGACTTGTAAACTGAGATGGAGGGAGTACTATATATTGTGTTTTTTAATTTTTAAGGCCTCACAATTAATTGGGATCTTCAATTTAGAGCGCGACCTAATTTTGACCGGGTCAACAATTTCTCAAGGACCCTCTCATTCAATTCTTACAATTCCATATGTTCTCATTAAGATATTGAATTAAGCAGCAACCAGACTATAAACATATATCAATCCCATGCACCGTCCCATCACCTAGAGAAAAGAAACGACACCATGTGATACTGTAGCACCAATATAGTACATGCAGCCACCGACGCAGAAATTTTCCCACATAAACATATGTTGGTTAGCTGATAACACATAACTACACCATAAAAGGCCTATCAAATCATCGCATTATAAATAAAAATAAAACACACTCCATCATCTCTCCCACCCTCTAAACTAAATTTTCCATCAGTTCCAAAATATAAGGGTTATTTGTTTTTTGGAAAGTCAAATTTCTATAACTTTGACGAAGTTCAGAGAAAAAATATCGACATCCACAATATTAAACAAAAAAAGGTATGGAAACTCATTTCACGATGAATCTAATCATACCAATATGATATTATGAATTTTGATATATTTCTCTACAAATTTAATCAAACTTAAAAGGTTTGACTTTTCAAAAAAATAATACACCATATATTTTAAAACAGAGTGAGTAATTTTTTTAAGATACCCAACAACACCAACGGTGCAGCACGCCTGACCCTTGTAGTTATGTCTACGGTTGAGTATATATGGTGCCTCCTTGTGACATGAGCAGCTTAAGCCCTGCATTGATCTTTGACTGTTCTTGCAGTAGATGAACTTTACCAGACAACTCTTCTGTTAGTATTAATTACATGCCATTTCTGTGCTTAAGAAACTGTTCGTGAATCTTTTGCTACCTATAATCATACTTCACCTATGACCTCTTTTGTGTTCAGGTTGAGACTATTCCCTGCAACTTCAAGTCTTTTTTGCAACCTGGATCCCTTTTGTTTTTAATCTAGGCTTACGAATGGATCCCTGAACGGCGAAGTGTATGCATGCATACGCGCTCTAGGTTTCTGGTCATGCTTTTATGTTGCTCGCTGCCTTTATGTGCAACCGATGTTGGGTCAGTTGGATGCTCCAAATGATGGTGCTCTCTCTGTGTGTGGTCCATGCGCTAGGGTTTAAAGGGGTTTCCTGTCCACAGTCCACGTGTCTTGAATGTGCAATTGGCATGTGCTGAGCGCCATTTCTGGACAGATGGCAACATAATTGTTGCGCGCTTGTTGACACATGGTATTTCAGGAAATACATGTTGCTGTTGGTGCCATATGTGCTGATACATGTCGTATCCTAATGAGTAGGCATGCAAGTCATATATGTATCCTAATGAGAGAGGTACATGTTGTGATACTTTACAATCTGGTGGCAGAAACTATAAAAAAAATTTGCTATGAAAATTATGTCTATGGTTGATATGAGCAGCTTAAGCCCTGTATTGAACCTTGCTTGTTCTTGCAGTAAATGAAATTGAGCAGATCGCTATTTGTTAGCAACTTAGCATTACTTACATACCATTTGTGTGCTCAAGGAACTATCGGAGAATCTTTTGCTACCTATAACCATATTTCATCTATGACTTCTTTTGTGTTTAGGTTGAGACTATTCCCTGCAACTTCAAGTCACTTGATCACTATCTTAGGTCTTATCGTGTGCCTCTGATTGAAGAAACAAGGTCAGATCTGTGCTCATGTCTTGAACTCATCAGTGAAGCACCCTCGTCGAAAATACTTTCCATGGAGGTAGCAGGAAAACCAGGATCATACTTTATGGATGTGGACTTTTGTGACAGTGATGCTGGTTTTTCTACCGGGGCTTATTCTGCGAGGAAAGGTGACATATTTATTTTGTCTAGCATAAAACCTGAAGCTGCAGAAGACTTAAACCGCTATGGTATGACATATTGCTTGGCAATGATCACTGAGGTATCTATGGATGATGAATACCAGAAGGGCTTCAGAGTCAAAGTTGCAAAGAATATTGGTTCGGAAGAAGAAGACTTGAACAAACTCAAACATGCAATATTTCTCAATAATATCACGACAAACATACGGATATGGAAAGCACTTACCTTTGATACGCACATGAATGCCAATTTCACAGTAATCAAGTCGCTCTTAGCTCCCACAAATCTGGTAATATGACATGAATACTACTCATGTTTTAGTTTTACTTGCTATATTTTCATCACCATTATAAATTGGGATGGGGCCTAACCTTTTGAGCTCCTCTTTGTTGGCTCTGTTGCAGGGTGAGGATGTTTGCCGTATCTGTGTTAAACAAGATGGGGGCTGTTTAGCTTCTTTCACTGAGCAACTAATGTCGGTTAAGCTTAATCGATCGCAAGTGGATGCTATTGAATCTGTCATCTCAGCTGTACGATGCGGGCATGTGAACCTCATGAAGCTTATATGGGGTCCACCAGGTACTGGCAAGACCAAGACGGTTAGCGCTTTACTGTGGGTTTTGGCGTGTTTGAAATGCAGAACTCTTACTTGTGCTCCCACAAATGTTGCTGTTGTTGGAGTTTGCACTCGTTTCCTTCAAACCTTAAAGGATTTCAATGAGCACATTGACAACATTTGTCTACCTTCTTCTCTTGGAGATATCTTGCTATTTGGGAGCAGGTCTAACATGGACATCACTGAGGATCTTCAGGAAGTTTTCTTGGACTTTCGTGTCGATGAACTTGTGGAATGCTTTTCATCGTTGTCCGGATGGAACTACAGAATAGCTTCAATGATATCCTTTTTTGAAGACTGTGCTTCACGCTACAATAGGCTTCTTGATGAGGATGATGGCAAAATTGATCCAGTGTGCTTTCTGGACTTCATAAAGAAAGAATTTGATGTGGCAGCAATAGCTCTGAAAAGATGCATAATGAATTTGTGGGTTCACCTTCCTGGAAGGTGCTTTTCTCGTGATAGTGTCATAAATATATCTTCATTGCTTAATATGTTGGAAAACTTTGGCACCCTTCTGTGCGATGTAGACTTGACCGATGAGGGTTTGAAAAGGGGCCTTGGTTGTCTGTCCACTGAAAACTCTGTTTGTGCACAGCCTATATCTTCTATTGAGATGGAACTGGACGGAGCAAGGTCTTCATGCCTTAAATTGCTTAAAGATCTGCTACACTCGCTTAATTTGCCCAGTGGAGTAGACAAAAACTGGGTCCAGAGTTACTGCATACGTAATGCAACACTTCTTTTCTGTACCACCTCTAACTCTTATCGATTACATCACATGGATATTGCACCCCTCGATGTATTAATTGTTGATGAGGCTGCTCAAGTGAGGGAGTGTGAATTGGTGATCCCACTACGTCTGCATTGGTTAAAACATGTTGTTTTGGTAGGAGATGACTGTCAGCTGAGGGCAATGGTTAAAAGCAAAGTAAACTTCTCATACTCTTTATAATGTCTTGTTTCATTTACTAGTTATTGGTGCATTTATCAACAAGATAAACTTCTCATACTGAAACGCCATTTTTTTTCTTGAAAAAAATGTAACTGCCTTATCTTTCTTTCATGTTCCATTGTTATTGATCAATTATGGATAAACTAAATTCATACCATTCATTGTTTATCTCTAGGTATGCAAAGAAGCTGGATTTGAGACAAGTCTGTTTGGGAGATTGGTTATGCTCAAATTTGATAAACATTTGCTGAATATACAGTATCGCATGAATCCTTGTATCAGCTTATTTCCAAATGCTAAATTTTATGAGAGGAAGATTTTAGATGGTTCCAATGTCCTGTCTCCTAGTTATAATAAGGATTACACATGCCTCCGTTTTGGCAACTACACATTTATAAATGTCACTGATGGAAGGGAAGACAAAGAGGGCACAGGAAACAGTCGCAGAAACTTGGTTGAAGTTGCTGTTGTTTTGCACCTAATCCAAACCATCTATAAATGTATGTCTAAGCTGAACTATGTCCTTTCTTTAACCTTAATATCCTTTCTAGTTATTTTTTATAAAGTTACTTGGCGAATATAACATGGGATCCTTAGAAGCTTACATGGTCCTCTGTTCTTGTACTGCACACTGCATAACAATCATACCATCTTTAGAAGCTTACACGGTCTTCATACTGCATAACAATCATTGGTAGAAAGGTGTTCAGTACAAGTGTATGTTAGATAGTCCATTTTTTTATGTGTACCTCGTGATATGGTAATTGGCTAATTGCATCAATCCGGCTTTATTAAATTTCAATTCTACTACCCTGTTTCGTTGACAATGTTTCATTTTTATTTAGAAAAACTAGAACAGTATGTAGACGACATGAAAGATGAAACATTATGCTTTATTAGAGCTGTTGATCATGATTTGATGATACAGAATCGAAAAAATTGATCCCTAAAGACCAGTAAGCATACCATTTATGTTTTTTTATGCAGCTTGGAAAACGATGGACCAAGGGCTCAGCATCGGCGTGGTCTCTCCATATAAAGCTCAAGTTGATGCAATTAAAAGCCGACTTGGCGAAAAATATGATACATGTGATGGCTTTCATGTGCGGGTGAAATCCACTGATGGTTTCCAAGGAGAAGAGGACGATATAATAATACTATCAACTGTTAGATCCAATGAGAGAGGAGCTGTTGGATTTCTTGCTGATAACCGAAGAACAAATGTTGCCCTTACTAGAGCAAGGTGCGCATCAACTTTCTTGCGGCCCCTTGTTTTTATTGCTGTTCAAAGTATGTCAGACTGATGATATAAATTATCTGATGGATGCTTTATTCATGCAGGCACTGTCTTTGGATTGTTGGCAATGCTGATACGCTGTATAAAAGTGGGACTGAATGGACAGACCTTGTTGCTGATGCAAACAGACGTAAATGTGTTTTCACTGCCACTAATGACGCAACCATCTGTAAGTTAATTGTGCAAGTAAAGCAAGAGCTTGACGAACTTGACGATCTTCTTAATGCTGATTCAGCGGTTTTTAGCAATACCAGATGGAAGGCAAGTACTATGGTTTCAGCTAATTTGACTTTGAATATACTTTCATGTTTTCTAATATGTCTCTGCACTTAATTATCCAGAATGCAAACCATATGTATGTACATGTGTGTTATGAGACTCATGCTGTTGCCGGGGAGATCGGGTTTACTGAATATATACTTCCTTTATAGTATGATTTTGTTTGTGTTCATGAATAGATTTTTCTTTTACAATTTGGAATCATGAATAGGCAGGGGTTTGCTTGTCTCTGCTAGGCTGTTTTCTCTATAATTCTATTATGAGATTTGTAATTAAGATTTTTAGGACATGTGCTACTTTGTACCATGCTATGCCAGCTATGTGGTTCTTTTCTAGTTTTCAGGACGTTTCATCTTGTGAACCTCCTAGTTTTCTTGAAGAACACACTGTTCTTTCAAAAAAAAATTGTATACACATTTCTCATGATCTGTTTTTGGTATTCATATATTCAACAGGTTGTTCTTAGCGATGAGTTTAGAAAGTCTTTCACCAAACTAAAATCACCCCAGCTCAGGAAGGAAGTACTCCAAAAGCTTATCAAACTTGGAGATGGTTGGAGGACAACAGTTAAGAACCTTGATATACCTGGTGTTTCTCATCTTGCAAATGTATACAAGGTCTGGAGCCTTTATCTTGTTTGGAGTACTGATCTGGAGAAAACTGAAGGAAGGTATTTTCAGATAATAAGAGTTTGGGACCTACTGGCACAGCAAAATGTTGCAAGAACTGTTCAGCGTCTTGAATATCTGTTTTCCATGTACACGGACGATTACCTGGATCACTGCAGGAGGGTGCAGACACAAGGGTATCTCTTTCTTCTATTGTTAATAGGCTATACTCCGGTTCCTTGGATTTTTTATACCTCTTATACTTAGAGAGATGAACTGTTTGTGAATAGTCATGCCTACTACAAGGGAACTGCATGTAGAAAATTCTTCTAATATTTGCTCTCCTTTGCTGTGTATAACAGGAAACTGGAGGTTCCTATGGTTTGGCATATTGAGCATGATATTATCCGCTATAATAAGGATTGCAAAGTTGATGATCATGAAGAGCATGATGTCGTGGATACATCATATGCCATGGAGAATTCAAAAGTTAGTGAAAGCTTCTTGCTGATGAAATTCTACGCCTTATCATCTGGTGTGGCAAAGCATTTGCTGACAGCTACTGATGGGTCTGAAATCGACATCCCCTTTGAACTGACTGATGAAGAGCAGATTATAATCCAATTCCCGCTCACTAGTTTTATTCTTGGGAGGTCAGGCACCGGAAAAACCACTGTATTGACAATGAAGCTTATTCAAAAAGAGCGACAGTCATTGATTGCATCCCAAGGTCTAAATTTGGATGGAGATGATTTATCAGGGCTGGGTCACAAAAATATTATGCCACTGAAGGACGCAGGAGAAAGTTTTGTGAAGCAAATGTTTATCACTGTAAGCCCAAAGTTGTGTTCAGCCATAAAAAATCACATTTCTGCACTTAAAAGGTAAGTCTGTTGAATTGGACCCCTATTTAAAAGTATTCCATATGTTTACACCATTTTGGAAATGATTTTCCTACAACTATTTAAGGTGGACAGAAATATGTGCATGAGTTGGCTCTTTTTTTCCCATATTGTTTAGGCCCTTTGTCATACCCTTTTGAAGGGTCAATCTTTTATTCATATGAGGTGCATTTTCTCTTTAAACTATGATTATTAAAAATTATGAAAAAAAACTACACATATTGGAACTACCCCAGTGGCATCTTATAAAAGAGAGACAAATCATGAGCACCACTTTGCAGGCTAGGCCCTGAATGCGGCTGGGCTTGGTGTGCCCTCAGCCACTCACATGACTAGCTAACCAAGGCACGCTTGGTGCTCTGTTTTGAAATTATTATACATTGCAAGCTGGTTCAATGTTTTTTTTTGAAAGATATTCGCTTTGCTTCTTTTATGATTTGTACCAACATTAATCTTTGTATTAATTCCAATTTACTTCTACCCTTCATAGATTTGGCACCGGTGATGTCTCTGACCAGTCTAGCATTCTTCACATGCATGACATCATGGATGACCTGGAAGAGTTTACAGAAATTCCTGACAATTTTAGTGATCTACCTCATGAGCACTATCCTCTTACTATAACATATCGTAAGTTTTTGATGATGCTTGATGGAACATGCCGGACATCATTTTTCGATGCGTTTTATTGTGAAATGAAGACAAGCTTTGAGAGAGGCCACTCAAGATCTCGTGCGGTGCAAACTTTTATTGAATTGAAGGAAGTTACCTATGAAAAATTTGCTGCTTTCTACTGGCCTCGTTTTAATGCAGATCTAACAAAGAAATTTGCTGCATCCACTGTCTTCACTGAAATAATTTCGCATATAAAGGGTGCATATAAAGCAAGCAGGCCTTATATTGGAAAACTGGGAAGACAGGATTATGTGATGCTTTCTGATAAAAGATTTTCATCTTTGAACAGTGAGAAGAGAGATAGAATTTATGATATATTCCTTGAATATGAGAGTATGAAATGCACTGCCAAGGAGTTTGATTTGTCAGATTTCGTCAATAGTCTTCACAGGAGTCTTGTATCCGAGGGCTACAATGGTGATATGGTGGATTTTGTTTACATAGATGAGGTACAGGATCTGACCATGACGCAAATAGCACTTCTTAAGTATGTCTGCAGGAACATCAAGGAAGGCTTCCTTTTTGCTGGTGACACTGCACAGACTATAGCAAGGGGTATTGATTTCAGGTTTGAAGATATCCGTTCACTGTTTTATACTGCATTCCTCGCAGAAACTGAAGCATCTAATCAAGGACTTAAACATGGGAAAAAAGTCCATCTCTCTGATATGTTCCAACTGTCTCAGAATTTCCGCACACATTCTGGCATCCTCCGTATGGCACAAAGTATCATGAGCCTTCTGTACTTCTTTTTCCCGTCAAGTGTTGACAAGCTCAATCCAGAGATTGGACTTGTATATGGAGAACCTCCTGTGCTCCTGGAGTCTGATAATGATGAAAATGCAATTATGACTATTTTTGGAGAAAGCAAAACTAAACATGGTAACCTGCATGGGTTTGGTGCTGAGCAAGTCATATTAGTTCGTGATGCTGCTGCCAAAAAACAAGTTATTGATCTTGTTGGTAAACAAGCCCTTGTTTTGACTATTGTTGAATGTAAGGGCCTTGAGTTTCAGGTATGGGTCTATAAATTCAATTTCATCTGTGATCATTTTGCAAAATATTTTAATTGCAAAACACACTGTTTCAAAATGTATACTTACTTCAGAGATATTGTGTAGGATGTGCTGCTGTACAACTTTTTTGGTTCGTCACCTTTAAGAAACAAATGGAGAGTTCTCTATGGCTACATTAAAGATAAAGATATTATAGCACACTCTGAGGAGATCTCTCATCCGGGTTTCGACAGAAGCAAGCATTATCTTCTCTGTTCTGAGCTGAAGCAACTATATGTTGCAATCACACGCACCAGGCAAAGACTCTGGCTATGTGAAAATACAGAGAATTACTGTCGACCAATGTTTGACTACTGGAAGAAGTTGTGTCTTGTAGAAGTTAGATTATTAGATTCTTCCCTCATTCAGGCAATGCAGACAGGGAGCTGCAGTGATGATTGGAGGATACGGGGAACCAAGGTTGGTGATCTTTACTTGTTTAGTCTGGAAAGGCAATTTTAATTTACCATGCATTATGTTGCCTATTGAGTGATTCTGTGTGTGTTATTAATCTTGTGAAATACATGTTTTTTTTGTCTCACAATTGTTCTGTGCACACAAATTCTTTGTTAGGCAGGTCATGGCATGTATCTACTTACAGTTTTACTATTGTTGTTCCATGTCACAAGTTCTCTCTCTTTTTGTAGTTATTCAACGAGGGGCAATTCGAGATGGCTACTATGTGCTTCGAAAAGGCCGGTGATGCACACAGAGAGAAGTTAGCAAGAGCTGCTGGACTTGTAGCGACTGCTAACAGTGTCATCTCAACAAATTTGGAGCTGGGCAAGGCTTCATTGCAAACAGCATCAGATATTTACGAGTCCATGGGCATGCATGAGAAATCTGCTACTTGCTATATCAAATTAGGTGACTACAAAAAAGCAGGTCTGCCAACTCCCCATAATTTCCAAGTCGTATGCATACTTTGAGATTTCATCATTCTATCAAGTTCTATGTTGTTCTTAAAGAGCTTCTGTTTGGTCATCAATTTCAAAAATTAAAAAAAAATTCGAAATGATATCCCTACATAAATTGGACATGCTATTTTTTTAGCTTTCATATGGATAATTTTACCTCACACTCCACGAAGTTCAGTCTGACTAAACATTGTGTTCCTTGCATTGCCATAGGTATGGTCTATATGCAAAAATGTGGTACATCTAAACTTGAGGATGCTGGTGATTGTTTTGCTATGGCTGAATGCTGGTCGGAGGCAGCTGAAGTGTTCTTGAAAGCTAAATGTTACACAAAGTTTTTCTCCATGTGCTCGAAAGGGAAAAATCTATTCAATCTGGGCTTGCAGTTTGTGCAACAGTTAGAAGAGGAACATTCGCTTGATAATTCAAAATCCTTGGAGGTTTCTGCAATTAGAACAAACTATCTGGATAATTGTGCTCAACATTATTTTGAGCGTGGGGACATAAAGCATATGATGCCTTTTGTTAAAGCTTTCAGCTCTATGGATCATATACGGGCATTCCTAAATTCTAGAAATCTTGTTGATGAACTGTTGAGTTTAGAGATGGAGATGGGTAATTTCCTAGAAGCTGCAGGAATAGCAAAGAATAATGGAGATGTCTTACTGGAGGTAGACATGCTCGAGAAGGCAGGCTTGCTTGAGGATGCGACACGGCTTCTCCTCCTCCATATCATTGTGGATTCCTTCTGGTCTTCAAATAATAGAGGGCGGCCTCCCAAAAGATATGCAGAGAAGGAACAATTGCTTTCAAGAGCCAAAGCGATGGCGGAAAAGGTCTCTGAGTGCTTCTACTACTTTGTTTGCGTGGAAGCTGATGCACTGTCAGATGTGAATAAGTCTCTTCCCAGTTTAACTTGCACTTTGGTTGAGGGCAGAAAATGTGAAAACTTGTTAGTTGAACTTGTTGCTTCCCGTTCGATTCTTGATGTTCATCTCCAGTCTCGAGCCTCTGAATACAAGATAGAATTAGGGCCAGGATCTGAAGATGAAAATAGTTGTAATGATATGCTGGCCTCTGACCAGATGTCACCCCAAACTCTGTTTTATGTTTGGAATAACTGGAAGTCGATCATAATCAAAGTATTATCTCATCTCTGCAACACCTATGGTCCAGAATTAAATGATTTTGCAGTTATGTATGAAGATCTTTGTGCCAAGTACTTTGGACTGAGAAAAGATGGTGAAGTTGGCAAATATGTCGTGCTTAACGTGAATGCGAGTTGGCTTTCTACTGCTGGCAGAAATTCTTTGCAGCAAGATGGCAACCGATGTTTCTTGGGTGCCCCTCAGTGTCATTCATGTGCTCGGTGTTTCTGGATGAATGAGCTGTCTTCTGTTGGTTTCAGTGTACTTAAGAAGTTGGAGTCCATTGTTGAAATTTCTCCAAAGCCATCATCATCTTATACCCTGGTGAGAACTATCCTTATCATAAATGAGATAGCAAAGTTTTTGGAAGAACCACAGTTCAGTATGACAAAAGGTTCCATGAAGTTAAGAAGCTTTTTTGTTCTCTGCGAGCGTCGGTTCTTTGAGTTAGTGTTTCTTGTGTGGAGAGATGGGACAAGAAGGAGCCTCTTGCGTCTACTTGACTCACGAGCTGCATATGGATTGATTGCTGATTCTTTTGGTGCAAATCTTCGCCCAGCAAATAAAAATTTGACTCATGGGCATGTTGGGAGAACAACCATACTCCTGCTTCATGCAGCACAATTGGACGAAGAGCTACTTTCAAGACTGCTGCAGTACCTGGACAATAATTCTGAGTGGGCAGAATTTTTTCGATATTTCAAGATATTTCTTGACACTGGTGGTGATAGATCCTCCTTGATCTTGAACTTTAAGCTTGCTCTTGACTTTACCTTCAATGTAAAGTGGAAGGATGAACTAGACTACATATCCCCAATATGCTATGTGGGTCTTATGGAGTGTCTTGGTTTTATGGCTTCAGCATGCTTAATACAGAATGATTTTATATTCTGCACGAAATCTCTGTTGGTCAATATGCTGGGGTGCCGTACCAGCAAGGTTTACATTGACACCTGCCTGGTATCTAAATCGGCCCCAGATTCAGATCTTGATCGTTTGGCATACTCATCAGGCCAGTTCATATATCGGACAATTATGACTATCTTGACAACCAAGCATATGCTCCAGCAATGGGTACAAAAGACTTCAAGTCCTTCTAGTACTTCGTACAAACCAGTCCTCCTTAGACTAGTTATTACACTTTATCCACTGATCCTTACCCTTTCTCTGGGGAATTGCTATGAGGTCACAAATAACCTCCTGAGGAATGAAGTGTTTAAGGATTTACCTTTGGAGTTCTCTCAGAAGATTGTACATGCTTTGCAAATGAAGGATCGCACACCGAGCAACTTCACAAGAGTGCTTGCTGATGCACTCGCTGCAATCGGAGATAATATGGTAGTTATTGGTTCACCCGAGGGCCCAGTAGTCTGTCGAAACTTAAATGCTTATATGATTAGCAAAGAGGATTTGCATGATGTTCCGAAGATAATGGCTCTTCTGTGTCCTGAAGAATCAAGTTCTGTAAAGCAGGAAACTCCATTGCCTGAAAAATCTGTTGGTGTTAAGTCTGGAAACATTCCTAAGGCTGTACTAGATAATGAGATGGAGCGTAGGAGTGAGATAGATTCTATTGAGGTACTCTTTGAGAAGCTTGACACTCTTCGAGCCGAAGGCCTGGTGAGTGTCATATGTTATAATGCTTGCTTTGTTATCATCCAGTTTGCCCCACTGCTCCCAGCTGCCAAGTTATTCTAAACAAGCTAATTTCTGCAGAAAGATCCACGGGTTGTCATTGAATTCCTTATAAGTGCCCTTCCATGGCTGGAAGGTGGCCTTCTTACAGGGATTGATAAACGATTGCTGGAAGACATCAGGCGCATCTGCAGTGAGTTCGTACATGGTTCTGACAGGTAAACAAATGTTAATTCAGGGCCAACTGTAAATTTCTTAAAGGCAGCACAAATGCCACATTGCATTTGATAGGCATGTAGATTGCAAAGTGAAATATTTCTGCATGATATGTACCTTCAAGTCCAGTGTAATAGACATGACTAGATCATCCCCGTGTCTTGTGAAAATTAACCACTTGCGCGTGAAAATTGTTTGTCATCACAGGTTGAAGAGAAAAGCGTGTGTTGCTGTGGAGAAGCTGTTGCAAAGTGAGAACAAACTGCCGCTGATCTTCCGCCTGCTGACTGCTGTGAAGCTATCCATGTTTACAAATCAAGTGAGAGAAAAGGCCATGAATGACAGGAGGAACGATGCTGCAGCGGCTGCTGTCCAGCCTCACGCAGACGCCGATGGATGCTCAGATGACGATGAACCTGACACGGGAGAAGCCGCCTCAACTTCCAAAAAGGCGGCGCAGAAGCAGAAGAGCAAGAAGAAATCCAAGAAGTCCAAGGGCCGGGGCAGGAAGTGAGCTGCCGTAGCTGTAGCCCGTAGGTGCTGCAGTTCCCCTGTTGTGGAACATTTACCTGCATTGGAGAAAAACTTGTACTATATCCGATCACCGTAGAAGGTAGAACCAAAGTAGAGCCAGTGCTGTGTTTTGCTTGGATGTTCTGGTTGCTTACGTTGTCAGGCCCTTTCTCTGCCTCTTGAATAGCTCTCCGTTATGATCACTTCTCAATCCCAACACCTATTGCAGGCTTTTATTCTTTTCTTGAAAAGAAAAGAAAGTCAACGATCGAAACTGCTGAAAGAGCATGCAGCATCCCCTCCATTGTCCAGAACGCAACTGAATTTACGCACAGGCAGTCAAAATAGAACAAAAGCAATCAAAATGTCTGTTCAAAACGGCAAATTTGTTTTCTCAGCACAAGTTATATTACAAAATGGTATGCCACCTACATCTATTTAGTATGGCTGCTATATCGGTAACTGCCTCTTTCTTTTTCAAGCATACATATCATGTTATACTACTCACCGTTTGTTACTGATCTTACTGTTTTCACAAAGTTCTCCGGTTCTTGGTGTCTCCAACCAAACGGGACCAACACGTGAAGGTATCTATCTATAACCCCAAAGCAATTCATCTCTAGTTTGAATAATCAAGTGCATAGTGAAATAGTGAATGCCAGGCTCCGAGGCAGACAGAACAAAACATAATTGCGGCTAGGACGGACAAGTCTGATGAAGGCATTGTCCACAAGCCCAAGCCACGCCACACCTAACGCTTTAATCTAGAGTTTGGTACTTGGGTTTGGGATGGAACCAATTGATGGTGAACCTGACATGAACTGAAGCAGATCGAAATTCAGGTACTAACTTACTCCATCAAGACGGTCACATTGTTTCGCTACTAGGACAAAACTGGAGGGGCTCTAAACAGTGTGTAGCAATGCGATGGTAAACGTTCGGCAAGACAGAGTGATTGTTGGGTGAGGATCCTCTGCAGATCTTGAGGGCAGCGAGAATCAAAAGCCTCGTGATGACCCTGAATTGCGAGCTGCACAAAAACAAAAAAATCATGGACTTTGAGAAATGAACTGTGCATGTGCCGAAAAGCCACATATTTGTTCTTTAGCTCTTATTTTAACGTATTTCGAAATGAAAATTTACACACATGTACATTTTATCTCTGGGTATATGTCCATTTTTTTTCAAAAACAATTAAAACAGAAGAGTATGAGTTTTGAATTTTTCAAAATTTGGCCTCCATGGAGCTCGGTGTCCATTTGCCATTTTCATTTTTTGGTTCTCAACAGTAAAACAATATATTTTATAATTACAAAAAATACCTAAAACATATGTGTGCTAGTAATATCTCTGGTCATATCCGAAGCAAACATGTCCATATCATACCTCGAAGAAGATATGAACAAAACAAAAAGAAAAAGGAGCATGTTTCCTTTTAAGGAAGAAAATATTATCAAAGTGATTACAATAAATATTCCATGCTTACGAAAATCCAAAAAAAATGAAAAAATATTATTTTAAGGAAGAATAAATTAAGGGCACTGGTATTACCTAAAAACTGAAAAAAATATAAAAAATGGCATCTAGATTTTAGTAGAACTGCAAAACCGCCTTATATTTATTTACGGGGGTAGTACATATTTAGACTATGAATAAAAACACAGAAAACCACATTTATTTCTAAGGAAGAATGACTAATGGGAGGGGTTTAAACGTAAAAAAGAATAACAAAAAAATAAAAACAAAAATAAAAATAATATTATACGACTATGCCTAACATGAACACATTATATATACTTATTGTCAAACTCTTTTATTATATGCGGCAATTAGAATATATTGATAAATTGCACATAAATTACACACAACTTGCACTCTTCCATTTTGTGTAAAATAAATGTAAAATAGTGTTAATAATAATTATTTATGTAGATTAAATAAAAATGAATTATATTTTAAGTCCCCCCAAAAAATTAAAAGTAACGTGATTACAATAAATAGTCCATCCTTAAGAAAACCTAACGATAATTTAATTATCTAAGCAACAACAAAAAATCAAGATGAAACATTAGCACAAGCGAGAAAATTAGACTTTTTCCATATCACTCACTTTTTTCTCAATAAGAAAATACATATAAAAATATTAACTAAAATAAAGGCTAATTAGTATTTAAAATAGAAATTTCAATCTAATACATATATAATTGTGAAAGTGGTGTTATTTGAAACAAAAACAAAAAAGGAAAAATGAATTAAAGGGCATTGGTATTACCCTAAAATAAGAAATAAAATGAAGAAAGGATAAAAATGATAAAAAAATAAAACAAAACTGCACATAGCATTTAGTACAAATTAAGTTGATGAACAAAACAAAGAAGAACATATTTATTTCTATGGAAGAATGACTTACGGGAGCGGTTTTATCCTAAAAAATTCAAGAAAATTACATATACTTATTGTCGAACTTTTCTTATATGCGGCAGTTACAAATATTGATAAACTGAAAATAAATAACACAAAATTTGCATTCTCCCATACTGTGCAAAACAAGCATGAAAATAATGCAGCTTCAATAGTAATTATGGTTTAAGTGGATTAATAAAAAACGATTTCTTTTTTAGTCCCCAACACAAATTAAGTACTCGCACGATTACAAAAAATAGTCACCTCTTAAACATAGAAAATGCCAACAGTCTAACATTGACTCAGCAAAAAAATGAAACATTAGCACACACTATAAAATTAGACGATTTTTTAGTACCAAGTCACTTCTTTTACCAGCTAGCAAAGGCATATAAAAGTGCTAACTAAAAAACTAAATTTATTCAAAATACATATTTTAATCTAAGGTGGAATCGTGAAATTAAGTGGTCTTTACCTAAAACAAAAATGAAAATGAAAATAAAAAACAATTATTCTAATAAAGAATGAATTAATGGCATTGATATCACCCTAAAAAAGAAAGAAAATGAAGAAAGAATTGTAAATAACAATGACCAAAAACTTGCACAGAAAATGCACATAATCTTTGTTGATCTACAATATGCAAGAACAATCATATAATAGTATAATTTGCACATATATATGTCGATATTATATCCAATTCTCAAACCACAAAATATCGAGATTAATCGTCTCACGACACATCAAAACCGAATTGCATTTCAATATTTCATATACATAGTCACTTTCCATTTTATTTGTCCTCATGTGTAAATGCACGTGCGAACACACCCAATCGCGTGTGTGAGAAAAAACGCACAACACACACAATCAAGTACGTCCACACATTCCATCTAAGAAAAAAAAAATTGTCCACACACTCAATCTAAGAAAAAAAGATACATACACACACTGGCACGATTGCATGCAACCATTAATTAATTCATGTATTACTATATAGTCTTTGTACATGGACCAGCTTCGGCCCGTATTGTTAGCCTAGCCAGGTATAGGAAGAAATGAACTGAAACTAAATAAATTTTCTAGTGACTGAAAAATAGCAAGCGAGATATTATTCATAACGATAATACCACATCTACGTGAAAGCTACAAAGCTTACATAACGTGCCTAAACCAAATACCCCTCCCTTCCCCAATTTAAGGGGGTGGGCCCCTTCCTCTCCCTCTCTTCAATTCTAATCTATCAAAATCTACCACGTTGCTTGTTATGTTAAATTACGTACATGTTGCATGTAGGTGTATAAATTTTAATACTGGCTGAGATATTAATATAGCCAAGTGTAAAAAGAAGATCAGCCCAACGCACGCGGCCAGGCCACACACCGTTTGCCTTGCCTCTTCCAGCCAAGGCATCTGTGTGCGCGTTGTGCAGACCCCTAGCTAGCACGAAGAAGTAAATGACATCAATGGCGAGAATTAACCATGCACCCTACCACTCTGTCGAACCGCGTGACAGTTTCTTAGCTCCTTCCCTTGCTCCTCCCCACCCCCTCTCAACAGTTGAGTATATTAGCAATATTTTAATTAATTTAATTCATGAGTAAATCATGAGCATGGTATTGATAGAATTAATCTCATATTGATTACGATCCAAGTAAGCACGTACTACGCACATAGTAGAAATATCTACGAACATAGGTAGTACTGCTAAGACAAAAATAGACAGGAACGGGATAAACGTTTATACTCTCCGGTAGGTCAGTTGGCCGTAGCAGCGGCAGCGGCGACGTCCTCGGCCGCCTTCTGGTCAGCAGCAGCCTTCTCGACGTCGTTGGACATGGTGATAATGAAGGCGACATAGACGTAGACGATGTAGTTGATGCAGACGAACGAACAGAGGTGAGCAGTGGCGTAGGAGATGCTCCCCAAAAACCTAATTGCCCCTCTCACGTACCTGATTTGAAGAGGCGGGGTTTCGGAAGCCTGCTCTCCCGTCAACCGTGTACGCGGTGGACGGGACGGGATCACCAGCGGTAGCAGCAGTAAAGAAACGAACAGTGGCGCGGGTGCGCGTGGAGGCAGGTGCGATCTATTGCTTCTGGTGGCTAGGGTTGGTAGACACCTCACATATATAGGTGTGGCCGTATGGAGAGACGTGGGCTGGACCCACGTCCGAGTCGATAACAGACCACGATGCGACATCTCAGATCATGGCTCATCTGTTTGAAACTCTCTGTTCCTGACCGGCAAAAATAAGCGCATAAGTGTGAGCTTGGCTTGGCTCAATCCCGCAATCGGCGACGCGTTGTGATGAGGTGTGGCGTGGCAAGGCAGGCGGTGGGAGAGGAGTGTGCGAGAACTACTTCTCTTCTCAAGCTCCAATATCATGTGGAAGAGAATCCCTTATAAGGATGTCCAACTCCTCTCCAACTCCCGCGGTGAGACTAAACTTCCCACCACACCCATTGTCTTATAACCCACATGGGCCCTTGTAGATTTTCTGAAATTGTTAGATGGGCCCTAGGCCCTGATGACCCACAAGTATAGGGGATCAATCGTAGTCCTTTCGATAAGTAAGAGTGTCAAACCCAACAATGAGCAGAAGGAAATGACAAGCGGTTTTCAGCAAGGTAATTTCTGCAAGCACTGAAATTGTAGGTAACAGGTAGTTTGATAGCAAGACAATCGGTAACGAGCAAGTAACGGTAACGGTAAATAAAGTGCAACAAGGTAGCCCAATCCTTTTGTGGCAAAGGACAGGCCAAAACGGTCTCTTATAATAAGCAAAGCGTTCTTGAGGGCACACGGGAATTTTATCTAGTCACTTTCATCATGTTGGTTTGATTCGCGTTCGCTACTTTGATAATTTGATATGTGGGTGGACCGGTGCTTGGGTGTTGTTCTTACTTGAACAAACCTCTCATTTATGATTAACCCCCTCGCAAGCATCCGCAACTACGAGAAAAGTATTAAGATAAAATCTAACCATAGCATTAAACATTTGGATCCAAATCAGCCCCTTACGGAATAGCGCATAAACTAGGGTTTACACTTCTGTCACTCTAGCAACCCATCATCTAATAACTACTCCACAATGCATTCCCTTAGGCCCAAAGATGGTGAAGTGCCATGTAGTCGACGTTCACATGACACCACTAAGGGAATCACAACATACATATCATTAAAATATCGAACACATATCAAATTCACATGATTACTTGCAACATGACTTCTCCCGTGGCCTCAAGAACAAGGGTAACTACTCACAAATGATATTCATGCTCAAGATCAGAGGGGTATTAAATAGCATAATAGATCTGAACATATAATCTTCCACCAAATAAACCATATAATAATCAACTACAAGATGTAATCAACACTACTAGTCACCCACAGGTACCAATCTGAGGTTCCGGTACAAAGATTGAATACAAGAGATGAACTAGGGTTTGAGAGGAGATGGTGCTGTTGAAGATGTTGATGAAGATTGGCCTCCCAAAGATGAGAGGGTTGTTGGTGATGACGATGGCTTCGATTTCCCTCTCCGGGAAGGAAGTTTCTCCGACGGAATCGCTCCGCAGGAGGGCAAAAGTGCTCATGCCCAAGTTCCGCCTCGAGACGGCGGCGTTCCGTCCCGAAAGTCCCCTCCTGATTTTTTCTAGGTCAAAAGACCTTAAGTACCAGAAGATGGGCACCGGAGGTGGGCTGGGCTGGCCACAACCCACCAGGGCGCGCCCTGGTGTCTTGTGGTCACCAGGTGGGCCCCCTCCGGTAGTTATTTGCTCCAATATTTTTTTTATATTCCAAAATAATTCTCCGTGAAGTTTTAGCTTATTTGGAGATGTGCAGAATAGGTGTTTCTGATATGCTTTTTTCAGGTCCAGAATTGCTACCGGCATTCTCCCTCTTTGTGTAAACCTTGCATATTATGAGAGAAAAGTCATTAGAACTACTCCATAAATCATTATTATGCATAAAAACATTATAAATAACAGTAGGAAATCATGATGCAAAATGGACGTATCAACTACCCCAAGCTTAGACCTCGCTTGTCCTCAAGCGAAAGCCGATATCGAAAAACATGTCCACATGGTTTGATAGAGAGGTGTCGATAAAAACAAAATATGGGCATAGTAGCATCATGCTTATTATCATAGCAGCAACAAACTTTGTCATAGGACTTTTTCATATAACTTCTCATGAACAAGTATCAATTCATCACAACATAGAAGTATAAAGCATAAACCTTATTGAAAACCAACAAAATATGTTCTCAGTCAACTTTGCAACTACAATTCATCATATTTTCAGGAAGGGTCTCGTGTCGGAGCCTTTTGGAAAGTCCACATACTCAACCATCATTTATTCTTCTATGATTTCTAACATTCACAACATACCCATGAGCAAAAAGTTTCAACCGGACACATAGAAAGATAGGGGCTTATAGTTTCGCCTCCCAACGTATTCACCTCAAGGGTGATGTCAAAAATAATAACTCATGCTCACTCATATCCAACTGGATATATGTGCCTAGATCTTTCTTAACCACATGATGCTTGCAAAAAGAAAAAGTAAAAAGGAATAGGGAAGAATACTTTGACTCTTGCATAAAACTAAATACATAAAAGTAAAAGATAGGCCCTTCGCAGAGGGAAGTAGAGGTTGTTATGCGCTTTTTGGTTTGTATGCCAAATCCCTTAATGCAAAAGAACATCACTTTATATTGCCCCTTATGATAGCAACCTTTATTATGCAGTCCGTCGCTTTTATTACTTTGCCATCACTAGTTCGTACAACGCTCAATTTTCTGTTACACTAATTGATCAAACACATTTAGAAGCAATTTTTATTGCCTTAGTGCACCGATGACAACTTACTTGAAGGATCTTACTCAATCCATAGGTAGGTATGGTTGACTCTCAAAGCATGAGTTTGGGTTTAGGGTTTTTGGATGCACAAGTAGTATCTCTACTTAGTGCGGAATTTTTGGCTAGCAAAGATATTGAGCAAGCACCAGATGTTGAAGGATCTATGACAATATAACTTCTCTGTGAATGTGAACAAACATAAATCATTACGTTGTCTTCCTTGTCCAACGTCAACAATTTTGGCATATAATATTTAATGGGGGCTCACAATCATAAACGATGTCCAAGATAGTGTATTTGCATGTGAATCTTCTCTTCCCTTATTAATTCTTTCATGAATTGCATCATTGACCAATGCTATGTTTGACAATATCCAATAAATTTTACCACTTATACTTTTCCTTATGTGATGTCATTACTTACCATAAGATTAGCATATGATCCTTTGGATTTATTTCCTTTTTATTTTGATTGCAACAAGAAAGTAGAGAAGCAAAAGCTCAAAGTAAATTTTATTATATAACTCTCACTCGATTACATAGATAGATAGATCACGAAACTAGCACTCGAAAATAGATCATACTAAACTGTTATTCAACTAAATCACGAAATAGCTAAGGATCGAAATAAAATAAGTAAAGGTAATAAAAGTGATGGTGATACGATACCGGGGCATCTCCCCCAAGCTTGGCACAAGCCAAGGGGAGTGCCCATACCCGTGTACTCAAGTCTCCTTTGGTGGTGAAGATGACGAAGGTGGTGGTGATGAAGTGGCCTTCTTCTTCTTCAGCTTATACTTGAGCATAAATTTTTCCTCCCTTAGATCCTCATTCTCTAACTCGAGCTTTAATATCTTTTTGCATAATGCCGCCTTGCTCCCTTGCAGAAAAGGAGATGGAATAAATTGAACCTTAGGTTTGTATCCTTTAGGGAGGCTTGACTTCTTGAATTCCACATGTGGAAGGACGTGGATGTCGCCTAGAGGGGGGGGGGTGAATAGGTGCTTTAAAATAATTACGGTTTAGGCTTGAACAAATGCGGAATAAAACTAATGTTTAATATGTCAAGCACAAAACCTAAAACAACTAGGCTCACCTATGTGCACCAACAACTTATGCTAAGCAAGATAAACAACTAAGTGATAGCAAGATATATAACATGAAACAATATGGCTATCACAGAGTAAAGTGCATAAGTAAAGGGCTCGGGTAAGAGATAACCGAGGCACGTGGAGACGGCGATGAATCCCGAAGTTCACACCCTTGTGGATGCTAATCTCCGTTCGGAGCGGTGTGGAGGCACAATGCTCCCCAAGATGCCACTAAGTCCACCGTAATCTCCTCACGCCCTCGCACAATGCAAGATGCCGTGATTCCACTAAAGGACCCTTGAGGGCGTTCACTGAACCCGTACAAACAAGGTTGGGGCAATCTCCACAACTTAATTGGAGGCTCCCAACAACACCACGAAGCTTCACCACAATGGATTGTGGCTCCGAGGTAACCTCAAATGCCCGGGCAATCTCCACAACCTAATTGGAGACCCTGACGCTTGCCCGGAGCTTTACAACACAATGATTGAGCTCCGCGACACCACCAACTGTCTAGGGCGCCAAGGCACCCGAGAGGAACAAGCTCTAGGGTGCACAAACACCCAAGAGTAATAAGCTTCTCAAACTTCACTTCCACTCACACCGTGTAGAACTCAAACCTATGCACCAAATGCAATGGCAAGGGCACACGGAGTGCCCAAGTCCTTCTCTCCCAAATCCCACCTCAACAACTAATGTTATGGTGGAAAATGAGAGGAAGAACAAAGAAGAACACCAAGAACTCCAAGAGCTAGATCCAAGGGGTTCCCCTCACATAGAGGAGAAAGTGACTGGTGGAAATGTGGATCTAGATCTCCTCTCTCTTTTCCCTCAAAAAGGAGCAAGAATCATTGGAGGGATTGAGAGTTAGCAAGCTCTAAGAAGGTTAACAATGGGGGGCAAACACGAGCTCAAGAGTTGCAAACCATTGGGGAAGAAGACCCCCTTAAATAGGTCCCCGCAAATCTGCCCGTTATGTGCAGAATAACACAGGGGCGATACAACCGCTATGAAGACCGGTACAACCGCTGGGACCGAGCACGGGCGGTGGCGTGGCAAAGTCCCGAGCGGTACAACCGCTCTGGACACCGGTAGTACCGGTCAAAAAATTTGACCGGAACAACCGGGCCACCACCGCCCAAGAACCGCATCAAAACAGAACCCAGTCCGGTGGTGGGGCGGTGCTAGGCCGGTACAACCGCCTGAAGCCACTCTCCAGGGTTGGCCAGATCCTGGGCGGTACAACCGCCCGAAGGCAGCGGTACAACCGCTGGCAACAACATGTGAGCAGCGACCCCAGGGTATCACCCCTGGGGCGGTAGTTGCACTGGACGAACCGGCCAAGCGATACAACTGCTCAGACCAACGGTACAACCACATCAAGAAAACAAGTAAGACCAGAACTGCCATAACTTCTGCAAATGAGCTCCGAATTGAGCAAACTCAAGCTTGTTGGATTCAGGACAACAAGAGCAATCCAACAACGACAATATAAAAAGAGGCAGTATAAAAAAAAGGCAATGATATAGAGGTGTGAAACCTCTATGAATGAAGAACCGGCAAAAACTCCAACATCGAAAACATCATAGAAGATGCATATGGACTCCGTTTTCGATGAACTTGAGCTTGTCATGAAGCTGACCATAAGCTCAAGAACCCACATAGAGAAAATCCAACCAACAACCAAGAAAGATGATGATGCTAAGAATGCAATGGTTTGAGCTCTCAACGAACGATACGATCAAGCTACTCACTTGAGAGCCCCCCTTGATAGTACGGCTATCGATCCTATAACCCGGTCTCCCAACTACCACCATGAGACCGGTAAAAAAGAAGCCCTATCAAGGTCAAACCTTTTCCTTGCGCATAGTCCACTTGAGTTAGATGATGACTATCTTGTCCTCCTCAAGATGGACCACCTTTCTTGATTGCGCTAGCTTGATGAAGACTAGTAGATTGCTCCCCCATACTCCACTATGGGTAAGCCATTCTTCGGCACGTCTTCACAAGTCCATTGTCACCACAATGGACGGCAAGCTTCAAGCATGATCTCTTCGTGATGCTTCACTTGAACTTGCACACCGCAACCTTGATGACGATCACCACTTGATGTCATCTTCCATGGGTTGTATGGGATCTTCCTCTTGATGCAAGCCCATGGAAATATACCTAACCCCACAAAGAACACTCACACAGACCATGGGTTAGTACACAAAGCGTAATGGACAATGCTTAGCATACCATGGGATCACTTGATCCCTCTCGGTATATCATGTACGCTTTGTGTGTTGATCAACTTGATTCACTCTTTGACTTAGCCTTGATCAACCTTGTATCTTATCTTCTCTCTTCATAAAGATGATGTCTTAAAGGTAAACATGAATGCTCACACAATCTTTTTCTTCAAGACATGCTTGCAATAAGCTCAACTCTCACATGACCAATCTTTGGATAAAACCTTGAATACCACCTTGGTCACCATATAAACTCCTTGAAACCAACAGATGGACTTCAAGAAGTACCTACAAACAAATCCTTCGAATATAACTCAAGGCAACCATTAGTCCATAGGGATTGTCATCAATTACCAACACCACACATGGATAAATGTGCTCTTACAACATGCATGTCTCCAGGCTGACGTAGTGGGTCATCCTCTTCCTCAGAGCTATCATCCTTTGTTTCCTTCATGTTGGCGTCTTCCTCCTCATCTGTGGTCCATCCATAATGATCCACTTCTCTATAGACCCTAGGGTTTGCAATATAGTCAGCAACATAGCTCTCCCCCTCTGAATCTTGAGACGACATATTTTCAGACCTGTCAGGAAAACAACACGAAACAAGAACAGGGGATTTTTCTGCGATGCGGTGGTCAAAGCAGTCGGGGGTATATATAAAGATTTTTTTTATCTTGGGAAGCAAGAATATGGAAGGAAAATGGAGTCGGGAAGGTGCCCGAGGGGGGCACAACCCACCAGGGCGCGCCAGGGAGGGCAGGCGCGCCCTGGTGTATCGTGCTCACCTCGGTTGCTTTCCTGTTTATTTCTTATTTTCCTAATTTTTGTAATATTCCAAAACTAACATAAAATATTTTTGTGGATTTTTTGGCGTCCCTTTACTTACCGTATCACGTACCTCCTCTTTTTTAGGATTCTGGAGTGTTCCGGAAGGTTTCTTTTATGTGTTCCTCCGGTGTCATGGTTTGGATAACATTGCTTTCAACATTAATAGGCGTACCTGAGATATAGTGTTTAATTCCTTGTCCATTGACCACCTTCGGGTTAGTACCTTTGGCATTATTAATCTTGATAGCTCCAGAGCGATAAACCTCTTTGATAATATATGGTCCTTCCCATTTGGAAAGAAGTTTTTCTGCAAAAAATCTAAAACGAGAGTTGTACAAAAGAATATATTCTCCAACTTTGAATTCCCACTTTTGGATTCTTTTGTCATGCCATCTTTTAACCTTTTCCTTGAACAGTTTGGCATTGTCATAAGCTTGGGTTCTCCATTCATCTAGTGAGCTAATATCAAATAACCTCTTTTCACCGGCAAGTTTGAAATCATAATTGAGTTCTTTAATTGCCCAAAATGCTTTGTGTTCTAACTCTAGAGGCAAATGACAAGCTTTTCTATATACCATTTTGTATGGAGACATACCCATATGATTTTTATAAGTTGTTCTATAGGCCCAAAGTGCATCATCTAGTTTCTTAGACCAATTCTTTCGGGACCTATTGACAGTTTTTTGTAATATTAATTTTATTTCTCTATTGCTAAGTTCAACTTGACCACTAGATTGAGGATGATAGGGTGATGCAATTCTATGGTTAACATCATATTTAGCAAGCATTTTACAGAAAGCACCATGAATAAAGTGTGAACCGCCATGAGTCATTAAATATCTAGGGACTCCAAAACTCGGGAAAATAACTTCTTTAATCATTTTAATAGAGGTGTTATAATCAGCTCTACTAGTTGGAATAGCTTCTACCCACTTAGTAACATAATCAACAACAACCAAAATATGAGTATACCCATTAGAGGAAAGAAAAGGTCCCATATAGTCAAAACCCCAAACATCAAATGGTTCAATCACAAGTGAATAATTCATAGGCATTTCCTGACGCTTACCGATATTACCAACTCTTTGACATTCATCACATGACAAGACAAACTTACTGGCATCCTTGAAGAGAGTAGACCAATAAAAACCAGATTGCAATACCTTGTGAACAGTTCTATCTCCCGCATGATGTCCTCCATAGGATTCGGAATGACATTTCCGTAGGATTTGTTCCTGTTCATGCTCAGGTACACAACGTCTAATAATACCATCTACCCCTTCTTTATAAAGATGTGGGTCATCCCAAAAGTAATGTCTTAACTCATAGAAGAATTTTTTTTTCTTTTGTTGGTACGTGAAACTAGGTGGTATATATTTAGCAACAATGTAGTTAGCATAATAAACATACCAAGGAGTGTTTTGAGAAACATTTATTGCAGCTAACTGTTCATCAGGAAAACTATCATCAATAGGTAGTGGGTCATCAAGAATATTTTCTAACCTAGACAAGTTATCAGCTACGGGGTTCTCAGCTCCTTTCCTATCAGTGATATGTAAATCAAATTCTTGAAGCAAGAGAACCCACCTAATGAGTCTAGGCTTAGCATCTTTCTTTTCCATAAGATATTTTATAGCAGCATGATCAGTGTGAACAATAACTTTGGAATCAATAATGTAAGATCTAAATTTATCACAAGCAAACACAACTGCTAAAAAATCTTTTTCAGTAGTAGCATAATTTTTTGGGCACTATCTAGAGTTTTGCTAGCATAATGGATAACATTTAATTTCTTATCAACTCTTTGTCCTAGAACAACACCAACAACATAATCACTAGCATCACACATAATTTCAAAAGGCAAGTTCCAATCAGGTGGTTGAACAATAGGTGCAGAAGTTAAGGCTTTTTTGAGTGTTTCAAAGGCTTCCACACAATCATCATAAAAAACAAATGGAATATCCTTTTGTAAAATATTAGTAAGAGGCCTAGAAATTTTAGAGAAGTCTTTAATAAACCTCCTATAGAAACCAACATGACCAAGGAAACTCTGAATAGCTTTAATATCTTTAGGACATGGCATTTTCTCAATTGCATCAACTTTAGCTTTATCCACCTCAATACCTCGTTCAGATATTTTATGCCCCAAGACAATACCTTCATTAACCATAAAGTGGCACTTCTCCCAATTCAAGACGAGATTAGTTTGTTAACATCTCTACAAAACTCAATCAAGGTTGCTTAAGAAATTATCAAAAAAAGCTCTGTAGACGGAAAAATCATCCATGAAAACCTCCACAATCTTTTCACAAAAATCAGAGAATATAGCAGTCATATGATATGTCTCCAACGTATCTATAATTTTTTATTGTTCCATGCTGTTATACTATCATTCTTGGATGTTTTACAATCATTTTATAGCAACTTTATGTCATTTTTTTGGAACTAACCCGGACTGACGCTGTTTTCAGCAGAACTACCGTGGTGTTGTTTTTTGTGCAGAAATCAAAGTTCTCCAAATGCAACGAAACTTTTTGATGATTTTTTTTGGAACAAAAGAGGCACTAGAAGATTCATTGGAGGGCCATAAGAGCCACGAGGTGGGCACAACCCACCAGGGCGCGCCAGGCCCCTCTAGCGCGTCGTGGTGTCTTGTTGTCCACTCGTGGCCAATATTCGCGTGAAACCGACGCTCAAAAAACCTATATATTCAGAAACCCCCAGAAATAACCATAGACGAGAAGTTCCGCCGCCACAATTCTCTGTATCGACGAAATCCAATCTGGAGGCGTTCCAGTACCCTGCCGGAGAGGGTAGATCATCTCCGATGGCCATCATCATCATCCCAGCGGAGGCCATGACGAGGAGGGAGTAGTCCACCCTCGGGGCTGAGGGTATGTACTAGTAGCTATGTGTTCAATCTCTCTCTCTCGTGTTCTTGAGATGTCACGATCTTGATGTATCACGGGCTTTGTTAATATAGTCGGATCATATGATGTTATTCCCTTGCTATCATGTTGTGATGAATTGAATCTTTCCCTTTGAGATGTCGTTATGTTGGATTGAATATTTTGGTTGAGAACACTTGATGTACATCTTGCGTGGGATAATGATGTCTATTACGCAACCTTCTTCTTGTAGACTCATGTTGGGCCTCCAAGCGCAGAGTTTTATAGGACAGTAGCAAATTTCCCTCAAGTGGATGACCTAAGGTTTATCAATCCGTGGGTGGCGTAGGATGAAGATGGTCTCTCTCAAACAACCCTGCAACCAAATAACAAAGAGTCTCTTGTGTCCCCAACACACCCAATACAATGGTAAATTGTATAGGTGCACTAGTTCGGCGAAGAGATGGTGATACAAGTGTAATATGGATGGTAGATATAGGTTTTTGTAATCTGAAAATATAAAAACAGAAAGGTAGCAAGTAACAAAAGTGAGCAAAAACGGTATTGCAATGCTTGGAAAAAAGGCCTAGGGTTCATACTTTCACTAGTGCAAGTTCTCTCAACAATACTAACATAGTTGAATCATATATAAATCCCTCACGTGCGACAAAGAGTTCACTCCAAAGTCACAAATAGCGGAGAACAAACGAAGAAATTATTGTAGGGTACGAAACCACCTCAAAGTTATCTTTTCCGATCAATCTTATGAGCTATCCCTATAAGTGTCACGAACAGCCCTAGAGTTCGTACTAAAATAACACCTTAAGATACACATCAACCAAAACCCTAATGTCACCTAGATACTCCAATGTCACCACAAGTACCCATGGGCTTGATTATACGATATGCATCACACAATTTTAGATTCATCATGTTCAATCCAACACAAAGAACTTCAAAGAGTGCCCCAAAGTTTCTACCGGAGAGTCAGGACGAAAACGTGTGCCAACCCCTATGCATAGATTCGCAAGGTCACGGAACTCGCAAGTTGATCACCAAAACATACATCAAGTGGATCAATAGTACATCCCATTGTCACCACGGATATCCCATCGCAATACATACATCAAGTGTTCTCAAATCCTTAAAGACTCAATCCGATAAGTAAACTTCAAAGGGAAAACTCAATTCATCACAAGAAGATAGAGAGGGGAAAACTCCATATGATTCATCTACATCAATAAAGCTCGCGATACATCAAGATCGTGCCATCTCAAGAACACGAGAGAGAGGGATCAAACACATAGCTACTGGTACATACCCTCAGCCCCGAGGGTGAACTACTCCCTCCTCGTCATGGAGACCGCCGGGATGATGAAGATGGCCTCCGGTGATGGTTTCCCCCTCCGACAGGGTGCCAGAACGGGCTCCCGATTGGTTTTTCGTGGCTCTGGAGACTTGCAGCGGTGGAACTCCCGATCTAGGTTTGTTTCTGGGGGTTTCTATATTTATAGGAATTTTTGGCGGCAGAAACAAGTCCAGGGGGGCCACGAGGTGACGACAAGCCAGGGGGGCACGCCCCCCAGGCTTGTGGTGGCCTCGTGGCTCTTCTGGCCCAACTCCAATGCTCCCTCGGCTTCTTCTGGTCCATACAAAATCACCGTAGATTTTTATTCCGTTTGGACTCCGTTTGATATTCCTTTTCTGTAAAACTCAAAAACACGGAAAAAACTGAAACTGGCACTGGGCACTAGGTTAATAGGTTAGTCCCAAAAATAATATAAAGTTGTAGTAAAATGATTGTAAAACATCCAAGAATGATAATATAACAGCATGGAACAAGCAAAAATTATAGATACGTTGGAGACGTATCAGCATCCCCAAGCTTAATTCCTACTCGTCCTCGAGTAGGTAAATGATAAAAACAGAATTTTTGATGTGGAATGCTGCCTAACATGTTCATCATATTCTTATCTTCTTTGTATAGCATGGACATTTGGACTAGTAAATGATTCAAAGCAATAGTCTAGTTTTAACATAATGACTTCAATACTCAGGCATGTCAACAAGCAACCATGTCTTTCAAAATATCAACCCTAAAGAAAGTTATACCTAGCCCATCATGCTCAATCATTGATCCATTCATGAAACACACTCAAATATTAGCTATGCCCAATGCTCAAATACGATCATAGTGCCCCCTAGTTGGTGCTTATAAGAGAAGATGGAGACTCAAAGCAAAAATAAAAATTGCATAAAGTAGATAGATAGGCCCTTCGCAGAGGGAAGTAGGGATTTGTAGAGGTGCCAGAGCTCAAGGTTTAAATTGAGAGAGAAAAATATTTTGAGTGGCATGCTTTTCCTGTCAACGAAAACGACAAAGTAGCTCACAATACATTATAGGCGGTGATACGTCTCCAACGTATCTATAATTTATGAAGTATTCATGCCATGTTTACAATAATTTTATATGATTTTGGTATGATTTGATTAGAACTAACCCAGACTGACGCTGTTTTCAGCAGAGCTACCGTGGTGTTGTTTTTGTGCAGAAATAAAAGTTCTCGGAATGAGCTGAAAATTTACGGAGAATATTTTTTGGAAAATATAAAAAATACTGGAGCAAAAAGATACCAGAGGGGAGTCCCGAGGCCGCCACAAGCCAAGGGGGCGCGCCCCCTGGCTTGTGGGCCCCTCGAGCACCCCCCTGCCTTGATTCCAACGCCAAGTACTCCTATAAATCGAGAAACCTCCAGAAAGCAACCTAGATCGGAAGTTCCGCCACCGCAAGTCTCTGTAGCCACGAAAGATCAATCTTGGCCCTCTCCGGCACCCTGCCGGAGGGGGTCACCGTCACCGGAGACCATGGGGGAGGAAGACGAAGGGGCCATCATCACCATGGAGGCCAAGGACCAGAGGGAGAACCTCTACCCACCTAGGGGGGAGGCCATGGAGGAGGAATCACAAGGGGGAGACCCTCTCCCCCTCTCTCTCGGTGGCGCTGGAGTGCCACCGGGGGAACCATCGCCGCGGTGATCGTCTTCATCAACATCACCTTCTTCATCACCATCCTCATCTCCTTTAAGCGGTCCACTCTCCCGCATCCCGCTGTAATCCCCTACTTGAACATGGTGCTTTATGCCACATATTATGATCCAATGATGTGTTGCCATCCTATGATGTTTTGAGTAGATTTCTTTTGTCCTTTGGGTTGATTGATGATCTAGATTGGTTTGAGTTGTATGTTTTACTTTGGTGCTGTCCTATGGTGCCTTCCATGCCGCGCACACGTGAAGGATTCCTGCTGTAGGGTGTTGCAATATGTTCATGATTCGCTTATAGTGGGTTGCTTGAGTGACAGTAGCATAAACCCGAGTAGGTGGGTTGTTGCATATGGGATAAAGGGGACTTCATGCTTTAATGCTATGGTTGGGTTTTACCTTAATGATCTTAGTAGTTGCGGATGCTTGCTAGAGTTCCAATCATAAGTGCATATGATCCAAGTTGAGAAAGTATGTTAGCTTATGCCTCTCCCTCATATAAAATTGCAATAATGATTACCGATCTTGTTAACAATTGCTTAGGACAATTCCGCACACCGACCCATCATTATTCCACACTCGCTATTTGTAATATATTGTAATATATTCTAACTTTATGATAACAGCACCTATTTTTATATTTTAGTTCTCCGATATCATGCAAAGCTATTCTCTTCATACCCACAACGTAGTTTTATTCCTCGTTTCTAGTTGGAGGCAAACGTTTGGCGTACGTAGAGTCGTATCAGTGGCAGATAGGACTTGGGAGAATATTGATCTTACCTTTAGCTCCTTGTGGGTTCGACACTCCATACTTATCACTTCCACCTTTGGAAATTGCTACGATGATTCCTTGCACTTGGGGATTATCAAGCTCTTTTCTAGCGCCGTTGCCGGGGAGCAATAGCGTGGGGTTGATATTCTCGTGTGTGCTTGTTTGCTTTCTTCACTAAGTAGATTTTGTTTTCCCTTTTTGCTTTCTTTAGTTGTGGGTAAAACAAAAAAAATTAAATAATGAAAAATACAAAAAGAATTACTTGCCTCTTATGCCTAAGAAGTTTTTCAAAAAAAGAGAAGTGATTGGAAGGTTGTGCATTGGAGAAGTGAGGGTCGACCTTGAACACTTGTGTTCATGCTCATGGACACAATGTAGAATTTTTCATGGAAGCTTCTCAAAAATAATTATCCCCTTGTATACATCCATTGTATTATAAAAAAATAATGTGCCAAGATTTGCTTTTAGGATGATTAGATTGCTTGTTTGCTTTGTGCGGTGCAAAAACAGAAACTTTGACTGTAGTGCATGAATTTACATTTCTTAATGGAACGTCAAAAGTTTCTGAAATTTTTACACAGTACTTCTATACAAATTTTTTAATTTTTCCTAAATTTTCAGAATTTTTTGAGTTACATAAGTATACGAAGTTTCCAGATTGCTACAGACTGTCCTGTTTTTGACAGATTCTGTTTTCTATGCATTGTTCTCTTATTTTGATGAATCTATGGGTAGTATCGGGGGGTATGAACCATGGTGAAGTTGTACTACAGTAGATATAATGCTAATATGAATTTGGAATGAGTTCACAACAGTACTTAAAGTAGTATTTTGCTTTATTATACTAACGGATCTCACGAGGGTTTTGTTAAGTTTTGTGTGAATGAAGTGTTCGAAGATCGAGGAGGTATCAATATAAGAAGAATACGGAGAGACAAGAGTTCAAGCTTGGGGATGCCCAAGGCACCCCAAGTAAATATTTCAAGGAGACTCAAGCATCTAAGCTTGGGGATGCCCCGGAAGGCATCCCATCTTTATTCTTCAACAATTATCGGTATACCTCGGTTTTTGTTTTGTTCACATGATATGCGTTTTTCTTTTCCTTTTATGCACACTTCTAGTATGAGATAGTCCTTCATTGATTTTGTAGAATTCTTCATGTGCTTCACTTAAATCTTTTGAGTATGGCTTTGTAGAATGCTCTTTGTGCTTCACTTAAATCTTTTGAGTATGGCTTTGTAGAATGCTCTTTGTGTTTCACTTAAATCTTTTGAGTATGGCTTTATAGAATGCTTCGTGTGCTTCACTTATATATTTTGAGCTTGGGTATTGGTTAATCTTCATTAATTGTAGAATGCTCTATGAACTTCACTTATATCTTTTAGAGTATGAATAAAATTTCCATCGGAATTGGGCTTGGAAGTGTATCAATGTCATGCCTAGCTAGAAAGGCATTAAAGAAAGGCGCTTGTTGGGAGACAACCCAATATTTACCCTTTATATTTTTGTGTTTTAACATGATTAAGCTACTGTAGTAATCATGTTTTGTGCCTTTTATTTCAATAAAGTGCCAAGTAATGCCTTTGGGATGATGTGGTTGATAGTTGACTTGATTCTGTGCAAAAACAGAAACTTTGGTGCCCAGTCCAGAATTTTTATAAAATCACCAGACAGTCAAAAGCTTCTGAATTTTTTACACATGATTTATATACAAACTTATTAGGTTTTACTAATTTTTCAGAATTTTTGGGGCTGCAGAAGTATGGTCATTGTTCAGATCATTACAGACTGTTCTGTTTTTGACAGAATCTGCCTTGTTTACGTAGTTTGCTTGTTTTAGCATTTCCATGGCTTATATTAAGTGATATAAATTGTGGAAATGATAAGTTACAGTAGAAATTATGCGAGAACAATTATGGATCTTGTATTTAACAGTACCTAAGTGGATGGTTTGCTCTTTATCATACTAACCCATCTCACGAAGTTCCGTTAAGTTTTGTGTGATTGAAGTTTTCAAGTTTTGGGTGAGATATCGATATGAGGAGAATACGGAGTGGCAAGACCCTAAGCTTGGGGATGACCAAGGCACCCCAAGGTAATATTCAAGGAAGATCCAAGCAACTAAGCTTGGGGATGCCCCGGAAGGCATCCCCTCTTTCGTCTTCAACATTATCGGTAACCTCACTTGGAACTATATTTTTATTCGTCACACAATATGATTTTTTCTTGGAGCGTCATTTTATTTTCTTCTTTTATGTTAGGTGTTATTCATAATCTTGTTTTTCAATAAAAAGTTCCAAGAATTGTCTTAGGATGCTTGCATTGCATGTTTGATGTGTGGTGTGTAAAAAACAGAAACTTTTTCTGTAGTGTTTGAATTTTCATATTTTACTGGAACATGGAAAGTTTCTGAAATTTTTACACAGTATTGTCATATAAATTCCTTAGCATGTCCTAAATTTTCATAATTTTTTGAGTTACGGAAGTACACTGTTTTCATAAATTGCTACAGACTGTTCTGTTTGGACAGATTGCTGTCATAATTTTGTTATCCACTTATCCTCTAGTTTCCATAGCCTATATTGGTAGATATAAATTGTGGAAACGGTAGTAAACAGTAGATGATGTTTGAAAATTATTGTGCAACTTGTCCTGGCAGTACATGAAGTGTTGATTTATTCTTATGCGTACTAACCTATCTCACGAGTTCTTTTCGAGTTTTGTGTGGATGAAGTTTTGGAGAATAGGTGAAACCATGATATGAGAGGATTGAACGAGATACAAAAGCTCAAGCTTGGGGATGCCCAAGGCACCCCAAGTAAATATTTCAATAAGTCTCAAGCATCTAAGCTTGGGGATGCTACGCATTCCATCTCTCTTCATCAACAATTATCGGTTAGCCTATGTTGAGCCTAAATTTTTATTCATTCACATGATGCGTGCTATTCTTGGACTGCCATTTTTATTTTGCTGTTTGAATAAAAGTATTGGATCTGAAATTCTGAATAAGAGAGAGAGAGTCCTCACATGGCTATTTAACTAATTGACTACGCATTGATCTTCACTTATATCTTTTTGGAGTAGTTTGTCATTCAATCTCGTGCTTCACTTATATCCTATGAGTAAATGGTTGAATGAATTGAATATCATAAATCTGAAATTAAATATGCTTCATATACTTATCCCATGGGGAGTAATGACTTCACACATAATAAGTATAGGCGGTAAAATTTATTGAAAGTTAGCAAACACCACATTGGTCACTTGAACAATTCATGAAAGAATATTGAAAGGAAGAGAGATTCCACATATAAATATACTATCTTGGACATCTTTTATGATTGTGAGCTCATTAATTATTTTCAAACTTGAGCAAATTAGTTGAAATTGGACAAGGAAGACAACGTAATGAGTTATGTTTGGGTATATTTGTATAGAAGTTATATTGTTATGGATCCTCCAACATGTGGTGCTTGCTTCCACCTCATACTAGCCAAAACTTCCGCACCAAGTAGAAATACTACTTGTGCATCGAAACACCCTTAAACCAGTTTTGCCATGAGAGTCCACTATACCTACCTATGGATTGAGTAAGATCCTTCAAGTAAGTTGTCATCGGTGCAAAAAGCTATAAAAATTGCTCCTAAATATGTATGATCTTTTATTGTGAGGGAAAATAAGCGTTGTACGAACTTGTGATGGTAAAGAAATAAAAGCGACGGACTGCATAATAAAGGTTGCTATCACAAAGGGCAATACAATGTGACGTTCCTTTGCATTAAGGGTTTGCACATCCAAAAACAAAAAGCGCATGACAACCTCTGCTTCTCTCTGCGAAGGGCCTATCTTTTACTTTCTAGTACTTACCTTTATGCAAGAGTCATGGTGATCTTCACCACTTCCTATATTTCGCCTTTTTCTCTTGGCAAGCGTCATGTGTTGGGGAATGATCTAGACATATATATCCACACAAATATATTTGATCATGAATTATTATTGTTGACAATTATCTATATGATAAATAAGTTGGGAGGCGAAACGTTAAGCCCCTATCTTTCTCTGTGTTCGATGGATGCTATTTGTTCTAAAAATATGCTTTGAGTGTCAATAATCGTGGAAGACTATATGATAGTTGAATATGTGGAATTTGCTAAATCAAAGCTCTTACATAGACCCTTCCTGAAAATAAGTTGAATTGCAATTGTTCGATGACTAGGAATATGGTTTGTTAGTTTTCAAGAAACTTTCTGGTCTATACTTTAACATGTGAATAGCTTGTTACTTGATCATGAGAAGTTTTATGAGATGAGCTACTATTTATGGTTTATATTGATGCTAGAAAAAGTGATTGGAATTATCATTGATCAAACTTGTGCACTTGCTAGCATTCACACTTCATAAATTATTTCTTTTATCATTTACCTACTCGAGGACGAGCATGAATTAAGCTTGGGGATGCTGATACGTCTCCAACGTATCTATAATTTATGAAGTATTCATGCCATGTTTACAATAATTTTATATGATTTTGGTATGATTTGATCAGAACTAACCCGGACTGACGCTGTTTTCAGCCGAGCTACCGTGGTGTTGTTTTTGTGCAGAAATAAAAGTTCTCGGAATGAGCTGAAAATTTACGGAGAATATTTTTGGAAAATATAAAAAATACTGGAGCAAAAAGATACCGGAGGGGAGTCCCGAGGCCGTCACAAGCCTAGGGGGCACACCCCCCCTAGGGCGCGCCCCCTGGCTTGTGGGCCCCTCGAGCACCCCCCTGACTTGATTCCAACGCCAAGAAACCTAGATCGGAAGTTCCGCGGCCGCAAGTCTCTGTAGCCACGAAAGATCAATCTTGGCCCTCTCCGGCACCCTGCCGGAGGGGGTCACCATCACCGGAGACCATGGGGGAGGAAGACGGAGGGGCCATCATCACCATGGAGGCCAAGGACCAGAGGGAGAACCTCTCCCCACCTAGGGGGGAGGCCATGGAGGAGGAAGCACAAGGGGGATACCCTCTCCTCCTCTCTCTCGGTGGCGCCAGAGTGCCACCGGGGGAACCATCGCCGCGGTGATCGTCTTCATCAACATCACCTTCTTCATCACCATCCTCATCTCCTTTAAGCGGTCCACTCTCCCGCATCCCGCTGTAATCCCCTACTTGAAGATGGTGCTTTATGCCACATATTATGATCCAATGATGTGTAGCCATCCTATGATGTTTTGAGTAGATTTCTTTTGTCCTTTGGGTTGATTGATGATCTAGATTGGTTTGAGTTGTATGTTTTACTTTGGTGCTGTCCTATGGTGCCTTCCGTGCCGCGCACACGTGAAGGATTCCCGCTGTAGGGTGTTGCAATACGTTCATGATTCGCTTATAGTGGGTTGCTTGAGTGACAGAAGCATAAACCCGAGTGGGTGGGTTGTTGCGTATGGGATAAAGGGGACTTGATGCTTTAATGCTATGGTTGGGTTTTACCTTAATGATGTTAGTAGTTGCGGATGCTTGCTAGAGTTCAAATCATAAGTGCATATGATCCATGTAGAGAAAGTATGTTAGCTTATGCCTCTCCCTCATATAAAATTGCAATAATGATTACCGATCTTGTTAACAATTGCCTAGGACAATTCCGCACACCGACCCATCATTATTCCACACTCGCTATTTGTAATATATTCTAACTTTATGATAACAGCACCTATTTTTATATTTTAGTTCTCCGATATCATGCAAAGCTATTCTCTTCATACCCACAACGTAGTTTTATTCCTCGTTTCTAGTTGGAAGCAAACGTTTGGCGTACGTAGAGTCGTATCAGTGGCAGATAGGACTTGAGAGAATATTGATCTTACCTTTAGCTCCTTGTGGGTTCGACGCTCCATACTTATCACTTCCACCTTTGGTAATTGCTACAATGATTCCTTGCACTTGGGGATTATCAGGCGGTTCCCAAACAGAATGGTAAAGTTTTTACTCGCCCTCCACCAATCAATCACACTCCACGGCGAGCCAAATCCACGGGTACCTTCCATACAATCAACAATCCTGGGGGAGTTTTGTTTCATTATATTTTGATTTGATTTTTGAGCATGGAACTGGGCATCCCGAATACCAGCCACTTTCTCGTGAATGATAGTGAATCAACACATATCGTGAGCATAACACACCTAGCATGGAAAAATATTGGATACTCCCCACCGTTTCATGAGCGGTACGGGCACACAAAAGAGAAAATTTATTTTGAAAATTTAGAGATGGCACATACAAATTTGCTTGGAACGACATGGAAATACCGCATATAGGTAGGTATGGTGGAATCATAAGGAAAAACTTGGTTTAAGGATTTTGGATGCACAAGTAGTATTTCTACTTAGTAAAAATGAAGGCTAGCAAATAGATTGGGAAGCAACCAAACCAAGGAACGAAAAATCACATAAGTGAGCATTGAGTCATAACTAACACCGAATAATGCACCATAAGTAGGATGTAACTTCATTGCATAACTATTGACTTTCGTGCATGCATAGGGAATCACAAACCTTAACACCAATATTCCTACTAAGCATAATTATTCACTAACATGACTCACATATTACTATCATCATGTTTCAAAACTATTACAAAGAATCAAGCTTAATTTGTCCCATGATCTTCATGAAAGTTTTTATTATATCCTCCTTGGATATCTATCACTTTGGGACTAGTTTCATATGTTGCTATTGCTTTTTGGCAAGCTCAAACAAATTTAAGTGAAGTACAAGAGCATAAAAATTTCATCTCTCAAAAGAGGTATAAGTGAAGCATGATAGGAAATGACAAGCTACTCTCAAAAGATATAAGTGAAGATCAATGAGTAGCCAACAATTAAGTAGCTACGTGAGGAATCTCTCTCTCTCTCTCAATAAATATTTTCAGATCTGAGTATTTTATTAAACAGCAAGCAAAAGAAAAATAGCACTCCAAGAATAGCACGCATCATGTGAACGAATAAAACTTTAGGCTCAACATAGGCTAACCGATAATTGTCGATGAAGAGAGGTGGGATGCGTAGCATCCCCAAGCTTGAGCTTTTGTATCTCGTTCAATCCTCTCATATCATGGTTTCACCTATTCTCAAAAACTTCATCCACACAAAACTCGAAAAGAACTCGTGAGATAAGTTAGTACACATAATAATAAATCAACTTTTTATGTACTGCAAAGACAAGTTGCACAATAATTTTCAAACATCATCTACTGTTTACTATCATCTCCACAATTTATATCTACCAATATAGGCTATGGAAACTATAGGATAAGTAGATAACAAAACTATGACAGCAATCTGTCCAAACAGAACAGTCTGTAGCAATCTATTAAACCAGTGTACTTATGTAACTCAAAAAATTATGAAAATTTAGGACATGCTATAATATTTATATTAAAATACTGTGTAAAAATTTCAGAAACTTTCCACCTTCCAGTAAAATATGAAAATTCAAACACTACAGACAAAGTTTCTGTTTTTACACAGCACTCATCAAAACATGCAATGCAAGCATCCTAAGGCAATTCTTGGAAATTTTTATTGAAAAACAAGATTATAAATAACTCCTAACAGAGAAAAACAAAATAATATGATGCTCCAAGCAAAACTCATATTATGTGACAAATAAAAATATAGCTCTAAGTAAGATATACCGATAATGTTGAAGATGAAAGAGGGGATGCCTTCCGGGGCATCCCCAAGCTTAGGCACTTGATTCTTCCTTGGATATTACCTTGGGGGTGCCTTGGGAATCCCCAAGCTTAGGTTCTTGTCACTCCTTGTTCTCCTCATATCGGTGTCTCACCCAAAACTTGAAAACTTCAATCACACAAAACTTAACGGAACTTCATGAGAAGGGTTAGTATAATAAATAAGGATAATTCACTTAGGTACTTTCACAAGATTCATAATTGTTCTCAAATTATACTTACTGTATTCTATCATTCCCATAATTTATATCACTGAATATAAGCTATGGAAACACTAAAACAAGCAAACTATGCATGCAAAACAGAATCTGTCAAAAACAGAACAGTCTGTAAAGATCTGTAGTGTAACTATACTTCCCTGTCTCTAGAAATTCTGAAAAATTAGGACAATATAGTAAATTTGTATATCAATCATGTGTAAAAAATTCAGATCAAAATCTCCTTCCAGTGAATTTACAAAATTCCTGGACTGAGAGCAAAATTTTCTGTTTTTGCACAGAATCAAGTCAACTATCATCCACACTATCCCAAAGGCTTTACTTGGCACTTTATTGAAACAAAAGCTATAAAACATGATTATACAGTAGATTAATCATGTGGACACACACAAACAGAAAGGAAAAGTGTTGGGTTGTCTCCCAACAAGTGCTTTTCTTTAAAGCCTTTAAGCTAGGCATGATGATTTCAATGATGCTCGTAAAGGAATAATAATCGAAACATGCAAAAGAGCATCATGAATCTCATGACAAGCACATTTAAGCCTAACCCACTTCCTATGCATAGGGATTTTGTGAACAAACAATTTATGGGAGCAAGAATCAACTAGCATAGGAAGGCAAAACAAGCATGACTTCAAAACTTTCAACACATAGAGAGGAAACTTGATATTATTGCAATTCCTACAAGCATATGTTCCTCCCTCATAATAATTTTCAGTAGCATAATGAAGGAATTCAACAATATAACCAGCACATAAAGCATTCTTTTCATGATCTACAAGCATAGAAATTTTACTACTCTCCACACAAGAAAATTTATTCTCATCAATAGTAGTGGGAGCAAACTCAACAAAATAACTATCATGTGAAGCATAATCCAATTGAAAATTAAAATCATGATGACAAGTTTCATGGTTATCATTATTATTTATAGCATACATGTCATCACAATAATCATCATAAATAGGAGGCATGCTTTCATCATAATAAATTTGCTCATCAAAACTTGGGGGACTAAAAATGTCATCTTCATCAAACATAACATCTCCAAGCTTGTGGCTTTGCATATCATTAGCATCATGGATATTCAAGGAATTCATACTAAAAATTGCAATCATGCTCATCACTCAAAGATTTAGTGCCAAACATTTTAATAACTTCTTCCTCTAACACTTGAGCATAATTTTCCTTTCCATCATTTTCACGAAAGACATTAAAAAGATGAAGCATATGAGGCAACCTCAATTCCATTTTTTTGTAGTTTTCTTTTATAAAACCAAACTAGTGAAAAATAAGAAACTAAAATATTCAATTGCAAGATCTAAAGATATACCTTCAAGCACTCACCTCCCCGGCAACGGCGCCAGAAAAGAGCTTGATGTCTACTACGCAACCTTCTTCTTGTAGACTCGTGTTGGGCCTCCAAGCGCAGAGTTTTGTAGGACAGTAGCAAATTTCCCTCAAGTGGATGACCTAAGGTTTATCAATCTGTGGGAGGCGTAGGATGAATATGGTCTCTCTCAAACAACCCTGCAACCAAATAACAAAGAGTCTCTTGTGTCCCCAACACACCCAATACAATGGTAAATTGTATAGGTGCACTAGTTCGGCGAAGAGATGGTGATACAAGTGTAATATGGATGGTAGATATAGGTTTTTGTAATCTGAAAATATAAAAACAACAAGGTAGCAAGTAACAAAAGTCAGCAAAAACGGTATTGCAATGCTTGGAAACAAGGCCTAGGGTTCATACTTTCACTAGTGCAAGTTCTCTCAACAATACTAACATAGTTGAATCATATATAAATCCCTCACGTGCGACAAAGAGTTCACTCCAAAGTCACAAATAGCGGAGAACAAATGAAGAAATTATTGTAGGGTACGAAACCACCTCAAAGTTATCTTTTCCGATCAATCTTATGAGCTATCCCTATAAGTGTCACGAACAGCCCTAGAGTTCGTACTAAAATAACACCTTAAGATACACATCAACCAAAACCCTAATGTCACCTAGATACTCCAATGTCACCACAAGTACCCATGGGCTTGATTATACGATATGCATCACACAATTTCAGATTCATCATGTTCAATCCAACACAAAGAACTTCAAAGAGTGCCCCAAAGTTTCTACCGGAGAGTGAAGACGAAAACGTGTGCCAACCCCTATGCATAGATTCCCAAGGTCACGAAACCCGCAAGTTGATCACCAAAACATACATCAAGTGGATCAATAGAACATCCCATTGTCACCACGGATATCCCATCGCAAGACATACATCAAGTGTTCTCAAATCCTTAAAGACTCAATCCGATAAGTAAACTTCAAAGGGAAAACTCAATTCATCACAAGAAGATAGAGAGGGGAAAACTCCATATGATTCATCTATATCAATAAAGCTCGCGATACATCAAGATCGTTCCATCTCAAGAACACGAGAGACAAGGATCAAACACATAGCTACTGGTACATACCCTCAGCCCCGAGGGTGAACTACTCCCTTCTCGTTATGGAGACGACCGGGATGATGAAGATGGCCTCCGGTGATGGTTTCCCCCTCCGGCAGGGTGCCGGAACGGGCTCCCGATTGGTTTTTCGTGGCTCTAGAGGCTTACGGCGGCGGAACTCCCGATCTAGGTTTGTTTCTGGGGGTTTCTGTATTTATAGTAATTTTTGGCGGCGGAAACAAGTCCAGGGGGACCACGAGGTGACGACAAGCCAGGGGGGCGCGCCCTAGGGGGGCGCCCCCCAGGCTTGTGGTGGCCTCGTGGCTCTTCTGGCCCAACTCCAATGCTCCCTGGGCTTCTTCTGGTCCATAAAAAATCACCGTAGATTTTTATTCCGTTTGGACTCCGTTTGATATTCCTTTTCTGTAAAACTCAAAAACACGGAAAAAACAGAAACTGGCACTGGGCCCTAGGTTAATAGGTTAGTCCCAAAAATAATATAAAGTTGTAGTAAAATGATTGTAAAACATCCAAGAATGATAATATAACAGCATGGAACAAGCAAAAATTATAGATACGTTGGAGACGTATCAGATACCCGTAGTGACATTGGGGTATTCTGTTGATTCACTTGATATATGTTGAGGCATCAACTTGCGGATTCCGGTGACCTAGGGGATCTATGCATAGGGGTTGATTGCACGTTTTCATACCATGTTCTCCGATAGAAATCTTGGGGCACTCTTTGAGGTTCTTTGTGTTGGATTGACTATTATGAATCTGATTTTTTTGATGCGTATCGTATAATTAACTCATGGATACTTGTGGTGACATTGGAGTATCTAGGTGACATTAGAGTTGGTTGATACGTATCATATGGTGTTATTCTAGTACGAACTCTTAGATAGATCGATCGGAAAGGATAACTTGGTGTTATTTTAGTACGAACTCTTGGATAGATCGATCGGAAAGGATAACTTTAAGGTGGTTTCGTACCCTACAAACAATTTCTTCTTATGCTCTCCGCTAGATAAGAACTTTGGAGTGATTCTTCGTTGCACGTTGAGGGATGGTTATGTGATTCAACTATATTAGCATTGTTGAGAGATTGCACTAGCGAAAGTACAAACCCTAGGCCTTGTTTCCAAGAATTAATATACCGTTTTGCTCGATGTTTACTATTTGCTACCTTGCTGTTTTTATATTTTCAGATTACAAAAACATATATCTATCATCCATATTGCACTTGTATCACCATCTCTTCGCCGAACTAGTGCACCTATACAATTTGCCATTGTATTAGGTGTGTTGGGGACACAAGAGATTTTTTATTATTTGATTGCAGGGTTGTTTGAGAGAGACCATCTTCATCCTACACCTCCCACGGATTTATAAACCTTAGGTCATCCACTTGAGGGAAAATTGCTACTGTACTACAAAACTCTGCGCTTGGAGGCCCAACAAAGTCTACAAGAATAAAGTTGCGTAGTAGACATCAAGCTCTTTTCTAGCGCCGTTGCCGGGGAGGTGAGTGCTTGAAGGTATATCTTTAGATCTTGCAATTGAATCTTTTAGTTTCTTGTTTTATCACTAGTTTGGTTTATAAAAGAAAATTGAAAAAATGGAATTGAGGTGGCCTCATATTATTCGTCTTTATCATGTCTTTCTTGAAAATGATGGAAAGGAAAATTGTGCTCAATTGATAGAAGAAGAATTCAATAAAATGTTCGGCATAAATGATGAGCATGATTGCAATGTTGTTAGTATGAATTCAATGAATATCCAAAATACTAATGATGATTGCACTAGTCATGATAAAAATATTTCTTATAAGCATGTCAATTTTTGTGGAGTGCATAAAGTTTGTGGAGACGTGCCTTATAGGGATGATAGATTTTGTAAGAAGCATAAACATGATACAAACAATTTTTTTGCTCAAAGTGATAGATGAATTTGCTACAAAATTATGTTCTCTTTCTCCTATTACTTGTGAACTTTGCAATAAAGTTGGTCATCTTAATTTCCAATGCAAACTTTTTCATGATCAAATCATGACCAAATATTGTAATGACTTGATGACCCTTGAACTTTATAATGAGCTTTCTCTATTTTTGGGGAGTGAAGAATTGACACATAAAAATAGTTGGTTTGAAGTATTTATTCCCACGGACGACATTGAAACTAATCTAGAAAATATCTATATGTTTTGCATGGTAAATTGCAATGAGAATGCTTACATTGCCAACTATAGAAAGATGGGAAAACCAATAGAATATAAAAGAAATACTAATGAAAGGGTAAAGATTTCCACTTTCCCTCCTATTGTCTCTCATGATGAAATAGGTGACGAGGAGGAGCTCCCTATTCAACCAATCTCATCAATAAGAAGCTCGAAAAATTAATTTAACCCACACATGATGTGGTGAAGAAGAAGAAAAGAAGAAAGAGTAGAGGTAAAAAGGTATCTCTCCCAAATGATGTTGCTCCTATTATTGTTGTGCCTCACGAGGATGAATAAAAAATAATTGTGGAAGATGATACACTTGATGATGATTTTGTTATGCCTATTGCTTGTTGTGATGACTATGATTGGGAAGATAATGATACTGTTTATAATCTTGAAAATCTTTTTGGCACCAACTTGGTAAATTATGATGATAATAATTGTTATACTATTGGTGCTATTCATACTATTAATGATGAGAGTGATTATGCTTATGATATGCCAAGCCACAAGCTTGGGGATGCTATGTTTGATGAGAATGACATGTTTGAGAATTTATTTGCTGCAATTAATGTTTGTCCCAAGCTTGGGGATGCTATGCTTAATGAAGATGATCTTTTTAGTTCCCCTATGTTGAATGATCAAATTTGTTATGATGATTGCATGCCTCCTATTTATGATGATTGCGATATTTATGAAAGTGGGTTTGGAAGAGTGTCAACTTTATATAATTATCCCACTAGGAGGGTGTTGAATTTTATTATAATGATAAAAGTGGATTTGGAGAGGTCATGACTTTATTTAGTAATGATTCCACTATTTCGGAAGAGGTTTCACTTGACTATGATGAGAAACAAAGTTGCTACTTATGATGATTATTGTGATGATACTTATGTTATAAAAAGTAGTGATAATTATTGTCATAATCATGCCTAGCTAAAAGGCTTTAAAGAAAAGCGGTTGTTGGGAGACAACCCAACACTTTTACTTTCTGTTTTTGTGTGTTCACATGATTAATATACTGTATTAATCATGTTTTGTGTCTTTTATTTCAATAAAGTGCCAAGTAAAGCCTTTGGGATGACTCACAAGATGAGTAGAATTGATGCTGAACAAAAACATAGACTTTTGACTCCAGTACAGGAATTTTCATTTTTTACAGGAGTTTGATAATAATCTGAAATTTTTACACAGTCTTGACATACAAATTCTTCAGGCTTTCCTAATTGTTGAGAATTTTTAGAGACAGGGAAGTATGGTTATACTACAGATCTTCACAGACTGTTCTGTTTTTGACAGATTCTGTTTTGCATGCATGGTTTGCTTATTTTAGTGTTCCCATAGCTTATATTCAGTGACATAAATTATGTGAATGGTCTAATACAGTAGGTATTATTTGAGAACAATTATTAATCTTGTCTTGACAGTACCTAAGTGAATGATCTTTATTTATTGTACTAACCCATCTCACGAAGTTTCGTTAAGTTTTGTGTGATTGAAGTTTTCAAGTTTTGGGTGAGACACCGATATGAGGAGAATAAGGAGTGACAAGAACCTAATATTGGGGATGCCCAAGGCACCCCCAAGGTAATATCCAAGGAAGAATCAAGCGCCTAAGCTTGGGTATGTCCCGGAAGGCATCCCCTCTTTCGTCTTCAACATTATCGGTATATCTTACTTAGAGCTATATTTTTATTCGTCACATAACATGTGCTTTGCTTGGATCGTCATTATATTTTGTTATTTTATGTTTGGTGTTATTTATAATCTTGTTTTTCAATAAAAAGTTCCAAGAATTGCCTTAGGATGCTTGCATTGCATGTTTGATGTGTGTTGTGTAAAAACAGAAACTTTCTTTGTAGTGTTAGAATTTTCATATTTTACCGGAACGTGGAAAGTTTCTGAAATTTTTACACAGTGTTGTCATATAAATTCTTTATCATGTCCTAAATTTCATAATTTTTTGAGTTACAGAAGTACACTTTTTCATAAATTTCTACAGACTGATCTGTTTGGACAGATTGTTGTCATAGTTTTGTTATCTACTTATCCTATAGTTTCCATAGCCTATATTGGTAGATATAAATTGTGGAAACGATAGTAAACAGTAGACGATGTTTCGAAATTATTGCACAACTTGTCTTGGCAGTACATGAAGTGTTGATTTGTTCTTATGTGTACTAACCTATCTCACGAGTTCTTTTTTGAGTTTTGTGTGGATGAAGTTTTTGAGAATAGGTGAAACCGGGATATGAGAGGATTGAGCGAGATACAAAAGATCAAGCTTGGGGATGCCCAAGGCACCCCAAGTAAATATTTCAAGAAGTCTCAAGCATCTAAGCTTGGGGATGCTACGCATCCCACCTCTCTTCGTCAACTATCGGTTAGCCTATGTTGAGCCTAAATTTTTATTCGTTCACATGCCATGTGCTATTCTTGGAGTGCTATTTTTATTTAGTTTGCTATTTGAATAAAATACTCATATCTGAAAATCTTTATTGAGAGAGAGTCCTCACATAGTAGCTTAATTGTTTAACTACTCATTGTTCTTCACTTAAATTTATTTGAGCTTGTCAAAAGCAATGGCAATATATGAAACTAGTCCCAAAGTGATAGATATTCAAGAGGGATATAATAAAAACTTTCATGAAGATCATTGGACAAATTAAACTTGATTCCTTGTAATAGTTTTGAGACATGATGATAGTAATATGTGAGTCATGTTGGTGAGTAATTGTGCTTTAGTAAGAATATTAGTGTTAAGGTTTGTGATTCCCTATGCAAGCACGAAAGTCAATAGTTGTGCAATGAAATTACATACTACTTATGGTGCATTATTCGGTGTTAGTTATGCTTAACTCCCGTTTATGTGAATTTTCGTTTCTTGGTTGGTTGCTTCTCAATCTATTTGCTAGCCTCCACTTGTGCATCCAAAATCCTTAAACCTTGTTTTGCCATATGAGTCCACCATACCTACCTATATGTGGTATTTCTGTGTCGTTCCAAGCAAATTTGTATGTGCCATCTCTAATTTTCAAAATGAATTTCCTTTTTGTGTGCTCGTACCGCTCATGAAACGGTAGGGGGTGTCCAATATTTTTTCCATGCTAGATGTGTTATTCTCAAGATGAGTGTTTATTCACTTGTCATTGCACGAGAGCACGACGGTAATAGGGATGCCCAGTCCCGAAATGAAAATGAAATTTACTTTATGTTGTCAAATAATAAATTCCTTGGAAAGGGTTGCTATGGAAGACAGCCGTGGATACGGCTAGCCATGGATTGTGAAAGAATGGTGGAAAAAGGAATAAAATTTACTTTCTGTTTGGGAACCGCCTATGATGTATCTAGCATGGAAAGTATTGAGAACTACTCAGTCGTTTTCGTTGACAGGAAAGGCATGCCACCCAAAATATTTTTCTCTCTCAATTTAAGCTTTGAGCTCTAGCACCTCTGGAAATCCCTACTTCCCTCTGCGAAGGGCCTATCTATTTACTTTATGCATTTTTTACTTTTATTTGGGTCTCCATCTTCTCTTATAAAGCACCAACCAGGGGGCACTATGATCATACTTGTGCATTGGGTGTAGCTAATATTCGAGTGTGTTTCATGAATGGATCAATGATTGAGCATGATGGGCCAGGGATAACTTTCTTTAGTGTTGATATTTTGAAAGACATGGTTGCTTGTTGATATGCTTGAGTATTAAAGTGTTCTTGTCAAAACTAGACTATTGCTTTGAACCATCTATAAGTCCAAATGTCCATGCTACAAAAGAAAAGAATATGTGGTGAACATGTTAGGCAGCATTCCACATCAAAAATTCTGTTTTTATCATTTACCTACTCGAGGACGAGCAGGAATTAAGCTTGGGGATGCTGATACGTCTCCAACGTATCTATACTTTTTTATTGTTCCATGTTGTTATACTATCATTCTTGGATGTTTTACAATCATTTTATAGCAACTTTATATCATTTTTTGGAACTAACTCGGACTGACGCTGTTTTCAGCAAAACTACCGTGGTGTTGTTTTTTGTGCAGAAATCAAAGTTCTCCAAATGCAACGAAACTTTTTGACAATTTTTTTTGGAACAAAAGAGGCACTAGAAGCTTCGTTGGAGGGCCATAAGAGCCACGAGGTGGGCACAACCCACCAGGGCGTGCCAGGCCCCTCTGGCGCGCCCTGGTGTCTTGTGGTCCACTCGTGGCCCATCTTCGCGTGAAACCAATTTGGAGGCGTTCCAGTACCCTGCCCCAGAGGGTAGATCATCCCGACGGAGGCCATGACGAGGAGGGAGTAGTCCACCCTCGGGGCTGAGGGTATGTACCAGTAGCTATGTGTTAAATCTCTCTCTCGTGTTCTTGAGATGTCACGATCTTGATGTATCACGGGCTTTGTTAATATAGTCGGATCATATGATGTTATTCCCTTACTATCATGTTGTGATGAATTGAATCTTTCCCTTTGAGATGTCGTTATGTTGGATTGAATATTTTGGTTGAGAACACTTGATGTACGTCTTGTGTGGGATACCCGTAGTGACATTGCGGTATTCTATTGATTCACTTGATATATGTTGAGGCATCAACTTGCGGATTCTGGTGACCTAGGGGATCTATGCATAGGGGTTGATTGCACGTTTTCATACCATGTTCTCCGATAGAAATCTTGGGGCACTCTTTGAGGTTCTTTGTGTTGGATTGAGTATTATGAATCTGAGATTGTTTGATGCGTATCGTATAATTAACTTATGGATACTTGTGGTGACATTAGAGTATCTAGGTGACATTAGAGTTGGTTGATGCGTATCATATGGTGTTATTCTAGTACGAACTCTTAGATAGATCGATCGAAAAGGATAACTTGGTGTTATTTTAATACGAACTCTTGGAATGATCGATCAGAAAGGATAACTTTAAGGTGGTTTCGTACCCTACAAACAATTTCTTATTATGCTCTCCGCTAGATAAGAACTTTGGAGTGACTCTTCGTTGCACGTTGAGGGATGGTTATGTGATCCAACTATATTAGCATTGTTGAGAGATTGCACTAGCGAAAGTACGGACCCTAGGCCTTGTTTCCTAGCATTAATATACCATTTTGCTCGCTGTTTACTATTTGCTACCTTGCTGTTTTTATATTTTCAGATTACAAAAACCTATATCTATCATCCATATTGCACTTGTATCACCATCTCTTCGCCGAACTAATGCACCTATACAATTTGCCATTGTATTGGGTGTGTTGGGGACACAATAGACTTTTTATTATTTGATTGCAGGGTTGTTTGAGAGATACCATCTTCATCGTACACCTCCCACGGATTGATAAACCTTAGGTCATCCACTTGAGGGAAAATTGCTACTGTCCTATAAAACTCTGTGCTTGGAGGCCCAACAAAGTCTACAAGAATAAAGTTGCATAGTAGACATCATCATACATCTTTGTAAGGTAGCAGGTGCATTGCATAAACCAAAAGGCATACGTCTATAAGCATAGGTTCCAAAAGGACAAGTAAAGGTGGTTTTCTCTTGATTAGGTTGTGATACAGGTATTTGAGAGAAACCAGAATATCCATCCAGAAAACAAAAGTGTGTGTGCTTAGATAATCTTTCTAGCATTTGATCAATGAAAGGCAGAGGGTAATGATCTTTTCTTGTAGCTTTATTTAATTTTCTAAAATCAATTACCATTCTATAGCTAGTGACAATTCTCTGTGGGATAAGCTTATTTTTATCATTAGGAACAACAGTAATACCTCCCTTCTTAGGGACACAATGAACGGGACTTACCCATCTACTATCAGCTATGGGATAAATTATACCTGCTTCCAGAAGCTTTAATATTTCAGTTCTTACCACTTCTTTCATCTTAGGATTCAATCGTCGTTGGTGATCAACAACGGGTTTAGCATCAGGTTCCATAATTATCTTGTGCTGACAGAGAGTGGGACTAATGCCCTTTAGATCATCAAGAGTATATTAAATAGCAGCCCGGTGCTTCCTCAGAATTTTTAATAATATTTCTTCTTCATGTTCTGAAAGGTTGGCACTAATAATAACATGATATAACTTTTTCTCATCAAGATAAGCATACTTCAAAGTGTCAGGCAATTGTTTTAATTCAAACACAGGATCACCTTTAGGTGGAGGAGGTCCTCCTAGAGTTTCAATAGGCAAATTGTGTTTTAGGAGAGGTTGTTGTTCAAACAAAATGTTATCTATTTCATTTCTTTCATGCAAGTGCATATCATTTTCATGGTCAAGCAAATATTGTTCAAGTGGATCGGTAGGAGGTACAGCAATAGAAGCAAGACCAATTATTTCATCCTTACTAGGTAATTCTTTATTACGTTTGTCTACTAAACTTGGAAAAGTTAAAATCATGAGACACATCACCAAAACTAACACCGACAATTTGTTTTTCACAATCTATCTTAGCATTAACAGTGTTCAAGAAAGGTCTACCAAAGATATTGGGCCAAAAGTCATCTTGTGGGGAACCAAGAACTAGAAAATCAGTAGGATATTTTATTTTCCCACACAAGACTTCAACATCTCTAACAATCCCAAGTGGTGTGATGGTGTCTCTATTAGGAAGTTTAATAGTAACATCAATGTCTTCTATTTCGGCGGGTGCTATATCATTCATAATTTCTTGGTATAAGGTAAAAGGAATAGCACCCACACTAGCACCCACATCACATAAACCATGATAGCAATGATCTCCTATTTTAACTGAGACAACAGGCATGCCAACTACGGGTCTATGTTTATCTTTTTCATCGGGTTTGGCAATTCTAGCAGCTTCATCACAGAAGTAAATAACATGCCCATCAATATTTTCTACCAAGAGATCTTTAACCATAGCAACACTAGGTTCTACTTTAATTTGTTCAGAGGGCTTAAATGCTTTAACATTACTTTTGTGAACCATAGTTGATACCTTAGCATGTTCCTTTATCCTAACAGGGAAAGGTGGTTTTTCAATATAAGCAGTAGGCACAACTGGATCAACATTGTAAATGATGGTTTCATCTTTAGCTTTTACCGATTCTTTAATTTCTTCTTTAATAGGGGGATGATGTTTAAACCACTTCTCCTTAGGGAGGTCAACATGAGTAGCAAATGATTCACAGAAAGAGGCTACTATCTCAGAGTCAAGTCCATATTTAGTGCTAAACTTGTGAAAAACATCGATATTCATAAAAGATTTAACACGGTCAAACTTAAGCTTAATACCTGAATCATTACTTTCGTCGAGTTCCCAATCTTCAGAGTTGCATTTAATTCTTTCTAAGAGATCCCACTTGAATTCAATAGTCTTCTTCATAAAAGAACCAGTACAAGAAGTATCGAGCATGGATCGATCATTATGAGAAAGCCGACCATAAAAATTCTGAATAATAATTTCTCTCGGGAGCTCATGATTGGGGCATGAATATAACATCGACTTAAGCCTCCCCCAAGCTAGAGCGATGCTTTATCCTTCACGAGGCCAAAAATTATATATATAATTCCGATCACGATGAAGTAGATGAATAGGATAAAACTTTTGGTGGAATTCCCATTTCAATTGATTCCAGTTCCATGATCCAATATCATCACATAGCCTATACCATGTCAATGCTTTTCCCTTAAAAGATAAAGGGAAAACCTTCTTCCTAACTTCATCTCCGGGTAAACCTGCAAGCTTAAATGATCAACAAATTTCATCCACATCTATTAGATGCATATCAGGATGTTCAGTTCCGTCTCCTGCATAAGGATTAGCTAGCAGTTGTTCTATCATACCCGAAGGAATTTCATAACCAATATTTTCGGTAGGTGCAGTAGGTTGAGGGGAAACTAATTGTGGTTCCGGTCGAGGTGAAGATACCCCGAACAAACCTCTCAAAGGATTGTTTTCCATAGTAGCAAGTGACAATAAATTTCAGCACGTAGTATAGATTTTTCCTTACCGATTTCCACTTACCAAGAGCGCTTCACTCCCCGGCAACAACGCTAGAAAAGAGCCTTGATGACCCACAAGTATAGGGGATCAATCGTAGTCCTTTTGATAAGTAAGAGTGTCGAACCCAACGAGGAGCAGAAGGAAATGACAAGCGGTTTTCAGCAAGGTAATTTCTGCAAGCACTGAAATTGTAGGTAACAAGTAGTTTGATACCAAGACAATTGGTAACGAGCAACTAACGATAACGGTAAATAAAGTGCAACAAGGTAGTGCAATCCTTTTGTGGCAAAGGACAGGCCAAAACGGTCTCTTATAATAAGCAAAGCATTCTTGAGGGCACACGGGAATTTCATCTAGTCACTTTCATCATGTTGGTTTGATTCGCGTTCGCTACTTTGATAATTTGATATGTGGGTGGACTGGTGCTTGGGTGCTGTTCTTACTTGAACAAACATCCCACTTATGATTGACCCCCTCACAAGCATCCGAAACTATGAGAAAAGTATTAAGATAAAATCTAACTATAGCATTAAACATTTGGATACAAATAAGCCACTTACGGAATAACGCATAAACTAGGGTTTAAGCTTCTGTCACTCTAGCAACCCATCATCTAATAACTACTCCACAATGCATTCCCTTAGTACCAAAGATGGTGAAGTGCCATGTAGTCAACGTTTACATGACACCACTAAGGGAATCACAACATACATATCATCAAAATATCGAACACATATCAAATTCACATGATTACTTGCAACATGACTTCTCCCGTGGCCTCAAGAACAAGGGTAACTACTCACAAATGATATTCATGCTCAAGACCAGAGGGGTATTAAATAGCATAATGGATCTGAACATATAATCTTCCACCAAATAAACCATATAGTAATCAACTACAAGATGTAATCAACACTACTAGTCACCCACAGGTACCAATATGAGGTTCTGGTACAAAGATTGAACACGAGAGATGAACTAGGGTTTGAGAGGAGATGGTGTTGTTGAAGATGTTGATGAAGATTGGCCTCCCAAAGATGAGAGGGTTGTTGGTGATGACGATGGCTTCGATTTCCCCCTCCGGGAGGGAAGTTCCCCCGGCGAAATCGCTCCGCCGGAGGGCAAAAGTATTCCTGCCCAAGTTTCGCCTCGAGACGGTGGCGTTCTGTCTCGAAAGTCCCCTCCTTATTTTTTCTAGGTAAAAAGACCTTAAGTACCAGAAGACGGGCACCGGAGGTGGGCTGGGCTGGCCACAACCCACCCCTGGTGTCTTGTGGTCACCAGGTGGCCCCCCTCCGATAGTTATTTGCTCCAGTATTTTTTATATATTCCAAAATAATTCTCCGTAAAGTTTCAACTTATTTGGAGATGTGCAGAATAGGTGTCTCTGATATGCTTTTTTCAGGTCCAGAATTGCTGCCGGCATTCTCCCTCTTTGTGTAAACCTTGCATATTATGAGAGTAAAGGCATTAGAACTACTCCATAAATCATTATTATGCATAAAAACATTATAAATAACAGTAGGAAATCATGATGCAAAATGGACGTATCAGGCCCGCCCTCATATTTCAACAATCCCCCATCAGATCTCAAGGGCTCATTTTGTCCTTTGTTCCAAACACTATTTTGATATACTAGTATTTCAGTGGAGACCTGTTAAGGTTGAAGTCCACCTAGATCAAGTAGCTACACCCCTTCACAACTGAGCAATGGACTATGCCTTGAATTGTTAGTTCGGCTTAAAGAAGTTTCACCACAAGTCTTACTGATACTAGACTGTGAAGGCTGACCCCTTAGGTGGGGCATATTAGTCACACTCCTGGCCAGTTCAAGAGCTTGCTAGAGATCACCCCAAATCTCATAGACTGTGACAAGCAGTCGGCCTCATATATATGTGTTCTTCCAAAGATCGCCTTGTAGGATAGCATGTTCCTTATATAAGCTCTGGAACACATTAAGACATTAGTCATCCTACCATAAAGTATCCGAGAGTATTGCATCTCCAACGGAGTGGGTTAGTAAAGTTACTCTCCTTAGTTCACCACCGGTTTGTTTTCCCAGGTCCTACTTAACAGGATCTTCGATCACATAGGTTGGGTTACCACCATGGCAACTCATGTGGATCTCATACCCATCTCTCTCGATGCATTATCTATCACAACACGCGGTAGCCCTTTAGTAAAGAGATTTGTCAGACTCTTAGCAGTTTGGATATAATCCAACGCTATTACTCTGGAGTTTCCTAAACGTCTGACAACTTTCAATCTCATTCTTATATGTTTGTTGGACTTCATGTTGTCCTTTGAACTCTTTACTTTGACAATAACTGACTAATTTTCACAATTCATAAGGATAGTCAGAACCGGCTTCTCAACCACAGGCAAGTCCATCAAAAGATCGCGAAGCCATTTTGCTTCGACACCAGATGTTTCTAATGATGTTAGTTATGCTTCCATTGTCAATCTCGTTAAGATTGTTTTCTTTCAAGACTTCCAGGAAACAACACCACCTCCAAGAGTAAACATATACCCAGTTGTGGCCTTCATCTCATCTTCAAGTACCGACGGTTATCCGATATAGTGAAGTCCATAGTTCATAGTACCTTTCATATAGTGCATAATTCTTTCAATAGCATGCCAATGTACATCACCCAGATTGGAAGCAAACCAGTTCAGTTTACTCACAGCAAGTGCGATGTCAGGCCTCGTTGCGCTCGCTAGATACATGAGTGACACAATAATTTGAGAGTATCTCAACTGATCTTTAGTTGTGCCTTCGAACTTTTTAATCAGCACACTAGGATCATATGGTGTTTGAGAAATTTTGCAGTCCGAATCCAAAATGACTCAAAATCTTCTCATCATAATGGGATTGCAGAAGTGTAATCCTAACCACATCATCTTTCAATAGCTTGATGTTCAAGATAACATCAGTCACCCCAAGGTCCTTCATCTCAAAGTTCTGGTATAAAAATGACTTAACCTCCTCAATCACTTTGAGATTGGTTCCAAATATCCGTATGTCATCAACATACAAGCACAATATAACTTCTTCGCCCCACCATGCCGATAGTATACACATTTGTCAGATTCATTAACGACGAAGCCAACATATGTCAATGTTGTATTAAACTTCTCATGCCATTGCTTAGGTGCTTGTCTCACGTCATATAAAGATTTTAGCAACATACACACCTTTCCTTCCTAACCATCTATTACAAAGCCATCTGGCTGTTGCATGTAGATTTCCTCGTCTAGATCTCTGAAAGGATCGATATGGTTGACTAGAGGGGGGGGGTGAATAGGCAACTAACAATTTTTAACTTTTCTTTAACAATTTAGGCTTAGCAACAAATAGGTTGGCTAGATGTGCAACTAGGTGAGCAACCTATATGATGCTAATCACAACAACAAGCTAAGCAAACAAGATATAACAATATAAGTAGCTTGCACGAGGTAAAGGTAAGAAGTAAAAACAAGAAGAACCGATGGAGACGAGGATGTGTTCCCGAAGTTCCTTCTCGGTAAGGGGAAGTACATCTCCGTTGGAGCGGTGTGGAGGCACAATGCTCCCCAAGAAGCCACTAGGGCCACCGTATTCTCCTCACGCCCTCACACAATGCGAGGTGCCGTGATTCCACTAGTGGTGCCCTTGAAGGCGGCAACCGAACCTTTACAAACAAGGTTGGGGCACTCTCCACAACTTAATTGGAGGCTCCCAACGAAACCACGAAGCTTCACCACAATGGAATATGGCTTCGAGGTGACCTCTTCTGTCTAGGGTGCTCAAACACCCAAGAGTAACAAAATCCACACAAGAAACTATGGGGGAATCAATTTTCCTTTGGTGGAAGTGTAGATCTAGATCTCCTCCTTCAATCCCTAGCAAGACAACACGTTTGGGTGGCTAGAGAGAGAGATCGGGCAAGAAAGCTCAAGGGCATCAATGGTGGAGAGAGAGAGGTAAGAGATAAGAGAGAGGTGGAAGAAGCACCTCTTTATATAGGCCCCCCCATTTTCCAACCGTTATAGCCAGATCTGCAAGGGAGCGGTACAACCGGAGTGGTGAGCGGTACAACCGGTGTATCCGGTACAACCGGCCAACCACCGCCCAACCACCGGACCACACCAGAAGGTTGGCCCGGATGCAGCAGCCAGGCCTGAGCCGAGCGGTACAACCGGAGTGGTGAGCGGTACAACCGGTATAACCGGTATAACCGGTACAACCGGCCAACCACCGCCCAACCACCGGACCACAACAGAAGGTTGGCCCGGATGCAGCAGCCAGGCCTGAGCCTCGGACCAGGCAAAGTCCTAAGCGGTACAACCGCTCGGGACCCCGGTTGTACCGGGCTATATGAATATAGGAGTACAACCGGTCCGGGTCCGCCCAACAACCGGGGCACAACAGAACCATGTCCGGTTGTAGCCTGGTGCTGGGCCGGTTCAACCGCCCAGAGCTGCCACCCTGGGTCTCCCAGCCTTTGGCGGTACTACCGCCCGGGGGCAGCGGTACAACCGCTGGGGAGCATTTGTGGCAGCACCCCCAGGGTATCACCCCTAGAGTGGAGGTCGAACCGGAAGCTAAGAGCAAGCTGAGCATTTAGGTCGAGACCGCGGAATACCTGGCAGGTAACAAGGAAAGAGGGGCCTCTCTCTCTATGATGCGGAGAAGAGAGTTGGGTGAAGATGGATATGCGAAAGAACTGATTCACCCAAGACTTTCCAATGTGGATTCCCTCTTAATAGTACGGGATCCCTACGACCAAAGAGAATAAACACGTAGAGAACCCCGTTTTCAATCTTTTCCATTTGGAGGATCCACCTAACCGTCTTGTGTACCACAAACAATCCCTGTATACTTTGACACACGGTTAGATCATAGTGAGTTGTCATCATCGCCAAAACACCAAGGTAAGAGAATGCCCTTACAATCTCCCCCTTTTTGGTGGATGATGACAACAACACGATTTGCATTGATAATCTATAAAATAAAAGTGGAGCTCCCTCTCAATGTGTGCAACAGATAAGACCTGTGCAAGAATTGAAGCTCCCCCTTGATTTTATAGACTAACCAATGGGGACAAAAATAAGATGAAACATTAAGGAGCAATATGAACGAGATAATAAGTAGAGCTTTAATAGTAAGGGTACGATAAGTCTCAGACTCTACTTAAAGACACATAGTCTCCACACAAACCGATAAAAGGCAAATAAGAGTTCAACTGGAAGACGCAACAAAGAGACAAATAAACAACCATGCAACACCCATGCAAATCCCGTTATCAAGTACTTTCTCCCCCTTTCGCATCAAGACACCAAAAAGGAAAAGAGTGATGCAAGCGCCCCAGAACTCAGTAGATCTCCTCGTTGGTGTCATACTCCTCAGAATAATCATCTCCAGAGCCATCCCCATCATCATCATCAGAAGCATCATCAGAAGCAGCAGCAGCAGTAGAAGAGGTGGCAGTAGGCTGAGTCGGGATCTCATCATCAGTCCAAGTGCTATGTTCATAGATCCACTGTGCCTCAGGAGTGATGGTCTTCTTAGAACCACTGACGGCCTCAAGATTGAGAGCCCGCATAATCTGAATCTGTCTGCGACGAGCATGCTTCTCGTTGACATGGGCTTCATATAGCTTCTTATGAACATGAGTTTGGAGGCAGAAGGTCTTCTTAATCTTGTCAGAGAGCTTGGAGGCCCAAGATAGCTTGGCACCTGCTGGAAGCTCAAAATCACTGTCACTGGAAGTAGCAAAGACATCCTCAGGGTTGGCATCAGGGTAGCGAGGAGCAGGATGTTTCTTCTTCCGGAGTTGCTTGACCTCATGCACAAAAGTTGTCTGGAGAGGTGAGAAGCTCGCCCGGCCGACGAAGTGCCCACATAGAGTTGAGGAAACTCATGATATAAGGAGCATAGGTGGGAACCTTCCGGTAGACGACCGTGGAGTACAACTCCTCCCACATCCACTTGGAAACATCAAAGGTAGCTCCAGAGCCAGCTTTAGTCTTCATGGCAACGAGTAGATCAACAAAGTACCCATGAATCTCATCCCGAGTTCCAACTTTGGGCAGAAGAACATTTCGGAACACTCGGTGTAAAATGTCATAGACCTGCTGCAGGTCCTTAGTAGCTCCCATAACCCCCCGCCCGGGAATGTACAGGGGGGCTAACCTGTTCTTGTCCATAGATTGAGCCCGATCATGAGGATGAATGCCGCCATTCCCAGTGAGCCCAGTATCATCATAGCCAAGGACATTGCAGAAGGCGCTCCACGGAACATGAAAGAATTCATCACGACACATGAAGGAAAGATGACGCTCTGCATCATTGCCAAAGTGGACCGTGGCGTAGAACTGGTGAATAAGCTGCACATCAAAGGCACAGTTGAAAGTCATGAGCTTAATTAGGTCAAATTCTTCGCACAGTGCCAAAGCCTCCCCAAAGTAATCCATGTTGTTCCTCCAGTGCTCGATGTCAATTGTCCATTGCTTGGCATACTTGTTCTTGTGATGGTCATAGAGCTCATGCACGATCCGAAATTGGAACTCATTCCGGAACTGAGGGGTGGTCCACCTGGGAGCAATTGGAATCTCATACAGATTTTGAAGACGGACCCTCTCCCAATCAGGTTGCTTCCAGGAATGCACGGGCTTGGCAGTTTTCTGCTTGGCAGCCAGCGACTTCTCATGGCGAGTGGGATTGGTGGGGATCACAACTTCCTCATTCTCAGACTCTTCAACAATCTTGCACCTGCGAGCACGCTTCTTGGTCTTCTTCCGAGGAGCAGAACGAGAACTAGAGCCACCTACAGACAAGCACACGAGAAAAATAGAGTGGAAACCCAGAAAAGATGAGATGATTGCACGCAAAAGAAGGAATAAATTAGGTGCGTGGATAAGAAACAAAACAAAGAGGGGGCAGGAAACAAAAGAGGCCGGTTGAACCGGTTGCCCTTGCAGTTGTACCGCACCAGCGGTTGTACCGCTAACTAGAGCGGTTGTACCGCTGCTGGGAAACCAGTGGATCCAGATTCAGAGAAATGCCCCCTCTTTGAGGTTTCTAATCAACACAGCTAATTGGAACTTTGATGTATGATCTTATCCCGTCAATAGTTTTGCTTAAAAACGCGGGAATCGAGCAATGCCCTAACAATGGAGGATTCAAAGAGAATCCAAGAGCAAGGAGGAAAAAGGCATTACCGGCATCCATGGGAGAAGATCGGGGAAGGAAGGGCCTCCACGGAGCAGATCCGAGAGGAGGCCACGAATCCGGGGCGCTGGGGGCACTCCGGGGCGGTGGTGGCGGCGGCCGGCGACAGAGGGCACCAGGAGGAGTCGGGCACGAAGGGGATAACTAAATACCCCTTCGGCCCGGCCCTCCCGTTTAAAGTACCGGGTCGTGACCGGTTGTACCGCTCCAGAGGAGCGGTTGTACCGGTCCAAGTACAGGTCCGGGGAATTAGCGGTAGAACCGCAATCATCCCCGGTTGTACCGCTGGGACGGGACAACTGGTGGATTAGCGGTAGAACCCCTTTCCCCACCGGTTGTACCGCCTGGCCACAGCCACTACCACCAGAAGATCAAAGCGTACAATCTTTTTAAAAGAAGGGGTATGGTGGGGAAACCTCCATGGTTGGAAGAAAACAAAAACGACAATAAAGAGCCATGGAGACTGCCCACACCTAGGACTCAAAGCATCACGAACACAAATGTCAAACTCAAATAAGAGCAAACAGGGGGCGGTGGCCGAGGCCACCTATGTATGAGTCAATTGGTATGGCACCGCGAAGATATGAACCTTGGGCCCATGACCAAAACTCGTCTTTGAAGCACAGGAGTCATCAAAAATGACGAATGTGAAAGACTTGATTTATTTATGCATAATAGGAGGAGGGATAGTTCATTGAGAGAACTAGACTCCCCCTATGTCCATGCCTACACCTAAATAAGACATGATGATGAGTGTGGTGGGGTGTGCACTAATTCAAGCCACATTGCTCGAATCAAGGATATTTAGCTCATGCCTTAACTCGCGAAATCTTGCTTCATCCAATGGCTTCGTGAATATATCTGCAAGCTGTTCCTTAGTATATAGATGAATAAGATCTATGTCTCCACGCTTGATGTGATCCCGGATGAAGTGATGACGAATATCAATATGCTTTGTCTTGCAGTGTTGAACCGGGTTGTTGGAGATCTTGATCGTGCTTTCATTGTCGCAATAAAGAGGCACTTTGTCACAGTTGACACCATAATCCTTTAAAGTTTGGCTCATCCAAAGAATCTGAGCACAGTAGCTTGCGGCGGCTACATAGTCGGCCTCGGTGGACGAGAGAGAAACACAGTTTTGTTTCTTGGAAGACCAACTTACCAGAGAGCGGCCAAGAAATTGGCAACTTCCGGAAGTGGACTTCCTTTCCACACGGTCTCCCGCCCAATCCGAGTCAGTATATCCAATGAGATCAAATGAAGCACCTTTGGGGTACCATAAGCCAAAGTTTGGGGTATGAGCCAAATATCAAAAGATTCGCTTGACAGCCACGTAGTGACTCTCCTTAGGTGCGGATTGAAATCGTGCACAAATTCCCACACTCAACATGATATCCGGCCTAGATGCACAAAGGTAAAGCAGAGATCCAATCATGGAGCGATATACCTTCTGATCCACAGCTTTACCATTGGGATCACTGTCAAGTTGGCATTTGAGTGGCATCGGAGTGTTGGCCTTCGGAGGATTTAGCTCATCCATCTTGAACCTTTTGAGCATGTCTTGAGTGTATTTGGCTTGGTTGATGAAGGTTCCTTGGCTTCGTTGCTTGACTTCGAATCCAAGGAAGAACTTCAACTGTCCCATCATAGACATCTCAAACTCTTTGGTCATTAGTGCGGCGAACTCATCATTAAAAGCTTTGTTAGAAGAACCAAAGATAATATCATCAACATATAGTTGGCATACGAAAAGGTTCTCGTTAACCCTCTTAGTAAAAAGAGTGGGGTCGATTTTCCCAATTTCAAACCCACGATCTTGCAACATCTCGGTAAGGTGCTCATACCACGCACGTGGGGCTTGTTTAAGGCCATAGAGTGCCTTATCGAGAACGTATACATGATTGGGGAACTTGGGATCCTCAAACCCCGGGGGTTGCTTGACATATACCAACTCCTTAAGTGGACCATTAAGAAAAGCACTCTTCACATCCATTTGATATAGTATGAAATCATGATGAGAAGCATAAGCAAGCAACATGCGAATAGATTCAAGGCGAGCAACAGGGGCAAAGGTTTCACCGTAGTCGATACCCTCGACTTGGGAGTAGCCTTGAGCCACCAGTCTTGCCTTGTTGCGAATAATGATACCATGTGCATCTTGCTTGTTCTTAAAGATCCATTTGGTTCCAATGACATTGTGATTCTCCTTTGGTCTTGGCACCAATCGCCACACTTTTTTGCGCTCGAAGTTGTTGATTTCATCATGCATGGCTTCAAGCCAATCCTCGTCTTTGAGCACATCTTGTACGTTGAGGGGTTCAAAGCAAGAAACAAACGCATGATGTGCACAAAAGTTTGTTAATTGACGACGAGTGGTTACCCCTCTTTTCAAGCTTCCGTAGACGTTCTCTAGGAGGTGTTGCTTTTTCTGAAGCTTGGAAGCAATCATGGCAGCTCGTCTTTCAAGAATTTCCTCCATGGACAGTTGAGGCTTGGTAACTTGACGAGCTTCGGTACTAGTACCGGCTTGCTCTTGAGCTTGCACGGGGGTGTGAACAAGATCTTGAGCATCATGTGAAGTAGAAACATCACTATCAAGTTGATCTTGCCCTTGATCTTGATCACGGGGTTGAGGGCCTTCACTGCGTTCTTCGAAAGCGTGTGGGTCGTGCGTCGGTGATGGTTCCACTTGAGTGGAACATTGTCCTTCTCCTTCAGCCACAAGGGGTTCCTCAACGGGTAGGAAGTATCCCACACCCATTCTTCTTATGGCTTGGGGAGAAATTTCATCACCTACATCACAAAGACCACTTTGCTCCACTTGGGAGCCATTATTTTCATCAAACTCTACGTTACTCGTCTCCTCAATGAGTCCCGTGGACTTGTTGAGGACACGGTAAGCATGAGAGTTTGCAGCATAACCAACAAATATGCCCTCATGGGCTCTAGATTCAAATTTAGACAAACGAACACCTTTCTTGAGAATGAAACACTTACAACCGAACACCCGGAAGTATTTGAGGTTGGGCTTGTTCCCGGTAAGAATCTCATAAGGAGTCTTGTTCAAGCCTTTGCGGAGATAGAGCCGATTTGATGCATGACATGCTGTGTTGATGGCTTCGGCCTAAAAGTTGTACGGAGATTTAAACTCTGCCATCATGGTTCTTGCCGCATCCATCAACGTCCGGTTCTTCCTCTCCGCAACACCGTTTTGTTGAGGGGTGTAAGGTGTGGAATATTGGTGCTTTATCCCCTCATCACTGAGAAACTCATCTAGGGTGTAGTTCTTGAACTCAGTGCCGTTGTCACTTCGAATCATCAAAATCTTTGCTTCATGTTGTCGTTGGACTTCATTTGCAAAGTTGATGACGGTCTGTTGGGTCTCACTCTTCCTCTTGAAGAAATATACCCATGTGTATCTCGAGTAATCATCCACAATCACCAAGCAATATCTTCTTCCTCCAAGGCTGTCAAAAGATGGAGGCCCGAAGAGATCCATGTGAAGGAGCTCTAAGGTCCTCTTTGAGTAGATTGTAGTAGTTGGACGATGAGCTTTTTCATGTAGCTTTCCTTCGATACAGGCACTGCAAGAACGATCTCTGGCAAAACTCACATTTGTTAGTCCAAGAATGTGATCCCCTTTGAGGAGACTTTGCAAAGATCTCATATTGACATGGGCTAGTCGGCGATGCCAAAGCCATCCCACATCAACTTTAGCCATTAGACATGTCGTGGTCTTAGTGGGTCGCTCCGAGAAGTTAATCACATAGAGACCGTTTTTGACATGCCCAACAAAGGCTACTTTAAGAGTCTTGCTCCACAAAAGGGTCACGGTATTAATGCCAAAGAAAGTACTAAAACCCATGAGTGCAAGTTGACGAACGGAAAGTAAATTGTATGCAAGGGTCTCAGCAAGCATGACTCTCTCAATGGTTAAGGACGGAGAGATAACCACCTTGCCAAGACCCAATACCTTTGAGATTGCATCATCTCCAAATGAGACTTGGGTGGCCACGGATTCATCGGGTCGAACATCCACCACCAAGTCCTTGCTTCCGGTCATATGATTTGTCGCTCCGCTATCGAGCAACCATGAGACTCCCCCGGAAGCAAAATCCTACAATAGATCAATGCTTGGATTTAGGTACCCATTCTTGAATGGGTCCTTTCATGTTAGTGACAAGGGTCTTAGGAACCCAAATAGACCACTCAATATACTCATACAAAGAACCAACATATTTGGCATAAACATGCCCATCACTAGCACGGCACAAAACATAGGAGGGGTTAAAATCGCCGGCCTTGTTGAGCGGAGGAGCCTGCGTGGTCTTCTTCTTCTTCTTCTTTTTGGATTTGGGTGCAAACCCAACTCCTTCCTTTGCAATCACTTCCTTTTGATTGCTCAAAAGGTTATTGAGATTCTTCTCACCTTGTATACATGTCACAAGGCCTTTCTCAAGCTGCTCTTTTAGCTTAACATTTTCCTCCACAAGATGTGCATGCTCACAACACGGGTTAGTAGCAGATGCATTATCAATTAAGACAAAGGGAGGACACATAGCAATTTCCTTAGTGAGTTTTACTTGGAGTTGATCATGCGACTCTTTAAGGGAAGCATGAATGCTCTTCAATGCCTTATGAGCATTGTAAAGAGAGACAAACTCATCCTTGAGTCGAGCATGGTCAACCCCAAGTGCAACCTTTTCAGATTTAAGAACACGGTTAAGAACAATAGCATGATCATAATCTTTACGTAATTTAGCAAAGTCGTCATTTTGTGACTCCTTAAAAGTCAAATGAAGACCTCGCTCTTCCTCTAGAGCAATAGAAAGATCTGCTATCTCGTCGGCATAATCACGACTATGGCTTCTCATCTCCTCAAGAGATTCTTCTTGAGAATCAATCGTGTCATTGGCCTCACCAAGTTGTTCCAAGAGAGCAACGAAGTGCTTCTTAGACTCTCCCTTGAGTTTACACAAGAACTTGTCAAACTCATTCTCACCCTCTATCGCCTCCTCAAGTTCATCCACACAATCTAACAAAGGCGGAGTGGAAGAAACATAAGTCTTAATGTTTGAGGTTTTGGCGTTGGAGGTTACCTTGGTGATACCTTTTGCCATGAGGCACCTTGCGATGTGGTTCTCATTGGGGGTGTCGAAGAGTGACACCTTTGTTGGGGTAGAGGATGCAATTGCCACAGATGCCATTGCCATTCCTTCACCACTTGTGTCTCCGTCATCGCCATCATCATCCGATGCATACTCTTCTTGAGCCACCAACACTTTGTGTGAGGTCTTCTTGATGAAGTTGGTCTTGTTGGGGAAAGACTTGGCCTTATCTTTGCGGATGAGCTTGCCACCATTGTCTTCCCTCTTCTCGTATGGACAATCCACCACAAAGTGACTCACATTACCACAGTTGTAGCAGGTCCTCACACGTTGCTTGCCCTTTGACCCGTTTGAGTTGTTCTTGGAGAAGTTGGGCCTTGTGTTTCTCTTGTTGCCCCAAAATTGCCTGGACGCAAGAGCCATGTGCTCATGATAAGCATATTTGGTGTTCTCGGGGCAACCCTCTTCTTCTTCTTCCTCTTGACAGACCTTGGCCTTCAAAGCAAGGTTGGGGGATGGTTTCTTTGACCGTTGCACGCGAGCGAGAGCATTGTCAGCTGTCGTGTTCAAGATGTTCATTGCAATGAATTCATCCAACACATCACCAGAAGACAAGGTGTGAAAGTACGGTCTTTGTCGGATGACAGCAGACATGGCCTTGTTGTAGGGCATGATGGCCTTTAGAAATTTACGCTTGACCCAAGTATCATCCACATCCTTGCTTCCATGATCTTTGAGGGCAACAGCGAGGGCAGTCACCCTTCTATAGAGCTCACGCGGTTCCTCATCCTCTACCATTACAAACTCATCTGACTGATCAACGACAACTTCATAGTTTGACCGTTGTATGCTTGAGCTGCCCTTGTACATGGAGATAATGTGTTCCCAGCACTCTTTAGCAACAGTGAAGGGACGTAGATGAGGTAGGTTTCGGTAGGAACAGCAGCTTGGAGTATGAACAAGGCGGAGGAATTTAGTTGTTTATCCGCTTCTTCCCTTGGAGTGAGGTTGCGTGGATCACGAGGGTAGTATCCTTCTTCAATGACTCGCATGAGTTGAATTGAGCTGTGATCCAAATGAGACTTGATACAGAAAAGCCAATTAGCAAAATCATTTTTAACAAGCTTAGGAGGAGGACCGTGATTAACTATATGAGGTGGGTGCACCGGTCCTCCATAGACCAAGGGAGGGGGAACTGAGGCAAAAGTCCCCGATCCATTAATTCCTTGAGAACGATTATCTTTATCAGCACTAGCCCCCTCCTTACCGGAGTTGACATCCGATGACGAGTTAGTGGGATTAACCACTTGAACCGCATCGGTGGAAAGTTTAAGAGTGTCAAGGAATTCTTTAAACATGGATTTGACCTCGGTCGTCATGGAGGATTTAAGCGAGGACATGGCCTCATTTAAATCCTCGCGAGAGACCGTGTTCACTCCCACGGCCTCGGGAAGTTCTCCCAACCGCTCCTCTTCTCCCTCCATACTCTTCGGGTGGTGAAACCCTTAATAAAGAGACGAGGCTCTGATACCAATTGAAAGGATCGATATGGTTGACTAGAGAGGGGGGGGGGGTGAATAGGCAAGTAACAATTTTTAACTTTTCTTTAACAATTTAGGCTTAGCAACAAATAGGTTGGCTAGATGTGCAACTAGGTGAGCAACCTATATGATGCTAATCACAACAACAAGCTAAGCAAACAAGATATAACAATATAAGTAGCTTGCACGAGGTAAAGGTAAGAAGTAACCACAAGAGGAACCGATGGAGACGAGGATGTGTTCCTGAAGTTCCTTCCAGGTAAGGGGAAGTACGTCTCCGTTGGAGCGGTGTGGAGGCACAATGCTCCCCAAGAAGCCACTAGGGCCACCGTATTCTCCTCACGCCCTCACACAATGCGAGGTGCCGTGATTCCACTAGTGGTGCCCTTGAAGGCGGCAACCGAACCTTTACAAACAAGGTTGGGGCACTCTCCACAACTTAATTGGAGGCTCCCAACGAAACCACGAAGCTTCACCACAATGGAATATGGCTTCGAGGTGACCTCTTCCGTCTAGGGTGCTCAAACACCCAAGAGTAACAAAATCCACACAAGAAACTATGGGGGAATCAATTTTCCTTTGGTGGAAGTGTAGATCTAGATCTCCTCCTTCAATCCCTAGCAAGACAACAAGTTTGGGTGGCTAGAGAGAGAGATCGGGCAAGAAAGCTCAAGGGCATCAATGGTGGAGAGAGAGAGGTAAGAGATAAGAGAGAGGTGGAAGAAGCACCTTTTTATATAGGCCCCCCCATTTTCCAACCGTTACAGCCAGATCTGCAAGGGAGAGGTACAACCGGAGTGGTGAGCGGTACAACCGGTGTAACCGGTACAACCGGCCAACCACCGCCCAACCACCGGACCACACCAGAAGGTTGGCCCGGATGCAGCAGCCAGGCCTGAGCCGAGCGGTACAACCGGAGTGGTGAGCGGTACAACCGGTATAACCGGTATAACTGGTACAACCGGCCAACCACCACCCAACCACCGGACCACAACAGAAGGTTGGCCCGGATGCAGCAGCCAGGCCTGAGCCCCGGACCAGGCAAAGTCCTAAGCGGTACAACCGCTCGGGACCCCGGTTGTACCGGGCTATATGAATATAGCGGTACAACCGGTCCGGGTCCGCCCAACAACCGGGGCACAACAGAACCATGTCCGGTTGTAGCCTGGTGCTGGGCCCGTTCAACCGCCCATAGCTGCCACCCTGGGTCTCCCAGCCTTTGGCGGTACTACCGCCCGGGGGCAGCGGTACAACCGCTGGGGACCATTTGTGGCAGCACCCCCAGGGTATCACCCCTAGAGTGGAGGTCGAACCGGAAGCTAAGAGCAAGCTGAGCATTTAGGTCGAGACCGCGGAATACCTGGCAGGTAACAAGGAAAGAGGGGCCTCTCTCTCTATGATGCGAAGAAGAGAGTTGGGTGAAGATGGATATGCGAAAGAACTGATTCACCCAAGACTTTCCAATGTGGATTCCCTCTTAATAGTATGGGATCCCTATGACCAAAGAGAATAAACACGTAGAGAACCCCGTCTTCAATCTTTTCCGTTTGGAGGATCCACCTAACCGTCTTGTGTACCACAAACAATCCCTGTATACTTTGACACACGGTTAGATCATAGTGAGTTGTCATCATCGCCAAAACACCAAGGTAAGAGAATGCCCTTACAATCTCCATTCAGGAAAGTCGTCTTAACATCCATCTCGTGGATGAGAAGACCATGTGAGGCTGCCAATGAGAGTAATACTCGAATGGTGGTCAGTCTGTCCACAGGTGAATAAGTATCAAAGAAATCGTCTTCTTCTTTTTGGGCATAATCGTTGGCCACAAGCCTAGCCATGTTCTTTTCAATCGTACCGTCAGACCTAAGCTTTCGTTTGAACATCCACTTACAGCCCAATAGTTTGCAACCATAGGGACGTTCAGTGATTTCCCATCTCCCGTTAGCCATGATGGAATCCATCTTGCTACGGACAACTTCTTTACAGTAGTCAACATGTGGAGATGCATAAGCTTCTGAAATAGAGGTGGGAGTATCATCCACGAGGTACACAAGGAAATCATCACCAAAGATCTTTGCATAACTTTGTCTCTTGCCCCTACCAAGGGTTTCCTCGTCATCCTCCTCAGGATTTTCATCATGTGTTTTTCATGATATTCCATAGGAATGGCAGGCTCCGGAGTCTCTTCAAATTCCTGTCTAAAAGTGCTTTGCATATCTCTCATGGAAAAATATCCTCAAAGAAGTGCTTCAAATATCTCTCATGGAACCATATAGTAATCAACTACGCAAGGTAATCAACACTACTAGTCACCCACAGGTACCAATCTGAGGTTCCGGTACAAAGATTGAACACAATAGATGAACTAGGGTTTGAGAGGAGATGGTGCTGTTGAAGATGTTGATGAAGATTGACCTCCCAAACATGAGAGGGGTGTTGGTGATGACGATAGCTTCGATTTCCCCCTCCGGGAGGGAAGTTCCCCCAGAGGAATCGCTCCGCCGGAGTGCAAAAGTGCTCCTGCCCAAGTTCCGCCTCGAGGCGGCGGCGCTTCGTCCCGAAAGTCCTCCTCTGATTTTTTTTCTAGGTCAAATGTGACTATATACCAGAAGATGGGCTTCGGAGGTGGGCCGAGGTGGCCACAACCCATCAGGGCGCGCCCTGGTGGGTTGTGCCCACCTGACAGGCCCCCTCCGGTAGTTTTCTGCTCTAGTATTTTTTATTAAATACAAAAATAATCTCCATAAAATTTCAGCTTCATTGGAGTTGTGCAGAAGAGGTATCTCTGCCGTGCTTTTCTTAGGTCCAGAATTCCAGCTGCCGGTATTCTCCCTCTTTGTGTAAACCTTGCATATTATGAGAGAAAAGGCATTAGAATCACTCCCCAAAGCATTATTATTCAACAAAACAAAGTAAATAACAGTAGGAAATCATGATGCAAAATGGACGTATCAACTCCCCCAAGCTTAGACCTCGCTTGTCCTCAAGCGAAAGCCGATATTGAAAAGCATGTCCACATGGTTTGAGAGAGAGGTGTCGATAAAAACAAAGTACGGACATAGAAGCATCATGCTTATTAATATAACAGCAACAAACTCTAAAATAAAAACTTATTTCAATACATTTTTATCATATAGCTTCTCATGAACAAGTAACAATTCATCACAACATAGAAGTATGAAGCATAAACCTTATTGAAAACCAACAAACTATGTTCTCGGTCAACTTTGCAACTACAATTCATCATATTTTCAGGAAGGGTCTCATGTCGGAGCCTTTTGGCAAGTCCACATACTGAACCATCATTTAGTCTTCTATGATTGCTAACACTCACGGCATACTCATGAACAAAAAGTTTCAACCGGACACATAGGAAGATAGGGGCTTATAGTTTTGCCTCCCAACTTACTCACCTCAAGGGTGATGTCAACAATAATAACTCATGCCCACCCATATCAAACTGGATATATGTGCCTAGATCTTTCCTCACCACATGATGCTTGCAAAAGAAAAAATAAAAAGGAATAGGGAAGAATACTTTGACTCTTGCATAAAAGTAAATACATGAAAGTAAAAGATAGGCCCTTCGCAGAGGGAAGCAGAGGTTGTCATGCGCTTATTGGTTTGTATGCCCAATCCCTTAATGTAAAAGAACGGCACGCTATATTGCCCCCTATGATAGCAACCTTTATTATGCAGTCCATCGCTTTTATTACTTTGTCATCATAAGTTCGTATAGCGCTCAATTTTCTCTTACACTAATTGATCAAACACTTTTAGGAGCAATTTTTGTTGCCTTATTGCACCGATGACAACTAACTTGAGGGATCTTTCTCGATCCATAGGTAGGTATGGTGGACACTTAAAGAAGGAGTTTGGGTTTTGGTGTTTGGATGCACAAGTAGTATCTCTACTTAGTGCGGAATTTTGGCTAGCAAAGATATTGAGCAAGTACCACATGTTAAAGGATCTATGACAATATAACTTCTATGTGGATATGAACAAACATAAATCATTACATTGTCTTCCTTGTCCAATGTCAACAATTTTGACATATAATATTTGATGGGGGCTCACAATCATAAAACATGTCCAAGATAGTGTATTTGCATGTGAATCTTCTCTTCCCTTATTAATTCTTTCATGAATTGCACCATTGACCAATGCTATGTTTTTCAATCTCCAATAAATTTTACTACTTATACTTTTCCTTGTGTGATGTCATTACTCACCATAAGATTAGCATATGATTCTTTTTCATTTGTTTCTTCTTTATTTTGTTTTGATTGCAACAAGAAAGTAGAGAGACAAAACTCAAACTAGACTTTATTATATAACTTTCACTCGATTACATAGATAGATAGGCCACGGAACTAACACATGGAAATAGATCATGCTAAACTTTTATTCAACTAAAGCAAAGGGAAACTAAAGATCGAATTAAAATAGGTAAAGGTGAATAAAAGTGGTGGTGATACGATACCGGGGCACCTCCCCCAAGCTTGGCTCAAGCCAAGGGGAGTGCCCATACCCGTGTGCTCAAGTCTCCTTTGGTGGTGGTGATGAAGAAGGTGGTGGTGACGAGGAAACCTTCTTCTTCAACTTATATTTAAGCATAAAGTTTTCCTCCCTTAGATCCTCATTCCCCAACTCAAGCTTTAATATCCTTTGGCATAAGGCCTCCTTGCTCTCCCGCAGAAAACGAGACGGGATAAATTGGACCTTAGGTTTGTATCTCCTAGGGGGGCTTGACTTCTTAAATTCCACATGCATGTCTCCGGGTTGAGGCAATGGATCATCCTCTTCCTCAGAGCTGTCATCTTTTGCTTCCTGCATGGTAGCATCTTCTTCCTCCTACGAGGTCCGTAGATAGGGGTAAATTTCCCTAAAGATCTTTGGGTCTGATACATAGGGATCAACATGGCTCTCCCCCTCCGAATCTTGAGACGACATATTTTCAGATCTACCAGGGAAACAGCACGAAACAAGAACAAAGGATTTTTCTGCGATGCAGTCGTCAAAACAGTCGGGGGGTATATATAGAGAATTTTTAATCTTGGGAAAAAAGCGGAGTCGGGAAGGCATCCGAGGTGGGCACAACCCACCAGGGCGCGCCCTGGTGTATCGTGCTCACCTCGATCACCTTCCGGTTTATCTCTTTATTTCCAAAATTTAAAAATATTCCAAAACTGACAAAAAATATTTTTGCGGATTTTTTCGGAGTCCGTTTACTTACCGTATCACGTACCTCCTATTTTTCAGAATTCTGGAGTACTCCGAAAGGTTTCTTCTATGTGTTCCTCCGGTGTCATGGTCTGGATAACATTGCTTTCAACATTAATAGGCGTACCTAAGATATAATGCTTAATTCTTTGTCCATTGACCACCTTCGGGTTAGTAACTTCGGCGTTATTAATCTTGATAGCTCCAAAACGATAAACCTCTTCGATAATATATGGTCCTTCCCATTTGGAGAGAAGTTTTCCTGCAAAAAATCTTAAATGAGAGTTGAACAAAAGAACATAGTCTCCTATTTTCAATTCCCGCTTTTGGATTCTTTTGTCATGCGATCTTTTTACTTTTTCTTTGAATAGCTTGGCATTTTCATAGGCTTGGGTTCTCCATTCATCTAGTGAGCTAATATCAAATAGCCTCTTTTCATTGGCAAGTTTGAAATCATAGTTAAGTTCTTTGATTGACCAAAATGCTTTGTGTTCTAATTCTAGAGGCAAATGACAAGCTTTCCCATATACCATTTTATATGGAGACATACCCATAGGATTTTTATAAGTTGTTCTATAGGCCCAAAGTGCATCATCTAATTTCTTAGACCAATTCTTACGAGACCTATTGACAGTTTTTTGTAATATTAATTTTATTTCTCTATTGCTAAGTTCAACTTGACCACTAGATTGAGGATGATAGGGTGATTCAATTCTATGGTTAACATCATATTTAGCAAGCATCTTACGGAAAGCACCATGGATAAAGTGTGAACCACCATCGGTCATTAAATATCTAGGGACTCCAAACCTCGGGAAGATAACCTCTTTAAGCATTTTAATGGAGGTGTGGTGATCAGCACTATTAGTTGGAATAGCTTCTACCCACTTAGTGACATAATCAACCGCAACTAAAATATGAGTGTACCCGTTGGAGGAAGGAAAAGGCCCCATATAATCAAAACCCCAAACGTCAAATGGTTCAACAACAAGAGGATAATTCATAGGCATTTCCTGACGCTTACCGATATTACCAATTCTTTGACATTCATCACAAGACAAGACAAACTTACGGGCATCCTTGAAGAGAGTAGGCCAATAAAAACCAGATTGCAATACCTTATGAGCAGTTCTATCTCCCGTATGATGTCCTCCGTAAGCTTCGGAATGACATTTCCGTAAGATTTGTTCCTGTTCATGCTCAGGTACACAACGTCTAATAATACCATCTACTCTTTCTTTATAAAGATGTGGGTCATCCCAAAAGTAATGTCTCAAATCATAGATTTTTTTCTCTTTTGTTGGTAAGTGAAGCTAGGTGGTATATATTTAGCGACAATGTAGTTAGCATAATCAGCATACCAAGGTGTGCTTTGTGAAACACTTATTGAAGCTAACTGTTCGTCAAGAAAACTATCATCAATAGGTAGTGGGTCATCAAGAATATTTTCTAACCTAGACAAGTTATCAGCTACAGGGTTCTCAGCTCCCTTCCTATCAACAATGTGTAAGTCAAGTTCTTGAAGCAAGAGAACCCACCTAATGAGTCTAGGTTTAGCATCTTTCTTTTCCATAAGGTATTTTATAGCAGCATGATCGGTGTGAACAATAACTTTGGAGTCAAAAATATAGGATCTAAATTTATCACAAGCAAACACAATTGCTAAAAATTCTTTCTTAGTGGTAGCATAGTTTCGTTGGGCAGTGTCTAGAGTTTTACTAGCATAATGGATAACATTAAATTTCTTATCAACTCTTTGTCCTAGGACAGCACCAACAACATAATCACTAGCATCACACATAATTTCAAAAGGCAAGTTCCAATCAGGTGGTTGTACGATAGGTGCAGGGGTTAAGGCTTTCTTGAGTGTTTCAAAGGCTTCCACACAATCATCATAAAAAACAAAAGGAATATCCTTTTGCAAAATATTAGTAAGAGGCCTAGAAATTTTAGAGAATTCTTTAATGAACCTCCTATAAAAACCAGCATGACCAAGGAAACTTCGAATACCTTTAATATCTTTAGGACATGGCATTTTCTCAATTGCATCAACTTTAGCTCTATCCACCTCAATACCTCGTTCAGATATTTTATGCCCCAAGACAATGCCTTCATTAACCATAAAGTGGCACTTCTCCCAGTTCAAGATGAGATTAGTTTTATCACATCTCTGCAAAACTCAATCAAGGTTGCTTAAGCAATCATCAAAAGAAGTTCCGTAAACGGAAAAATCATCCATGAAAACCTCCACAATCTTTTCACAAAAATCAGAGAAGATAGCAGTCATACATCTTTGAAAGGTAGCAGGTGCATTGCATAAACCAAAAGGCATATGCCTATAAGAATAGGTTCCAAAAGGGCAAGTAAAGGTGGGTTTCTCTTGATCGGATTGTGACACAGGTATTTGAGAGAAACCAGAATATCCATCTAAGAAACAAAAGTGTGTGTGCTTAGATAGTCTTTCAAGCATTTGATCAATGAATGGCAGAGGGTAATGATCTTTCCTAGTGGCTTTATTTAATTTTCTAAAATCAATTACCATTCTATGGCCAGTGACAATTCTTTGTGGAATGAGTTCATTCTTATCATTGGGAACAACGGTGATACCTCCTTTCTTAGGGACACAATGAACATGACTTACCCATCTACTATCAGCTATGGGATAGATTATACCTGCTTCCAGAAGCTTTAATATTTCAGTTCTTACCACTTCTTTCATTTTAGGATTCAACCGCCGTTGGTGATCGACAACGGGTTTAGCATCAGGTTCCATTTTAATCTTGTGCTGACATAGAGTGGGACTAATGCCCTTAAGATCATCAAGAGTATATCCAATAGCGGCTCGGTGCTTCCTTAGAACTTTCAATAATCTTTCTTCATGTTCTGAAAGGTTAGCACTAATAATAACAGAATATATCTTTTTCTCATCAAGATAAGCATACTTCAAAGTGCCAGGCAATTGTTTCAATTCAAACATAGGATCACCTTTAGGTGTAGGAGGGCCTCCTAGAGTTTCAATAGGCAAATTGTGTTTCAGGAGAGGTTGTTGTTCAAAGAAATTTTTATCTATTTCATTTCTTTCACGCAAGTGCATATCATTCTCATGGTCAAGCAAATATTGTTCCAATGGATCGGTGGGAGGCACAACAATAGAAGCAAGACCAATTATTTCATCCTTACTAGATAACGCTTTATCACGAGGTTGTCTACTAAACATGGAAAAATTAAACTCATGAGACACATTACCAAAACTGACATCGACAGTTTGTTTTTCAGAATCTATCTTACCAATGACGGTGCTCAAGAAAGGTCTACCAAAGATAATGGGACAAAAGTCATCTTGTGGGGAACCAAGGACTAGAAAATCAGTAGGGTATTTTACTTTCCCACACAAGACTTCAACATCTCTAACAATCCCAAGTGGTGTGATAGTATCTCTATTAGCAAGTTTAATAGTAGCATCAATGTCTTCCATTTCAGCAGGTGCTATCTCATCCATAATTTCTTGGTACAAGGTAAAAGGGATAGCACTCACACTAGCACCCGAATCACATAAACCATGATAACAATGATCTCCTATTTTGACTGAGACAATAGGAAAGCCAACTATGGGTCTATGTTTATCTTTCTCATCAGGTTTAGCAATTCTAGTAGCTTCATCACAAAAGTAGATAACATGCCCATCAATATTTTCTACCAAGAGATCTTTAACCATAGCAACACTAGGTTCTACTTTAATTTGCTCAGGGGGTTTAGGTGCTCTTATATTACTCTTGCGAACCACAGTTGATACCTTAGCATGTTCCTTTATCCTGACAGGGAAAGGTGGTTTTTCAATATAAGCGGTAGGCACAACTGGATCAACATTGTAAAAGATGGTATCTTCTTTAGCTATGACTGGTTCTTTAACTTTTCTTTAATAGGGGGATGATATTTAAACCACTTCTCCTTAGGGAGGTCAACGTGAGTAGCAAATGCTTCGCAGAAAGAGGCTACTATCTCAGAGTCAAGTCCATATTTAGTGCTAAACTTATGAAAAGTATCAGTATTCATAAAAGATTTAACACAATCAAATTCAAGCTTTATACCTGACTCATTACCTTCGTCGAGTTCCCAATCTTCAGAGTTGCATTTAATTCTTTCTAAGAGATCCCGCTTGAATTCAATAGTCTTATTCATATAACAACAAGCACAAGAAGTATCGAGCATGGATTGATCATTATGAGAAAGCCGAGCATAAAAATTCTGAATGATAACTGATACGTCTCCAACGTATCTATAATTTTTGATTGTTCCATGCTATTATATTATCTGCTTTGGATGTTTTATATGCATTAATATGCTATTTTATATTATTTTTGGGACTAACCTATTAATCTAGAGCCTAGTGCCACTTTCTGTTTTTTCCATGTTTTTGAGTATTGCAGATAAGGAATATTAAACGGAGTCCAAACGGAATAAAATCTTCGGAATGATTTTTCTTGGACCAGAAGAAACCTGCCAGACTTGGAGATGAAGGCAAGAGACCTGCCGTGGCGTCATAAGCCACTAGGGCGCGCCCTAGGGGGGGCGCCCTCCTAGCTTGTGGCCCCACGGCAGCCCTCCTAACCCTATTCTTCGGCCTATAAATTCCCAAATATTCCCTGGATACTAAAGGGAGCCACGAAAATACTTTCCCGCCGCCGGAAGCCTCTGTTCCCGTGAGATCCAATCTTGGAGCCTTTTCCGGTAATCTGCCGGAGGGGGATTCGATCACGAAGGGCATCTACATCAACTCCATTGCCCCTCCGATGATGCGTGAGTAGTTTACCACAGACCTTCGGGTCCATAGCTAGTAGCTAGATGGCTTCTTCTCTCTCTTTGCTCTTCAATACCATGTTCTTCATGATCTTCATGGAGATCTATCCGATGTAATACTCTTTTGCGGTGTGTTTGTCAAGATCCGATGAATTGTGGGTTTATGTTCAGATTATCTATGAATATTATTTGAATCTTCTCTGAATTCTTATATGCATGATTTCATATCTTTGCAAGTCTCTTCGAGTTATTGGTTTGGTTTGGCCAACTAGATTGGTAATTCTTGCAATGGGGGAAGTGCTTAGTTTTGGGTTCAATCTTGCGGTGTCCTCACCCAGTGACAAAGTAGGGGTAGCGAGGCACGTATTGTATTGTTGCCATCGAGGATAAAAAGATGGGGTTTTCATCATATTGCTTGAGTTTATCCCTCTACATCATGTCATCTTACCTAATGCGTTACTCTGTTCTTCATGAACTTAATACTCTAGATGCAGGCAGGAGTCGGTCGATGTGTGGACTAATAGTAGTAGATGCAGAATCGTTTCGGTCTACTTGACACGAACGTGATGCCTATATGCATAATCATTGTCTTGGATATCTTCATAATTATTCGCTTTTCTATCAATTGCTCGACAGTAATTTGTTCACCCACCGTATTATTTTCCTTCATGAGAGAAGCCTCTAGTGAAACCTATGGCCCCCGGGTCTATTTTCCATCTTATATTTTCAGATCTATAAACCAAAAATACCAAAAATATCTTGCTGCAATCTTTTTACTTTTAGTTTACTTTTCGTTTTAGCAATCATATCTATCTATCTCTATCAGATCTCATCCTTGCAATTAACTGTGAAGGGATTGACAACCCCTTTATAGCGTTGGGTGCAAGTGTTTGATTATTTGTGTAGGTATATCCATTGGTGACTTGCTTGTATCTCCTACTGGATTGATACCTTGGTTCTCAACAACTGAGGGAAATACTTATCTACTTTGCTGCATCACCCTTTCCTCTTCAAGGGAAAACCAACGCATGCTCGAGAAGTAGCAAGAAGGATTTCTGGCGCCGTTGCCGGGGAGATCTACATCAAGCCTACCAAGTACCCATCACAAACTCATCTCTTGCATTTACATTATTTGCCTTTTGCCTCTCATTTTCCTCTCCCCCACTTCTAAAATGATTTTCAGAAAAAAACCAAAAAGATTTGCCTTTTTATTCGCCCTCTTGGTCGTTTGCCTTTTTCTCGCCGGATCTCTTTTTGTTTGCTTGTGTTGCCATGTGCCTCCTATTTGCTTGCATCTTCGCTTGCTAAAAATCTATTGTTATGGATCCTCATCCACTTGCTAATATTTTCAAAAGGCCAAATTATAATGAACCAATTGCTAGTGAGTTGAGTGCACTTGATTATCTCTATGATGTTTTGTTTGAAAATCATGAATCTGGAAATTTTGATGTAGTGTTGAAAGGAGAAATTTATAAGGTGATTCATGATAGCTCCTTGATTGAAAAGCATGATTGCAATGATGTTACTATAAATTCTATTAATGTCAATTATGTTAATGATATGCAAAACTACAAGCTTGGGGATGATAATTTTGTCATGTCCACTTCTTATTGCAATGATCATGATTGGGGTGATAATGCTTCTTATGATCTTGAAAATTTATTTAAGCCTCATGTTGAATATGTTTGCAATAGTATCGAAAGTGGGTTTGGGAGAGCGTCAACTTTTGGTAAAAAGAATCCCACATATTTGGCGAGTGTTCAATCTTATGGATTTTTTGATAAAAGTGGGTTTAGAAAGGTCATAACTTTAGTTGATGATAATCCCACTATTTTGGAAGATGATAAAAACTTTATGCATGTTGATCATAAAGAAAGTATTGCTTATGATAGCTATATTGTTGAATTCGATTATGATTCTACTGAAATTTAATATGAGGGAGGAACATATGCTTGTAGGAATTGCAATAATATCAAGTTTCCTCTCTATGTGTTCAAAGTTTTGAAGTTATGCTTGTTTTGCCTTCCTATGCTAGTTGATTCTTGTTCCCATAAATTATTTGCTCACAAAATCCCTATGCATAGGAAGTGGGTTAGACTTAAATATGCTTGTCATGAGATTTATGATGCTCTCTTGCATATTTCGCTTACTACTTTTTATGTGAGCATCATTGAAATCATTATGCCTAGCTAGGGGCGTTAAACAATAGCGCTTGTTGGGAGGCAACCCAATTTTATTTTTATGCTTTTATTTTTGCTTCTGTTTTTGAGTTTTCCACACATTATTACCTCTGTAGTAATTGTGTTTTCTTGTTTAAATTAGTGTTTGAGCCAAGTAAGACCTTTGGGATGGTCTACGGTGTTTGTGATTTGATTTTGCTGAAAAACAGAAACTTTTGCTCTTAGTCCAGGAATTTTGTAAATTCACTGGAACGTGCTTTTGATCTGAAATTTTTACAAAAGATTGATATACAAATTTTCCTGATTGTCCTAATTTTTTAGAATTTTTCTAGTTACAAAAGTATTCGAAGTCTATAGATTGCTACAGACTGTTCTGTTTTAGACAGATTCTGTTTTCTTTGTGTTGTTTGCTTATTTTGATGTATCTATGGGTTGTATCGGGGGGTATGAACCATGGAGAAGTTGGAATACAGTAGATATTACACCTAAATAAATAAAGAATGAGTTCACAACAGTACCTAAAGTGGTGATTTATTTTTCTTATACTAACGGATCTCATGAGTTTTCTGTTGAGTTTTGTGTTGTGAAGTTTTCAAGTTTTGGGTAGAGATTTGATGGACTATGGAATAAGGAGTGGCAAGAGACTAAGCTTGGGTATGCCCAAGGCACCCCAAGCCATATTCAAGGATACCAAAAAGCCTAAGCTTGGGGATGCCCCGGAAGGCATCCCCTCTTTCGTCTTCAATCCATCGGTAAATTTACTTGAGGCTATAGTTTTATTCACCACATGATATGTGTTTTGCTTGGAGCGTCTTGTATGATATGTGTATTTGCTTTTTAGTTTGAAACAATCATCCTTGCTGCACACTTCTTTTGAGAGAGACACGCTGAATCATGAATTTATTAGAATACTCTATGTGCTTCACTTATATCTTTTGAGCTAGGCAATGTTGCTCTAGTGCTTCACTTATATCTTTTTAGAGCACGGTGGTGTTTTATTTTATAGAAATTATTGAACTCTCATACCTCACTTATATTATTTTGAGAGTCTTTAAAACAGCATGGTAATTGGTTTAGGTTGTGAATTTAGTCCTAATATAATGGGCATCCAAGAGGGATATAATAAAAACTTTCATATTAAGTGCATTGAATACTATGAGAAGTTTGATTTCTTGCATATAGTTTTGAGATATGAAGATGGTAATATGAGAGTCATGCTAGTGATTAATTGTGAATTGGAGAAATACTTGTGTTAAAGTTTGTGATTCCCGTAGCATGCACGTATGGTGAACCGTTATGTAACGAACTCGGAGCATGATTTGTTTAATGATTGTCAACCTTTGTGTGAGGGTCGGGAGCGCGCGATGGTTAACTCCTACCAACCTCTCCCCTAGGAGCATGCGTCTAATACTTTGCTTCGATAACTAATAGACTTTTCCAATAAGTATGTGAGTTCTTTATGACTAATGTTGAGTCCATGGATTATACGCACTCTCACCCTTCCACCTTTGCTAGCCTCTCTAGTACCGCGCAACTTTCGCCGGTGCATTAAACCCACCTTCCTCAAAACAGCCACCATATACTTTCCTCAAAACAGCCACCATACCTTCCTATTATGGCATTTCCATAGCCATTCCGAGATATATTGCCATGCAACTTACACCGTTCCGTTTTTCATGACATGCACCATCACTTTCATATTGCATATAGAGTCATATTTTGTTCTAGCTATCGAGTTGTAAGTAAATAAAAGTGTGATGATTTCCATTATTAGAGCATTTGTCCCGTGTGAGAAAAGGATGATGGAAACTATGAATCCGTCATAAGTTGGGATGAGTCTCCGGACTTTACAAAAAAATAAAAGAGGCCAGCGAAGCCCAAATAAAAAAAAAGAGGCCAAAGATGCCCACCAAAAAAAAAGAGAAAAAGAAAAAAAAATGAGAGAAAGAGAGAAGGGACAATGCTACTATCTTTTTCCACACTTGTGCTTCAAAGTAGCACCATGATCTTCATGATAGAGAGTCTCCTATTTTGTCACTTTCATATAACTAGTGGAATTTTTCATTTGCACAACCACTTAGTGTTCTTTTTGAGCTTTCATACACTTATAGCTCTAGTGCATTTGTTGCATGGCAATCCCTACTCACTCACATTGATATCTATTGATGGGCATCTTCATAGCCCATTGATACGCCTAGTTGATGTGAGACTATCTTCTCCTTTTCCCTTGCAACCTCCACCATATTCTATTCCACCTATAGTGCTATATCCATGGCTCACGCTCATGTATTGCGTGAGAGTTGAAAAGGTTTGAGAACATAAAAAGTGTGAAACAATTGCTTGACTTGTCATCGGGGTTGTGCATGATTTAGATACTTTGTGTGGGGAAGATGGAGCATAGCCAGACCATATGATTTTGTAGGGATAACTTTCTAAGGCCATGTTATTTCGAAAGGACACAATTGCCTTGTTGGTATGCTCGAAGTATTACTGTTTTTATGTCAATATTAGACTTTTGTTTTGAATCTTACGGATCTGAATATTCATGCCACAATAAAGAATATTACATGGATAAATATGTTAGGTAGCATTCCACATCAAACATTCTGTTTTTATCATTTACCTACTCGAGGACGAGCAGGAATTAAGCTTGGGGATGCTTGATACGTCTCCAACGTATCTATAATTTTTGATTGTTCCATGCTATTATATTATCTGTTTTGGATGTTTTATATGCATTAATATGCTATTTTATATTATTTTTGGGACTAACCTATTAATCTAGAGCCTAGTGCCAGTTTCTGTTTTTTCCATGTTTTTGAGTATTGCAGATAAGGAATATTAAATGGAGTCCAAACGGAATAAAATCTTTGGAATGATTTTTCTTGGACCAGAAGAAACCTGCCAGACTTGGAGATGAAGGCAGGAGACCTGCCGTGGCGTCATAAGCCACTAGGGCGCGCCCTAGGGGGGGGGCGCCCTCCTAGCTTGTGGCCCCACGGCAGCCCTCCTAACCCTATTCTTCGGCCTATAAATTCCCAAATATTCCCTGGATACTAAAGGGAGCCACGAAAATACTTTCCCGCCACCGGAAGCCTCTGTTCCCGTGAGATCCAATCTTGGAGCCTTTTCCGGTAATCTGCCGGAGGGGGATTCGATCACGGAGGGCATCTACATCAACTCCATTGCCCCTCCGATGATGCGTGAGTAGTTTACCACAGACCTTCGGGTCCATAGCTAGTAGCTAGATGGCTTCTTCTCTCTCTTTGCTCTTCAATACCATGTTCTTCATGATCTTCATGGAGATCTATCCGATGTAATACTCTTTTGCGGTGTGTTTGTCGAGATCCGATGAATTGTGGGTTTATGTTCAGATTATCTATGAATATTATTTGAATCTTCTCTGAATTCTTATATGCATGATTTCATATCTTTGCAAGTCTCTTCGAGTTATTGGTTTGGTTTGGCCAACTAGATTGGTAATTCTTGCAATGGGGGAAGTGCTTAGTTTTGGGTTCAATCTTGCGGTGTCCTCACCCAGTGACAAAGTAGGGGTAGCGAGGCACGTATTGTATTGTTGCCATCGAGGATAAAAAGATGGGGTTTTCATCATATTGCTTGAGTTTATCCCTCTACATCATGTCATCTTACCTAATGCGTTACTCTGTTCTTCATGAACTTAATACTCTAGATGCAGGCAGGAGTCGGTCGATGTGTGGACTAATAGTAGTAGATGCAGAATCGTTTCGGTCTACTTGACACGGACGTGATGCCTATATGCATAATCATTGCCTTGGATATCTTCATAATTATTCGCTTTTCTATCAATTGCTCGACAGTAATTTGTTCACCCACCGTATTATTTTCCTTCATGAGAGAAGCCTCTAGTGAAACCTATGGCCCCGGGGTCTATGTTCCATCTTATATTTTCAGATCTATAAACCAAAAATACCAAAAATATCTTGCTGCAATCTTTTTACTTTTAGTTTACTTTTCGTTTTAGCAATCATATCTATCTATCTCTATCAGATCTCATCCTTGCAATTAACCGTGAAGGGATTGACAACCCCTTTATAGCGTTGGGTGCAAGTGTTTGATTATTTGTGTAGGTACATCCATTGGTGACTTGCTTGTATCTCCTACTGGATTGATACCTTGGTTCACAACAACTGAGGGAAATACTTATCTACTTTGCTACATCACCCTTTCCTCTTCAAGGGAAAACCAACGCATGCTTGAGAAGTAGCAATAACTTCTCTCGAAATGTCATGATTGGGGCATGAATATAGCATTGACTTAAGCCTCCCCAAGCTAGAGCGATACTTTCTCCTTCACGAGGCCAAAAATTATATATATAATTCCGATCACGATGAACTAGATGCATGGGATAAAACTTTTGGTGAAATTCCAATTGCAAACGATTCTAGTTCCACGATCCAAGATCATCACATAACCTATACCATGTCAATGATTTTCCCTCCAAAGATAAAGGGAAAACCTTCTTCTTAACTTCATCTCCGGGTAAACCTGCAAGCTTAAATAATCCACAAATTTCGTTCACATATAAGAGGTGCATATCAGGATGTTCAGTTCCATCTCCTGCATAAGGTTTAGGAAGCAGTTGTTCTAACATACCCGAAGGAATTTCATAAGTAACATTTTCAGTAGGTGCTTTAGGTTGAGGGGCAACTAATTGTGGTTCCGGTCAAGGTGAAGATACCCCGAACAAACCCCTCAAAGGATTGTTTTCCATAGTAGCAAGTAGCAATAAATTTCAGCACATAGTATAAGTTTTTCCTTACCGATTTCCACTTACCAAGAGCACTTCACTCCCCGGCAACGGTGCCAGAAAAGAGTCTTGATGACCCACAAGTATAGGGGATCAATTGTAGTCCTTTCGATAAGTAAGAGTGTCGAACCCAACGAGGAGCAGAAGGAAATGACAAGCGGTTTTCAGCAAGGTAATTTCTGCAAGCACTGAAATTGTAGGTAACAGATAGTTTGATAGCAAGATAATTGGTAACAAGCAAGTAACGGTAATGGTAAGCAAGGTGCAACAAGGTAGCCCAATCCTTTTGTGGCAAAGGACATGCCAGAACAGTCTCTAGTAATAGGCAAAGTGTTCTTGAGGGTACACGGGAATTTCGTCTAGTCACTTTTATCATGTTGGTTTGATTCATGTTCGCTACTTTGATAATTTGATATGTGGGTGGACCGGTGCTTGGGTGCTGTTCTTACTTGAACAACCTCCCACTTATGATTAACCCCCTCGCAAGCATCCGCAACTACGAGAAAAGTATTAAGATAAAATTTAACCATAGCATTAAACATTTGGATCCAAATCAGCCCCTTACGAAGTAGCACATAAACTAGCGTTTAAGCTTCTATCACTCTAGCAACCCATCATCTAATAACTACTCCACAATGCATTCCCTTAGGCCCATGAATGGTGAAGTGTCATGTAGTCGACGTTCACATGACACCACTAAGGGAATCACAACATACATATCAAATTCACATGATTACTCGCAACATGACTTCTCCCGTGACCTCAAGAACAAAGGTAACTACTCACAAATAATAATCATGCTCAAGATCAGAGGAGTATTAAATAGCATAATGGATCTGAACATATAATCTTCCACCAAATAAACCATATAGTAATCAACTACGCAAGGTAATCAACACTACTAGTCACCCACAGGTACCAATCTGAGGTTCCGGTACAAAGATTGAACACAATAGATGAACTAGGGTTTGAGAGGAGATGGTGCTGTTGAAGATGTTGATGAAGATTGGCCTCCGAAAGATGAGAGGGGTGTTGGTGATGACGATAGCTTCGATTTCCCCCTCCGGGATGGAAGTTCCCCCGACGGAATCGCTCCGCCGGAGTGCAAAAGTGCTCCTGCCCAAGTTCTGCCTCGAGGCGGCGGTGCTTCATCCCGAAAGTCCTCCTCTAATTTTTTCTAGGTCAAATGTGACTATATACCAGAAGATGGGCTCCGGAGGTGGGCCGAGATGGCCACAACCCATCAGGGCGCACCCTGATGGGTTGTGCCCACCTGGCAGGCCCCCTCCGGTAGTTTTCTGCTCCAGTATTTTTTATTAAATACAAAAATAATCTCCGTAAAATTTCAGCTTCATTGGAGTTGTGCAGAATAGGTATCTCTGACGTGCTTTTCTTAGGTCCAGAATTCCAGCTGCCGGCATTCTCCCTCTTTGTGTAAACCTTGCATATTATGAGAGAGAAGGCATTAGAATCACTCCCCAAAGCATTATTATTCAACAAAACAAAGTAAATAACAGTAGGAAATCATGATGCAAAATGGACGTATCACACGCCAGCATGTCCCTTTTTGTCACACCATAGCTAGGCTTTTCTGCACTAGTGTATGGATCTGAATATATAATCTTCCACCAAACAAACCAACTAGCATCAACTACGAGATGTAATCAACACTACTAGCAACCCACAGGTACCAATCCGAGGTTTTGAGACAAAGATTGAATACAAGAGATGAACCAGGGTTTGAGATGAGATGGTGATGGTGAAGATGTTGATTAAGATTGGTCCTCCCACGATGTTGGAAGCATTGGTGATGACGATGGCTTTGATTCCCCCGTACTGGAGGGAAGTTCCCCCGACGGAATCGCTCCATCGGAGAGAAAAAGTGCTCCTGCCCAGGATCCGCCTCGAGATGGCGGCGCTTCGTCCCAAAAGTCTTCTTATGATTTTTTTCTAGGACAAATATCATCTTATAGGAGATGGGCCCTGGGGGCCAATTGAGGGAGCAACAAGCCTGCATGGCACGCCCTGGGGGTAGGGCATGCCACGTGGGCTCGTGACTCCCTCGTGGGTCCCCTGATGGTAATTCCTACTGAAAGGGCGTAATATCGACTAGAGGGGGTGAATAGGCGATTTTTACAAATTCGTCACTGAGGAATTTCTCCTTGAGGAATTTGCTAAGAGACGAGATAGAAGTAGCGGATAAAGTACTCAAGTGTATACATGACATGGAAGTAGCATAGTCATCAATTCATCATGATGAAATGAAACATACATAGAGCACAAGTAGCGAGAAAACATGATAAGCAGACAAAAGACAAAGTGACGGAAGAATTTGGGTTGAGGAAATAGAGAAAGTCTTCAGCCAAAGTATTCAAACAGTAACGATCAATTTCATCAGCATGTCAACGAGGAAATGAAAGGGTTAAGGAAATAGAACCAGTTGCTCGGTGAAGACAATGATTTAGTCTACCAGTTCCAACTGTTGTGATAGTCGTACGTCTAGTTTGGAGCGGCTTGGTATTTAAACCAATGGACACATAGTCCCAGGACACAGAGTCCTTACCATATTCTCCTTGAGCTAAGGTCACACAAACCTCGCCCAATCACTCGCGGTAAGTCTTCAAGGTAGACTTCCAAACCTTCACAAACTTGGTCACCCGGTGATCCACAATTTCCTCTTGGATGCTCTAGACCCTGACGCCTAACCGTACGAAATATGCACAGTGTTCAAAGGTAAAAAGCGTCGATTCCACACAGGACAATCACTTCACTGATGATTCACTTTGGGTTTTAGGTGTTGGGGTTTTGGGTTTTTCCTCACTGATGATTTTCTCTCAAAGCCGTCAGAGGCTGGGTTGCTCTAAATGACACTAGTCAATCTCTCTTGAAGCAGCCAACCAGCTAGTGGTTGTGGGGGCGGCTATTTATAGCCAGGGTGCAACCCGACATGATAAGACATAAATGCCCCTAATGATGTGACCATTGTATGGATAAGGTATTTTGGACAGCTAGCGCGAAGCACATCAACGGTCGGAATTTCGAACTATGAAAGTCCTCAGGGCTATCATATTCCTCACGGTAGGCAATTTGCACTGGCAAAAACTCCTCAGTCATGCCAATTTCCTCAGAGACCAGAAGAACTTCGTCTCTATCACTGAAGAACTTGACTGAACTGCAAGAGATTTCCAAAGGCTTCACTCGAAGGATTGGGTATGTGTTGGCTTTGAGATGAGAATCACTTGGAAACTTTCCTTAGTTTTACCTCGACCCCCTTTAACAGTACGGTGTTTCCTATGACTCAAAAGAAAGGAAATGAAACAAGAAACTAAAGTCTTCAAGCTTCATAGTCCTGGCATCAATATCTTCAAGGTCACACCAATTTCCTCGTTTTCAAAGTCTTCAAGAAGAGCGTCAAAGTCTTCAGATGAAGACATACATTTTTAGGGGTCGACATCTGTCACATATACCAAACTCCTCAGGGACTTATAGAACATGTGTACACTCGTAAACTCATTAGTCCCTTAACCTATAAGTCTTCAATACACCAAAATCACTAAGGGGCACTAGATGCACTTACACCTTCGCCAATATTTTTTATATATTCCAAAATAATTCTCCATAAATTTTTAGGTCATTTGGAGTTCCGGAGAATATCCAACTCTTATGTAGTCTTTTCTGGTCCAGAATTCTAGCTCACGACAATCTCCCTCTTTGAGTAAACTTGCAAAATAAGAGAGAGAAGGCATTAGGATTGCATCATAAAGTGAAATAATGACACAAAACATAATAAATTAATAGGAAAACATGATGAAAAATGGACGTATCACTCGCCCGAAGAGTTACTCCTAGTGACAGGGTGCTTGGACATTTGTTGGCCAAGGCACTCAGAGATATAGGTGATGCACTCGTTGTCATGGGATCATTTCTTGCCCCCACCTCTCCAACGGATATTAACACTCCCTCATAAGTGTGAACTTCTAATTACATCTTCGTCTTCATCACTTGTGTTTATCTCTTTCCCTAGTTTTACTTGTTGTTATTACTTGATTGTTTGTTTGCCTTGTGGTGCTTGCTAGTTTGTAGTATCTCATCATATAGGTTGTATAAATTAGTTGCATTTGTAGATAACTTAAAATTCCATGACTACCTTTAAAATCACCTAAGAAAATATTAAAATTGAGTTGCCTATTCACCCCCTCTAGCCGACATACTGATAAAGCCGTCCTCCGAGTTTAGCCAGCTCCTTGCCCATAGCCTTACACTTGGGCTATGAAAATCCACGCAATGATAGTTTAACCGGCTTGGCACCAGGCGTAATATTCTGGTTGTGCTCCACTATTTCCCTTGGGATGCCTGGCATATCAGTGTTGGGGAACGTTGCATGGGAAACAAAAAATTTCCTACGCACACACAAGATCTATCCATGGTGATGAGCATCTACGAGAGGGAGAGTGAATCTACATACCCTTGTAGATCACTAAGCGGAAGCGTTAAGAAACGCGGTTGATGTAGTCGAACGTCTCCGCGATCCAAATCGCAAGTCGTCCCTCGATCCGATCACGAACTAGTGTCGAACGGACGGCACCTCCGCGTTCAACACACGTACGGCTTGATGACGCCTTCACCTCCTCGATCCAGCGAGATGATGAAGTAGTAGATGAGTTCCGGCAGCACGACGGCGTGGTGATGGTGGTGAGGAACAATCTCTGCAGGGCTTCGCCAAGCACTACGGAGATTATGACGGGAGAACTAGAGGGTTAGGGTTGCCGACACACGGCTTGGGAAATCTTAGTGTGTCCCGTGTGCTAGCCCTGCCCCTCTATTTATATGTTGAGCCTTGGGGTCTAAACTTGGAGTAAAAGCCTCCTCCAGGTCGGTTTTGCCCGCACAAGGTCGGTTTGGCCCGCAGGGAAAGAGTCCAACTCGGATCCCTGCAGTACCGCGCACAAGCGGTAGTACCGCTCACGAGCGGTAGTACCGCTTGAGCGGTAGTACCGCTTCACACAAGCGGTAGTACCGCTTATGCGGTAGTACCGCTTCACACAAGAGGTAGTACCGCTTACGCGGTAGTACTGCCTTACCAGCGGTAGTACCGCTTAAGGCAGCAGCAAAACTTCCTTTTGCACTTTCCAATACCTCGTGGGCTTTACCCCTTTGGCTCATATAAAGTGTTGCTGCACCCGAACACTTCGGTAAACATCTGGAACCCCTTCCGGTGAATTCCGGAACCCTTCCGGAGATCAAAACACTATTATCACATATATCAATCTTTACCTCCAGACTCTTCCAGAGATCCTCGTCATGTCCGGGATCTTATCCGGGACTCCGAACAACCTTCGGTCACCAACAAAATAACTCAACTATACTAATCGTCATCAAACGTTAAGTGTGTAGATCCTGCGGGTTCGAGAACTATGTAGACATGACCGAGACACTTCTACGATCAATAACCAATAGCGGGACCTGGATGCCCATATTGGCTCCTACATATTCTACGAAGATCTTTATCGGTCGAACCTCTATGTCAAGGATTCAGTTAATCCCGTATACTGTTCCCTTTGTTCTTCGGTATGTTACTTGCCCGAGATTCGATCGTCGGTATCTCTATACCTAGTTCAATCTCGTTACCGGAAAGTCTCTTTACTCGTTCCGTAATACAAGATCTTGTGGCTAACACTTTAGTCACATTGCTTGCAAGGCTCATTGTGATGTTGTATTACCGAGTGGGCCCTGAGATACCTCTCCGTCATACGGAGTAACAAATCCCAGTCTTGATCCATGCCAACCCAACAGACACCCTCGGAGATACCTGTAGAGCACCTTTATAGTCACCCAGTTACGTTGCGACGTTTGATACACACAAGGTACTCCTCCGATGTCAGGGAGTTGCATGATCTCATGGTCATAGGAACAGATACTTGACATGCAGAAAACAATAGCAATAAACTGACACGATCATATGCTACGTTTACAGTTTGGGTCTTGTCCATCACATCATTCTCCTAATGATGTGATCCCGTTATTCAAATGACATCTTATGTCAATGGCTAGGAAACCTTAACCATCTTTGATCAACGAGCTAGTCAACTAGAGGCTTACTAGGGACACAGTGTTGTCTATGTACCCACACATGTATTTGAGTTTCCAATCAATACAATTATAGCATGGATAATAAACGATTATCATGAACAAGGAAATATAATAATAACCAATTTATTATTGCCTCTAGGGCATATTTCCAACAGTCTCCCACTTGCACTAGAGTCAATAATCTAGTTCACATCACTATGTGATTTACATTGTAATGAATCGAACACCCATGCAGTTCTGGTGTTGTTCATGTTTAGCCCTTGGAAGAGGTTTAGTCATCGGATCTGCAACATTCAGATCCGTGTGTACTTTGCAAATATTTATGTCGTCCTCCTTGATGTAATCGCGGATGGAATTGAAACGTCGCTTTATGTGTCTGGTCCTCTTGTGAAATCTTGGTTCCTTGGCTAGAGCAATGGCACCCGTATTATCACAAAACAGAGTCATTGGGTTAAGCACACTAGGCACTACTCCAAGATCTGTCATGAATTCCTTCATCCAGACACCTTCCTTCGCCGCCTCCGAGGCAGCGATGTACTCCGCTTCGCATGTAGAATCAGCTACCACGCTTTGCTTGGAACTGCACCAGCTAACCGCACCCCCATTAAGAATAAATACGTATCCGGTTTGTGATTTAGAGTCATCCGGATCAGTGTCAAAGCTTGCATCGACGTAACCCTTTACGACGAGCTCTTGATCACCTCCATAAACGAGAAACATGTCCTTAGTCCTTTTCAGGTACTTCAGGATATTCTTGACCGCCGTCCAGTGTTCCATTCCTGGATCACTTTGAAACCTTCCAACCATACTTATGGCAAGGCTGACATTGGGTCTTGTGCACAGCATTGCATACATGATAGAGCCTATGGCTGAAGCATAGGGGATGACACTCATCTTTTCTCTATCTTCTGCAGTCACTGGGCATTGAGTCTTACTCAACTTCACACCTTGCAATACAGGCAAGAACCCCTTCTTGGACTGATCCATTTTGAACTTCTTCAAAACTTTGTCAAGGTATGTGCTTTGTGAAAGTCCTATTAAGCGTCTCGATCTATCTCTATAGATCTTGATGCCTAATATGAAAGCAGCTTCTCCTAGGTCCTTCATTGAAAAACTCTTGTTCAAATATTCCTTCACGCTTTCCAACACTTCTATATTGTTTCCAATCAGTAATATGTCATCCACATATAATATTAGAAACGCTATAGAGCTCCCACTCACTTTCTTGTAAATACAAGCTTCTCCGTAAACTTGTATAAACTCGAACGCTTTGATCACCTCATCAAAGCGAAGATTCCAACTCCGAGATGCTTGCACCAGTCCATAAATGGATCGCTGGAGTTTGCAAACTTTGTCAGCATTCTCTGGATTGACAAAACCTTCTGGTTGCATCATATACAACTCTTCCTTAAGAAAACCGTTAAGGAACGCTGTTTTGACATCCATCTGCCAAATTTCATAATCGAAAAAGGCAGCTATTGCTAACATGATTCTGACGGACTTAAGCATCGCTACGGGTGAGAAGGTCTCATCGTAGTCAACTCCTTGAACTTGTGAAAAACCCTTTGCCACAAGTCGAGCTTTATAGACGGTGACATTACCGTCCGCGTCCGTCTTCCTCTTAAAGATCCATTTGTTCTGAATGGCCTTACGCCCTTCAGGTAATACTTCCAAAGTCCACACTTTGTTTTCATACATGGATCCCATCTCGGATTTCATGGCCTCTAACCACTTCTCGGAATCCGGGCCCATCATCGCTTCTCCATAGCTCGTAGGTTCATCGTTGTCCAACAACATGACTTCTAAGACAGGGTTGCCGTACCACTCAGGAACAGTACGCGTCCTTGTCGACCTACGAGGTTCAATAGCAACTTGATCCAAAGCTTCATGATCATCATCATTAACTTCCTCTTCAGCTAACGTAGGCTCCACAGAAACAACTTTCTGCGCTGCGCTACTCTCAGGTTGAAGTAAAGGTTCAACAACCTCATCAAGTTCTATCTTCCTCCCACTCAATTCTTTCGAGAGAAACTCTTTCTCAAGAAATGTTCCGTTTTTAGCGACAAACACTTTGCCTCCGGATCTGAGGTAGAAGGTATACCCAAATGTCTCTTTTGGGTATCCTATGAAGACGCATTTTTCCGCTTTGGGTTCCATCTTTTCAGGCTGAAGCTTTTTGACATAAGCATCACATCCCCAAATTTTAAGAAACGACAGCTTTGGCTTCTTGCCAAACCAAAGTTCATATGGCGTCGTCTCAACGGATTTCGATGGTGCCCTATTTAAAGTGAATGCAGCTGTCTCTAATGCATAACCCCAAAACGATAGTGGAAAATCGGCAAGAGACATCATAGATCGCACCATATCCAATAAGGTTCGATTACGACGTTCGGACACACCATTACGCTGTGGTGTTCCAGGCGGTGTTAGTTGTGAAACAATTCCACATTGTCTTAAGTGACTGCCAAACTCATAACTCAGATATTCTCCTCCTCGATCAGATCGTAGGAATTTAATCTTCTTGTTACGATGATTCTCAACTTCACTCTGAAATTGTTTGAACTTTTCAAATGTTTCAGACTTGTGTTTCATTAAGTAAATATACCCATATCTACTTAAGTCATCAGTGAAGGTGAGAAAGTAACGATAACCACCGCGCGCCTCAATACTCATCGGACCGCACACATCAGTATGTATGATTTCCAACAAGTCACTGGCCCGTTCCATTGTTCCAGAGAACGGCGTTTTAGTCATCTTGCCCATGAGGCATGGCTCACATGTGTCAAGTGATTCAAAATCAAGTGACTCCAAAAGTCCATCAGCATGGAGCTTCCTCATGCGTTTTACGCCAATATGACCTAAACGGCAGTGCCACAAGAAAGTGGTATTATCATTATCAATTCTACATCTTTTGGCATCAATGTTATGAACATGTGTATCATTACTATCGAGATTCAATAAGAATAAACCCCTCACATCGGGTGCATGGCCATAAAAGATATTACTCATATAAATAGAACAACCATTATTCTCTGATTTAAATGAGTAACCGTCTCGCAATAAACAAGATCCAGATATAATGTTCATTCTTAACGCAGGCACTAAATAACAATTATTCAGGTTCATCACTAATCCCGATGGTAATCGAAGAGCGAGCGTGCCGACGGAGATCACATCAACCTTGGAACCATTTCCCACGCGCATCGTCACTTCGTCCTTTGCCAGCCTCCGTCTATTCCGCAGTTCCTGTTTTGAGTTGCAAATGTGAGCAACCGCACCGGTATCAAATACCCAGGCACTACAACGAGAGTTGGTAAGGTACACATCAATAACATGTATATCACATATACCTTGTTTGTTGTTGGCCGCCTTCTTGTCAGCCAAATACTTGGGGCAGTTCCGCTTCCAGTGTCCAGTTCCCTTGCAATGAAAGCACACAGTTTCTGGTTTGGGTCCAGCCTTGGGTTTCTTCACGAGAGGAGCAACTGCTTTGCCACTCTTCTTGGAGTTACCCTTCTTACCCTTGCCATTTTTCTTGAAACTAGTGGTTTTATTGACCATCAACACTTGATGCTCCTTCTGAATTTCAGACTCAGCGGCTTTCAGCATCGCAAACAGCTCGGCGACTGACTTGTTCATCCCGTGCATGTTATAGTTCAACATGAAGCTCTTGTAGCTAGGTGGCAATGATTGAAGAACTCTGTCAGTGATAGCCTCTGGCGGAAGGGGCATCCCCAATTCAGCCAGACGGGTGGAGTACCCAGACATTCTGAGTACGTGATCACTGATAGACCCGTTCTCCTCCATCTTGCAAGCATAGAACTTATCGGAGATCTCATATCTCTCGATCCGGGCATTCTTCTGAAAGATAAACTTCAACTCCTGGAACATCTCATATGCTCCATGACGTTCAAAACGTCTTTGAAGTCCCGGTTCTTAGCCATACAATATTGCACATTGAACTATTGAGTAATCTTCAGAACGAGGCTGCCAGGCGTTCACAACGTCTAGAGACTCAACTGGAGCGGGTGGATCACCAAGCGGTGCATCAAGGACATAAGCCTTCTGGGAAGCCGTAAGGATAATCCTTAGATTACGGGCCCAGTCCACAAAGTTACTTCCATCATCTTTCAACTTAGCTTTCTCTAGGAACGCATTAAAATTCAGGGGTGCTACTGCGCGAGCCATGATCTACAACATAAATATTGCAAAGACAACTTAGACTATTGTTCTAGATAATGAGTTTAGTTAATCATATTACTTAAAAAACCCCACTCAAATTGACATCCCTCCGGTCATTCGAGTGTAACATGATCCAAATCCACCAACTCAAGTCCGATCATCACGTGAGTTGAGGTGGTTTCAATGGTGAACATCTTCATGTTGATCATATCTACTATATGACTCATGTTCGACCTTTCGGTCTCTTGTGTTCCGAGGCCATGTCTGTACATGCTAGGCTCGTCAAGTTTAACCCGAGTGTTCCGCACGTGCAACATGGCTTACACCCGTTGTATGTGAACGTAGAGTCTATCACACCCGATCATCACGGCGTGTTTCGAAACGACGAACTTTTGCAACGGTGCACACTCGGGGAGAACACAATTTATCTTGAAATTTAAGTGAGGGATCACCTTATAATGCTACCGTCGTCCTAAGCAAAATAAGATGCATAAAAGGATTAACATCACATGCAAATCATAAGTGACATGATATGGCCATGAACTCGTGCTTTTGATCTCCATCTCCAAAGCACCGGCATGATCTCCATCGTCACCGGCATGACACCATGATATCCATCATCTTGATCTCCATCAACGTGTCGCCATGAGGTTGTCGCGCCGACTGTTGCTTCCACGACTATTGCTAACGATTAGCGATAAAGTAAAGCATTACATAGCGCTTAATGATTGACACGCAGGTCATACAATAATTAAAGACAACTCTATGGCTCCTGCCAGTTGCCGTACTCATCGACATGCAAGTCGTGATATTCTATAGAACACATGATCATCTCATACATCACATATATCTCATCATGTAATTGGCCATATCACATCACAACATACCCTGCAAAAACAAGTTAGACATCCTCTAATTGTTGTTGCAAGTTTTACGTGGCTGCTACGGGTTTGCAAGAACCGTTCTTACCTACGCAAAACCACAACGTGGTGTAGTGATTGCTTTTTGATCTTCTAAAAGAACCCTCTTCATTGAAATCGATTCAACTAAAGTGAGAGAGACAGACACCCGCTAGCCATCTTTATGCAACGAAGTTACATGTCAGTTGAAGGAACCGGTCTCTCGTAAGCGTACGAGTAATGTTGGTCCGGCCGCTTCATCTCACAATACCGCCGAATCAAGTATCAACTAGTAACGGCAAGCAATATGTATACACCCACGCCCACAACTCGTTTGTGTTCTACTCGAGATCTCATCTACGCATAGACCTAGCTCAGATGCCACTGTTGGGGAACGTTGCATGGGAAACAAAAATTTTCCTACGCACACACAAGATCTATCCATGGTGATGAGCATCTACGAGAGGGAGAGTGAATCTACATACCCTTGTAGATTGCTAAGCGGAAGCGTTAAGAAACGCGGTTGATGTAGTCGAACGTCTCCGCGATCCAAATCGCAAGTCGTCCCTCGATCCGATCACGAACTAGTGCCGAACGGACGGCACCTCCGCGTTCAACACACGTACGGCTTGATGAAGCCTTCACCTCCTCGATCCAGCGAGCGATGATGAAGTAGTAGATGAGTTCCGGCAGCACGACGGCGTGGTGATGGTGGTGAGGAACAATCTCTGCAGGGCTTTGCCAAGCACTACGGAGATTATGACGGGAGAACTAGAGGGTTAGGGTTGCCGACACACGGCTTGGGAAATCTTAATGTGTCCCGTGTGCTAGCCCTGCCCCTCTATTTATATGTTGAGCCTTGGGGTCTAAACTTGGAGTAAAAGCCTCCTCCAGGTCGGTTTTGCCCGCACAAGGTCGGTTTGGCCCGCAGGGAAAGAGTCCAACTCGGATCCCTGCAGTACCGCGCACAAGCGGTAGTACCGCTCACGAGCGGTAGTACCGCTTGAGTGGTAGTACCGCTTCACACAAGCGGTAGTACCGCTTATGCGGTAGTACCGCTTCACACAAGCGGTAGTACCGCTTACGCGGTAGTACTGCCTTACCAGCGGTAGTACCGCTTAAGGCAGCAGCAAAACTTCCTTTTGCACTTTCCAATACCTCGTGGGCTTTACCCCTTTGGCTCATATAAAGTGTTGCTGCACCCGAACACTTCGGTAAACATCCGGAACCCCTTCCGGTGAATTCCGGAACCCTTCCGGATATCAAAACACTATTATCACATATATCAATCTTTACCTCCGGACTCTTCCAGAGATCCTCGTCATGTCCGGGATCTTATCCGGGACTCCGAACAACCTTCGGTCACCAACAAAATAACTCAACTATACTAATCGTCACCAAACGTTAAGTGTGTAGACCTTGCGGGTTCGAGAACTATGTAGACATGACCGAGACACTTCTACGATCAATAACCAATAGCGGGACCTGGATGCCCATATTGGCTCCTACATATTCTACGAAGATCTTTATCGGTCGAACCTCTATGTCAAGGATTCAGTTAATCCCGTATACTGTTCCCTTTGTTCTTCGGTATGTTACTTGCCCGAGATTCGATCGTCGGTATCTCTATACCTAGTTCAATCTCGTTACCAGCAAGTCTCTTTTACTCGTTCCGTAATACAAGATCTCGTGGCTAACACTTTAGTCACATTGCTTGCAAGGCTCATTGTGATGTTGTATTACCGAGTGGGCCCTGAGATACCTCTCCGTCATACGGAGTAACAAATCCCAGTCTTGATCCATGCCAACCCAACAGACACCCTCGGAGATACCTGTAGAGCACCTTTATAGTCACCCAGTTACGTTGCGACGTTTGATACACACAAGGTACTCCTCCGATATCAGGGAGTTGCATGATCTCATGGTCATAGGAACAGATACTTGACATGCAGAAAACAATAGCAATAAACTGACACGATCATATGCTACGTTTACAGTTTGGGTCTTGTCCATCACATCATTCTCCTAATGATGTGATCCCATTATTCAAATGACATCTTATGTCAATGGCTTGGAAACCTTAACCATCTTTGATCAACGAGCTAGTCAACTAGAGGCTTACTAGGGACACAGTGTTGTCTATGTACCCACACATGTATTTGAGTTTCCAATCAATACAATTATAGCATGGATAATAAACGATTATCATGAACAAGGAAATATAATAATAACCAATTTATTATTGCCTCTAGGGCATATTTCCAACAATCAGATGGATGCCAAGAAAATGTATTCCAATTCTCATGGAGGAAATCGTGAAGCGCGCTTTCCTATTTGGGATCCAGGTCGGTCCCCATGGACGCCTCTTTGATCGGATCGCCAGGGTGCACCTGGAACTTTATGATGTCGTGCGCTTGGTGGGGATGATTTTGTCCTTTTCGACCCTCGTCCTCGTGCCGACGAGCTCCTCGGGGGCAAGGGATTTAGCCTCAACATCGACCACCAAGGCCAACATGGTGTGTTTGGATTTGAGAGACCACTCCGCATTCCAGCGGATGATGATGACACCCTTTGGCCCGACATATGGAGCTTCATGTGGGCATACTATGGCACAACATTGAAGCGCGTGAACATGCTTCAGCCGAGGAGGGCATGGTAGCCACTTCTGAAAGGGACTATGTCAAAGCTTAACCGCTCAAGACAATAGTTGTCCGGAGTACCGAACACCACGTCTTGCATGGCCCTTCTAGTACATCGACTCCCATGCTAGGGATAATGCCCTTGAACTTGGTTTTAGTCGGCTCGATATGTGAATCTCAAAGTGCATCTTCTTTAGTGTCTCTGCATAGATGAGGTTCAAGCTACTTCCGCCATCCATAAGGACCTTAGTGAGGTGCAAACCATCCACTATCGGGTCCAGGACGAGCGCGGTTGTGCTGCCATGGTGAACACTTATCGGGTGACTGCGTCGATCAAAGGTGATCAGGATTCCTGGTTGGGGATTGTACTTCGACTTGACGGCTGCACAACATATGCCTCGTGAGGGTGCACTTATGATCTTTCTTTAAGGTGTGAGATACATAAACGATATTCACATTCTTTATCTGCTACGGGTACTGCTTCTGCCCACCGTTCCCCTTAGTGAATTGCACCTCGTCATCATCATTATTGTTACAAGGATTTGGCTTGTATGTGTTACCACTTCCGACCTGCACAACCTTCTTTTGGACCCAGTAGTTTTGGTTGCTGTGGGTAGCGGGAAAACCTCTCTTGCTAAGGTGGAGGGCACAAGGTCGGTCTAGGATCTTGTACAGAGCCGAGGTGCCACCCTCGTCCTTCTTGCCTTGGAACGACTTCTTATTGCCACCGCTGCCTTGGCACTAGCTATTGAATCCAGTGTTGACCTCACCGTCCTCACCATCACTGTTTCTCTGGCGCTTATTTGTGAGGTTGCGTCGTGGCTTTTTGTTTTTGTCCTTCACCTCAGACAGTCCGGGGTCCTCATCCCATCCCTTTTTCTCGGCAAGCCATGTGACTTCCACCGGCACAAAATCTGTTCATCGTGTCCATGAGCTCGGGCAAGGTTTTTGGCTGTTGTGACTGTGGTCCATGGCTAGGAACTTGTCCATGGAGCCATGGTTAAATGTGGCAATGGCCTCGACATCGTTGTCATGGATGCTCTATTTTTTCTTATTTAGGAATCGGGTCCAGATTTCTTGTGTCATATTGGCCATGTCACAGGAATCCATGGGTTGAATGCAAGTACCTAAGAAAAGTTTCCATGAATTTGGCCTGAAGATCCGCCCAACTCCTAGTCCAGCAGAGCTTGAGGGTGTGAAGGCAGGATCAAGCTGATCCTTTTAGTATGAGGGGTAGGTGCTTCATTGCGTGGTAGTCATTAGCGTTCACCAGCTGGATCGTGAGGATATAATCAGTGATCCAAATCGCGGGATTCATGGTGTCGTCGTACTTGTCACAATTTGTGAGCTTGAAGTTTGATGGAAAAGGGTGAGTGATGATCTCATCAGAGAAACATGGCAGATTCATCATAGATGGACCCACAACCACTGACCGGAGGGCGTCAATTTTGCAACACACATCATTCAGGATGACAACTTCGTCATACTTGGTAAAGGCTGCCTAATACCTCTCCTTAGCCTACTCGCGTAGGCGAGCCGCTTTCACAATAGATGTTCCGTAGTGATACGGGGCAGGGGGCGCGTCGCCCTTGCCTAGATAGATCATTCGAGGAGCCTCATACTCGGGTTGAGTCCATTGCCCCTCCATGTGATGGGAGCTTGATTTACCCGTATGCCGGGAAGATGGGATGCCCTAGTTACAAGATGTTACGACGTGGTTCTCATTCGGGCATGGGTGTTCTACTATTGTCTTGTTGTGTCTAGTGTACCATTGCCTGCAACTGCATGTCCGCCAACCCGACTGATCTCCTGCGCATTCATGCAGGTTCTTTGCCCGCATGCGGTGAGAAAACCGCACTGGGTTCCACGGTGTCCTCCATAACTTCTCCAGCTTCCGCCCCTTTAGACGCTTTTGGTTGTCTTCAAGATGTGCTTACTCTTCAAGTTTTCTTTGTAAGCGAGGACCTGCTGTCAAGTGGTGTCGAGCTCTTGAGATCTGTCGACCAGACAGTTCTGGCCTGTATCCAGCTTGATCGACGACTTCCGCAAATTTTCTTGAGCCTGATCTCGGCGTGGGCTATGATACATCTCCAACGTATCTATAATTTTTTATTATTTCATGATACTATTATATCAATCTTTTATGCTTTATATGCCATTTTATATCATTTTTGGGAACTAACCTATTAACTGAGTGCCCAGTGCGAGTTGTTGTTTTCTGCCTGTTTTTCGTTTTTTAGAAAATCTGTACCAAACAAAGTCCAAACGTGATGAAACTTTTTGATGTTTTTTTCTGGACCAAAAGAAGACCAGGAAGCTTCAGGAGGAGACCAGACGTTGCACGAGGGAGCGACAAGGGCAGGGGTGTGCCCAAGGGGTGGGGCGCATCCTATGCTCTTGTGGCACCCCTGTGGGTCTCCTGCACCGCCTCTTCGTCCTATAAATCACCAAATATTGAAGAAACCCCAAGGGGAGCATCGCAACCATTTTTCCGCCGCCACAAGTCTCTGTTCTTCCACGATCCCATCCGGAGGCCTTTTCCGGTACTCTGCCAGAGGGGCGATCCATCACGGAGGCCCTCTTCATCAACCTTGTTGCCTCCCACATGATGTGTGAGTAGTTCCCACATGACATACGGATCCATAGCTGTAGCTAGATGGCTCTCTCTTCCTCATTTGATCTTCAATACAATGATCTCTTCAGAGACCTATTCAATGTAATCTTTGCGGTGTATTTGTTGGAATCCGATGAATTGCGAGTTTATGTTCAGATTATTTATTAAAAGTAATTGATCCAATCTGATATTTATTATGTGTGATTTCATATAGCTATGTATGCTTTCCTATCTATAAGTTTGCTTTGGCCAAGTAGATGACTAGATCATCAGAGAGAGTGGTGCATAGTAGTAGGTTCAATCTTGCGGTGTCCTCACTCTGTGACAGGAGGAGTAGCGAGGCACGTATTTGTACTGTTGTTACTAAGGATAAAACGACGGGGTCTGAACATATTACTTGGTCTTACTTTGTCTACATTATCAATCCTTTACTATAAGATTTAATCCTTGCAATTAACGAGTACAAGGAACTTGACAACCCTCTTGCCCACATTGGATGCAAGTATTTGCTCTTGTGTGTGCAGGAATTGTTGATCGTGTTTTTTGATAACTTCTTATTGTTTCGATAACCTTGGTTCTTAACTGAGGGAAATACTTATTGCTACTTTACTACATCATCCCTTCCTCTTTGGGGGAAACCCAGCGCATCTACAAAGTAGCAGGCTACCACACTCTTCCTCCAGCTTGGAAATTTTGATCACCAAACTCGTTGGGGGATCTGGATTCCCTCTCTTCAGGCACCTCTTCCACTCGGGAATTATAGTCGAGATTGTCTTCATCAGTGTTATCGATTGAGCCATGTCTTTCTCGGTTCGAGTCCACCATGTAGCACTCGTAGGTCGAGGGCCTATCACGGGTGCAAAGGCACCGTGACCGGATGACCGGTTGTCCGCAGACTCGCTGATCTCCTTTTACATGTATTCTGCTTCCTCGGTGGCACCCTTGAGGATATGCATGAGATCTTTGACGTTGGCAATGAGATGGGCGGTATGTGTGCAAAAATAAATCGACTTCTTCCGGCAGCTCCAAGATCTGATCCAACATCAAGATTGGGAGGACCAGCTCCTGTTGCTCCTGGATATAGTGGGATGCCAAATCCTGGAAGATTAGCTCTCCGCGGTAGTCCGTGGGGTACCCCATATTGCTGAATCTAACGATCTGGTCTAAAGCAAAATTCTCAATCTGGATGAGGTGGTCGGTCAAGTCGGCGACAAAAATGGTGACGCTAAATACGAACAACTTCCCCGGCCTATAGGTCGCGTCGGAACCAATCTGAGCATTGATTCAAATTCCCATCGAGCTGAAGCGTTCGCCTAGCAGGACCTGTGTGGGCCACCATTGTTGGAGCTCAACCCGGTAGATCCCTCGGTAAGGTCCTAGCCAGGCCACTTGGCTGGTTGGTAACATGAAGCAAGGATTTACCCAGATTTGGGCTCTCATAGAGGAGATAATACCCTACTCTTGATCTCGTATATTACGTTGGGGTGTGTACAAAGTACATGTGAATACTAAGGGTGTTGTGTTCTACGATGAGCTCGACCCCGACTTATATAGCACACTAGGGTTCCTAGCGTTACATATCGTAGTCGACTACGTCAGTGGAGGAAGAGTCCTCCACAGTCCTCCACAACTTTGGTATTTTCAGATTGTACGTCAAGTCTTTTGGACTCTTCTTATAATCCACCATGGGCCGCCCAAAGTGGCCGAGGACGGAACCAACCTAGGGGTCCTCAGCTCGGCCCACCAGGATGGGAACCGGCATGGTGAGAGACCCCAGTGCCAGATACCATCACCTTGTATCTTTAATTTCTTGCATTTATATTTCTACAAGTCAATATTAGCTCGCCCTATTTTGCATAATAAAGATGAACTGTCAAGTCCTTTGGAAGAAGGGAAGAATCTCTTCTAATGAGTAATGGATATTCTTGATACGTGGTATTATTACACTGTCTTGAAAAGTACTCCCTCTGTAAAAATTTATAAGACCTTTTAAATCACTTGATCTACAAGGTCTTATAAAAGTTCACACAGGGAGTATATGAGATGATGGTAAAGCATGAGTATTAGGGAATTTTCACCCTCTTGATGATTGTATTATTCCACATCTTTAGTGTTAATTGATTAGAGAAGGAAAACCTAGTACGGTAGTTTATTCAAGTTTCAACTACATTAATGAAAATATTTTGAGAAAATGTTTTGAGACATAGTCCAACCAAAATGACTATAAAAGAGGAAGTAGCAAGACCTGAAAATGTCTTGAGTAAAACATAATAAAGTTTTGCAAACCCAATCTGAACTGAAGATATATGCTTAGCCTACATATCACACAAAAATAAGCAAGTGTGATATGGGCAAATAAACATGTTCGCGATAAGAAGGTGAAAATAACACTTGGATATTTCTAATAAGAATTGAGGACCTTTTGCTATTTGCTTGGTTGAAAATGAACAATTATCCCATGGAGTTGTGACACATTCACTCATGAATTAATTAGCAAGGTGTGGAAGCCTTCATGATCATCCTAATGGTAAAGATGCGCTAGTCCTCTTCACGATCATTTATCTTATGTGAGTTTTGATTATTTGTAATGGACTCATGCCTCTGCATTTTTCTGCACCTCATAAACTATGTGACCTTGTTCTTACAAGCTTCGGTACTTGCTCAAGGACGAGCAAAGGTTGGGGGAATAGATGAGTCTATATTTTGCATTATTTTTTCTGTCTTGCATCCTAGTTGTAGTGTATATCGGATTTAACCGCCTTTGCGGACCTTTTTGTCTGTTTTCGCCAAGTTTTCATCTACGATGGTCTTTTGAGGCATAAAGGGAAAAATACCAGGATTATGGTGTGAAAATCATGTAAATATCATGTTGGAAGACTACCGTAAAAGGGAGTAATAAATTAAGAAGGAACCAGACACCACAAGGGCTCCAAAGCGATCGACGATGATAGGTACGACCATGCGCACTCGTACCGCGTGATCGGGCCGAGGATGAGACGACCAAAATCACCAGAAAACCTCTGTAGATGAAGAACCCTATTCCCTAGAAGGGATTCAGAGCGGAAAACGACAATGAGGACATCACCATCACCAACACATTGTACAACGAGACTCCGGCATCAACCATCTCCATCATCCTCTTCACCGCCATCCATTTCCATTCAATTGTAATACCAAACCCTAGAGGATTCCTAGTCATGTTTTCACCGCCATTCATATGATGCTAGCTATCTCCATGTGTGAGCAGTCCCCTTAGTTCTTATACAAATGATACCTAGTATGTATAGGTTTCGAACTCTTATAGATATATGAGATACTCTGTTTAATTTTTGATTTAATAGCCTTCATGAATGTTGTGAAGAGGCCCCACTCAACATTTCTGTCTTGTATTGACATGCAGCATATTAATGTCATTGTAAATGTTGGGATATGCCGGCAAAGAGGTGATAGTAATATCTTCTTTCCCCCACCTTTCCAATTGATAGGTAACTAACATAGAACCCTTAGTGCGGCCATGTCCACGGGTAAACCCTTAAGCACCGTAGTGAGAATCGAAGTATGGAAATTACGATGGTGGATTACATGATACAAAGACTCCACAAGTAGCTCTTATATTGTACCTAGCTCCGCTCAACTACAAATATAAAGAGTGGATCGAGTGTCCAACCTAGAACTACGCAATCACATATGATATATTACACACATATTAGTGAGGACTTTGGACTCACCGAGAACGCCTTAATCCTATTATCAATTTCATCACTTTATTTATTCCATATTGTTCTTTTACTTCTTTTTGCATGAATTACTTTTGATCCTACTTCACTCAAAACATTATAAATTTCCGTTTTAATTTTGCTTTTCATCTACAACTAACTTGCATGCACAATTCCATAAGTCTCTACAAGAGTCGGAATCCAATTCTTGTGCTCCCTATGTGATCGATACTCTTACTTTGAAGAGGAAACAACTAAACTTTGTTCACTTGTATGCCATCTTTATAGCCTCCAAATTGTGAAGGGCACTGATAACCCACAAGTATATGGGATCGTTTGTAGCCTTAAGCTTTTCGATAAGTAAGAGTGTCAAACCCAACGAGGAGCTAAAGGTAGAATTAATATTCTCTCAAGTTCTATCGACCAGCGATACAACTCTACGCGCAACAATGTTCGCTTTACATAGTACAAGATAATATAGTTTTGCAAACTACTTTGCGGGAATAAAACTAGGAGTACTTTGTAGGTGTGATAAGATAGTTTTGCAAGATAATAAAGAACGTGGGAATAAAAGTTAGGTGCTGTTTTTTAAACCGATTTAGGTGTTGTTTTAATTAAAAGAACAATAAAGTAAATATAGCGAGTTGGAAAGTGGTGGTAGGATTTGCGGAATTGTCCATAAGCGGTTGGCTAAGTCACTAGACCGATAGCAGTTTTTATGTGGGAGAGGCCACTTCTAGCATATCATCCCTTACTTGGAATTATATGCACTTATGATTGGAACTGTTAGCAAGCATCCGCAACAACTAACGTTCATTAAGGTAAAACCCAACCATAGCATTAAGATATATAGGTCCCCCTTCAATCCTGTATGAATCAATTTCTTTGTTAGGAAGAAGCTTCTGTCACTCTTGCCCTCCAATGCATAGTCCTATCAACATACAACTAACCCTATGGTGTGATCCACACGCGCTCTCATGTGATGGGCACTAAAGGACAACAACGTAACCGCAAGCAATTTAAACCAATCATAGCCATTCACCAATAACCCATAGGACAACAAAAATCTACTCAAACATTATAGGATGACAACACATCATTGGAAAATAATATGAAGCATAAAGCACCATGTTAAAGTAGGGGGTATAGTGGGTTGCGAGAGAGTGGACCGTTGAAAATAAATGAGGGAAGGTGATGGAGGTGTTGATGAAGATGACAGAGTTGTTGGAGTAGATCGCCGTCACACGATGATTGCCCCGGCGGCGCCGGCGCCACCGGGAGAGAGGGGATGAGATCCCCTCCTTCTTCTTCTTGCTTGGACTCTCCCTAGATGGGAGGAGAGTTTCCCCTATGGTCCATGGCTGCCATGGCTCCCGGAGGGCAGGAGCCCCTCCCAGATTGGATATCTCTCTCTCTATGTTTCTCTTCTGTTTCGCGTCCTGTTTTCGAGCATTTCACCGTTTCCTAAATATCCGGAGATCCGTAACTCCAATTGGGATGAAATTTTCAGGGAATTTTTCTCGGGAAATTATATTCCTTGCGGAGAAAGAAGGGGTCCAACTGACTTACGAGGGAGTCCCAAGGCAACCCGGCGCGCCCATACCCCCTGGCCACGCAGATACCTTAGGACCACCTCGGGCACCGGCTTGCGTTGATTCTTCTTCCCAAAATTTACATATATTCCAAAATAAATCTCCATAAATTTTTATCGCGTTTGGACTTCGTTGGATTTTCTGCCAAACATGCAAAAAAAAGAAACTCACACTTGGCACTGGATCAATATGTTAGTCCCAAAAATAATATAAAATGTTGTCAAAAGTATATGAAAGTTGTAGAGTATTGGCATGAAATAATCAAAAATTCTAGATATGACAGAGACGTATCAACATCCCCAAGCTTAATTCCTGCTCGTCCTTGAGTAGGTAAATGATAAAAATATATTTTTTGATGTGGAATGCTACGTAACATAATCTTGAACAAATGTCTAATCATGGCATGAATATTAAGATACAAGTGATTCAAGGCAATAGTCTATCCTTTGATATAAAGACATCAATACTCAGGCACACCAACAAACAATCGTGTCTTTCAAAATAACAATGCTAAAGATTGCTATCCCTACAAAATCATGTAGAGTGCCATGCTTAGTATTCCTAGTATAAAGTATAAATCATGAGCACCCCGGTGTCAAACCAAGCAATTGACTCGTACTTCTAACGCACTTCAGCATTTTCAACTTCACTCAATATATGAGCGTGAACCATGGATATAGCATATGGCTGGAAAAGAGTATGGTGGTAGAGATCAAAAGGAGTCTAAGTGGAAAGAAAGTCTCGCAACTAGGCGGACCAACGGGCTATGGAGATTCCCATCAATTGATATCAATGTGAGGAGTAGGGATTGCCATGCAACAGATGCACTAAGCGCTATAAGTGTATGAAAGCTCAAATGAAACTAAGTGGGTGTGCATCCAACTTGCTTTCTCATGAAGATCTCGGGCATTTGAGGAAGCCCATCATCAGACTATACAAGCCAAGTTCTATAATGACATTTCTCACTAGTATATGAAAGTGACAACTCAGGAGACTCTCTATATGAAGAACATGGTGCTACTTTGAAGCACAAGTGTGGTAAAAGGATAGTAACATTGCCCCTTCTCTCTTTTTCTCTCATTCATTTTTTCTTTTCCTTTTTCCTTTTTTTATTTTTCCTTTTCTTTTCTTTTTCATTTTTTTCTTGGTGGGCTCATTTGGCCTCCCCCATTTCTCATTTTTCGTCTAGAGTCTCATCCCGACTTGTGGGGGAATCATAGTCTCCATCATCCTTTCCTCACTGGGACAATGATGTAATAATGATGATCATCACACTTTTATTTACTTACAACTCGATATAATGATAAAGCTATACAAGATGACTCCATATGAATGCCTCTGGCAGTGTACCAGGATGTGCAATGATCTAGCATAACATGTAGGTAATGATGAATAGTGGCTTTGCCACAAATACTATGTCAGCTACATTATCATGCAAAGCTTGACAATGAAGGCTCAAGTCATGTATATGATGATGATGAAAGTTGCTTATCAATATATCTCAGAATGGCTATGGAAATGCCATGATAGGTAGGTATGGTGGCTGTTTTGAGGAAGCTATAAGGACGCTTATATCTGATAGAGCGTATCATATCACGGGGTTTGGCTGCACCGGCGAAGGCTGCACCGATCCTCGACGTGAGAATGGGTAGTACCGAAGAGGCTAGCAATTATGAAAAGGTGAGAGTGCGTATATCCACGGATTCACATTAGTCATAAAGAACTCGCGTACTTATTGTAAAGCCTATTAGCTCTCTCGAAGAAAAGTACTACTCGCATGCCCCTAGAGAGGAGGTTGGTAGTAGTTAACCATTGTGCGCCCCCGATTATAACAGCACAAAGGATTTCAATCAAGGATAAATTATGCCAACTTCATCGCATAACTAGAGACTATACATGCATGCTTTGGGAATCACAAACCTTAACACCAATATTCTTACTAAACAACAATCATTCACTAGTACACCCACATATTACCATCTTAATATCGCAAAACTATTGCAAGGAATCAAACATATCATATTCAGTGATCTACAAGTTTTATGTAGGATTTTATGACTAACCATGTGAATGGCCAATTCATGTTGACGCTCTAAATAGGTATAACCGTATAAGTGAAACATGAGATTTTAATTATTTCTAAAAATACTTGGACATGCTCTAATAAATATAACTGAAGCAAAAGAGCATAAACAAATAACGGTGTTCACAATGTAGATAAGCGAGCATACAAACTTCAAAAGATATAAGTGAAGCACTCGAAGCATTCTATAAAACCATACTAAAAAAATATAAGTGAAGTGCAAAGAGCATTCTATAAATCAACCAAGGACTATTCCATACAAGCATGGTGCATTTCTAAAAGAAAAATAAAAGGCGCACGACCCTCCAAGAACTTACACATATCACGTGCATAAAACAAAAACCGAGACATACCAATAATCGTTGAGGAAGAAAGATGGGATACCTTCCGGGGCATCCCCAAGCTTAGACGCTCGAGTCTGCTTGAATATTTACTTGGGATGCCTTGGGCATCCCAAAGCTTGAACTCTTGTCTCTCCTTATTCTTCTCATATCGATATCTCCTCGATCTTCGAACACTTCATCCACACAAAACTTAACAGAACTTTTATTAGAAAGGTTAGTACATATAACATCAAATCCCATCATGTCTTGCCATAACATTATTGTATAATTATAATATAACATTACCTACTGTATGGTATCACAATTCTATGGCTCCCAAGTCAATGGGGCTCAACAAGAATTCAAACATAAGCAGACAAAGAAACTATAACAGCAATCTCTGAGAAATAGGACGGTCTGTAAAGATGCAAATGAAAGATATACTTCTGTAAATAAAAAAAATCTGAAAAATAGGAATTGGTAAACAATTTGTATAATAGTACTGTGTAAAAATTTCAGAAATGTTTGACGTTCCAGTGAAATAGGAAAAATCAAACACTGCCGCTAAAGTTTCTATTTTTGCACAACACATATCAAACAAGCAATTTAAACATCCTAAAGGTAAATCTTGGCACATTATTTTTATAATACAATGTATTTGTATAAGGGGATAATTATTTTGTTGAAAATTTGTTGTAATCAAGATCCACAAAGTTTCCATGGGCATGAACAAAAGTTCAAGGACGCCCCCCACTTCAACGGTGCTCATCTATCTCACTTTCACTTTTTTGTTTGAAAAATGTTTTAAGTTCCCCACTTTATTTTTTTTGTTTTTAATTATTGTAAAATCACACAAGAGAATAAAATGACTCTCTAAAACTTCTGGGTTGTTTCCCTGGTAGCGTTTTCTTTAAAGCCATTAAGCTAGGTATATAGTGCTCAAGTAATTGATCCACGCGGATCCCAAGGTATATCAAAGCCAATTTTAATTAACAATGATTTTTAATTTAGTAGTGAGCACAAAGCAACATATATCATGTAACAATGAAGTCTAACTCTCTTCCTATGCATTGGCATGTCATAAAAGAACAATTCATTCACACAAAGTAAAGGCCAATGCATAGCATAAGTAGCTTCTTGCAAATTTATCGTATTGGAAACATAGAGAGGTCAAGATTTGGTTCCTCTCTGATAATAATTGCAAGTAGGAGAAGCAAGCACATGCATATTATATCCATCAAAATTATCATGTGTAATGGTAAAACACAACCCATCAATATAATCCTTAATAAGAGCAAACTTCTCCGATATAGTGTAGTTGGAAGAATTCAAAAAGATAATAGGACTATCGTGTGTGGGTGCAATAGCAACAATTTCATGTTTAACATAAGGAACTATACCAAGTTCATCTTCATAAGAATAATTCATATTGGCATCATGTCCACAAGCATGGCAAGCATCAAGTTCATCAAAAAGGGATATTTCAAACGAATCCAAGGGATCATAGCAATTATCATAGCACTCATCCTTCGATATTTTCGAAGGGAAATTAAACGATGTATGAGTTAGAAGAGTTACTCTCATCAGAAGGTGGGCATGGGTAGCTAATCCGCTCTTCCTCCTTTTGTTCTTTGCTCTCCTCATCAACTTTTTCATCTAATGAGCTCACACTTTCAGCAATTTCTTCTTCCATAGGTTCCTGCAAAACATTAGTCTCTTCCAAGGCAGCAGTAATTCTCTCAATAAATTCATCAATATAGGCATTATATTCATAATTATCATAGAAATATTTAAGTATAGCATTATTTTCAGATCTGTAAACACCATCAGCATAGTTATCACACTTTTCAAACAAAGATTCAATTTCATAAGCACCCTTAAAAGTAACAAATTCTTATATTTGTTCAATACCATAGTAATAATATATACCATTAGCATAAGAAGCCAAGGTTTCATTATTTTTAAATTCACATTGAAAGGGAAGGTGTGGAGCCTTCATCTTAGAGCAACAAGTATAACCACATCTCAAGCATAAATCCCAATCATACCAACGCAATATTTTAATTTGATCCCATAGGTGTTTCCCTTTTTCAGTCAAGCGTTATTCCCTAAAGTACTCACGTTGATCCAACTTGCTCCCATTATCAAGTTGAATGGGGATTTCTCAGGATTCTCAAAGTAGTATTTAATGTTTTCCACATAACAAGCATCGAGGGTTTTAGGAGGTTCCCCCTATCCACGAGTAGCAAGTACAAGTAATTTTTTTGGTATTTCGTGCCTCATATCCAAAACTAAAGATATAAAAAAACTTATAACAGAAAATAAAAACTACTTAGTGATAAAGCAAACAAGCACACACGATAATATCAACCCCACGCTATTTCTCCCCGGCAACGACGCCAGAAAAAGGTCTTGATAACCCACAAGTATAGGGGATCGCTTGTAGCCTTTTTCGATAAGTAAGAGTGTCGAACCAATGAGGAGCTAAAGGTATAATTAATATTATCTCAAGTTCTATCGACCATTGATAAAACTCTACGCGCAACAATCTTCATTTTACCTAGTACAGGAAATAAACTACTTTGCTGGATTAAAACCAGGGGTACTTTCTAGGTGTGATAAGATAGTTTTGCAAGATAATAAAGAATGTGGAAATAAAAATTAGGTGTTGTTTTAATAAAAGAACAATAAATTAAATATAGCAGGTGTGGAAAAGTGGTGGTAGGATTTGCGGAATTGTCCCTAAGCGATTGGCTAAGTCACTAGACCGATATCAAGTTTTTATGTGGGAGAGGCCACTGCTAGCATGTCATCACTTGGAATTCTATGCACTTATGATTGGAACTATTAGGAAGCATCCGCAACTACTAATGTTCATTAAGGTAAAACCCAACCATAGCATTAAGATATATAGGCCCCCCTTCAATCCCGTATGAATCAATTTCTATGTTAGGAAGAAGCTTCTGTCACTCTTGCCCTCCAATGCATAGTCCTATCAACATACAACTAACCCTGTGGTGTGATCCACGCGCGCTCTCATATGATGGGCACCAACGGATAGCAACATAACTGCAAGCAATTTAAACCAATCATAGCAATTCACCAATCACCCATAGGACAACAAAAATCTACTCAAACATCATAGGATGGCAACACATCATTGGAAAATAATATGAAGCATAAATCACCATGTTCAAGTAGGGGGTACAACGGGTTGTGGAAGAGTGGACCGCTGAAAATAAATGAGGGAAGGTGATGGAGGTGTTAATGAAGATGACAGAGTTGTTGGAGTAGATCGCCGTCACACGATAATTGCCCCAGCGGCGTTCCGGCGCCACCGGGAGAGAGGGGGAGAGAGTCCCCCTCCTTCTTCTTCTTGCTTGGTCTCCCCCCTAGATGGGAGGAGAGTTTCCCCTCTGGTCCAAGGCCGTCATGGCTCACGGAGGGCAGGAGCCCCTCCAAGATTGGATCTCTCTCCCTGTTTCTCTTCCGTTTCGCGTCCTATTTTCTGGCGTTTCGCCGTTTCTTAAATATCTGGAGATCCGTAACTCCGATTGGACTGAAATTTTGAGGGGATTTTTCCCGGGAAATTATCTTTCTTGCGGCGAAAGGAGGGCCCTAACCACTTACGAGGGAGTCCCATGGCAACCCGGCGCGCCCATACCCCCTGGTCGCACCGGGATACCTTGGGACCACCTCAGGCACCGCCTTGCGTTGATTCTTCTTCCCAAAACTTACATATATTCCAAAATAAATCTCCGTAAATTTTTATTGTGTTTGGACTTCATTAGATTTTCTATCAAACATGTAAAAAAACAGAAACTGACACTGGACACTGGATCAATATGTTAGTTCCAAAAATAATATAAAATGTTGCCAAAAGTATATGAAAGTTGTAGAGTATTGGCATGAAACAATAGAAAATTATAGATACGACGGAGACGTATCAGGCACATTCAATATCCTTGCCCCCCCCCCCTAAATGGTTAAAGCCCTGCAATGCTCAATGTGCTAAGCAAGACGATCACTCACATTGCATGGAACATATTGCGAACAAAATGAAACACATATAAATGAAAGCAACATGAAATTTAGGACTAATGTCATCAAAACAAATTAGGAATAGAATCTATCCAATTATGCAAAGTCATATCAATTCAAAAATACATAAAACATTGCATAACAACACACGCAATCCCAAATATTACAAACAAAACTAGAGCTAACTATATGCATCACCACACTTATTACAAACAAATTTGACACAAGAATTCATTGCACTTACCATATGCCTCGAGCACCTCTATCCAACACCATAGTGAACCGATCGGGAGAATCGTCACTAGGGGGGCAAGGCCCGCTTGGCCTATGGCAAGGACAAGCCATAGCCTCGAGAATAGAAAAAGAGATCGATTACCAAACTATAAAATGAAGGTCCTCCATTTTTATACAAAGAACTAATTCAATAAACATGTTTTGATCAAATTGAAAGCTATCGGCTGATAGATTTGAAAGGCCCACCTATTATTACCCCATAAAACGCCCCCTCCCCAAAATATAATGGGAAACAAAAAGTGAAACACACAAATAGAGCCTATGGAGGCGACAAACAAACCAACCACGATGCGAGGGAACCGACGGAGATGAGGTCGACACAAAGCAAGAGAAGCGGTTGCAGTCACAGGAGGATGCGAGTGGTGGAAGAAAGACATGCGGTGGTGGCCCTAGGGACACGAAAAGGTAGCTTATACGAAACATAAAGGGGTTAAGGACTAAAAGGAAAAGGGGAGAACCGGATACCGGGAAAACGGACATGGTCGCCTCTCCTTGCACCACTTCTCGAGCGGGGAGCTCAGCTGGAAATCCCCACGAGACACGACGTTGGCCCACTTGTCATGCAGGGAAGCATGACACGATGACCTCTACGGGTTACCCCTTATCTTTAAGTGATCTCGCAAGTTCTATTTTAGAAAAGAAAGAAATATAATGTGCTACACAATGTTCGGCCCACAGAATTCTGGTCCACCAACCTAAGGCAGGGTACTCCCTAGGCCAATAGAGACGAGAGCTCCTCCTCAGCGCTTCACGCGCTCGGCGAGCCAACTAGCTCCTAGGCGCCCTGCGGTGATTTTTTAATTTGCAAATAAAAAAATCATCACTTTAACAAAGTTTGTTGATTTAATAATTTAATAAAATTCATCAATTTTTTTTAAAGGTCATCGATTTAAAAAAAACTTGACAATTGGAAAACTTCACAGATTCGGACAAAAGTTCATTGATTTTGAGGAAAAAATCATAGATTTGAAAAAAAAACCATGAATTTGCAAAAGGCTTATGGATTTGAGTATATTTATGTATTTGGGAAAAAGATTGCGGATTCCAAAAAAACATGAATTTGAAAAAAGTTAACGTGTTTTAAAAAAGGATCACAATTTTTTTCAAAACTTCTCGCATTTTAGAAAATAAAATACGAATAAATACCATCCAGAAAACCCCAAAAGGAAAAAAAACGGTCAAAAGCTTTCCGAAGCCGGCCGAAAGCTTCTAGAAGCTTTACAAAACCTGTTGGGTCGCTTCCAAAAAAGGAAACGACGTCGATGTGAGGTGGAAGAAGGAAAAATGAAAGTAAGATGGGCCGATCCCTAGTGATGGGGGAGGGTGTGGCGGTTTGCAATTTGCACCGTAACTCGGTGCCTGAAGCATCGAATAGGGTTTGGGAGTAGAGACCATGGCTTGTAATAAATATCTAGTACACTATGCTCCCAAATTGTAAAGGCCTCACAATCAATTGAGGTCTCCAATTTAAAATTGTGTCACTCTCGGGTCAACAATTTCTTAAGGAGCTCTCTCATTTTATTTTATTTACTTCAACATGCTCCCTAATTTTGAACTCTCCCATATGATTGAGGTATTCAATTCAGATTTGGTTCCCATTTTGATTGGGTCAACAATTTTTTCAAATCAATCTACAACAACCGACCTATAAAAACGTATCAATCCCACGCACCTCTCGCCACCAAGGAAAAAAGTGCAAACATATGACAGTGTAGCATCAATATAGTACATGCAACCACCGACGTAGAAATTTCTCCACATAAGTATGGGTTGGTCAGCAGGTAATCCAGAATCACACAATGAAATGCCCATTAAAACATCACATTATAAATAAATGTAAAACACACGCCATCATCTCCCCAACCCGCCAAACCAAATACTCGCTTGGTTCCAAAATATAAGGTGAATTATTTTTTTGAAAAGACAAAATTATCAAGATCCACAATACTAAATAAATAAAATATGAAAACTCATTTCATGATGAATATAATGCACCGATATGATACTATGGATATTGATATATTTCTCTACAAATTTGGTCGAACTTAAAAAGGTTTAACTTTTTAATAAACTAATGCACCTAATTTTTTGAAATAGAGGGATTTGTTTCAATGAAAACCCAATAACAAAAACGGTGTAGCAAAGCACATCAAACCCTTTTAGTTGTTGTTGATTCTCCAAAAAAAAATTGAACTCCCTCCGTCCCATATTGTCAAAAACGTTCTTATATCATCGGACAGAGGGGGTAGTAAATTGTTCGAGGGCACAAAAACAGCCACTCGGTAAATTACTAAGGGTGAAACCAAATAATCTATAATTTGTTCCTCGCTGCCCTCAGATCTGCAAAGGATCTTCACCCATTGCATTGATCTACACTGTTTAGAGCCCCTCCAGTTTTGTCTTGGCTGTTACTTACATCATGGCTGTTGGTGTTGCAAATCGGTCGGATGTTAGTTCCTATCCTGACCTAGTGGCTTGGCTGATCAATTTAAGTTGTTCACAGTTTCAGCAATTTCAATTCTGTTTCAGCAATGCAGTTTCGATTGTCGGCTCTTTTCTTGAAAAGAGAAGAAAAGAACAGAAAAAAGCCTGCAATAGGTGATCATAACGCAGAGCTATTCCAGAGGCAGAAAATGGGCCCAACACTTTTTGCAAGCTCGTTCCACATCACATCCGTAGCCGTGAAATCACAAGTTGGAAGAATACCCTCACAACCAGCCTCTCAGCTGTGGTTCAAATGGAACAACCAGCCAAAGCTGAGAGATACTAGCAATCTTCCCGTCGTCCGATCCCTGATCAGATGCGAAGCAACTACATCCAAGCAAAACAGGTTCTACCTTCTACGGTGATGGGACATAGAAGTTTCGCAACAGAGAAACTGCAACACCTACGGGCTACAGCTACAGCAGCTCACTTCTTGCCCCGGCCCTTGGACTTCTTGGACTTCTTCTTGCTCTTCTGCTTATGCGCCGCCTTTTTGGAAGTCGAGGCCGCGGCTTCTCCCGTGTCAGCTTCATCATCTTCTGAGCATCCGTCGGCGTCAGCAAGCGTCTCGACAGCAGCCGCTGCGCCATCGTTGCTCCTGTCATTCATCCGTGGGAACGTCGCTTGATTTTCAATCCTGCATAGCCTTGCAGCAGTCACCATGCGGAAGATCAGCGGCAGTTTGTTCTCACCCTTCCACAGCTTCTCCACAGCAAGACAAGCATTTCTCTGCACCCTGTGATGACACAACCAATTTTCACGCGCAAGTGGTAAATTCTCACAAGACTTGAAGGTACGTATCATGCAGAAAGATGACACTCTACATGCCTATCAAATGCAATGCGGCATTTGTAAGAAATCTATAGTTAGCCCTCAATCAACATTTGCTTACCTGTCAGAACCATTTTCGAACTCTCTGCAGATGCACCTGACGTCTTCCAGCAATCGTTTATCAATTGCTGCTAGAAGGCCACCTTCCAGCCATGGAAGGGCACTTATAAGGTATTCAATAACACGCCTTGGATCCTTCTGCACAAGTTAGCTTGTTTAGAATAACTTGGCAGCTGGGAACAGTGGGACAAACTGGATGATAAGAAAACAAGCATTATAACATATATGGAACTCACCAGGCCATCCTTGTCGGCTTTTAGAATCTCAAGCTTCTCAAAGAGTATCTCAACAATATCTATCTTACTCCTATGCTCCATCTCATCATCTTGTACAGCCTTAGGAATGTTTCCAGAAATAACATTGCCAGACTTATCACCATCAGACTTTTCAGGCAACGGGGTCTCTTGTACAGAACTTGGTTCTTCAGGACACAGAAGAGCCATTATCTTCGGAACATCATGCAAATCCTCTTTGCTAATCATATAAGCATTTAAGTTTCGACAGATTACTGGGCCCTTGGGTGAACCAATAACTACCATATTATCTCCGATTGCGGCGAGTGCATCAGCAAGCACTCTTGTGAAGTTGCTAGGTGTGCGGGACTTCATTTGCAAAGCATGTACAATCTTCTGAGAGAACTCCACAGGCAAATCCTTAAATACTTCATTCCTCAGAAGGTTATGTGTGACCTCATAGCAATTCCCCAGAGAAAGAGTAAGGATCAGAGGATAAAGTGTAACAACTAGTCTCAGGAGGACTGGTTTGTATGAAGTACTAGAAGGACTTGAAGTCTTATGTACCCATTCCTGGAGCATATGCTTGGTCGTCAAGATAGTCATAATTGTCTGATATATGAAACGGCCTGATGAGTATGCCAAACGATCAAGATCTGAATCCGGGGCCGATTTAGATACCAGGCAGGTGTCAATGTAAACCTTGCTGGTATGGCACTCCAGCATATTGACCAACAGAGATTTCGTGCAGCATATAAAATCATTTTGTATCAAGTATGATGAAGCCATAAAGCCAAGGCACTCCATAAGACCCACATAGCATATTGGGGATATGTAGTCTAGTTCATCCTTCCACTTTACATTGAAGGTAAAGTCAAGAGCAAGCTTAAAGTTCAAGATCAAGGAGGATCTATCACCGCCACTCTCAAGAAATCTCTTGAAATATCGAAAGAATCCTGCCCACTCAGAATTATTGTCCAGGTACTGCAGTAGTCTTGAAAGTAGCTCTTCATCCAATTGTGCTGCATGAAGCAGGAGCATGGTTGTTCTCCCAAGATGCCCATGAGTCAAATCTTTATTTGCTGGGCGAAGATTTGCACTAAGAGAATCAGCAATCAATCCATATGCAGCTGGTGAGTCAAGTAGATGCAAGAGGCTCCTTCTTGTCCCATCTCTCCACACAAGAAAAACTAACTCAAAGAAGCGACGCTCGCAGAGAACAAAAAAGCTTCTTAACTTCGTGTTTTTTGGCATACTGAACTGTGGTTCTTCCAAAAACTTTGCTATCTCATTTATGATAAGGATAGTTCTCACCAGGGTATAAGAAGATGATGGCTTTGGAGAAATTTGAACAATGGACTCCAACTTCTTAAGTACACTGACACCAACAGAAGACAGCTCATTCATCCAGAAACACTGAGCACATGAATGACACTGAGAGGAACCCAAGAAACATCTCTTGCCATCTTGCTGCAAAGAATTTCTGCCAGCAGTAGAAAGCCAACTTGCATTGACGTTAAGCACCACATATCTGTCAACTTCACCATCCTTCCTCAATCCAAAGTACTTGGCACAAAGATCTTCATACATAACTGCATTATCATTTAATTCTGGACCATCGGTGTGGCGAAGATGAGATAGTACTTTGATTACGATAGACTTCCAGTGATTCCAGACATAAAACAGAGTTTGGGGTGACATCTGGTTAGATGCCAGCATATTACTACAACTATTTTCATCTTCAGATCCTGGCCCTAATTCTATATTGTATCCAGAGGCTCGAGACTGAAGATGAACATCAACAATCGAACGGGAAGCAACAAGTTCAACTAACAAGTTTGCACATTTTCTGCCCTCAACCAAAGTACAATTTAAACTGGGAAGAGACTTATTCACATCTGACAGTGCATCAGCTTCCACACAAACAAAGCAGTAGAAGCACTCAGAGACCTTTTCCGCCATCTCTTTGGCTCTTGAAAGCAATTGTTCCTTCTCTGCATATCTTTTGGGAGGCCACCCTCTACCATTTGAGGACCACAAGGAGTCCACAATGATATGGAGGAGGAGAAGCTGTGTCGCATCCTCAAACAAGCCTGCCTTCTCGAGCATGTCTACCTCCAGTAAGACATCTCCATTATGCTTTGCTATTCCTACAGCTTCTAGGAAATTACCCATCTCCATCTCTAAACTCCACAGTTCATCAACAAGATTCCTAGAATTTAGGAATGCCCGTACATGATCCATAGAGCTGAAAGCTTTAACAAAAGGCATCATATGCTTTATGTCACCACGCTCAAAATAATGTTGAGCACAATTATCCAGATACTTTGTTCTAAGTGCAGAAACCTCCAAGGATTTTGAATTCTCAAGCGAATGTTCCTCTTCTAACTGTTGCAGAAACTGCAAGCCCAGATTGAATAAATCTTTCCCTTTCGAGCACATGGAGAAAAACTTTGTGTAACATTTAGCTTTCAAGAACATTTCAGCTGCCTCCGACCAGCATTCAGCCATAGCCAAACAATCACCAGCATCCTCAAGTTTAGAAGTACCACATTTTTGCATATAGACCATACCTATGGCGATGCAAGGAACACAATGTTTAGTCAGACAGAACTTCATGGAGAATGAGGTAAAATTATCCATATGAAAGCAAATAAAATAGCATGTCCAATTTATGTAGGGATATCATTTCGATTTTTTTTCTTTTTGAAATTGATGACATTTTCTTAGACAGCGGCTCTTTAAGAATAACGAAAAATACTATGGAATGATGAAATCTCGAAGTATGCATACAGCTTGGAAATTATGGAGAGTTGGCAGACCTGCTTTTTTGTAGTCACCTAATTTGATATAGCAAGTAGCAGCTTTCTCATGCATGCCTATGGACTCGTAAATCTCTGATGCTGTTTGCAACGAAGCCTTGCCCAACTCCAAATTTGTTGAGATGACACGGTTAGCAGTCGCTACAAGTCCAGCAGCTCTTGCCAACTTCTCTCTGTGTGCATCACCGGCCTTTTCAAAGCACATAGTAGCCATCTCAAATTGCCCCTCATTGAATAACTACAAAAGGAGAGAGAACTTGTGACATGGAACAACAATGGTAATACTGTAAGTACATACACGCCATGACCTGCCTAACCAAGAATTTGTGTGCATAGAACAATTGTGAGACAAAAAAAACATGAATTTCACAAGATTAAGAACACACAAAAAATCACTCAATAGGCAACATAATACATGGTAAATTAAAATTGCCATTCCAGACTAAACAAGTAAAGATCACCAACCTTGGTTCCCCGTATCCTCCAATCATCACTGCTGCTCCCTGTCTGCATCGCCTGAATGAGGGAAGAATCTAATAATCTAACTTCTACAAGACACAACTTCTTCCAGTAGTCAAACATTGGTCGACAGTAATTCTCTGTATTTTCACATATCCAGAGTCTTTGCCTGGTGCGTGTGATTGCAACATATAGTTGCTTCAGCTCTGAACAGAGAAGATAATGCTTTGTTCTGTCGAAACCCGGATGAGAGATCTCTTCAGAGTGTGCTATAATATCTTTATCTTTCATGTAGCCATAGAGAACCCTCCATTTGTTTCTTAAAGGCGACGAACCAAAAAAGTTGTACAACAGCACATCCTACACAATATCTCTGAAGTAAGTATACATTTAAAAAAATGTGTTTTGCAATTAAAATATTTTGCAAATTGAACACAGATGAAACTGAATTTGTAGACCCATACCTGAAACTCAAGGCCCTTACATTCAACAATGGTCAAAACAAGAGCTTGTTTACCAACAAGATCAATAATTTGTTTTTTAGCAGCATCATCACGAACTAATATGACTTGCTCAGCACCAAACCCATGCAGGTTACCATGTTTAGTTTTGCTTTCTCCAAAAATAGTCATAATTGCATTTTCATCGTTATCAGACTCCAGCAGCACAGGAGCTTCTCCATATACAAGTCCAGTCTCTGGATTGAGCTTGTCAACACTTGACGGGAAAAAGAAGTACAGAAGGCTCATGATACTTTGTGCCATACGGAGGATGCCACAATGTGTGCGAAAATTCTGAGACAGTTGGAACATATCAGAAAGATGGACTTTTTTCCCATCTTTAAGTCCTTCATTAGATGCTTCAGTTTCTGCGAGGAATGCAGTATAAAACAGCGAACGGATATCTTCAAACCTGAAATCGATACCCCTTGCTATAGTCTGTGCAGTATCACCAGCAAAAAGGAAACCTTCCTTGATGTTCATACAGACATACTTAAGAAGTGCTATTTGTGTCATGGTCAGATCCTGTACCTCATCTATGTATACAAAATCCACCATATCACCATTGTAGCCCTCAGATACAAGACTCCTGTGAAGACTATTGACGAAATCTGACAAATCAAACTCCATGGCAGTGCATTTCATACTCTCATATTCAAGGAATATATCATAAATTATATCTCTCTTCTCAGTGTTCAAAGATGAAAATCTTTTATCTGAAAGCATCACATAATCCTGTCTTCCCAGTTTGCCAATATAAGGCCTGCTTGCTTGATATGCACCCTTTATATGAGAAATTATTTCAGTGAAGACAGTGGACGCCGCAAATTTCTTTGTTAGATCTGCATTAAAACGAGGCCAGTAGAAAGTAGCAAATTTTTCATAGGTAACTTCCTTCAATTCAATAAAAGTTTGCACCGCACGAGATCTTGAGTGGCCTCTCTCAAAGCTTGTCTTCATTTCACCATAAAATGCATCAAAAAATGATGTCCGGCATGTTCCATCAAGCATCATCAAAAATTTACGGTATGTTATAGTAAGAGGATAGTGCTCATGAGGTAGATCACAAAAATTGTCAGGAATTTCTGTAAGCTCTTCCAGGTCATCCATAATGTCATGCATGTGAAGATTGCTAGACTGGTCAGAGACATCACCGGTTCCAAATCTATAAAGGGTTGAAGTAATTTGGAATTAATACAAGGATTAATGTTGGTACAAATCATAAAAGAAGCAAAGTGAATATCTTTCAAAGAAATCATTGAACCAGCTTGCAATGTATAATAATTTCAAAACAGCGCACCAAGCGTGCCTTGGTTAGGTAGTCATGTGAGTGGCTGAGGACACGCCAAGCCCAGCCGCATTCAGGGCCTGGCCTGCAAAGTGTTGCTCATGATTTTTCTTTCTCTTTAATAAAAAGCCACTGGGGTAGTTCAAATATGTGTAGTTTTTTTTTAATAATTTCAATAATCGTACTTTAAAGAGAAAATGCACCTCATATGGATAAAAGATTGACCCTTCAAAAGGGTATGACAAAGGGCCATAGAATATGAGATTAGAAATGCAGCAGAACGGAGTACAGTGGGGGGAAAAAGAGCCAACTCATGCACACATTTTTGTCCACTTTAAATAGTTGCATGAAAATCATTTCCAAAATGGTGTGAACATGTACAAACTTCTAGGTAGGGCTCTAGTTCAACAGACTTACCTTTTAAGTCCAGAAATGTGATTTTTAATGGCTGAACACAACTTTGGGCTTACAGTGATAAACACTTGTTTCACAAAACTTTCTCCTGCGTCCTTCAGTGGCATAATATTTTTGTGATCCAGCCCTGATAAATCATCTCCATCCAAATGTAGACCTTGGGATGCAATCAGTGACTGTTGCTCTTTTTGAATCAGCTTCATTGTCAATACAGTGGTTTTTCCGGTGCCTGACCTTCCAAGTATAAAACTAGTGAGCGGGAATTGGATTATAATCTGCTCTTCATCAGTCAGTTCAAAGGGGATGTCGATTTCAGACCCATCAGTGGCTGTCAGCAAATGCTTTGCCACACCAGACGATAAAGAGTAGAATTTCATCAGCAAGAAGCTTTCACTAACTTTTGAATTCTCCATGGCATATGACGTATCCACGACATCATGCTCTTCATGAGCAGCAACTTTGCAATCCTTGTTATAGCGGATAATATCATGCTCAATATGCCAAACCATAGGAACCTCCAGTTTCCTGTTATACACAGACAAAAAGGAGAGCAAATATTAGAAGAATGTCTACATGCAGTTCGTTTGTAGGCTGACTATTAACAAACAGTTCATCTCTCTAAGTATCAGAGGTATAAAAATCCAAGGAACCAGAGTATAGCCCATTAACAATAAAAGAACACATACCCCTGTGTCTGCACTCTCCTGCAATGATCCAGGTAATCATCCGTGTACATGGAAAACAGATTCTCAAGACGCTGAACAGTTCTTGCAACATTTTGCTGTGACAGTAGATCCCAAACCCTTATTATCTGAAAATACCGTCCTTCGTTTTTCTCCACATCAGTACTCCAAACAAGATACAGGTTCCAGACCTTGTATACCTTTGCAAGATGAGAAACACCAGGTATATCAAGGTTCTTAACTGTTGTCCTCCAACCATCTCCAAGTCTGATAAGCTTTTGGAGTACTTCCTTCCTGAGCTGTGGTGATTTTAGTTTGGTGAAGGACTTTCTAAACTCGTCACTAAGAATCACCTGTCGAATATATGAATACCAAAAACGGAACATGAGAAGAAGTGTATACGAGAAAAATGAAAGAACAGTGTGTTCTTCAAGAAACCTAAAAGGTTCACAAGATGATATGTCCTGAAAACTAGAAAAGACCCACATAATTGGGCATAGCATGGTACAAAGTACCACATGTCCTGAAAATCTTAATTACAAACCTCTCAGAATCCAATCACAGAGCAAACAGCCTAGCAGAGACAAGCAAACAACATACATGATTCCAAAAAGTAGAAGACAAATCTATCCACGAACACAAACAAAACCACACCAGTGTATATTCAGTAAACCCGACCCCCCCCCCCCCCCCCCAAAAAAAAAGCATGAACCTTAACGCACATGTACATACATGTGGTTTGCATTCTGGGTAATTGAGTGCAGAGACATATAAGAAAACATGAAAGTATGTTCAAAGTCAAACTAGCTGAAACCATGGTACATACCTTCCATCTGGTATTGCTAAAAACCGCTGAATCGGCATTAAGAAGATCATCAAGTTCATCAAGCTCTTGCTTTACTTGCACAACTAACTTACAGATGGTTGCGTCATTAGTGACACTGAAAACAGATTTACGTCTTTCTGCATCAGCAACGAGGTCTGTCCATTCGGTCCCACTTTTATACAGCGTATGAGCATTGCCAACAATCCAAAGACAGTGCCTACATGAATAAAGCATCCATCAGATAATTCATATCATCAGTCTAACATACTTTGAACAGCAATAAAAACAAGGGACCGCAAAAAAAACTGATGCGCACCTTGCTCTAGTGAGAGCAACATTTGTTCTTCGGTTATCAGCAAGAAATCCAACAACTCCTCTCTCATTGGATCTAACAGTTGATAGTATTATTATATCATCCTCTTCTCCTTGGAAACCATCAGTGGATTTCACCCGCACATGAAAGCCATCACATGTATCATATTTTTCACCAAGTCGGCTTTTAATTGCATCAACTTGAGCTTTATATGGAGAGACCACGCCGATGCTGAGCCCTTGGTCCATCCTTTTCCAAGCTGCAGAAAAAACATAAATGCTATGCTTACTGATCTTTAGGGATCAATTTTTGGATAAGACTACTGAAAGAATTTTCTAGAGCAAATTTAAGTTGATTCTGTATCACCAAATCCTTGACGTATCATGCTTTTCCACTACGAAGTCTGAAGATAATAGAAGTGACTAAATCGGGTCCATGCAGTGGCCAACAACTCTAATAGAGCATAATGTTTCAGCTTTCATGTCATCTACTTACTGCTCTCCTTTTTCTAAACAAAAATGTAATATTGTCCACCAAACAGGGCAATAGAATTGAAATTTCATAAAGCCAGATTGATGCAATTAGCGAATTATCATATTACGAGATGCACATAGAAAACTGGACTTTTGAACATACACTATTGTAACGAACACCTTTCTACCAATGATTGTTATGCAGTATGCAGTACAAGAACGGAAGACCGTGTAAGCTTCTAAAGATGATATGATTGTTATGCAGTATGTAGTACAAGAATGGAAGACCATGTAAGCTTCTAAATATCCCGTGTTATATTAGCCAAGTAGCTTTATAAAAAAAAACTGGAAAGAAGAACATTAAGGTTAAAGAAAGGATAGAGCTCAGCTTAGACATACATTTAAAGATGGTATGTATTAGGTGCAAAACAACAGCAACTTCAACCATGTTTCTGCGGCTGTTTCCTGTGCCCTCTTTGTCTTCCCTTCCATCAGTGACATTTATAAACGTGTAGCTGCCAAATGGGAGGCATGTGTAATCCTTGTTATAACTAGGAGACAGGACATTGGAACCATCTAAAATCTTCCTCTCATAAAATTGAGCATTTGGAAATAAGCTGATACAAGGATTCATGCGATACTGTATATTGAGCAAATGCTTATCAAATTTGAGCATGACCAATCTCCCAAATAGACTTGTCTCAAATCCAGCTTCTTTGCATACCTAGAGATAAACAATGAAAGGTAAGAATTAAGATTACCAAAAACAGATCAATAACAATGGAACATGAAAGAAAGATACATTTCAGTATAAGAAGTTTATCTTGTTGATAAATGCACAAATAACTAATAAATGAAACAAGATATTAATGGTAAAGGCCGTTACATTTTTTTTTCAAGGAAAAAAAAGCATTTCAGTATCAGAAGTTCATATTGTTGATAAATGCACCAATAACTATTAAATGAAACAAGACATTATAAAGAGGGCGACGCAAAACCTTACTTTGCTTTTAACCATTGCACTCAGCTGACAGTCATCTCCTACCAAAACAACATGTTTTAACCAATGCAGACGTAGTGGGATCACCAATTCACACTCCCTCACTTGAGCAGCCTCATCAACAATTAATACATCGAGGGGTGCAATCTCCATGTGATGTAACCGGTAAGAGCTAGAGGTGGTACAGAAAAGAAGTGTTGCATTACGTATGCAGTAACTCTGGACCCAGTCTTTGCCTACTCCAGTGGGTAAATTAAGCGAGTGTACCAGATCTTTAAGCAATTTAAGGCATGAAGACCTTGCTCCATCCAGTTCCTTCTCAATAGAAGATACAGGCTGCGCACAAACAGAGTTTTCAGTTGACAGACAACCAAGGCCCCTTTTCAAACCCTCATCAGTCAAGTCTACGTCGCCCAGAAGGGTGCCAATTTTTTTTAGCATATTAAGCAATGAGGATATATTTATGACACTATCACGAGAAAAGCAGCTTCCAGGAAGGTGAATCCACAAATTCATTAGGCATCTTTTCAGAGCTATTGCTGTCACATCAAATTGTTTCTTTATGAAGTCCCGAAAGCACACTGGATCAATTTTGCCATCATCCTCAAGAACCATATCATAGCGTGAAGCACAGTCTTCAAAAAAGGATATCATTGAAGTTATTCTGTAGTTCCATCCAGACAACGATGAAAAACACTCCACAAGTTCACCGACACGGAAGTCCAAGAAAACTTCCTGAAGATCCTCGGTGATGTCCATGTTAGACCTGCTTCCAAATAGCAAGATATCTCCAAGAGAAGAAGGTAGACAAATGTTGTCAATGTGCTCATCGAAATCCTTCAAGGTTTGAAGGAAACGAGTGCAAACTCCAACAACAGCAACATTTGTGGGAGCACAAGTAAGAGTTCTGCATTTCAAACTCGCCAAAACCCACAGTAAAGTGCTAACCGTCTTGGTCTTCCCAGTACCTGGTGGACCCCATATAAGCTTCATGAGGTTCACATGCCCACATCGTACAGCTGAGATGACAGATTCAATAGCATCCACTTGTGATCGATTAAGCTTAACCGACAGTAGTTGCTCTGTGAAAGAAGCTAAACAGCCCCCATCCTGTTTAACACAGATACGGCACACATCCTCACCCTGCAACAGAGCCAACAAAGAGGAGCTCAAACAGTTAGGCCTCATACCAATTTATAATGGTGATGAAAATAGCAAGTAAAACTAAAACACAAGTATTCATGTCAAATTACCAGATTTGTGGGGGCTAATAGCGACTTGATTACTGTGAAATTGTCATTCATGTGCGTATCAAAGTTAAGTGCTTTCCATATCCGTATGTTGGTCGTGATATTATTGAGAAATATTGCATGTTTGAGTTTGTTTAAGTCTTCTTCCGAACCAATATTCTTTGCAACTTTGACTCTGAAGCCCTTCTGGTATTCATCATCCATAGAAACCTCACTGATCATTGCCAAGCAATATGTCACCCCATAGCGGTTCAAGTCTTCTGCAGCTTCAGGTTTTATGCTAGACAAAACAAATATGTCACCATTCCTCGCAGAGTAAGCGGTAGAAAAACCAGCATCATTGTCCCAAAAGTCCACATCCATAAAGTATGATCCTGGTTTTCCTGCTACCTCCATGGACAGTATTTTCGACGAGGGTGCTTCACTGATGAGTTCAAGGCATGAGCACAGATCTGACCTTGTTTCTTCAATCAGAGGCACACGATAAGACGTGAGATAGTGATCAAGTGACTTGAAGTTGCAGGGAATAGTCTCAACCTAAACACAAAAGAAGTCATAGATGAAATATGGTTATAGGTAGCAAAAGATTCTCCGACAGTTCCTTGAGCACACAAATGGCATGTACTTAATGCTAACAAAATAGCTATCTGGTCAATTTTATTTACTGCATGAACAAGCAAGGTTCAATACAGGGCTTAAGTTGCTCATATCATAATTTTCATAGCAAAACAATTTATAGTTTCTGCCACCAGATTGTACAGCATCACGACATGTATCTGTGTCATTAGGATACATATATGACTTACACACCTACTCATTAGGATACAACATGTATCAGCACATATGGAACCAACAGCAACATGCAATTTCCTGAAATACCATGAGTCGCCAAGCGCGCAACAATTATCAACAATTATATATGGTGCCATCAGACAGTCCAGAAATGACAATCAGCACATGGCACTTGCACATCCATGATACATGGTCAGAAAAACCCTCTAAACCCTAGCGCACGGACCACACACAGAACAGAGAGCACCATCCTTTAATTGGAGGATGGAACTGACCCAACTAAGATTGCACATAAAAAGCAGCGAACAACAGCACGCTAAATGCAATTAATGAAGAAAATCACCAGATTTAAGCACGACCAGAAACCTAGCGCGCATATGCATGCACACGCTTCACCGGTCTGGGGCACATATTCATTCGGAAATAAAAAGGTTCAAACTTGAAAAGAAAAAAGACTTGAAGTTGCAGTGAAATGTCAACCTGAACACAAGAGGTGATAAATCAAATATGATTATAGGTAGCAAAAGATTCACCAACAGTTGTTTAAGCACACAAATTGCATGTAACTGATGCTAACAGAAGAGCTATGTGGTCAATTTCGTCTACTGTGCAAGAAGAAGCAAGGATCAAAACAGGGCTTAATATGCGGCTCATGTCACAAGGATAAAAACTAAAACCGTAGACATAATATTTTCATAGCAAAACAGTTTGTAATCTCTGCCACCAAATTGTACAACATGGCGACATGTATCTCTCTCATCAGGATACATGACTTCTCTGCTAAGCTTTGCCTGCAGCTGCTCTGCTCGCCTGCCCGCCCCCGCCAAATCTACAGCCACATCCCCAGAAATTCGGCCGACGCCGGCTAAATCGGCAGCCGCACAGGTGTGGCGCACCGGTTCCCCTAGCCACCGACCATGCCGCCGCCTCTCGCCGGCCGGCCTTACACCCCAGATTCAAGAAGGGGGAAAAAGGGCACGGGACGGGAGCGTGGCGGCCCCCCTCATGGACGACTGGAACAGAACATGGACTCCTTGCTCCCGGCCTCCCTCCTCGACGGCAGACGACCGACCTCCCTGGCAGCCTGGCACCGGCCTCCTCCTTCCAGCGGCGCCGGAGTTGTTTTTTTTCTTCGTTTTTTTTTTTTTTTTGAGAGAGAGAGAAGAGGACTGCGCCTGAGTTTGGCGTCCATGGACCGCGCTTAGATAGGCCAGGAAGCGAGCGTGCTGGGCCTGGGCCTCCGAAAAGATTAGCTCAAGAGCAAGAATAATCACGAAATTCCTCTCGATCGCCTCGAAAAAAAACGAAATTCCACTCAAAAAAACAAAGAAGAATCACGAAATTTATCTCGAAAAATAAAAAGAATTACGAATAGCATCTGCCACCGCTTGGACACCGTAAACCCTAGCGCACACCACACGGTCGCCGCCATCTAAATCGGGAATGGAGCGACTTGGGTAACTACTGCACTGCACCGCACATGATGAAAGGCGCGCAGCGGGCTGAACCAAAAACAAATCACCGGATTTTTCAAGCACGGAAGACAGGCCCAGACTTGTACTGCGCACAAAAGGGATGGATGCATGCAGGTGCGGCGCACCCAAGGCGATGGATCGGAAACGATCACCGGATTTAATAGGCGCGAGTAAATAAAAGGCTCCCTGGAGCACGCACGCACGCACGCATCGCCGGACCGGAGTCCGTACGACGTGCGCGCGGATTCGAATCGAAGGGAAAAGGCCAGGCTTGCGGAAACCGCGCGCCCGGAGAGATGGAAGAATCATCGTCGGGACGACGGAAGGATGGATGGCGCGAATCAGGTGCGTGTACCTTGTCCCTGTAGAGGTCGTCGTCGGTGATCTCCCGGGCCGACCAGGAGAGCACCACGTCCTCCAACTCCATCTCCGGCCCCCGCGTCGCCGCCGCGCTGTCCTCTGGCGCCGCCCTAGCCGGTCAGTCACGCGCGAGCACCCGAGCGAGCCGGCGGCATTCGCGAGGAGGAGAACGGGGGTGGATGAATCGAAGGGGTTGGTTTGCGGTGGTCTTGGCCGTCCGGGGCCGGAGGAGGAGGAGGCGAGGCTTGGAGACAGTCAAGGCGCGGTGGTGGCTGCGTGAAGATAAAAGCAGAGAAGCAGAAGGAGCGATGAATGGGAGAAGGGAGGGGAGGGGAGGGGTGGCTCTCTTGTGTAGCAAAGCTGGTGGAGAAAAAGCAAAGCAGGAGTTGATCAGCCGATCGGTGCAGTGTACGTACTGTCCAGAAATCTTTTGCGTGTGGGAGAGGGAGAGGGAGGGTGGTGTCTTGGGATTCGGGCCCTTTGTCGCGGGGCAGGTAAGGTAAAGGAGGAGGGCCGCTGGGGGGAAAGAAAGAGGGGAGCGCCGGAGCGGTACACAGTAACAATGGTGGCGATGGTGTGGGGGGGGGGGGGGGGGGGGGGTTGGAACGTGGACAGTCTTTTCCGTCTTTCTTTCTCTCCACGACGACCTGTAACGGCGGCCAGGGGCGGTTCACGGCGGCGGGGCGTGTTCTCTTTCCTCCTCACGTAGAGGAGGGCGACGGATCAACGACGCTCTCTCTCCCTCTCTATTCTGCGACGCCAGTCTATGCTCGGGGCTGTTTCGTCATCGTCACAACAAAAGTAACGGAATATCCTCCTGTGGAAACGGAGGCACCTCTCTCTCTCCCTCCCCCCGAGGGGCATGAGGAGCTAGAGCCTGTCAGGGTGGAGTTGCTCTGAACAGCCGAAAGTTGATCGCCATTCTTCCCCGAAACCCGGCTGGCCCCTGTGCCTGTGCCTGTGCGCTGCTGCACGTTATCCGGCGACCAACAGGTTGAGCGCGCGTGACTTACTGCAGCTAGCTACTCCTGTTGCGGCTTCGCTGCTAGTATAGCCAGCCTAGTTCATTCTGGACGTGTGGTACGTGTTACACACAGCATTTCTGTGATGTGAGACAAGCGAAAAAGGAGTCGCTCAAATCTTGGTGCTCACATTTATTCCTGAAATTATTTCAGGATTTCTGGCGATGCGCATTCAGTGGGAGGAGACGTTCCCGTCGACAACGAGGTGCCTACGGTGACTTCGTAAATTTCAAGATGATATGCCGGCTCAGTCTCTCGGAGGTGCTCATAGGGGTAGGGTGTGCGTGTGTGCGTTCATAGGGGTGAGTGTATGCGCGTGTATATGAGCGCTTGCGTCTGTACTGTGTTCAAAAAAAGAAAAAAAGGAGTCGCTCGTTTTGAAGCGGGAAACGAGAGGGCCAAAGGGCGGGAAACCCAAACTCGATGGGAAGAGGAAGGAGGACGGGACTCTCTGTCGCGGCGTGCGAAGCCCGCAACCATTCGGCCTGCCTGCGAATACGGACAAGTGGGGGGAGAGTGCGAATTTATGGTGCTCGGCCGCCCTTTCTTTTTTGAAAATATACCAAAAACCATATTTAAAAGTTTCAAAAAAAACAAATAATAATAATTGTGTGTAAACCTGTATGTGTTCACGACGGATCCATGAATTTTTGTTTTCAATTTTTTTTAGTTTGTATAAGTTGTACAAACAAAAAATCCCGGCCCAACGAAAAAAGAGGCCCATTTGAAGTTGCATTTTTGTCTTTTTCTGTACGCTACACCACGTGTGAAAGTAAAATGTTATGAATTTTTGCAGATACATCATATACATGTGTGTGTGTTTAACAAAAAAAAATCAGTTTTTTTGCGTTGTAGAAAATGAGCTTCCGTACGAGCGTGGTCACTCTGGATTATTTGTTGATTCTCGTCGGTGGTGGCGCCTCCTCGACGTCGTTCCAAAAACCGGCGCTAGTGGTGACGCAGATCTGGTCTGGCTTCTCTCCGACGTACTGGTCCTCCTAGACCGAGGACGGAGACTTCCCGGCGTCATTCTTTCGTGCGCACAACCAAGGGTTTCGCCGGCTCCGGGAAGGAACAATGGCGGCGGCGGCGACGGCGGCGCGCCCTCATCGGTAGTTGCCTATTCACCCCCCCCCCCCCTCTAGCCAAGCATATCGATCCTCAACTACATCGCTCTTCTTTGGTGGTGCTCAATCAAGGGCAAACTTAATTCTATGAACATGGCGCGGGCTACTCGTTTGCCGGACATCATCCCATACACATGGCATTGGTTATACACTCAAGGTGAGGGATCTTAGTTTTATCTCTCCACACGAGGGATCTCGATGCGTGAGGAGACTCATTTGCTAGATATCAACCGTACGACAAACAATGCTCATACAGTCAAGGCGAGGGATCTCGATGCGTGAGGAGACTCATTTGCTAGATATCAACCGTACGACAAACAATGCTCATACAGTCAAGGCGAGGGATCTCGATGCGTGAGGAGACTCATTTGCTAGATATCAACCGTACGACAAACAATGCTCATACAGTCAAGGCGAGGGATCTCAGTGATATCCCTCCACGCAGGTACTATCTCACCCCTATCGACATTTCTTGTACATTTACCTAAGGGTTCATTTTCATAACAGTTTCCTTGGGCCCTCGAGTGATGTGCGAGTCAGGAGGACAGTACTCCTACGGTCAAGGCTAGGGATCACAACGCTACAACACCGCTCAAGTATGTTCTTATATAATAAGTAATCATCCGCATACAAAATTTCCATGGCTATTATTTACATATCGTTTTCGAAAGTACTAATCCTACATGGGATGACATGGACAATCAATTAAGCCACAACATAAACATCGTCAGAACATCCCACGCACCTCACAACATGGTTACATAATTAATTACAAACTTCTTTGGCTATGGCGCCATTGGCCCATCTGTGATCCCTCTGGCCAAAACCCACCACCTAAACTTTACCATCAGAATCTCAACATGAACACTAGACTCCATTACCTCACTTTGTGCATTCGGTTTGTTCAATTTATGCGGTTCGGTTTATACGGTATTTCGGTTGTATGGTATTAATACTTTGGTAAATACGGTATCAAATTAAGATATGGTTCGGTTTTGGTATATACCAAATTATTTCGGTATGGTTTTGGTATATACCATAAAAAACAAAGTTGACGCGAATTTGAAAATGATATATAATAATTTACAAAATTATGACTCAAAACATGTACCTTTTTATACAAAGAGTACATACCTATATGCAAGTGTATATGCATGCATGGTTACGATGGTTATGGACGTACTTAGCATTCTTTTGAAGAAAAATATGACTACGTTACAAGCAAAATGGATGTGCTTAACAGGAAATTTGGCTCATGTGCAAAAAATGACTACTTATATGGTTGTTCGCCTCAAGATATATAAATATAATTTTTATTGATTGGATAACCTTGGTTCTCACTGAGGGAAATACTTATCTCTACTGTGATGCATCTCCCCTCCTCTTCGGAGAAAAACCCAACGCCGTTTACAAGTAGCACATATTTAACCGAGAAAGTACCAAAGAGGAAAAAGAATTCCTTGGCCTTCATGAAAACATACCAAAAAATTGAATCGTTGAAAGCACAACTTTTCCCTAGGTGGTTTTGGTAATTAATAACAACATATATCTCATTGGACTAATGTTTCCACCAAATTTATTTCAGGAAAAAGTTCAATGATGGGATGCCTAAAGGATTGTGTGGAGAACCTCCCTAGGAAAGGAAAGGAATAGGATTGGCCATGATTCAAGCTTGAAGACTCTACATTTTATATTTTGTCACTAGTGCAGAAAAGCCTAGCTATGGCGTGGCCAAAATGGCCTTGCTGACGTAGACACCCTACGCCAGCAATAAGGCGCCACAGTTAAAATATACTGGTGGCGTTGGAGACGACGCCATCAGTATCTTGAACACCTGCTGGCGTTGGATAGATCTGCACGCCGGCACTGTCATATTTAGCTAATAAAAAAAATACCAGCTTCACAAAAGATACTAAACATTTCATTCATAAAAGATACCAAACATTTCATTCACAAAAGGAAAGTACCAATTACTTCTGACAATGTATATATATATATATATCGATCTTCACCTCTGATCGACACTACCTATAGCTAGCTAGTTTTTCCTAAGGATTAACTTCATCTCACGAAGCTTATTCCTATTCATCTGCCCCTCCTTGATGTAATGCGCTTTCTCCGTCTTCAGCCGATGCTTCTGGGCCTTCAGGACTTCTATGTCCTTATTGATCTCAGTTATCTCGAGGTTCAGTGCCGTGATCTGACCTTCGAGACTGAAAATCTTATCATAGACAATAGCATTGTCATCGATAATTTTGTCCTTCTCCTTCATCAGGGAGTCATCCAACGCCTGCAGGGCCTTGAGGGTGGTCTGACGTGACGCAATCAGCTCGTGACTGAGCACTTCGACGTCACCTGAAGACTGCACAATGACACGCGCCGACGAAGATGGACCTCCTAAGTATGCCTGCCAAGGGTTTCAAATCATGAACAATTAATTACTGGTTAGATACGTATATATATATATATATATATATATATATATATATATATATATATATATATATATATATATATATATGGATGTTTGCAATGCTAATGCATGTTTTTGTAACCTTAATTACCTGGTTGGTGCTCACGTCGGCTTTATCTTCAGAAAAACCCGACCAATGATCAGAGGACCCTACCCACAGGCTTGAGTCGGCCATGCTATTTGGCTAAAGAATGAAAAGAGTGTTTAATGCATAAAGACTTTGATGAATGAGCCTACCAACAAGTAAACAATATACAACATAGCGGCAACATATAATTAAGGTTGCGTTTGGCACCAATGTATTTTTGGAAGTTTTGGGGGAATACCATATGGTTTTCTAAAAAAACCATGGTTTTAAAGACTTTGATGTGTTTGCCATTAACAAATACTTTAGTTTACAAAACCCTAGTATCTCCAAAACTTTAGTTAGGTTCACAGAAATTAAACATCTAAAATTTTGTCTAGGAGCCATACATGCAGAACTAGTTAAGATGAACAACAACAACAATACAATATAGCAGTTATAAAATGAACTAGATGGAGAAACATAGCAATACAACATGGCAGTTTGAAGATATATGGAACTAGCAAACATTGCAACAGACCAACAAGTAAACAATACAACATAGCGGCAACATATAATTAAGGTTGCGTTTGGCACCAATGTATTTTTGAAGTTTTGGGGGAATACCATGGTTTTCTAAAAAAGCCATGGTTTTAAAGACTTTGATGTGTTTGCCATTAACAAATACTTTAGTTTACAAAACCCTAGCTATCTCTAGGATCCAATAATATATAGGTCAAACTAGAGGAAACTAAGAAAGAAAAGATTGTGCTTGGGATGAGGTGAATATATACCTCGGGCGCGTGGTCGGCCGGCGGGGCGGCGACGGGATGCGTCGGGCGCGTGGTCGAGCGGGGCGTCAGGCGGGGCGGCGTCAGACGGGGCGGCGACGTGCGGCGTCGGGCGGGGCTACGACGGGCGGCGTCGGGGGCAGCGGCGGGGATCGAGAGGAGGACGAAGGAGTTGGGGGTTCGAGAGAGTGGGGAGTAGGCCGGGCGCGAGGTGGGTATTAGATAGATTAGTGCTGGCGTGGGCCTATTGGGCCTAATTTGCAACGCCGGGGCTAATATGCAACGCCAGCACTAAACGAATAGCTATGGCGTTTCAATTTGGCCTCCGACAACACTATTTGAAAATGTTAGTGTCGGCGTTGGTGAGAAATGGCGTGCCACAAACAAGAGTTGTGGCTAGCCATTTCTCCACTAGTGTGTGAGAAATCACTTTTGAGTCCATAGGAAAGCCAATACTATTAAAAGGGGATGAGGAATTATGATGATTTGGTTGCTCAAGTGCTTAGAGATTAGCCACCAAAAATACTCATCCCTTCTCCCACAAATATTCCTTGTCCAAAGCCTCAAGTTCAAATTCGGTGCCACCAACAATTTCCATTCGGCCCTACCGAGTTTCACTTAGACAGATTCCCATGCCAAACCCTAGCATCTCGGTACCACCAAGTTTTGAGAATCGGACCAACCAAGTTTTGGACCAACTCTCTGGTTAGCAATTTTCAGGAATCGGTACCACCGAGTTTTGAGAATCGGTCCAACCGAGTTTTTGGACCAACTCTCTGGTTAGCTGATTTCAAGAATCGGTACCACCGAGATTCATATATCGGTCTCACCGAAAAGGCCAAAGTTGCCACATTTTGCACTAGTTGGTGCATCCAAGTTTTCACTTCGGTTTCACCGAGTTCACTACAAGAAATATGGAAACTTGCGACCATCAATATTGGTCACTGAATGGTCATTGTTTTTCACTTGTGACCTTTTTGTGACCAAAACCAGTTGGTCAAAAGCTGGCAGTCTTTAATGAAACTTAACGACCTTCTTTGTGCAAAGGTCATAGAAAGTTACGACCAAAACAAAAGGTCGTAGTTTTTACGACCAATTGTTTTGGTCACTCGCAATCAGCCCACACCACGTCAGATCCAACATGGCAAGCTGATATGGCATAATTGCGACGAAATAAATTGGTCGTAGACCAGAATCAGCCCGGTCCATTGGCCGTCTATAGGGCCAAGCCCAATAATTCAGCCCATTTAATATATATTTTCATGTTATTTTTTGTCAGCTAAATGGGCCAAGCACATATATTTTTGGGCCATAGCCTTTTTGTTAGTTATTTCTTTTATTTTTTCTTTTAGGGCATCTCCCAATTGTCAGAATTGGATGGGTCCCAATTGTCCTAATTGTCAGAATTAGGTGGGTCCTAACTGTCACAATTCGCTGGGTTGGGTTTTAATTGTCCGGTACCAGTTTTACACACTTTGACAGTAAATAACTAACCAATATACCAGTTGGAACAGAGGGATAAAACAAGTGGAATTCTTCAAGTAACAGCCAATATAATTCAAAAGAGATTAAACACACGAATTACATTGTTCACTTCACATCCAACATAACTGTAAGCTATCAGAATATAAGAGAAGCTACAACTTGATGACTGAGGCTTCACGCTTCAAAAAAAATCTTCATCATGTAGTTCTTGTAACATTTGGTTATGTCCGTCGTGCCGATGAAGGCAATATCTGCTAACAATTAAACAAAACACTCAAGAACAGAAGTGTAAACCATGAAGCATGTGAACAACCATGTCATTACACATGAAAATTGACTGATAAACAAGTAATAATACTCATATGGAATGATCAAAATGAGTCAATTACAAGACTGGATATCATTCTACGATGCAAGTGGTGAGAGGGTCCTAGCACGACATCAAAATTTTCATGGATGGCTACATAGAAATGTGTAGGTTTGGTTGAGGGAAAGACCAAACACAACTGGGAGGGTACTTCAGCATGATATAGTCAAATACATAAGCAAGCAAAAGCTGCAAAGCATTATTCAGATCATAAGCATATGGCCAGATAACTCATAACCATTGTATTAAACTTTAAAGAGCAAAACAGATGAAGCTGACAATAGAATATGACCACAAGCCACCTCTATCTATTTTGCTTTGAAAGTAAAGGATAAAATGTGCCATTTTAATTCATTCTATATTGCATTATTAAATTTTAAAGATCAAAACAGATTAATCTTACAACAGACTATAACCACACGTCACCTCTATCTATTCTGTGTGTACAAGTAAAGAAAATTTTGTACCAATAATTATTTGGACAAACCAAATTTCCGTTGTTATACTGATAGATCAATCAAGCTCATGCTAGGGATGAAAAACACTAACCTATAAGTACCATGGCAGAGTAGCAGCACATAGTGCAACACCGCGAGACAATAATATGAAGAAACTGCCATTCTACTACCACTCATTCAACTACTATGACCTGGTAATACTAGGCAGGGCATGCAATCAAACATCACTAGCTCTCTGTATGTGATTCCTGTCAAATATCTTCACATCTATACCATGTGTTTCTTTATATTGGAGCCACATGAAGTCTTTGAATTTAGGAACATAAATTTAAATATTTCTTACTTGAGGATGTTGAATCCTACAAGTTCAGGTAAGTTTGAACTGAATTTCACCTGCCTCCTATTACTGTTTGGCACTGCATATATAAAGGGCCAGATTTCAGTTCTACTTTGGAATGCAATCAAAACTAACTCAGGTACATGCAATCAAAAATCACTAACTCAGGTAGTACCTGGTGATGTTGCCGAGTGTGGTAGCAAGGTGTAGTCCGCCGTTCACGTCGCAACTAGTAGTGGTTCAACAAGATGCCATGGGTCTACAAAAAAAAGAGCAAACAATAAGGTACCCTGTCCAATTGCAGCTTTTGAGAGCAACTTTAAGCCATTTAAGTATGAAGAATAAGTAACAACATCTTTGTGAAGAGTGAAGACAACTTTAACAGAACAAATGAGAAATGACCCTTTAACACAATATCACAACTACTCAAAGGTGAGAACTAGGAACATGCCATTTATCTTTCAAATATAAAAGATCATCACTTCAATCATCACATACACAATCAGGTACACAAGGACGAGACTAATCCGTTGTTTTTTAGACTGCACGGTCAACAACAATAACCAATGTATAGAAAGTTTAGGTACACAAGAATGTGTAGCAAGCATGGTTTTCGAGTCGCGACTCATCCGAGTCGCTCTGGGGTAGCTTAAGGTAACACAATAAAATGGATACAACAATAACGGAAACAACCCTAGATTACAAACAGAGCTCTATCCATAGTGCTAGCTATAGATAAAATCATGCACACTCCAACATAAACTGAACAATAGCAACCAGAGCAGGACAATGTCGTCTACAAATAGAAGTGTAACATTACTTTTCACCAATCAGACTGTAAGAAAGAAGTCCATAAGAAAATTTGTAAGGGTCTGTAATATTCAGTGAATTTCGGTACAGTGATATTCAGTGAAATGGTATTTAATGTTCGAATGAACTGCATTTTGTAAGTCTGGTGCAGTTTTATATGAATGAAATGAAGTGTGCTCTATTTAAGGTTTTGTTCTTGATGGATTGTTCAAACGTAGTTGAGAAGAAATGGTTATATATGGAATGAATTTGCATTGCTCAAACTAAACTGGACTGTAGTTTAATTTAACAACAGTTTCACACAGAAACCTGGAGAGCCCAACAACCTTCCCGAGGTGGCGGCAGAAATCCTCCGGTCCTGGGTCCTGCGTTTGCAGGATCAGCAGCACCAGTAGACGGGTCCTGGGTTGTTGTCGCTCCTCCTTTTGTAAGCCGAGGTCGGAGACGCCAGATCTGTGCGGGCATCGACCTCCCATCCTTTCTGCCCAAGCTTCGGTCAAGGCTCCACCCTCGCGTTTGGGGTACCTGTAGAGAGAGACAGATACTAAGAGATAAATCTGGAGGGGGTAGGGGAGAGGCGTGAAGGGGAGGGGAGGCTCACTATGGTCGGGATCTCGGCAGGACGGCGCTCCTCCGTGTGGATGCCGAGGTCGGAATCGCCAGATCCATGCAGGCATCTACCTCCCATCCTTTCTTCCCGAGCTCCAGTGGATGACTTCAGATCCGGCGAGTCCACGGCTTGCCTGCCGTGTGATACGTCTCCATCGTATCTACTTTTCCAAACTCTTTTGCCCTTGTTTTGGACTCTAATTTGCATGATTTGAATGGAACTAACCCGGACTGACGCTGTTTTCAGCATAATTGCCTTGGTGTTATTTTTGTGCAGAAATAAAAGTTCTCGGATTGACCTGAAAATTTACGGAGAATATTTTTGGAATTAATAAAAAATACTGGCGAAAGAATCAACCGGAGGGGGTCCACCCATTGGCCACAAGCCAGGGGGGCGTGCCTCCCCCTAGGGCGCGCCCAGGTGGCTTTTGGGCCCCCTGCAGCTCCTCCGACCTCAACTCCAACTCCATATAAAACTATTCGGGGAGAAAAAAAATCAGAGAGAAGAGTCCATCGCGTTTCACGATACGGGGCCGCCGCCACCTCCTGTTCTTCCTCGGGAGGGCAGATCTGGGGTCCGTTTTGTGCTCCGGAGAGGGGAAATCGACGCCGTCGTCATCACCAACCATCCTTCATCACCAATTTCATGATGCTCTTCGCCGTTCGTGAGTAATCTCATCGTAGGCTTGCTGGACGGTGATGGGTTGGATGAGATTTACCATGTAATCGAGTTAGTTTTGTTAGGGTTTGATCCCTAGTATCCACTATGTTCTGAGATTGATGTTGCTATGACTTTGCTATGCTTAATGCTTGTCACTAGGGCCCGACTGCCATGATTTCAGATCTGAACCTATTAGGTTTTCATGAATATATATGTGTTCTTGATCCTATCTTGCAAGTTGTAGACACCTATTACGAGTTATGATCCGCATCCCCCAGGGTGACAATAACTGGGATTCTTTCCGGTGATTACCGTAGTTTGAGGAGTTCATGTATTCACTAAGTGCTAATGCTTTGGTCCGGTTCTCTATTAAAAGGAGGCCTTAATATCCCTTAGTTTCCATTAGGACCCCGCTGCCACGGGAGGGTAGGACAAAAGATGTCATGCAAGTTCTTTTCCATAAGCACGTATCACTATATATGGAATACATGCCTACATTACATTGATGAATTAGAGCTAGTTCTGTGTCACCCTATGTTATAACCGTTGCATGATGAATGCCATCCGACATAATTATCCATCACTGATCCATTGCCTACGAGCTTTTCACATATTGATCTTTGCTAAGTTACTTTTCCATTGCCACTATTACGATTGCTACAAAACCGCTACTGTTACTTTTGCCACCGTTACCGTTACTTCCATACTACTTTGCTACTAAATACTTTGCTGCAGATATTAAGTCTTTCAGGTGTGGTTGAATTGACAACTAAGCTGCTAATACTCGAGAATATTCTTTGGCTCCCCTTGTGTCGAATCAATAAATTTGGGTTGAATACTCTACCCTCGAAAACTGTTGCGATCCCCTATACTTGTGGGTTATCAAGACCTTTTTCTGGCGCCGTTGCCGGGGAGCATAGCTCTATTCTCTGAGTCACTTGGGATTTATATCTGTTGATCACTATGAAGAATCTGAAAGACCCAAAAACCAAGATCTATCCCTCTACTACGAGGGGGGGTAAAGAACTGCCATCTAGCTCTGCACTTGATTCACCTTCTGTTACGAGTAAATTTGCAACACCACCACCTGCTATTGATTCTGATATGTCGCAAGTAATTGATGATGCCACTTCTGCTATGCATGATGCTTATGATGATACTTTGCTTGAGAATACTGTGCCACTGGGTGAATTTCTTGATGAACAAATTGCTAGAGTCAATGCTGAAACTGATGATATTACTGAAACTGATGAAATTATTGAAACTGAACACTATGAGACACCTGCTAGACCTAGCTCTCCTAGATATGAATTGCCTAATATACCTAAGGGTTATGTTATGGAGGGAGAGGTAGCTAGGGACTTTGTCACGCCCAAGATGCGATCCTATCCTTATTTTGGCACGAGGGCCTCGACAGGTGTAGAAGCGCATCTCGTCGTTTCGCAAGAATGGATATCATTACAAGTACATGTAAAGAAGAGATGAGTATATGGAATTGGCTTACACTCGCCACAAGCTACATCAATATCACATCAATTCAACAACATGTCCAAACATCATACAGAAGAGCAGGGTCCGACTACGGACGAAAACAAACGATAAAATGACATCCATCCTTGCTATCCCAGGCTGCCGCCTGGAACCCATCCTAGATCGATGAAGAAGAAGAAGAAGAAGAAGAAGAACTCCAAATCAAACAAGCATCGCGCTCACGTCAAATCATCGGATTACCTGTACCTGCAACTGTTGTTGTAGTAATCTGTGAGCCACGGGGACTCAGCAATCTCATTTCCATGGGTATCAAGACTATTAAAGCTTAATGGGTGAGGTATGGTTAAGTGGTCAGGCTGCAGCAAGCAACTAAGCATTTATTTGAGTGACTAACTTACGAGTACAAGAATAAAGGGGGATGATTGTCTAATAAACGGACGTGATCTAGTAATGATCTCTAAGAGATCCTGAACACCTACTTACATCAAACATAACCCCACCGTGTTCTCTCCCGGATAAGGACTCACGAGAAGAGATAGTCACGGTTACGCACACGGTTGGTGAATTTTATTTGAGTTTACTTCAAGTTTGCTATGACCGGGTGTTAAACAAAGTTTCCAAGTTGCCACATAACCGCGGGCACGGCTTTCCAAAAGATTTAACCCTGCAGGGGTGCTCCAACACATCCATCACAAACTAACCACACGCAGCGGGAATAACCTCGACCACGAATCTCGTGATCTTCCTAGGCAATTCCATTGGAAAACCGCAACCTCGAGATAGCCCGAAGTATTCTCGGAATTCCTCGCACAAGACGTTCGAGAGAGGTAAAACAAGTCCAGCAAGACTGCCCGACGTGTCGACGAACCCGATAGGAGCCGTGTATCTCGTTCTCAAGACACGACCGGATGAACACTACGTACGGCGACCTGATAGAAATCCCTCGAGTTGCCCCGAGGTGGCCCCGCAAGTGGCTCTGTTTTGGACCAACACTCATGAGGAGCACTAGTCCGGGTTGTTGATTAAAGATCCTCGGGTTAATTACTCCCTATGCAGGTTTATTAGTTATTAGGCAAATGTAGTACCAATGTTGGGCCTTGCCAGACAAGTTTTATCCTAAAACGAAAATCAAGGGGGTCCCCATAACAACCCCGAGCATGTTAGGAGCGCTCAATTATGGAACATAACACCGGTACACAAGTAACTAGGGCGGCAAGAGTGGAACAAAACACCGAGCAAAAGGCCAAGCCTTCCACCCTTTACCAAGTATATATGTGCATTAAATTAAATAACAATAATATTGTGATATATCAAAAGGATATCCATGTTGGCACATGGAAACAATTGCACCTGCAACTAGCAACGCTATAAGAAGGGCTGAGCAAGCAGTAACATAGCCAAACAATGGTTTGCTGGGATGTGGAGGGGTTAGAGGCTTTTCATGGCATTTGGGAGGCTTGACATACAAGTGGCAGGTAACGAGACAACGAAAGAAACGAGACATCTAGCATGGCAATGATAGTAATGGTATCCAGGGAAATGGTCATCTTGCCTGAGATCCCGCTTGGAAGAAGAACGAATCCATGAAGAAGACGAGCCAACGTAGTCGAACGAATCCTCACACTCCGAACACTTTCGGAACTCTATCGAGAAGAAGCAAATCGAAACAACAATCAACACATGAGCAACACCACAACATATGCATGACATGATGCACATGGAATATGATGCATGTTATGCATGACACGACAAAGCACAACAATCAACTCCTACACATTAAGTGAAGCTCAATATGCAACGAGTTGCATATTGACGAAACTCCACGTTCGAATCATTTAGTTCCTCTCGTTTATTTACATGACAAGTTTAAATGTTGTTAACATGGCAAGAGGTGAAGCATAAGTAAACTAGACATCTAGTCATATTAAATGAGGTCGGAAACAACATATAGCATTTCCGAAACGACCCCATATGTTAATTTCGAAATTGGTTCAGATCTGAACTAATCATGTTTTATATTTATTAAACAGGAAAATAAAGTATACCATGCAATTCTACACGTCATTCTAGTCGATTTACATATATGAAACATCTCAAACGGAGCTACGGTCCAAAAGATATGACCTTCACAAGATGCATATAACATGAATGCGAAATGCATGAAAATGACAACCACAAACATTTCAAATCATGAATGCAGCAAGATATTATGATGCTACATGAACATCTAAGCAAGTTTCATATATGGCATGGCCAAAACGGAGCTACGGTTCAACCACAACAACCAACACAAGTTTAGGTATAAATCTGCCCAAAACAGCAACATAGCATATTGCACACATGAAAACAACAAGCTACAAGATTCTAAAATGCACAAACTAAGCATGGGGCATTAGCATATAACACACACTTCATTTCATCTTCACATATCATACTCAAAAGAGGCATGGATCACATGATAGGAAGCTCACAACATGGCAACAAAATATGGCAGATTAGGACTTAGTGAGAATAACAGTTTTTAGCATAGCAGATTTTCACGAAGACATATTGGCAGCAATAAAACTATATGCTACAGGGCATATATTGGCATGAAACTTAACAGCATGGTAGTAGACATGATGCACTACAAATCATACCATGGTGGCAACATCAAATTATGCTCAGATTCATGGCAAACATCAACACAACATGGCAAGAGGAAAATAGATTCTCAGACTTAGTGAAAATTAGAGTAGACATGTGCAGCAGTTTTTAACAGATTGACATATTGGATAGCAGGTTTAATTATGATGCAAAACCTATTCATGCAAACTATTGGCACAACATGATAGAGCATAACATGCTTAACAAAAGACTCCATGGTGGCATCACCAAAAGACTCATAGAACACTAGCAATTCACATGGCAACACAGCAATTCACATGACTCCATGGTGGCAACCAGACTTAGAAATATTTTGGACCCTCAAAACAACAGATTTTTATAGCATGTTGGCAACAAGAAAACAACACCTAAACTTGCATTTCTATGACAACCAAAAATACCAGGGCCTAGCACACATGTCCAAGGGTCCAAGGGAATATCTCATGTTAAAAATTATTTCATATGATGCACGGATTAAATCCTACAAAATAGACAAACGGGCATCATGGCAAAAATGACATGCACACGAACTTCCTCCAATGACAAAACTAAATGCACAGTTAAATTCTATGGATTTTTCTACCCCGAAAACACATATAATATGCGTAGGTTCATGTAGGGAAATATGTCACAATTAATTAGGCAAGTTAATGGTATAAACCCTTTTAGCAACTATAAATGCAAGTTAAATGCAAATATTACAATGGACTAGTTTGTCCTGCATGAAAATGCGATGCCGATAATATGAACATTTTTAATATATTGTTGGATTAATTCCAATGCACGAATAAATAAATATGCGCAATGTAATAAAAACATGGCATTTATGCAAAATGATGCAAACAACAAGCTTAAGTATTTTTGACATGGATGAAAATGGCATGTAATTAATCTACACATTTTTCTTAGCATTTTACATATATTAATCATTTTGATACGGTGCACGGTTAATTTAATATGAGCATTTCAAAAACTACGCATTTACTGCAATAAATAAACGTCAATGGGCCACATCCACTAGGCGCAAAATAGCAAAACGTCACCCAGGCGAGCGATAGGGGCGCTCACCCATGGGCCTAAGGCCGGCTTGAGGGCGCTGGCTGGGCTCGGCCCAGGTCGGTAGGTGGAGCTACTGGGCCGGGGCGCGGGATGCGGCCCACGCGCGGGGTCAACGCGAGCGGCGGGTCGGGCGTCCTCGTCTGCTCCCGAGCCCTCGCTACAGAGGCCATGGCAGCGGCGGATCGGGCTCCGGCGCCGGGGCGAGATGCGGACGACGGCGGGACGGGCAAAACCGGCCGGATCGGGCGGCGCTCCACCGGATCCGGTGATCCCCGGAGCGGAGCGACGAACGGCGACTGCCGGACTTCGGGGCCGCCATGGCATTCCTGCGGGGAGAGAGAGACGGCGGGGAGATTAGGGAGAGGGAGAGGGAGGAAGAAGGAGAAGAAGAGAAGGGCGCGGAGAGGTCTGGCGACCGGCCGGCGGGGCTCCGGTGGCCGGCGAGGCCGGCTCCGGCGAGCGGGCGGCGAGGCAGGAGCGGGAGCTGCGCTGGCTCTGCGCTGCGAGCGACGCTCGCGAGCGGCGGTGGGGGATCCGGGCCCGGCGGGCCTCAGATGGGCTCGGGCGGGCCCACGGCGACTAGGAGGAGGAGGCTGGCCAAGTGGCTACGCGCGAGAGGTGGGAGGCGGCTGGCGGCGGCACGGATCCCTAGGTGGCAAGGTTTTTCCCAAAAATGGACGAGGAGATGTCCATTTATAGGCAGGGATGGGCTAGGTTAGGGATTTGGGGTGGTCTCTCGACCGTGCGATTGCCATCGGACGGTCGGATTGGGGTGGAGGGTTAGGTGGGCTGGCTGGGCTGTGTAGAGTGGTTGGGGCAAGAAGAGAGGGAAGAAGGCAGCCCGTGACGGAGTTTTTAATAAACCGAAAACGACCGACAATTAAACCGATACGATGCCACTACGGACGACCGTTCAGATATCAAACGGACCCCGATTGCGACGAAACTTGGCAGGCGGTCTACCTACAATATAACAAGACCGCATGCCAACTTTCGACCCAATCCGAGAAAGCTTAATACACGCTTTTAAAAACAATATTTTACCGATACCGCGGGCGCGTGCGTGTGTGGTTGGACTCGAAACGGATGACGGGAAGAACCGGCGACTGCTAACGGATGCAAGTTTTCGAAAACGAGTGACGTTGCTATGCAGATGATGCGAATGATGAATTGATGAATGCGACAACCAAACGAATCACACGACGAGAATGGAAATAAAAGGGGAATCTTCTGGAGCGTCGGTTCTGGGCTGTTACATCTCTCCTCTACTTAAAAGAGATCTCGACCCGAGATCTTAGAATGAGAAGGGGAAGAGGAAGAAGAAAGGGAGAGGTAAGCTTAGTTGCTTCTTTGACAAACGAGTGGAACCAGAAATCTCGAAGGTTGCAAGGATATTGTGAATTATATGAGGAACAAACAAGAATTCACAAGAATTTCGGCAGCACTTCGGCAGAAAAGAAGCAAAACTTGATAAGATGGAAAGATCTTAAAAAGAGGCACAACACTCCGGTTCAATGAGATAAGCAAGGAAAGAACATGATCTTGACAAACCGAGATGATGGAATGAATAGAGCAACATCACAATGCCTCCGGAACAAAAGAATGAAGCTAGATCGATTGAAGGAAAGAAATAATAGAGAAGGAAATGCCAACTTCTACCACAAATGAATTTGAAAAGCATAGGTTGAACGGAGTTGTTGAAAAACCAACACGAAAAGAATAAGCTTGTTGTGGACTTATGAAACACATCTCAACATTATGAGGTGACAACCGGCCACTAGCAGAACAACTGCTTTGATAGAGATCAACAAGGAGATGAAAACTTCTATCACCAAGAGGAAACATTGAGAACTTGGATCATTGATGAGCACCATGATAGCAACAATCCTTAGGAAACGCTTTAGGTGAAATCCAATCCAAGATAACTCTAAGAAAGGAATGATGGGTTTAAATATCTCATTCTTGACAAATACTCCTCGAGACTTCTCATAATCAAGAATGTTATAACACCATCTCAAAGATAAGGGAGAAAGAATTGCATTTTGAAATGCAAGATAAGAATACTTGAGGACCTCCAACAAAATCTTAAAGAACACTTGAGAATAAGAGAAATCTTGATGAACCACCATGAAGAGCCTTCGGAAATGAAGGATGATAGAAAAGAAGTGAAGGTTGTAAAATGAACAAGATCGAGGTCTTGCAAAGATTTAGATGAAGCTTCGCGAAGAGAGTCTTGAGAAACTTGGAACTCCGGAAAAGAAAAGATAAGCAACTAGAATTGAGAATTTGATATCATGAACAACTCCGGAAGAAGGATTGAAATCACCTTGTTGAAACAAGAATAAGAATTATGTTATGCTTACCCTTCATCAAGTTAAATTGATGACAAGCAACGAATTTAGCATACCACTTATTCTTCTTGAAAAGAATTGAAGAGAGAGATATAAAGCACGAACTGGAAGAAGACTTGAACGAGAGCACCGGTAAGAATTGCAAATGAATGAGGATACTATGAATGAATAAGATACATGGGAACGAAGAGATCACGATACACCTAGCAGAAAACTTGAACGAAGCACCAGAATAATTGAGATACGAACGAAGAGACAACAATTGAGAAGAATTGGAGAACGAAAGTTGAAAGCTGAGAACAAAGAATTCTTCTGAAATGATGGCCTTCGGAGGATCGAGAAATGAAAACAACATTCAAATGCTCCGGATAGATATGAAAGGAATTACTCATGATCAAAAACAATTTAAGAGGATAGAAGGAAGCTGAAACCATGAATCTCTAGGAGAATGGAATAAGATTTAAGAGAAACACTTCTTCGGTCTTCAACGCTAAGATTGACGAGGAGAACTACATCATGAATTACTGAGACACTCCGGAACAATGAATAAGGAAAGGTTTAGCCAACGATGAAAATAATTTGAAGCTAACTTAGAGAAGGCATATGACTGATGGAATCCATTCTTACGTCACATTAGAATAACTTGAGGACAACTCCGGAAAAGATTAGAAGAGCCAGGTAAGATCCTGGGGAAAAACATGTGGGATATGGCCCACTCAAAGAAAACGCCGTTGAATTGATTTCTTAGGAAGAGAGATTGCACCGGAAGAAATGAAAACTTGATGAGGTGAGAGCCTCAAAATAATTTGAAAGGATTTGAATGGGAACACGAATCTTCTGAGATATGCTGAAAACTCTGGAGAAGAATAGAAAGATGACTAACAAGAGAGGCTTGGATAAGAACTTCCAACATGGGAGAGCATTTAGAGAATGAAAAGGATATGATGAGCACCGAAAGCTTGAATTGAATTCACCGGACAAGAAAACAAAGATGAAGACTAAGAAATGATGAACTTGAGCACTTGGAATCTTCACAACGATGGGAATTTACTCATAGAAGAAAAGGGCAGGAGGGCGGGGAAAACAAAGAAGACTTGGAACGAATGAAACGAACTCCGGGGAAAAGGAAGGATGAGGATTGATCTTGCAAATAATGGAAGGATTGAATCATCTTGAAGAGAAGCACACCGGTTAGGAAAGATATGAATTCACCACTGACATCGAAGCAACTCGAATTACCATACTCCAACAAAACAAAGGATGAGGCTTGCAAATTAAGTCAGAAACAGATATATGACAGAGATTTCGCTCGACATTTTCGTGGTAAGGCTCACACGGGCTCGATCTTACAGTAGCCATCATGTACAAGGCAGTGCACACGACATACGAAGCGTCCCCAAGTCGTAGCAAGCTACAAGGACTCTTTAAGACACAACGAGAACCGCTGTAAGAAAGACCGTCAACAAGCGAACCACTCGATGTCGAACCCCAACCTCACATCATCATCTGCGAAAGATAATCCTAGGTAACCACTTGAATTCCCACCTAAGAACTCCTGAAATCTCGGTTATGCAATCGGGTACACGGATACACGGATTTTTTACATGATCACTCAACTCCTAGCAGTAATACTACCCTCCAGTGTATCACATCCCTCAACACACAACCAAAGGACTCGGAAACTCATCTACCTCAGACACTCGTAATCACAACAATACTAAACATGGCAGTACCCCGGACGCCTCCCCAGTACTGGGTGACTCCAGCCTTATCTCGCCACGAAAAGTATTGAAGCAATTTCGAACATCCTCCGTCCTGAGATACTAAGGAAACTGGATGATAACGATGTGTCAAGAATCCCTTGGAGCTCAACTCCCCGGAAAAATCAAGTCAGACAGGAGGCACCAAGACAGAACTCCGTCACATCGGCATCATATAGTTTTCAAAATACCCGCGTGATCCTAAAAAAAATTTGAGCGAGAAGAGGAGTAGAATGAAAATTCCTAAGTCGAATACCTCACCAGAGTATAGAAGAGGAGTAAAAGAATCCTATTCTCCGATATAACTAGACTCAAAATAGTTTTAACTAGACTCGACTCGGCCAAGTTCGATCAATCAAGGGGGCTCCTAGGTCGGTACATGCTCTGATACCAACTTGTCACGCCCAAGATGCGATCCTATCCTTATTTTGGCACGAGGGCCTCGACAGGGATAGAAGCGCATCTCGTCGTTTCGCAAGAATGGATATCATTACAAGTACATATAAAGAAGAGATGAGTATATGGAATTGGCTTACACTCGCCACAAGCTACATCAATATCACATCAATTCAACAACATGTCCAAACATCATACAGAAGAGCAGGGTCCGACTACGGACGAAAACAAACGATAAAATGACATACATCCTTGCTATCCCAGGCTGCCGCCTGGAACCCATCCTAGATCGATGAAGAAGAAGAAGAAGAACTCCAAATCAAACAAGCATCATGCTCACGTCAAATCATCGCATTACCTGTACCTGCAACTGTTGTTGTAGTAATCTGTGAGCCACGGGGACTCAGCAATCTCATTTCCAAGGGTATCAAGACTATTAAAGCTTAATGGGTGAGGTATGGTTAAGTGGTGAGGCCGCAGCAAGCAACTAAGCATTTATTTGAGTGGCTAACTTACGAGTACAAGAATAAAGGGGGATGATTGTCGAATAAACGGACGTGATCTAGTAATGATCTCTAAGAGATCCTGAACACCTACTTACGTCAAACATAACCCCACCGTGTTCTCTCCCGGATAAGGACTCACGAGAAGAGACAGTCACGGTTACGCACACGGTTGGTGAATTTTATTTGAGTTTACTTCAAGTTTGCTATGACCAGGTGTTAAACAAAGTTTCCAAGTTGCCACGTAACCGCGGGCACGGCTTTCCGAAAGATTTAACCCCGCAGGGGTGCTCCAACTCATCCATCACAAACTAACCACACGCAGCGGGAATAACCTCGACCACGAATCTCGTGATCTTCCTAGGCAATTCCATTGGAAAACCGCAACCTCGAGATAGCCCGAAGTATTCTCGGAATTCCTCGCACAAGACGTTCGAGAGAGGTAAAACAAGTCCAGCAAGACCGCCCGACGTGTCGACGAACCCGATAGGAGCCGCGTATCTCGTTCTCAGGACACGACCGGATGAACACTACGTACGGCGACCTGATAGAAATCCCTCGAGTTGCGCCGAGGTGGCCCCACAAGTGGCTCTGTTTTGGACGAACACTCATGAGGAGCACTGGCCCGGGTTGTTGATTAAAGATCCTCGGGTTAATTACTCCCTATGCAGGTTTATTAGTTATTAGGCAAATGTAGTACCAATGTTGGGCCTTGCCAGACAAGTTTTATCCTAAAACGAAAATAAAGGGGGTCCCCATAAAAACCCTGAGCATGTTAGGAGCGCTCAATTATGGAACATAACACCGGTACACAAGTAACTAGGGCGGCAAGAGTGGAACAAAACACCGAGCAAAAGGCCAAGCCTTCCACCCTTTACCAAGTATATATGTGCATTAAATTAAATAACAATAATATTGTGATATATCAAAAGGATATCCATGTTGGCACACGGAAACAATTGCACCTGCAACTAGCAACGCTATAAGAAGGGCTGAGCAAGCAGTAACATAGCCAAACAATGGTTTGCTGGGATGTGGAGGGGTTAGAGGCTTTTCATGGCATTTGGGAGGCTTGACATACAAGTGGCAGGTAGCGAGACAACGAAAGAAACGAGACATCTAGCATGGCAATGATAGTAATGGTATCCAGGGAAATGGTCATCTTGCCTGAGATCCCGCTTCGAAGAAGAACGAATCCATGAAGAAGACGAGCCAATGTAGTCGAACGAATCCACACACTCCGAACACTTTCGGAACTCTATCGAGAAGAAGCAAATCGAAACAACAATCAACACAAGAGCAACACCACAACATATGCATGACATGATGCACATGGAATATGATGCATGTTATGCATGACACGACAAAGCACAACAATCAACTCCTACACATTAAGTGAATCTCAATATGCAACGAGTTGCATATTGACGAAACTCCATGTTCGAATCATTTAGTTCCCCTCGTTTATTTACATGACAAGTTTAAATGTTGTTAACATGGCAAGAGGTGAAGCATAAGTAAACTAGACATCTAGTCATATTAAATGAGGTCGGAAACAACATATAGCATTTCCGAAACGACCCCATATGTTAATTTCGACATTGGTCCAGATCTGAACTAATCATGTTTTATATTTATTAAACAGGAAAATAAAGTATACCATGCAATTCTACACGTCATTCTAGTCGATTTACATATATGGAACATCTCAAACGGAGCTACGGTCCAAAAGATATGACCTTCACAAGATGCATATAACATGAATGCGAAATGCATGAAAATGATAACCACAAACATTTCAAATCATGAATGCAGCAAGATATTATGATTCTACATGAAAATCTAAGCAAGTTTCATATATGGCATGCCCAAAACGGAGCTACGGTTCAACCACAACAACCGACACAAGTTTAGGTATAAATCTGCCCAAAACAGCAACATAGCATATTGCACACATGAAAACAACAAGCTACAAGATTCTAAAATGCACAAACTAAGCATGGGGCAGTAGAATATAACACATACTTCATTTCATCTTCACATATCATACTCAAAAGAGGCATGGATCACATGATAGGAAGCTCACAACATGGCAACAAAATATGGCAGATTAGGACTTAGTGAAAATAAGAGTTTTTAGCATAGCAGATTTTCACGAAGGCATATTTGCAGCAATAAAACTATATGCTACAGGGCATATATTGGCATGAAACTAAACAGCATGGTAGTAGACATGATGCACTACAAATCATACCATGGTGGCAACATCAAATTGTGCTCAGATTCATGGCAAACATCAACACAACATGGCAAGAGGAAAACAGATTCTCAGACTTAGTGAAAATTAGAGTAGACATGTGCAGCAGTTTTTAACAGATTGACATATTGGACAGCAGGTTTAATTATGATGCAAAACCTATTCATGCAAACTATTAGCACAACATGATAGAGCATAACATGCTTAACAAAAGACTCCATGATGGCATCACCAAAAGACTCATAGAACACTAGCAATTCACATGGAAACACAGCAATAAAATAACAGATTTCCAGACTTAGAAATATTTTGGACCCTCAAAACAACAGATTTTTATAGCATGTTGGCAATAAGAAAACAACACCTAAACATGCATTTCTATGACAACCAAAAATACCAGGGCCTAGCACACATGTCCAAGGGCATATCTCATGTTCAAAATTATTTCATATGATGCACGGATTAAATCCTACAAAATAGACAAACGGGCATCATGGCAAAAATGACATGCACACGAACTTCCTCCAATGACAAAACTAAATGCACAGTTAAATTCTATGGATTTTTCTACCGCGAAAACACATATAATATGCGTAGGTTCATGTAGGGAAATATGTCACAATTAATTAGGCAAGTTAATGGTATAAACCCTTTTAGCAACTATAAATACAAGTTAAATGCAAATATTACAATGAACCAGTTTTTCATGCATGAAAATGCGATGCCGATATTATGAACATTTTTAATATATTGTTGGATTAATTCCAATGCACGAATAAATAAATATGCGCATTGCAATAAACATGGCATTTATGCAAAATAGTGCAAACAGCAAGCTTAAGTATTTTTGACATGGATGAAAATGGCATATAATTAATCTACACATTTTTTGAGCACTTTACATATATAAATCATTTTGATACGGTGCACGGTTAATTTAATATGAGCATTTCAAAAACTACGCATTTACTGCAATAAATAAACGTCAATGGGCCACATCCACTAGGCGCAAATTAGCAAAACGTCACCCAGGCGAGCGATAGGGGCGCTCACCCATGGGCCTAAGGCCGGCTTGAGGGCGCTGGCTGGGCTCGGCCCAGGTCGGTAGGTGGAGCTGTTGGGCCGGGGCACGGGATGCGGCCCACGCGCGGGGTCAATGCGAGCGGCGGGTTGGGCGTCCTCGTCTGCTCCCGAGCCCTCGCTATAGAGGCCATGGCAGCGGCGGGTCGGGCTCTGGCGCCGGGGCGAGATGCGGACGACGGCGGGACGGGCAAAACCGGCCGGATCGGGCGGCGCTCCACCGGATCCGGTGATCCCCGGAGCGGAGCGACGAACGGCGACTGCTGGACTTCGGGGCCGCCATGGCATTCCTGCGGGGAGAGAGAGACGGCAGGGAGATTAGGGAGAGGGAGAGGGAGGAAGAAGGAGAGGAAGAGAAGGGCGCGGGGAGGTCTGGCGACCGGCCGGCGGGGCTCCGGTGGCCGGCGAGGCCGGCTCCGGCGAGCGGGCGGCGAGGCAGGAGCGGGAGCTGTGATGGCTCTACGCTGCGGGCGACGCTCGCGAGCGGCGGCGGCGGATCCGGGCCCGGCGGGCGTCAGATGGGCTCGGGCGGGCCCGCGGCGGCTGGGAGGAGGAGGCTGGCCAAGTGGATGCGCGCGAGAGGTGGGAGGCGGTTGGCGGCGGCGCGGATCCCTAGGTGGCTAGGTTTTTCCCAAAAATGGACGAGGAGATGTCCATTTATAGGCAGGGATTGGCTAGGTTAGGGATTTGGGGTGGTCTCTCGACCGTGCGATTACCATCGGACGGTCGGATCGGGGTGGAGGGTTAGGTGGGCTGGCTGGGCTATGTAGAGTGGTTGGGGCAAGAAGAGAGGGAAGAAGGCAGCTCGTGACGGAGTTTTTAATAAACCGAAAACGACCGACAATTAAACCGATACGGTGCCACTACAGACGACCGTTCAGATATCAAACGGACCCCGATTGCGACGAAACTTGGCAGGCGGTCTACCTACAATATAACAAGACCGCATGCCAACTTTCAACCCAATCCGAGAAAGCTTAATACACGCTTTTAAAAACAATATTTTACCGATACCGCGGGCGCGTGCGTGTGTGGTTGGACTCGAAACGGACGACGGTAAGAACCGGCGACTGCTAACGGATGCAAGTTTTCGAAAACGAGTGACGTTGCTATGCAGATGATGTGAATGATGCATTGATGAATGCGACAACCAAACGAATCACACAACGAGAATGGAAATAAAAGGGGAATCTTCTGGAGCGTCGGTTCCGGGCTGTTACAGACTTCCTTGCTTGTAAGGATAGAGATGATCTTAAGAAATTGCTATGAAAATGGAAGGAAAAATCTTTGAATGCTAGAATGCAATATGATCCTAAGTTTGCTACTTCACCTATCTTTGTTATTGATAAGGATTATGAATTCTCTGTCAATCCTGAGTTAGTTACTTTGGTTGAATCTGATCCTTTCCACGGTTATGAATCTGAAACTGTTGTGGCACATCTTACTAAATTGAATGATATAGCCACCCTATTTACTCATGAGGAAAAAATTCGTTATTACTATATTCTTAAGTTGTTTCCTTTCTCATTAAAGGGTGATGCTAAGATATGGTTTAATTCTCTTGCTCCTGGTTGTGTGCGTAGTCCCTAGGATATGATATATTACTTCTTTGAAAAATATTTTCCTGCCCATAAGAAACAAGCTGCCTTGCAGGAAATATTTAACTTTGTGCAAATTGAAGAAGAGAGTCTCCCACAAGCTTTGGGGAGGCTTCTCCAATTACTTAATGCTTTGCCTGATCATCCTCTCAAGAAAAATGAAATACTTGATATCTTTTATAATGGACTAACCGATGCTTCTTGGGACCACCTAGATAGTTGTGATGGTTGTGTTTTCAGGGAACGAACTGTCGAACAAGCTGAACTACTATTGAATAATATATTGAGCAATGATAATGATTGGACTATTCCTGAACCACCTCCAAAGCCAACTCCAAAGAAAAGAGGTATTCTATTTCTCAGTCCTGAAGATATGCAAGAGGCAAAGAAATCTATGAAACAAAAAGGTATTAAAGCTAAAGATGTTCAGAATTTACCACCTATTGAAGAAATACATGGTCTTGATACCCCGACACAGGTAGTAGAGATAAATTCTCTCCGTAGATTTGATGAAGGTGATATTCCTTATAATAAGTCTGCTAGCCAATGCTTGGATGAGTTTGATAACTTTATTGTTAAGCAAGAAAATTTCAATGCTTATGTTAGTAGACAATTGAGACATAATGCTTACATGCTTGATCGCTTAGGGGATTATATGAGTAGAACTATCAATGATCTTAAGCTTATTAGTAAACATGCTTCCATGGTAACTACTCAAGTAGAACAAGTACTTAAGGCACAAAATGATTTGCTTAATGAGATGAATGGTAAGAACAATGATCATTCTGTTAGAGTTGTGACTAGAGGTGGTAAAATGACTCAGGAACCTTTGTATCCCGAGGGCCATCCTAAGAGAATTGAGCAGGATTCTCAGAGAATTAATACTGATGCACCTAGTCGTCCCAGTAATAAAAGGAAAAAAGAATGATGATAGGACTTTGCATGCCGCTAGTGAACCTGTTATAGATACACATGAGAATCCAAATGATATTTCTATTTCTGATGCTGAAACACAACCTAGTGATGAACATGAACTGGGTGATAATATTAATGATGATGTTCATGTTGATGCTCAACTTAGTAATGATAATGATGTGAAGATTGAACCTGTTGTTGATCTTGATAACCCACAACCTAAGAACAAAAGATATGACAAAAGAGACTTTGTTGCTAGGAAGCATGGTAAAGAAAGAGAACCTTGGGTTCAGAAACCCATGCCCTTTCCTCCTAAGCCATCCAAGAAAAAGGATGATGAGGATTTTGAGCGCTTTGTTGAAATGCTTAGACCTGTCTTTTTGCGTATGCGCTTGACTGATATTCTGAAAATGTCTCCTTATGCTAAGTATATGAAAGATATTGTGACAAATAAAAGAAAGATACCGGAAGCTGAGATTTCCACCATGCTTGCTAATTATACCTTTAAGGGTGGAATACCAAAGAAACTAGGAGATCCCGGAGTACCTACTATACCATGCTCTATTAAAAGAAACAATGTTAAAACTGCTTTATGTGACCTTGGAGCTGGTGTTAGTGTTATGCCTTTCTCTTTGTATCGTAGACTTGATTTGAATAAGTTGACACCTACTGAAATCTCTTTGCAAACGGCTGATAAATCAACTGCTTTACCCATCGGTATTTGTGAGGATGTGCCTGTCGTAGTTGCAAATGTTACTATCCTAACGGACTTTGTTATTCTTGATATTCCCGAGGATGACAGTATGTCGATCATCCTTGGTAGACCTTTTTTGAATACTACAGGGGCTGTTATTGATTGCAACAAAGGCAATGCCACTTTTCATGTTAATGTTAATGAGCATACGGTACACTTTCCGAAGAAACAACCTCAAGTTCATAGTATCAACTCCATTGAAAAAAATTCAACGATTATTATTGGAGATTTTGAATTCCCTCTCCCTATTGCCAAAAAGAAATATGATATACTTATTGTTGGGGACATGCATATCCCCATTGAGGTAACCTAGTGTTATTCGAAAATTCTCCGGTTCCGTGTCATTCGAAAAAAGTTTGTCAATAAGACTTGATCAACCTTATTGATGGATTCTTTTTGATGAGCATGAGATGGATGAATTTAGGAGGCACAACCTTCTGTACCCAACTTTTACTTTCTGTTATTTAGATTTAATAAAGCAAAAATACTATTATACTTCTGTTTTCTGATTTATCCATGCAATAAAAAATGACCTAAAAATAAAAGTTCTCCAAATGCCCTGAAAATGTAGTATGATTTTTTCTGGAATATTTAAGAATTTCTGGCACTGAGAACACATCAGGGGGCTGGACGAGTGGGCCACAAGCCTACAGGGCGCGCCCACCCCCCTGGGCGCGCTCCCCTGGCTTGTGGGTCCCACGTAGGCCCCCCTCACTTATTCCAGCACCCATCCAGTTCGTCTTCCTCCAGAAAAAATCCCACCTTTGCTCAAGCCCGTGTTCTAGCTCATTTTGCTGCCATTTTCGATCTCCTTGTGCAAAGCTCCATTTGCAAAACTGGTTTGAGGGATTGATCTTCGGTATGTGACTCCTCCAATGGTCCAATTAGTTTTTGCCTTAGTTCTTTATATATTGCAATTTTTTGCTGCTATGGTGACCTTGTTCTTGAGCTTGCATGTCAAATTTGTATGGTCCCAAGTCGTTTTGATGCATGATATAGCCTCTAGGCACTTGTGGGAGTAGTTGCTATAAGTTTTGTTGAGTTTTGTTCACCTTTATTTTGAGTCACTAAAAATTTCAGAAATTTTTCAGAGAAAGAAAGATGTTGAGGAGAATATACCAAGGTGGTTCCTCGAGCAAAAAGGCCCCGAGACTCGCGATACGTGAGCCCGACTTTGAACCACCGAGGGAAGCTCAAGTGCGGCCTTGTGAATGGCCGTCGGATCAATTCATGGTTCATACCGGTTTCAAGGAAGAATTTTACGCGTACATATGAAATGTTGGCCTTGAAGATTTCGTTTCAGACCAATGCAAGCAATATTATCAACTCACTTATTCCTTCGTGCGGAGGTTTGAATTTTCATCCAGGCGTAATACGCATTCTATTCTATTAAATCTTTATGATGAATCCTATACTATGGACCTAGAAGATTTTAACCGTGCATGGAAAATTCCACAATGGGGCAGCCATAGTGATCCTCACAAAACTGAATATAATGATTTTCTTGCTAGCATCACTGTGGGAGAAACTAGAAACATTACACAGGCTTCCTTGGGGAGCATTCACTTTCCTGCTATACATTATTTTGCTCTCTTCATAGGTAGATGTATTAACGGTAAACATGATCATAGCCACCTTTGTGTACCTGATCTTAGTATTCTTAAGAGTGCGGTAATGGGTGATAGACGATATAACTTGGGGGGCTATTATTGCTAGGAGGCTACATAAAAATGCTAAGGAAGGAGATTTCTTTGGCGGGATTTATGCCACTCGTGTAGCTAATTATCTAGGGGTACCCATAAGGGGGAATGATATTGAGTTACCACCTGCTTTTCTTGATTATGAGGCTATGGTGCGCTACCAGTTTCTTGAGAGGAACGAACAGTCCCTCCTGTACCGACTAATTTTTGATAGACAGCATGCTATCCATATTACCCTTCCTGCTCCTGCCTTCTTTAACTTTCAGGAAAAACGGAGACACTTTATAACCAGAGAGGAGGCAAATGAGTACGAGAGAGAGGCGGAAGCCGCTCGCCTCCGCATTGCAGCCGTTCAGGCAGTAGCTGCCGAAGCCCAGTACAACCCCAACTATGACTTTCGATATTATCCGGGCCAGCCATGGCCCTAGACCAACTTAGGCCAAAAGCCTAAGCTTGGGGGAGTACGTATTTCTCACCGACATTACATTCATGTTCACACACTCATCTTAGTAGTCGGTGCTTATACTTTTTCATTGAATCTTCCATGGTATTTTATTTCTTCTTTCCGCTTTCTTCTTGAGTGTTTAATTAACCTTGAGAAAAATCCAAAAAAAAAATAGTTCTAGCTTTACCTTTTAGTTTGTTTAGTTGTAGCATTAAAAGAAAACCCAAAAAGATTTCTCGTTCTTCTTTTGCTTGTTGGGAGCTTTCCCGTGTAAATAGTTTTCTTTTCTTCTTTGGGTCGTAAGGAGAAGACCACAATGAAAATGTTCAGTGGCCCTCATATGCATTATTGTTTATCTATCAGAGAGCCCATATTGCCTTGCCTTCTCCTTTGAGTTATTGTTTGTAGATTCCAGCCTAGTCCCATGCATGTGCACTCTTATTATTATTTACACCGTTCGGTCGTGCAAGTGAAAGGCAATAATGACGATATATGATGAAATGATTGAGATGGAGAAAAGCTGGTATGAACTCGACCTATTTTGTTTTTGTAAATATGATTAGCTCATCGTTCTGGATTCAGCTCATTATGGATGAAACATGTTTGCAATGACAATTAGAGATTATAGTTACTCATGCCATGCCTAATTAGCTAGGAGTGTATAATAGTTTGTCTTGAGTGCCAACATGAATTTTAAAATGGTTATGATGTAGTATGATAGGATGGTATCCTCCTCTGAATGATTCAAGTGGCTTGACTTGGCACATGTTCACGCATGTAGTTGAAACAAAATCAATATAGCCTCCACGATATTTATGTTCATGGTGATTTATATCCTACTCATGCTTGCATTCAATGTTGGTTAATCTCAATGCATGTTTGTGACTATTGTCGCTCTCTAGTTGGTCGCTTCCCAGTCTCTTGCTAGCCTTCACCTGTACTAAGCGGGAATACTACTTGTGCATCCATTTCCATAAACCCAAAGTTGTTCCATATGAGTCCACCATACCTACCTATATGCGGTATTTACCTGCCATTCCAAGTAAATTTGCATGTGCCAAACTCTAAACCTTCAAATAATATTCTGTTTTGTATGCCCGAATCGCTCATGTAGTGACTAGGGGCTGTCAGTATCTTCCATGCTAGGTGGGTTATTCTCACGATATGTGTTGATTCACTATCATTCACGAGAAAGTGGCTGGTATTCGGGATGCCCAGTTCCATGCTCAAAAATCAAATCAAAATATAATGAAACAAAACTCCCCCAGGATTGTTGTTTGTATGGATGGTACCCATGGATTCGGCTCGCCGTGGAGTGTGATTGATTGGTGGAGGGGGAGTAAAAACTTTACTATTCTGTTTGGGAACCGCCTATAATGTATCTAGCATGGAAGATACCGAGATCTCTCAGTATTATGTTGACAATGAAAGCATACCGCTCAAAATTATTATTCATCCCTATTTTAAAAGCCCAAGCTCTGGCACCTCTGCAAATCAATGCTTCCCTCTGCGAAGGGCCTATCTATTTTACTTTACTGTTGAGTCATCCTCCTCTTATAAAAAGCACCAGTTAGAGAGCACCACCGTCATTTATATGCTTTGTTATTAATTTATATTGAGTATGACTGTGAATGGATCTCTTTTACCATGAATTACAATGTCTAGTCAGTCCTTGTTCTTCAGAGGTGCTCTGCATTTATGTTTTGCGGTCTCAGAAAGGGCTAGCGAGACACCATTATATCATATTGTATCATGTTTCTTTTGATAAAATTGTTGTCATCCGAGATTTATTATTATTGCTCGCTAGTTGATTATGCCATTGATATGAGTAAATGTGAGACATAAATGTTATTTTGAATGTGGTTAGTCTATAATCTTTGCTGAAAATCTGAACATCAGTTAGACATATTTACAACAACAAGATCAAACAGAGTTTGTAAAAGTTTTTCTTTGTCACTTTCAGTTTGTCAACTGAATTGCTTGAGGGCAAGCAATGGGTTAAGCTTGGGGGAGTTGATACGTCTCCATCGTATCTACTTTTCCAAACTCATTTGCCCTTGTTTTGGACTCTAATTTGCATGATTTGAATGGAACTAACCCAGACTGACGCTGTTTTCAGCAGAATTGCCTTGGTGTTATTTTTGTGCACAAATAAAAGTTCTCGGATTGACCTAAAAATTTACGGAGAATATTTTTGGAATTAATAAAAAATACTGGCGAAAGAATCAACCGGAGGGGGTCCACCCATTGGCCACAAGCCAGGGGGGCGCCCCCCCCCCCTAGTGCACGCCCAGGTGGCTTGTGGGCCCCCTGCAGCTCCTCCGACCTCAACTCCAACTCCATATAAACCTATTCGGGGAGAAAAAATCAGAGAGAAGAGTTCATCACGTTTCATGATACGGAGCCACCGCCACCTCCTGTTCTTCCTCGGGAGGGCAGATCCGGGGTCCGTTTTGGGCTCCGGAGAGGTGAAATCGACGTCGTCGTCATCACCAACCATCCTTCATCACCAATTTCATGATGCTCTCCACCGTTCGTGAGTAATCTCATCGTAGGCTTGCTGGACGGTGATGGGTTGGATTAGATTTACCATGTAATCGAGTTAGTTTTGTTAGGGTTTGATCCCTAGTATCCACTATGTTCTGAGATTGATGTTGCTATGACTTTGCTATGCTTAATGCTTGTCACTAGGGCCCAAGTGCCATGATTTCAGATCTGAACCTATTATGTTTTCATGAATATATGTGTGTTCTTGATCCTATCTTGCAAGTTGTAGACACCTATTACGAGTTATGATCCGCATCCCCCAGGGTGACAATAACTGGGATTCTTTCCGGTGATTACCATAGTTTGAGGAGTTCATGTATTCACTAAGTGCTAATGCTTTGGTCCGGTTCTCTATTAAAAGGAGTGAGGGACTCCTGGTTTAAGGAGTCCTCGGGAGGTCGACCTATTGCTTATGGGCCGGACTATATGGGCCACTTGCCGAATACTGGATGGATTGAAGACCCTGTCTCCAGGAAGGAAGCTTCGAGAATCGTGGCTTGTCCTCCACGTTTGGAGTAGTGAGTAGGCATGTTTATCCCTTCGATGTGTAACCGACCATGTGTAAACCCTAGGTACCCTCGGCGTCTATATAAGCTGGAGGGTTTTAGGTTGTAGAACAAGAGAACTCATATAGGCTTTTAGCTACATGATCTCGAGGTAGATCAACTCTGTAATCCTCATACCATAAATATAATCAAGCAGGACGTAGGGTATTACCTCCATAGGAGGGCCCGAACCTAGGTAAAACCTTGTCTCCTTTGTCTCTTGTTACCATCGATCCTAGTCTCACAGCTCGGGACCCCCTACCGGAGATCCGCCGGTTTTGACACCGACATTGGTGCTTTCATTGAGAGTTTCGCTGTGATCGCCAGAAGGAATCGATGGCTTGCCTTGTCATCAACGAAGAGGTACGCAATACGGGCACTTTTGTCCCCGGACAGATCTTCGCTTTCGGCAGCATTGTGCTGCACACCGACCCGACCGACCATCTAAGCCGTGTCGAAAGTTTCGCCCCTGATCAAGAGGTCAGATTCGGGAACTTAGAGTTCTCCGTAGACTCCCGGGGCGATCTATCGCTAACCGGGCTCGCAGTCTCGCCTACCACGCCCGAAGACTCTGAGGCCTTAACCTCAGATCAATCTTTCAGCCCCGCTCGTGGGATCTACCCCGGCGAGGGCCCGGCTCTCAGTCCGGACCCGGTCATAGTACCAGACGCCCGGACATTAGTTCTTGCCGAACACTCTCCCCGCGCGGACGCATCGGAGGTTCGCTCCGGAAGCTCTGGACGGACCGATCTGATCGAGCTCTCGATACTCAACGAGGCTCTAGATCGGATCTCGTCGATGAAGATTACCGATGACCCAGCCCCGATCTATTCCCAGATCGGGCCTCAGACGGGTCAGGACGAATTTTTCGTCCCACCCACCACCCATTTGGTAGCCACTGTCGAGGATTTAACCGACATGCTGGACTATGCTTCTGAGGAAGCAGAATACATGGATGAGGAGGATCGCACACTCACCCCCGTTAACACCGGACGGTGGACTGCCACCTCCACATACGACGTCTACATGGTAGACACTCCGAAAAACGACGGCGACAAATCGGATGAAGCGCCGTCAAGACGCCGAAAGCCACATAAACGGTCAATAGAAAAAAGGGAAGAAAATCCATCGATGGCACCGGGGACGGAGACACCCCGGAAGACATTGGCGATCCCGAAATCCCCGAACACCCGTTAGAGGGTCAGGAGAGGCCGGAAGACCGCCGCAACCCCGACGATCTAGATGATCCCGAGGACGACGATTACCTCCGCTCTATCGAGGGGGAGGACAATGCGGAAGCCGATGACTTCGCCATCCCAGATAATCCTGCAGATCAGGAACTATTCAGGCAACAACTTATAGCCACGGCCCGCAGCCTGAGAGCAAAAGAACGGCACCTTAAGGCCGAACAAGACAACCTCAACGATCGATGGACGAGAGTCCTCTCGGCTGAGGAGGGATACGGCACCGGTCTATCGGACCAGCCTAAGAGTTATCCACGTAGAAGGCTGCTGCCACAATTCGACGACGAGCTCTCTGATGTGCCGTCTCCCAAACATACCCCATACGACAAGCCAGATCGCCCTCCTCGAGGACGAGACAGGACAGTTGACGACACCGGCTATAGGCCGACGATACCCCGTAGACGGGGAAAGGAGCCACTAGAGCCCGATGACAGGTTCGACCTGCGACATGACCTGGATCACAGAGCAGGTCATACGCGATCCATCTACGGATCCAGAGGATACTCAGCCGATAGACGGGAAGAGTACCGGCCTTGGCTCGACCGCGACAATGAATATCGGGAACGAAACCGAGCCAGGACAGACGCCGATCACCGGCGCGTCATAGCTCGGGTCAGAGGTGCTGCCCACCCACTGTGCTTCACGGACGAGGTGATGCGGCATCAGTTCCCAGAAGGGTTTAAACCCGTAAACATAGAGCAATACGATGGGACAACTGACCCAACCGTATGGATCGAGGATTTCCTCCTCCACATCCACATGGCGCGAGGAGATGACCTCCACGCCATCAAGTATTTACCCCTGAAGCTCAAGGGGCCAGCTCGGCACTGGTTAAATAGCCTCCCCGAAAACTCCATTGGGTGTTGGGAGGACCTAGAAGAGGCATTACGATCTAACTTCCAGGGAACTTATGTTCGGCCGCCGGACTCCTCCGATCTAAGCAACGTCGTCCAGAAGCCAGGAGAGTCCGCACGGCTATTCTGGAATCGTTTCTTGACCAAGAAAAACCAGATCGTGGACTGCCCGGACGCCGAAGCAATAGCCTCTTTCAGGCACAATATTCGGGATGAATGGCTGGCTCGTCAGCTCGGCCAGGATAAACCAAGGACAATGTTCGCCCTCACATCACTCATGACCCGCTTTTGCGCGGGCGAGGATAACTGGCTAGCTAGACGTAGCCACAACCCCGAAGACCCCGGAACCTCTGAAGTTCGGGATGGAAACGGGAAACCAAAGCGCAACAAGAACAAGTGTCGGCACAATAATAGTGATGCCGATGACACGGCTGTTAACGCCGGCTTCCGCAATTCCCGGCATGGGCAGCGGAAGAAGCCTCCTAAAGGTAAACACGACGGACCCACCCCGCTGGACAAGATCCTGGAGAGGCCTTGCCAGATCCACGGCACTCAAGAGAAGCCTGCCAATCACACCAACCGTAACTGTTGGGTCTTCAAACAGGCCGGCAAGCTCGCATCCGAGGACCAAGGCAAGAGCCCATGCATCGAGGATGAGGATGAACCCCGTTGTCCGATCGGCGGCAGACAAAAGAAATTTCCTCCAGAGGTAAAAATAGTAAACATGATATATGCCACCCATATACCCAAAAAGGAGAGGAAGCGCGCCCTTCGAGATGTCTACGCCATAGAGCTTGTAGCCCCGAAGTATAACCCATGGTCGGCATACCCGATCACCTTCGATCGACGTGACCATCCGACCAGTATCCGTCATGGGGTTCGGCCGCACTCGTCCTAGACCCGATCATAGACGGGTACCACCTCACTAAAGTCCTAATGGACGGTGGAAGTAGCCTCAATCTGATTTACTCAGATACGGTGAAAAAGATGGGCATAGATCCGTCAAGGATCAAGCCCAGTAACACTACCTTCAGAGGAGTGATCCCAGGCGTTGAAGCCCGATGCACAGGCTCTGTAAGCCTGGAAGTAGTGTTCGGCTCGCCCGATAACTTTCGAAGCGAGGACTTGATCTCCGACATCGTACCTTTCTGCAGCGGCTATCAGGCCCTGCTCGGCCGTACAGCGTTCGCTCGCTTTAACGCCGTCCCGCACTACGCATACCTCAAGCTCAAGATGCCCGGCCCTAGGGGGGTCATTACTATCAATGGCAACATAGAGCGCTCCCTCCGAACTGAGGAACATGCGTTGGCCCTGGCGGCCGAATTCCATTACACCGATGATTGGCAAGCGCCGACATCTGCCGTAAAGGCACCCAAGGCTGGGAAGCGAGCCCGGTCTCAATCCGAAGTACCAGAACCTTCCTATCCCCATAAATAGGGACTCGCCCCCCATCGCCCGGCCCTAGAACCGGCAAAGTACGTGCCGAGGAGGCACAACTTCGTGATCAAAATTCCATGGGCGGCGGTGGGGAAAATTATGCAAGGGTAAGTGTTCGGCTAGACCGAACTATCACCATCAACATGTCTTCTGACACACTACAGGTACCATAAAGCACCTGCTACGGCGTAAAGCTCATTCATATCCCTGCGACTTCTCAAGACTTTTCTCAAAAGTCCGCTCGCCGAACATTGCATCCATCGTGGTATATAACCCCTTGGGATACGCAGGAGCGGACAAGCGACATGGCACATCAAGGACGTCAGGTCACCTATCGAAGACCTTTGGTACAACCCCTCCTATAAGGTTTATATTTCATTTTTAATACCTATAAACAGTTGTATCGGCAATTTGAATAATAAGAGTTGTTGAGTAAAATACAGATGTATCATGCATGATCACTTCGCTGTTTTTGGCGCACTCTCTGTTTCCCCCTCTCTTCTTGTGAACCTGTCTGGTATACTCTGCGATGCAACCGGCCAAATATAGACCGGGGGCTCGAATTAAAGAAAATTGCCCTGAGCACAAACTGATTTTTGCGTTCGGCATCTTGGAATTCCGCTTTATATGCATTGGTTCCGAACTATGTCTTGGGTCAATAGTTGGGTTGCCCGGCTCCTGTGCTTGCCCCTTTATGTTCCGCTCGTTCGGCTAAAAGGGCAAAGGGAGAACCGCTACGATTGTGTTTCCGGCTAGCCTGGTCAAGCACCTCAGCGGAGAAAGCTGAAAACTGACTGTCATGGTATGCGAGAACTGGTCTGCGAATCCGAGCTTAAATAAATCTCGTCAGAGGTTACTTCGTGTCATACGATGGGTTTTGTATTCGTACAAATCATGTGATATAGGCTTCGGCCACGACTCATCCGAACATCACAAACACCTGGGGGCTAGTCATCAGCCCCCCGCACTCCTTTCTCGCGCCCCTACGGCTAAGTGAAAGCAATAAAGCATTATGGTCCGATTGCCTTGTCCGCCTCACACTACCACCTTCGGGTACCGATAGTTCGGCTAAGGGTCACAGTGCGTTGGCAGTGACACCCCGCGTAGTATCTACATGGGGGCTGAAGCCGACGACCCGCCGCTTTCAGTTTTAACGACCACACAGGAGTTATAAAGGATGCAAAACATATAAGACATGCTAAACCATGCATCTTAAATATAAATACGCGTTAAAAGGTCTTCGGACATAATACAACGCTTTACTCATACACATTCTCTCTTGAACATTGCGCCTCTATTGCCCGAGCACCCTTCATTACGCCGGAGAAGTACAGCTCGGGGCGCCTATGCTCTTTTCCGGTAGGCGGAGGAGTGGTGGCTATCTTCATTGGATCCAGCCCCGACCAGTGCACCTTGGCCATCGCAAAGGTCATCCGAGCTCCCTCGATGCAGGAAGATCGCCTTAGCGCATCGATCCGGGGCGAGGCATCGCTCAGCTTCTGCACCCGGCCGAAGTAGCTGCCCGGCAATGGCTCGTTGGGCCATAGCCGGATGAAGAGATCCTTCATGGCTGGCTCCCCCATCTGGTGTAGCTCCATCAGCTGTTTCAGCTGCTCGATAAGAAGAGGAGAGCTCTCGGGGGCTTCAAACAGCGCTCAAAATAGCCGAGCTTCATCTCCTTCTCCCCGCGAAGCATAGAACTACTTCGCATCGGCTGTGCTCTTCTGGAGGTCCGAGCAGGCGCCTGAGGAACGCCATACATGGGTAAGCAACTCGAACTTGCTATCCCCGAAGATACACTGCAATGAATACGGCTTACCATCCATGATAGCTTTGGCCTGGCTGACCTCCTCTTCAAAAGACCGTCTATCCACCCGCTCCTTTTGGAGATTGGCTTTAAGGGTGGATAGTTCGGCGGCTTGCTCCTTGCCCTTCCGCTCCAGGTCCTCGCACTTTTGCCCGGCGTCCTTGAGCTCCTGTTGGATTTCCTCCAACTGAGCCTCGTGCTTGTCGCTGGTGGCTCTTAGGGCGGAGAGCGCGGTAGCCTCTTCTTTAGCCGTCGCCTTCTCCACCGTAGCCTCCTGCTTCACCTTCTCAAGCTCGGCCTTGAGCTTCTCAATCTCCTTCGCCGAGGCTGCGTAAGCATCGACTTATATCAAGAAATCGTGTTGATAGCACAGTAAATAAGAGTTTTGATACTCTAATCTGGCTTACCTTGCGCCTCGTCGAATCTCCTGTTTAGAGCGTCAAGCTCGTCTTCGAAGCTTTTGAGCTTCCGATTTAGCTCATCTAGCTCGGCAGCGTTAGTAGCCGCTGCCGTCGACGAAGCCTGTAACAAACAAAATCATATAACATTACAAGGGTTTACAACCTCCGAACTGTCACTAAAATGATCCTGTATTCGGTCCTCTTAAAGGCTGTTAGAGCGATCCGAACACATATTGTCCTATGCACAGTTCGGATAAGGATCTATGTTTGACCCCCAGGTAAGTTTTTTCAAACTCACCTGGGGCTCGGGGGCTGCCATGTATATAATCATAACTCACAGAAAATAATATTTCACAAAATAGAGCATTACATGGCTTACCTGGAAGCCCGTCAGGAGACCTTTGAAAGCCTCCTTCAGTCCGTGGTCTACGGACTGAATGCTCTGCAATACTGCACCCATAAGGGTGCGGTGCTCCTCGGAGATGGAGGCACTTGACAGAGCCTCCCCCATAGCCGGCCACCCATTGGACGGTGGTGCCGGTGGGGATCGGTTGACCCGATCTCCAACCGGAGATTGAACCGGTGTCTCCGGAGGCATGGTGCGCTCCGGAGACCGCCTTGGAGGTGACTGGACGTCTTCTCGTCCAGTCTCCTCAGTATCCGGGAGGGGCCTCTCCCCCGGGTCTTCGGCGGCCGAGGTGTTAGCCTCGGCCATGACTTCATCGCCCCTACCTCCAGTGTCCGGCTCCGAAGGAGCCTCTTGGGAGGACACCTCCGCGGCATCCTTCGCGGCACCCGGAGGGGAGGGGTGCGACGCGGTCCCGCTCTCCGCTAGCTCGGCGGGCGGGGTCTCCCCGTCCGAGACTTGATCGGTGGGGAGGACTTGTGGTGGGCTGCAAGTCAATAAACATGCACATGTTAGTAACATTCGAAACTTAGCATTAATAGCTCGGAAAGGTCTTCGGATCTGTACCTTCGAGGTGGGGGCTTGACCCTGAGGTTCCTTCGCGGAACCCTCTCAAAGTCCACGGACTCGGTATCCGAGTCCGAACTGTCGTCGGACAGGACTGCCTGTGTCCGACGCGCTTTCTTTTGGGCGGGAGGAAGTACATCCTCTGAGGCGTCCGATGACGCCGCCCTCTTTCCTGTGAAGGGGGAATCGCCTCCCCCTCAGCCTCATGCTCCTCCTCTTGATTCGAGGAGGCGTGGGTCTCTTCGGACACAGCCCCTGGCTGGTCCCTGTTGCGTAGGCCGGCTCGGCCTAGCTTCTTATTTTCCTTCTTCTCTGGCACCTTGTACGGCGCCACGACGAGCATCTCCGACAGCAGCTGGGACCTAGGGTCATTGGGCTGCGGAGCCGGGCATTTGATGCCCGTGGCCTTGTTCAGCCATTCCTGCAGAGGTGGTCGGAAAGCACTTAGATTTTCTTCGGGAAGATAAAAGCCGATCTAATAAAACTATATCATACCTCGGAAGGTAGCTTATCGGCGCGTAAGCCCTGGTCCTCCTTCTTGGCCGGCCAATTCTCCTGCTCCTTGAACATCGCCTTCCACAGCTTCTCCTGTGTGGTGCGGAAGAGCCGACGAATTGTAGGATCGTCGTCAGTCCGATAAGTCCACATGGCAGAACCCCGGCGCTGGCAGGGGAGGATGCGCCGCCGAAGCATAACCCGGACCACGTTGGTCAGCCCGACTCCATCCTTGATCATGGAGGCGATGCCCCTCTGCAGGTCCTCCACCTCTGTGTCCGACCCCCAATCGAGGCCTTTTCAGACCCATGAGGTCAATCTGGTCGGGGGGCCGGATCTGAATTCGGCAGGAACAGTTCCGCCCTCCTCCCTTTGCTCGGTGATGTAGAACCACTCTTTCTACCAGGTATTGATGGTGTCGATGAAGGTGCCGGATGGCCATACCACGCGTGGAAGCTTGCTGATGACCGCACCGCCACAGTCTGCATGTGCGCCTGCGACACACTTCGGCTTGATGTTGAAGATCTTGAGCCACAGTCCGAAGTGTGGTTCGACCCGCAAGAAGGCCTCGCAGACGATGATAAAGGCCGATATATGCATGAAAGAGTTTGGCAGGAGGTCGTGGAAGTCGAGGCCGTAGAAGAACATGAGGCCCCTCACGAAGGGGTGGAGCAGGAAGCTTAGTCCTCAGATGAAATGAGGGACAAAGACCACCCTCTCGCCTGGTTTGGGGGTGGGGATCACCTGGCCCTCCTCTGTGGCGCGGTGGAAGATGTTGGCGGGGAGGTACCCGGCCTCCTTGAGGTCCCGGATGTCCTGATCGGTGACTGAGGAAGCCTCCCACTTGCCGCTGGAGCCTGAGCCGGCCATGGCTGAGCTCGGGGGGGGGGGAAGGTGGAAAACCTAGATGTGGGCTCTGGAGGCTCAGGAGATAGGGGGAGCAAAGGTGCGAATGGGAAGCGTGGTCACGCCTTGGGGTTTTCTTCCCCTTTTATTGGGCTTGTCGCCGGTTAGCCTCCCCTCACCGCATCGTGAATCCCTCAGCTTCCCAAGATGTGTGTGTCGTTATACGTGCATGATTAAACATATCCCGTGTAAAACGGAGCACGATCTGTGCATTGATGGATCGTGCTGTTGGAAACGGCCTCGAACCACGAATTGAGTCTTTACGAGTGGTTCACTGGTCGTGGTGGGCCGTAACCTTTCGTCTGAAAGGTTATCAGGGATCACTATTTACTCGCTGACGTGTGGCCTTCAGGGCCGGCTACTCATGGTGTTCGGACGATCTATGATCGGAAATACTACACGTCGTCAGAGGCCGAACTATCTCGGCCGATCACTATTTGGAGGAAGGAACTCGCCTCGCAAGCCGAAGACTTTGATCACATGAAGCAGCTGAAGCTAGGACTCTTGGCGTTGGAGGCTAGTTCGAGGGCTACTGAGGGAGTCCTGGTTTAAGGGGTCCTCGGGAGGTCGACCTATTGCTTATGGGCCGGACTATATGGGCCACTTGCCGAATACTGGATGGATTGAAGACCCTGTCTCCAGGAAGGAAGCTTCGAGAATCGTGGCTTGTCCTCCACGTTTGGAGTAGTGAATAGGCATGTTTATCCCTTTGACGTGTAACCGACCATGTGTAAACCCTAGGTACCCTCGGCGTCTATATAAGCCGGAGGGTTTTAGGTTGTAGAACAAGAGAACTCATCTAGGGTTTTAGCTACATGATCTCGAGGTAGATCAACTCTGTAATCTTCATACCATCAATATAATCAAGCAGGACGTAGGGTATTACCTCCATAGGAGGGCCCGAACCTGGGTAAAACCTTGTCCCCTTCGTCTCTTGTTACCATCGATCCTAGTCTCACAGCTCGGGACCCCCTACCCGAGATCCGCCGGTTTTGCATCCGACAAGGAGGCCTTAATATCCCTTAGTTTCCATTAGGACCCCGCTGCCACGGGAGGGTAGGACAAAAGATGTCATGCAAGTTCTTTTCCATAAGCATGTATGACTATATATGGAATACATGCCTACATTACATTGATGAATTGGAGCTAGTTCTGTGTCACCCTATGTTATAACCGTTGCATGATGAATGCCATCCGACATAATTATCCATCACTGATCCATTGCCTACGAGCTTTTCACATATTGATCTGTGCTAAGTTACTTTTCCGTTGCCACTGTTACGATTGCTACAAAACCGCTACTGTTACTTTTGCCACCGTTACCGTTACTTCCATACTACTTTGCTACTAAATACTTTGCTGCAGATATTAAGTCTTTCAGGTGTGGTTGAATTGACAACTCAGCTGCTAATACTCAAGAATATTCTTTGGCTCCCCTTGTGTCGAATCAATAAATTTGGGTTGAATACTCTACCCTCGAAAACTGTTGCGATCCCCTAAACTTGTGGGTTATCATCGTGCGGTGTCCTCGGGAAGACGACCACCTCGTCCTGCAACATGAGCTCGATGACGGCCTCTGAGACTCGCGTCGACGCCGTCGCTGACCTGTTGGCTGGAGACCCATGGCTGGCACGCAGCGCCACCACCGCAAACCCTAGGCAGACCACGCGCGCGCCGCGGTCTAACAAGCTCGACGGAGCGCCGCACATCGAAGCACTGATCAGCACCGTTGGATGGGTGCTGATGGATGGCTCAGATCGCGTGTTTGATGCATTATACGTGTGAGATGTCCATGGACCAATCAGAACGCAGTAAACACTTTGAAGACGTTATGACCATCTGAATTGGTCGTAATTGATTAAAAATTTGTTTTTTCACAAGAAAAATATTTTCTATTTTCGAGTGACAACGATTGTTTTTTGTGAAGGAGCTACCAAATATTTGTTGCAAAATGGCACCACACCATTTTTAGAAATCATTAGACCACATTTTATGTCCAATTGACCAAACGGTTGGTTGTAAAAATCTTTCCATCCACCTCTCGTGAAAAAATACAAATTTCCTCCGATTGAGCCGGAAGCGGGTCAAATTTGAACTGCAGCTACCTCATAGATTGCTTTTTATTTTTTGCAAAAAACATTTCTACGTACATAAGTATCTATTTAATCAGAGAAACAGCAAAAGTTTTTCAATATTCATCCACTAGCTAGGAACGCTCATGCCCGCCGTTTTGACCGCATTTTGAAGTGGGCATGCAAAATTAAAAAAAAATTATGAAACCTTCGCATTGTATCATTATATGTGACCAAGTTACCAGGAAAAATAATAAACTTGTAATACGGCAATTATTTTAAAAAAGTGTTCTCAGAAATGAGCTATCACGTGTGAAGATTCATGACTTTCAAGCCAAATGATCAATCTTATGGCCACATTCATGGCATAGTTTGTTCAAATGATCTCAGATTGTGCACAAAGGTGCATCTTGGAATGGCAAACAATGTTGCCTAAGGAAGTTTTCATTTTCTTTGGACAAAAATTCATTTTCCATTTTTCGAGTGCCCAAAATGAGTTTTTTTGTGAAGGACCTACCAAATATTTGTTGCAAAATGGCACCACACCATTTTTAGAAATCATTAGACCACATTTTATGTCCAATTGACGAAAGTGTTGGTTGTCAAAATCTTTCCATCCACCTCTCGTGAAAAAGACAAATTTCCCCCGATTAAGAGGACCCGGGTCAAGTTTAAACTGCAGCTGCCTCATAGATTGCTTTTTATTTTTTGCAAAAATCATTTCTAGGTACAAAAGTATCTATTTAATCATAGAAACACCAAAAGTTTTCCAAGATTCAACCACTAGCTAGGAACGGGCATGCCCGCCGTTTTGACCGCATTTTGAAATGGGCATGCAAAATTCAAAAATCTGTAAAACCTTCGCATTGTGTCATTATATGTGACCAAGTTACCAGGAAAAATAATAAACTTGTAATACGGCAATTATTTTAAAAAAGTGTTCCAAAAAATGAGTTATCATGTGTGAAGATTCATGGCTTTCAAGCCAAATGATCAATCTTATGGCCACATTCATGGCATAGTTTTCTCAAATGATCTCATATTGTGCACAAGGGTGCATATTGGAATGACAAACAATGTTGTCTAAGGAAGTTTTCATTTTCTTTGGACGGAAAATTCATTTTCCATTTTTCGAGTGCCCAAAATGAGTTTTTTTGTGAAGGACCTACCATATATTTGTTGTAAAATTGGACCGAATCATTTTTATAAAATATTAGGTCATATTTAATGTACAATTGACTAAATGGTTGGGTGTCAAAAGCTTTGAGCCACCTCTCGTGAAAAAGAAAAATTTCCCCCCGATTCAGCAGGAACCGGGTCAAATTTGAACTGCAGCTGCCTTATAGTTTGCTCATGATTTTTTCCAAAAATAATTGTTGGTACTTAAGTATCTATTTAATCAGAGATACATGGTTTGGTGGTGAGACATCGAGGTTTAGATGGTGGACGATGACCCCAACTCCAGAGCGCGCATAATGGCATGCCAGCCGCATGGTCACCGCGTGACCTTAGCGTTGCCACGCGTTCTGGGCGGCCTAGGCATGTCTGATGGGTTGGGCACTCCCCCAATAGGTGCTAGGAAGAAGAATACAACAGAAGAATCTCACGAGGAGACTAAACTAAGCTCAAACATGAATTAGCAGCCAAGTGTTTGATTAGCGGTGGGGGAAATGAACATGGCCAATGGGCCTGGGTTTTGGCTGAGGATGATCATATACTAAGGAGTCTGTCTTGGCAAATTTTCAGCTCAAATGAAGGAGCCTAAGTGGCACTTGCTTTACAAAATACCACACTGGACAAAAATATGAATGTTGAAGCTGGGCTCAAATAAATAAATGGATTAAGCTGCAATTTGGTGGAGGATAGTAATTTGGGCATAGGAAAGCACTGTAAATTTTTTATACCATTTGTACATGCCAAAGTGGTACTTCCTTCACAATGCTCTTCTTTGGACAGAAAATAGAAATTGATGCTGGGCCCACATAGATGATTGTATTGAGCTGCAATTTGGAGGAGGATGGTAATCTGGGCATATGAAGGAACTGTACAAATTTCATACCATTTGCATAAATACAAATGGTACTTCCTTCACAATGCTCTCCACTGAACAGAAAATTAGGAAACATATTGAGGAAAATTGTCTACACTAAAATCATATTAAATTTGGTGTAGGGAGGTTCTATTGGCAGGGTCATGTCTTGGTAAATTTTCAGCAATTATAAAGCAATATCAAATATAATTGCTTCACAAATTGAAAATATTACCAGAAACAAAGATTGGATGGTGAGCTCACATGGATTATTAGATTGGGATCAAATTTTGTGGAGAGCTATTATATGGGAATGTAGAATATGTGGAAAAAAATCAGCTCATTAGGAGATTCCTAGCTAGTACTTACTTCACAAAGTTTCTAGCTGAACAGAAACTTTGGAAATTTGCTGAGGAAGATTTAATAGGAAAATGGAGCTGAATTTTGTCATGTGGCAATTATTTGGATATAAAAGAGTGCCCTAAATTTTTGAGGGCAATCCAAAAAATATAAATATCACTTCCTTCACAAAGTGTTGTTCTGAACAGAATAGGAAAATGAATATTCCTGAATTATTTTTGAACTAGGCAAGGAAGGGTTTTCACATATTTGAGGAAGATATGATCCAAAGAATTTATGAGAATTTTTTGGGAATTTTGGGAATGACATAAATGTAGGCTCCTTCACAACCTAGGGCAACAATTGACACATGGACATGACACATAGGCAAAACTGATGAGGTGGTGCCAAGTCATAGCAATGCACCACAATTTACAAGGCTATGACCATCTATATTGGTCGTGATCAGCTAGAAATAAGGCAACATACCAGTGTTGTTTGCTTTACGACCATTTCGTGTTAGGAAATTACGACCTTTCTGACCAAAATGGTCGTTATGGTTTAGCGTTTGGAGCCCCCCGAACAGCTTACGACCAATTGATCTCAAATGGTCGTAGTTTACAACTATTTCTTCGAGGGTCACTGCCAGAAGGTCACAAGTTGACATATTTCTTGTAGTGGTTGCGCAATAATGTTGTAACGGTTGGATTTTTGGAGATGCCTATATATACCCCTCCACCACCTCTCACTGGTAGAGGAAGCACTCAGAACATACAAACACTTGTCCTATCCATTTTTTCTGAGAGAGAGCCACCTACTCATGTGTTGAGATCAAGATCATCCACTCCAACCATATGTATCTTGATTTCTAGCCTCCCCAAGTTGCTTTCCATCTAGTCAATCTCTTCTACCCATGCCAAACCTTTGAGAGAGTGATTGAGTGTTGAGGAGACTATCTTTTGAAGCACAAGAGCAAGGAGTTCATCGTACTACCACATATATTACCTTTTGGAGGGTGGTGCCTCCAAGATTGGTTAGGTGTCGCTTGGGAGCCTCCTTCTTCGTGTTGTGGAGTTGAACCAAGAAGTTTGTAAGGGCAAGGAGATCGCCTACTTCGTGAAGATCTACCCCGAGTAAGGATAGTCCTCCATGGACGTAGGCCATCATGGAATAGACAAGGTTGCTACTTCGTGGACCCTTCGTGGGTGGAGCCCTTCGTGGACTCTCGCGACCGTTACCCTCTGTGGGTTGAAGTCTCCATAAATGTGGACGTACGATAGCACCACCTATTGGAACCACGGGAAAAATCTTCGTGTCTCCAAATTGCGTTTGATCTTCCTATCCCTATCCTCTAATTACATGTGCTTGTCTTTACTTTCCGCTGCTATACTCGTAGACATGCATGTGTAGGGTGAACTTGATTTGCAACAATTGCTAAAACTTGCCTAGAACTAAAATTGGGAAAATGTTAGGTTTTTATTTGTCAAGTAGTCTAATCACCCCCCATCTAGACCTACTTCGGATCCTACAAGTGGTATCAGAGCTTGGTCTCCATTGCATTGGTCTCACAAACTTTGCTAGTTGGAAGCATAAGATGAAAATGCATATTCTCGGCCATAACCCCACCGTATGGGATGTTGTTCGTGTTGGCTTGCAAGGTGAATTTTTTGGTGATGGAAAGGAACCGGATCGTGAAGCGACCGCGAAAGAATTGAAGATGTTGCAATACAACGCTCAAGCATGTGACATTCTATTCAACTGCCTATGCCCCAAAGAATTCAACAAGATTACTCGTCTTGAGAATGCAAAGGAAATTTGGGATACTTTGGTTGATATGCACGAAGGTACAGAATCCGTCAGGGAATCTAAGTTGGATGTGCTACAAAGTCAACTTGACAAGTTCAAGATGAAGGATGGTGAAGGAGTTGCAGAAATGTACTCTAGGCTTGCTCTCATCACAAATGAGATTGCCGGCTTAGGAAGCGAAGAGATGACCGACAAATTCATCATCAAGAAGATACTGAGAGACTTGGATGGGAAGTATGACACCGTGTGCACATTGATGCAAATGATGCCAAACTACAAAGATCTCAAGCCTACGGAAGTCATTGGAAGGATTGTTGTCATGAGATGTCACTCAAATATAAGGAAGAGCTTCATAACAAGTCAAGCAGTGCTTACAAAGCTTCAAGTGACACTCCCGCTACATCAAATGAAAACCTTGTAACCAATGAAGAGATAAGCCTCATGGCCAAGAAATTCAACAAGTTCTACAAGAGTAGAGGCAAAGAGAGAAGCTCCAATTCAAGATATGAAGAGAAGCTTTCATCTAGTCGTGACCAGAATTGTTACAATTGTGGAAGGCCCGGACACTACTCCAATGAGTGCACTGCCCCCCACAAAATAAGAGAAGAGTCACCTAGAAGAAAGAGCTCAAGAGATGAGTCAACTCGAAGAGAGAGAAGGAGTAGAGATGATCGTTATGAACGAAGACCCTCCCGGAGAAGTAAAGACTCGAAGAAGAAGGACAAGTACACCAAGAGCTACACAAGAAGAAGACATCAAGCTCATGTTGGTGAATTCGGTTTCCGGCTCTGAATCCGATAACCACTCTGAGAGAAGCTATCACTCCGACTCCGACTATAGTCAAGATGAAGGTGTTGCCGGACTTGCACTCGTTTCCTCCAACTCCTATGACATATTTGATTCACCAAATGAAGGGAGTGGAAGTTGCTTCATGGCTAAAGGCCCCAACACTACTAGGAAGAAGCCTAGTAGTAGCGCGGGTTAAACAGCTAGTAGTAGCGTGGGTGCCCGCGCTACTACTACGGCGCTACAACTAACTGGTAGTAGTAGCACGGTGCATCCCGCGCTACTAGTACATGTGTTCGTAGTAGCGCTGGTGCCACACGCGCTACTACTAACTATCTGTAGCGCGTGTCTGTGACCCGCACTACTACTATTAATTTCAAAAACCAACAAAAATTGTGACCCATGCTGGAGAAGAGGGCAGCTTCGAGGAGTAGGTCATGTGCACCGCCGTCCGGAGATGGGGAGGAGATAAGGCATCGCCATCCCATATACCGGTGGATAGGAAGGAAACCCATGAGGGGAGGGAAGGGAAGGAAGAGCAAATCGGAGATGGGCGAGAGAGTACCTAGCTTGACGAGCAGCGATGCCCGTCCGAGAAGAAGCACACGGAGAGGAGGAGCTCCATGGGATCGTCAGCCGAGCAAGAGTGCATGTACGTCCCGGTGCGCGACTGTTGGGACAAGTTGGAGCTCCAGGTCGAAGCCCATGGCGGATCTGCGGGCGGGCGCCATGGCCGCCGCCTGACCTTCTCGCGACTCGAGGGGAGGGGAGGGTACGGGATGGGATGGGAGGAGGAGAGGGTGGGGGCGGCAGCATCGGTGGAGGAGAGAGCGGGGGCTATTGCCGGTGGCGGTGAGGTCAGGAGGAGATGGGACGGTGTTGGGTGGCGGCACCAATGCATGAGGGGAGGAGATGGGAGGAATGAATCGGAGAGAGGGGGAGAGTGACGGGAGAGAGAAGGGATTCAGTAGAGGATATGGGGACTTCAAGGCTGTTAACCTACCTTGTACTTAGTAGTAGCGTGGGTTTATAACACTCGCTACTACTATCAACTTAGTAGTAGCACGGGTTTATACCCCTTGCTACTACTATGGCATGTCCCGGAGGGCACGGTAAAGACCACTTAGTAGTAGCGATGGGTATAAACCCGCGCTACTATTATCAACTTAGTAGTAGCGAGGGATATAAACCCGCGCTACTAGAAAGTAGCAGTAGCGAGGGGTATAAACCCACGCTACTAGTAAGCATCTACCTATAAGCTTTACCCTAGTAGTGCAAGGTATCACACCCCGAATACATTGACTTTAATAGTGATGAGGATGACTTAATTGGAGATGATGACTTGCTATTTGACAAAACTAGTGATATTAGTCAAAATGAACTTGATAATAATCATGTTAGTCAAGATAAGTCATGTGATGATGATAAGAAGGAAATAGAGCGACTAACTAAAGAATTAAACACTCTTAAGTTAGCCCATGAATCTACTCTAGAAGATCATAAAGAGCTTGTAAGAACTCATGAGAAGCTACGCTTCGAGAAGCTCAATTTGGAGCAAGAACATGAATTTCTTAAATCTATCAATGAGGATCTTCGAAAGAAGACTTCCTCTTATCTAGCCAAACGACTACTCTTGTCTACATTCATTCCACAAGTTAAAACTAAGCAAACTAGTAACAAAGGCAAGAAAGGTTCTTCATCTAGTAGCAACAATAAAAATGATAAATCCAATGATATTGCTTCTAGTAGTTCTATTGATTCCACTAATGATTCTCTTAGCCAAGTTACACTTGAGCAAGAAAATGATCTTTTGAAAGGGATTATAGAAAAAGGTATCTACAAAAGTCTTGCCGGATGTAAGCAATTCGAGGAGATTGTACGCAAGCATGGAGGATACCGGAAGAACCAAGGCATTGGCTATTTCAACGCTAATGGAGTTGAACGGGAAGAAGGTCAATACCCCAAGTCAAAGTTTGTTCCTCAAAAGGAGAAGTATGAACATACACTCTCCAAGGGAACAAAAGCTCAAGATGACCTTCCACCACAAGACCACAAGCTCAAGGGCAAGGACAAGCTTTAAGGAGAGATTGACACATATGAAGATGAGTCCATCAACTTGAAGTGGGTCCCCAAGAAGAAGCTAGAGAAGTTCTTGAGGGATGACTCCGCCAACAAAATTCACTCACATTCATATTTGGTAAGAACTAGTTGCAATCAACGTCAACTTCATGCAATAGTTCAAGGAGTCACACATTTCCTCAAAGGTAAGCAAGGGACAAGGTAATTAATGAATCAATTGACATCATAATGTATGCATTGCACTCCATGTCCATAGATATCCTTGTATTTGTCTCTTGTGTGGGACTAACCCATGTAGGTGAGAAGACTAAGAAACAACGAGGATTGCTCCCAACTCAAGATGATCTTCATCAACAATGAGCATCCACTACTACCTCACCCACATGAAGTCTTCTACGACAAAACCCAAGGTTAGTTTATCCCTCTTAGGGGGGATGTCACATCAAGGGGGAGCTTTACTCTAAGACTTGAGTTAAAGCATCTATTAAAGATGTGAACACATTAAATGCTTTATGTAAAAGTGGTAACCCCACTTGTTCTTAAACGATGAGTATGACCTATGATCAAGTATTCTTACTTGGCTCCTAAGTCAATATACTCATATATAGATGACTATGTCATTGCCAAAGTGCTTGGTAGATACTAGAGTGGTTTTGCATGTTTGCCATTGATGTCTACTACGCAACTTTATTCTTGTAGACTTTGTTGGGCCTCCAAGCGCAGAGTTTTGTAGGATAGTAGCAATTTTCCCTCAAGTGGATGACCTAAGGTTTATCAATCCGTGGGAAGTGTAGGATGAAGATGGTCTCTCTCAAACAACCCTGCAATCAAATACAAGAAATCTCTTGTGTCCCGAACACACCCAATACAATGGCAAATTGTATAGGTGCACTAGTTCGGTGAAGAGATGGTGATACAAGTGCAATATGGATGGTAGATATAGGTTTTTGTAATCTGAAAATATAAAAACAGCAAGGTAGCAAGTAACAAAAGTGAGCATAAACGGTATTGCAATGCTTGAAAACAAGGCCTAGGGTCCGTACTTTCGCTAGGGCAATCTCTCAACAATGCTAATATAATTGGATCACATAACCATCCCTCAACGTGCAACGAAGAATCACTCCAAAGTTCTTATCTAGCGGAGAACATAAGAAGAAATTGTTTGTAGGGTACGAAACCACCTTAAAGTTATCCTTTCCGATCAATCTATTCAAGAGTTCGTACTAAGATAACATCAAGTTATCCTTTCCGTTCGATCTATCTAAGAGTATAACACCATATGATACGCATCAACCAACTCTAATGTCACCTAGATACTCCAATGTCACCACAAGTATTCATGAGTTAATTATACGATACACATCAAACAATTTCAGATTCATAATACTCAATCCAACAAAAATAACCTCAAAGAGTACCCCAAGATTTCTATCGGAGAAAGTAGGACAAGAATGTGTATCAACCCCTATGCATAGATTACCCCAATGTCACCGCGGCAATCCGCAAGTTGAGTACCAAAACATATATCAAGTGAATCAATAGAATACCCCATTGTCACTACGGGTATCCGCATGCAAGACATATATCAAGTGTTCTCAAATCCAATATTCAATCCAACATAACGATATCTCAAAGGGAAAGATTCAATTCATCACAACATGATAGCAAGGGAATAACATCATATGATCCGACTATATTAACAAAGCCCGTGATACATCAAGATCGTGACATCTCAAGAACACGAGAGAGAGAGAGATTGAACACATAACTACTGGTACATACCCTCGGCCCCGAGGGTGGACTACTCCCTCCTCGTCATGGCCTCCGCCGGGATGATGAAGATGGCCACCGGAGATGGATTCCCGTCTCCGGTTGGGTACTGGAACGTCTCCAGATTGGTTTTTTGTCGATACAGAGAGTTGCAGCGGCGGAGCCGAGAGTCTAGGGTTATTTCTGATGGTTTCTATATTTATAGGATTTTTGAGCGTCGGTTTCACGTGAAGATGGGCCACGAGGTGGGCACGATACACCAGGGCGCGCCGGGGGGGCCTGGCGCGCCCTGGTGGGTTGTGCCCACCTCGTGGCTCGTCTGGCCCTCCCACGAAGCGTCTAGTGCCTATTTTGTTCCAAAAAAAATCGTCAAAAAGTTTCGGGCGATTCCGAGAACTTTCATTTTCTGCACAAAAACAACACCACGGTAGTTCTGCTGAAAACAACGTCAGTCTGAGTTAGTTCTAAATAAATCATATAAAGTTCATCAATACCATATAAAATTATTGTATACATAGGTGAATATGGCATGAATATTTCATAAATTATCGATACGTTGGAAACGTATCACCCATATTTCATTTGAAATTTTATTATGTGAACATGTTGGTATGCATATCTTTTCTCATTCGAGGATATCCAATTGTTGTTATTTGGCTTTCATTTTCCTTTGGCCAATTGGATATACAAGAATGCCTAAGTACCCTCCTCTAGCTATCTATGATTTCTCATCTCAAATTCTATTCATGCTTCATCACAAAATTTGAGCAAGCACTTTTCGAACCCTTTGTGTGAGAAGCACTCGGAGTTCCGTTTCGACAAGGGCTGACTTCCAAAACCTCCCAAGTGCAACTCGGTGTAACCAGCTTCAAAAATTCGGTTCCACCGAGGCCTAGGGTTGATCTGGTTTTAGTATCTCGGTACCACCGATCTGAAATTTTTGGCATCACCGAGTTTCATTGTCACCTGACAGTTCAGAAACTCGGTGGCACCGAAAGGTTCAAGTCGGTGTCACCGACAGCTAGGGGGTATATATTCCCAGTGGACCAGGCTTTTGAAATTCAATTCTCAAACGTCGCCTCCGCACCCCGTCGCTGCCGAGCTCGAGTCTCCGGACGTCGCCCTTGCATCCCGTGTGCCCTCGCCGCAGGATTCCTCCGCCGTCGACGGGAATCTCCACCGCCGTCACCGCCGTAGCGGAACCTTCACCGAACTAGGGTAAGGTTTCGGCCCCTATGATACGTCTCCAACGTATCTATAATTTTTGCTTGTTCCACGCTGTTATATTATCATTCTTGGATGTTTTACAATCATTTTATAGCAACTTTATATCATTTTTTGGGACTAACCTATTGACTAAGTGACAAAGTGCCAGTTGCTGTTTTTGCTTGTTTTTTACTTCGCAGAATATCAGTACCAAACGGAGTCCAATCATGACGAAACTTTTTGGAGATTTTTTTGGGGCCAGAAGACATCCAGTGGGCCAAAGAAGTGCCAGAGGGGAGGGTCGAGGAGACCACAACCCACCAGGGCGCGCTAGAGCCCCGGGCGCGCCTTGATGGGTTGTGTCCTCCTCGGGACCCCTCTCCACCGCCTCTAACGCCTTAAAATTCCCAAATATTCCAGAAACCCTAGGGGGTCGATGAAAAACACATCCAGCCGCCGCAAGTTCCAGAACCTCGAGATCCAATCTAACACCATCACAGAGGGGTTCATCATCCTCATTGGTGCCTTTCCGATGATGCGTGAGTAGTAGTACACCATAGACCTACGGGTCCATCGGCGGTAGCTAGATGGCTTCCTCTCTCTCTTTTGATTCTCAATACAATGGTCTCTCGGAGATCTATTTGATGTAAACTTTTGCAGTGTGTTTGTTGGGATCCGATGAATTTTGAGTTCATGATCAGTTTCTATCCATGAATATTATTTGAGTCTTCTTTGATCTGTTATATGCATGATTACTTATAGCCTCGTATTTCTTCTTCGAATCTTTGGTTTAGTTAGGCCAACTAGATCAATTTTTCTTGCCATGGGAAGAGGTGCTTTGTGATGGGTTCGATCTTGCGGTGTCCTCTCCCAGTGAAAGAAGGGGTAGCGAGGCACGCATGTATCGTTGCTATTAAGGATAACAAGATGGGTTCTATTCCTACATGAATAGATCTTGTCTACATCATGTCACCGTTCTTATTGCATTACTCCATTTTTCCACGAACTTAATACACTAGATGCATGCTGGATAGCGGTCGATGTGTGGAGTAATAGTAGTAGATGCAGAATCATTTCGGTCTACTAATCTTGGACGTGATGCCTATATAATGATCATCGCCTTGGATATCGTCATGATTATTTGATCTTCTATAAATTGCCCAACAGTAATTTGTTCACCCACCGTGTGCTATACTCATGAGAGAAGCCACTAGTGAAACCTACGGCCCCCGGGTCTACTTTTCCAACATATTGCTTTCCGATCTATCTTTTTGCCGCTTTTGTTTTCAGATCTATTATTCCAAAAACCCAAAAATACCTTGCTGCACTTTTTATTTTGTGTTCTTGAGAGATCTATCTCTCCAATCTATCACTACCTAATCTATCTTTTTACCGTAGAGAGATTGACAACCTCTCTTTCGCGTTGGGTTGCACGTATTTGTTCTTTGTGTGCATGTGTTGTTTACGTAGTGGTGGTGATCCTTCTACTGGTTTGATACATTGGTTTCATAACTGAGGGAAATACTTACCGTTGCTGTGCTGCATCATCCATTCCTCTTTGGGGAAATACTGACGCAGTCTCAAGCCATGTCAAAGGAATTTCTGGCTCCGTTGCCGGGGAGGAAGCGGTCTCTTCTACGTGCCAATCTCTGGCGCCGAGGAGACACCATCATCATCTACCAGGTTCCTAATCACAAATCTCATCTCCTTGCAATTACATTATTTGCCATTTGCCTCTCGTTTTCCTCTCCCCCACTTCACCCAATTTGCAGTTTTATTCGCCCTCTTTTTCGTTTTCCTTTTTCTCGTCAGATCTCTTGCTTGCTTGCAATCTTGTTTGCGTAGTCACGATGACTCAAGAAAACACCAAGTTGTGTGATTTTTCCAATACTAATAATAATGATTTTATTAGTACTCCTATTGCTCCTCCCGCCACTAGTGCGGAGTCTTGTGATATTAATGTCGCTTTGTTGAATCTTGTCATGAAAGATCAATATGCCGGTAATCCTAATGAGGATGCCGTGTATCATCTAAACACATTCGTAGAATTGTGTGATATGCAAAAGAAAAAAGATGTGGACAATGATTTAGTGATGTTGAAATTATTTCCTTTCTCCTTGCGGGATCGTGAAAAAAATTGGTTTTCTTCTTTGCCTCGCAATAGTATCGATTCTTGGAATAAGTGCAAGGATGCTTTTATTACTAAGTATTTTCCGCCCGCGAAAATTATTTCCCTTAGGACACAAATCATGAATTTTAAGCAACTTGAGCATGAACATGTTGCACAATCTTGGAAAAGAATGAAATTGATGCTAAATCCCCAGCCCTCCTCCCGGGTCGCTTGCGCGAGCGACTCCGGAGGACCCCCAACCCTATTCCAGAGGAGGCCGATCTGCTCCACCCCAGGCCGCTGCCGCCAGCAACGCCAGTGGTGGCGGCCGCGTGCAGCCGTCAAAGGCGGCGGGTGCGGCGGCGCGTCCGGATGGATCTCCTACGCGCGGAGGAGGGCTGTCCGCCAGGGCTGCGCGGGGTTGCCGCGGCCGGCGGCATGGTCCTTTGCCGGCGCGCGGCGGGAGGCGTGGAGGAGCGGTGTGGTGGTGGCGGTCGGGCATGGGTAGCGGTTTGCTGGTGGAGGACGGGCGCGACGGTGTGGTCGAGGTGGCGGCGCGAGCTTCAAGCCAGGGCCAGGGCGGCGCAGTGAGGCTCGGCCAGGAGGTGCCTAGTGAGCAGCGTGCGGCCGGCCCCCTGCGGGCTATGAGGCGAGCGGCGGCCTTCTCCTGGCGACGCCGGCATGAAGGCGGTCCATGGTGGGGCGGTCAGATCTGGGCCTGCTCGGCTTCGATCTGGATCCAGGGTGTAGGTGTCGTCGCAAGGACGTCCCTTGGAGCAGGCGACGGCCGTTGCGGGCGGTCCTTGCCCTTGCCGGTGGTGTTGGATGGCAGTTGTCCTTCCGTCGGTGTGGAGGTGCGTTTGGTTCCACGTTTCCCTCGGCCTTGGTGGTGTGGGTGGCCGGCGGCACGTTTGGCGGTGGTGGTCGCCGGTGCACGGCGGGGAGCGCGGCGGTGTGGCGGATCCAGGCGAGGTGCGCAACAGGGATGTGGAGGATGGTGGTGTGCCGGCTCTGACGGTGGCGGCTGCGTGAGCCCAGCCATGGAGGCGGCGGCGCTGAGGAGGCCATGTCAGGAAGGAGATCCTGGCGGGCAGCGGGCGGCCGGCTGTCTCCGCGTGAGGGGCGTGCGGTGATGTCTCAGAGGAGTTGACGCCGGAGTGGTAGGAGGTGCGGGCCAGTCCCATTCTGCTGGCAGTCCCTGGTGCGGGTGAAGGCCGTCGTGGTGGAGTTGGCCTTGCACGGCATGGTTGGTTGTTGTTGCTCCTCGGCTGCGTTGTTGGTGGTGGCTTGGGTCACGCTCTCTCGGCAGTGCGCGTGGGGGAGGACCACGGCTGCGCGGCTTCGATGGCAATCTTCTGCGGTGACGGCGGTGCGAGGCATCTTGGTCGTTGCTGCCCAAATCCATGGAGGCATGGAGATGCGTGACATTACGGATGAAAATCCTGTCCGGTTCTGACCGGGCCGGCGACGATGGCATCCCTGAGTGTCATTTCCCTTCTTGGAGGCGTCGTCGAGTGTGTCGCCATTTCTTTCGCCTGCTTGGGGTGGCAGTTGTCTCCGGGCGAAAGCCTTGATTCGGTGCACGATTGGCACGATGGCGGCGTCTTCGACGTCGTCCCTCTGTTGGGAGCATCGTGCCTGGAGACATGGTGATCCTATGTTGCGATCCTCCGGTGTTCGCCGTTGCCCTGGTCGTTTTGCTCCGGCGCAAGGTACGACCGTCACCGTTGATCGATGATGACCGACGTCGGCCGAGACACGGCGAGGCTCTCGATCTTGGGTAGGCTCTTTTGCGTTGTAGTTGTGCCGTCGTGTGTGGTTGTCCTTGGACTAGCCAGTTGTGGAGTTGTGCTATCCTCGTTGTTCGCAGCGTGTGGTAGTTGTGTTGTACTTACATTTCTCTTCTTCTATAAAGCTATGGTACGCAATTTGCGTACCCTCGAAAAAAATTGATGCTAAGAAATTGTCCTACTCATGGTTTAAATCTTTGGATGATCATTCAAAAAAATTATGCGGGATTGAATTTTGTCTCTAGAAATCTTTTAGATTCCGCCACGGGTGGTACTTTTATGGAAATTACTTTGGGTGAAGCTACTAAATTGCTAGATAATATTATGGCAAATTATTCACAATGGCATACCGAAAGCCTACTAGTAAAAAATTTAATTTGGTTGAAGAAATTAGTACTTTGAGTGATAAGGTTGATGCTTTGATGAAGTTGGTTGCTAGTAAAAATTCTCCTATTGATCTTAATGATGTGCCTTCGTCTACCTTGATTGAGCAAAATAGTGATTCCGTAGATGTGAACTTCGTCTCGCGAAACAATTTCAATAACAATGCTTATAGTGGTAATATTAATCCTAGGCCTTTTCCTGGAAATTCCTTTAACAATTATGGTAATTCCTATGGTAATTCTTCTTACAATAATAATAGGAACACCTCTGATCTTGAGAGTAATATTAAAGAATTTATCAATGCGCAAAAGGTTTTCAATACTATGATAGAAGAAAAGTTGAATAACATTGATGATATGTCTAGAAGCATTGATAGAATTTCTCATGATGTAGAAAATCTCAAGTTGAAAGCTTTTGCACCTAAGATTGATGAATCAATTAAAGCTTTATATGTCTCTATGGATGAAAGTAAGAAAAGAACCGCTATGCTTAGAGCTAGAAGAGAATTCTTAGAAAAATCATTTTCTAGTGATTGCCTTCAGAAAAATGATGAAGATCTTAAAGTGATTGGTGTTTCTTCTATTGATTCCTTGTTTAGTAATATTTAGATTGATGATAAAGGGACTGAAGTATAGTCAACTTTAGCTAGAAGGCGTCCCAATAATTTGGAGGGTGAAAATCTTGATGAAAAAATTGATGAAAGTGGGTTTGAAGAGGTCAACACTTTAACTAGTGATGTGCCCACTATTTTGGATTGCAAAGACTTTAATTATGATAGTTGCTCTTTGATTGAATGCATTTCTTTGCTGCAATCCATGTTGAATTCACCCCATGCTTATGAACAAAATAAAGCTTTTACTGAACATATTGTTGATGCCATGATGAAATCTTTTGAACAAAAGTTGAAGTTGGAGATTTCTATTCCTAGAAAATTACATGATGAGTGGGAACCTACCATTAAGGTCAAGATTAAAAATTATGAGTGCTTTGCTTTATGTGATTTGGGTGCTAGTGTTTCCACGATTCCGAAATCTTTATGTGATGTGCTTGGTCTCACCAATATTGAAGAATGTTCTCTTAATTTGCACTTGGCGGATTCTACTATTAAAAAGCCTTTGGGAAGAATTAATGATGTTCTTATTCTTGCAAATATGAACTATGTGCCCATAGATTTTATTGTTCTTGATATTGATTGCAATCCGTCTTGTCCCATTATACTTGGTAGACCGTTCTTACGCACTATAGATGTCGTGATTGATATGAAAGAAGGCAATATTAGATTTTAGTTTCCACTAAGAAAGGGTATGGAACACTTCCCTAGAACAAGAATTAAGCCACCATATGAATCAATCATGAGAGCATCCTATGGAGCAAAAACCAAAGATGACAATACTTGAATCTATGCGTTATGCCTAGCTAGGGGCGTAAAACGATAGCACTTGTTGGGAGGCAACCCAATGAATAAATTTATTTTCTTATTTTCCTTTCTGTTTTTGAGTGTTGATACAATTATGCCTCTGTTACCATTGTGTTTTTATGTTTTACTAGTAGAACGCCCGTGCGTTGCTTCGGGCTACAATACATATAAATAAATCAGACCAATGATTAAAGTCGTATTTAAAGTCAAAGCATCTCATATGCCCGAGCGCGTTCAGACATCAAATTGGCGCCCAACGGGCTCCACAAAATTCAACTTTCGGGTAGTCCAGGTTTCCCCAAATCCAGCCCATATGCGGGGGAGAAATGTTGCTAGCCAAACTATCCGTGATGTTATCTTCAACACGTGTCCCAACATAAAAACCTCACCCCCACGACACAACCTCTCCTTTTTCCGTCGGATCCTCCCCTTCCCACTCGGTTTCCCACCATAGCGGGACATTTTATGCTGGAGCCTCTCCTTTAAAATAGTATGATGCCCAGTGCCCACCTCGCTTTCTCCGTGGCGCACTCTCCTTCACAACATACTTCCCCACATACCGTCAAGGAGGAATCCCCTGTAATGCATGCCCCGCTCTCTGCCTTGACCCCCCTGTGTTCGTGTTGTTCCCTCACTGCCATCAAGGGGGAGGCATGCGCCGCCCGTGACCCCCCCCCCCCCCCCCCGAGCCAAGAAGGCAAATCCATAACTGAATAGACCTACCCCAACCCTCACCCCGCTCACTCTCAACCCTCATTCTTATCACAGTATCCATCAACTTGTGTTTTAAGTGAGCCAGTGATCGACGCCGCCATGGCTGACCAACGTCAAGGGATAAGGACGGCAACCACCTTCCCATCTTAGTGTTAGTACCTCCTGGTTCTATATTGGACCCACTTTTCATCCTGTGATTTACCAGGATGGCGCCAGGCTGATGTGTTCCCACGAAAAAAGAAAGCTATGAATAAAAATGTTCGTTCAATGCATGAAAAATGTCAATGTTTCTATACTCTTCCCTCCCTCTCCGCGCACATGGATGTTTCGATCAGATATTAGTGAATAATATATATATATATATACGTAGGGACCATACTCTCTCCATTCAGATATTAGTGAATAATATATATATTGTCATTTTGTCAGTTTAGTGAATTCTATGGTAGGGACCATACGTCATTCATCTACATATTTTTGCACCAGTTTGATTCTACATGTGCCGTCTTATTACTCTTCCCCGTCGCCTTTCTCCACCCACACTCGTGACCCATCCTCCGATGGCAGGTTAACACCCCTCCCCCTTGCCGGTGACAGCTCCTCCATATTTCAACGCTTAACTATTAGACTCGTAGTGCAAGTAGTGCATCCGTAGATAGAGACCTATTACTGTTGTATGTTATTTATGAACGATATGATTATGCAGTGCACAAGCAAGATGTGAAGACAAGATATTAGTTTTTAGAGATTTTTTCTAAGTGCCACACACACCGTACCTACAAAAAATCTTAAAACAAATAAATTTGAACTAATCAGCCCTTGTGTTACAAACATGGGTATAAATATGCTAGTGTTCAACATTAATTGTCCCAAACATACATCTTTGGTATCCTAATGCACATTAAGAAGCATTGTTGATTTCTTTTCTACCCTTAAAGCAGTCTTCTTCTTCGTCCTCCTTCTCCACCTCCTCTTCACCCACTATGTCTACCTTCCCAATCCAAGCTTGCCGCCAAGCTGCAACCACCACCAATGGTACATCCGTATGAAAATCTCCCAACCTTCTACATCCACACCATGAATCTTGATGGATTCTTTGTCTAAAAATTGAACGAAACAAGTCAACCCCTCCACACTGAAACTGATTCATGCATCAAGGAGCATCACACAAAGTACATTGGAATCCAAACTAATAACAAGCGATGACAACATGGATACTATCTTATTGCTTTCAAGGTGGATGGCAAGAGCCCTCGCCCGGATGAACAAAACAGTCCTAATTGTGCATAGCTAGCTTGAGAAACGTCGGGTCAAAACCAGAGTGTCAGTACCTTGAGCAATTACACCCTCACGACAAGTGCCCCACAAAACTGCTCGTGGTCATCCTCCCCTAGGCCTTGTAGGCATTTCGAAAGGCATCCTCTCCGCCTCCCCATCGCGATGCTCGGCCACTGCAACTCCTCCAGAGTGAATCCTTCTAAAGGCACTACATATGAAATTGTCCCCATGGCATTCTCCTTTCTGCTCGTGCCTTTTGCTACTTTGACTTCTTTCCTATGCATTTTATCCTCTTTATGTCGGTCCAGAGGTAATAGTAATACAGGTGCGGCTAGAAAATGTAACCCTCAAGGTGCATATTGATATATATGCTACTGGCTTTCTGCTATAAAATGTAGAGCTCAAGGTGCATATCAATATGCTATTGTCTTGCTGTTAAATAGAGTGCTTGCTTTGTTAGCTAGATCAGGAAAGCTATGCTTTCCGGCAATTTCAATTTGCAAGCACAATCAAACCTCATAGCCTAGAAAAAAAATGTCAATCTAAATATTTGCGAGAATTCCTGATTGCAGCTTTGAAACCGATCGAGTCCATTTGTAATTTCATTAGAAATAAAACCAGTCAAACTGGAAAACATCACTTCAGGCTGGGTATGCACTACATCTTGATATAAGAATGCTTTTGATTTGTACGCCAAGCTCTAAGTTTGCATTGAGAAAATAAAATCAGAAAGATGAACCTCAATATTTACAGAAGTATTATGCTCTTTTGCTGCATATGACCCTTTCTCAGAAGAAAAAAACACGTGTGTATCATTTCAGTAATATACATGAAAGGCAAAAATTCAGAACGATACAACTATATCTTATTTACCTTGTAAAAAATAGAGTTCCATATTTTGCTGAAAGAAATCTCAAGTAGTCCCTCCATACCAGCTGAAAAAAACCCTGAAACCATTGCCATGTCAGGAATGGTTGTCCAGTATGATTAGAGTGTTCCGTGTAGAAGGCTTGAAACATGAAATTGGGTTAGAAAAAGGCACACTAACCAATATGTGGAATCATTTGCTATTCTTCGCCTCTCATATGTCTTTACGTGCATAATGACTGAACATTTAGCACGTGAGAGCTTACAATGTGCACATACTACAATAAATATTACCTCTTCAGAAATATAGCATGACGAAAGATTGTCTGAAGCAAGCCAACGAACTGGTGTAGTCTGGACCAAGCATACAATTTCAAGTATTTTTTTAGACTTTCAACTGATCATTCTTTCAGAAGTATTCAAGAACTCTTTCCAAAGCCGCACTATGTCCTCCATGAAATATATTTCCTTCTCTAACTACGTACATACGCAAACAATACCAACTGTACATAAAATTGCAAAAACATATCTACCAATTGTCGTCGATGGCACATCCGGCTCGCAACGTGGCACAAAGTTAAATTAAACACGCATTTGGTCAGTCGGTCTTGTCTCATGATCCCAGTGGCCAAGCCCATGTACAATGCACATCAATGGCAATTCAAATGCTCGCTCGCTGACGGATAGTATAGTACATCTCCATTATTACTCCCACTACACCTGTATTGCTATCAAATTATAGACAAATCTTTATATATAGTTAGAAGAAGGTGTGTTTCTATAACTCTTTGATCAATATAATGTTACTATGTATTCCCTCTCTTGTTCTCCCTTCTTCCCTTCTTCTCCCACCCGGTTAATCTTCTCTAATAATTTGTTTTCGTCTTTCTTATCAAGCTTCTAGAAAACAAAAATCCAAATGCTCACATGAAATATAAAACCAGAGAAAATTGATTATTTTAGAGTGGTAAAGAAAATTAAAAGATGAGACAATACCCTGATAACAATACATGCAAATCCACTTGTGCGACTGCTTGGGTCATTGTTCAAATACATTCCCCGGATGGGCTTGTTGTTCATTGTGCACGATTCAACAGCTTGCATTGCACTTGCAGCTGTCAAATGGATTTAACCAGTCAAGAATTGTTTAATCACAAAAGCATGGACGACAGTTCGTGTAGCCTATTGATAAATGAAATTAATAAAAACATAAAGAAATTATGATGCCTTGAGTACAGTTCCAAATTATGCCCAAAACTTGAAGTCTGAAAGCACAAAATGAAGTTGTGGAAGTATCTGTAACTACAGTAAGTAGACAAGTTACCATCACATTATACATACCTGTATCGCCGCATTGCTACTGAGAATCTCATTCTTGATTAACAACCGTGGAAGAAAACAAGAAGTCTGGGGTGTGCTCTTCATCGATCCTGCAGCGACAACTATGGCTAGCGTGGTTGGTGGTGGCCAGGAAGCTGCATCACTTGTGGCCACGGAAGATCTGTGGAGCACGACAACGGATGTCAGGGAGGGAGAACAACGGCAATGGTGGAGGCCCCCCTTCTTCGATCTAGCAACATTGAAAGATCCATGTGGGAGGACATCGATGGAGGTTGAGAGACGACGACATGGAGGTGAGGGCTGGCCGGTGGCGATGGAGAGGAGGGCGTCAGGTCATGGTTGAATCACGAAGGAGAGGAGACAACGATGATGTCTTGAGGAGGAGGAGAGCAAGGGCGTGAGGAGGGGTTCATCGCCAGGAGACACCACATCGGCGTGAGGTGGAGAGCCAGATCGGGGATATGGGTGCGGGGCGGCTGCGGCTGGTGACGGGGGTAGGAGCTACGGTAGCGACGGATCGAAGGAGGGAGCACATGCGTGGATTTTTCTCTGGTTTTTTGTCCACCGGTTCGATGGGTTGACCTATGGTTCAATAGAAGGGTGGGATTGAGAGGTGGACCTCTCATTCGACAGAAACGAACGAAACAAGCAACAACCTATGTACTGAGACTTTAGAGTAGAGATGCTGCTGGACATGAATCTAAGGTCCTTGCTTGTAGCCGAGGCTGTTCCCAGTATTCCACGCATCCCTTGTTGTCGGCTGGAAGAGACACTCGGTAGCGCTTAGTGGAGAGGAGGCAAGGCCCCTATGGAGGTCAAGAGGGAGGGGGTGCCAGAGAGGTCGAGGTCGAATGAGGGCGCCGGGCTAGTGACGGCCTCACGGGAGAGACGAGCCACCGAGTTTGTTCGAAAGAGGGAAAGAGATCTCGCGGAGGAGGTGGACTGCCAAATCCGTGGGAGCAAGCATTTATTTTTCCGGATTTTGAGGTGATTATTTGGTTTCTGAGTTTATGGAGTTATCATATGCTGAATTGATTGATTACCATAATTGCCATATTGCCATATTTCTGAGTATATGGAGTTATCATATAATGAATTGATTGATTACCATAATTGCCATATTGCCATATTAGAGATTTTCATGAGTTTATGGCCTTACCATATGTGAATTGGTAAGGAAAGTTCTGATTTGAAAGATTTTTGCAAGTTATTTTATCGGAATGTTAAGTAATGTAATTTGGTGATGTATGGAAATATTAATTAATGTGATTGAGCAACTTATGGTAAGAATAATTAATTCAGATTTGATTTTTAAAGATTCATTACAAATTAGTCTTAATTGATTCTTTCACATAAATACGTTACTAAATATATGACGACGGAAGGAGGGACAAAAAAGCGAACGAAAAAAAACAGGACGAAAAAAAACCCACACAAAGGTGGGAGGGGAGACAAAAAAAACCTAGAAAAGAAGCTACCAACTCCCCCTTTAGGAGTAGAGATTGCCATATTGCCATATTAGAGATTTTCGTGAGTTTATGGCCTTACCATATGTGAATTGGTAAGGAAAGTTCTGATTTGAAAGATTTTTGCAAGTTATTTTATCGGTATGTTAATTAATGTAATTTGGTGATGTATGGAAATATTAATTAATGCGATTGAGCAACTTATGGTAAGATTAATTAATTCAGATTTGATTTTTAAAGATTCATTACAAATTAATCTTAATCGATTCTTTCACATAAATACGTTACTAAATATATGACGACGGAAGGAGGGACAAAAAAAGCGGACGAAAAAAAACCGGACGAAAAAAAACCCAGACAAAGGTGGGAGGGGAGACGAAATTTTTTTTAGAAAATAAGCTACCAACCCCCCCTTTAGGACTAGAGATTTAGTTTGTGTGCCAAGTAAAGCCTTTAGGATGATTCATAAGATGAGTAGAAACAATGCTGAATCTGAAACAGAAACTTTGCCGCCAGTGTGCGAATTTTCATTTATTACCGGAGCATGATATTGAGCTGAAATTTTAACACAGTATTTCTATACAAATTCTTTACGTTTTTCTAATTTTTTAGAATTTTAGAGTTACAGAAGTATGGTTAGAGTACAGATTACTACAGACTGTTCTGTTTAAGACAGATTCTGTTTTCGTTGCATTGTGTGCTTGTTTTGATGAATCTATGGGTTGTATTGAAGGGTATTAGCCATGGTAAAGTTAAAATACATTAGGTATAATGCAATAATAAAATTTGAATGAGTTTGCAAGAGTACTTAAAGTAGTGATTTGCTTTATTATACTAACGGATCTCACGAAGATTTTGTTGAGTTTTGTGTGATTGAAGTTTTTAAGTTTTGGGTGAGATCACGATGGATGAAGGAATAAGGAGTGAAAAGAGCCTAAGCTTGGGGATGCTACAGCACCCCCAAGATATATCCAAATAGAAACAAGAAAATAAGCTTGGGGATACCCCCGAGTGACATCCCCTCTTTCTTCTAACGACCATCGGTATTTTACTTGGAGCTATATTTTTATTCGTCACATATCATGAGTTTTGCTTGGAGCGCCTTGTATCATTTGATTCTTTGCTTGCTTTGCTTTTTAGTTTGTCACTTGTATCCTTTCTGGACACGCCTATTTGAGAGAGCCAAAATTATGCTATGATTTGTTAGAATTGCTATATATGCTTCACTTAAACTTTTTGAGCTATATAATTGCTCTAGTGCTTCACTTATATCTTCTTGAGCACGGTGTGCTTGGAAGCTTTTGAAGAAACACTCTCATGCTTCACATAGATTAATTTGAGAGTTAGTAAATTTTGAAGAAATCCTCTCATGCTTCACTTATACTATTTTGAGATATGAAATCTCTATGCTCATGTTTTCACTTATATTTCTTTGAGCTTGTCAAAAGAATTGGCAATATATGAAACTAGTCCCAAAGTGATAGATATCCAAGGAGGATATAATAAAAACTTTCATGAAGATCATTGGACAAATTAAACTTGATTCCTTGTAATAGTTTTGAGACATGATGATAGTAATATGCAATGTTGAGGATATCGCTTATCGTTAGCGTCTCGGTCAGCTGGGGATTAGAGATTAATTGGAAATCATCCGATTAATCGATTTTATCGGTCGACTATTAATCAGCCATTTTTTGCAAATCTCATGTTCCCAACACTGAAATATGCTATATTGAACACCAAAAAAATATTGGACAAAAGTGTTACTTTGATTCCTAGCCTGTGAATCCTCGTATAATGACAAACAAAATAGGACAATAGTACATATTGCATAACAAGGTCCATAAAAACACAAATAAACATAGTTTTTGCAAACATAGTGCTAGGAATATACCTGATTTATTGGTAGATTCCTGACAAATCGCTTGTCAGAGCGATAAATCGGCCCAAAAGATGAACGGTGAAGATAAGGCATAATCTTATCGGTCACCCCACGAGTAGCGATAAATCGGACGATAAATCGCTGAATCGTGCGATTTTTTGAACAGTGGTAATATGTGAGTCATGTTAGTGAGTAATTATGCTTTAGTAGGAATAATGGTGTTAAGTTTGTGATTCCCTATGCATGCACGAAAGTCAATAGTTATGCAATGAGATTACATCCTACTTATGGTGCATTATTCGGTATTAGTTATGCTCAATGCTCGCTTATGTGAATTTTCGTTTCTTGGTCGGTTGCTTCTCAATCTATTTGCTAGCTTCCACTTGTACTAAGTAGAAATACTACTTGTGCATCCAAAATCCTTAAACCCAGTTTTGCCTTATGAGTCCACCATACCTACCTATATGCGGTATCTCCATGCCGTTCTAAGCAAATTTGTATGTGCCATCTCTACTTGTCAAAATAAATTTCCTTTTTGTGTGCTTGTACCACTCATGAAACGGTAGGGGGTGTCCAATATTTTTCCATGCTAGATGTGTTATTCTCAAGATGAGTGTTTATTCACTTTTCATTGCACGAGAGTACGGCGGTAATAGGGATGCCCAGTCCCGAATTGAAAAAAGTAAAAAAAAATTACTTTATGTTGTCAAATAATAAATTCCTTGGAAAGTGTTGGTATGGAAGGCAACCGTGGATACGGTCAGCCATGGATTGTGAAAGAATGGTGGAAAAAGGAATAAACTTTATTTTCTGTTTGGGAACCGCCTATGATATATCTAGCATGGAAAGTATTGAGAACTACTTTGTCATTTTCGTTGACAGGAAAGGCATGCCACTCAAAATATTTTTCTCTCTCAATTTAAACTTTGAGCTCTGGCACCTCTACAAATCCCTACTTCCCTCTGCAAAGGGCCTATCTATTTACTTTATGCAATTTTTATTTTTACTTTGAGTCTCCCTCTTCTCCTATAAAGCACCAACTAGGGGGCACTATGATCGTACTTGAGCATTTGGTGTAGTTAATATTTGAGTGTGTTTCATGAATGGATCAATGATTGAGCATGATGGGCTAGGGATAACTTTCTTTAGTGTTGATATTTTGAAAGACATGGTTGCTTGTTGGCAAGCTTGAGTATTGAAGTCATTATGTTAAAACTAGACTATTACTTTGAACCATCTAAAAGTCCAAATGTCCATGCTACGAAAGAAAAGATTATGTGATGAGGATGTTAGGCAGTATTCCACATCAAAAATTCTGTTTTTATCATTTATCTACCCGAGGACGAGTAGGAATTAAGCTAGGGGATGCTGATACGTCTCCAACGTATCTATAATTTTTGCTTGTTCCATGCTGTTATATTATCATTCTTGGATGTTTTACAATCATTTTATGGCAATTTTATATCATTTTTTGGGACTAACCTATTGACTTAGTGCCAATCTTGCTGTTTTTGCTTGTTTTTTTACTTCGCAGAATATCAGTACCAAACGGAGTCCAATCGTGACGAATTTTTTGGAGATTTTTTTTGGGCCAGAAGACATCAAGTGGGCCAAAGAAGTGCCAGAGGGAAGGGTCGAGGAGACCACAACCCACCAGGGCGCGCCAGAGGCCTCTGGCGCGCCCTGGTGGGTTGTGCCCTCCTCGGGACGCCTCTCCACCGCCTCTGATGCCTATAAATTCCCAAATATTCTAGAAACCCTAGAGGAGTCAATGAAAAACACATCAATCCGCCGCAAGTTCCAGAACCGCGAGATCCAATCTAACACCATCACGGAGGGGTTCATCATCCTCATTGGTGTCTCTCCGATGATGCGTGAGTAGTCCACCATAGACCTACGGGTCCGTAGGCAGTAGCTAGATGGCTTCCTCTCTCTATTTTGATTCTCAATACAATGGTCTCTTTGAGATCTATTTGATGTAAACTTTTGCGGTGTGTTTGTTGGGATCCGATGAATTTTGAGTTCATGATCAGTTTCTATCCATGATATTATTTGAGTCTTCTTTGATCTCTTATATGCATGTTTACTTATAGCCTCGTATTTCTTCTTTGAATCTTTGGTATAGTTAGGCCAACTAGATCGATTTTTCTTGCCATGGGAAGAGGTGCTTTGTGATGGGTTCGATCTTGCGGTGTCCTCTCCCAGTGACAGAAGGGGCAGCGAGGCACGCATGTATCGTTGCTATTAAGGATAACAAGATGGGGTATATTCCTACATGAATAGATCTTGTCTACATCATGTCACCATTCTTATTGCATTACTCTGTTTTTCCACGAACTTAATACACTAGATGCATGCTGGATAGCGGTCGATGTGTGGAGTAATAGTAGTAGATGGAGAATTGTTTCGGTCTACTAATCTTGGACGTGATGCCTATATAATGATCATCGCCTTGGATATCGTCATGATTATTTGATCTTCTATCAATTGCCCAACAGTAGTTTGTTCACCCACCGTGTGCTATACTAATGAGAGAAGCCACTCGTGAAATCTACGGCCCCCGGGTCTACTTTTCCAACATATTGCTTTCCGATCTATCTTTTTGCCGCTTTTGTTTCCAGATCTGAATTCTAAAAACCGAAAAATACTTTGTTGCACTTTTTATTTGCTCTTTTTATTTTGAGTTCTTGAGAGATCTATCTCTCCAATCTATCACTACCTAATATATCTTTTTACCGTAGAGATATTGACAACCTCTCTTTCGCGTCGGGTTGCAGGTATTTGTTCTTTGTGTGCAGGTGATGTTTACGTAGTGGTGGTGATCCTCCTACTGGTTCGATACCTTGGATTCATAACTGAGGGAAATACTTACCGTCGCTGTGCTGCATCATCCCTTCATCTTTGGGGAAATACCGACGCAGTCTCAAGACACGTCAGTCTCCAAATTGCATTACTCCGTTTTTCCATGAACTTAATACACTAGATGCATGCTGGATAGCGGTCGATGTGTGGAGTAATAGTAGTAGATGCAGAATCGTTTCGGTCTACTAATCTTGGACGTGATGCCTATATAATGATCATCGCCTTGGATATCATCATGATTATTTGATCTTCTATCAATTGCCCAACAGTAATTTGTTCACCCACCATGTGCTATACTCATGAGAGAAGCCACTAGTGAAACCTACCGCCCCCTGGTCTACTTTTCCAACATATTGCTTTCCGATCTATCTTTTTGCTGCTTTTGTTTTCAGATCTATTATTCCAAAAACCCAAAAATACCTTGCTGCACTTTTTATTTTGTGTTCTTGAGAGATCTATCTCTCCAATCTATCACTACCTAATCTATATTTTTACCGTAGAGAGATTGACAACCTCTCTTTCGTGTCGGGTTGCAAGTATTTGTTCTTTGTGTGCATGTGCTGTTTATGTAGTGGTGGTGATCCTCCTACTGGTTCGATACCTTGGTTTCATAACTGAGGGAAATACTTACCGTCGTTGTGCTGCATCATCCCTTCCTCTTTGGCGAAATACCGACGCAGTCTCAAGCCACGTCACCCTACTTGCGCTCCAAAATCTGATTCTCACGCAATAGGCTAAGTTCATCTACAATCCACGTTTTGCAACTCCCCTAACGAAAAGAAAATTACATTAGATTAGAGAACAAAAAAAATTAGGTTTAACCGTCCGCCAAGTGAATCGCGGTGTCACCGAGTCAGATAAATCGGTCTTACCGATTTGTGTTTTGGGGCTACAGAGAACAAATCTCGATGAAACCGAGTTGCTCCTTTCGGTGAAACCGAAAGGGCTGCCAAGTTTCTGTTAATGAGTTTGTTTGTCTCGGTGGCTCCGAAATTTTTGACTCGGTGGAACCGAAATCCACTTTGCAGAAAGTTACACTTAAGAATTTGAGTTCAAATTTGCAAAAACCTTCTGTGTTTTGTGATAGTCATCCCTTCTACTCATCTATATCTATTCACAGGATCAGGATGTCAGGCTCAGGGTCAGACAATGACAATGATTTTAATGATCCAAGTGTGGACATGGATGCTAGCACTGGCCCTGAAACCAGTTCCTCATCTTCAGAGGATCAAGGCACCCCCCAACTCTCATGGATTTCCCAAGGCTGCCACCAAGGCAAGGAGGTCACCTCCAAGAAGCCGCGAGACAATCAAGAGGAGAGCTGCTGATCAGAAATGATCATGTGGATATGCATTATACATTCAGATGCTCATCAACTCCAAGCTGGAGAAGGATGTATATGCACTTGATCGTCCTCATATGCCACTTCAGCCAGAGCTAGAGGATAATGTTGTGGTGATGGACCCCTCTCATCCCACTTCAGCTACTGCACAAGCAGAGGCAGAAGCAGCCAGAGCCACTAGTGCTCAAGTGCCCAAGTCAAAGAGTGATCAAATGGCACTTCTCATCAAATCTATCCAAGGTATAGAGAAGGATGTGGCTGAGATTCTTAAGAACCAGAAGAGCATAGTGCAGATCATGGAAACCAAGTTTCATGCTCTGGACAACAAGGTGGATGAGCTTACCAAGATAGTCACTGAGCTGAAGCAGGAGGTTGATGCAGTGCCTAGTCCCCACTCCTCAGATGATGATAGTCCTCCTCTCCGGACCAACACTCAGTTCAAGACGCAGGCAAGATCGTCTGCTATGCCAGTTCCCGAGTCGAGACCATCTTCATCAGCACCAGCTACTGCCCCTACTGCTCCTTCAGCACCTCCAGTGTATACTCCACCACCTCAGAGGACTTCAGCCGAAGCATTTGTGGATGCTCTTCTCTCTACTCCTTCAACAACTACAGGAGTTGCTTCATCATCTCATGGAGGAGACCATGCCCAGAGAGACGATTAGCTCTATAGCTTTGAACTTTTTGGTAACTTGTTGCCAAAGGGGGGAGAAGTTATAGATCATAGGCTTCGAGAGAGAGTGTGTTGCATTTTGGTTGCTCTCTGCTTTTTGAAAACATTTGGTTTATCACTCATTTTTTTAAAACTTCGTCGGTGTTTGATCATATACTCTTTGTGTGATGCTACTACTTGCTACACTTGAGATTTCTATATGATGATCATTCACTATTGTTTGGTGTGATGTGCTTTTGTAATTCACTCATATTAATACTTGCGCACCACCAAGTTGTATGTGACATGGAAGAGTGACCCATAATCCTAATCGATTGTGCATTTGCATTCAAACGCAAATTTATAATAGTGCACAAATTTAGGGGGAGCTCTTGCTTATCACATACCTCTCAAAAGCGACGATGCTATTCATTGATTATATCTCTTATCGAAGCTTTGATCTATATGTTGTCATCAATTACCAAAAAGGGGGAGATTGAAAGCACAACTTCTCCCTAGGTGGTTTTGGTAATTAATAACAACATATATTTCATTGGACTAATGTTTCCACCAAGTTTATCTCAGGAAAAAGTTCAATGATGGGATGGCTAAAGGATTGTGTGGAGAACCTCCGCAAGGAAAGGAAAGGAATAGGATTGGCCATGATTCAAGCTTAAAGAATCTACATTTTATATTTTGTGAGAAATCACTTTTGAGTCAGTAGGAAAGCCAATACTATTAAAATGGGGATGAGGAATTATGATGATCTGGTTGCTCAAGTGCTTAGAGATTAGCCACCAAAAATAATCATCCATTCTCCCACAAATATTCTCTGTCCAAAGCCTAAAGTTCAAATTCGGTGCCACCAACAATTTCCATTCGGCCCTACCAAGTTTCACTTAGACAGATTCTCATGCCAAACCCTAGCATCTCGGTACCACCAAGTTTTGAGAAACGGACCAACCGAGTTTTGGACCAACTCTCTGGTTAGCCATTTTCAGGAATCGGTACCACCGAGTTTTGAGAATTGGTCCAACCGAGTTTTTGGACCAACTCTCTGGTTAGCTAATTTCAAGAATCGGTACCACCGAGATTCATATATCGGTCTCACCGAAAAGGCCAAATTTGCCACATTTTGCACTAGTCGGTGCAACCGAGTTTTCACATCGGTTTCATCGAGTTGGGCAATAATGTTGTAATGGTTGGATTTTTGGAGATGCCTATATATACCCCTCCACCACCTCTCACTCGTAGAGGAAGCACTCAGAACATACAAACACTTGTCCTATTCATTTTTTCTAAGAGAGAGCCACCTACTCATCTGTTGAGATCAAGATCATCCACTCCAACCATATATATAGATCTTGATTTCTAGCCTCCCCAGGTTACTTTCCATCCAATCAATCTCTTCTACCCATGCCAAACCGATGAGAGAGTGATTGAGTGTTGAGGAGACTATCTTTTGAAGCACAAGAGCAAGGAGTTCATCATACTACCACATCTATTACCTTTTGGAGGGTGGTGCCTCCTAGATTGGTTAGGTCTTGCTTGGGAGCCTCCTTCTTCGTGTTCTGCAGTTGAACCAAGAAGTTTTTAAGGTCAAGGAGATCACCTACTTCGTGAATATCTACACCGAGTAAGGCTAGTCCTCCGTGAACGTAGGCCATCATGGAATAGAGAAGGTTGCTACTTCGTGGACCCCTCGTGGGTGGAGCCCTTCATGGACTCTCGCGACCGTTACCCTCCGTGGGTTGAAGTCTCCATAAACGTGGACGTACGATAGCACCACCTATCGGAACCAAGGGAAAAATCTTCGTGTTTCAGATACGTCTCCAACGTATCTATAATTTTTGCTTGTTCCATGCTGTTATATTATCATTCTTGGATGTTTTACAATCACTTTATAGCAACTTTATATCATTTTTTGGGACTAACCTATTGCCATAGTGCCAAAGTGCCAGTTGCTGTTTTTGCTTGTTTTTTTACTTCGCAGAATATCAGAACCAAACGAAGCCCAAACATCGCGAAACATTTTGGAGATTTTTTTTGGGCCAGAAGACATTCAGTGGGCCAAAGAAGTGCCAGAGGGGAGGGTCGAGGAGACCACAACCCACCAGGGCGCGCTAGAGGCCCCGAGCACGCCCTGATGGGTTGTGCCCTCCTCGGGACCCCTCTCCACCGCCTCCGATGCCTATAAATTCCCAAATATTCCAGAAACCCTGGAGGAGTCGACGAAAAACATATCCAGCCGCCGCAAGTTCCAGAACCTCGAGATCCAATCTAACACCATCACGGAGGGGTTCATCATCCTCATTGGTGCATCTTCGATGATGCGTGAGTAGTCCACCACAGACCTACGGGTCCGTAGGTAGTAGCTAGATGGCTTCCTCTCTCTCTTTTGATTCTCAATACAATGGTCTCTTGGAGATCTATTTGATGCAAACTTTTGCGCTGTGTTTGTTGGGATCCGATGAATTTTGAGTTCATGATCAGTTTCTATACATGAATATTATTTGAGTCTTCTTTGATCTCTTATATGCATAATTACTTATAGCCTCGTATTTCTTCTTCGAATCTTTGGTTTAGTTAGGCCAACTAGATCGATTTTTCTTTCCATGGGAAGAGGTGCTTGGTGATGGGTTCGATCTTGCGGTGTCCTATCCCATTGACAAAAGGGGCAGCGAGGCACGCATGTATCGTTGCTATTAAGGATAACAAGATGGGGTCTATTCCTACATGAATAGATCTTGTCTACATCATGTCACCGTTCTTATTGCATTACTCCGTTTTTCCATGAACTTAATACACTAGATGCATGCTGGATAGCGGTCGATGTGTGGAGTAATAGTAGTAGCTGCAGAATCGTTACGGTCTACTAATCTTGGACGTGATGCCTATATAATGATCATCGCCTTGGATATCGTCATGATTATTTGATCTTCTATCAATTGCCCAACAGTAATTTGTTCACCCACCGCGTGCTATACTCATGAGAGAAGCCACTAGTGAAACCTACGGCCCCCGGGTGTACTTTTCCAACATATTGCTTTCCGATCTATCTTTTTGCCGCTTTTGTTTTCAGATCTATTATTATAAAAACCCAAAAATACCTTGTTGCACTTTTTATTTGCTCTTTTTATTTTGAGTTCTTGAGAGATCTATCTCTCCAATCTATCACTACCTAATCTATCTTTTTACCATAGAGAGATTGACAACCTATCTTTCGCGTCGGGTTGCAAGTATTTGTTCTTTGTGTGCAGGTGATGTTTACGTAGTGGTGGTGATCCTCCTACTGGTTCGATACCTTGGTTTCATAACTTAGGGAAATATTTACCGTCGCTGTGCTGCATCATCCCTTCCTCTTTGGGGAAATATCGACGCAGTCTCAAGCCACGTCAAAGGAATTTCTGGCGCCGTTGCCGGGGAGGAAGCGGTCTCTTCTACGTGCCAATCTCTGGCGCCGAGGAGACACCACCAACATCTATCAGGTTCCTAATCACAAATCTCATCTCCTTGCAATTACATTATTTCCCATTTGCCTCTTGTTTTCCTCTCCCCCACTTCACCAAATTTGCTGTTTTATTCGCCCTCTTTTTCGTTCGCCTTTTTCTCGCTGGATCTCTTTTTGTTTGGTTATATTGCCATGTGCCTTCTATTTGTTTGCATCTTTGATTGCTAAAAATCTATTGATATGGATCCTCATCCACTTGCTAATCTTTTCAAAAGGCCAAATAATGATGAACCAATTGCTAGTGAATTGAGTCCACTTGATTATCTCTATGAAGTTTTGTTTGAAAATCATGAATCTGAAAATTTTGATAAAGTGTTGAAAGAAGAAATTTATAAGGTGATTCATGATAGTTACTTGAATGATGAGCATGATTGAAATGTTGCTAGTATGAATTCTCTAAATATACATGATGCTAATGATATGCAAAGCCACAAGCTTGGGGATGCTATGTTTGATGAAGATGATATTTCTAGTACCCCAAGTTTTGATGAGCAAATTTATTATGATGATTGCATGCCTCCTATTTATGATGATGGTGATGACACGTATGCTATAATGAGTAATGATAACCATGAAACTTATCATCATGGTTTTAATTTGCAATGTGGTTATGTCAATCAAGTGTCTCATGATAGTTATTTTGTTGAGTTAGCTCCCACTACCATGGATGAATAGGAATTTGCTTATGTGGAGAGTAATGAAAATTCTATGTTTGTGCATCATGAAAAGAATGATTTATGTGATAGTTATATTGTTGCAATCCTTCATGATGCTACTGAAATTTATTATGAGGGAGGAACATATGCTTGTAGGAATTGCAATAATATCAAGTTTCCTCTCTATGTGTTCAAAGTTTTGAAGTTATGCTTGTTTTGCCTTCCTATGCTAGTTGATTCTTGTTCCCATAAATTGTTTGCTCACAAAATCCCTATGCATAGGAAGTGGGTTACACTTAAATGTTTTTTCATGAGATTCATGATGCTCTCTTGCATATTTCAATTACTACTTTTTATGTGAGCATCATTGAAATCATCATGCCTAGCTAGGGGCGTAAAACGATAGCGCTTGTTGGGAGGCAACCGAATGAATAAATTTATTTTCGTCTTTTCCTTTCTGTTATTGAGTGTTGACACAATTATGCCTCTGTTATGATTGTTTTTTTAGGTTTTATTTAGTGTTTGTGCCAAGTAGAGCCTTTAGGATGATTCATAAGATGAGTAGAAACAATGCTGAATTTGAAACAGAAACTTTGCCTCCAGTGTGCGAACTTTCATTTTTTACTAGAATGTGATATTGAGCTGAAATTTTAATAAAGTATTACTATACAAATTCTTTACGGTTTCCTAATTTTTCAAAAAAAAATTAGAGTTACAGAAGTATGGTTAGAGTACAGATTACTACAGACTATTCTGTTTGAGACAGATTCTGTTTTCGTTGCATTGTGTGCTTGTTTTGATGAATCTATGGGTTGTATTGAAGGGTATGAGCCATGGTAAAGTTAAAATACATTAGGTATAATGCAATAATATAATTTGAATGAGTTTGCAATCGTACTTAAAGTAGTGATTTGCTTTATTATACTAATGGATCTCAAGAAGATTTTGTTGAGTTTTGTGTGATTGAAGTTTTCAAGTTTTGGGTGAGATCACGATGGATGAAGGAATAAGGAGTAAAAAGAGCCTAATCTTGGTTATGCTACAGAACCTCCAAGATATATCCAAAGAGAAACAAGCAACTAAGCTTGGGGATGCCCCGAGTGGCATCCCCTCTTTCTTCTAACGACCATCGGTATTTTACTTGGAGCTATATTTTTATTCGTCACATATCATGAGTTTTGCTTGGAGCGTCTTGTATCATTTGAGTCTTTGCTTGATTTGCTTTTTAGTTTTTCACTTGTATCCTTGCTGGACACACCTATTTGAGAGAGCCAAAATTATTCTATGATTTGTTAGAATTGCTCTATATGCTTCACTTAAACTTTTTGAGCTTTAGAATTGCTCTAGTGCTTCACATATATCTTTTTGAGCACGGTGTGCTTGGAAACTTTTGAAGAAATCCTCTCATGCTTCACTTAGATTATTTTGAGAGTTAGTAAATTTTGAAGAAATCCTCTCATACTTCACTTATACTATTTTGAGAGATGAAATCTCTATGCTCATGTGCTTCACTTAATTTTTTTGAGCTTGTCAAAAGCAATGGCAATATATGAAACTAGTCCCAAAGTGATAGATATCCAAGGGGGGTATAATAAAAACTTTCATGAAGATCATTGGACAAATTAAACTTGATTCCTTGTAATAGTGTTGAGGCTTGATGATAGTAATATGTGAGTCATGTTAGTGAGTAATTATGCTTTAGTAAGAATATTGGTGTTAAGGTTTGTGATTCCCTATGCAAGTACGAAAGTCAATAGTTATGCAATGAAATTACATCCTACTTATGGTGCATTATTCGGTGTTAGTTATGCTCAATGCTCGTTTATGTGAAATTTCTTTTCTTGGTTGGTTGCTTCTCAATCTATTTGCTAGCCTCCACTTGTACTAAGTAGAAGTACTACTTGTGCATCCAAAATCCTTAAACCCAGTTTTGCCTTATGAGTCCACCATACCTACCTATATGCGGTATTTCCATGCCGTTCTAAGCAAATTTGTATGTGCCATCTCTAATTTTCAAAATAAATTTCCTTTTTGTGTGCTCGTACCGCTCATGCAATGGTAGGGGGTGTCCAATATTTTCCCATGCTAGATGTGTTATTCTCAAGATAAGTGTTTATTCACTTGTCATTGCACGAGAGTACAGCGGTAATGGGGATGCCCAGTCCCGAAATGAAATGAATAGAAATTTTTTTACTTTATGTTGTCAAATAATAAATTCCTTGGAAAGTGTTGATATGGAAGGCAACCGTGGATACGACCAGCCATGGATTGTGAAAGAATGGTGGAAAAAGGAATAAACTTTATTTTCTGTTTGGGAACCGCCTATGATATATCTAGCATGGCAAGTATTGTGAACTACTTTGTTGTTTTCATTGACAGGAAAGGCATGTCACTCCAAATATTTTTCTCTCTCAATTTAAACTTTCAGCTCTGGCACCTCTACAAATTCCTACTTCCCTCTACGAAGGGCTGATACGTCTCCAACGTATCTATAATTTTTGCTTGTTCTGTGCTGTTATATTATCATTCTTGGATGTTTTACAATCATTTTATAACAACTTTATATCATTTTTTGGGACAAACCTATTGACATAGTGCCAAAGTGCCAGTTGCTGTTTTTGCTTGTTTTTTTACTTCACAGAATATCAATACCAAATGGAGTCCAATCGCGATGAAACTTTTTGGAGATTTTTTCTAGAATAGAAGACACCCAGTGGGCCAAAGAAGTGCTAGAGAGGTGGGCTATGGAGGCCACAACTCACCAGGGCGCGCCAGGGCCCTGATGGGTTGTGCCCTCCACAGGACCCCCCTCCACCGCCTCTGATGCCTATAAATTCCCAAATATTCAAAAACCCTAGGGGAGTCGACGAAACACAATTCCAGCCGCCGCAAGTTCCAGAACCTCGAGATACAATCTAATCACCATCACGGAGGGGTTCATCTTCTTCATAGGTGCCTCTCCAATGATGCGTCAGTAGTCCACCAGAGACCTACGGGTCCGTAGGCAGTAGCTAGATGGATTCCTCTCTCTCTTTTGATTCTTAATACAATGGTCTCTTGGAGATCTATTTGATGTAAACTTTTGCGGTGTGTTTGTTGGGATCCTATGAATTTTGAGTTCATGATCAGTTTCTATCCATGAATATTATTTGAGTCTTCTTTGATCTCTTATATGCATGATTACTTATAGCCTCGTATTTCTTCTTCGAATCTTTGGTTTACTTAGGCCAACTAGATCGATTTTTCTTACCATGGGAAGAGGTGCTTTGTGATGGGTTCGATCTTGCTGTGTCCTCTCCTAGTGATAGAAGGGGCAGCGAGGCACGCATGTATCGTTGCTATTAAGGATAACAAGATGGGGTCTATTCCTACAAGAATAGATCTTGTCAACATCATGTCAGCGTTCTTATTGCATTAGTCCGTTTTTCCATGAACTTAATACACTAGATGCATGTTAGATATCGGTCGATGTGTGGAGTAATAGTAGTAGATGAAGAATTGTTTCGGTCTACTAATCTTGGACGTGATGCCTATATGATGATCATCGCCTTGGATATCGTCATGATTATTTGATCTTCTATCAATTGCCCAACAGTAGTTTGTTCACCCACCGTGTGCTATACTAATGAGAGAAGCCACTCGTGAAACCTACGGCCCCCGGGTCTACTTTTCCAACATATTGCTTTCCAATCTATCTTTTTGCCGCTTTTGTTTTCAGATCTATTATTCCAAAAACCCAAAAATACATTGTTGCACTTTTTATTTGCTCTTTTTATTTTGAGCTCTTGAGAGATCTATCTCTCCAATCTATCACTACCTAATCTATCTTTTTACCGTAGAGAGATTGACAACCTCTCTTTCGCGTCGGGTTGCAAGTATTTGTTCTTTGTGTGCAGGTGTTGTTTACGTAGTGGTGGTGATCCTCCTACTAGTTCGATACTTTGGTTTCATAACTGTTGGGGATATAACCCCGTGGTGAGACCCGCCCAGGAGTGGCCGGGTCATGAGGTTGGTGGCTTAGCAGTAAGGCCTGAGCAGGCTGAACTGGTCAGGACAGGGCCTGAAGGTGACTTACTAGATGGGCCTGGAAGAGGCCCAGAGCCGGAAGGCTAAGTGTGACCCGGAGGCGTGAGCCGCCGGGGGATAGTTTGCCAGACAAGGCAAGGATAGCTAAAGATAAGGTCGGTTACCAGATGTAACCCGGCCTGGACTCTTGTAAGCCTAGGGCCTCGACCTGTGTATATAAAGGCGGGTTCCCTGGGCGGCTTAGGCTACAAAACCTTTGATCGAGTACTAGGTTAAGTGAATCCGCTCCCTTGTAATCGGTACCCAATCAATACAACTCAAAGCAGGACGTAGGTTATTACCTCCTTCGAGAGGGGCCGAACCTGGGTAAACATGTGTCTTTCGTTCTGATCAACCCCTTCGAGTTAACCGCCGTAGCGATGGCTTCACCCCTAAGTCCTTACACTAGGACATCTGTCGTGACAAAACCACGACAGTTGGCGCCCACCGTGGGGCAGATGCTCGGTGGTTTGGAGTACTCGAAGGGCTCTCTCCCAGAGATCGAGGGATACGCCGTTGGCCGGATGACCAAGAGTCGCCGCGACAAGCTCTACATCGACGACACTGGCTGGGGCCCCGAGGCCGACTCAATTGAGTATGGGTACCGGGTACCCTTCGGCGGAATTCACGTCTTCATCGGCAAGATCGGTGGAGCTAAGCCTGGGCCGGACATCTACACCAACCTCGTCGAGCCGGCCCGGCGCGCGCGACCCGCCCGGATCAACCCGGGCCGGAAGCACGTCTTCGTCGACTTCACCCAAGGCGCAGAACTTGAGGAAGGTTCCATGTCACGGGAGGAAACCCTCATCTGCTCAGAGGATGGATCCTCGAGCGGAGAGGCGGAATCAATCTACCAGCTTCATAACGGCGGGCTTAGGGGCTACTTTGAGGGTTACCATGATCCGGAGCCCTATGAGCCGCCGAGCCAAGCCGCCGTCTTCATGGCTGGATCGGCACCAGTTTCTGGCAGCACGGCGGCTGGGACAGCGGCCGCTGGCGCGGCAGGCTCGAGGACAACCAGGCTGCCGGCTCAAGTTTTGCGGGATCTGATGAATGAACTTACAACTTTGATGGGAACCGAGGTCACAGCGGAAAACCAAGAAGCCCGTAACACGGGGATCGTGAAGTTGAAGGACCAGATGGCCAGTGCCCAGGAGGAAATCAACACGTTGCAGGCTCAGATGAACGCCGAGTCGGAGCGTCTCAGGGCTGAAGCTTTTCGCCTTAATCTGGATCAACAAGCCTCGGATGCAGTTATTCGAATGAGGCATCAGACCCGCCTGCCGAGTCAGTATGAGCCAAGAAATCTTTTCAACACGTCGGGGGCAGGGCAGAACGCGCCTCTGACCGTGACCCGAACGGAGAAGGTACCTGGGAACACGGGGGCGACTCAGCGTCGGCAGCCAGACCCGCCCTGCAGGAACCAGACCCCGCTGCAGCGTTTTCCGACACCACCTGGACATTACTCTAACCTGGTGGAGAACATGGTGGCAGCGGCTGCTAGGCTCAATGCACTCCCCATCACTGACGGAACGCCCTTTGCGGAAGAGGCGAGGAATGCCACTGGGTACTTACAGACGGCGGTGGCTCAACAGGAGAAGTATACTTATAGCCCGAATCGTGTGCACTCAACCCCCATCCCGAGCCGCAGTTATAGCCGGCGTTTGGAGTCACCGGCGATCTCTAGCAGTGAGCGACGTCGAAACCCGCCCCGTGATGACCCGCTCGTTGTCGATGCTCAGGCGATTGTAGACCATGCCAGAGCTCAGCGGGAGGCGGCAGCAGCCACGGCGGCTTATCAAGAATTGCCCCTAGTAACACCTTCCACTTTGATAGGAGCCAGAGTCACCTCCCGGGCCGTGGAAGTGTCGTGTTTAGCACCGGCTCTACGGAACGAGCGCTTGCCGAAGGATTTCAAGGGCCCGCGAAAGGTACCTAATTATATAGCTGATTTGCCTCCGGAAGCCTGGATCGAGAGCTATGAGCTAGCCATGGAGATGCTGGATGTCAGTGATGCAGTCTGTGCTAAGTACTTCATCATGATGTTGGAAGGACCGGCTCGTACATGGTTAAAGGGTTTGCCGCCTAACACCATTAATTCTTGGGCCGAGTTGAAGGAGAAGTTCATCAAGAATTTTCAAGGGACGTGCAAACAGCCTATGATGATCGTTGACTTGGATCACTGCGTACAGCGTGAGGATGAGTCGGCCCATCATTGGGTCCGGCGGGTCTCAACCATCATTCATTCGTCTGACAATATCACAGCGGCTCAGGCAGTTTTGATCCTGGAGAAAAATTGTCATTTTTTGCCCCTTAAACAGAAGCTGGGACGGCTCAAGCGTTCCTGCCAGGACATGGGTGAGCTCATGGCGGCTCTCACCAAATATGCAGACTCTGACAGCACGAAGGATCCTGGGTCTGATGATGAGAAGTCGGCTAAAGGAAAGAAGAATGGCAACGGCAAGGGTCAGCAACAGAACGGGGCAGGAAATAACAATCCAGGTAATGGCGGTAAGCGGAAGCATCCGGACGGCGGGTCAGATCTGGTAGCCAATACTAATGCTGGGAACAACCGTGGCAAGGGGAACGGTAAACCGCCTTTCGGTAAAAATAAGCCTTTCAACATGGAAGCAGTACTTAATGACCCCTGCCCAAAGCATAGCCTGCCAAATAAGCCATCCACTCATGCTTGGAAGGATTGCTGGGTCGTGCGGGAATTCCGGAATTACAGCCTTAGCCAGCATCAAGGTAACGGTAACGGACCGCCCGGTGGGTCAGGATCCGGCTCTCAGGTGTCCGGCTTCGGTGCAGGTGGCTCAAACTCTGGTTATCAAGGTCAAGGTAACCATGGAGGTCATAATCAGCAGTCTGGCAATGGTGGTCAGCAACAAAACAACCAGTCAGGGTATCAAAGTAACCCAAAGCAGCTTAATGGAGGCCAGTATCACGTTTTTACAACAAGCCTTGATAAGCGGGATCAGAAAGTGCGCAAGCAGGCGGTTAACGTAGCCATGTCGGCTCTTCCGCGGTACTTAAAATGGTCTGAATATGCAATAACTTGGAGCAGGGAAGATCACCCGCCGCGTGTGGATAACCCGGGGCATTTAGCCCTTGTGGTAGCTCCCCAAGTAGGAGGCTATGTGTTGACTAAGGTGCTTATGGATGGTGGCAGCAACATCAACATCCTGTATTATGACACCTTTCGCTGGATGAACCTGGTTGACAAGGATCTCAAGCCGTCGTCCACAGTTTTTCACAGTGTGGTGCCCGGCAAATCAGCTTATCCAGTAGGGAAAATTTCCCTTGAGGTGGCCTTTGGTGATGAGTTTAACTACAGGGTGGAGACTTTGTGGTTTGAGGTGGTTAAAATCAAGAGCCCGTATCACGCCCTGTTTGGAAGGCCGGCTTATGCTAAGTTCATGGCACGGCCCTGTTATGTTTACTTGCAGCTCAAGATGCCTAGTCTAAAGGGAACGATTACAGTGCATGGTGATCGGAAGATCGCTCTGGAGTGCGAGGAAGGCGATGTTGCATGTGCAGAATCAAGATGTGCTGAGGCGGAGCTCAAATTTTATAAAGAAAATGTTGACCCAGCGGATATGACCCCGTTGAAGAAGCCCAGCACTGAATCTGAGCCGCCCCTGAAATTTGTGGCAGAAGATACCAAGTTGGTGGATTTTGTTCCTGGCGACTCATCTCAGCAGTTCACTATTGGGGCCAATATGGACCCCAAATAGGAAAGCGCGCTCATCGAATTCATCCGTGAGAATCGGGACATCTTTGCATGGAAGCCTTCTGACATGCCGGGTGTACCGAGAGAATTCGCTGAGCACCACCTTAATGTGGATCCTAAGTTTAAGCCGGTCAAACAATTCCTCCGTCGTTTCAATGAAGAGCGGCGTAAAGCTATTGGGGAAGAGATGGCCCGGTTCTTGGCCGCAGGGTTTATCGTGGAGGTTTTTCACCCGGAATAGTTAGCTAACCCCGTGCTTGTACTTAAGAAGAACGACACGTGGCGCATGTGTGTAGACTACACCGATCTCAACAAGGCGTGTCCGGTTGATCCATTTGCTCTCCCCCGTATCGACCAGATCATTGATGCAACGGCGGGTTGTGAGAGTTTATGTTTCCTGGACGCTTATTCGGGTTATCATCAGATCAAGATGGCAGTCAAAGACCAAGAGAAGACGTCTTTCATCACACCTTTTGGAGCTTTCTGCTATGTGTCTATGCCTTTTGGGCTCAAAAGTGCGCAGGCGACTTATCAACGATGTGTGCAGAATTGTCTTCATAGTCAAATTGGGTGCAATGTTCATGCTTATGTGGATGATATTGTGGTCAAGTCACGGAAGAAGGAGACTCTGGTAGATGATTTGAAGGAAACTTTTGATAACCTGCGGGTTTACAAGATGATACTTAACCCGGCTAAGTGTGTGTTTGGTGTGCCTGCAAGCAAGCTCCTGGGTTTCTTGGTCTCCAAGCAGGGCATTGAGGCTAACCCAGATAAGATAAAGGCCATCACTTCTTTGTCTAAGCCAGCGTGCATTAATGATGTCCAGCGCTTGGTGGGTCGTATTGCCGCTTTAAGCCAGTTCATAAGCCGCCTGGGTGAGAAAGCTATTCCTTTGTATCAGATGATGAAGAAGACAGATGACTTTGTCTGGAGCGATGTTGCCAATGATGTGTTTGAGCCGCTCAAGAAGCAGTTGGCTGAGCCGCCCGTCTTGGCTGCTCCCGTGGAGAAAGAGCCTTTGCTCCTGTACGTGGCGGCTAATAATAAAGCCGTCAGTGCTGCAATCGTTGTGGAGCGCAAAGAGGCGGGTAAGGAGTACCCAGTTCAGCGGCCGGTTTATTATGTCAGTGAGGTTTTGACAGAATCCAAGCAAAGATACCCGCTTGGCAAAATCTGGTGTTTGGAGTGTTCATGGCGAATCACAAGCTCAAGCATTACTTCCTTGGGCATCCAATCACAGTGGTCAGCTCTGCTCCTCTGGGAGATATCATTCAAAACAGAGAAGCCACCGGCAGGATCGCTAAGTGGGCAATTGAGCTTGGACCTCTCAATCTGAGATATGTACCCCGGACGGCTGTTAAGTCTCAAGCCCTGGTGGATTTTATAAATGACTGGACAGAGAGTCAGGCACCTGAGTTGAAGCCGGACAATACATACTGGACAATTCACTTTGATAGATCCAGGCAGTTGGAAGGCTCGGGGGCTGGAGTTGTTTTAACTTCCCCACGAGGTGACAAGTTTTGTTATGTTTTGAGGCTAATGTTTCCCTGTACTAACAATGCAGCTGAGTATGAAGCTCTGCTTCATGGGCTCCGTGTGGCCAAGGAAATGAATTTGAGCCGGGTCAGATGCCTTGGCGACTCAGATCTGGTGGCCCAACAAGTATCAGGCACGTGGGATTCTAAGGACCCTCGCATGGCGGCTTATCGCCAGGTAGTTGATGTTATTGCTGGTCACTTTAAGGGCTATCAGGTGGATCATATTGATCGTCGGAAGAATGAGGCTGCTGACGCGTTATCAAGACTGGGGTCTCAGCGTAAACCGGTGCCGCCTAATGTGTTTCTGGATGTACTGCATCACCCGTCGGTTAAGTTACCGTCGGAAGAGGATCTTGCTATACCTGACCCGGAAGGACAATTGGTGGCGGCTCTCCGCGCAATCCCTGATTGGACGCTGCCTTATTTGGCGTATCTGACTAGCGGCGAGTTACCCCAAGACGAGACTTTGGCACGAAAAATCAAAAGGCGGTCTAAATCCATGACTGTTATCAATGGCGAGTTGCACAGATGCAGCGTGACTGGCGTTTTTCAACGGTGCATTTCTCCGGAAGAGGGCATGGAAATCTTGCAAGAGATACATGCTAGCGATTGTGGTCATCACGCCGGGTCAAAATCCTTGGTAGCGAAAGCTTTTCGACACGGCTTCTACTGGTTGACACCTCATGCAGATGCAGAGAGATTGGTTAGCATGTGTGATGGGTGTCAGAAATTTGGGCGACGTGCCCATGTGCCAGCTCAGGAGTTGCGGATGATTCCAATCACATGGCCGTTTGCGGTCTGGGGGCTTGATATGGTTGGACCGTTCAAGAGGTCTAAAGATAAGAAGACCCCACCTCTTGGTGGCGGTTGATAAGTTTACTAAGTGGATGGAAGCAGAGCCGGTCAGTAAGTGTGACGCAACAACAACAGTTCAATTTTGTCAAAAACCTGATTTTCCGATTTGGTTACCCTCACAGTATCATTACTGATAATGGTACAAATCTGTCCAAGGGGCTATGAAAGAGTTCTGTGACAATGAACACATCCGCCTTGATGTTTCTTCTGTAGCTCATCCACAGTCTAATGGTCAAGCAGAGCGTGCTAACCAGGAAATTTTGAGAGGGGTAAAACCCTGGCTTATGGTTCCTTTGGAACGCACGCCGGGTTGTTGGGTGGAGGAGTTACCTTCAGCTCTTTGGAGCATAAGAACCACCCCTAACAGGTCAACTGGCTACACACCTTTCTTCATGGTTTATGGCGCAGAGTCTATTCTCCCCAGTGATATCCGTCATGACTCGCCCAGGGTGGCGGCTTACGTTGAAACTGATAATGAGACGGCGCGTCAGGATGCTTTGGATGCCTTAGACGAAGAACGGGATCTTGCGGCAGCACGGTCGGCGATTTACCAGCAAGATATGCGTCGTTATCATAGCCGCAGATGTTGGAAATATGCCCTAGAGGCAATAATAAATTGGTTATTATTATATTTCCTTGTTCATGATAATCGTTTATTATCCATGCTATAATTGTATTGATTGGAAACTCAAATACATGTGTGGGTACATAGACAACACTGTGTCCCTAGTAAGCCTCTAGTTGACTAGCTCGTTGACCAAAGATGGTTAAGGTTTCCTAGCCATTAACATGAGATGTCATTTGATAACGGGATCACATCATTAGGAGAATGATGTGATGGACAAGACCCAAACTGTAAACGTAGCATTTGATCGTGTCAGTTTATTGCTATTGTTTTCTGCATGTCAAGTATCTGTTCCTTTGACCATGAGATCATGCAACTCACTGACACCGAAGGAATACCTTGTGTGTATCAAACGTCGCAACGTAACTGGGTGACTATAAAGGTGCTCTACAGGTATCTCCGAGGGTGTCTGTTGGGTTGGCATGGATCAAGACTGGGATTTGTTACTCCGTATGACGGAGAGGTATCTCAGGGCCCACTCGGTAATACAACATCACAATGAGCCTTGCAAGCAATGTGACTAAAGTGTTAGCCACGAGATCTTGTATTACGGAACGAGTAAAGAGACTTGCCGGTAACGAGATTGAACTAGGTATAGTGATACCGACGATCGAATCTCGGGCAAGTAACATACCGAAGAACAAAGGGAACAGCATACGGGATTAACTGAATCCTTGACATAGAGGTTCGACCGATAAAGATCTTCGTAGAATATGTAGGAGCCAATATGGGCATCCAGGTCCCGCTATTGGTTATTGGCCGTAGAGGTGTCTCGGTCATGTCTACATAGTTCTCGAACCCGCAGGGTCTACACACTTAACGTTTGGTGACGATTAGTATAATTGAGTTATTATGTTGGTGACCGAAAGTTGTTCGGAGTCCCGGATAAGATCCCGGACATGACGAGGATCTCCGGAATAGTCCGGAGGTAAAGATTGATATATGTGATAATAGTGTTTTGATCTCCGAAAGGGTTCCGGAGTTCACCGGAAGGGGTTCCGGATGTTTACCGAAGTGTTCGGGTGCAGCAACACTTTATATGGGCCAAAGGGATAAAGCCCACGAGGTATTGGAAAGTGCAAAAAGTAGTTTTGCTGCCGCGTAAGCGGTACTACCGCTTGTGTGAAGCGGTACTACCGCCCGAGCGGTACTACCGCTTGTGTGAAGCGGTACTACCGCCCGAGCGGTACCACCGCTTGTGTGAAGCGGTACTACCGCCCAAGCGGTACTACCGCTTGTGAGCGGTACTACCGCTTGTGCGCGGCTGTGCACGGTTCGGCAGGGATCCGAGTTGGACTCTTTTCCTGCGGGCCAAACCGACCTTGTGCGGGCAAAACCGACCTAGAGGAGGCTTTTACTCCAAGTTTAGACCCCAAGGCTCAACATATAAATAGAGGGGCAGGGCTAGCACACGGGATATATCAAGATTTCCCCAAGCCGTGTGCGGCAACCCTAACCCTCTAGTTCCTCCGTCATAATCTCCGTAGCGCTTGGCGAAGCCCTGCTGAGATTGTTCCTCACCACCATCACCACGCCGTCGTGCTGCTGGAACTCAACCACTACTTCACCATCGCTCGCTGGATCGAGGAGGTGAAGGCGTCACCAAGCCGTACGTGTGTTGAACGCGGAGGTGCCATCCGTTCGGCGCTAGTTCGTGATCGGATCGAGGGACGACTTGCGATTTCGATCGCGGAGACGTTCGACTACATCAACCGCGTTTCTTAAACGCTTCCGCTTAGCGATCTACAAGGGTATGTAGATTTACTCTCCCTCTCATAGATGCTCATCACCATGGATAGATCTTGTGTGTGCGTAGGAAAATTTTTGTTTCCCATGCAACCTTCCCCAACAGTGGCATCTGAGCTAGGTCTATGCGTAGATGAGATCTCGAGTAGAACACAAACGAGTTGTGGGCGTGGGTGTATACATATTGCTTGCCGTTACTAGTTGATATTTGATTCGGCGGTATTGTGAGGTGAAGCGGCCCGGACCGACATTACGCGTACACTTACGCGAGACAGGTTCCTTCAACTGACATGTAATTTTGTTGCATAAAGATGGCTAGCGGGTGTCTGTCTCTCTCACTTTAGTTGAATCGATTTCAATGAAGAGGGTTCTTTTAGAAGATCAAAAAGCAATCACTACACCACGTTGTGGTTTTGCGTAGGTAAGAACGGTTCTTGCAAACCCGTAGCAGCCACGTAAAATTTGCAACAACAATTAGAGGACGTCTAACTTGTTTTTGCAGGGTATGATGTGATGTGATATGGCCAATTACATGATGAGATATATGTGATGTATGAGATGATCATGTGTTGTATAGAATATCACGACTTGCATGTCGATGAGTACGGCAACTGGCAGGAGCCATAGAGTTGTCTTTAATTATTGTATGACCTGCGTGTCAATCATTAAGCGCTATGTAATGCTTTACTTTATCGCTAAACGTTAGCAATAGTCGTGGAAGCAACAGTCGGCGCGACAACCTTATGGCGACACGTTGATGGAGATCAAGATGATGGAGATCATGGTGTCATGCCGGTGACGATGGAGATCATGCCGGTGCTTTGGAGATGGAGATCAAAAGCACAAGTTCATGGCCATATCATGTCACTTATGATTTGCATGTGATGTTAATCCTTTTATGCATCTTATTTTGCTTAGGACGACGGTAGCATTATAAGGTGATCCCTCACTTAAATTTCAAGATAAATTGTGTTCTCCCCAAGTGTGCACCGTTGCGAAAGTTCGTCGTTTCGAGACACGCCGTGATGATCGGGTGTGATAGACTCTACGTTCGCATACAACGGGTGCAAGCCATGTTGCACGTGCGGAAACACTCGGGTTAAACTTGACGAGCCTAGCATGTACAGACATGGCCTCGGAACACAAGAGACCGAAAGGTCGAACATGAGTCATATAGTAGATATGATCAACATGAAGATGTTCACCATTGAAACCACCTCAACTCACGTGATGATCGGACTTGAGTTGGTGGATTTGGATCATGTTACACTCGAATGATCGGAGGGATGTCAATTTGAGTGGGAGTTTTTTAAATATGATTAACTAAACTCATTATCTAAGAACAATAGTCTAAGTTGTCTTTGCTATATTTATGTTGTAGATCATGGCTCGCGCAGTAGCACCCCTGAATTTTAATGCGTTCCTAGAGAAAGCTAAGTTGAAAGATGATGGAAGTAACTTTGTGGACTGGGCCCGTAATCTAAGGATTATCCTTACGGCTTCCCAGAAGGCTTATGTCCTTGATGCACCGCTTGGTGATCCACCCGCTCCAGTTGAGTCTCTAGACGTTGTGAACGCCTGGCAGGCTCGTTCTGATGATTACTCAATAGTTCAATGTGCAATGTTGTATGGCTTAGAACCGGGACTTCAAAGACGTTTTCAACGTCATGGAGCATATGAGATGTTCCAGGAGTTGAAGTTTATCTTTCAGAAGAATGCCCGGATCGAGAGATATGAGATCTCCGATAAGTTCTATGCTTGCAAGATGGAGGAGAACGGGTCTATCAGTGATCACGTGCTCAGAATGTCTGGGTACTCCACCCGTCTGGCTGAGTTAGGGATGCCCCTTCCGCCAGAGGCTATCACTGACAGAGTTCTTCAATAATTGCCACCTAGCTACAAGAGCTTCGTGTTGAACTATAACATGCACGGGATGAACAAGTCAGTCGCCGAGCTGTTTGCGATGCTGAAAGCCGTTGAGTCTGAAATTCAGAAGGAGCATCAAGTGTTGATGGTCAATAAAACCACTAGTTTCAAGAAAAATGGCAAGGGTAAGAAGGGTAACTCCAAGAAGAGTGGCAAAGCAGTTGCTCCTCTCGTGAAGAAACCCAAGGCTGGACCCAAACCAGAAACCGTGTGTTTTCATTGCAAGGGAACTGGACACTGGAAGCGGAATTGCCCCAAGTATTTGGCTGACAAGAAGGCGGCCAACAACAAACAAGGTATATATGATATACATGTTATTGATGTGTACCTTACCAACTCTCGTTGTAGTGCCTGGGTATTTGATACCGGTGCGGTTGCTCATATTTGCAACTCAAAACAGGAACTGCGGAATAGACGGAGGCTGGCAAAGGACGAAGTGACGATGCGCGTGGGAAATGGTTCCAAGGTTGATGTGATCGCCGTCGGCACGCTCGCTCTTCGATTACCGTCGGGATTAGTGATGAACCTAAATAAGTGTTATTTGGTTCCTGCGTTAAGCATGAACATTATATCTGGATCTTGTTTATTGCGAGACGGTTACTCATTTAAATCAGAGAATAATGGTTGTTCTATTTATATGAGTAATATCTTTTATGGTCATGCACCCAATGTGAGGGGTTTATTCTTATTGAATCTTGATAGTAATGATACACATGTTCATAACATTGATGCCAAAAGATGTAGAATTTATAATGATAATACCACTTTCTTGTGGCACTGCCGTTTAGGTCATATTGGCGTAAAACGCATGAGGAAGCTCCATGCTGATGGACTTTTGGAGTCACTTGATTTTGAATCACTTGACACATGTGAGCCATGCCTCATGGGCAAGATGACTAAAACTCCGTTCTCTGGAACAATGGAACGGGCAAGTGACTTATTGGAAATCATACATACTGATGTGTGCGGTCCGATGAGCATTGAGGCGCGCGGTGGTTATCGTTGCTTTCTCACCTTCACTGATGACTTAAGTATATATGGGTATATTTACTTAATGAAACACAAGTCTGAAACATTTGAAAAGTTCAAACAATTTCAGAGTGAAGTTGAGAATCATCGTAACAAGAAGATTAAATTCCTACGATCTGATCGAGGAGGAGAATATCTGAGTTATGAGTTTGGCAGTCACTTAAGACAGTGTGGAATTGTTTCACAATTAACACCGCCTGGAACACCACAGCGTAATGGTGTGTCCGAACGTCGTAATCGAACCTTATTGGATATGGTGCGATCTATGATGTCTCTTGCCGATTTGCCACTATCGTTTTGGGGTTATGCATTAGAGACAGCTGCATTCACTTTAAATAGGGCACCATCGAAATCCATTGAGACGACGCCATATGAACTTTGGTTTGGCAAGAAGCCAAAGCTGTCGTTTCTTAAAGTTTGGGGATGTGATGCTTATGTCAAAAAGCTTCAGCCTGAAAAGCTGGAACCCAAAGCGGAGAAATGCGTCTTCATAGGATACCCAAAAGAGACAGTTGGGTATACCTTCTACCTCAGATCCGAAGGCAAAGTGTTTGTCGCTAAAAACGGAACATTTCTTGAGAAAGAGTTTCTCTCGAAAGAATTGAGTGGGAGGAAGATAGAACTTGATGAGGTTGTTGAACCTTTACTTCAACCTGAGAGTAGCGCAACGCAGAAAGTTGTTTCTGTGGAGCCTACATTAGCTGAAGAGGAAGTTAATGATGATGATCATGAAGCTTTGGATCAAGTTGTTGTCGAACCTCGTAGGTCGACAAGGACACGTACTGCTCCTGAGTGGTACGACAACCCTGTCTTAGAGGTCATGTTGTTAGACAACGATGAACCTATGAGCTATGGAGAAGCGATGATGGGCCCGGATTCCGAGAAGTGGTTAGAGGCCATGAAATCCGAGATGGGATCCATGTATGAAAACAAAGTATGGACTTTGGAAGTATTACCTGAAGGGCGTAAGGCCATTCAGAACAAATGGATCTTTAAGAGGAAGACGGACGCGGACGGTAATGTCACCGTCTATAAAGCTCGACTTGTGGCAAAGGGTTTTTCACAAGTTCAAGGAGTTGACTACGATGAGACCTTCTCACCCGTAGCGATGCTTAAGTCCGTCAGAATCATGTTAGCAATAGCTGCCTTTTTCGATTATGAAATTTGGCAGATGGATGTCAAAACAGCGTTCCTTAACGGTTACCTTAAGGAAGAGTTGTATATGATGCAACCAGAAGGTTTTGTCGATCCAGAGAATGCTGACAAAGTTTGCAAACTCCAGCGATCCATTTATGGACTGGTGCAAGCATCTCGGAGTTGGAATCTTCGCTTTGATGAAGTGATCAAAGCGTTCGAGTTTATACAAGTTTACGGAGAAGCTTGTATTTACAAGAAAGTGAGTGGGAGCTCTATAGCGTTTCTAATATTATATGTGGATGACATATTGCTGATTGGAAACAATATAGAAATGTTGGAAAGCGTGAAGGAATATTTGAACAAGAGTTTTTCAATGAAGGACCTAGGAGAAGCTGCTTTCATATTAGGCATCAAGATCTATAGAGATAAGATTTTGAAGAAGTTCAAAATGGATCAGTCCAAGAAGGGGTTCTTGCCTGTTTTGCAAGGTGTGAAGTTGAGTAAGACTCAATGCCCAGTGACTGCAGAAGATAGAGAAAAGATGAGTGTCATCCCCTATGCTTCGGCCATAGGCTCTATCATGTATGCAATGCTGTGCACAAGACCCGATGTCAGCCTTGCCATAAGTATGGTCGGAAGGTTTCAAAGTGATCCAGGAATGGAACACTGGACGGCGGTCAAGAATATCCTGAAGTACCTGAAAAGGACTAAGGACATGTTTCTCGTTTATGGAGGTGATCAAGAGCTCGTCGTAAAGGGTTACGTCGATGCAAGCTTTGACACTGATCCGGATGACTCTAAGTCGCAAACCGGATACGTATTTATTCTTAATGGGGGTGCGGTTAGCTGGTGCAGTTCCAAGCAAAGCGTGGTAGCAGATTCTACATGCGAAGCGGAGTACATCGCTGCCTCGGAGGCGGCGAAGGAAGGTGTCTGGATGAAGGAGTTCATGACAGATCTTGGAGTAGTGCCTAGTGCACTTAACCCAATGACTCTGTTTTGTGATAATACTGGTGCCATTGCTCTAGCCAAGGAACCAAGATTTCACAAGAGGACCAGACACATAAAGCGACGCTTCAATTCCATCCGCGATTACATCAAGGAGGACGACATAAATATTTGCAAAGTACACACGGATCTGAATGTTGCAGATCCGATGACTAAACCTCTTCCAAGGGCTAAACATGAACAACACCAGAACTGCGTGGGTGTTCGATTCATTACAATGTAAATCACATAGTGATGTGAACTAGATTATTGACTCTAGTGCAAGTGGGAGACTGTTGGAAATATGCCCTAGAGGCAATAATAAATTGGTTATTATTATATTTCCTTGTTCATGATAATCGTTTATTATCCATGCTATAATTGTATTGATTGGAAACTCAAATACATGTGTGGGTACATAGACAACACTGTGTCCCTAGTAAGCCTCTAGTTGACTAGCTCGTTGATCAAAGATGGTTAAGGTTTCCTAGCCATTAACATGAGATGTCATTTGATAACGGGATCACATCATTAGGAGAATGATGTGATGGACAAGACCCAAACTGTAAACGTAGCATTTGATCGTGTCAGTTTATTGCTATTGTTTTCTGCATGTCAAGTATCTGTTCCTTTGACCATGAGATCATGCAACTCACTGACACCGGAGGAATACCTTGTGTGTATCAAACGTCGCAACGTAACTGGGTGACTATAAAGGTGCTCTACAGGTATCTCCGAGGGTGTCTGTTGGGTTGTCATGGATCAAGACTGGGATTTGTTACTCCGTATGACGGAGAGGTATCTCAGGGCCCACTCGGTAATACAACATCACAATGAGCCTTGCAAGCAATGTGACTAAAGTGTTAGCCACGAGATCTTGTATTACGGAACGAGTAAAGAGACTTGCCGGTAACGAGATTGAACTAGGTATAGTGATACCGACGATCGAATCTCGGGCAAGTAACATACCGAAGAACAAAGGGAACAGCATACGGGATTAACTGAATCCTTGACATAGAGGTTCGACCGATAAAGATCTTCGTAGAATATGTAGGAGCCAATATGGGCATCCAGGTCCCGCTATTGGTTATTGGCCGTAGAGGTGTCTCGGTCATGTCTACATAGTTCTCGAACCCGCAGGGTCTACACACTTAACGTTTGGTGACGATTAGTATAATTGAGTTATTATGTTGGTGACCGAAAGTTGTTCGGAGTCCCGGATAAGATCCCGGACATGACGAGGATCTCCGGAATAGTCCGGAGGTAAAGATTGATATATGTGATAATAGTGTTTTGATCTCCGAAAGGGTTCCGGAGTTCACCGGAAGGGGTTCCGGATGTTTACCGAAGTGTTCGGGTGCAGCAACACTTTATATGGGCCAAAGGGATAAAGCCCACGAGGTATTGGAAAGTGCAAAAAGTAGTTTTGCTGCCGCGTAAGCGGTACTACCGCTTGTGTGAAGCGGTACTACTGCCCGAGCGGTACTACCGCTTGTGTGAAGCGGTACTACCGCCCAAGCGGTACTACCGCTTGTGCGCGGCTGTGCACGGTTCGGCAGGGATCCGAGTTGGACTCTTTTCCTGCGGGCCAAACCGACCTTGTGCGGGCAAAACCGACCTAGAGGAGGCTTTTACTCCAAGTTTAGACCCCAAGGCTCAACATATAAATAGAGGGGCAGGGCTAGCACACGGGATATATCAAGATTTCCCCAAGCCGTGTGCGGCAACCCTAACCCTCTAGTTCCTCCGTCATAATCTCCGTAGCGCTTGGCGAAGCCCTGCTGAGATTGTTCCTCACCACCATCACCATGCCGTCGTGCTGCTGGAACTCAACCACTACTTCACCATCGCTCGCTGGATCGAGGAGGTGAAGGCGTCACCAAGCCGTACGTGTGTTGAACGCGGAGGTGCCGTCCGTTCGGCGCTAGTTCGTGATCGGATCGAGGGACGACTTGCGATTTGGATCGCGGAGACGTTCGACTACATCAACCGCGTTTCTTAAACGCTTCCGCTTAGCGATCTACAAGGGTATGTAGATTTACTCTCCCTCTCGTAGATGCTCATCACCATGGATAGATCTTGTGTGTGCGTAGGAAAATTTTTGTTTCCCATGCAACCTTCCCCAACAGCAGAGTCAAGACCCGGACGTTCCAAGAAGGCGACTTAGTGCTCCGACTGATTCAAGACCAGTCAGATATGCATAAGTTGTCACCTCCGTGGGAAGGACCTTTTGTGATCAGCAAAAATCTCAACAATGGTTCCTATTATCTCATTGATATACGGGAGGGCGATAAATCACGCACTTCTGGAGAGGAGACTACCAGGCCGTGGAACATTGCTCATCTTCGGCCATACTATACTTGAGCCACCGGCTCTCATCAATGTACATAATTCTGTCATTGTATATACCACTTTTTATAATATAATAAAGCCGACATCCCTATGATTCGGGGCCTCTGCCGTTTTCCTGCACCAAATTTCGTGCAAAGAGTTGATTCTTCATAAGGTCACTTGGGGGCTTCCAACCCACTGGGTTTAGCTTTCATACCCTCTTGACCGGCTTTATATGCCATATTCAAGTTAAACCTGCCTGTTTGCAACTTCCTACTCCATCAGGTGATCCGCCGAACTCTTGACAGTCAATCTTGCAAAGAGACCCTGAACTTGACAGTCAATCTCGCCATAAGACCCTGAACTTGTCAAGGTTAAAACGGCGGCTTTTGTCACGAGAGAGCCGGCTTACAGTGAGCTAGGATAAACTCGCCTTGTCTGTTGTAGTCTCTCCGCTATGTGGCCCGTTCGTACTCTTAGCAATGTCAATCTTTTTAAAAAGACCCTAAACTTGTTAAGGTTTAAACGACGGATTTATGTCACGTGAGAGCCGGCTTACAAGGTTTTAGGCTTTTATGCCTAGCTTCTTTGAAGCAATACATTTTTTTTTCTTCCAAAATAAAAATAAGAGTTATCTCTTCTTGCTGTGCCTTTTAAAAGCCGGCTTACAAAACAGGAGATATACAAGTATATATTCTACTGTTTGTTTTTGCAGGCGATTTTCATTATAAGATTCTAAGTTCCTGGGTAATCCCGGCTTAGCATTGCTCATGGAGTATAACCCGAGACTGGGAGTTGATGAATTCATATCAAAGACATTCATGCTGAAAAGTTTTTAAGTCACCGGCATATGAGTTGAAGAAGTTTAAAAAGTGCACGAAGGCACAAGCACAGGCAATCAGGTTTTTCCTACCGCTATTACAAGGCCTCAGAGCACCCAAAATGTGGGGATCAAGTTTTTTCACAAGTTATAACCCGGCGGCTTAGCTCTGCCTGGGTTAACTTCATTGAAGGCCGGCTCTTCGTCTAGCTCGTCGGCGGGTCATCCTGCGCCGGGTCTTCGTCTTCCCGGATCTGAAGGCTGTCCACATCCCAGTTGCAATTGATTAAAGCTTCAAATTCAACTTCGTCATGCAAGATTGGAGACGGGTCAACATCAGGAGCAAAGATATGCTTACGCCATCGGGGAGTCAGATCCTTTGGCTCAAATGTGGGCGCTCGGACTCGTGCGTTGTTGTTGTCGTAAGCTGCCTGGTACGTCTTTAGATCACCTTCTGTGGCTAGCTGGCTGCCCAACACTTGAGATGCTCGGAAGCAACGGGCGTAGTCATCTTGAGTGAACTCTGACCCGTCGTCCTTTAGCTGTGGGAAACCCCCCGTCATCTCTTCCGGGTTAAGCTCCGAAGCATACGCCAAAGCCCGGCTTAGAGCAGATATTGCGCCCTTGCGGGCGGCTGATTTCTTCATCTCTTCAAAATGTTGGGGGGGCGGTGGAGAGGCACCTCAGTACATCCTTGATCAGCTTCGGAACCCCTTTTTCGCCAAAGACAGCCTTGATGGTGAAGAGGCTTCCGGCATATAGCTGTTCAGTGAAAGCGTATAAAGCTTTCAGCTTCAGCAAGCTATAGTCCGGAAGTTGGCGGGTTCATTTGCCTAAAAACATAACATGTTGTAAGCTGCCAGGCGAGTCTCTATGAGAATTTTTGGAAAATACTCACAACAGTCAGCAATACTTACCAAAGACGGCTTCGGTCATCCGGGCTATATGGCGCTTCAAGCTGGTCAGCTCTTCAGTGGTGGGCTTAAGACGGCCGTTGGCGTCTTCTGCACTTTTAATCAAGGCGGCCTCGTTGGCTTCAGCAGTTTGCTTGCATGCTTCAAATTCTGCCTTGATCTTCTCTAATTCTATCGAGGAGAGCCGCCACTTGGTGTCAGCCTCAGCCCGGGCATCTTCGTGCAGTGCTAGGCTTTTCCTGAGGTCGGTCAAACTCGACTCGGCCGCGTGTAAAGATTCCTACACGTTACAAATTGTCAGACAGCAAGATTGTCAATTTTAAGCCGCCAGTCCGGCTCATAGTAGTACTTACAGGTACTGCAGAGGATTGTTACAAGTCTCAAGCAGATTGCAAGCGATATACTTGACACTTGGGGGCTAATGTGCATCCGTTTTTCAAGTTTATCCAAATACAAATAAGACCCGGATCATCTTCATCAAGATAACCCGGCCCTTGGGGGCTACACATTGCTCTACAAGTCTAAGGTCAGATCTACAAAGTTCCGGCTTATTAATTGGCATAATGACCCAGGCCTTGGGGGCTACACTTGGCATTTTTGTATCTATCAAGACAATAAGTACCGGCTCATTATTGGCATAATAAGCTGGCCCTTGGGGGCTACACGTTGGTCTATCACAATGGTAATATTACTGAAGACCCGGCTTATCTTCGAGAATATAAGCCGGCCCTTGGGGGCTACGTAAGGGTATACAGAGAATAGCAAGTGCAGTACCTCATATTTATTCTTCATCATATCAACTAGTTTGGCTTCCATGTCCCGGCTTGTGGCAAGACGGCTCAGATAACCTGAATGCAACTCATCAGCAGTTAACTTCTGCAAGTTGGGAAGATCAAGTTTGGCCTTCTCCTTCTCAGGTGAAGGCGCCTCATCCTTGCTGATGTGCTTGGTTAGCACGTTGGAGGGGGCCGGAGCAGCATAGGCAGAGCCGGTGATAGTGACCTCTTCTTCTTGAGCCGTCATGTCTTGAGTTGTCGGCACGGGGCTGGGCGGCTTAGGATCCATCTCCAGATGGGCCTCAGGAATCACAACATCAGCATCCACCAGCTCAGTAGGCTGGGGAGTATCGTCATGAGCACCTTGCCCAGCCTTGGATGGTTCCACTTGAATTCCAGGAGTGTCAGGCTTCGGGTCCTCCGGCTCTGAGACATCCGGGCGGTACGATGACCCGCTCAGTTTTCTTTTCTTGGCCTGGGCCCTGCGAACAAAGGACTTCATTGTCAGTTATATGCAAGGACAGAATAGTAATAAGCAGAAAGAGGATGCAAAGGAGCTTACCCCGGGTTGATAACAAGGGGAGGCAGTTTGGAGGCGGTCGAGTCGCCAAACGAAGGAGGTGTTTCCTGATACAATTAAATTAAGCAGCATGAGTAAGTGACAGCGCAAGAATAATATGCAGAAATACAAGTACAAGATATGAAGTACATCGTTGCGACGTTTCCGACGAGCCGGGGGGTCAGGTAAGCCGGCCACCAAGTCTTCAGAGCCGCCGCTCCGGGTCTGACGCCTAGCGTCATGTTGCTGCTTCTTCAAAAGAAAGTCGGGGTCCAAGTGAGAAAGAGGATGTGAAAATTTTACTTTCCCGATGACCCGCCGGATTCTCTCTGTTGGCAGAGGTTCTGAGTCGGAGGAGATGATAGTTACCTCTGCGGCTCCAGCCTCGCTTGCCTCCGCGTCAGCCTGAGAGGAGTCAGCGTCAATAAGTTGCATGAAAAGAAGGCCAAGGGAATCAAGTTCTACCTCTAAATCATCCAGCCCAAGCAGCTCCTCAGTTGTTTGCTTCTTCTTACGAGCTGGAGCTCGGGTTTTAGTTGCCTTGCTTTTCTTCTTCTGGGAGATAGTGGTTAGTTTCTTGTTCTAGAAAGAAGAGCCGGCCTGCATATAGTATATGCATTGGCAGAAAGATTAAATAGGACATATGAAATGCAGCATTTAAAGAAAGAGTAAGGATTAGGATGAAAAGGTTACCTCCGGTGCCGGGTTAAGAGCATAAAAAGGGCTTAACCCCGTCTTGTTGCAAACTTCTTGCGGCTCTCCCAGCAGTGATTTAACGATGGCGTTCAGATCCTGGTCTGTCAAGGAGGTCTGGTAGAAGCGCTGAGGGTCATCCACTGCACCAGTGTATTGGCACATTAAGGTGTTGCGGCGGCTCAGTGGCATAATTCTCCAAGAGACCCAGCAGCGGGTTAGATCGACGCCAGTTAACCCGTTGGCTAACAAGGCCCTTATCTTTGAAAAAGTTGGACCGTACTGGGCGCACTCTGCAGCAGACATCCGGTCTGGGAGCTCGGTGTCGGTGCTGAGCCGGTAAGGACGATAACCTGGCAGTGGATTCTCTCCTTCTGGGGAGGTATCTTTGCAGTAGAACCATGTCTTACTCCAGTCCTTGGGATGACTAGGCAGAATTGCCGACGGAAAGGTTACATCCCTCCGTCTCTGAATGGAAACACCCCCAAGTTCAAGGCTCAGTCCATCCGCCATCTCTGTTTGGCGGTTGATATAGAAATAATCCCTGAAGAGGTCAACAGACGGCTCTTCTTGCAGATAAGCTTCACAGAGAATTTGGAACTGGCACAAATTGGTTACAGAATTGGGGCCAATGTCTTGAGGGTGCAGATTGTAGAAGTGCAGGGCGTCCCGGAAGAATTTTGAGCCGGGTGGAGAGAAGCCACAGAGAAGATGATCCGTGAAGACAACAACTTCCCCATCCTGGGGTTTGGGAGTGACTTCGTTGTCGGGAACCCGCCAATGGATAACACCTTGAGCCGGCAAAGCTCCCATGACTACAAAGTCGTTGAGCACTTCTTCGGTGACCCCGGAGCCTACCCAGTCACAGGAGGCAGGGGCTTTGGCCATGACAGCGGGTTAAAAGGCTGTGGAAAGGCATTGATATGCGGCGGGTTAAGAACGTTGCATGACTGAAATAGTGATGATTTAAAGACGACGACATCTGACTGGTCATTATTAAAACTATGAGCCACCCTCAGCTATAGGTTTAAACTGAATTATAACTCGTCAAGGAGACCCGGCAGCATCCTGGCGGGTCAAAATTGCTAAACAATATTGGAAAATTGCTAAGTGTGGGCAAACAACTTCCACCAATTTCAGCTACCGTTTTGATCTACGGAGGAGAATAAAAGGAAAATATTTCCTAAACCTAAAATGACTGCGAAGAACCGACAGTTCATATATGAGTTCCCGTGAAAGAAAGATCTACGATAAGCATGGAAAATATATCAAGTGGAGCGCCGCGGGTCTTTGATAGTGGATGGAAGCCTAAAAGTATTTCCTTTCCTTCATCTACGGCAAGAACACCGATGAACGGCGGCGGACCCGAAGAAAGCCCGATGAACTAATGCAGATTCAGAAGAGGAAGAAGATGGAACCTGAGATGCGCAGGAGATGCGGGCGAGCGCCGGCAAGCTCTGGACACAATCAGGGCGATGCAGCGGCCTTGTTGAAGATGATGGCGAGGTCCGGATGGCGCGGCGGAGCTCCAAAGGCACGGGCGTCGGGAGGAAGAAGAAGAGAGAAGCGGCGGCAAGAGGGAAAAGTGAAAAGGACAAGGACCCCACGTGCCTATGTATGAGGGGGGATGGAACATCAACAGTCTCGCACGGGAATCGAGGAGACAAAATGATGATTGACCAAGAAAACGCCTCGATTCTTGGGTTGACCAGTTAATGAAAAGATTCGTTGTGATGTCATCCGGATTTTTTCATATGGCGGGTGATGAAGATTTATCACAGGTCAGATGCTTACGAAGAATGCAAGACTCGCCAACTAGAAGACTTGAAGATTGACATGAACCGGTTCAAATTAATCTGGGGCCTAATGTTGGGGATATAACCCCGTGGTGAGACCCGCCCAGGAGGGGCCGGGTCATAAGGTTGGCGGCTTAGCAGTAAGGCCTGGAAGAGTCTGCAGGTGACTTACTAGATGGGCCTAGAAGAGGCCCAGAGCCGGAAGGCTAAGTGTGACCTGGAGGCGTGAGCCGCCAGGGGATAGTTTGCCAGACAAGGCAAGGATAGCTAAAGATAACCCGGCCCGGACTCTTGTAAGCCTAGGGCCTCGACCTGTGTATATAAAGGCGGGTTCCCTGGGCGTCTTAGGCTACAAAACCTTTGATCAAGTACTAGGTTAAGCGAATCCGCTCCCTTGTAATCGATACCCAATCAATACAACTCAAAGCAGGACGTAGGCTATTACCTCCTTCGAGAGGGGCCGAATCTGGGTAAACATGTGTCTTTCATTCCGATCAACCCCTTCGAGTTAACCGCCGTAGCGATGGCTTCACCCCTAAGTCCTTAAACTAGGACATCTACCATGACAAAACCATGACACTTACCGTCGCTGTGCTGCATCATCCCTTCATCTTTGGGGAAATAATGACGCAGTCTCAAGCCACGCCAGTCTCCAAATTGCATTACTCCGTTTTTCCATGAACTTAATACACTAGATGCATGCTGGATAACGGTCGATGTGTGGAGTAATAGTAGTAGATGCAGAATCGTTTCGGTCTACTAATCTTGGACGTGAAGCCTATATAATGGTCATCGCCTTGTATATCGTCATGATTATTTGATCTTCTATCAATTGCCCAACAGTAATCTGTTCACCCACCGTGTGCTATACTCATGAGAGAAGCCACTAGTGAAACCTACGGCCCCCGGGTCTACTTTTCCAACATATTGCTTTCCGATCTATCTTTTTGCCGATTTTGTTTTCACATCTATTATTCCAAAAACCCAAAAATACCTTGCTGCACTTTTTATTTGCTCTTTTTATTTTGTGTTCTTGAGAGATCTATCTCTCCAATCTATCACTACCTAATCTATCTTTTTACTGTAGAGATATTGACAACCTCTCTTTCGTGTCGGGTTGCAAGTATTTGTTCTTTGTGTGCATGTGATGTTTACGTAGTGGTGGTGATCCTCCTACTGGTTCGATACCTTGGTTTCATAACTAAGGGAAATACTTACCGTCGCTGTGCTGCATCATCCCTTCCTCTTTCGCGAAATATCGACGCGGTCTCAAGCCACGTCACCCTACTTGGGTTCCAAAATCTGATTCTCACGCAATAGGATAAGTTCATCTACAATCCATGTTTTGCAATTCCCCTAACGAAAAGAAAATTACATTAGATTAGAGAACAAAAAAAATTAGGTTTAACCGTCCGCCAAGTGAATCGCGGTGTCACCGAGTCAGATAAATCGGTCTTAACGATTTGTGTTTTGGGGCTACAGAGAACAATCTCGATGAAACCGAGTTGCTCCTTTCGGTGAAACCGAAAGGGCTGCCAAGTTTCTGTTAATGAGTTTTTTTGTCTCGGTGGCTCCGAAATTTTTGACTCGGTGGAACCGAAATCCACTTTGCAGAAAGTTACACTTAAGAATTTGAGTTCAAATTTGCAAAAACCTTCTGTGTTTTTTGATGGTCATCCCTTCTACTCATCTATATCTATTCACAGGATCAGGATGTCAGGCTCGGGGTCAGACAGTGACAATGATTTTAATGATCCAAGCGTGGACATGGATGCTAGCACTAGCCCTGAAGCCAGTTCATCATCTTCAGAGGATCCAGGCACCCCCAGCTCTCATGGATTTCCCAAGGCTGCCACCAGGGCAAGGAGGTCACCTCCAAGAAGCCGCGAGACAATCAAGAGGAGAGCTGCTGATCAGAAATGATCATGTGGATATGCACCATACATTCAGATGCTCATCAACTCCAAGCTGGAGAAGAATGTATATGCACTTGATCGTCCTCATATGCCACTTTAGCCAGAGCTAGAGGATAATGTTGTGGTGATGGAACCCTCTCATCCCACTTCAGCTACTGCACAAGCAGAGGCAGAAGCAGCCAGAGCCACTAGTGCTCAAGTGCCCAAGTCAAAGAGTGATCAAATGGCACTTCTCATCAAATCTATCCAAGGTATATAGAAGGATGTGGCTGAGATTCTTAAGAACCAGAAGAGCATAGTGCGGATCATGGAAACCAAGTTTCATGCTCTGGACAACAAGGTGGATGAGCTTACCAAGATAGTCACTGAGCTGAAGCAGGAGGTTGATGTAGTACCTAGTCCCCACTCCTCAAATGATGATAGTCCTCCTCTCCGGACCAACACTCAGTTCAAGACTCAGGCAAGATCGTCTGCTATGCCAGTTCCTGAGTCGAGACCATCTTCATCAGCACTAGCTACTGCCCCTACTTCTCCTTCAGCACCTCCAGTGTATACTCCACCACCTCAGAGGACTTCAGCCGAAGCATTTGCGGATGCTCTTCTCTCGACTCCTTCAACAACTACAGGAGCTGCTTCATCGTCTCATGGAGGAGACCATGCCCAGAGAGACGATTAGCTCTATAGCTTTGAACTTTTTGGTAACTTGTTGCCAAAGGGGGGAGAAGTTATAGATCATAGACTTCGAGAGAGAGTGTGTTGCATTTTGGTTGCTCTCTGCTGTTTGAAAACATTTGGTTTATCACTCATTTGTTTAAAACTTCGTCGGTGTTTGATCATATACTCTTTGTGTGATGCTACTACTTGCTACCCTTGAGATGTCTATATGATGATCATTCACTATTGTTTGGTGTGATGTGCTTTTGTAATTCACTCATATTAATACTTGCGCACCACCAAGTTGTATGTGACATGGAAGAGTGACCCATAATCCTAATCGATTGTGCATTTGCATTCAAATGCAAATTTATAATAGTGCACAAATTTAGGGGGAGCTCTTGCTTATCACATACCTCTCAAAAGCAACGATGCAATTGATTGATTATATCTCTTATCGAAGCTTTGATCTATATGTTGTCATCAATTACCAAAAAGGGGGAGATTGAAAGCACAACTTCTCCCTAGGTGGTTTTGGTAATTAATAACAACATATATTTCATTGGACTAATGTTTCCACCAAGTTTATCTCAGGAAAAAGTTCAATGATGGGATGGCTAAAGGATTATGTGGAGAACCTCCCCAAGGAAAGGAAAGGAATAGGATTGGCCATGATTCAAGCTTGAAGACTCTACATTTTATATTTTGTAAGAAATCACTTTTGAGTCCGTAGGAAAGCCAATACTGTTAAAAAGGGATGAGGAATTATGATGATCTGGTTGCTCAAGTGCTTAGAAGGATAGCTAAGTGGGGAGTAACATGACTAGTCTGACCGGCCACATTAGCCCTATCAAGAAGGATAGCTAACATATCGGCCACGAAGTTGAACAAAATACGGTATAGTTGGTCCCCTTGGCGAATACCCTTCTTAGTCTAAAAATAATTGTCAACATCACCGTTGACTTTGATAGTCACACTCACACTACCACCAGAAACAAAACTCTCTATCCGTCGACACCATTTTTGAGAAAACCCCTCCATGTGTAAATTTGCAAAAGAATGGGTCATTTGACTTTATCATAGGTCTTTTCAAAGTCAATTTTGAAGATGACTCCACTCAACTTTTTATGGTGAAACTCATGTACGTTTTCATGCAGAACAACAACTGCATCTAGTATGTTGCGTCCTTGCATGAACGCTATTTGAGTGGGTTTGACCACATGGCCAGCCACCCCGTACAACCAATTTGTTGCAACCTTCATAAATATTTTGAAGCAGACGCTTAGAAGGCAAATTGATCGATATTGTTGAATACGACTAGCCTCCTTAATCTTGGGTAGTAAAATAATTTCCCTAACATTTAAATGAGAATGTCAAGGTTTTCGCTATGTAGTTGGTTAAAGAACAAAACCAATTCCACCTTAATCATATCCCATAAACACTGATAAAACTCCGACGGTAACCGTCTAGCCCACTAGCCTTGTTGTGTTCCATTTGAAACACCGTAGTCTGAATTTTCTACTCAGTGAACGGAGAGGGTAAAAATTCATTTTCCACCTCCGAAACGTGAGGGATGTCATGAGTATTAGACTCATCCAGCGCAAAATGAACATCCAATTGAAGGTTCAAAAGGCTCTTTGTAATACTTAATAATGAAGTTTCTGAGCGATACATCCCCCTCGATACAACCTTCGTCCAGGTCAAGAGTGAAAATGGGTTTCTTTCTATGCCCATTGGCCAGCATTTGAAAGTATTTCATATTTTCATCACCTTGAACAATTGAGTCAGTCTTGCAATGTTGGTACCATTTAATCTCTTCCTCGCGTAAAAGGTGGGCCATCTGCTCATTTAAATGCCTTTTTGCTCAATCTCAATTGCAGAAAGGGGCCTCACCTCCATGATTTTATCAAGGGTGACGATTAAGGTAGATAGTCATAATTTTTTTTTTGTATATGCCAGTCGTATGTTTAGCCCATCCACGAAGGAATCGACGCAAGGTGCGAATTCGATTGTTCCATCATTGAATGGGCATGTTACCCGAGGTTGAGGCGCCCACACTTTCTTAACTAGTGGAATCCCTCTCTAGTGAGTCATCCCAGTTCGAATTTTAATTGTGGACTATTAGAGCTTGGAGTTCTTTGTCCAAAATCGGTTAGCAATGGAGCATGATCCAATAAGGCCTCAATTCTTTTTAGCGCGAGTACCGAAGAAAGGGGATATTTATATTCCCAATTGGTGGTTACTAGCATCCGGTCAAGTTTTTCTTAAATTGGAATAGATCGGTTATTGGCCCAGGTGTACTATAGACCACACAGACTGAGCTTCCGCAGGTCCAGGCTGTCAATACCATCATTGAAGAGGAAAGGCCATCTAGTGTCAAACCAAGCATTGTTTTTTTCCTGCAGATATTGAAGGATATTGAAATCCCCCCGATTAACATGGGTGAGGATTGTCCCGGCAGGTATTAACAAGCTCCTTAAAAAAGCGGACTTAAACTCCTCTTGAGCGGCGCCATATACAACCACGAGGCTCCAAAGGAAGTTGTCGAATTTGTTTCGAAGGTGAAATTTGACACTAGGGGTTGATGACCCACAAGTATAGGGTATCAATCGTAGTCCTTTCGATAAGTAAGATTGTCGAACCCAACGAGGAGTAGAAGGAAATGACAAGCGGTTTTCAGCAAGGTAATTTCTGCAAGCACTGAAATTGTAGGTAACAGATAGTTTGATAGCAAGATAATTGGTAACGAGAAAGTAACGGTAACGGTAAATAAGGTGCCGCAAGGTAGCCCAATCCTTTTGTGGAAAATGATAGGCTAAAACAATCTGTAGTAATAGGCAAAGTGGTCTTGAGGGTACACGGGAATTTCGTCTAGTCACTTTTATCATGCTGGTTTGATTCGTGTTCGCTACTTTGATAATTTGCTATGTGGGTGGACCGGTGCTTGGGTGCTGTTCTTACTTGAACAACCTCCCACTTATGATTAACCCCCTCGCAAGCATCTGCAACTACGAGAAAAGTATTAAGATAAAATCTAACCATAGCATTAAACATTTGGATCCAAATCAGCCCCTTACGAAGTAGCGCATAAACTAGGGTTTAAGCTTCTGTCACTCTAGCAACCCATCATCTAATAACTACTACACAATGCATTCCCTTAGGCCCATGAATGGTGAAGTGTCATGTAGTCAACATTCACATGACACCACTAAGGGAATCACAACATACATATCATCAAAATATCGAACACATATCAAATTCACATGATTACTTGCAACATGACTTCTCCCGTGACCTCAAGAACAAAGGTAACTACTCACAAATAATAATCATGCTCAAGATCAGAGAGGTATTAAATAGCATAATGGATCTGAACATATAATCTTTCACCAAATAAACCATATAGTAAACAACTATGCAAGGTAATCAACACTACTAGTCACCCACAGGTACCAATCTGAGGTTCCGGTACAAAGATTGAACACAAGAGATGAACTAGGGTTTGAGAGGAGATGGTGCTATTGAAGATGTTGATGAAGATTGGCCTCCCAAACATGAGAGGGGTGTTGGTGATGACGATAGCTTCGATTTCCCCACAATCTTTTCACAGAAATCAGAGAATATAGCATTCATACATCTTTGAAAGGTAGAAGGTGCATTTCATAAACCAAAAGGCATAGGTCTAAAAGCATAGGTTCCAAAAGGGAAAGTAAAGGTGATTTTCTCTGGATCGGATTGTGACACAGGTATTTGAGAGAAACCAGAATATCCATCTAGGAAGCAAAAGTGTGTGTGCTTAGATAACCTTTCTAACATTTGATCAATGAAAGGCAGAGGGTAATGATCTTTCCTAGTAGCTTTATTTAATTTTCTAAAATCAATTACCATTCTATAGCCGGTGACAATTCTTTGTGGAATGAGTTCATTCTTATCATTAGGAACAACGGTAATACCTCCTTTCTTAGGGACACAATGAACGGGACTTACCCATCTACTATCAGCTATGGGATAGATTATACCTGCTTCCAGAAGCTTTAATATTTCAGTTCTTACCACTTCCTTCATCTTAGGATTCAATCGCCTTTGGTGATCAACAACGGGTTTAGCATCAGGTTCCATATTAATCTTGTGCTGACATAGAGTGGGACTAATGCCCTTAAGATCATCAAGAGTATATCCAATAGCACCCCGGTGCTTCCTTAGAACCTTCAATAATCTTTCTTCTTCATGTTCTGAAAGGTTAGCACTAATAATAATAGGATATATCTTTTTCTCATAAAGATAAGCATACTTCAAAGTGTCAGGAAATTGTTTCAATTCAAACACCGGATCACCTTTAGGTGGAGGAGGACCTCCAAGAGTTTCAATAGGCAAATTGTGTTTCAGGAGAGGTTGTTGTTCAAAGAAATGTTTATCTATTTCATTTCTTTCACGCAAGTGCATATCATTTTCATGGTCGAGCAAATATTGTTCTAATGGATCAGTGGGAGGCACAACAATAGAAGCAAGACCAATTATTTCATCCTTACTAGATAACGCTTTATCACGAGGTTGTCTACTAAACTTGGAAAAATTAAAATCATGAGACACATTACCAAAACTGACACCGACAGTTTGTTTTTCACAATCTATCTTTGCATTGACGGTGCTCAAGAAAGGTCTACCAAAGATAATGGGGCAAAAGTCATCTTGTGGGGAACCAAGGACTAGAAAATCAGTAGGGTATTTTACTTTCCCACACAAGACTTCAACATCTCTAACAATCCCAAGTGGTGTGATGGTGTCTCTATTAGCAAGTTTAATAGTAACATCAATGTCTTCAATTCCAGCAGGTGCTATTTCATCCATAATTTCTTGGTATAGAGTAAAAGGGATAGCACTCACACTAGCACCCAAATCACATAAACCATGATAGCAATGATCTCCTATTTTTACTGAGACAACGGGTATGCCTTCTATGGGTCTATGTTTATCTTTTTCATCGGGTTAAGCAATTCTAGCAGCTTCACCACAGAAGTAGATAACGTTCCCAACAATATTTTCTACCAAGAGATCTTTAACCATAGCAACACTAGGTTCTACTTTAATTTGCTCAGGGGGTTTAGGTGCTCTTATATTACTCTTACGAACCACAGTTGATACCTTAGCATGTTCCTTTATCCAAACAGGGAAAGGTAGTTTTTCAATATAAGCGGCAGGCACAACTGGATCAACATTGTAGAGGATGGTTTATTCTTTAGCTATGGCCGGTTTTTTAACTTCTTCTTTAATAGGGGGATGATATTTAAACCACTTCTTCTTAGGGAGGTCAACGTGAGTAGCAAATGCTTCGCAGAAAGAGGCTACTATCTCAGAGTCAAGTCCATATTTAGTGCTAAACTTGTGAAAAGTATTGGTATTCATAAAAGATTGAACACAATCAAATTCAAGCTTTATACCTGACTCATTACCTTCGTCGAGTTCCCAATCTTCAGAGTTGCATTTAATTCTTTCTAAGAGATCCCACTTGAATTCAATAGTCTTCTTCATATAAGAACCAGCACAAGAAGTATCGAGCATGGATTGATCATTATGAGAAAGCCGAGCATAAAAATTCTGAATGATAACTTCTCTCGGAATGTCATGATTGGGGCATGAATATAACATTGAATTAAGCCTCCCCCAAGCTAGAGCGATACTTTATCCTTCACGAGGCCAAAAATTATATATATATAATTCCGATCACGACGAACTAGATGCATGGGATAAACCTTTTGGTGGAATTCCAATTGCAAACTATTCCAGTTCCACGATCCAAGATCATCACACAGCCTATACCATTTCAATGCTTTTCCCTCCAAAGATAAAGGGAAAACCTTCTTCTTAACTTCATCTCCGGGTAAGCCTGCAAGCTTAAATAATCCACATATCTCGTTCACATATAAGAGGTGCATATCAGGATGCTCAGTTCCATCTCCTGCATAAGGTTTAGCAAGCAGTTGTTCTACCATACCAGAAGGAATTTCATAAGTAATATTTTTAGTAGGTGCTGTAGGTTGAGGGGCAACTAATTGTGGTTCCGGTCAAGGTGAAGATACCCTGAACAAACCCCTCAAAGGATTGTTCTCCATAGTAGCAAGTAGCAATAAATTTCAGCACGTAGTATAAGTTTTTCCTTACCGATTTCCACTTACCAAGAGCGCTTCACTCCCCGGCAACGGCGCCAGAAAAGAGTCTTGACAACCCACAAGTATAGGGGATAAATCGTAGTCCTTTTGATAAGTAAGAGTGTCGAACCCAACGAGGAGCAGAAGGAAATGACAAGCGGTTTTCAGCAAGGTAATTTCTGCAAGCACTGAAATTGTAGGTAACAGATAGTTTGATAGCAAGATAATTGGTAACGAGCAAGTAACGGTAACGGTAAATAAGGTGCAGCAAGGTAGCCCAATCCTTTTGTGGCAAAGGACAGGCCAGAACAATCTCTAGCAATAGGCAAAGTGGTCTTGAGGGTACACGGGAATTTCGTCTAGTCACTTTTATCATGCTGGTTTGATTCGTGTTCACTACTTTGATAATTTGATATGTGGGTGGACCGGTGCTTGGGTGCTGTTCTTACTTGAACAACCACCCACTTATGATTAACCCCCTCGCAAGCATCCGCCACTACGAGAAAAGTATTAAGATAAAATCTAACCATAGCATTAAACGTTTGGATCCAAATCAGCCCCTTACGAAGTAGCGCATAAACTAGGGTTTAAGCTTCTGTCACTCTAGCAACCCATCATCTAATAACTACTCCACAATGCATTCCCTTAGGCCCATGAATGGTGAAGTGTCATGTAGTCGACGTTCACATGACACCACTAAGGGAATCACAACATACATATCATCAAAATATCGAACACATATCAAATTCACATGATTACTTGCAACATGACTTCTCCCGTGACCTCAAGAACAAAGGTAACTACTCACAAATAATAATCATGCTCAAGATCAGAGAGGTATTAAATAGCATAATGGATCTGAACATATAATCTTTCACCAAATAAACCATATAGTAATCAACTGCGCAAGGTAATCAACACTACTAGTCACCCACAGGTACCAGTCTGAGGTTCCGGTACAAAGATTGAACACAAGAGATGAACTAGGGTTTGATAGGAGATGGTGCTGTTGAAGATGTTGTTGAAGATTGGCCTCCCAAAGATGAGAGGGGTGTTGGTGATGACGATAGCTTCGATTTCCCCCTCCGAGAGGGAAGTACCCCTGGTGGAATCGCTCCGCCGGAGGGCAAAAGTGCTCCTGCCCAAGTTCCGCCTCGAGGCGGCGGCGCTTCATCCTGAAAGTCCTCCTCTGATTTTTTTCTAGGTGAAATGTGACTATATACCAGAAGATGGGCTCCGGAGGTGGGCCGAGGTGGCCACAATACACCAGGGCACGCCCAGGGGGTCTGGCACGCCCTGGTGGGTTGTGCTCATCTGGCAGGCCCCCTCCGGTAGTTTTCTGCTCCAGTATTTTTTATTAAATGCAAAAATAATCTCCGTAAAATTTCAGCTTCATTGGAGTTATGCAGAATAGGTATCTCTGACGTGCTTTTCTTAGGTCCAGAATTCCAGCTGCCGGTATTCTCCCTCTTTGTGTAAACCTTGCACATTATGAGAGAAAAGGCATTAGAATCACTCTCCAAAGCATTATTATTCAACAAAACAAAGTAAATATTAGTAGGAAATCATGATGCAAAATGGACGTATCAGGGGTTTACCCCACATGCCCCATATATAATCATGTGGTACTATATATACTACTTTATCATAAGTATGTTGATATACTATATATAACATACTTCAAAGTGAGTTACATGAAAAAATTGCAGGTTGATCCATGGTTAGATTATATTTGTGAAATACATATATATTTATACGTAAAAAGGAGCATGCTTAAAATACGAGGCATACTACCAAAAAAGTAGTATATATACTCCCTATACAATCTTATATGCTACATAGTAAACGTACATACTCTCTGATTTGATAGATAGTATATACAACATACAAAATTCAAGTGGTGGTAACTACCACCGGGTGGTAGGAAAACCATGGGATTGACTATTCGTCACCCTGAGTGAGTAATAATTATTTTTCATCCCCTCTATTTTAACATCAATCCACCATAATTTTACGTTCCGTAATTTTTTTGTCTTATTTCATACGTAAAAAGAGATCATAAAAATATATATAATCATCGTAAAAATATATTTTATGTCACGTTAAATTACAGACATAAAAATATAGTGTAAAATATACATAAAATTCATTTTTTCTGGTCTTATGACATTTATTTTTGTTTTCTTATGTCAAATTTTACGTAGTGAATAAATACATAATAATAATAATAAAAGAATTAAAGCTACTAAGCTAGCCCCCTTCTCATGCATTTGAAGTACTTTGGCGTGAGTTAATTCCAACATGAAGCGTGTTCGTTTTTTATTTTGTTCACTACTAGATTTTTTTATGTTTGCTACCGTTATTTAACACGTTACAACGTAAATGCTCACATATACACACATACGATCATCCGTATAAACACATGCACGTATACCCTATGTGAGAACCTTCGAGATACTGGGTTGACACAACATCTTGAGATTAACGAAGTCACAACATGCACCATCGTAGTCAACGGGAACATCTTCTCCCACCGAAAGAATATCATCAAAGAGCGTGAAATAAATTCAAAAAATGCGAGCACCGGTGCCAACATAGTACAACACCGATGTTCACATACACTCACCCCTACGGACGTACGCACGCACACCCTACCCCTATAACGCTATCCGGAGAGCTTGAAATAAATTCAGGAAAATACGAACACCGGTGTCAACACAGTACAACACAAATGTTCGGTTACACTCACACGTATGAACGCACACACGCATACCCTACCCCTATAACGCTATCCGGAGAGCTTGAAATAAATTCAGAAAAATACGAGCATAAGTGTCAACATAGTACAACACGGATGCTCAGTTACACTCACACATATGAATGCACACACTCACACCCAACCTCTACAACGTTGTTAGCAGTATAAGCGTAGCATTTTTTTGCTCATCATAGCTTCCATATAAAGTTAGGTTAGTTATGATGCCATAGCTAGCCAATTTTTCTTTAGGACACCATAAGATAAGCAAATCAAACAAAATTATGTGCCTTAGAGTATCCAGATTAGTACAATTTAGACCCTGAGAGTTAGGCTTGATTTTGATTGATAATGCATCTCTAATTCCGTTGCTCATGCGATGTATTTTTTCACGACTAAGGGTGACAGGAAGCAACATATATTACTCAAAATATCATGTATAAATAAATCGTCACTGCATTGCAATGCCAAAGTTTCTATCTTTTTAGTAGAATATTTTCATTCAACTTTTGCTGTTTTGTGAACTAATATTTGTATGCATCATAGATGACATTGTTGTTTTTTTACTCCGGTGCCAACACCGAGCCTAAAAGAGTGGACCTTTGTATAAAGGTTAATTCTTTCTATTTTCTGATTTACTTTATTTTTCTGGTTTTCCTTCTTCCGTGTCATGCTTCGTTCACCGATGCAAATTTCCATCTATTGTAGGATGGGGAATTATATGTAAAAATATGATATTTAAAATGTATGTAAGAGCAATTTTCCTTTGGTTCAAAGGAAGCTTTATTTTGTACAACTTTTGGTTGCACTAGACGATTTCCAAACTTCTGACTATCTTGGTAGGAACAACTTTGGATGGAATATTAAAATATATAACTAAGTGTTTGTTTTCAACAATGGGTGGATTTTATTTATTCAAAATGAAGTATCAAGTGGATGCAAACACAATGAGCACACACCCGGCCTCTGCGTAGGTAGGATGCACACACACACACAAAACCGCCGACAAATAATAAAGTAGTAGAACACCAAGGCTTTGCCTAAGCGAGAGGGAAAAACGAAGCGATCAAATTCCGCAATCGGCAAACTACAACAATGACCATACACTACTAGGAGAAAGGCTAGTAGTAGTGCTGGAAATATGTATAGCAGTAGTGCGGGTGCCAGCGCTACTAGTACAGCGCTACAGCTAACCTTTAGCAGTAGCGCCCTTTGCCCAGCGCTACTGCTAAAGTTTAGCAGTAGCGCCTGTTATCCAGCGCTACTGCTAACTTAGTTAGCAGTAGCGTTCTTTCCTAACCCGCGCCACTAGTAAACGCACATATTTCTTTTTTTATATTTATCTTGCATTTACACACGGTTACACATATTAATATACAACATCAATAATTATTGTGCCAGCAAGAACATTTAGATTAAAGTGGATGGATGCAAGTGATCACGTTGAATTAGAGGAAAATATGACGTTGCGACGTTGCGAATCGCAACGTCATATTTTCCTCTAGTTCAACATGATCACTTGCATCCATCCACTTTAATCAAATATATGTCATATAACTCATCATCATCTTAATCATACCAAGTTAAAATCTCATAAAACATGAAAACATCATAATAATAATCATCCTAATCGATCATGCAAGTTAATATAAACCAGAAAAACTTCTCTCTCATAGGACCTAGTCCTCCCTCCTAGGTAAAATGACATAAAATAGAATAATACCTATGTCTCCATGATGAAGCAAAGAGATCCAATGGTCTCCAACTTGTGGCTTGCGATCCTTCTTTATTTCTCCCCATGCTTCAATTTGGAGCCGTCTTTGTGGTTTGCGCTCAGTCGAGTATGGAAAAGAGAACTCGGGCCTCATAGGGCTTTTAATTGTCATATAGCCTTCGCCATGTATCAACGGAGGCACAACATCATTTGGCAGTTTCTGTTGAAGAACATAATAGTAGCCTAGTTAGCAATGTAATCAACACCATTTACGCAATAGTAGTGTACTTAATTAGCAACTCTTACCAAGATATTTCGGCGAATGTCATCCGCCCTCAACCTATGCACTAGTGGCATGTAAAATGTATAATTTGGACCAGTTCCCAAATTATACGGGAAGTTGTCCCTACCAACCAGGACACCAATAACAAAGTTGATAAGAACATCCTTCTCCTCCCAAGTTAGATGTGATCCATAAGTGTAGTGTGTCGTGTCAATTAATTTTCGTGTTTCACTCGAAGAAACGAAATAAGCTGTAAATTAAAAATTAAAAATTTTAGTATGGATGAACACCAACTATTTTGAAATATAGAATGCAAATTACTTGACAAATATGGTTGACAAACTCACATGGAGGTAAAATAGGAAGCATATCGACATCCACCCAAATGTCGATGTTACCTTCAATATGATCTTCAGGACGAAGACTGAAGGTTATTTCCATATCCTCCTGAAATCCATATGCCTTGCAAAGAGCTTCCCAATTTGAGCACCCTAATTCTGTGTTATTAACTGCATTCATTACTTTGACCAGAAATGTGTGACCATGTTTAGTCCTCAGGTTAGCTCTCCTTGTCTCCATACTCTCGTGGTCCTCGAAACCGAGCCTCTCCAAGACATACCGTCTTGCATGGCAGTGGATGAACTAGTCGAATTGTATAAAACAGAAATTACACGTTGAAGCAAAGAAACAGAAGTCATGCTTAATTACGAAAAAACACTTGTCATCGTTGCGTACCGTAGAAACAATGAAGGTCTCGTCAAGCTTGATGGTGAAGAACCTGTCGTCTCGCAGGTGAGGCATGTCGCACAAACCCCGATCATCGCCGCAGTAATCACACTCAGGGATCTTATCATCGTCAGGCATTTCCTGTGTTCATGATTCAAAAATTCGGCATGACCATTCTTAAAATAAGACATATTGAGCGCCTGAAATTTGCCGGAACGGAAATGAATCAACATTCCGGCAAAACATAGGCACTAGGAGGTGTTCCCTGCAATAACATACACACATGTCCAAATAGACCTAATTCAATATCGGTTGACTTTCGGTCTATCGAGACTTTCCTTAAATAACTCTCATATCTCATGGTGTGTTGGTGCGCAATCTCTCACACTGATATGGTGGTGTATATATGTTGGTGGACACTCTCTCACAGTAATAGTTCGACCGTCGGTGATGGACGCACCCCCTCTCCTCTCCTTGCGCATTATACCGAGGTATATATCGCAAGAAGAGAAGAGGAGGAAGTGCCCCCCACGACAACAGTCGGGATTCCTCCATCAAGAACACACATGAAAGTCACACAAGGAGCAAGGACAAACCGAAAGTATCTGAATTTTTTACTAAAAATTTATAACTAATACATCTCGAATACATTTATAATGAACTCGAATATAATATCACTAATACATCTTCTCGAATAATCCAGTTAATGTATCATCGAATATATAACTAATACATCTCGAATATTATCATATAATATCACTAATACAGATCGAATATTATCGAATAATCTAGTTGACTAGCGGTTCCTGAGTCGCGGGTGGTGGACACCCAAAGAGAAGGAACCATCACACGATCATAACTCGGGTGAGATCCCTGAAGAACCTGCCAGGTATTGGAGAACCTGGCATCCAACACATCCATGTAGCGACGGACGTGCTCGTCCTCCTCCCTGACACGGTGACGTACCACCTCCGCGGGGGCGCGCTCCCTCTGCACCGATAGTGGCCCACGCGATCGCCACCAAAGATGCTCCGGGTCGACGACGAGACCCGGATTCCTCATCAAGCTGCGCGCCCCGGAAGGTAGCACCTCCGAGTGCCAGCCCGGCGGAGCCCAGTCCCGGACATGGCGCCTCTCAAGGATGTCGCCGCCAAGTCGACGATGAGGATGCGGGCCGAGCATCGTCGACGTCGAGAACAAATTCTTATGAGAACACATTCTTATCGTTTAATGTTTTACTTTCTGGTTTCCTAAGATTAAGACTCCTCGTTTAATTCTTAAACTATAATAAAATGAGTAATGGCATAAAAAAAGGTCTATGGACATATCGAGCGCCTGAATTTTTGACTCATTTTTACGATTAAAACTCATTTTTGACTCATTTTTTACCAAGTTTTCTTATTAACTATCTAATTTCATTAACAATTTAACCCTAGCAATCCTAGCAAGAACCCTAGAAATCAGCCCTAGCAATGTCCTAGCCACAATCAGCCCTAGCAAGAACCCTAGAAATCAGCCCTAGCAATGTCCTAGCCACAATCAGCCCTAGCAAGAACCCTAGAAATCAGCCCTAGCAATCCTAGAAACTAGCAATCAAACAGACGGAGGAGGCTGGGGAAGTCTCACCAGAGAAGGAGACGGCCGGCGCGCGGAGGAGACGGCCGGAGGAGAAGAAGAGGGCGCCGGGGACGCGGGTCGGGGTCGGGGTCGGGGCCGGGGTGGACGTCGCCGGGGCAGGAGATTGGTTGGCGGCAGGGTCGGGGTCTTCGCCGGGGTCGGGGTCGAGGGCAGCAGCCGGTGGGAGGACCGGCGGCGGCGGCGGAGTCTAGAGGGAGGGCGAGGAGGGAGAGAGGGAGAGAGTGAGGGGCGTGCACGGGGGATGGATAACTACGTACGGGTCCGAGTAGCAGTAGCGCGAACCGCAGAAAAGCGCTACTGCTAGGGCTTTAGGAGTAGCGCTGCCAATTTAACCCACGCTACTGCTAAAGTCCTATTTATAAGCATTCTCCTAGTAGTGATATCCGCACCAATCATCTCATAACACCACAAGGACAATGAGATTCTTAAACAACAACCCCTTCAGGAAAAGATGGTCGCTCGAGCATATCAGGGTAATGCCTTCAACAACGTAACGATGCAAAAAACATCGCCATTGACAGGTATAACCAACTCGGGCCAAGCCTATGTTTTCACCACGGAGTTCGAGACCAGGTACTCGGGAAGTACTACCATCGAAGTCAATCATGTGTTCTTGCCACCACTTTTATACTATCCTAACAGTTGCATGTGTGCTTGCCACCATTTTTCTACGACTTGATGCGGATGATATGATTATGCGCACGTCCTCATCGCCACTGTCCGCCATGGGGCTTTACCAGATGGACCCCGACTCCGACTCCGACGAGGGAGGGAGTAGCGGAGGCGAAGGCTAGGCCTTCGGAGTGGGTAAGTGTTTGTAAATACGGGTGGACTAATTTTTGATACCTTTCGGCATTTAGGTGACTTATAAATTGGCTTGCAGATCACCAACTGCCAGCTTGCTTACCGACCGTCTTATTTTCTTCTCTGAGAAAAACAACGCAGCCACGCACACGGGCTTCAAGTGTGTAGAAGAAATACTACGCCAGTATGCGGTGCGTTAAGTCGATCGTATTAGCAAATTGAAATAAAGTGGGTCTGCCTGCCCAGAATTTGGGTATAGCAGGATGGGCTGCTGCTTGCCTGCCTGCCGTATCGGCAGAGACGCTGGTTGATCCATCCAGCAGTCGAAAGGGGATACGGTACACTCCGACGACCAACGGGCAGAAAGCTTTCTTTACACGTAGCCTGTAGGCTGTATGTAGCCCTGCCTGTTGGCATCGTACCACAAGAAAAGATGGCTGGTCTGTTTTTTCCTGACAAAAGAGACGGAGGTCTCTCCCTCCTTGACCGTGGAGCCGCGAAAGGCAAGCAAGACGGACCCCATGCAATACAAACAGAGCAGAAGGCGCTGGCGGCTTATGGAAATGGCCAAAACCCACCCTCCTATTTACGATTCGTGCCATCCTCTCGTCGCGCACCCCATGGCGACAGCCTTCTTTCTTCAAGTACCACTGCTAGCTGGTGTCTGTCTTGATCGTCACACCGGACTGGAGCACCGCCCGCGCCCCTTGGCACCTCAGACCCACGCCGAATGGCTTCCCTTGGAAACGGCGGGGATGAGATTCCGGATGGCCAGCAGCAAGGAAAGGATCATCAGATCCCCGTGGTTGAAGAGGAAGACCATGCCGCTGCGGGGGGGTCGCAACAAAGGTATGTAAGCACTTGTCAGATTTCTGGCGCGCGGTGTTCTTCCTGTCCCCCGTTTCTTTTCTGCATAAATCAGGCGCTTGTTACACATGAGCAGGGCTGGATCCGGAGGGGGCGCTGGTGCTGGTGACCTTCGTCGTGGGAGAGGGGGAGAGGTTGCTGCCGTTGGAGGGACCGCAGGCGCCATTGCCGTCCAAAGGCAGCTCTTTTTTTCCTGCTCCCCATCGTTTAGGGTTTATGTAGAGATCTTGTGCGCCCCAGTCACCGGATGAGTGCCTCGTCCTCTCGCATCCTGCGTATGTATGTGCGGCACAAAAGGAAGAAGAAAAAGAAATCTGCTTGCTTCCTCCCGTGTCGCCGTCTCTCGCCACCTCTAGCAATCGATTCCGGCCTGTTGGAGATAGCTAGCTAGCTGAAACGTGTTGTCTTCTCCGATCCCGCCATGTTCTTACATCCCCTGTTCCCCTTTGTTCTGCCAGTCGATTTACAGTGACTTGTTGGATGGATCTTAAAGTAGTTTCTAGAACAATCGAACTAGGTGGATCAATGTCTGAAGCGCCTGCTGTGTTGGGAGTCGTGGGAAGCAGTCAGTAGCACTAGTAGTAGTACCAGACTCGTGGTTTACTCCTACTAACAAGACATATGTTGAATCTTTTTGAACAGCCCAACGTACAATGCTCTGACGGTTGAAAGGCATGTAAGGGACCGGGAATGGGGCCTTCTCCAGGAGTATCTGCGTCAGTTCATGGAACGCGCCGGTGCTGATCACCGCTTACACCATATCCCCATGCTTCACTGTCGTCGTGGTCACTTGATAGATTTGTTGGCTGCCGGGCAACACTCCCAGGCAATGCAATACTTCATGCAACAGCTGAATGGCAATGGCATGAGAAATGTTCCCACCCAGTTTGCTCCTCCTGACCACATCAAATCTGAGGTGGACATGGTATGGCGCTCCATGACAAGCGGGTAATTAATGTCTTAATATGACCCAACATTGTTTCAACTGCGTGTATGAAACAAAATTAAACACTAGGTAACACTGCTCATATCGTTTGACTTGATTGCAGGAATCCCATACAGGAACCAGAAAATGTTGCTGAGAGAATAAATGATTATATGAGATTCAATTTCCCACGTGCAATCGGGTAAACACTCTGTCCTCCATATATGTTACTAGTAACTTTTGCTTACTCGTTTATTGCCCCTCTGCATGTTGCCCTACTGTCATACTGTGTGCAATCTATATAATTGTTTGGTATTTTTCCAAGTGTTGACAGCAGGTTATTCAGGACTCTCTGGGCTAGCATGCATGCCTTTAGGTACACACACACTTTGCACGTAGGCAGCCAGCACGTTGTTTTGTTTTCAATTGAGACCACGTGCCATACTTTGGAAGTGGTGCAAATTTTGGTAATTAGCAATCACACATGCAGTGATGAGTATGATCTTATTAGTTTTCTTTGCCATTACAACATCAACACAATTTTGATTTAGCTTGTGGAATCCAATAAGATTAGTGAGTTTTTGCATCATACTGCTGTACACAATAAATGACTATAAATAAGATCCATTTTCAAAATCAGTTATACTTATGACACCTATGATAATCCATCTTAGTTCTGGGTTATGTTTCTATCATATGAGTTATGGGATAAATCTTTTTAAATACGGCTGGTGTAAGGCTGTAGTCGTGCTGAAACTGTACTTGTCACCTAGGGCCTAAGAGCAACTCCAATAGCTTCTCAATCGCAAAAAAACTACCGTTTACGAAAAGTTGAGGCCATAAATTGACTTCTTCCTAATATGTAGGTACTCATGGAGGCAGGGAAGGAGCTTACTGTGGCGTTTCGCATACAGAATTTGTATGCGACCAACTGGACATGCTACTTTTAGATGCCTTTTGTGTCAAATGGTATTTGACAAGGGTAGTATTCAATCAAAACTTGAAAAGCACTTGAATGGTAGTAATTGCCCTGGCATGACAGAGTATGCGAGGAATGTATTCAGGGAAACTGAGTCTCAAATTAAAGAAGAGAGTAAATCGGCTTTGAAGAGGCCTTCCAGTTCCCAGGTCGTCTCCAAAGATCATTCAGAAAGTATAAAAATGCCAAGATTTCAGTCTGCTACTAAAGCCTCAAAAGAGATCGCAGTTGGAGATCCAAGTCCCACGGAAACGGTATTGACCTTCTTTTCTCCTATTTTTGGGTCCTTCCTACTTAATACAATCTGCTACAGTTCTTGAGACGTGTGTTTTTTCTTTTTCCTTTTGTTGTTTGATGATACTTTGTAATTTGTATTGAACCGGCCAAGTAGTTTGTACGTACTGACAGCAGCTCTTTTCGAATTCACATATACATGTTGCATTAGGATGCCAACATGCATACTAGTTCTAGCTACCAGTGCCCATTTTTTTGCATGAAGCTACCACTGCCCATGATGTGCCAGCTTTTGTAGAGATCATGGTTCTGATGTATCATCAAATTTCTCAGCAGGGTAATATTGGATACGCCCTTCTAGTGAGTCTTTCTGCAGTTATCCCTCAAACATATGCTGATAAATTGGAAATATGCATTGGCAACATTAACGGATCCATGGACGAGGAGATCCGCAGGAAGGAGGTAAATTTTCCCATGAGAAATGCTTACCGTATGCATCTAACTACAATTTGCTGATTGCTTCGTGCTACACTAGACCATTAGCCAGCAGATATTGGAAAGATGAGTTCATTTTCCTGATAAGTTGTAACCCCACAAAACCTATTGCAGGCGATGAATGGGAGGTCAATAATTCTAGACTTGCTGCTGTGTACGGATGTGACAAAGGATCAGTGTAGAGAACTGAGCAATTACTTCAACTCCATCTGTTGTTCAGTGCAGCAACCCCATCCACAGCAACCTAATGCACCACCACAACAAGAGATGGTCCAGCCTACTGCTCATATTGAATTTGACAACTTTAATATCGAAGACCTCTTGAACTGCTTCAATTATGATGAAGAAGAAAAATTTTACATTGACGCACCGCCTTCCCCGTATGATCATATATGGGATTGCGTGGATCAAGAAGCTGATGGTGGCCTTGACGAACCTGATGGCAACCCTGAAGGACAATAGTCTCAGCACATTCTCCTTCACCTCAGAAACTTTAAACTCTTCCTGTTGATTGATGCAGCACTTACTATGGACGCATTTTGTTCAGGAGATTGTTACGTAAACTTATTAGGTCGGTAACGCTGTGACCTCTGTCATTAAGTGTTGCGGCCGCTGCTGCTGGTGCTGCAAGCCCCTGCTCTTAGGCATGGCACGGGCAACTATGTTTGGTTTCGCTGGTTACAGAGTCGACCATGGTTTATATTGCGTATCCATCAACTGACTGAGCTAGCTTGATTGCCTTCAATTTTGATGCATGCTCTTGTGATTCAGTTAGTTAGCTGTTCCAAGATTTTTTGTAGTTTTTGATGTGACTTTTTAGTTGCATCCTACCCTGTGAGTGAAATAATGTTGGAAGTTTGCAGTTCTCTGAACCAAAATTTTTTTTGACTTTTTTCTCATTTCTGTTAACAAGGCCTGAGAGTAAGTTTTTTTTTTCCAACTGCTAGTAGGAGAAGTTTACCAGCAAAACCTAGTACATTACTACTACATCGACATAGAACTAGCTTAAACATCACTACCTATAGATAAAATCCACTACTCGTCGGATGAGATGTTGATCGCCCCGCGCCGGAGGGATTGGTCTCTTCGCATGCCGCATCCACGACATTGAGGCGAACCCACCGACAATTTCGCCTTCGATGTCCTCACACAACTCCGCAAACTCGACGCCGCAACGAATGCACTGATGACACTCGCCCATCGTGCATGCACTATCCAACAACGCGACCATCTCCGAGCTTGCCATGACATCGGTGTCCACGCGCTTGGCCTCGAACTACACCTTGGCCAACAGGTGCTCCTCCAAGTCGGAGCCAGGGACGAAGCTCGAAAAAATGTTGGCTGGTGTCATGTCCATGACAATGGGGTCATCTTCAATAAATGTATAGTGTTTAGTGCTAAATGAATGAAAGATTTACTGATTTCATTGGGGTCAATTGACACCAATGCCTATGAGGTAGCTTCGTCCCTGGTCGGAGCATGGAGCCACTGCTCCTCCTCTACCACCTTGGTACTTGCGCTCCTTGGCGGCGAGCTCCACATGCCGCACGAGCGTGAGCATCTTATAGGTAGTGATTCTCTCGTGAACCATGGCAACGCGAAGCTCCAGGAAGACGACAGGGAGGTGGCGCGAAGCTTGGGGAGGAGGAGAGGGAGCTCGTGAAGGCCGCACAAGAGCTCAAGGAGGAGAAGACGACGGCGCGAATCAAGGCCGGTGTAGAGCCGAATCGGCGGGGACGGTGGAAATGGGTTGGGGAGATGTGGGTAAGTTTGGGGTGCGACACCGGTGGACTTTCTATCCCTTAAACTTCACCCCACTTTCCTACTTTTACTCCATCAGAAGCAAGCCCCCCCCCCCCCCCCCCCCCCCCAAAAAAAAATTGTGCAATTACTGCACAAGGCGAGCAGCTGCTTCTGTTGGAGTAAAAATAGGGAATTGGGGCAAAGTTTAAGAGATAGAAAGTCGAATTTGAGGAAAATACAGTATAGGGATCTGCTAGATGGGGTCTAATCCCTCAAAATGGAAAATTTGCCCTCAAATATAACTTTTGAGGGATGTACTAGAGATGCCCTAAAATGTTCATTTTTTTCCATAAAGTTTTCATGATCCACCAACTTGACATGCAAGGTCAGAAATTTTAAGAATTTGCACTCACTTTGACCAAAACAAGAAGATCCAGATTTCGATTTTTTTCAGTTCTCACACACTTCAGACTGCAGCTTACATAACATAGATATAGTTCACTTGCCCTAATGATAGTAGGAACTAGGAGAAAGAGTTGCAGGATAACATAACAATAGAAGATACACAAGGCTCACAAGCCCCTAACAAGTAGCTTAACGTCAAGTAGCAGCAGTAGGTAGCTAATTGACCGTCTTCGCAAGGCAACAGCAGCAGGTGGTACAGTCGATGCTACCACTCAGTTAGACACTCACAATGCTTGCTGATCTTCAGTTCCGGTTTCAATCTGCGAAGTCTGCAATCCAACAAGTATTAGTTGTGTCCCGTACATAAGCATTGCCTGCTCTTTACTTCTTAAATGCACGTAAATATAACGATTTTACAGGGTCTCAAAATGTATGTTTTGCTAGGATGTGTTCTCCATTTAATGTCTTAGACGGAATGCAGTTAAACTTCTAGTTTGATAAAAGGGTTAGTGTGTTTTTTCTAATGGTGGCATGGCTTAAGTAGGAGCCAAATTTAGAGCAAATCCAAACGGTTGAATAAGCTTGAAAGCAAAATCATTCTGCCATATGGATTGGCATAAATTGTCTATCAAAACCAATGTAGATAGTTCTCAACACTTACAAGGGATCATTTTCACTACGAAAATACCAAAGTATTTAATCAAGTTTGGCACTCCAAGCATTTTCATGAAGAAACATACAAAATTCTTGTAGCATGAAATAGTTGAATAAATTTTACCAACTGACCATCTTGGGGGTTGTTGTATATCATGTAAAGAATCTAAGTTGGCATGTAGAGAATCTAAGTTGGCATTTTACCATAGTATACAAGGTTGCATTGCTAACTTTGATATTTTACTGACAGAAATGGGCACCAAAATCCAGTATCTTACCAGAGTTGTCCGTCGCCTTTTTGGATCAAAACCTTGTCTAATAGTTGCCGGCTCCATCCTTGGATTCTTCCTTGAACTGGAAAAATATTCTTCACTCAAAGGTTTATTCGCACCTGCCCAATAAATTAATATAATGTCCTTAAGGATTCCTGAATTAAGTATTGTCATGACAAAATATCCGTGTAAAGTTCAATTGGTGTCCTCCAACGTCAGATTTTTTTTTTTGCAGAGATCAACTGTGCAGTTGTAGGTTTACCCACATCTTAAAACAGAAAGCAACTTAAATTTATCACTGATGAAATTGCAGAGTATTCAGTAGGACCTATGACAGTACCAGACATGGTCTGTGAGAGTAGAGCCCCTTCACCGAGTTCGGCAGTTCCAAATGCTGGCAGGTAGTAAGGTACTAAATGGTCAAATAATTTACCTGCATTTGTCACTGATGACATCCCAGAGTCTTCAGCAGGATTTGTCAAGGTACCAAGCATGGTTTGCGAGAATAGAGCATCTGCAACAAGTTCAGAACTTAGCAAGTGCAGCAGGTAGTACCGCACCAATGAGTGGAAAGAACAGGATCATGCCTCATAAAGACTGTAGTTACAAATTATCATGCAAATAAGACACGCACACACAATGTGAAGCAACGAACAACATATTGACATGACAGAGACTCCATGCAGCCTTATCTGCCGTTTTGACTCGGATAAAACTATCAATGGTGATGTTCCATTTCATTTCAACATGTCGGCAAGTGCATACTGATTTGTAACAGGGACTCCAGCTGCCGGGAACTTTTGAGGGAGCTAAAGCAAAGTCGTCAGGTTTGATACAGGTATAACAGCTCTATTGGCTCAAAAGATTATTTGTGGTTGCCCAAGAATAGTAAGCCGGACACTAGTTTCAGTTCATCAGGGCATAACATTCATTTACTCAAATTTATGTAAACTGTTATCTAACACCATAGATTTCAAGGACCAAAGGTGAAGGACTATTTTTCCGATTGTCAATTAAAGAACAGGAGTCTGCATTTGAATTCTTTCCATTAATGTCTGGACATATCTAGAAATTAGGAGGACCAATATGCAGTATAAAAAGGAACATGTGGACATGATCAAGAAGGTGCAAGCATGTTTCCAGCACACAAAGTTCTTTTTTCTCAAGCAATACAGTACACAAGCTTATGCATCTCCCTGCTGCAGACTATTCTGAAATTACCATGGACTCAAGGAAAAGAGAAGAGTCAAACAAATGCAAGACTCATGAAAGCACATCAAGAGAAAATTACCAGCATGACCAGTTATAATCTGTATTAATGAAATCAAATTATGGAAAATCAAAATCTGTTAATCGCGATATAAATAACCTGTCAACCAATAAATTTGCTACTTTTTAACAACCAATTCTGCGATAAATTTTGTAGATGGGGTTAGCCTGGTATGGAGATTTGAGAATATGCAACTAATTTACCTGGCTTTTTGACTGATGCAAGCGCTGAATTTTCAGCAAGACTAGTCAAGCTAGCAGGCATTGTATGGGAGACTGTGCCATCAGGATCACCTGCAAAGAGGTTTGGCGGTTATAAATGGCAGCGAGAAGAAGTGCAAAGAACAACATCAATCCTGACAGGGCTGAATCATCATGCACACATCAGATACAAAATGTGAAACGGCAAACAAAAGAATAACGAAATGGAAAACCAAGTATGTCCACCATAGATCTTCTATAGATAATAGATAACTTTTGCAAATAGCTCAAACGATGTGCACATGAATCGAATAATAGAAATTGAAGAGAATTTATCATGGTGATGTACTGCTTATGCACAGGTCACAGCACTGGGACATCCTAAGCACAGTAGAGCACTTCAAAAGCAAGTCGGTGCAGTAAGAACAATGTGCATACGATCCAACCATAATGATGCTGAAGAATTTAAACTATGGCTGTATATCACTTCAAAAGAAAGTCGGTGCAGTAAGAACAATGTGCACAAGAATGCCCTAAGTATTAACCTAGTGCAGCACTTCAAAAGTAAAATCAACAAAGTCGGTGTGATAAGAGCAATAAATTGACTGTAGAAAAAACATGCGTGGTACCAAATTAAGGCCAGTAATATTAGCTAATTCTATTTTGAAGATAATTACCTTATAGTGTTGTGAAAATGAAATGTGATAAGTGAGGCAAATTGAACGAAGTGACCTCAGAAAATATTGTGCAGAAATGCCCGAGTGTCCCAAAAGCATAGGTTCGGCTGAACCATGGTTCTAAATCACGCCTCTCGACACCAATATTTATATGGAAAAAAAGGGAGATAATAACAACTGACTAAACAAGAGATCATTAAAGAAATACATGTCTGGTGGGTGAAAGTGTTACCATCCTTGCAGAAAAGTGGAGGTAGATCATCTTGACTCACATCTGGCCAAGCTTTCAAACATTCCTCTGAAGATCACGTAAGTCCCATCAGTTGCTATCGCATAAGCAAGCTAGTGATCAACAGTAAGTTGAGCACAATGGTTCATGCATAAATGAGCAGGTATATAAGCAAATGAAAACATGCAGAGCAGAGTCTAGTTTAACCTGTAAAATATACCACCCATTCTTTTGCCTTGCAGAATAATGCTGCCATTGGAAAAAAGATAAGATTATAGACAACAAATGAACAAATGCACATTTACAGTATTACATGGAAAATAAAGTAAACATCATAAGGGCATAAAAAGAAATTACAGGGCACACAGATTAAATGTCACAAGGGCCTTTAACAGGGCATATAGCCGCTTGACTTGTACATTTCGTGGCCTTTAACAGGTAACAATTTCACGGATTAATTGCACGGACTACTGGTACTGGTTTGGATGTTCAGTAAACTTACTACGATTAGTAACCACTTTGAAGGTAGCAGGACTAGTCCGTGAGACTGGAGTAACCGGACCACCTGCCATGAGTTCAGCAGTTAGAAATGGTAGCATGTAGCTGTAGGCAGCCAAACCAATTATGGGTGCCGGAGAATGTAGCATCAGGATGTATTATAGGCCCATAGCAGGCCACAAAATCAATGTGGTAAGAGCAAAGAACCTATTGCAAGAACAGAGATAAATCGGGGCATTGTAGTAACAAAGTTAATGAGAGATGCAAGCAAGCATTGTCGTTGCATGAGTTATCGCATTCTAATTTGGTGGATATGTAATCTACAGAGGCATGGTCATGCAGATGTGACCAACAATGCAGCAAGGATTCAAAAAGTTATTACTGCCAGAATATACTCCAAATAGAAAGTGGAGACAATGACAATAAACCGAAGTATTTTGGTGGACAAAACTGAAGGCTTTCTTCAAGTGAGACATAACTTAGCTAAATGTTTGGTGGACGGAGAGAGAGTGAAGTTACCTTTGTTAGAGGCAGATTGAGTCAGTTCCGCTTCACTCCTCTTGCCGGCTTCCAAACTTATCTCTGAATTAGATCACATAAGCTCATCAGTTGTTGTGTTATGGAGTTACAGACTCATAAATGAGAAGTTTTACGTACCAACAAGATCCACAAGCCATTCCTTCGCCTTAATTAATGACTCTGCCATTCAGGAAGAGAAAAAGCAACAAACTAATTACCAAGGAGTGCACATGTATACAACTTTTCGGGACATAATTACTAAACAACCACAACATAATTTGTATGATGGTATCGTACCACGAGTTAACCCCTGGGAGTGATCGTCTGAAGTCAAAGAAGGCAGCCTGCACAAAGAAAGGAACATGCAGCAACATATCCCATTACTCAGTCTCAGAGTACCATCAAGAGCCAGCAAGAAGAGAGAATTGAAGAGCATCTCAGTTTCGTGACAAGATAGTCTGTGCTGTGTGTACATACATCTTCTTCTTCTCAAGATAAAGCCTGCCAAGCACAGACGCCGAGACGCGGCCGCCTCGTTTCTTCACGTGGCGCCTCGGACGGAAACTAGCAAAGATTAGTTGCAGCATATATATATGAGAGGTGAGATCAAACAGAGCAGAGCCCCTTTTTAGAGTCACATGATTTGAATCTAATCGGATTATGGCGTACCAAGCGTAGCCGAAGCCAATGGGAAGCACGTTCTGGGGTTCCATTGGGCCGCGGGCGGGTCGCATATGGTCTTTCAACTCTGGAGTCTTGCAAACCAAGTTGACGATAGTCAGTTTAGCCTGGTGCCTCACGCGCCCTATGTCCAGGACAGCCCTACGCAACACAACGAAATCAAGAGCCCATTTGACCGACCAAAGCTCAAGAAAATGCTGGATTTATCTATCGATTGCAGCTAGTATATTTAAGAATGTTGGATAAAAAACCTGTATCTCTTGAAGCAGAGGAGGGAGGAGAAGATGGCGCGGAGCCTGGTGATGGCGTGGCTCTTGGTGGGGTGGCGGATGAAGCACTGGTCGAGGGCGGTGGTGACGGAGCGGGACTCCGGTGCTCCGGCGAGGACGTCTTCGATGGCCTTGTGCACGCGGAGGAAGTGGAAGAGGGCGCGGCCGTGGATGCCGAGCGGGCGGTCGGACGGCAGGAAGCGGGAGAGGTAGTCGATGGCCTCGTCCCAGGAGCCCGCGTCCACCAGCTCGGCCATGTGCTTCAGGCACAGGAACACGTTCGTCTGGGTCAGGAACCTGCGCGCGCGCGTTGCCCGAATCAAGAGATGCGCATGCATTGCAGCAGCGATTTTTCAACAGGTTTGAATGGGGAAGAGAAGAAAAAAACACGATTGCGTGCTTACACATCCGCGGTGCGGAAGAAGTTGTGGTGCGAGAGGAAGAAGATGAGCCGGCGCTTACGGAAGCGCGACACGCAGGGGAACTCCGGCGAGCGCTTGCGCTTGCCGGCGACGGAGAAGCCGAACTCGCTGGAGGTGGGGGGCCGCATCGCTCGGCGTCGGCGCCGTTGCTGGCTGATGCGCCAAGGGGAGGAGACTGGACTGCGCCTGCGCCGGGGATTGGGGATGGACGGAGAATTTTGAGGACCAAGGGAGAAATAATATACTCGTACTTATATACCGGTGATTATATCCGTGGGACCCAGAACCATGGCGCGCGCGCCTGCGTCGCGGTGTGGTTCGCTGCGTCGCGTCGGGTTGCGCCGGGCTGCGTCGCGTCGGGTTGCGACGCGGTGCGGTGGAGTCACCCGATTCCTTTTCTAATTTTATTTTTTTACCCTTGTCCTTTTTCCCGTCCGGTTTAACGTGACGAATTTAGGACAGTAAAAACTGAGTCAAACTAGTTTTTTTTTTGAGACAACTGAGTCAAACTAGTACAACTCCGTGCGTTTGATATGGGCCATATAATGCATCTATATATCAATATACCTAATAATAATATTAAAGAAAGAATTGTTTTTCCAACTTTTTTTCGTCCACGGTAATTTCCTTGTACAAAAAACTAGTATAATATTATTAAAAGGCTAACTAAACTGGGGAAACGGAAAGAAATCACACTTGACTTGAAATGAGAGGTAACATATTTTCATTTTGAAACAAGATTACAAGGCATTTACTGGTGCAAACAGATAATCACAGCTTGCAGATTAAAGCCAAATGGAGCATCTTTAACTAATTAAAAAACGTTCTTTAATAAAACACAGATTATAGGCCACCATCGGTGCCATTCTAGACCTCTCTCCATTACCTCTCACACAACCAGGCGCCTTCGACCTTCCTTCCTCGATGCCACTCTCACCATCACTCAAGACCTCCCAAGGAAGAGATGGGATACATAATTTGCATCGCCTAAATCAGTGTATATAAATGGAGGCCAGGCTTCGGAAACAGTCTCCGAAACAGCTCCCATGTTCCATCTATAAAGGTTACTTGCGAAGATTTGATAGCATAAGTTGATCTCGCTACCAAATATAAGAACAAAATTACAAATTGGGAATACGAAATTTACCACAATGGTATCTCTTGTACCTCCAGAAACAACTGTAGCATCAGTGCCAATGTATCCATCACCTCCTGTCACAAACACATGAATTACAAAAAGTTTCATGGCGAGAGAAGTGCATGACATGCCAATGCATCAACGTATGTGCTCTACTGTGAAGAGTTGAATTGCAAAAAAAAAATCCAAGGAACGAGTACTGAAGCAGAGGGTGTAGTCGTCCCTCGGCGTGACCAACAGTGGCGGAACCGGAGCCGAAGCCGAGCCACGTGACACCTCCTAGAGGAGCTCCCAGAAGGGCGTGGGTGAGGGGCAGGGCAGTCAGCAAGGCACCATAAGAGGAGGGGTCGTGCTCGGATGTTGTGAGACCTCCACCGGCGGCAAGCTCCTGCCGCTGCCCGTGCCTTTGTCCCGACGGTGGTGTTGCTCCTACCGCGACCTCCCAGGTTCATCATCCTCGGCATTGCCATTGCTCGACTGACCTCTCTTTCCCGCCGCCATTGAAATATCGGATTCGAGTCTATTGTGGTGCTGGGGTTTGGGAAAGAGAGAGATGTGACCATGGTGTAGATGGAGAAGCGGACAAAAATTGGTTTGGAGGACCAAGTTATATATTTGGTAGGTTGTGTCATGCATTATAAGTAAAATACAATAAGTTAATTTAGTTGGAAATTGGTATTGTGGTGCAACACATAATTTGGTAGGATGTGTCATCCGACATTTATGTGATTAGGCAACATATAGTAATATTAATTAATCTAATTTTGGTGACGTATGAAAAGATTATTTAATGTGATTGATCTGACTTATGGTAAGATTAATTAATTTAAATATGGTCTTTAGATATTAATTTAAATATGGTCTTTAGATATTAATTAGAGATTGACCGTGATTGATTCTTTCACATAAAGACATTACTAATTAACCTGCACCCCGCATGGAAAGTTCTGATCCGTTCAGATTTTTTTTCCGTTGTGTGTGAGGTGATCCTAACCCTATGACGACCTCACCGTTTCTGGCCATCCATTTTTGTGCATGGGAATTTTCGGCAGTCAAACCTGTTATCCTAAAGGGCGGCTACTCCGGCGGAAAGTTATGAGATCTTTGGTTAATTGGGCCTTTTCTCACAACCCAATTGGCTAGAAAGGCCGGTTGTGAGAGATGTGGTCGCTGGAACAGAGATGGGTGATGAGTGATATTTTTACATGCCTCTAACCTAAGTTTAAACCGATATATCTCATTAAAACCGAGACTCTGATATTGTCACTAATGATTAGTGAATGCACGGGATTCCAAAATCCTCTTTTTATTGTGTTTCCACATGAAATGGGCTAAATATGAACAAAATCAAGTTATAACATGGAAAGGAGCAAAAGAGGAGATAGAAGAAATCAAGTGGAGGCGCCACCAGAAAAATATATCATGAAAGACGGTGCATCATACGACGCGACCGGTCATATGAGCGGTCGTATGGTGTGGGTTCCAAGGCGTCTTGTCCACCTGAATATGCTTTATAAAAGGGGTCAAGGCCGAAATGTTAACAAATTAACGGTGAGAGGATTCGCAAGACAGAATCATCTTCATCCCATTTTCAACCCTAGCCGTCGCCATCTCCATAGCCACCATCTCCATCTCCACCGTAGTTCTTCCTCCTCTAGTCATACTTGTAATCGTGTATCACACACGACATCTATTGTAAGGCATATTACCAATCAATCTACCTTCATGTTGTGTTCTTCGGGTGATCTAATCTCCATGTATGAGTAGTTCGGTAAGGCATGGGTTGAGGCAAAAGCCTTGCAACCCGATGTATTTGATGTAGGGATCAATGGAAAGGCTTTGAATTAACATCCCATATGTGTGAAATAAAATTGTTTTGTAGATATCTCTTGTTTTTATGTTCTTCATCCCTGCAAGTACCCAGGATCATGGAGAGCGAGTCACGATGAGGATAAGGGTAGGGAGTCTTTGGAGTGTTATTCTAAACACCGATGACAAAAAGTTTTAGTACGCTAACACGGATTCTATCTCCGGGGATTCAAGAGGTGAAGTCATTAAACACCCAATGCTTTTGTATGATTATTGCAATCTTAATTATCTAGGCAACCACGCGATACGGATTGGGCCGTCGGTTGGACAACTAACTCTTAATGAAGGATGTGTGCTGGTCAAGACGCAATTTGGACACAACCCTCACTTCGGTTCGTAACAAGCACATCTCGATGGGTGACTTCCAGTTCACAAATCAATATCATATCTGATCCCAAGACAACTAACGTTAAGCATTACGACCTCATACCCATGCCTAGTTTTTTAGGGTTTTCTATTTCCGTGCCCCTCCTTGCTTTGGCCTGCTCAGTTTTGCCCCCGACAACTAACGTTGCTCTCTTTTGCCCTCCCTACTCCACCAGCTCCTTACAAAAGCCCAAACGGAGCTCTTCCGTACGGCCAAAGCCTTTTGACCGTTAGCTCCTGACTAGTGGGGCCGCGTGATATCCTGACATGTGGGGTCGCTCCACTCTCTCTCACCAGAGTGTTGTCGCGGTAGAATCTTGACATGTGGGGTCGCTCCACTCTCTCTCACCATAGTGCTCACGCGGTAGAATCGTGACATGTGGGGTCGAGGCAACATATGACATGTGGGTCCACTTGAAACCCAGGTGGGTGGGGTCTGGCCACTATATCCCCACAGTGCTGACGCGTTAAGATCCCGACTTGTGGGGTCGTGGCAGCTTATGACAGGTAGGGGCGATGCAGCTTATGATAGGTGGGGCCTAGGCAGCTTATGACAGGTGGGGCGTAGGCAGATTATGACAGGTGGGGCCTAGGCAGCTTATGACAGTTGGATCGACGTTGCATATGACAAGTGGGGTATGTTCTCTCCGTCATTTGTCAACGGCCGACCGCGCACAACCCCGAACACCTTCCCCACAGAGCAGCCATAGCCATGGCTGAAGCTTGCCTGCATCGCCGGATCTGATTCCGGCGTCGACCAGCGGCCGGTGGCGGTGCACGTCCGCCACGTCACCAGCATTATTTCTCTTCCCGCATCGTCCCTCCAGACCAACATACCACACGCAGAGCTGCCGCCCACACCCCGTCCCCACCAATGCACCATCTGGATTTGCTCTGTTGCGTCGAAGATAGCCACCGTCAGTTGCGTGACATTTTGTAGTAAGCTCTTGGATCTTGATCCTCCTTGTTCAAGCGCTTGTGGATCCTTTCCCTTAATCTTGTCAGAACACCTAATTTAAGAGGTGTTGTCGTGACAAATCTCCGGTCGCAGCGGCTACATCGGCGAGGGTGGCGATTCGATCATGTCTTGGCCACGCTCACCTACACCAGATTCGAAGAAGGTTCAGGTAGTTAGCACTCGCGACCTATCTGAATGACCCTGATGACCCACAAGTATAGGGGACCAATCGTAGTCCTTTCGATAAGTAAGAGTGTCGAACCCAACGAGGAGCAGAAGAAAATGATAAGCAGTTTTCAGCAAGGTATTCTCCGCAAGTGCTGTGAGTAACAATGATAGATAGTTTTGCAGCAAGATAATTCATAACAAGTGACGAGTAACAATAGTAGCAAAGGTGCAGCAAGGTAGCCCATTCCTTTTTATAGCAAAGGACATGCCTGAAAGTATTCTTATATGAGGCAAGCGCTCCTGAGGACACATGGGAATTTTTGTCTAGTCATGTTCATTATGTTGAGTTGATTCACGTTCGTTACTTTGATAATTTGATATGTGGGTGGACCGGTGCTAAGGTGATGTTCTTACTTGAACAAGAAACCCACTTAAGATTACCCTCTCTCGCAAGCATCCGCAACTACGAAAGAAGAATTAAGATAAATCTAATCATAGCATGAAACATGTGGATCCAAATCAGCACCTTATGAAATAATGCATAAACTAGGGTTTAAGCTTCTGTCACTCTAGCAACCCATCATCTACTTATTACTCCACAATGCCTTCCCTTACGCCCATATGAGGGAATCCGGGACTAAGGGGTCCTCGGGCCATCGACTTATCTCCTGTGGGCCAGCTTGGTGGGCCGCTCTGTGGTAACTGCAGGAAGGCCGGACTACAGGATGACCCCGTGCTTAGGAAGGAAGGTTCCGAAGACTTGGTGTGTCCTCCAAGCAAGAATGGGTGTATCTATGCTCGGATGGAAACCTATCACATGTAACCCTAGGTACCCCTGGTGTCTATATAAACCAGGGGGCTTAGTTCGTAGAGGACAAGTCAACTCATCTAGGGTTTAGCTCATTTGATCTCGAGGTAGATCGACTATGTAACCATCATACTCATCAATATAATCAAGAAGGACGTAGGGTTTTACCTCCTCACGAGGGCCCGAACCTGGGTAAACATCGTCTCCTTCATCCCCTGTTAACCATCGATCCTAGATTCATAGTTCGGGACCCCCTACCCGAGATCCGCCGGTTTTGACACCGACATTGGTGCTTTCATTGAGAGTTCCGCTGTGAGATCACCGGAGGATTGATGGCTCGCCTAATCATCAGCGAACAGGTCTGTAATGAGGACACTTTCGTCCCTGGACAGACCTTCCCGTTCGGCAGCATTGTGCTGCATGCTGACTCGACCGACCATCTTGGCCAGATCAAAAGTTTCGCTCACGGTCAGGAGATCAGGTTGGGGAACCTAGAGTTCACCGCCGACTCCAGTGGCGACATGTTTCTTGCTAAGCCCTCGGTTTCATCCGACGGGCCCGAAAGCCCCGAAGGTTTAACTTCGGGCCCCCTATCCGTCCCTACCCTCAGATCTATCCCCGCCAGAGGATCAGCCTTGAGCTCGGATCCGGTGATAGCGCCTGAGTACCAGGGTTCGGTCCTTGCCGAATACGCCCCTCGCGAAGACGCCCCGGGGTTTAGCTCCGAGGGCTCTCGGGAGATTGATCCGGTCGACCTCTCGTGGTGGAACGAGGCTCTGGTCCGGATCCAGTCAATGACAATCGTGGACGACCCGACCTCGACCCATGTTCAGGTCGGTCTAGAGGCCGGTCACGAGGAATTTTATGACCCACCCACCACCCACTTAGTAGCCACTGTCGAAGATTTAACTGACATGTTGGACTACGCCTCCGAGGAGGCAGAAGACGTGGATGAAGAAATCATGGCCCCCGCCCCTATCACTACTGGGCGGTGGACAGCCACCTCCACCTACGATGTCTATATGGTGGACACCTCTGATGATAGGGACAACCACACCCCCAAGAAGAACGACGACAAATCCGGCGAAGCGCCGTCAAAACGCCGGAAACAGCGTAAACGATCCAAGACGAACAAGGGAAGGGAAGCCATCGCAGACACCGGGGAAATCGACACCCCGGAAGACCTCGGCGATCTTGAAGCCCCCGAGGAGCCGCTTGAGGACCCGGAGAGGCTCGAGGACCAGCATGACGCCGAGGACCTCAATGATTCCGAGGACGACAACTACCTCCCCCCCCCCCGCCGAGGAGGAGGGAAGCCTCGAAGCCGAAGACTTCACCGTCCCCGAAAACCCTGAGGATCAAGAACGATTCAGGCGACAACTCATAGCTACCGCCTGGAGCCTAAAGGCAAAGTAGCAGCAGCTTAGAGCCGAACAAGATACCATCAACGACAGATGGACGAAAGTCCTTGCAGCCGAAGAAGGGTTTGGCACTGAGCGGCAAGATCAAAACAAGAGCTACCTGCGTCGGCGCCTGCTGCCGCAATTCAATGACGAGGCCTTCGAGCCAGAATCTCCCAGGCGCACTCAGTACGACCAGCCGGACCGCCCCCCTTGAAGATGGGACAGGGCGGCTGGAGAAGCCGAGTTTAGGCCCACGTCACCTCGCAGGAGAGGAAAGGGGCCAGCACACCCTGAGGATCGATATGATCTACGACGGGACCTCGACTATAGAGAAAGTCACACTAGATCCATCTACGGATCTAGAGGATACTCCCCCGCTAGACGGGATGGGTACCAATCGTGGCTCGATCGCAACCACAGAGGTCGGGAACCATACTGGGCCTAGACAACAGCCGATTTCCGGCGGGACGTAGCCCGGATCAGAGGCGCCGCTGATGACCCACAAGTATATGGGATCAATCGTAGTCCTTTCGATAAGTAAGAGTGTTGAACCCAACGAGGAGCAGAATGAAATGACAAGCGGTTTTCAGCAAGGTAATTTCTGCAAGCATTGAAATTGTAGGTAACAGATAGTTTGATAGCAAGATAATTTGTAACGAGCAAGTAACGGTAACGGTAAACGAGGTGCAGCAAGGTAGCCCAATCCTTTTGAGGCAAAGGACAGGCCAGAACAATCACTAGTAATAGGCAAAGTGTTCTTGAGGGTACACGGGAATTTCGTCTAGTCACTTTTATCATGTTGGTTTGATTCGTGTTCGCTACTTTGATAATTCGATATGTGGGTGGACCGGTGCTAAGGTGTTGTTCTTACTTGAACTAACAACCTACTTATGATTAACCCCCTCGCAAGCATCTGCAACTACGAGAAAAGTATTAAGACAAAGTCTAACCATAACATTAAACATGTGGATCCAAATCAGCCCCTTACGAAATAGCGCATAAACTAGGGTTTAAGCTTCTGTCACTCTAGCAACCCATCATCTAATAAGTACTCCACAATGCATTCCCTTAGGCCCATGAATGGTGAAGTGTCATGTAGTCGACGTTCACATGACACCACTAAGGGAATCACAACATACATATCATCAAAATATTGAACACATATCAAATTCACATGATTACTCGCAACATGACTTCTCCCGTGACCTCAAGAACAAAGGTAACTACTTACAAATGATAATCATGCTCAAGATCAGAGGAGTATTGAATAGCATAATGGATCTGAACATATAATCTTCCACCAAATAAACCATATAGTAATCAACTACGCAAGGTAATCAACACTACTAGTCACCCACAGGTACCAATCTGAGGTTCCGGTACAAAGATTGAACACAAGAGATGAACTAGGGTTTGAGAGGAGACGGTGTTGTTGAATATGTTAATGAAGATTGGCCTTTCAAAGATGAGAGGGGTGTTGGTGATGACGATAGCTTCGATTTCCCCCTCCGGGAGGAAAGTTCCCCCGGCGGAACCGCTCCGCCGGAGGGCAAAAGTGCTCCTGCCCAAGTTCCGTCTCGAGGCGGCGGCACTTCGTCCCGAAAGTCCTCCTCCTATTTTTTTTTGTTTTTTTGGGAATTTATACCAGAAGATGGGCACCGGAAGTGGGCCAGGCTGGGCACAACCCATCAGGGCATGCCTAGGGGGGCCTGGCGCGCCCTGGTGGGTTGTGCCCACCTGGGGGGCCTCCTCCGGTAGTTTTCAGCTCCAGTATTTTTTACTAAATGTAAAAATAATCTCCGTAAAATTTCAGCTTCATTGGAGTTGTGCAGAATAGGTATCTCTGACGTGCTTTTCTTGGGTCCAGAATTCCAGCTTCCGGTATTCTCCCTCTTTGTGTAAACCTTGCATATTATGAGAGAAAAGGCATTAGAATCACTCCCCAAAGCATTATTATTCAACAAAACAAAGTAAATAACAGTAGGAAATCATGATGCAAAATGGACGTATCAACTCCCCCAAGCTTAGACCTCGCTTGTCCTCAAGCGAAAGCCAATATTGAAAAGCATGTCCACATGGTTTAAGAGAGAGGTGTCGATAAAAACAAAATACGGACATAGAGGCATCTTGCTTATTAACATAACAGCAATAAACTCTAATATAAGAACTTATTTCAATACATTTTTATCATAGAGCTTCTCATGAACAAGTAACAATTCATCACAACATAGAAGTATGAAGCATAAAACTTATTGGGAACCAACAAACTATGTTCTCAGTCAACATTGCAACTACAATTCATCATATTTTTAGGAAGTGTCTCATGTCGGAGCCTTTTGGCAAGTCCACATACTCAACCATCATTTAGTCTTCTATGATTGCTAACACTCACGGCATACCCATGAATAAAAAGTTTCAACCGGACACGTAGGAAGATAGGGGCTCATAGTTTTGCATCCCAACTCATTCACCTCAAGGGTGATGTCAACAATAATAACTCATGCCCACCCATATCCAACTGGATATATGTGCCTAGATCTTTCCTCACCACATGATGCTTGCAAAAGAAAAAGTAAAAAGGAATAGGGGAGAATACTTTGACTCTTGCATAAAAGTAAGTGCATAAAAGTAAAAGATAGGCCCTTCGCAGAGGGAAGCAGAGGTTGTCATGCGCTTATTGGTTTGCATGCTCAATCCCTTAATGTAAAAGAACGTCACGCTATATTTCCCCCTATGATAGCAACCTTTATTATGCAGTCCGTCGCTTTTATTACTTTGCCATCATAAGTTCGTATAACGCTCAATTTTCTCTTACACTAATTGATCAAAACATTTTAGAAGCAATTTTTATTGCCTTGTTGCACCGATGACAACTTACTTGAAGGATTTTTCTCGATCCATAGGTAGGTATGGTGGACACTCAAGGAAAGAGTTTGGGTTTGGGTTTTTGGATGCACAAGTAGTATCTCTACTTAGTGCGGAATTTTTGGCTAGCAAAGATATTGGGAAAGCACCACATGTTAAAGGATCTATGACAATATAACTTCTATGTGGATATGAACAAACATAAATCATTACGTTGTCTTCCTTGTCCAACGTCAACAATTTTGACATATAATATTTGATGGGGGCTCACAATCATAAAAGATGTCCAAGATAGTGTATTTGCATGTGAATCTTCTCTTCCCGAATTAATTCTTTCATGAATTGCATCATTGACTAATGCTATGTTTGTCAATCTCCAATAACTTTTACTACTTATACTTTTCCTTATGTGATGTCATTACTCACCATAAGATTAGCATATGATTATTTTCATTTGTTTCTTTTCTTTTCTTTATTTGATTGCAACAAGAAAGTAAAGAAGCAAAAACTCAAACTAAACTTTATTATATAACTTTCACTCGATTACATAGATAGGTAGACCACGAAACTAACACACGAAAATAGATCACGCTAAACTTTTATTCGACTAAAGCAAAGGGAAACTAAAGATAGAACCAAAATAGGTAAAGGTGAATAAAAGTGATGGTGATAAGATACCGGGGCACCTCCCCCAGGCTTGGCTCAAGCCAAGGGGAGTGCCCATACCCGTGTACTCAAGTCTCCTTTGGTGGTGGTGATGAAGGAGGTGGAGGTGTTGATGTATGTGGTGGTGATGCGGAAGCCTTCTTCTTCAATTTATATTTAAGCATAAAGTTTTCCTCCCTTAGATTATCATTCTCCAACTCAAGCTTTAATATCCTTTTGCATAAGGCCTCCTTGCTCTCCTGCAGAAAACGAGATGGGATAAATTGGACCTTAGGTTTGTATCTTCTCGGGAGGCTTGACTTCTTAAACTCCACATGCATGTCTCCGGGTTGAGGCAATGGATCATCCTCCTCCGAGGTCCATAGATATGGATAGATTTCCCTAAAGATCTTTGGGTCTGAGACATGGGGATCAACATGGATCTTCCCATCAGAATCTTGAGACGACATATTTTCAGATCTGTCAGGAAAACAACACGAAACAAGAACAGGGGATTTTTCTGCGATGCGGTCGTCAAAACAGTCGGGGATATGTATAGAGAATTTTTATTCTTGGGAAACAAGTATTTGGAAGGAAAACGGAGTCGGGAAGGCATCTGAGGTGGGCACAACCCACCAGGGCGCGCCCAGGGGTGCCTGGCGTGCCCTGGTGTATCGTGCTCACCTCGATCACCTTCCAGTTTATTTTTTTATTCCTAAAATTTCAAAATATTCCAAAACTGACAGAAAATATTTTTGCGGATTTTTCGGAGTCCGTTTACTTACTGTATCACGTACTTCCTATTTTTAAGAATTCTGGAGTGTTCCGGAAGGTTTCTTTTATGTGTTCCTCCGGTGTCATGGTTTGGATAACATTGCTTTCAATGTTAATAGGCGTACCTGAGATATAATGCTTAATTATTTGGCCATTGACCACCTTCGGGTTAGTACCTTCGGCGTTATTAATCTTGATAGCTCCAGAACGATAAACCTCTTTGATAATATATGGTCCTTCCCATTTGGAGAGAAGCTTTTCTGCAAAGAATCTTAAAGGAGAGTTGAACAAAAGAACATAATCTCCTATTTTGAATTCCTGCTTTCGGATTCTCTTGTCATGCCATGTTTTTACTTTTTCTTTGAATAGCTTGGCATTTTAATAGGCTTGGGTTCTCCATTCATCTAGTGAGCTAATATCAAATAGCCTCTTCTCACCGGCAAGTTTGAAATCATAGTTGAGTTCTTTAATTGCCCAAAATGCTTTGTGTTCTAGTTCTAGAGGCAAATGGCAAGCTTTTCCATACACCATTTTATATGGAGACATACCCATCGGATTTTTATAAGCTGTTCTATAGGCCCAAAGTGCATCATCTAATTTCTTAGACCAATTCTTACGAGACCTATTGACTGTTTTTAGTAATATTAATTTTATTTCTCTATTGCTAAGTTCTACTTGACCACTAGATTGAGGATGATAGGGTGATGCAATTCTATGGTTAACATCATATTTAGCAAGCATCTTACGGAAAGCACCATGAATAAAGTGTGAACCACCATCGGTCATTATATATCTAGGGACTCCAAACCTCGGAAAGATAACCTCTTTAAGGATTTTAATGGAGGTGTGGTGATCAGCACTACTAGTTGGAATAGCTTCTACCCACTTAGTGACATAATCAACCGCAACTAAAATATGAGTGTACCCGTTAGAGGAAGGAAAAGGCCCCACATAATCAAAACCCCACACGTCAAATGGTTCAACAACAAGTGAATAATTCATAGGCATTTCTTGACGCTTACCGATATTACCAATTCTTTGACATTCATCACAAGACAAGACAAACTTACGGGCATCCTTGAAGAGAGTAGACCAATAAAAACCAGATTGCAATACCTTATGAGCAGTTCTATCTCCCGCATGATGTCCTCCATAAGCTTCGAAATGACATTTCCGTTGGATTTGTTCCTGTTCATGCTCAGGTACACAACGTCTAATAATACCATCTACTCCTTCTTTATAAAGGTGTGAGTCATCCCAAAAGTAATGTCTCAAGTCATAGAAGAATTTTTTCTTTTGTTGATATGTGAAGCTAGGTGGTATATATTTAGCGACAATGTAATTAGCATGATCAACATACCAAGGTGTATTGTGTGAGACACTTATTGCAGCTAGCTGTTCGTCAGGGAAACTATCATCAATAGGTAGTGGGTCATCAAGAATATTTTCTAACCTAGACAAGTTATCAGCTACAGGGTTCTCAGCTCCCTTCCAATCAACAATGTGTAAGTCAAGTTCTTGAAGCAAGAGAACCCACCTAATGAGTCTAGGTTTAGCATCTTTCTTTTCCATAAGGTATTTTATAGCAGCATGATCGGTGTGAACAATAACTTTGGAGTCAACAATATAGGATCTAAATTTATCACAAGCAAACACAACTGCTAAAAATTCTTTCTCAGTGGTAGCATAGTTTCGTTGGGCAGTGTCTAGAGTTTTACTAGCATAATGGATAACATTCAATTTCTTATCAACTCTTTGTCCTAGGACAGCACCAACAACATAATCACTAGCATCACACATAATTTCAAAAGGCAAGTTCCAATCAGGTCGTTGTATGATAGGCGCAGAGATTAAGGCTTTCTTGAGTGTTTCAAAGGCTTCCACACAATCATCATCAAAAACAAAAGGAATATTCTTTTGCAAAAGATTAGTAAGAGGCCTAGAAATTTTATAGAAGTCTTTAATGAACCTCCTATAAAAACCAGCATGACCAAGGAAGCTTCGAATACCTTTAATATCTTTAGGACATGGCATTTTCTCAATTGCATCAACTTTAGCTTTATCCACCTCAATACCTCGTTCAGATATTTTGTGCCCCAAGACAATACCTTCATTAACCATAAAGTGGCACTTCTCCCAACTCAAGACAAGATTAGTTTGTTCACATCTCTGCAAAACTCGGTCAAGGTTGCTTAAGAAATCATCAAAAGAAGTTCCGTAAACGGAAAAATCATCCATGAAAACCTCCACAATCTTTTCACGAAAGTCAGAGAATATAGCAGTCATACATCTTTGAAAGGTAGCAGGTGCATTGCATAAACCAAAGGCATACGTCTATAAGCATATGTTCCAAAAGGGCAAGTAAAGGTGGTTTTCTCTTGATCGGATTGTGACACAGGTATTTGAGAGAAACCAGAATATCCATCTAGGAAACAAAAGTGTGTGTGCTTAGATAGTCTCTCTAGCATTTGATCAATGAACGGTAGAGGGTAATGATCTTTCCTAGTAGCTTTATTTAATTTTCTAAAATCAATTACCATTCTATAGCCAGTGACAATTATTTGTGGAATGAGTTCATTCTTATCATTGGGAACAACGGTAATACCTCCTTTCTTAGGGACACAATGAATGGGACTTACCCATCTACTATCAGCTATGGGATAGATTATACCTGCTTCTAGAAGCTTTAATATTTCAGTTCGTACCACTTCTTTCATCTTGGGATTCAATCGTCGTTGGTGATCAACAACGGGTTTAGCATCAGGTTCCATATTAATCTTGTGCTGACATAGAGTGGGACTAATGCCCTTAAGATCATCAAGAGTATATCCAATAGCAGCCCGGTGCTTCCTTAGAACTTTCAATAATCTTTCTTCTTCATGTTCTGAAAGGTTAGCACTAATTATAACAGGATATATCTTTTTCTCATCAAGATAAGCATACTTCAAAGTGTCAGGCAATTGTTTCAATTCAAACATGGGATCACCTTTAGGTGGAGGAGGACCTCCAAGAGTTTCAATAGGCAAATTGTGTTTCAAGAGAGGTTGTTGTTGGAAGAAAATTTGATCTATTTCATTTCTTTCACGCAAGTGCATATCATTTTCATGGTCAAGCAAATATTGTTCTAATGGATCAGTAGGAGGCACAACAATAGAAGCAAGACCAATTATTTCATCCTTACTAGGTAACGCTTTATCACGAGGTTGTCTACTAAACTTGGAAAAATTAAACTCATGAGACACATTACCAAAACTGACACCGACAGTTTGTTTTCACAATCTATCTTAGCATTGACGGTGCTCAAGAAAGGTCTACCAAAGATAATGGGACAAAAGTCATCTTGTGGGGAACCAAGAACTAGAAAATCAGTAGGGTATTTTACTTTCCCACACAAGACTTCAACATCTCTAACAATCCCAAGTGGTGTGATAGTGTCTCTATTAGCAGGTTTAATAGTAACATCAATATCTTCCATTTCAGCAGGTGCAATTTCATCCGTAATTTCTTGGTATAAGGTAAAAGGGATAGCACTCACACTAGCACCTAAATCACATAAACCATGGTAGCAATGATCTCCTATTTTAACTGAGACAACATGCAAGCCTTCTATAGGTCTATGTTTATCTTTTTCATCGGGTCTAGCAATTCTAGCAGCTTTATCACAGAAGTAGATAACATGCCCATCAATATTTTCTACCAAGAGATCTTTAACCATAGCAACACTAGGTTCTACTTTGATTTGCTCAGGGGGTTTAGGTGCTCTTATATTACTCTTATGAACCACAGTTGATACCTTAGCATGTTCCTTTATCCTAACACGGAAAGGTGGTTTTTCAATATAAGCGGTAGGCACAACTGGATCAACGTTGTAAATGATGATTTCTTCTTTAGCTATGACCGGTTCTTTAATTTCTTCTTTAATAGGGGGATGATATTTAAACCACTTCTCCTTAGGGAGATCAACATGAGTAGCAAATGCTTCACAGAAAGAGGCTACTATCTCAGAGTCAAGTCCGTATTTAGTGCTAAACTTGTGAAAAGTATCGGTATTCATAAAAGATTTAACACAATCAAATTCAAGCTTTATACCTGGCTCATTACCTTCCTCGAGTTCCCAATCTTCAGAGTTGCGTTTAATTCTTTCTAAGAGATCCCACCTGAAATCAATAGTCTTCTTCATATAAGAACCAGCACAAGAAGTATCGAGCATGGATTGATCATTATGAGAAAGTCGAGCATAAAAATTCTGAATGATAACTTCCCTCGGAATTTCATGATTGGGGCATGAATATAACATTTAATTAAGCATCCCCCAAGCTAGAGAGATACTTTCTCCTTCACGAGGCCAAAAATTATATATATAATTCCGATCACGATGAACTAGATGCATAGGATAAAACTTTTGATGGAATTCCAATTGCAAACGATTCCAGTTCCACGATCCAAGATAATCACATAGCCTATACCATGTCAATGCTTTTCCCTCCAAAGATAAAGGGAAAACCTTCTTATTAACTTCATCTCCGGGTAAACCTGCAAGCTTAAATAATCCACATATTTCGTTCACATATAAAAGATGCATATCAGGATGTTCAGTTCCATCTCCTGCATAAGGTTTAGCAAGCAGTTGTTCTAGCATACCCGAAGGAATTTCATAAGTAACATTTTCAGTAGGTGCTGTAGGTTCAGGGGTAACTAATTGTGGTTCCGGTCGAGGTGAAGATACCCCGATCAAACCCATCAAAGGATTGTTCTCCATAGTAGAAAGTAGCAATAAATTTCAGCACGTAGTATAAGTTTTTCCTTACCGATTTCCACTCACCAAGAGCGCTTCACTCCCCGGCAACGGCGCCAAAAAAGAGTCTTGATGACCCACAAGTATAGGGGATCAATCGTAGTCCTTTCGATAAGTAAGAGTGTCGAACCCAACGAGGAGTAGAAGGAAATGACAAGCGGTTTTCAGCAAGGTAATTTCTGCAAGCACTGAAATTGTAGGTAACATATAGTTTGATAGCAAGATAATTTGTAACGAGCAAGTAACAGTAATGGTAAACGAGGTGCAGCAAGGTGGCCCAATCCTTTTGAGGCAAAGGACATGCCAAAACAATCACTAGTAATAGGCCAAGTGTTCTTGAGGGTACACGGGAATTTCGTCTAGTCACTTTTATCATGTTGGTTTGATTCGTGTTCGCTACTTTGATAATTTGATATGTGGGTGGACCGGTGCTAAGGTGCTGTTCTTACTTGAACTAACAACCTACTTATGATTAACCCCCTCGCAAGCATCCGCAACTACGAGAAAAGTATTAAGACAAAGTCTAACCATAGCATTAAACATGTGGATCCAAATCAGCCCCTTACGAAATAGCGCATAAACTAGGGTTTAAGCTTCTGTCACTCTAGCAACCCATCATCTAATAACTACTCCACAATGCATTCCCTTAGGACCATGAATGGTGAAGTGTCATGTAGTCGACATTCACATGACACCAATAAGGGAATCACAACATACATATCATCAAAATATCGAACAGATATCAAATTCACATGATTACTCGCAACATGACTTCTCCCGTGACCTCAAGAACAAAGGTAACTACTCACAAATAATAATCATGCTCAAGATCAGAGGAGTATTGAATAGCATAATGGATCTGAACATATAATCTTCCACCAAATAAACCATATATTAATCAACTACGCAAGGTAATCAACACTACTAGTCACCCACAGGTACCAATCTGAGGTTCCGGTACAAAGATTGAACACAAGAGATGAACTAGGGTTTGAGAGGAGACGGTGTTGTTGAAGATGTTGATGAAGATTGGCCTCTCAAAGATGAGAGGGGTGTTGGTGATGACGATAGCTTCGATTTCCCCCTCCGGGAGGGAAGTTCCCCCGGCGGAATCGCTCCGCCGGAGGGCAAAAGTGCTCATGCCCAAGTTTCGCCTCGAGGCGGCGGCGCTTCATCCAGAAAGTCCTCCTACTAATTTTTTTTAGGTTTTTTGGGAATTTATACCAGAAGATGGGCACCGGAAGTGGGCCAGGCTGGGCACAACCCATCAGGGCGCGCCTAGGGGGGCCTGGCGCACCCTGGTGGGTTGTGCCCACCTGGGGGGCCTCCTCCGGTATTTTTCAGCTCCAGTATTTTTTATTAAATGTAAAAATAATCTCCGTAAAATTTCAACTTCATTGTGGTTGTGCAGAATAGGTATCTCTGACGTGCTTTTCTTGGGTCCAGAATTCCAGCTGCCGGTATTCTCCCTCTTTGTGTAAACCTTGCATATTATGAGAGAAAAGGCATTAGAATCACTCCCCAAAGCATTATTATTCAACAAAACAAAGTAAATAACAGTAGTAAATCATGATGCAAAATGGACGTATCAGCCGCCCACCCACTATGCTTCACAGATGAGGTTATGCAGCACCAGTTCCCCGAAGGGTTTAAACCCGTAAACATAGAACCATATGACGGGACAATGGACTCGGCTGTGTGGATCGAAGACTTCCTTCTCCACATTCATATGGCCAAAGGCGATGATCTCCATGCTATCAAATACCTGCCACTCAAACTTAAAGGACCAGCTTGGCACTAATTAAACAATCTCCCCGAAAACTCCATTCGGAGTTGGGAAGAGCTCGAGGACGCCTTCCGATCTAACTTCCAAGGCACTTATGTCCGGCCCCCGGACTCCTCCGACTTGAGCAATGTCATCCAGAAAGCCGGCGAATCTTCCAGGCAATTCTGAAATCGGTTCCTGACTAAGAAAGCCCAGATCGTTGATTGTCCGGACGCCGAGGCAATAGCCTCGTTCAGACACAATATCGGGGATGAATGGCTAGCTCTTCAGCTCGACCATGATAAGCCGAGAACAATGTCTGCCCTCACCTCACTTATGACCCGCTTTTGCGCGAGCAAGGACAATTGGCTAGCTCGTTGAAGCCAGAACCCCGAAGACCTCGGCACCTTCTTGATAACTGATGTCTACTACACAACCTTCTTCTTGTAGACTCGTGTTGGGCCTCCAAGCGCAGAGTTTTGTAGGACAGTAGCAAATTTCCCTCAAGTGGATGACCTAAGGTTTATCAATCTGTGGGAGGCATAGGATGAAGATGGTCTCTCTCAAACAACCCTGCATCCAAATAACAAAGAGTCTCTTTTGTCCCCAACACACCCAATACAATGGTAAATTGTATAGGTGCACTAGTTCGGCGAAGAGATGGTGATACAAGTGCAATATGGATGGTAGATATAGGTTTTTGTAATCTGAAAATATAAAAACAGCAAGGTAGCAAGTGACAAAAGTGAGCAAAAACGGTATTGCAATGCTTGAAAACAAGGCCTAGGGTTCATACTTTCACTAGTGCAAGTTCTCTCAACAATACTAACATAGTTGAATCATATGTAAATCCCTCACGTGCGACAGAGAGTTCACTCCAAAGTCACAAATAGCGGAGAACAAACAAAGAAATTATTGTAGGGTACGAAACCACCTCAAAGTTATGTTTTCTGATCAATCTTATGAGCTATCCCTATAAGTGTCACGAAGAGCCCTAGAGTTCGTACTAAAATAACACCTTAAGATACACATCAACCAAAACCCTAATGTCACCTAGATACTCCAATGTCACCACAAGTACTCATGGGCTTGATTATACGATATGCATCACACAATTTCAGATTCATCATGTTCAATCCAACACAAAGAACTTCAAAGAGTGCCCCAAAGTTTCTACCGGAGAGTCAAGACGAAAACATGTGCCAACCCCTATGCATAGATTTCCAAGGTCACGGAACCCGCAAGTTAATCACCAAAACATACATCAAGTAGATCAATAGAACATCCCATTGTCACCACTGATATCCCATTGCAAGACATACATCAAGTGTTCTCAAATCCTTAAAGATTCAATCCAATAAGAAAACTTCAAAGGGAAAACTCAATTCATCACAAGAAGATAGAGAGGGGAAAACTCCATATGATTCATCTATATTAATAAAGCTCGCGGTACATCAAGATCGTGACATCTCAAGAACACGAGAGAGAGAGAGATCAAACACATAGCTACTGGTACATACCCTCAGCCCCGAGGGTGAACTACTCCCTCCTCGTCATGGAGACCGTCGGGATGATGAAGATGGCCTCCGGTGATGGTTTCCCCCTCCTGCGGGGTGCCGGAACGGGCTCCCGATTGGTTTTTCGTGGCTCTGGAGGCTTGCGGCGGCGGAACTCCCGATCTAGGTTTCTTTTCGGAGATTTCTCTATTTATAAGAGTTTTTGGCGTTGGTCCCACGTCCAGAAGGTTCCCGAGGAACTCACAAGCCAGGGGGGCACGCCCTAGGGGGGGGGGGCGCCCCCCACCCTTGTGGCTTCCTCGGCCTTCCTCTCCGGTGACTTTTCGCTCCAGTATTTTTTATATTTTCCAAAAATATTCTCCGTAAATTTTCAGCTCATTCCGAGAACTTTTATTTCTGCACAAAAACAACACCACTGTAGTTTTGCTGAAAACAGCGTCAGTCCGGGTTAGTTCTAATAAAATCATACCAAAATCATATAGAATTATTGTAAACATGGCATGAATACTTCATAAATTATAGATACGTTGGAGACGTATCAATAACCCACAAGTATAGAGGATCGCAACAGTTTTCGAGGGTAGAGTATTCAACCCAAATTTATAGATTGGACACAAGGGGAGCCAAAGAATATTTGAGAGTATTAGCAGTTGAGTTGTCAATTCAACCACACCTGGAGATTAAATATCTACAGCAGAGTGATCAGTAGCACAATAGTATGATAGTTTTGATAGCAGTAGTGATAGTAATAGTAACGGTAACAGCGATAGCAATGGTTTTGTAGCAAGTGTAACAATAGCAGTAGCAAAAGTAACTTAGCAAGAACAATATGTGGAAAGCTCGTAGGCACTGGATCGGTGAACTCGTTGGATGATATTCATCATATAACAGTCATAACCTAGGGCGACACAGAACTAGCTCCAGTTCATAAATGTAATGTAGGCATGTATTACGTAAATAGTCATATGTGCTTATGGAAAAGAACTTGCATGACATCTTTTGTCCTACCCTCCCGTGGCAGCGGGGTCCATAAGGAAACTAAGGGATATTAAGGCCTCCTTTTAATAGAAAACCGGAACAAATCATTAACACATGCTGAATACATGAACTCCTCAAACTACGGTCACCATCGGAAAGTATCCCAAATATTGTCACTATGGGGTTTACGGATCATAACATATAGCAGGTGCATATGACTAGCAAGATCGGATCAAGAACATAGATATAATGGTGACAACTTAAATGGTTCAGATATGAAATCATGGCACTCGGGCCCTAGTGACAAGCATTAAGCATGGCAAAGTCATAGCAACATCAATCTCAGAACATAGTGGATACTAGGGATCAAGCCCTAACAAAACTAACTTGATTACATGATGAATCTCATCCAACTCCTCACCGACTAGCAAGCCTACTAAGAAATTACTCACTCCCGGTGGGGAGCATCATGGAATTGGCGATGGAGAAGGGTTGATGATGACGAAGACCGAAGATTCCCCTCTCCGGAGCCCCAAACGGGCTCCAGATCTGGCCTCCCGATGAAGAACAGGAGGTGGCGGCGGCTCCGTATCGTAAAACGCGATGAAACTTCCTCTCTGATTTTTTTCTCCGAAAATAGGATTTTATAGCGTCGGAATTAGGGTCAGTGGGGCCACGAGGTGGGCCCAACCCACCAGGGCGCGCCTGGAGGGGGTGGCGTGCCCTGGTGTATCGTGCCCAACTAGGGCACCCCCTCCGGTGGTTCTTGGCTCCAGTAATTTTTATTTATTGTAAAAGAAATCTCCAAAAAGTTTCATCCAGTTCCGAGAACTTTTATTTCTGCACAAAAACAACACCATGGTAGTTCTGCTGAAAACATCGTCAGTCCGGGTTAGTTTCATTCAAATCATGCAAATTAGAGTCCAAAACAAGAGCAAAAGTGTGAGGAAAAGTAGATACGACGGAGACGTATCAACCCCCCCAAGCTTAACCCATTGCTTGTCCTCAAGCAATTCAGTTGACAAACTAAAAGTGATAAAGAAAAACTTTTACGAACTCTTTTGTTCTTGTCTACATATATATGCTTAAGTAGCACCCAGGTTTTCAGCAAAGATTATGACTAACCATGTCAGCAATAACTCTTAAAAATTATATTAACTCATATCAATGACATAAGCAGCTAGCTAGCAATAATAAAACATCTCAAGCGCCAACACTTTTTCAAAACAATCGTGATATAAGATGACAATAGTGGTATCTCACTAGCCCTTTCTGAGACCGCAAAACATAAATGCAGAGCACCTCCAAAGTTCATGCAGCGACTAAACATTGTAATTCATGGTAGAAAAGATCCAGTCATGCTGCACCCAACATTAACTATACACAATGCATGAGGATGACAATAGTGCTCTCAGGTCTAGCGCTTATTTGAGAAGGTGATTGACGGTGTCCTGGACTAGGGGGTACTCACCACGCCGTCTCCCGACTAGTAGGTCGGGCCGAGGACCCCCAGGGCGATTCACTCATGGGCCACTTCGGGCAGCCCATGAGGCATACAAGGGAGATTCCACAAGACTTGGCGCACAAGACAAGGACTCATCTAAACCCTAGGCCTACGGTGCATTATATAAACCGAGGCCAGGCTAGTCAATAGATAATCTGATATTCATTACAACAATCTCGTGGTAGATACATGTACTATGTACTATCCCCACATCAATACAATCAAAAGTAGGACGTAGGGTATTATCTCCTTGAGAGAGCCCGAACCTGGGTAAAATCCCCTGTCCATGTTACCATCGCTCCAAGACGCCTAGCTTAGGACCCCTACTACGAGATATGTCGGATTTGACACCGACATTGGTGCTTTCATTGAGAGCCTGTTGGGCGATCATCGTGGATCGATGGATGATCAGGTGATATTTTTTCAGTTAGTTCGTACGGAATAATGAGATTATTTGTGAATTGCATCTATTGCCTTGCGCTATTTTGTTGGTTGCAGATCGCTCCTTATTTTGGTTGCGGCAACGCGATTTGATCATTGCGCATAGTCCGACAAAAAGCGGTCAGAGGAGGTTATCGGAAGACCTAGGCAGCCTGTAGGTACGCACGCGTCAAGCTAAAGCTAGCAGCCGCCCTTTGCCTTCCCTACTTCGCAAGAGATCAAGTTGGTGTGGTCCCTGCGAGAAGTCAAATCAATACAGAACAGGTCCCAAGCGCCGCTCCGAGTGACACGGCGATCGGACAAACCTTTGTTGCATCCGCTGTTTTTGTTAAAGCCGATGACGTCGCTGTTCACGCAAGAACAATCGGGCACCCACCACCTGCTCCCAACCGTGCTACAACCGACTAGTATTATTATTAGTTGTGCACATCCATCGAGGTTTGAACAATGCAACGTGCTAGCTTACCTAGCTACCTCTCACATTAAGCTACATCACACTTTGGGACAGTTCTTTTACTCCCATGGCTACATCCGGACCAGTTCATATGTGCGGACGTCACGGTATAGACGTTGTCATTCCGACACAGAGCCTGATTAGCTACTCTGTCGTCATGACAGATCGACAACCACATACAACGAGTTTTGATCATGTGCTATGCCTACGTTGTCACCCCGGACAAACTGACCAGCATCGACATCTCAGTGCGCCACTCCGCCGAGCCGACCTCGACGCTCAGGTAATTGACTTCGACTGTGTAACACGGTTATCTTGGCGCGCCGACGTCGTCGCCTCGCCTCCGTCGACCGAACTATGTCGTCACCTTGGTGCGCTGCCCAGTGATGGCATACCCGCGCTGTCACTTCATTAAGTCGGCGTTACACTGCCGACCTCACCTCGGCTGGATCGGGGGCTTCGCCATCACTTCACCAACCTACTCTTGGGGCTCCGACGTCATCTTACCGAGCTGTGGCGTCCCCTTGGCTAGACTGGGGGTTGCGCCCGCCACGTCGGCAATGTTGTGTCACCTTGGAACCGGCTTGGGGGCTGGGACCTCGGCCAAACCGAGGACAACGTACCATACCGGCTCCTGCATCGTGCCTCAAGTTCGGATTGCGTCATCAATGCGAGCACATTAACCAGCTAAGTCGCTTTCATGCCCAAATTTTTAAAATTTAAAATTATTGTTCGGTTCGACCAAGCATTATATTAGTGTTAAATAAAAAAGTTCATTTGTTAAAAACACTTCCTTTTCCCATGATAACTGGGGACTTCGCCGTCACGCTGCCGAACTACTCTGTCTCCTCGGCTAAACCGGGGGCTTCGCCTCGCCGCAGCAACCGTGTTGCGTTGCCACTTCTCGACCCAAGATCTTCGCTCGATTACCTCGGGCATTGGGGCTGGGACCTCGGCCAGGCCGAGGACTACGTCTCCGTCCCGCCACAACCCCGGACCGCACCGAGCACATTAACAAGCTAAGTCGTTTTCGTGCTCAGCTCTCTTTGAAATTTTACTTTTTGTTCGATTCAACCAAACATTATATTTTTTGTTAAACAAAAAGTAATTGTTTGTTAAAAACTTTGTTTGTTAAAAATTTCTTTACCAGATTTAACCGGGGGCTCTTAAATTTGTATGAGCCGTTTTATAATAAATGTGTTTTCTTCTTGGTCGTTGCAAAGTCTTTTTCTTCTACTCCTTTTTCCGACACTAGTGTGTGGTCAATAGCCGGATAGCCTGGTTTCTTTCTAAAGCCGCTCGAGTTTAGTTCGCTAAACAGGCCTCGGAGAAACACTCTGCCTTCGGGATATGGAGGTTGAAGCCAAAGGCTGGCCCGCTTGGAGTCCGAAGATCGGATGTATCATGTTAAAGCACGACCGAAGCATGTATTAATTTTAAGACCAATTTTGGATTGACACCAAAAAACGTGATTTAGTTTGGACGTCATAGTTTTTCACATAAGTTTTTTGGCTTTTCGAGCTTATGACACTTTTAAGCTATTTGTATGTTTTTCTTTTAGGAGGCGGGACACCCTCATGACTGATGTGCCCTGCATAATATATCAGCTCGGGGGATCTTTTCCTACCCACAACTCGGTATATTTCCTGCCGACTTACACCTCAGCGTTGGGGAAACACATATGACATCTGGACTAGTTCCCGAGGAGATTCGATCCATAGGTTGGTCAGTCGCACCCAACCTGAGTCTTGGGGGATACTGTGTGTCTCCAGCATAGCTCTCATAGTACAACGTTGGATGCCTTTAAAGTATTGGCAATATCAACGGGGGACTTCGACTAGAGTCGAACCCACCAAAAGCCAAGGTACTCGGAGCAGTCCTCGGCAAAACATTCTCGGATATTGCTTTATATGCATCAGTTTTGAATTGTGTCTTTGGTCAATAGTTGGGTTGCCCTGCTCATGTGATTGCCTCCTACATTCCGCTTTGTTCGGCTCGGTGTGCAAAGGGAGAACCACTGTGATTGTACTTTCGATTTTACTGGTCAAGTACCTCAGTGGAGAAAGACGAAAACCGACTGTCACAATGAGCGCATACTGGTCAGCGATCTGATGACTCTGTCAAACTATAGACCAATAGAGGTTACCCCGTGGGCCTTTCATAAATTTGGCCGGAGTGTTGATGGCTTGACCTCGGCTGACGCCGAACACTAACCGGGGGCTAGTAACTGGCCTCCCAAACTTTAAGCTCCTATGACTAAGTGAAAGTTATAAAGCCTGGATATCTGATTGCCTCGTTTCCGCTAACACAACCGCCTCTGGGCCCCGAGACGTCGGCTAAGGGTTGTCTTGTTGCAGCAAAAACACCATGCGTAGCATCCACAAGGGGTAGAAGCCGACGATGGGCAACTCTCAAATGATAAACGATCACAAAGGAGTCAAAATAACATATAGCATAAAAGCATTTGTATTCAATATGTGGGTGCTTCCTTCCGTAATCATCGTTATAAAGCCATAAATATGCATCAATTTGACTTAAGATTTTGGCCAAGCTGGGTTGCCTGGCTCCTGTGCTTACCCCTACGTTCCCGATTGTTCGGCTAGGGGGTAAAGGGAGCACCTCTGTGATTGTTACTTCCGGGTCATCCGGGTTAGTACCTCAGACTGGGTGAAGCCAAAAGCTAGCCATCTTAAGAATATAATTGGTCGACGACGACGGAAGTGAAAATTTTGGTTCATTAAAGACCACAAAGTTCGGGAACATTCGCCGAACTAAATCCTCAATATTTTCCTCCCACATTGATCGGAGTTGAGGTTTCACGATCATGGTCAACATGATATCCTGGGAAAAGGAACTTATAAATGAACTATTTTTCCTAGAAGATGTTTCTTACGTTAAGTAGTAATATAACATATCTCTCTGCATACCTTTGTTTATAAAACTGTATGGTCGGATTGCCTTGTTTGCCATAAATCTTTGCCCTTATAAAGGCTTTATACAGTAGGACAAACACTCCTCGGCTACTAGCCGAGGAGGTTGAAGCCGATGGTCGGTCAACAAAGTTTTGTACAATGCGGATTCGAGCATTAATGATGTAAAGTACTTGGATACATAGAATCATTATACATAAATTGTGTCGAACGTAACGAAGTTTGTGTCAAAAAAATATTGATCCTTAATTCCACCACCCGTGCCCAAATTAAGGCTCAGGGGCTACTGCATTACCTATTCAATGCAACAAATTCAAAGTGCAATACGGTTTCCAAGGAGATTCGATCCTCAGGTTGGTCGGCCGCACCCAACCTGAGTTTCGGAAACTATGGCGCACCGCGTTTCTGTTCCTAAGTATGCTGCCGAGCAAGGACTTGATCCTCAGTCCGATTTCACAAATCGACCTAAGTCTCAGGGGCTACTGGGATCTGTGGTTTTATTATTTCCTTCAGGTGCATCTCGGGTATTAGACCGACACACACCTTGAGGGCTACTGGCTATACATCTCGGTAGTAAATAAATTACGGTGATCGGAAATAAATCCCGCAAAAAACAGCCCGAGACCGAGGTGGTGCACCATCTTGGAAGCAGTCCGGCAAAAATCTTGGATGCAAGTGGCTGGCTCCATAAAGGGCATTTCCGGCATTAAGCTCGGATGAACTCCTTCAACTTTTTCAAGACTGAGGTAATCTATGACACCTCGGATATAGTCCGGCGTTGGAGCTCGGACATAGTCCGGCGTTGGAGCTCGGATGCAAAAAAGACACCTCGGATCCAGTTCGGTGTTGGAGCTCGGATGCAAGAGGACACCGCCGCACAGGAAACACTTCAGACCCTAAGTGTGGCGTAAAAAATAACAAGGCATTGATAAAGGCCGAGAATTTAAAGGGGCTCCTCGGATGCCCATCGCGTGAACTCTTCGGATACACTTCGGCGATCCTCAAGATCAAAGATGGGAAGATTTGTTGAACCAGTTTTCAAGACCGACGACCGAAGACAAAGAACTATTCGGAAGAACCAAGCAGCGTCACCAACTTGAAGACCGGTTCAGGGGGCTACTGACGGTGTCCTGGACTAGGGGGTACTCACCACGTCGTCTCCCGACTAGTGGGTCGGGCCAAGGACCCCCAGGGCGATTCACTCATGGGCCACTTCGGGCAGCCCATGAGGCATACAAGGGAGATTCCACAAGACTTGGCGCACAATACAAGGACTCCTCTAAATCCTAGGCCTACGGTGCATTATATAAACCGAGGCCAGGCTAGTCAATAGACAATCTGATATTCATTACAACAATCTTCTGGTAGATACCTATACTATGTACTATCCCCATATCAATACAATCAAAAGCAGGACGTAGGGTATTATCTCCTTGAGAGAGCCCGAACCTGGGTAAAATCTCGTGTCCATGTTACCATCGCTCCAAGACGCCTAGCTTAGGACCCCTACTACGAGATATGTCGGATTTGACACCGACAGTGATGACTCAGCATAAAAGTAAATAGATAGTCCCTTCGCAGAGGGAAGCAGGGATTTGCAGAGGTGCGAGAGCTCAAAGCTTAAATCAGAGATAAATATAATTTTTGGGAGGTACACCCTTCCTGTCAACGTTACGACCAAGAGTTATCAATATCTTCCATGCTAAAGACATTAGCGGCGGTTCCCAAGCGGTAAAAGTAAAGGTTTACTCCCCCTCCACCAATAATCACACTCCACGGCTAGCCGAATCCAACGGTATCGTACATACCAACAACTTTCCTGGGGGAATTTTGTTTAATTATTTGTAATTTTTTATTTCGGGACTGGGAATCCCTATTACCGCCCCTCTCGTGTAAGGACGAGTGAATAAACACTCATCATGAGAATAACCCTCTTAACATGGAAGATACCGACCGCCCCCTGTCGCTCCATGAGCGGTCCAGGCACACAAAACAGATGTTCATTTGAATTTTTAGAGGTGGCACATGCAAATTTACTTGGAACGGCAGGGTAATACCGCATATAGGTAGATATAGTGGACTCATCTGGAATAACTTTGGTTCAAGGATTTTGATGCACAAGCAGTATTCCCGCTTAGTACAGGTGAAGGATAGCAAATAGATTGAGAAGCGGCAGCTAGAGAGAGAAAACGGTCATGAACATGCATTACAAATAATGAACATTGAATACTAGCATGAGTAGGATATGGACACCATGAACATAAATATCATGAAGGCTATGTTGGTTTTGATTCAACTACATCCGTGAACATGTGCCAAGTCAAGCCACTTGAAACATTCAGAGGAGGATACTATATCATCATACCACATCACAATCATTTTAATGCATGTTGACATCCAAGATAAATCATTATCGACCCCGAGCTACTTAAGCATGGCATAAGCAACTATGATCTCAAATTGTCATTGCAAACATGTTTGATCATAATATGCTGAATCAAGGTTACTAGGTTAAACATATTTACAAAAACAAAAACAAGTTGAGTTCATACCTGCTTTTCTCTGCCATAGTCACGTCATCATATAGCGTCATTATTGCCTTTCACTTGCACGACTGAACGATATGAAAATAATAATAGTACAAGAGTGTTGGGGAACGTTGCATGGGAAACAAAAAATTTCCTACGCACACACAAGATCTATCCATGGTGATGAGCATCTACGAGAGGGAGAGTGAATCTACATACCCTTGTAGATCGCTAAGCGGAAGCGTTAAGAAACGCGGTTGATGTAATCGAACGTCTCCGCGATCCAAATCGCAAGGCGTCCCTCGATCCGATCACGAACTAGTGCCGAACGGATAGCACCTCCGCGTTCAACACACGTACGGCTTGATGACGCCTTCACCTCCTCGATCCAGCGAGCGATGGTGAAGTAGTAGATGAGTTCCGGCAGCACGACGGCGTGGTGATGATGGTGAGGAACAATCTCTGCAGGGCTTCGCCAAGCACTACGGAGATTATGACGGGAGAACTAGAGGGTTAGGGTTGCCGACACACGGCTTGGGAAATCTTGATGTGTCCCGTGTGCTAGCCCTGCCCCTCTATTTATATGTTGAGCCTTGGGATCTAAACTTGGAGTAAAAGCCTCCTCCAGGTCAGTTTTGCCCGCACAAGGTCGGTTTGGCCCGCAGGGAAAGAGTCCAACTCGGATCCCTGCAGTACCGCGCACAAGCGGTAGTATCGCTCACGAGCGGTAGTACCGCGCACCAGCGGTAGTACCGCTCACGAGCGGTAGTACCGCTTGAGCGGTAGTACCGCTTCACACAAGCGGTAGTACCGCTTATGCGGTAGTACCGCTTACGCGGTAGTACTGCCTTACCAGCGGCAGTACCGCTTAAGGCAGCAGCAAAACTTCCTTTTGCACTTTCCAATACCTCGTCGGCTTTACCCCTTTGGCTCATATAAAGTGTTGCTGCACCCGAACACTTCGGTAAACATCCGGAACCTCTTCCGGTGAATTCCGGAACCCTTCCGGAGATCAAAGCACTATTATCACATATATCAATCTTTACCTCCGGACTCTTCCGGAGATCCTCGTCATGTCCGGGATCTTATTTGGGACTCCGAACAACCTTCGGTCACCAACAAAATAACTCAACTATACTAATCGTCACCAAACGTTAAGTGTGTAGACCCTGCGGGTTCGAGAACTATGTAGACATGACCGAGACACTTCTACGATCAATAACCAATAGCGGGACCTGGATGCCCATATTGCCTGCTACATATTCTACGAAGATCTTTATCGGTCGAACCTCTATGTCAAGGATTCAGTTAATCCCGTATACTGTTCCCTTTGTTCTTTGGTATGTTACTTGCCCGAGATTCGATTGTCGGTATCTCTATACCTAGTTCAATCTCGTTACCGGCAAGTCTCTTTACTCGTTCTGTAATACAAGATCTCGTGGCTAACACTTTAGTCACATTGCTTGCAAGGCTCATTGTGATGTTGTATTACCGAGTGGGCCCTGAGATACCTCTCTGTCACACGGAGTAACAAATCCCAGTCTTGATCCATGCCAATCCAACAGACACCCTCGGAGATACCTGTAGAGCATCTTTATAGTCACCCAGTTACGTTGCGACGTTTGATACACACAAGGTACTCCTCCGATGTCAGGGAGTTGCATGATCTCATGGTCATAGGAACAGATACTTGACATGCAGAAAACAATAGCAATAAACTGACATGATCATATGCTACGTTTATAGTTTGGGTCTTGTCCATCACATCATTCTCCTAATGATGTGATCCCGTTATCAAATGACATCTCATGTCTATGGCTAGGAAACCTTCACCATCTTTTGATCAACGAGCTAGTTAACTAGAGGCTTACTAGGGACACAGTGTTGTCTATGTACCCACACATGTATTTGAGTTTCCAATCAATACAATTATAGCATGGATAATAAACGATTATCATGAACAAGGAAATATAATAATAACCAATTTATTATTGCCTCTAGGGCATATTTCCAACAGTCTCCCACTTGCACTAGAGTCAATAATCTAGTTCACATCACTATGTGATTTACATTGTAATGAATCGAACACCCATGCAGTTCTGGTGTTGTTCATGCTTAGCCCTTGGAAGAGGTTTAGTCATCGGATCTGCAACATTCAGATCCGTGTGTACTTTGCAAATATTTATGTCGTCCTCCTTGATGTAATCGCGGATGGAATTGAAACGTCGCTTTATGTGTCTGGTCCTCTTGTGAAATCTTGGTTCCTTGGCTAGAGCAATGGCACCAGTATTATCACAAAACAGAGTCATTGGGTTAAGCGCACTAGGCACTACTCCAAGTTCTGTCATGAACTCCTTCATCCAGACACCTTCCTTCGCCGCCTCCGAGGCAGCGATGTACTCCGCTTCGCATGTAGAATCAACTACCACGCTTTGCTTGGAACTGCACCAGCTAACCGCACCCCCATTAAGAATAAATACGTATCCGGTTTGTGACTTAGAGTCATCCGGATCAGTGTCAAAGCTTGCATCGACGTAACCCTTTACGACGAGCTCTTGATCACCTCCATAAACGAGAAACATGTCCTTAGTCCTTTTCAGGTACTTCAGGATATTCTTGACCGCCGTCCAGTGTTCCATTCCTGGATCACTTTGAAACCTTCCGACCATACTTATGGCAAGGCTGACATCGGGTCTTGAGCACAGCATTGCATACATGATAGAGCCTATGGCTGAAGCATAGGGGATGACACTCATCTTTTCTCTATCTTCTGCAGTCACTGGGCATTGAGTCTTACTCAACTTCACACCTTGCAATACAGGCAAGAACCCCTTCTTGGACTGATCCATTTTGAACTTCTTCAAAACTTTGTCAAGGGCTTTGTGAAAGTCCTATTAAGCGTCTCAATCTATCTCTATATATCTTGATGCCTAATATGAAAGCAGCTTCTCCTAGGTCCTTCATTGAAAAACTCTTGTTCAAATATTCCTTCACGCTTTCCAACATTTCTATATTGTTTCCAATCAACAATATGTCATCCACATATAATATTAGAAACGCTATAGAGCTCCCACTCACTTTCTTGTAAATACAAGCTTCTCCGTAAACTTGTATAAACTCGAACGCTTTGATCACCTCATCAAAGCGAAGATTCCAACTCCGAGATGCTTGCACCAGTCCATAAATGGATCGCTGGAGTTTGCAAACTTTGTCAGTATTCTCTGAATCGACAAAACCTTCTGGTTGCATCATATACAACTCTTCCTTAAGGAAACCGTTAAGGAACGCTGTTTTGACATCCATCTGCCAAATTTCATAATCGAAAAAGGCAGCTTTGCTAACATGATTCTGATGGACTTAAGCATCGCTACGGGTGAGAAGGTCTCATCATAGTCAACTCCTTGAACTTGTGAAAAACCCTTTGCCACAAGTCGAGCTTTATAGACGGTGACATTACCGTCCGCGTCCGTCTTCCTCTTAAAGATCCATTTGTTCTGAATGGCCTTACGCCCTTCAGGTAATACTTCCAAAGTCCACACTTTGTTTTCATACATGGATCCCATCTCGGATTTCATGGCCTCTAACCACTTCTCGAAATCCGGGCCCATCATCGCTTCTCCATAGCTCGTAGGTTCATCGTTGTCCAACAACATGACCTCTAAGATAGGGTTGCCGTACCACTCAGGAGCAGTACGCGTCCTTGTCGACCTACGAGGTTCGATAGCAACTTGATCCAAAGCTTCATGATCATCATCATTAACTTCCTCTTCAGCTAATGTAGGCTCTACAGAAACATCTTTCTGCGCTGCGCTACTTTCAGGTTGAAGTAAAGGTTCATCAACCTCATCAAGTTCTATCTTCCTCCCACTCAATTCTTCCGAGAGAAACTCTTTCTCAAGAAATGTTCCGTTTTTAGCGACAAACACTTTGCCTTCGGATCTGAGGTAGAAGGTATACCCAACTGTCTCTTTTGGGTATCCTATGAAGACGCATTTCTCCGCTTTGGGTTCCAGCTTTTCAGGCTGAAGCTTTTTGACATAAGCATCACATCCCCAAACTTTAAGAAACGACAGCTTTGGCTTCTTGCCAAACCAAAGTTCATATGGCGTCGTCTCAACGGATTTCGATGGTGCCCTATTTAAAGTGAATGCAGCTGTCTCTAATGCATAACCCCAAAACGATAGTGGCAAATCGGCAAGAGACATCATAGATCGCACCATATCCAATAAGGTTCGATTACGACGTTCGGACACACCATTACGCTGTGGTGTTCCAGGCGGTGTTAGTTGTGAAACAATTCCACATTGTCTTAAGTGACTGCCAAACTCATAACTAAGATATTCTCCTCCTCGATCAGATCGTAGGAACTTAATCTTCTTGTTACGATGATTCTCAACTTCACTCTATAATTGTTTGAACTTTTCAAATGTTTCAGACTTGTGTTTCATTAAGTAAATATACCCATATCTACTTAAGTCATCAGTGAAGGTGAGAAAGTAACGATAACCACCGCGCGCCTCAATGCTCATCGGACCGCACACATCAGTATGTATGATTTCCAATAAGTCACTTGCCCGTTCCATTATTCCAGAGAACGGCGTTTTAGTCATCTTGCCCATGAGGCATGGCTCACATGTGTCAAGCGATTCAAAATCAAGTGACTCCAAAAGTCCATCAGCATGGAGCTTCCTCATGCGTTTTACGCCAATATGACCTAAACGGCAGTGCCACAAGAAAGTGGTATTATCATTATCAATTTTACATCTTTTGGCATCAATGTTATGAACATGTGTATCATTACTATCGAGATTCAATAAGAATAAACCCCTCACATTGGGTGCATGACCATAAAAGATATTACTCATATAAATAGAACAACCATTATTCTCTGATTTAAATGAGTAACCGTCTCGCAATAAACAAGATCCAGATATAATGTTCATGCTTAACGCAGGCACTAAATAACAATTATTCAGGTTCATCACTAATCCCGATGATAATCGAAGAGCGAGCGTGCCGACGGCGATCACATCAACCTTGGAACCATTTCCCACGCGCATCGTCACTTCGTCCTTTGCCAGCCTCCGTCTATTCCGCAGTTCCTGTTTTGAGTTGCAAATATGAGCAACCGCACCGGTATCAAATACCCAGGCACTACAACGAGAGTTGGTAAGGTACACATCAATAACATGTATATCATATATACCTTGTTTGTTGTTGGCCGCCTACTTGTCAGCCAAATACTTGGGGCAGTTTCGCTTCCAGTGTCCAGTTCCCTTGCAATGAAAGCACACAGTTTCTGGTTTGGGTCCAGCCTTGGGTTTCTTCACGAGAGGAGCAACTGCTTTGCCACTCTACTTGGAGTTACCCTTCTTACCCTTGCCATTTTTCTTGAAACTAGTGGTTTTATTGACCATCAACACTTGATGCTCCTTCTGAATTTCAGACTCAGTGGCTTTCAGCATCGCAAACAGCTCGGCGACTGACTTGTTCATCCTGTGCATGTTATAGTTCAACACGAAGCTCTTGTAGCTAGGTGGCAATGATTGAAGAACTCTGTCAGTGATAGCCTCTGGCGGAAGGGGCATCCCCAATTCAGCCAGACGGGTGGAGTACCCAGACATTCTGAGTACATGATCACTGATAGACCCGTTCTCCTCCATCTTGCAAGCATAGAACTTATCGGAGATCTCATATCTCTCGATCCGGGCATTCTTCTGAAAGATAAACTTCAACTCCTGGAACATCTCATATGCTCCATGACGTTCAAAACGTCTTTGAAGTCCCGGTTCTAAGCCATACAATATTGCACATTGAACTATTGAGTAATCTTCAGAACGAGCCTGCCAGGCGTTCACAACGTCTAGAGACTCAACTGGAGCGGGTGGATCACCAAGCGGTGCATCAAGGACATAAGCCTTCTGGGAAGCCATAAGGATAATCCTTAGATTACGGGCCCAGTCCACAAAGTTACTTCCATCATCTTTCAACTTAGCTTTCTCTAGGAACGCATTAAAATTCAGGGGTGCTACTGCGCGAGCCATGATCTACAACATAAATATAGCAAAGACAACTTAGACTATTGTTCTAGATAATGAGTTTAGTTAATCATATTACTTAAAAACTCCCACTCAAATTGACATCCCTCCGATCATTCGAGTGTAACATGATCCAAATCCACCAACTCAAGTCCGATCATCACGTGAGTTGAGGTGGTTTCAATGGTGAACATCTTCATGTTGATCATATCTACTATATGACTCATGTTCGACCTTTCGGTCTCTTGTGTTCCGAGGCCATGTCTGTACATGCTAGGCTCGTCAAGTTTAACCCGAGTGTTCCGCACGTGCAACATGGCTTACACCCGTTGTATGTGAACGTAGAGTCTATCACACCCGATCATCACGGCGTGTCTCGAAACGACGAACTTTCGCAACGGTGCACACTTGGGGAGAACACAATTTATCTTGAAATTTAAGTGAGGGATCACCTTATAATGCTACCGTCGTCCTAAGCAAAATAAGATGCATAAAAGGATTAACATCACATGCAAATCATAAGTGACATGATATGGCCATGAACTTGTGCTTTTGATCTCCATCTCCAAAGCACCGGCATGATCTCCATCGTCACCGGCATGACACCATGATCTCCATCATCTTGATCTCCATCAACGTGTCGCCATGAGGTTGTCGCGCCGACTGTTGCTTCCACGACTATTGCTAACGTTTAGCGATAAAGTAAAGCATTACATAGCGCTTAATGATTGACACGCAGGTCATACAATAATTAAAGACAACTCTATGGCTCCTGCCAGTTGCCGTACTCATCGACATGCAAGTCGTGATATTCTATACAACACATGATCATCTCATACATCACATATATCTCATCATATAATTGGCCATATCACATCACAACATACCCTGCAAAAACAAGTTAGACGTCCTCTAATTGTTGTTGCAAATTTTACGTGGCTGCTACGGGTTTGCAAGAACCGTTCTTACCTACGCAAAACCACAACGTGGTGTAGTGATTGCTTTTTGATCTTCTAAAAGAACCCTCTTCATTGAAATCGATTCAACTAAAGTGAGAGAGACAGACACCCGCTAGCCATCTTTATGCAACGAAGTTACATGTTAGTTGAAGGAACCTGTCTCGCGTAAGCGTACGCGTAATGTCGGTCCGGGCCGCTTCATCTCACAATACCGCCGAATCAAATATCAACTAGTAACGGCAAGCAATATGTATACACCCACGCCCACAACTCGTTTGTGTTCTACTCGAGATCTCATCTACGCATAGACCTAGCTCAGATGCCACTGTTGGGGAACGTTGCATGGGAAACAAAAATTTTCCTACGCACACACAAGATCTATCCATGGTGATGAGCATCTATGAGAGGGAGAGTGAATCTACATACCCTTGTAGATCGCTAAGCGGAAGCGTTAAGAAACGCGGTTGATGTAGTCGAACGTCTCCGCGATCCAAATCGCAAGTCGTCCCTCGATCCGATCACGAACTAGTGCCGAACGGACGGCACCTCCGCGTTCAACACACGTACGGCTTGATGACGCCTTCACCTCCTCGATCCAGTGAGCGATGGTGAAGTAGTAGATGAGTTCCGGCAGCACGCCGGCGTGGTGATGATGGTGAGGAACAATCTCTGCAGGGCTTCGCCAAGCACTACGGAGATTATGACGGGAGAACTAGAGGGTTAGGGTTGCCGACACACGGCTTGGGAAATCTTGATGTGTCCCGTGTGCTAGCCCTGCCCCTCTATTTATATGTTGAGCCTTGGGGTCAAAACTTGGAGTAAAAGCCTCCTCCAGGTCGGTTTTGCCCGCACAAGGTCGGTTTGGCCCGCAGGGAAAGAGTCCAACTCGGATCCCTGCAGTACCGCGCACAAGCGGTAGTACCGCTCACGAGCGGTAGTACCGCTTATGCGGTAGTACCGCTTCACACAAGCGGTAGTACCGCTTACGCGGTAGTACTGCCTTACCAGCGGCAGTACCGCTTAAGGCAGCAGCAAAACTTCCTTTTGCACTTTCCAATACCTCGTGGGATTTACCCCTTTGGCTCATATAAAGTGTTGCTGCACCCGAACACTTCGGTAAACATCCGGAACCTCTTCCGGTGAATTCCGGAACCCTTCCGGAGATCAAAACACTATTATCACATATATCAATCTTTACCTCCGGACTCTTCCGGAGATCCTCGTCATGTCCGGGATCTTATCTGGGACTCCGAACAACCTTCGGTCACCAACAAAATAACTCAACTATACTAATCGTCACCAAACGTTAAGTGTGTAGACCTTGTGGGTTCGAGAACTATGTAGACATGACCGAGACACTTCTACGATCAATAACCAATAGCGGGACCTGGATGCCCATATTGGCTCCTACATATTCTACGAAGATCTTTATCGGTCGAACCTCTATGTCAAGGATTCAGTTAATCCCGTATACTGTTCCCTTTGTTCTTCGGTATGTTACTTGCCCGAGATTCGATCGTCGGTATCTCTATACCTAGTTCAATCTCGTTACCGGCAAGTCTCTTTACTCGTTCTGTAATACAAGATCTCGTGGCTAACACTTTAGTCACATTGCTTGCAAGGCTCATTGTGATGTTGTATTACCGAGTGGGCCCTGAGATACCTCTCCGTCACACGGAGTAACAAATCCCAGTCTTGATCCATGCCAACCCAACAGACACCCTCGGAGATACCTGTAGAGCATCTTTATAGTCACCCAGTTACGTTGCGACGTTTGATACACACAAGGTACTCCTCCGATGTCAGGGAGTTGCATGATCTCATGGTCATAGGAACAGATACTTGACATGCAGAAAACAATAGCAATAAACTGACACGATCATATGCTACGTTTATAGTTTGGGTCTTGTCCATCACATCATTCTCCTAATGATGCGATCCCGTTATCAAATGACATCTCATGTCTATGGCTAGGAAACCTTCACCATCTTTTGATCAACGAGCTAGTTAACTAGAGGCTTACTAGGGACACAGTGTTGTCTATGTACCCACACATGTATTTGAGTTTCCAATCAATACAATTATAGCATGGATAATAAACGATTATCATGAACAAGGAAATATAATAATAACCAATTTATTATTGCCTCTAGGGCATATTTCCAACAAAGAGTGCCGTGGACTAAGCTGGAATCTGCAAACATTTTATTCAAGAGGAGAAATCAAAGTAACATGGGCTCTTTGTTAGATCAACAATAGTGCATATTAGAGCCACTCAACATTTTCATCGTGGTCTTCTCCTTGGTACGACTCAAATAAAAGGAAAATAATTTCAGAGAAACACACTGAAATATTTTTGGAGTTTTTGTTTTTTCTTGAAGAAAACAAATTAAAGAGGGAAAAACAAGAACGAGAAAAACTATTTACACAGAAAGCTCCCAACAAGTAAAAGAAGAAGCGAGAAATATTTTTGGGTTTTCTTTTGATACTACAATTAAATTAAACTAGAAAGAAAAACCGAAAAGAAGTAGGAAATATTTTTGGGTTTTGTCAAAGTTTTTCAAACACGCAAGAAGAAAGCGAGAAAATAAATCTGGCATGGATAATACAATGAAAAAGTATGAACACCGACAACAGGAATGAAAAGTGTAAACATGAATGTAATGTCGGTGGAAATACGTACTCCCCCAAGCTTAGGCTTTTGGCCTAGCTTGGTAATCACCATCCGTAATAACCATCCGGTCCTAAGTCGAAGTGAGGTGGAGATGGCACCTGAGCGTCCCACTCCTGGGGCTCCTCCTCAGCAGCTGCTAGGTTGTTCCGGTAGGCTGTAATGTCCTCTGGCATGATCCTGTATCCGTTCCTGGCAATAGAATCAAACAGAGCAGGTGCAGGCAACGGGATAACATCACGGGTTTCGACGCTGAATACTAAGTTGTAGAGAATGTTATGAAAAGAATCAGCTGCATCGATTAATTGGTGATCTTGCAATGCCTTGTGATCTAGATAAACTGGGGACAAGGGATAATCATGTGGGCGAATCTGAACATTGAAGTGTCTCGCTAAGCGAGTATCATAAATACCGCCATGTATCTTTCCCTTAGTCCTGTTAGGTGTAAGCGACGTGCAATAATGGCCCCCATACTAAAGGTGTGATCATTGTGTAGTGCACGACGTAAAATGGCGAAGTCGGGAGCACTGAGTGCGCCAACCTTCTCCCTAGCGGTTAAACACTTCGCGATGAATAAAGCAAAGTAGTGCACAGAAGGAAACTGCAAACTGGTAGCAGTGGCTTTTGTCACGCCTCTATCTTCACCCACTGTTAAAGTGAGGAGAAAGTCCTCAAACTCCCCCGGTCTAGGCTCTCTTAATTCCCCATCAGAAGGGATCAAGCATATGTCACAAAAGTCAGTGAGTGGTATCTTGTGAGTTTCAGCATATAGCTTAAACTGCACCTCAGGAGGATTATTCCTACTCAGAAAATGAAAACTTTGCACAAAGGAATTTGGAAGGATGTGGTGTTGGTCACACTTAGCTACAAGGAAATCAGTTAGCCCGGCATTTGCAACGAATTGGGCAAACTCTTGATGGAACCCGGCCTCCTCCATGAAGGCATCACGCGGCCATTCGGACGGCCGCACCTCTACCGTTCTCGGAGTGTGGAGGTCATTGTCCGATGATTTCCCAATGAATCCTTTAGCATTCTTCTTGGAGGAAAACTTCCTAAAGAAATCCATCTTATTCCTATAATTAAATTTTTGAAAATTTTGGTCTACAAAATTTTGTCAACCAAACTTCGTAAGATTGATAGCAACTACTCCTAAGGATGCATACAGGCCATATCAAGCATTCAAACTACTTAGAACTCTAAGAATTCAACATGCAAGCTCATCTACAGCAACACCAAGAGTAGCTAATTATTCTAAAAATAACCCACTAAATCAAAAACTAATTGGAGCAATGGAGGAGTCACATACCAAGTAGCAATCCCCCAAAACAGTTTCGGAAACGGAGCTTCGAGCAAAGAGGTTGAAATCCGTGGGTTTGAGAGCAAGAACACGGGAATGAGAGCTATGGTGATTTTTTTGGAGGTAGGAGATGACATGAGCTAAAGAGATAAGTGAGGGGGCCCACGTGGGGGCCATAACCAACCAGGGCGCGCATGGGGTTGTTGGCGCGCCCTGGTGTCTTGTGGGCACGAGTTGCACCCCCTCTGATGTTATTTGCACCATAAATTCAGAAATATTCAGAAAAAAATTATATCAAATTTTCAGAACATTCTGAGAACTTTTATTTTTGGGTCATTTTTAATTGCACGGAGAAAACAGAAAACAGGATAGACATGGCATTTTATTTTATTTGACGAAGTAAAACAGAAAATAAAAGGTGGGAGCAGAAGATTGTGCCTACTAGATTCATCAACTTCATACCTCTCAAAAATGATCCATTAATAAGGTTGATCAAGTCTTATTAACAACCACTTCCGATTAGCATGAAACCGAAGAACTTTCGTAAAACACTAAGTTACCTCAATGGGGATATGCATATCCCCAACAATAAGTATGTCATATTTCTTTTTGGCAGTAGGTAGAGGTAGTTGAAAACTTCCAATAGTGATTGTCGGAGATTCTTCAATAACATTTATACCATTCAATTGGAATTGTTTCTTCGGAAAGTGCACCATATGTTCATTACCATTGATATGAAAAGTGACTTCACTTTTATTGCAATCAATAACAACCCCTGCAGTATTCAAAAAGGGTCTACCAAGGATAATCGACATGTTGTCGTCCTCGGGCGTCTCAAGAATAACAAAGTCCGTTAAGATAGTAAAGTTTGCAACAACAACGGGCACATCCTCACAAAGTCCGTTAAGATAGTAACGTATGGCAGTTGATTTGTCAGCCATTTGCAATGATATTTCAGTAGGTGTGAGTTTATTCAACTCAAGTCTTTTATATAAGGAGAAAGGCATAACACTAACACCAGCTCCCAAATCACACAAAGCAGTTTTGACATAATTTCTTTTAATGGATCAAGGTATAGTTGGTATTCCCGGATCTCCAAGTTTTTTAGGTACTCCATCCTTTAGGTATGCAAGCAAGCATGGTGGAGATTTCAGCTTCAGGTATCTTTCTTTTATTAGTGATGATGTCTTTCATATATTTTGCATAAGGGGCCATCTTTAGGATATCAGTTAAGGTGGTACGCAAGAAGACTGGCCTAATCATTTCAGCGAAGCGCTCAAATTCTTCATCATCCTTTTTCTTAGATGGTTTAGGTGGATAAGGCATGGGTTTCTGGACCCATGGCTCTCTTTCTTTACCATGTTTTCTAGCCACAAAGTCTCTTCTATCATATCGTTTATTTTTAGGTTGTGGGTTATCAAGATCAACAGCAGGCTCTATTTCAACATCCTTATCTGGTTCTTTATCATTGTTTGGTTGAGTATCCTAATGAACATCATCATTATCATTTTCATTATCACTAGGTGAATGTTCATTACCAGATTGAGTTTCAACATCGGAAATAGAGACATCATTATTACCAGGAGCTTTTTGTATCTCAGGTTCACTAGAGGTATGCAAAGTCCTATCATTTTTCTTTTTCCTTTTATTTTTGGAAGGACTAGGTGCATCAACATTAATTCTTTGAGAATCTTGTTCAATTCTTCTAGGATGACCTTCAGGATAAAGAGGTTCTTGGGTCATTCTACCTCCTCTAGTAACTACTCTAGTAGCAAAATCATTCATATTATTATTCATTTCATCAAGCAATTCCTTTTGAGATTTAGCAACTTGTTCTAACTGGGTTTGAACCATAGAGTCATGTTTTCCTACACCTCTAACATCATTACTGATTCTAAATAACAAGTCACTCAAGCGAGCAATCATATCAGAATTATATTTCAATTGTTTCAGAACATTTGCATTGAAGTGATCTAGTTTCATAATATAGTTATCAAACTCATATAAGCATTGACTAGGATGTTTATTTTAAGGGATATCACCTTCATCAAAGTTTAATAAATAATTTACCTCTTCATCCTGTGGAGGTGGTGGTGTGTCAAGGTCATGTATTTCTTCAATAGGTGGTAAATTCTTAACATCCTCAGCTTTAATACCCTTTTCCTTCATACATTTCTTTGCCTCTTGCATATCTTCGGGACTGAGAAATAATATACCCCTCTTCTTCGGAGTGGGTTTAAGTGGTGGTTCAGGGAGAGTCCAATCATCATAATTCTTCAATATATTATTCAATAGTTCCTCAGCTTGTTCAACAGTTCGTTCCCTGAAAACACAACCAGCACAACTATCTAGGAAATCCCTAGAAGCATCAGTTAGTCCATTATAGAAGATATCAAGTATTTCATTTTTCTTAAGAGGGTGATCAGGCAAAGCATTAAGCAATTGTAGAAGCCTCCCCCAAGCTTGTGGGAGACTCTCTTCTTCAATTTGAACAAAGTTACATATTTCCTGTAAGGCAGCTTGTTTCTTATGAGCAGGAAAATATTTTTCAGAGAAGTAGTAAATCATATCCTGGGGACTATGCACACAACCAGGAGCAAGAGTATTGTACCATATCTTAGCATCACCCTCTAATGAGAATGGAAATAATTTGAGAATATAGTAGTAGCGAATCTTCTCATCATGAGCAAAGAGGGTGGCTATATCATTCAACTTAGTAAGATGTGCCACTACAGTTTCAGTTTCATAGCCATGGAAAGGATCAGATTCAACCAAAGTAATTAACTCTGGGTCGACAGAGAATTCATAATCCTTATCGGTAACAAATATAGGTGAAGTAGAAAACTTTGGATCACATTTCATTCTAGCATTCAAAGTCTTCTCTTTATACTTGCGTAGCAATTTCTTAAGATCATCCATAACATAACCCTCAGGTATCTTAGGCATTTCAAATCTAGGAGAGCTAGGTCTAATAGGTGTTTCATAGTTCTCAGTTTCAAAGGCTTCATCAGTTTCAGTAATTTCATTCTCTTTAGCTCTAGCAATTTGTTCATCAAGAAATTCACCTAGTGGCACATTATCATCAAGCATGGTACTAGCATCATCATCATCATAAGCATCATTCATAGCAGAAGTAGCATCATCAATAACTTGCGACATATCAGGATTAATAGCATGTGGTGGTGTTGCAAACTTACTCATAACCGAAGGTGAATCAAGTGCAGAGCTAGATGGCAATTCCTTACCTCCCCTCGTCTTAGAGGGAAAAATCTTGGTTTTTGGATCCGTCAGTTTCTTCATAGTGATCAATTGATATAAATCCCATGTGACTCAACAAATATAGCTATGCTCCCCGGCAATGGCACCAAAAAAAGGTCTTGATAACCTACAAGTATAGGGGATCGCAACAGTTTTCGAGGGTAGAGTATTCAACCCAAATTTATAGTGTCGACACAAGGGGAGCCAAAGAATATTTGCGAGTATTAGCAGTTGAGTTGTCAATTCAACCACACCTGGAGATTAAATATCTGCAGGAGAGTGATCAGTAGCACAGTAGTATGATAGTTTTGATAGCAGTAGTAACAGTAACAGTAACGGTAACAACGATAGCAATGGTTTTGTAGCAAGTGTAACAGTAGCAGTAGCAATAGTAACTTAGCAAGAACAATATGTGGAAAGCTCGTAGGCACTGGATCGGTGAACTCGTTGGATGATATTCATCATATAACAGTCATAACCTAGGGCGACACAGAACTAGCTCCAGTTCATAAATGTAATGTAGCCATATATTCCGTAAATAGTCATACGTGCTTATGGAAAAGAACTTGCATGACATCTTTTGTCCTACCCTCCCGTGGCAGCGGGGTCCATAAGGAAACTAAGGGATATTAAGGCCTCCTTTTAATAGAGAACCGGAACAAAGCATTAACACATGGTGAATACATGAACTCCTCAAACTACGGTCATCACCGGAAAGTATCCCAAATATTGTCACTATGGGGTTTATGGATCATAACACATAGCAGGTGCATATGACTAGCAAGATCGGATCAAGAACATAGATATAATGGTGATAACATAAACGGTTCAGATCTGAAATCATGGCACTCGGGCCCTAGTGACAAGAATTAAGCATGGCAAAGTCATAGCAACATCAATCTCAGAACATAGTGGATACTAGGGATCAAGCCCTAACAAAACTAATCCGATTACATGATGAATCTCATCCAACACCTCACCGACCAGCAAGCCTACGAAGGAATTACTCACTCCCGGTGGGGAGCATCATGGAATTAGCGATGGAGAAGGGTTGATGATGATGAAGACCGAAGATTCCCCTCTCCGGAGCCCCAAACGGGCTCCAGATCTGGCCTCCCGATGAAGAACAAGAGGAGGCTCCGTATCGTAAAATGCGATTAAACTTCCTCTCTGATTTTTTTTCTCTGAAAATAGGATTTTATAGCGTTGGAATTAGGGTCAGTGGGGCCACGAGGTGGGCACAACCCACCAGGGCGCGCCTGGAGGGGGTGGCACGCCCTGGTGTATCGTGCCCAACCAGGGCACCCCCTCGGATGGTTCTTGGCTCCAGTAATTATTATTTATTGTAAAATAAATCTCCAAAAAGTTTCGTCCAGTTCCGAGAACTTTTATTTCTGCACAAAAACAACACAATGGTAGTTCTGCTAAAAACAACGTCAGTCCGGGTTAGTTTCATTCAAATCATGCAAATTAGAGTCCAAAACAAGAGAAAAAGCGTGAGGAAAAGTAGATACGATGGAGACGTATCACACCTCTGAAGTTTGGGATGGTAACGGGAAGCCACGACGCAATAAAAACAAACGCTGCCATAGTAACGGCGACGCAGAGGACACGGCCGTAAATGCCGGCTTCTGCAACTCCAAATTCGGACAACGGAAGAAGCCCTCTAAAGGGAATAGAGACGGACCTACCGCATTGGACAAAATCATGGATAGGCCCTGCCAGATCCACGGCACCCAAGACAAGTCGGCCACTCACACCAACAGAAACTGTTGGGTATTCAAACAAGCCGGCAAGCTTGCAGCCGAGGAGCAAAGCAAGGGCCCGCACAGCGAGGATGACGAAGAGCCTCGCGGCCCGAGCAATGGCGGGCAGAAGCAATTCCCCCTGAGGTAAAAACTGTGAACATGATATATCTCACACATATACCAAAAAAGGAGAGGAAGCACGCACTTCGGGAGGTCTACGCCGTAGAGCCCATAGCCCCGAAGTTTAACCCATGGTCGGCTTGCCCGATCACCTTCGACCGTAGGATCACCCGACCAGTATCCATCATGGAGGCTCGGCGGCCCTTGTATTAGATCCCATAATCAATGGGTACCACCTCACTAGAGTCCTCATGGACGGAGGAAGTAGCCTTAACCTGATTTACTCAAACACGGTGAAAAAGATGGGTATCGACCCGTCACGGATCAAACCCAGCAACACTACCTTTAAAGGAGTCATCCCTGGTGTCGAAGCATGCTGCTCGGGTACCGTGACTTTGGAAGTAGTGTTCGACTCGCCCGACAACTTCCGCAGCGAGGACATGATCTTCGATATTGTCCCTTTCCGCAACGGCTATCACGCACTGCTCGGCCGTACGGCATTCGCTCGCTTTAACACCATTCCCCACTACGCATACCTGAAGCTCAAGATGCCCGGACCCAAGGGGGTCATCACTGTCAACGGCAATACGGAGCGCTCCCTCCGGACTGAGGAACACACAACGGCCTTAGCAGCCGAATTCTAGTCCGGCATCGAGGTGCCGAGGCCTCAATCAGACGTCAAGACGCGACAGGCGAACAAGCGAGTCCGAGCTGAACCCGATTTCCCGGAACCATCCCCTGCTCAACACAAATAGGGATACGTCCCCCATAGCATGGCCCCGCTACCCGTAAGGTACGTACCTAGAAGGCACAATTTCGTGCTTAAAATACCATGGGTAGCTGGGGGACACACTATCAAAACCAAGTGGTCGGCTCGACCGAACTACTGTCAAAACAGCAGGCACCATCCGGGACCTTGCAAGCGTCAAGCTCACACACGTTATGGTGATTTCCCGAAAACCTATCTCAAAGGTCCGTTCGCCGATAGAAATCGCCTTTAAAGGATCACCTCACCACTCAAGAGCAAAGGAGCGGAGGCGTATCGGGACACGTCGAGGACATCAAGCCACCCATCGAGGACCCCGAGTAAACCTTCCCTTTGTAGAAGTTTTTTCTTAAACAAAATACGTGTAACAATCGTTTTCGCGGTATGAATTGTAAAAATTCATCATATATAAAGATCATATTTTCCGTACTGCTTACGGTATTTTATAAAGTGTTTCCCACCCCCGCCTCCGAATGCAAAACTGTTTGGTACACGTTAGATGCAACATGCTACTAGACCGGGGGCTTGACTATAAAACTCGCCCCAAGCATCATCCCGGCATTATCCTCTACATGTACGGCATCTCGGATATTGCGTTATATGAATCGGTTCCGAATTATGTCTTTGGTCAAAGGTTGGGTTGCCCGGCTCCTGTGTTTACCCTCTTACGTTTCGCTCGTTCGGCTAAAAGGGTAAAGGGAGAACCACTGCGACTGTATTTCCAGCTCACCTGGTCAAGTACTTGATACGTCTCCAACGTATCTATAATTTTTGCTTGTTCCATGATGTTATATTATCATTCTTGGATGTTTTACAATCATTTTAGAGCAACTTTATATCATTTTTTGGGACTAACCTATTGACATAGTGCCAAAGTGCCAGTTGCTATTTTTGCTTGTTTTTTACTTCGCAGAATATCAGTACCAAACGGAGTCCAATCGCGAAAAAACTTTTTGAAGATTTTTTTTTGGACCAGAAGACACCCAGTGGGCCAAAGAAGTGCTACAGAGGTGGGCCGTGGAGACCACAACCCACCAGGGCACGGCAGGGGGCCCCCAGCGCGCCCTGATGGGTTGTGCCCTCCACGAGGCCCCTCTCCACCGCCTCTGATGCCTATAAATTCCTAAATATTCCAGAAACCCTAAGGGAGTCGACAAAAAACACATCCAGCCGCTGCAAGTTCCAGAGCCTCGAGATCCAATCTAACACCATCACGGAGGGGTTCATCATCCTCATTGGTGCCTCTCCGATGATGCGTGAGTAGTCCACCATAGACCTACGAGTCCGTAGGCAGTAGCTAGATGGCTTCCTCTATCTCTCTATCTCTCTCTTTTGATTCCCAATACAATGGTCTCTTGGAGATCTATTTGATGTAAACTTTTGCAGTGTGTTTGTTGGGATCCGATGAATTTTCAGTTCATGATCAGTTTCTATCCATGAATATTATTTGAGTCTTCTTTGATCTGTTATATGCATGATTACTTATAGCCTCGTATTTCTTCTTCGAATCTTTGGTTTAGTTAGGCCAACTAGATCAATTTTTCTTGCCATGGGAAGAGGTGCTTTGTGATGGGTTCGATCTTGCGGTGTCCTTTCCCAATGACAGAAGGGGCAACAAGGCACGCATGTAGCGTTGCCATTAAGGATAACAAGATGGGGTCTATTCCTACATGAATAGATCTTGTCTACATCATGTCATCGTTCTTATTGCATTACTCATGTGCTTCACTTAAATTTTGAGAGATGAAATCTCTATGCTCATGTGCTTCACTTAAATTTGTTTGAGCTAGTCAAAAAGCAATGGCAATATATGAAACTAGTCCCAAAGTGATAGATATCCAAGGAGAATATAATAAAAACTTTCATGAAGATCATTGGACAAATTAAACTTGATTCCTTGTAATAGTTTTGAGACATGATGATAGTAATATGTGAGTCATGTTAGTGAGTAATTATGCTTTAGTAAGAATATTGGTGTTAAGGTTTGTGATTCCCTATGCAAGTACGAAAGTCAATAGTTATGCAATGAAATTACATCCTACTTATGGTGCATTGTTTGGTGTTAGTTATGCTCAATGCTCGCTTATGTGAATTTTCGTTTCTTGGTTTGGTTGCTCCTCAATCTATTTGCTAGCCTCCATTTGTATTAAGTAGAAATACTACTTGTGCATCCAAAATCCTTAAACCAAGTTTTGCCTTATGAGTCCACCATACCTACCTATATGCGGTATTTCCATGCCGTTCCAAGCAAATTTGTATGTGCCATCTCTAAATTTTCAAAATAATTTTTCACTTTTGTGTGCTCGTACCGCTCATGAAACGGTGGGGAGTGTCCAATATTTTTCATGCTAGATGTGTTATTCTTAAGATGAGTGTTTATTCACTTGTCATTGCACGTCGGCGTGGGCGTTCGGTTAAACCGAACTGTTCGGTTCGGTTCTTCGGATTACTACAAATATCGGTCTTGGAAAAACGATGACCGATCGGTCATATGCAAAGGGACTAACCGAGGTTTCGGTGGTCGGTTCGGTCCTCGGTCTTGACCGAATTAACCGACTGCAGAGGAAAAGCGGCAGAAATTCACTGGATCGTGACGCCGACGTTTGATAGCTCAAACTCGCCCGGCTGCTGGTCTTAGTTACCCGGAGATGATGGAGGCGCACCATCGCGAGTTAAGGACGAGAGGTTGGGGAACCAGCGAGATGGATTGGCTACCGAGGTGGAGAGAAGGAGAGGCAGCTGAAGGCTGGCGGCTGCTAGGGCTAGAGCTATGGCCTCGTGGAGAAGGACCCAGATTGGATCCAGATTAGCAATGGCCCTTTCCTCCATGGGAGATCTGGAGGCAAAGAGAGCTACGGCTGTAGTCCCGCGGAAGGAAAATGAGGTGGTGGAATTAGTCATACGTGGAGAGGATAAGGGTTAGTAGTTAGGTGGGCTGAAGTAGTAGGATATTGAGCTGGGCTTCTAGGCTATAAATTGGTTTCAGCCCATTCACGTGTATTTATTCAGCTTTCGGTCAATTCGGGTGACAGACAGTCAAAACCGAAAATCCTGGCGTAAATTCAGTTTTTGTGAATTGCTGACTGAATTAGGAACTAAAATACTCGGTTTCGGTTTATTCGGTGTCGGTCCCGGTTCTTTCGGTTCGGTATTTCGGTTAAAACGCCCACCCCTAATTGCACGAGAGTGCAGCGGTAATAGGGATGCCCATTCCCGAAATGAAAAAGAAAAAAATACTTTATGTTGTCAAATAATAAATTTCTTGGAAAGTGTTGGTATGGAAGGCAACCATGGATACGACCCGCCATGGAAAGTGAAAGTTTGGTGGAAAAAGGAATAAACTTTATTTTCTGTTTGGGAACCGCCTATGATATATCTAGCATGGAAAGTATTGTGAGCTACTTTGTCGTTTTCGTTGACAGGAAAAGCATGCCACCCAAAATATTTTTCTCTCTCAATTTAAACTTTGAGCTCTAGCACCTCTACAAATCCCTACTTCCCTCTGCGAAGGGCTTATCTATTTACTTTATGCAATTTTTATTTTTACTTTGAGTCTCCGTCTTCTCTTATAAAGCACCAACTAGGGGGCACTATGATCGTACTTGAGCATTGGGCATAGCTAATATTTGAGTGTGTTTCATGAATGGATCAATGATTGAGCATGATGGGCTAGGGATAACTTTCTTTAGTGTTGATATTTTGAAAGACATGGTTGCTTGTTGACATGCTTGAGTATTGAAGTCATTATGTTAAAACTAGACTATTGCTTTGAATCATTTACAAGTCCAAATATCCATGCTATACAACAGAAAGAATATGAGATGAACATGTTAGGCAGCATTCCACATCAAAAATTCTGTTTTTATCATTTACCTACTTGAGGACGAGTAGGAATTAAGCTTGGGGATGCTGATACGTCTCCAATGTATCTATAATTTTTTCTTGTTCCATAATGTTATATTATCATTATTGGATGTTTTACAATCATTTTATAACAACTTTATATCATTTTTTGGAACTAACCTATTGACATAGTGCCAAAGTGCCAGTTGCTGTTTTTGCTTGTTTTTTACTTCGCAGAATATCAGTACCAAACGGAGTCCAATCGCGACGAAACTTTTTGGAGATTTTTTTCTGGACCAGAAGACACCCAGTGGGCCAAAGAAGAGCCAGGAAGGTGGGCTGTGGAGAGCACAACCCACCAGGGCGCGCCAGGGGCCCCCGGCGCGCCCTGATGGGTTGTGCCCTCCACGGGGCCCCTCTCCACCGCCTCTGATGCCTTTAAATTCCCAAACATTCAGAAAACCCTAGGGGAGTCGACGAAACACAATTCCAGCCGCCGCAAGTTCCAGAACCTTCAGATCCAATCTAAACACCATCACGGAGGGGTTCATCTTCTTCATAGGTGCCTCTCCGATGATGCGTGAGTAGTCCACCATAGACCTACGGGTCCGTAGGCAGTAGCTAGATGGCTTCCTCTCTCTCTCTTATGATTTTCAATACAATGGTCTCTTGGAGATCTATTTGATGTAAACTTTTGCTGTGTGTTTGTTGGGATCCGATGAATTTTGAGTTCATGATCAGTTTCTATCCATGAATATTATTTGAGTCTTCTTTGATCTCTTATATGCATGATTACTTATAGCCTCGTATTTCTTCTTCAAATCTTTGGTTTAGTTAGGCCAACTAGATCGATTTTTCTTGCCATGGGAAGAGGTGCTTTGTGATGGGTTCGATCTTGCGTTGTCCTTTCCCAGTGACAGAAGGGGCAGGAAGGCACGCATGTATCGTTGCCATTAAGGATAACAAGATGGGGTCTATTCCTACATGAATTGATCTTGTCTACATCATGTCATCGTTCTTATTGCATTACTCCATTTTTCCATGAACTTAATACACTAGATGCATGCTAGATAGCGGTCGATGTGTGGAGTAATAGTGGTAGATGCAGGTAGGAGTCGGTCTACTTATCTTGGACGTGATGCCTATATAATGATCATCGCCTTGGATATCGTCATGATTATTTGATCTTCTATCAATTGCCCAGCAGTAATTTGTTCACCCACCGTGCGCTATACTCATGAGAGAAGCCACTAGTGAATCCTACGGCCCCCGGGTCTACTTTTCCAACATATTGCTTTCCGATCTATCTTTTTGCCTCTTTGTTTTCAGATCTACAAAACCCAAAACCCAAAAACATATTGCTGCATATTTTATTTTCTCTTTTTATTTTGTGTTCTTGAGAGATCTATCTCTCCTATCTATCACTACCTAATCTATCTTTTTACCGTAGAGAGATTGACAACCTCTCTTTCGCGTCGGGTTGCAAGTATTTGTTATTTGTGTGTAGGTGCTGCTTATTGGGTGGTGGTGATCCTCCTACTGGTTCGATAACCTTGATTTCATAACTGAGGGAAATACTTACCGTCGCTGTGCTGCATCATCCCTTCCTCTTTGGGGAAATATCGACGCAGTCTCAAGCCACGTCAGAGGGTCGTCAAGCTTGTAGGCCCACATTGGGGTAGCCCGGTGCTGGCAGGGGAGGAGACGGCGGCGGAGCATGACCTGGACCACATTGGTCAGCTCGACGTTTGCTTCTAGCATCTGCGTGATGCGTTTCTGCAGCGCCTTCACTTCCGTGGCCGACCCCTAGTCCAGGCCTTTTTTGATCCACGAGGTCAGCCTCGTGGCACGAGGTCAGCCTCGTGGGGGGTCCGGATCTAAACTCGGAAGGCACCGCCCAGTCTGCGCCTCGTGGTTCGGTGATGTAGAACCACTCTTTTTGCCAGACCTTGACAGTGTCGATGAAGGTGCCCTCCGGCCACTCTACCCGCGGAAGCTTGCTGATCATCGCCCCTCTGCAATCCGCATGCTCGCTATTTACAGTCTTTGGCTTGACGTTGAAGACCTTTAGCCATAAACCGAATTGCGGCTGGACCCGCAAAAAGGCCTCGCAGACGATGATAAAGGCCGATATATGCATAATGGAGTTCGGGGGGAGATCATGAAAATCTAACCCATAGAAGAACATCAGGCCCCTTACGAAGGGGTGCAGCGGGAAGCTCAGTCCCCGAATGAAATGGGGAATGAGCACCACCCGCTCTCCGGGCTTTGGCGTAGGCACCACTTGGCCATCCTCGGGGGCGCGGTGGACGACATCGATCGGGAGGTAGTCGGCGCGCTTTAGCTCCTAGATGTCATTGTCGGTAATGCACGAGGCCTCCCACTTGCCCTGTGAGCCTGAGTCGGCCATGGCCGAGCTTGGGTAAAGGGTAAAGGTGGCTTGGAGGGAGCTGAAAGAAGATTGGATCTGTGCGCTTGGAGCGAAGGAGGTCGAGTGGGCAAGCTTGAATCTGAGGAGCGTATGGAGGCTTTGGGGATTTTCTCCCTTTTATGGAAGGCCGTAATACCAAGAGCCCTCTTGCTGCGCCGCGTATTGCGTTGTTTCCCGAAGCAACCGTGCCGTTATGCACGTGTGGGATAAGCCAAATCATTAATCGTATCCCGTGAAAAATGGAACACGATCTTCGTTGATAAGACGTGCCAATTAAGGGGTGGCCTCGAACCACGAATCGAGTTCTCATAACTGGCTAAGTGGCCGCAGCCTGTCCTGGCTTTTCGTCAGAAAAGTTGTCAGGTGAGGCACTATTCATACTCAGGCGTTTGGCCTTCGAGGCTAAGCAATGTATGTTCGGAAAGCAGGGTGCCATCGGTGGCCGAACTAGGGTCGGCAGAGTATAAAGGGAAGAAAAGAACTCACCCCGCAAGCCGGATACCTTGGACGTGCGAAGCAGCTAAGTGTCATGAAGCTCGGCGTTGGAGGCTAGTTCGGGGGCTACTGAGGGAGTCCGGGACTAAGGGGTCCTCGAGCCGTCGGCTTATCTCCCGTGGGCCAGCTTGGTGGGCCGCTCTGTGGTAACTGCAAGAAGGCCGGACTACAGGATGACCCCGTGCTCAGGAAGGAAGGTTTCGAAGACTTGGTGTGTCCTCCAATTAAGAATGGGTGTATCTATGCTCGGATGGAAACCTATCACGTGTAACCCTAGGTACCCCTGGTGTCTATATAAACCAGGGGGCTTAGTTCATAGAGGACAAGTCAACTCATCTAGGGTTTAGCTCATTTGATCTCGAGGTAGATCGACTATGTAACCATCATACTCATCAATATAATCAAGCAGGACGTAGGGTTTTACCTCCTCACGAGGGCCTGAACCTGGATAAACATCGTCTCCTTCGTCCCCTGTTAACCATCGATCCTAGATTCATAGTTCGGGACCCCCTACCCGAGATCCGCTGGTTTTGACACCAACACCATAATATGGTGAAGTGTCATGTAGTCGACGTTCACACGACAACACTAAAGGAAGCAACAACATACATATCATCAAAAATATCGAACGAATACCAACTTCACATGATTACTTATAACAGGACTTCTCCCATGTCCTCGGGAACAAAAGCAACTACTCACAAATCATCACCATGTTCAAGATCAGAGGTGTAATAATGATGATTAAGGATCTGAACATATTATCTTCCACCAAGTAAACCAACAAGCATCAACTACAAGATGTAATCAACACTACTAGTAACCCACAGGTACTAATCTGAGGTTTTGAGACAAAGATTGAATACAAGAGATGAACTAGGGTTTGAGATGATATTGTGCCGGTGAAGATGTTGATGAAGATTGGTCCTCCCACGAAGGCGGAAGCGTTGGTGATGACGACGGCTTCGATTTCCCCCTCCCGGAGGGAAGTTTCCCCAGAAGAATCTCTCTGCTAGAGAGCAAAAGGGCCTCTGCCCAGGTTTCTGCAACGAGATGGCGGCACTTTGTCCAAAGTATCTTCTTTATTTTTTCTAGGTCAAAAGCCAACTTATAGCAGAAGAGGGGGGTGGAGGCCTGCCTGTGGGCCCCCAAGCCATCAGGGCGCGCCCAGGGGGTGGACGCCCTGTTGGCTTGGCACTAACATGTGCCCCCCCTCTGGTATTTTTTGTCCAATAATTCACATATATTCCAAAAAAAATCTCCGTGAAGTTTCAGGTCATTTGGAGTCCAAAGAATTTTTAGCCTTTTTCTTGGTTTTCAGGTCCAGAATTCCAGTTTCCGGCAATTTCCCTCCTTGTGATGTACCTTGTAAATAAAGAGAGAAAAGGCATAAGAATTGTATCATAAAGTGGAATAATAACCAAGAATGACATAAATATCCATAGGAAAACATGATGCAAAATGGACGTATCAACTCCCCCAAGCTTAGACCTCGATTGTCATCAAGCGAAAGCCGAACTTGATAATGATGACCACATAATTAGAGAGAGAGGTGTCGATAAAAACAGAATACGGACATGGGAGCATCATGAATATTAACATAGCAGCAAGTTTTTCATCATATAGCTTCTTATAAACAAGTAAAAATCTATCCACAACATTGATGTATGAAGCATAAAATTTATTAACAATCAACAAACTATGTTCTTAGTCATTGAGACAATCTATTCATTATATTTCAGAGAAAATTCTATGTAAGAGCTTTCATTTTAGCAAGTTCACATACTCAACTATCATTTAGTCTTCTATGATTGTTGACTGCATATTTTTTGAGCTAATGTTTCCATCGGACACATAGGAAGATAGGGGCTTTATTGTTTTCGCCACCCAACTTATTTACCTCAAGAATAATGTCAACAATAATGACTCATGATCACCTACATCCAACTGGATATATTATCTGGATCTTTCCCCAACACATGATGCTTGCCAACTAGAGAATTAATAGGTTGGAATAGGGATAAACATTATTGACTCTTGCATAAAAGTAAATACATGAAAGTAAAAGATAGGACCTTCGCAGAGGGAAGCCAATGTTGTCATGCACTTTTTAATTTTTGGATGTGCAAGCTCTTAATGTAAAGGAACGTCACTTTATATTGTCCCTTATGATAGCAACCATTATTATGCAGTCTTTCGCTTTTATTTATTTGTCATCACAAGATCATACAAAGCTTATTTTCGCTTACAATAAAAGATCATACATATTTAGGAGCAATTTTTATTGCTTGATGCATCGATGACAACTTACTTGAAGGATCTTATTCAATCCATATGTAGATATGGTGGACTCTAATGGCAAAAAAACTGGGTTTAAGGGTTAAGGATGCACAAGTAGTATCTCTACTTAGTGCGGATTTTTGGGCTAGCAAAAGATCCTAAGCAAGCACCACATGTTAGAGGATCCATGACAATATAACTTCTATGTGTATGTAGACAAACATAACTCATTACGTTGTCTTCCTTGTCCAACATCAACAATTCGATCATTATATAATATTTGATGGGGGCTCACAATCATAAAAGATGTCCAAGATAGTGTATTTGTATGTGAATCTCCTCTCATCTATCACCATTTGCATGGATTGTATCAATGACTAACACTATGTTTGTTAACTCCCAATAACTTTTATCACTTGTACTGTTTCTATGTGAAGTTATTACTCCCCATGGGATTAGCGTATGATTTTTCTATTTCTTTTATTTCATTGCTATGATGATTGATGCATGAGAGTAAAGAAAGCAAACTCAACTAATCTTTATTATATAACTCTCACACTCGATTACAAAGATAGATGGATCACAAAGCAAGCACTCTAAGCAAAGCAATACTAAATTTTATTCCTCTAAATCACGAAATACTAAGGATCGAACTAAGATAGATGATAATGATGAAAGTGATGGTGATACGATACCGGGGCACCTCCCCCAAGCTTGGAACAAGCTAAGGGTGGTGCCCATACCCATGTACTCAAGTGTCCTTCTTGGGCGATGGTGGTGATGATGTGATCCTTTTAGCAATCATGCCCTTTAGAACACGGATCTCCTCATTAAGTTTATCCACCTCTTGCTTAAGCTCCATGTTCTCCTTGCAGAGTTTGTTGATGACGATCATTGCTCCTTCCATCAAAGTACAGATTTCGCTAGAGGAGGCAACGGTAGTGTCTACCTGCGTAGGACGATAAGGGGGAAATCGAGTATTGGAAGGTGTAACCTTGTTTAGTAAGCTAGACTTTTTGAATTTCACACGCATATCTCCAGGTTGAGGTAGATGTGCTTCCTCTTCTTCTTCATTACTCGAAGGTTTAATTCTTTTTAGATCAGCCTCCACCTTCTGTTCCGTTGATCACCCATAAGCGTCAATATCCCCATAAACTCGAGGATTGGCGACGAGATCTGACACATAGCTCTCTCCCTTAGAATCTTGTGATGACATGCTGCTCCAAAATCTGTCAGAAAAACAGCCCGGAACGAGAACAAAGGAGAAGCTTGCGGTGTGGTGGTCAAAACGTACGAAAGTATATATAATGAATTTTTCTAGGTCAGAATGCGTGCCCTAGCTGGATATTCTGACGGAGAGCGTCATCGCCAGCCACCGCCGTGTGCGAGCCGCTGCACTTTGAGTCTGCGCGGGCAAGCCACCAGCTTTTGTGCTCGTCGTCGACGTTTGGCGACGGCCATCCATAAGGTGTTTGATGTAATGACTGATGACCGGGCAACAACTTGCGAACGCGCATGTCCGTTTTTCTTCTCCAAACAGATAAAATCTGGATAAAACGGATGTCCGGGTTCGTGGAGTTGGCCTGAGGAAGGTGACTCAGAGAGAGAGGCCGTGAGATCTGGACTTAACAAAATGATTGTGAGTAGTACAGTAATACAGGTGTAGAAAGGAGGAGAAGACGCCGTGAACCACCACGGCTGACCGGTCTCGTCCCGCAGAAAAAGAAAGGAACGAGACGACCAAACCCAGGAAGGAGATCGCCTTCTTCCACTAGCACCCGTACTTTTTACCATGGCCATTTTTCACCGTAGCTCTCCCTCCCCCTCTCTCTCTCTCTCTCTCTCTCTCTCTCTCGCATGTCCATGAGCAATCACTCGCCGCGTCTGCCACCCCCCCTCCCATCCCTCTTCCTTTTACCCGCCCCGTGAAAACGGGGCCCGCGTCCCAAAGACAGACACCACCCCGGAAGGGAGGGAAGCCTCCTCTTTCCCCCTCCCACAAGCAAAAGATTTCTGCCTCCCTTCCCATTTTGATCGCCCCTGCTCTGCTCCGCTCTGCTTTGCTTTGCTTTTCTCCGCTACGCAACACAGCCCACCACCTTGACTCCTCCTCCTCCACCTCCACACGGCCAAGGCCACCACAACCAAAAACCCCATTCCCCCTCGTCCTCCACCCCCTGCTCGCTCGCAAATGCCGCCTGCCTGCTCGGGTGCGCGCGCGTGAGAGGAGGCGGGGGACAGAGCAGAGCGCGGCAGCCCCGGCCCCGGCCCCGGCGACATGGGGGAGACGGATTTGGAGGGGGTGGTGCTCTCCTGGTCGGCGCAGGAGATCACCGACGACCACCTCTACAGGGACAAGGTACGCCCGCCGGCCCGCCCGCGCCGTCCACCAGGCCGCGGCGCGCGGTTTTGCAAAGCGTGGCCCTTTTATTTTCTCACTCTCTCTCTGTTCGATCGTACGGACCCCGGACCGGCGAAGCGCGCGTGCATGCCTAGTGCGCTTCTGCTACCCGTGCTTAAATCCGGTGATTATTTTTGATAAATTAGTCGCGCCCAGTGAAGCGCGCTGTCGTTGGCTGCGCTCTAGTACCGGTCAATTTGGGTCCGTGCGCTAGCTAGGGTTTTTGAGGGGGTTTCTGTGCACGTGTCATGGATGCGCGATTGCCATGTACCGGGCGCCATCTGTGACTAGTTCGCGCTAACGGGGTGTTAATTGTTATGCATGATTATTTATACTACTGAATTGCCCATTGCCATTGAAAAGAATTGACACTGATTTGCTAGGTCCATGATGTCTGTGTGCCACCATTTGTCAAGGGTTGTACTGGGCAGGCTGTACCATCATCAAGTCTCGCTCTGATTTTTTTTATATTTTTTCATAAGGCGTTTTAAATGCCTGATAGGTGTGTCCTGATGAGAGAGATGCATCTTGTGATGTTGTACAATTTGAATTTGGTGGCAGAAATTATGTCCTTGTGATATGAGCAGCTTAAGCCCTGCATTGATCCTTGCTTGTTCTTGCAGTACTAGATGGAATTGACTCTCTTAGCATTAATTACATTCCATTTCTGTGCTTAAGGAACTGTTGGTGAATCTTTTGCTACCTATAATAATATTTCATTTATGACCTCTTTTGTGTTCAGGTTGAGACTGTTCCCAGTAACTTCAAGCCTTTTTTTTTGCAAGCTTGAGCCTTCTTATTTTCGAATCTCTGCATACGTATGGACCCTGGACCGGCGAAGCGTATGCATGCATATGCGTGCTAGGTTTCTGGTCATGCTTAAATCTGCTGCTTTTCTTTGATTAATCACTTTTAGCGTGCTGTTGTTCGCTGGCTTTTATGTGCAATCCAAGTTAGGACAGTTGGATGCTCCAAATGATGAAATGATGGTGCTCTGCTCTGTCTGTGTGTGCTCCATGCGCTAGGGTTTAGAGGGGTGTTCTGTCCACCTGTCATGGATGTGCAATTGGTATGTGCTGATGGCAACATAATTGTTGCGCGCTTGGTGACACATGGTGTTTTCAGGGAATTACATGTTGCTGTGAGTGCCATATGTGCTGATTCAGGCTAACTAGATGTTGATGTTCCACCATTTGTCAAGTGTTATGGTTGACTGTAGCATCATCTAGCCCGTCTCATGCTAAAAAACCATTAGATAATATGGGGTGTAAGTTTTAAAGGTCTGTTGGGAGATGATAGGTGTGTAAGACATCATATATGTATCATGATGAGAGAGAGAGAGATACATGTCGCGATGCTGTACTATCTGGTGGCAGAAACTATAAATTGTTTTTGCTTTGAAAAAAATTGTCTATGGCTCATAAGAACAGCTTAAGCCCTGTATTGAACCTTGCTTGCTCTTACAGTAGATGAAATTGACCAGATAGCTAGTATTTTGTTAGCGTTAATTACATGTCATTCGTGTGCTCAAGGAATGTTGGATAATCTTTTGCTACCTATAACCATATTTCATCTATGACCTCTTCTGTGTTTAGGTTGAGACTATTCACTGCAATCTCTAGTCTTTTTTGCAAGCTTGAGCCTTTTTATTTTATTTTTCGGAACCTGTGCGTATGTATGGGCCCTGGACCAGCGAAGCGTATGATTGCGTATGCGCGCTAGATTTTTGGTTGTGCTTAAATCTGATGATCTTTTTTCAATTAATTGCATTTAGCTCGCTGTTGTTTGCTCCCTTTTATGTGCAATCCAAGTTGGGTCAATTGGATGCTCCAAATGATGGTTCTCTGTCTGTGTGTGGTCCGTGCTCTAGGGTTTAGAGGGGTCTTCTGACCACGTGTCATGGATGTGCAATTGACATGTGCTGAGTGCCATTTGTGGATGTCTGATGGCAACATAATTGTTGCGCGCTTGGTGACACATGGTATTTCAGGAAATTACATGTTGCTGTTGGCGCCATATGTGCTGATTCGGCCTAACTAGATGTTACGTATAAATTTTATGTCACCGATGGGTGTGCCCATTGCTGTTGAGAAGGCTGACACGCTAATTTGCTATGCCCATGACGTACCACCATTTGTGAAGGGTTGTAGCTGGCTGTAGCATCATCTAGCCCATTTCATTCTAAAAAACTTTAGATAATACATGGTGTAAGTTAAATGGCTGTTGGGATATGATAGGTGTGTAAGTCATATATGTATCCTAATGAGAGACATACATGTTGTGATGCTGTACAATCTTGTGTCAGAAACTATAGATTGTTTTACTATGAATATATTATGTTTGGTTGATATGAACAACTTAAGCCCTGTATTGAACCTTGCTTGCTCTTGCAGTACATTAAATTGACCAGATAGCTATTTTGCTAGCATTACTTACATGCCATTCTTGTGCTCAAGGAACTGTTGGAGAATCTTTTGCTACCCATAACCATATTTCATCCATGACCCCTTTTGTGTTTAGGTTGAGACTATTCCCTGCAACTTCAAGTCACTTGATCACTATCTCACATCGTATCGTGTGCCTCTGATTGAAGAAACAAGGTCAGATCTGTGCTCATGCCTTGAACTCATCAGTGAAGCACCCTCGTCGAAAATACTTTCCATGGAGTTAGCAGGAAAACCAGGATCATACTTTATGGATGTGGACTTTTGGGACAATGATGCTGGCTTTTCTACTGGGTCTTATTCTGCGAGGAATGGTGACATATATATTTTGTCTAGCATAAAACCTGAAGCTGCAGAGGACTTAAACCGCCATGGTGTGACATATTGCTTGGCAATGGTCACTGAGGTTTCTATGGATGATGAATACCAGAAGGGCTTCAGAGTGAAAGTTGCAAAGAATATTGATTTGGAAGAAGAAGATATAAACAAACTCAAGCATGCAATATTTCTCAATAATATCACGACAAACATACGGATATGGAAAGCACTTACCTTCGATACGCACATGAATGAAAATTTCACAGTAATCAAGTCGCTTTTAGCCCCCACAAATCAGGTAATATGGCATGAATATTCGCATTTTAGTTTTACTTGCTATTTTCATCACCATTATAAATTGGTATGAGGCCTAACCTTTTGAGCTCCTCTTTGTTGGCTCTGTTGCAGGGTGAGGATGTTTGCCGTATGTGTGCTAAACAGGATGGGGGCTGTTTGGCTTCTTACACAGAGCAACTACTGTCGGTTAAGCTTAATCGATCGCAATTAGATGCTATTGAATCTGTCATCTCAGCTGTACGATGTGGGCATGGGCATGTGAACCGCGTGAAGCTTATATGGGGTCCACCAGGCACTGGGAAGACCAAGACGGTTAGCGCTTTACTGTGGGTTTTGGCATGTTTGAAATGCAGAACTCTTACTTGTGCTTCCACAAATGTTGCTATTGTTGGAGTTTGCACTCGTTTCCTTCAGAACTTGAAGGATTTCAATGAGCACATTGGCAACATTTGTCTACCTTCTTCTCTTGGAGATATCTTGCTATTTGGGAGCAGGTCTAACATGGACATCACCGAGGATCTTCAGGATGTTTTCTTGGACTTTCGTGTCGATGAACTTGTGGAATGCTTTTCATCATTGTCTGGATGGAACTACAGAATAGCTTCAATGATATCCTTTTTTGAAGACTGTGCTTCACGGTATAATATGCTTCTTGAGGATGATGGCAAAATTGATCCAGTGTGCTTTCTGGACTTCATAAAGAAACAATTTGATGCGGCAGCAATAGCTCTGAAAAGATGCATAATGAATTTGTGGGTTCACCTTCCTGGAAGGTGCTTTTCTCATGATAGTGTCATAAATATATCTTCATTGCTTAGTATGCTGGAAAATTTTGGGACCCTTCTGGGCAACGTAGACTTGACGGAAGAGGGTTTGAAAAGGGGCCTTGGTTGTCTGTCAACTGAAAACTCTGTTTGTGCACAGCCTATATCTTCTATTGAGAAGGAACTGGACGGAGCAAGGTCTTCATGCCTTAAATTGCTTAAAGATCTGCTACACTCGCTTAATTTACCCACTGGAGTAGGCAAAGACTGGGTCCAGAGCTACTGCATACGTAACGCAACACTTCTTTTCTGTACCGCCTCTAGCTCTTATCGGTTACATCACATGGAGATTGCACCCCTCGATGTATTAATTGTTGATGAAGCTGCTCAAGTGCGGGAGTGTGAATTGGTGATCCCACTACGTCTGCATTGGTTAAAACATGTCGTTTTGGTAGGAGATGACTGTCAGCTGAGTGCAATGGTCAAAAGCAAAGTAAGGTTTTGACTCACCCTCTTTATAATGTCTTGTTTCATTTATTAGTAATTGGTGCATTTATCAACAAGATAAACTTCTGATGCCAAAACACTATTTTTTTTCCTGAAAAAAAATGTAACGGCCTTATCTTTCTTTCATGTTCCATTGTTATTGATCTGTTTTTGATAATCTTAATTCTTACCTTTCATTGTTTATATCTAGGTATGCAAAGAAGCTGGATTTGAGACAAGTCTATTTGGGAGATTGGTTATGCTCAAATTTGATAAGCATTTGCTGAATATACAGTATCGCATGAATCCTTGTATCAGCTTATTTCCAAATGCTCAATTTTATGAGAGGAAGATTTTAGATGGTTCCAATGTCCTATCTCCTAGTTATAACAAGGATTACACATGCCTCCCTTTTGGCAGCTACACGTTTATAAATGTCACTGATGGAAGGGAAGACAAAGAGGGCACAGGAAACAGTCGCAGAAATATGATTGAAGTTGCTGTTGTTTTGCACCTAATACATACCATCTTTAAATGTATGTCTAAGCTGATCTCTGTCCTTTCTTTAATCTTAATGTTCTCCTTTCTAGTTTTTTTCATAAAGTTACTTGGCTAATATAACATGAGATCTTTAGAAGCTTACATGGTCTTCCATTCTTGTACTGCATAGTTGATAACATTAACTGGTAGAAAGTTGTTCTCTGCAATAGTGTATGTTTGAGAGTCCAGTTTTCTGTGTGTATCTCGTGATATGGTAATTGCATCAATCCGGCTTTATGAAATTTCAATCTTATTGCCCTGTTCGGCGGACGATTTATATTTCTATTAAGTAGATGACACGAAAGATGAAACATTTATGCTCTGTTAGAGTAGTTGGCCACTGCATGTGCCCAATTTAGTAAATTTTGTTATCTTTTGTAGCGGAAAAGCAATGATATGTCAATGATTTGGGGATACATCAACTTAAATTTTCTGAAGAAAAATATTTCAGTAAGCATACCACTTATGTTTTTGTACAGGTTGGAAAAGGGCAGATCAAGGGCTCAGCATCGGTGTGGTCTCTCCATATAAAGCTCAAGTTGATGCAATTAAAAGTCGGCTTGGCAAAAAATATGATACATGTGATGGCTTTCATGTGCGGGTGAAGTCCGTTGATGGTTTCCAAGGAGAAGAGGATGATATAATAATACTATCAACTGTTAGATCCAATGGGAGAGGGGTTGTTGGATTTCTTGCTGATAACCAAAGAACAAATGTTGCTCTTACTAGAGCAAGGTGTGCATCAATATTTTTGCGGCCCCTTGTTCTATCGCTGTTCAAAGTATGTCAGACTGATGATATAAATTATCTGATGGATGCTTTATTCATGCAGGCACTGTCTTTGGATTGTTGGGAATGCTCATACACTGTATAAAAGTGGGACCGAATGGACAGACCTTGTTGCTGATGCAGAGAGACGTAAATGTGTTTTCAGTGCCACTAATGACGCAACCATGTGTAAGTTGGTTGTGCAAGTAAAGCAAGAGCTTGATGAACTTGACGATCTTCTTAATGCTGATTCGGCGGTTTTCAGCAATACTAGATGGAAGGTAATTACCATGGTTTCAGCCAGTTTGACATTGAACATACTTTCATGTTTTCTGATAGATTGATGCAGTTAATTACCCAGAATGCAAACCACATGTATGTACATGTGTCTTATGAGACTCATGCTGAATATACACTTCCTTTATAGTGTGATTTTGTTTGTGTTCATGAATATACATGCAAACCACTTGTATGTGCATGTGTCTTGTACTTTTTGGAATCATGTATGTGGTTCGCTTGTCTCTGCTAGGCTGTTTGCTCTGTAATTGGATTGTGAGAGGTTTGTAATTAAGATTTTCAGGATATTTGCTACTTTGTACCATGCTATGTCTATTACGCCGTTCTTTTCTACTCCCTCCGTCCCAAAATAAGTGTCTTAACTTTGTACTAGCTCTAGTACAAAGTTGTACTAAGCTTGAGACACTTATTTTGAGACGGAGGGAGTACATAGTATCATCTTGTGAACCTCGTAGTTTTCTTGAAGAACACACTGTTCTTTCATTTTTGTCATATACACCTTTTCTCATGTTCCATTTTTTGTATTCATATTTTCAACAGGTCATTCTTAGCGACGAGTTTAGAAAGTCTTTCACCAAACTAAAATCACCACAGCTCAGGAAGGAAGTACTCCAAAAGCTCATCAGACTTGGAGATGGTTGGAGGACAACAGTTAAGAACCTTGATATACCTGGTGTTTCTCATCTTGCAAAAGTATACAAGGTAAGGGAACTGTATCTTGTTTGGAGTACTGACGTGGAGAAAACCGAAGGAAGGTATTTTCAGATAATAAGAATTTGGGACCTAGTGTCACAGCAAAATGTTGTCAGAACTGTTCAACGTCTCGAGAATCTGTTTTCCATGTACACAGATGATTACCTGGATCATTGCAGGAGAGTGCAGACACAGGGGTATGAGTTTCTTTTGTTGTTAATGGGCTATAATGCTCTGGTCCCTTCGATTTTTTTTATACTTATGATACTTAGAGGGATGAACTGTTTGTGAATAGTCATGCCTGCAAATGAACCGCTTGTAGACATTCTTCTAATTTTTGCCCTCCTTTGTTGTGTATAACAGGAAACTGGAGGTTCCTATGGTTTGGCATATCGAGCATGATATTATCCGCTATAACAAGGATTGCAAAGCTGATGCTCATGAGGAGCATGATCTCGTGGATACATCATATGCCATGGAGAATTCAAAAGTTAGCGAAAGCTTCTTGCTGATGAAATTCTACTCCTTATCATCTGGTGTGGCAAAGCATTTGTTGACAGCTACTGATGGGTCTGAAATCGACATCCCCTTTGAACTGACTGATGAAGAGCAGGAGATAATCCAATTCCCGCTCACAAGTTTTATACTTGGGAGGTCAGGCACCGGAAAAACTACTGTATTGACGATGAAACTGATTCAAAAAGAGCAACGGTCATTGATTGCCTCCCAAGGTCTACATTTGGTAGGAGATGATTTATCAGGGCTGGATCACAAAAATATTATGCCACTGAAGGACGCAGGAGAAAGTTTTGTGAAACAAGTGTTTATCACTGTAAGCCCAAAGTTGTGTTCAGCCATAAAAAATCACATTTCTGGACTTAAAAGGTAAATCTGTTGAACTAGAGCCCTACTTAGAAGTTTGTACATGTTTTACACTATTTTGGAAATGATTTTCATACAACTATTTAAAGTGGACAGAAATGTGTGCACAAGTTGGCTCACCCCCCCGCAACCTCATATTCTCTAGACCCTTTGTCATACCCATTTGAAGTTTGATCTTTTATCCATCTGAGATGCATTTTCTCTTTAAAGTATGATTATTGGAATTATTAAAAAAAACTGCACATATTGGGACTACCCCAGTGGCTTTTTATAGAAGGGGAAGATAAATCATGAGCACCACTTTGCAGGCCAGGCTTTGAAGGTGGCTGGGTTGGCCGAGCACTCAGCCACTCACATGACTAGCCAACCAAGCCATGCCTGATGCTCTTTTTTGAAATTATACATTACAAGCTGGTCGATGATTTCTATGAAAGATTATCCTTGTATTAATTCCAATTTATTTCAACCCTCTGTAGATTTGGCACCGGTGATGTCTCTGACCAGCCTAGCATTCTTCACATGCATGACATCATGGATGACCTGGAAGAGTTTACAGAAATTCCTGACAATTTTTGTGGTCTACCTCATGAGCACTATCCTCTTACTATAACATATCGTAAGTTTTTGATGATGCTTGATGGAACATGCCGGACATCATTTTTTGATGCGTTTTATGGTGAAATGAAGACAAGCTTTGAGAGAGGCCACTCAAGATCTCGTGCGGTGCAAACTTTTATTGAATTGAAGGAAGTTACCTATGAAAAATTTGCTACTTTCTACTGGCCTCGTTTCAATGCAGACCTGACAAAGAAATTTGCCGCATCCACTGTCTTCACCGAAATAATTTCTCATATAAAGGGTGCATATCAAGCAAGCAGGCCTTGTACTGGGAAACTGGGAAGACAAGATTATGTGATGCTTTCAGATAAAAGATTTTCATCTTTGAACAATGAGAAGAGAGATAAAATTTATGATATATTCCTTGAATATGAGAGTATGAAATGCACTGCTAAGGAGTTTGATTTGTCAGATTTCGTCAATAGTCTTCACAGCAGTCTTATATCTGAGGGCTACAATGGCGATATGGTGGATTTTTTTTACATAGATGAGGTACAGGATCTCACCATGACACAAATAGCACTTCTTAAGTATGTCTGTATGAACATCAAGGAAGGCTTCCTTTTTGCTGGTGATACTGCACAGACTATAGCAAGGGGTATCGATTTCAGGTTTGAAGATATCCGTTCACTTTTTTATACTGCATTCTTGGCAGAAACTGAAGCGTCAAATCAAGGACTTAAACACGGTAAAAAAGTCCATCTATCTGATATGTTCCAACTGTCTCAAAATTTCCGCACACATTGTGGCATCCTCCGTATGGCACAAAGTATCATGAGCCTTCTGTACTTCTTTTTCCCATCAAGTGTTGACAAGCTTAATCCAGAAACCGGACTTGTATATGGAGAAGCTCCTGTGCTGCTGGAGTCTGATAACGATGAAAATGCAATTATGACTATTTTTGGAGAAAGCAAAACTAAACATGGTAACCTGCATGGGTTTGGTGCTGAGCAAGTCATATTGGTTCGTGATGATGCTGCCAAAAAACAAATTATTGATCTTGTTGGTAAACAAGCTCTTGTTTTGACCATTGTTGAATGTAAGGGCCTTGAGTTTCAGGTATGGGCCTATAAATTCAGTTTCACCTGTGTTGATTTTGCAAAATATTTTAATTGTAAACACACTGTTTCAAAATGTGTACTTACTACATAGTTATTCTGTAGGATGTGCTGTTGTACAACTTTTTTGGTTCGTCGCCTTTAAGAAACAAATGGAGAGTTCTCTATGGCTACATGAAAGATAAAGATATTATAGCGCACTCTGAGGAGATCTCTCATCCGGGTTTCGACAGAAGCAAGCATCATCTTCTCTGTTCAGAGCTGAAGCAACTATATGTTGCAATCACACGCACTAGGCAAAGACTCTGGATATGTGAAAACACAGAGGATTACTGTCGACCAATGTTTGACTACTGGAAGAAGTTGTGTCTAGTAGAAGTTAGATTACTAGATTCTTCCCTCGTTCAGGCTATGCAGACGGGGAGCAGCAGTGATGATTGGAGACTACGGGGAACCAAGGTTGGTGATCTTTACCTGTTTAGTCTGGAAAGCCAATTTTGATTTACCATGCTACACATTATCTTTACTTGGTGAAACTCATGTTTTTTTGTCTCACAATTGTTCTATGCACACAAATTCTTTGTTAGGCGGGTCATGGCACGTACCTACTTACAGTTTACCATTGTTATTCCATGTCACAAGTTCTCTCTCTTTTTTATAGTTATTCAATGAGGGGCAATTCGAGATGGCTACTATGTGCTTTGAAAAGGCTGGTGATGCACACAGAGAGAAGTTGGCAAGAGCTGCTGGACTTGTAGCGACTGCTAACCGTGTCATCTCAACAAATTTGGAGTTGGGCAAGGCTTCATTGCAAACAGCATCAGAGATTTACGAGTCCATAGGCATGCATGAAAAAGCTGCTACTTGCTATATCAAATTAGGTGACTACAAAAAAGCAGGTCTGCCAACTCTCCATAATTTCCAAGACGTATCCATACCTTGAGATGTCATCATTCCATAAGTTTTACGTTGTTCTTAAAGAGCTGCCATATAAGTAAATGTCATCAAATTTCAAAACGTTTTTCCGAAATGATATCCCTACATAAATTACGGACATGCTAATTTTTAGCTTTCATATAGATAGTTTTACCTCACACTCCACGAAGCTCTGTCTGACTAAACATTGTGTTCCTTGCGTTGCCATAGGTATGGTCTATATGCAAAAATGTGGTACTTCTAAACTTGAGGATGCTGGTGATTGTTTTGCTATGGCTGAATGCTGGTCGGAGGCAGCTGAAGTGTTCTTGAAAGCTAAATGTTACACAAAGTTTTTCTCCATGTGCTCGAAAGGGAAAAATTTATTCAATCTGGGCTTGCAGTTTCTGCAACAGTTAGAAGAGGAACATTCGCTTGAGAGTTCAAAATCCTTGGAGGTTTCTGCAATTAGAACAAAGTATCTGGATAATTGTGCTCAACATTATTTTGAGCGTGGTGACATAAAGCATATGATGCCTTTCGTTAAAGCTTTCAGCTCTATGGATCATGTACGGGCATTCCTGAATTCTAGGAATCTTGTTGATGAACTGTTGAGTTTAGAGATGGAGATGGGTAATTTCCTAGAAGCTGCAGGAATAGCAAATCATAATGGAGATGTCTTACTGGAGGTAGATATGCTCGAGAAGGCACGCTTGTTTGAGGATGCGACACGGCTTCTCCTCCTCCATATCATTGTGGATTCCTTGTGGTCTTCAAATAGTAGAGGGTGGCCTCCCAAAAGATATGCAGAGAAGGAACATTTGCTTTCAAAAGCAAAAGAGATGGCGGGAAAGGTCTCTGAGTGCTTCTACTGCTTTGTTTGCGTGGAAGCTGATGCACTGTCAGATGTGAATAAGTCTCTTCCCAGTTTAAATTGCACTTTGGTTGAGGGCAGAAAATGTGAAAACTTGTTAGTTGAACTTATTGCTTCCCGTTCGATTCTGGATGTTCATCTCCAGGCTCGAGCCTCTGGATACAACATAGAATTAGGGCCAGGATCTGAAGATGAAAATAGTTGTAATGATATGCTGGCCTCTAACCAAATATCACCCCAAACTCTGTTTTATGTTTGGAATCACTGGAAGTCGATCATAATCAAAGTACTATCTCATCTTCGCCACACCGATGATCCAGAATTAAATGATAATGCAGTTGTGTATGAAGATCTTTGTGCCAAGTACTTTGGATTGAGGAAGGATGGTGAAGTTGACAGATATGTGGTGCTTAACGTGAATGCAAGTTGGCTTTCTACTGCTGGCAGAAATTCTTTGCAGCAAGATGGCAACAGATGTTTCTTGGGTGCCCCTCAGTGTTACTCATGTGCTCAGTGTTTCTGGATGAATGAGCTGTCTTCTGTTGGTTTCAGTGTACTTAAGAAGTTGGAGTCATTTGTTCAAATTTCTCCAAAGCCATCATCTTCTTATACCCTGGTGAGAACTATCCTTATCATAAATGAGATAGCAAAGTTTTTGGAAGAACCACAGTTCAGTATGCCAAAAATGAAGTTAAGAAGCTTCTTTGTTCTCTGCGAGCGTCGCTTCTTTGAGTTAGTTTTTCTTGTGTGGAGGGATGGTACAACAAGGAGCCTCTTGCGTCTACTTGACTCACCAGCTGCATATGGATTGATTGCTGATTCTCTTAATGCAAATCTCCGCCCAGCAAATAAAAATCTGACTCACGGGCATCTTGGAAGAACAACGCTGCTCCTGCTTCATGCAGCACAATTGGACGAAGCGCTACTTTCAAGACTACTGCAGTACTTGGACAATAATTCTGATTGGGCAGAATTTTTTCGATATTTCAAGAGATTTCTTGACAGTGGTGGTGATAGATCCTCCTTGATCTTGAACTTTAAGCGTTCTCTTGAGTTTACCTACAATGTGAAGTGGAAGGATGAACTAGACTACATATCCCCAATATGTTATGTGGGTCTTATGGAGTTCCTTGGTTTTATGGCTTCGTCGTGCTTGATACAGAATGATTTTATATGCTGCACGAAATCTCTGTTGGTCAATATGCTGGAGTGCCGTACCAGCAAGGTTTACATTGACACCTGTCTGGTATCCAAATCGAGCCCAGATTCTGATCTTGATCGTTTGGCATACACATCAGGCCGTTTCATATACCAGACAATTATGGCTATCTTGACGACCAAGCATATGCTCCAGGAATGGGTACACAAGACTTCAACTCGTTCTAGTACTTCATACAAACCAGTTCTCCTGAGACTAGTTGTTACACTTTATCCACTGATCCTAACTCTTTCTCTGGGGAATTGCTATGAGGTCACACATAACCTTCTGAGGAATGAAGTGTTTAAGGATTTACCTTTGGAGTTCTCTCAGAAAATTGTGCACGCTTTGCAAATAAAGGCTCGCACACCGAGCAATTTCATAAGAGTGCTTGCTGATGCACTCGCCGCAATCGGAGATAATATGGTAGTTATTGGTTCACCCAAGAGCCCGGTAGACTGTCGAAACTTAAATGCTCATATGATTAGCAAGGAGGATTTGTATGATGTTCCAAAGGTAATGGCTCTTCTGTGTCCTGAAGAACCAAGTTCTGTAAAGCACGACACTCCATTGCCTGAAAAATCTGATGGTAATAAGTCCGGCAGTGTTATTTCTGGAAACATTCCTAAGGCTGCACAAGATAATGAGATGGAGAGTAGTAGTGAGATGGATTTATCTGATGAGATACTCTTTGAGAAGCTTGAGACTCTTCGAGCCGAAGGCCTGGTGAGTTTCAAATGTTATAATGCTTGTTTTGTTATCATCCAGTTTGCCCACTGTTCCCAGCTGCCAAGTTATTCTAAACATGCTAATTTCTGCAGAAAGATGCAAGGGTTATCATTGAATTCCTTAAAAGTGCCCTTCCATGGCTGGAAAGTAACATGACAGCAGGGATTGATAAACGATTGCTGGACGATGTCAGGCGCATCTGCAGTGAGTTCGAAAATGGTTCTGACAGGTAAGCGAATGTTAATTCGTTCAGGGCCAACTATAAATTTCTTTGAAGGCAGTACACATGCCACATTTCAATTGATAGGCATGCAGAGTCGCATCTTTCTGCATGATATGCACCTTCAAGTCTAGGTTATCCCCATGTATTGTGAAAATTTACCACTTGCGCGTGATTTTTTTTTTATTTGGTCATCACAGGGTGAGGGGAAGAGCTTTTCTTGCTGTGGAGAAGCTGCGTCAAGGTGAGAACAAGCTGCAGCTGATCTTCCGAGTGCTGACCGAAGCAAGGCTAAGGAGGATAGAAAGTGAAGCGACGAAAAAGAGCATGAATGAATGGAGCAGCGACGCTGCTGTCCAGCCTCACGCCGACGCCGACGGATGGTCAGACGACGACGAACCTGACACGGGAGAAGCTGCGGCCTCGACTTCCAAAAAGGCGGCGCAGAAGCAGAAGAGCAAGAAGAAATCCAAGAAGTCCAAGGGCCGTGGCAAGAAGTGAGCTGCTGTAGCTGTGGCCCGTAGGTGCTGCGGTTTCCCTGTTGCGAAACATTTACCTGCATTGGAGAAAAACTTGTATGTCCCACCACCTTATTCAGAACCAAAGCACGGCAAGTGCTATATAATCCCATCACCGTAGAACCAAACGGATGGCAGGTGGTGTGTTCTGCTTGGATGTGCTGGTGGCTTGGCTTATGTCGTTGCCTTGCCCTTTATTGCTGCTATACTAGCTGAGCCTGTCTGCGCCCTTTTTTGTTGCCGTGTTTATGCCTCGACTTTTCATTGTCGGCCCAGTTAAAACATACAGTGCTCGACAAACGGCCACTAAGCTCAGAAGATCCAGGCCATGTGTTATGCCTCGTCCCCTGATCCCAACGGTTTGGACAAAAGGAAATGTGTTGCTTCACATCTGATCAGGGAGGCTGGCTGGAATATTGCTCGCATCTCTCAGCTTTGGTTGGTTGTGTGAGGGCTTGTATTTTTGCCTATTTATTATTACTATCCTAAATATTTACCTTGGTCTGTCAATAGCGTATTTTGCCGGCACCCACGGATGTGAAGTTGCAGCTAATTATGTGGAACGAGCTTACTCAAAGTGTTGGGCCCTTTCTCTGCCTCTTGAATAGCTCTGCCTTATGATCACCTTTCAATTCCCACACATATTGCATGATTTCTTTTCTTTTCTTTTCTTTTCAAAGAAAAAGGAGTTGGCAATCAAAACCGCATTGCTAAAACAGGACTAAAACTGGTGAAACCGTGGACAGCTCAAATTAATCATCCATACGAACTGACATTCGACCAATTCTCAACACGACAACAGCCATGATCCACCAACATATGCACCAGTAATAGAAACGATGTGATGATAGCATTTGCAATTCACCAAGGCACAGAGCAATGCAAGCGTGAATCCATTATTGGAAGATGCCTCGTCAGTAAATAGTCTATTTTGCTGGCACCCGCGCCTACAGCAGGCTTACCGCTTTTCCACAGGAACAGCCATGATCTACCAACAGATGCGCCACCGGAGGAAACGATGAGATGATATAGCATTCTTAATTCACAAAGGCACAGAGCCATGTAAGGCATGAATCACACTTCAGAACCCATGCGTTCGCATACATCAGAGATGTTCACATAGCTACAACCGTACTGACAATCTCACAGCTCCAAGTTTACATTAATCACCGTCAGTCAAACTGCAGATGGGCTTAAAATAGGCTCAAGGCCTCTAGAAACATGATAGCCGACTTGGATGACAGGGGGGGGGGGGGGTAAAGAAATAAAAGGGGTGGGGTGCTCCAGGTGATCATCTCTTAGCATGCAACATCCCCTCCATTGTCCATAGCAGGCCTACATGATAGTCAACAACACAACTGAATATGTGCACAAACATTTTTTTTAAAGTAGTCCAATAGGGGAGGAACCCCACGAAATTATATCAAGGAGCTACAGGAGACCCCGAGCTGAACCCCAAGAATTTTAACCGAAGTGGCTAAACTCGCTGCCACAGGGGGTCAAACCCTGACCTATGCGAAGCCACAGCTGGTCTCCCACCTATATATATATGCACAAACATTGTGTAGCTAATATATAAATAGAACAAAGGTAATCAAAATGTCTGAAAAGGCAAATTTATTTTCTCAGCATAAGTTACTGGTGTTATGCTATGGTATACCACCTACATCTATTTAGTAGGGCTGCTAAATCAGTAACCGTTTTGCAAGTGTATTTATCCTGTTATCCTACTCGCTGTTTGTGATTGATCTCACCATTTTCGTGATGTTCTCCACTTCTTCATGTTCCCAAACAAATGGAACGCGTGAAGATATCTATAACCCCAAAGCAAATCATTTCTAGTTTGAAAAATCAAGTGTGTAGTGAAATAGTGAATGCCAGGCTCTGAGAGGAAGATAGAACAAGACATAACTGCAGCTAGGATGGAGAAGTCTGAAGGCATTGTCCAAAAGCACAAGCCGCACAACACCTAACACTTTAATCTAGAGTTTGGTGCATGGGTTTGGGATGAAAGACCATTCATGAAACAAATCGATGGTGAACTTGGCATTAACTGAAGCAGATCAAAATTCAGGTATTAACTTACTCCATCTAGACGGTCACATTGTTTCGCTACTAAGACAAAACTGGAGGGGCTCTAAACAGTGTGTGGCAATGCAATGGTAAACGTTCGGCGAAACAGAATAATAATTGGTCAAGATCCTTTGCAGATCTTGAGGGCAGCGAGGAACAAATTATAGAGCGGCTACTTTTGTGCCCCTGAACAATTTACTACTAGCCATGCTAAAAGAGCTATAACCACTATCTAGGTACTATACCAAATCTCAACTGTTAATTGACTACTACAATCAGACACGTAGAAGAGTCCCAAGGAGATAGAATCTCCCATTCTGCCTACATCCCTACTTTATCTTTTGAGTTGAAAGTAGCAAAACTCGCTTCCACATGGGGTTGACCAGAAGCCAGCTGGGCTCCCGCCTATATATATGCACAAACATTATGTAGCTAATATATGAGTAGAACAAAAGCAATCAAAATGTCTGTTCAAAAAGGCATATTTGTTTTCTCAGCACAAGTTACTGGTGTTATACTATAGAGTACCACCTACATCTATTTAGTAGGGCTGCCAAATCAGTAACTGCATCCAGTTATCCTACTCACCGGTTGTGATTGATCTTACTTTTTCACAAAGTTCTCCATTTCTTGGTGTCTCCAACCAAGCGGAACACATGAAGATATCTATAACCCTAAAGCAATTTATGTCTAACTTGAATAATCAAGTGTGCAGTGAAATAGTGAATGCCGGGCTCCGAGACAGATAGAACAAGACATAATTGGAGCTAGGACGGACAAGTCTGAAGGCATTGTCCACAGCCCAAGCCACGCCACACCTAACACTTTAATCTACAGTATGGTACTTTGGTTTGGGATGAGAGGCCATTCAGGAAACAAATCAATGGCGAACCTGATATTAACTCAAGCAGATCAAGAAACAACTTCTAACTTACTCGACCTAAACAGTTACTCCTACATCGTTTCGCTGCTAAGACAAAACTGGAGAGGGGGTGTATTGGTGAAGACCCTTTGCAGATCTTGAGGGCAGCCAGGAACGAATTATAGATTGGTTTGACCCTGAATAATTTACCTAGCTGCTACTTTTATTCCCCTGATGATGATCAGTTTACTACTGGCCATGGCAATAGAGCTACAACCACACCTCTACAGCTCTACTGGCTGTGGAATAAATTAAGGTACTACCGTACTAGCACATTTCTACTGGCCTGTGATTAATCTATCTAGGTACAATACAAAATCTCAACCGTTAATTGATTACTACGATCGGATACATAGAAGAGTTCCAAGGGGATAAAATCTCTCATTATGCCTACATCATTACTTCATCTTTTGAGTTGAAACTGGGCAGACATACAGGCCTGTTCTAGGCATACTACTTTGCATATATTATAGAATAATGCATACTACTCTGAATTTCTGAAATGGCCGTAGACTAATTAGTTTGCAAGCCCAAGGAACCGGCAGAAGGCACAGTGACCATGAATGCTGGTGCAAGGAGGGAGAACTCACTCGTGGTGAGAAGCTGAAGCCGAAGCCGAAGCCGAAGGAGGGGGAGGGGGAGCCAGGGGTTCGGGGAACTCGAGTGGGATGTCTTTGCTGAACAGGCTGAGGTGGTTGTCGAAGGCCGGGACCGGGCTGCCGCTAGCCTCGTAGTCGGCGATGGTGGCGGTGGCGAAGTCGTCGATTTCGCGGAGGTACAGCTTCTCCGCGTCGGAGAGCGAGGTGGCGCGGTAGTAGTGGCGCGCCTTGTGCATGTCCGTGAGGTCGGTGCAGTACTCCTCGAGCAGCAGCTCGAGCTCCACCACCGCCTCGATGCCCTGCACCTTCTTCTCCAGCGCATCGATCGCGCGGTCCGTCCGCACCGCGTACTCTTCTATCAACTGCACCTTGTCCTCCCCTTCCTTGATCTTCGCGTCCACCAGCGCCTTGGCCTTGGCCTCCTGCATGACACGAACGCCGATTCGTGAAACCCTAGTTGATTTCGACCACCCCGATAGATCAGCAATCGCGGAAGCTTATGCCGGCCGATCAGCAATTGAAGATCGATGAGGTCCGAGAGAGGGAGAGCGGGAGAGGGATACGATGGCTGCCATCACGGGACACGCGGGGGGGGGGGGGGGGGGGGGGTGGGCGGGCGAGAGAAGGGGAATTTCTTTCGTCAGGGTTCACCAACGCCAAGCGTGCGACGGTGCGAGCCTCCGCGTCTGGACCCCTGCATTAGGTGGGCCGGCCAGAATTAGGTGGGCCGGCAATTGTGCAACACATCGTATTTCTTTGATTTTCTCACACAAAACTGGGGCGTAGGTCCCCTCTCGTTAGGGTTCACGATCCTCCCGGCGGCGCTGAGCACCACCGTGGAGAACGCTATCCCCCTCCTTTCACTCTGCCGCTGGGAGTCGAGAGCCTTGGTCTCGCGGCTCGGTCGGCTTGGGGGAGACAGCTAGGGTTCTTCCCGTCCGCGAAACGCATATTCTTCGGGCAAGAGATCTGATGGATACCTTTGGATCGGGGTCAGGATCGGCTCAGGCGATGAGTGAGGTTGAGGCAATGATGGTTGAGCTATGGCTCAAGGAGGACGACATGTTGGAAGTGGTGGTCGATGAGGCTGATCTGCCGGAGGAAGTGGCTCGCTGGCTGGCGATAGCCCGCGTCTACATAACAAAACCCTACAACACTTACTGGTTCTACAGGAACATGCGAGTAGCCTGGGATCTCATGCGGGAAGGGGGGGGGGGGGGTGGGCGAGAGAAGGGGAATTTCTTTCGTCAGGGTTCACCAACGCCAAGCGTGCGACGGTGCGAGCCTCCGCGTCTGGACCCCTGCATTAGGTGGGCCGACCAGAATTAGGTGGGCCGGCAATTGTGCAACACATCGTATTTCTTTGATTTTCTCACACAAAACTGGGGCGTAGGTCCCCTCTCGTTAGGGTTCACGATCCTCCCGGCGGCGCTGAGCACCACCGTGGAGAACGCTATCCCCCTCCTTTCACTCTGCCGCTGGGAGTCGAGAGCCTTGGTCTCGCGGCTCGGTCGGCTTGGGGGAGACAGCTAGGGTTCTTCCCGTCCGCGAAACGCATATTCTTCGGGCAAGAGATCTGATGGATACCTTTGGATCGGGGTCAGGATCGGCTCAGGCGATGAGTGAGGTTGAGGCAATGATGGTTGAGCTATGGCTCAAGGAGGACGACATGTTGGAAGTGGTGGTCGATGAGGCTGATCTGCCGGAGGAAGTGGCTCGCTGGCTGGCGATAGCCCGCGTCTACATAACAAAACCCTACAACACTTACTGGTTCTACAGGAACATGCGAGTAGCCTGGGATCTCATGCGGGAAGTCAAGTTTCGTTCGCTCAGCGAGAATCTTTACACTTTGCAATTCTCATGCATGGGGGATTGGGAAAGAGGATGCTTGAGGGTCCATAGACTTTCAAGGGTAAAGCAGTGGTCATTGAGCTATATGACAGACTAACTCGACCATCTTCGATCGAGTTGAACAAGGTAGAGATGTGGATCCAGATCCATGACTTGTTGGAACTATTCTTTCATCTGATCAAATCCCTAGCAGTCACAGTTGGGGATTTCATCTACGCGGAACCAAAATCCCCGGATTTCGAAGGCAATTTTTACAGAGTGTGGATCAAGGTTGATGTGACGAAGCCACTGAGGAACCATGTCTCTTTGGTCATCAAGAGGAAGAGAGAGAGATCTTTTGGGCCAAGTACGAAAGGTTGCCAGATTGGTGCGTCGTGTGTGGTCATTTGGGACATCAGTTCAAGGAATGTGGCACATACTAACACCCTCCCTCGGCTCTTGTGTTGAAAAACTTACAAGCTGGCTGTTTTAATGAAGTCAGGTGTGGCCCAGGTGGGGGTCGAGGCAGCGGCAATGGCAGAGGCGGATGGGCGCTCGGGTCGTGGTGCAGGTCGTGGCTCAAATCAACAGGAGTACTCACGGTGGGCAGATCATGAGCCAGTTCACGACCCCAAGGCAGGCGACATAAGAATGACCGGCGCTAACAATAGTAGGAAAAGGGGTGTTGCCCAGGTCACCGAATCACAAGCAGTCCTGTCGGTAGCTACCATGCACATGAAGTGAGAAACAATGCCCTAGCCATGGTGCCACATGTGGTTCCACAGAGCCCATCATCAAAGCAAGATCCGAAGAGGAACAAGACCATACAGGGAGAAAAGGGGAAGAAGGATACATCAAATAAATCATCTGATGTGTGTTTGGCGGGCCCCCTAGGTGGGTCGCGCCTAGCGCAATGAGTATACTATGTTGGAATTGTTGTGGGGCTGGCAAACCCATGATAGTTCTAGAGCTTCATGATATGACGAAGCAATATGCCCCCTCTATTATCTGTATCCTTGAAACCCAACTAGAGGGAACATGCGTGGAAAGTCTTGCGGATACTTTAGGTTACAATAAAAGTTATGGTGTAAGTAGTTCGAGCAGAAGGATACCAGATTTGAAAAATGGAAGTTGTGCTCAAAATTTCCAAAAGGTCATGAAGGGTTTTGCATGAAAGTGATCTGTAGGACCAAGAGTCTCTCCCAATTTTTTTGGAATTTTAAAAGGATTATTTGAAATAGTTTTAGTGCAATAGAGGCAATTCAAAGTGTGAAACGCCATTAAAAGAATTATATTGGGGCAAATTTTATTATAAAAATATTTCCTACTAACATTTAAAAGATAATTGAAAGTATTGGAGAAAGCTTTCAAAACCCACAACATTTTCCAAAATTTTCTACATGGAGGGAAGCATTTGAAAAACAAAGATGGTTCTAAATTTAATAAAAGTCCTGACATAATTAAAAAAATATTTCTATCAAAATTTTACTTAATAAAAACATGGTTAAAAATTTGGGTTGTTATAACGGTTCCGCTATCGGTCATTGAACGAAGGAGTTTCGTTCATGTCTATGAGTTACCGAACCTACGAGATCACAAGCTTGAGATAATCACGATCTGCTGAGTATTAGTAGGACGGGAGTAATGAGAATAAATTTGTGATTTTTTTATTAATATTCGAAATAGTTTCGAGAGGATCCGAAAGCGTTTCGGGGTCACCGGAAGGGTTTCACAGACTATCGGGCAATACCGGGTATTACCGATAAATAATATATAAGTGGAAAATGTTTCTGAAGATGTTAAATTAATAATAAAAGGCTTCTAAAATTGTTAGGAGTCTTTTATATTTAATTTAATACGAACGAGACTTAAAAGGCCAAGTGATGGAAGGATAATTGAGCCACAAGGGCCAATAGGGGAGGCGCCACCCCTTAGCCTTTTTGGAGACCAAGGGGAGGCCAAATTGGAGTGGGAAACCCCCTCTTTGGTCGGCCTAAGGGGGGGGGTTCCTTTCCCCCTTGTGATGCCCCTCTCCCCTCCTCCAACCTATATATACTAGAGGTTCTGGGAACTTTTGTACACATAAGTTTTGGAGCCTCCTCTATTTCATCTAGTTCTAGTTCTAATCGGTCCTAGTTGACTAATTAGAGCCAGACCTAGTTCCTCTAATCCTCATAATTAGAAGCCCAATGTGGTTCTAATCTCCCCCTATAATTCTCCGACGATGATTAGCTCTAAACGACGAAGTGCTGCCGGATCATAAAGACTGTACACTTGCAACCAAGTAGAGAGGCGGTGCTTTCGGTCTTCAGTTCGAGGGATCATTCGTGGGCGGTTAGCGGAATTGTTCATCTTGTTGGGGAACGTTGCATGGGAAACAAAAAATTTCCTACGCACACCCAAGATCTATTCTATGGAGATGCATAGCAACGAGAGGGAGAGTGTGTATACATACCCTTGTAGACCGTTAAGCGGAAGCGTATATAACGTGGTTTATGTAGTCGTACTCTTCACGATCCAATCGCGATCCAATCCGATCCAGCGCCGAACGGACGACACCTCCGCATTCATCACACGTGCAGCTCGATGACATCTCCGCCTCCTCGATCCAACGAGCAATGGCGGAGAAGTAGATGAGATCTCAACCAGCACGACGACATGCTGGAGGTGGTGGTGGAGCAGTGCGAGCAGGGCTTCACCAAGCGCCTCGAGAACTACGAACAAGGAAGAACGGGAGACACGAGAGGGAAAGGGCTGCCTCGAGGGAGAGGACTTGTTGTGTTCAGCCCTCCCCTACCTTCCACTATTTATAGGAGGCAAGGGAGAGAGGGGGGCGCAGCCTTGACCCCTCCTCCAAGGGAGGGGTGTGGCGCCCTAGGGGAGGAGTCCCACCTCCCCAAGGTGAAAGCACAACTTCTCCCTAGGTGGTTTTGGTAATTAATAACAACATATATTTCATTGGACTAATGCTTCCACTAAGTATGTTTTAGGAAAAAGTTCAATGTTTGATTGGCAAAGGATTGTGAGGAGATCCCAAGATGCAAGGAATATGATTGGCTAAGCTACAAGCATGAAGACTCTACATTTCACTTTGTGAGAAATCACCTTGAGTCCATAGGAAAGCCAATACTATTAAAAGGGGGTAAGGTAATGATGGTGAATGAAATGCTCAAAGTGATCAACTGTTAATCACCAAAAACATCCACAAGCTCTCCCACAAATATTCTGTCATAGAGCCTACCACTCAAAATTGGTGTCACCAACATTTCCACATCGGCAACACCGAGTCAAAAACCCAGACAGAAACCCTAGCCAAGACCCACAACTCGGTACTACCAACATTCCCTTTCGGTGCCACCGAAAACAGTGACAAACTTCCTGGTTAGTCATTTTCATGATTTGGTCCCACCGAGTTTTGCAAATCGGTTTCACCGAGAAGTTGGGCTAACTCTCTTTTAACCCATTTCTCCAAATCGGTCCCACCGAGTTTGAGAAATCGGTCTCACCGAGATTTGGTAACTGCCTAGGTCACCCATATCGGTACAACCGAGTATTCCATATCGGTCTCACTGAAAAGCCTAAAGTTGCCACATTTTGAACAAGTCAGTGCCACCGAGTTTTACTTTGGTTCCAACGAGTTGGGCAATAATGTTGTAATGGTTGGATTTTTGGAGATGCCTATTTATACCCCTCCACCACATCCCACTCGCAAGAGAAGCACTCAGAACACACACCCACTTGCCATATCCAATTTTCTGAGAGAGAACCACCTATTCTTGTGTTGAGGTCAAGATCATCCACTCCAACCATATGGATCTTGATTTCTAGCCTCCCCAAGTTGCTTTCCATCCAATCAATCTATTCTATCCAAGCCAAATCTGTGAGAGAGTGATTGAGTGTTGAGGAGACTATCATTTGAAACACAAGAGCAAGGAGGTCATCGTTACTATCGGGCCTATTACCTTTTGGAGGGTGGTGCCTGATAACCCACAAGTATAGGGGATCACAACAATTTTCGAGGGTAGAGTATTCAACCCAAATTTATAGATTCGACACAAGGGGAGCCAAAGAATATTTGAAAGTATTAGCAGCTGAGTTGTCAATTCAACCACACCTGGAGATTAAATATCTGCAGAAGAGTGATCAGTAGCACAGTAGTATGATAGTTTGATAGCAGTAGTAACAGTCACAGTAACGGTAGCAGTGATAGCAATAGTTTTGTAGCAGTTGGAACAGTAGTAGCAGCAATAGTAACTTAGCAAGAACAATAAGTGGAAAACTCGTAGGCACTGGATCGGTGAACTTGTTGGATGATATTCATCATATAAAAATCATAACCTAGGGCGACACAGAACTAGCTCCAGTTCATAAATGTAATGTAGGCATGTATTCCGTAAATAGTCATACGTGCTTATGGAAAATAACTTGCATGACATCTTTTGTCCTACCCTCCCGTGGCAGCGGGGTCCATAAGGAAACTAAGGGATATTAAGGCCTCCTTTTAATAGAGAACCGGAACAAAGCATTAACACACGAGGAATACATGAACTCCTCAAACTACGGTCATCACCGGAAAGTATCCCGACTATTGTCACTCCGGGGTTTACGGATCAGAACACATAATAGGTGCGTATGACTAGCAAGATCGGATCAAGATCATAGATATAATGGTGATAACATAAACGGTTCAGATCTGAAATCATGGCACTCGGGCCCTAGTGACAGGCATTAAGCATGGCAAAGTCATAGCAACATCAATCTCAGAACATAGTGGATACTAGGGATCAAGCCCTAACAAAACTAACTCGATTACATGATGAATCTCATCCAACTCCTCACCGACCAGCAAGCCTACGAAGGAATTACTCACTCCCGGCTGGGAGCCTCATGGAATTGGCGATGGAGAAGGGTTGATGATGACGAAGACCGAAGATTCCCCTCTCCGGAGCCCCAAACGGGCTCCAAATCTGGCCTCCCGAGGAAGAACAGGAGGTGGTGGCAGCTTCGTATCGTAAAACGCGATGAAACTTTCTCTCTGATTTTTTTCTCCAAAAATAGGATTTTATAGCGTTGGAATTAGGGTCAGTGGGGCCACGAGGTGGGCACAACCCACCAGGGCGCGCCGGGGGGGCGTGGCGCACCCTGGTGTCTTGTGCCCAGCTAGGGCCCCCCCTCCGGTGGTTCTTGGCTCCAGTATTTTTTATTTAATGTAAAATAAATCTCCAAAAAGTTCCGTCCAGTTCCGAGAACTTTTATTTATGCACAAAAACAACACCATGGTAGTTCTGCAAATCATGCAAATTAGAGTCCAAAACAAGGGCAAAAGTGTGAGGAAAAGTAGATACGACGGAGACGTATCAACTCCCCCAAGCTTAACCCATTGCTTGTCCTCAAGCAATTCAGTTGACAAACTGAAAGTGATAAAGAAAAACTTTTACGAACTCTTTTGTTCTTGTTTACATATATATGCTTAAGTAGCACCCAAGTTTTCAGCAAAGATTATGACTAACCATGACAACAATAACTCTTAGAAATTATATTAACTCATATCAACGACATAAGCAACTAGCGAGCAATAATAAAATATCTCAAGCGCCAACACTTTGTCAAAACAATAATGATATAATATGACAACAGTGGTATCTCGCTAGCCCTTTATGAGACCGCAAAACATAAATTCAGAGCACCTCCAAAGTTCAAGCAGCGACTAAACATTGTAATTCATGGTAGAAAAGATCCAGTCATGCTGCACCGAACATTAACTATACACAATGCATGAGGATGGCAATAGTGCTCTCAGGTCTGGCGCTTATTTGAGAAGGTGATGACTCAACACAAAAGTAAATAGATAGTCCCTTCGTAGAGGGAAGCATGGATTTGCAGCGGTGCCAGAGCTCGAGGTTTAAAACAAAGATAAATATAATTTTGGGCGGTACACCCTTCCTGTCAACGTTACGACCAAGAGTTATCAATATCTTCCATGCTAAACACATTAGCGGCGGTTCCCAAGCGATAAAAGTAAAGGTTTACTCCCCCTCCACCAACAATCACACTCCACGACTAGCTGAATCCACGGGTACCGTCCATACTAACAACATTCCTGGGGGAGTTTTGTTTAATTATTTGTAATTTTTGATTTCGGGACTGGGAATCCCTATTACTGCCCCTCTCGTGTAAGGACGAGTGAATAAACACTCATCATGAGAATAACCCGCTTAACATGGAAGATACTGACCGCCCCCTGTCGCTCCATGAGCGGTCGAGGCACACAAAACAGATGTTCATTTGAATTTTTAGAGGTGGCACATGCAAATTTACTTGGAACGGCAGGGTAATACCGCATATTGGTAGATATACTGGACTCATCTGGAATAACTTTGGTTTAAGGATTTTGATGCACAAGCAGTATTCCCGCTTACTATAGGTGAAGGCTAGCAAATAGATTGAGGAGTGGCCAGCTAGAGAGCGAAAATGGTCATGAACATGCATTACGAATAATCGACATTGAATACTAGCATGAGTAGGATATGGACACCATGAATATCATGAAGGCTATGTTGGTTTTGATTCAACTACATGTGTGAACATGTGCCAAGTCAAGCCACTTGAAACATTCAGAGGAGGATACCATATCATCATACCACATCACAACCATTTTAATGCATGTTGACATCCAAAATAATTCATTATCCACTCCTAGCTACTTAAGCATGGCATGGGCAACTATAACCTCTAATTTTCATTGCAAACATGTTTGATCATAATATGCTGAATCAAGGATAATAGGCTAAACATATTTACAAAAACAAAAACAAGTTGAGTTCATACCCGCTTTTCTCTACCACAGTCACTTCGTCAAATATCGTCATTATTGCCTTTCACTTGCACGACCGAATGATAAGGAAATAATAACAGTGCAAGAACACCGTGGACTAAGCTGGAATCTGCAACATTTTATTCAAGAGGAGAAGACAAGGTAACGTGGGCTCTTTGTTAGATTAACAATAGTGCATATGAGAGCCACTCAACATTTTCATCGTGGTCTTCTCCTTGGTACGACTCAAACAAAGGGAAAAGAATTTCAGAGAAACACACTGAAATATTTTTGAAATTTTTGTTTTTCTTGAAGAAGGCAAATTAAAAAAGAAAAACAAAAACGAGAAAAACTATTTACATAGGAAAGCTCCCAACAAGTAAAAGAAGAAATAGGGAATTTTTTGGGTTTTCTTTCGATACTACAATTAAATTAAGCTAGAAAGAAAAGCTGAAAAGAAGTAGGAAATATTTTTGGATTTTCTCAAAGTTTTTCAAACACACAAGAAGAAAGCGAGAAAACAAATCTAGCATGGATATTACAATGAAAAAGTATGAACACCGACAACTGGAATGAAATGTGTGAACATGAATGTAATGTCGGTGCAAATACGTACTCCCTGATACGTCTCCAACGTATCTATAATTTTTGATTGTTCCATGCTATTATATTATCTGTTTTGGATGTTTTATATGCATTAATATGCTATTTTATAATATTTTTGGGATTAACCTATTAATCTAGAGCCTAGTGCCAGTTTCTGTTTTTTTCTTGTTTTTGAGTATTGCAGATAAGGAATATTAAACGGAGTCCAAACGGAATAAAATCTTCGGAATGATTTTTCTTGGACCAGAAGAAACCCAGCAGACTTGGAGACAAAGGCAGGAGACCTGCCGTGGCGTCACAAGCAACTAGGGCGCGCCCTAGGGGGGAGGGGCGCCCCTGGCTTGTGGCCCCACGGTAGCCCTCCTAACCCTATTCTTCGGCCTATAAATTCCCAAATATTCCCTGGATACCAAAAAGAGCCACGAAAATACTTTTCCGCCGCTGGAAGCCTCTGATCCCGTGAGATCCAATCTTGGAGCCTTTTTTGGTAATCTGCCGGAGGGGGATTCGATCACGGAGGGCATCTACATCAACTCCATTGCCCCTCCGATGATGCGTGAGTAGTTTACCACAGACCTTCGGGTCCATAGCTAGTAGCTAGATGGCTTCTTCTCTCTCTTTTCTCTTCAATACCATGTTCTTCATGATCTTCATGGAGATCTATCCGATGTAATACTCTTTTGCGGTGTGTTTGTTGAGATCCGATGAATTGTGGGTTTATGATCAGCTTATCCATGAATATTATTTGAATCTTCTCTGAATTCTTATATGCCTGATTTCATATCTTTGCAAGTCTCTTCGAGTTATTGGTTTGGTTTGGCCAACTAGATTGGTAATTCTTGCAATGGGAGAAGTGCTTAGTTTTGGGTTCAATCTTGCGGTGTCCTCACCCAGTGACAAAGTAGGGGTAGCGAGGCACGTATTTGTATTGTTGCCATCGAGGATAAAAAGATGGGGTTTTCATCATATTGCTTGAGTTTATCCCTCTACATCATGTCATCTTACCTAATGTGTTACTCTGTTCTTCATGAACTTAATACTCTAGATGCAGGCAGGAGTCGGTCGATGTGTGGAGTAATAGTAGTAGATGCAGAATCGTTTCGGTCTACTTGACACGGACGTGATGCCTATATGCATAATCATTGCCTTGGATATCTTCATAATTATTCGCTTTTCTATCAATTGCTCGACAGTAATTTGTTCACCCACCGTATTATTTTCCTTCATGAGAGAAGCCTCTAGTGAAACCTATGGCCCCCGGGTCTATTTTCCATCTTATACTTTCAGATCTATAAACCAAAAATACCAAAAATACCTCACTGCCTTCTTTTTACTTTTGTTTTACTTTACGTTCTAGCAATCTTTTATATCTATCTCTATCAGATCTCATCCTTGCAAGTAACCGTGAAGGGATTGACAACCCCTTTATAGCGTTGGGTGCAAGTGTTTGATTATTTGTGTAGGTACATCTATTGGGGACTTGCTTGTATCTCCTACTGGATTGATACCTTGGTTCTCAACAACTGAGGGAAATACTTATCTACTTTGCTGCATCACCCTTTCCTCTTCAAGGGAAAACCAACACATGCTCAAGAAGTAGCAAGAAGGATTTCTGGCGCCGTTGCCGGGGAGATCTACATCAAGCCTACCAAGTACCCATCACAAACTCATCTCTTGCATTTACATTATTTGCCTTTTGCCTCTCGTTTTCCTCTCCCCCACTTCTAAAATGATTTTCAGAAAAAACCAAAAAGATTTTCCTTTTTATTCGCCCTTCTTCCGTTCGTCTTTTCGTTTTCTTTTCGTTTGCTTATGTGCTAGATCTATTCGCTGCCACTATGTCTGAATCTGGGGAGGTTTTCATTGAAAAGGATAGTGATAATCTTGAGGAAAAATTTGGATCTTGCTCTTTAGATCATGAAACTGAACCTCCTCCTAATTATAAAGCTAAAACTTTTCAAGTAGGAGACGGAAATATTATTGGGAAGAGTGTTATCCAAGAATTCTTTGATTGTACGGGAGTTATGCCTATGAATAATAGATCCATTCTTCTTAGCACAAATTGTTATGCGGATGCTATTGTCTTGCTCATTGAAAAATTAGAAAGAAAATTTGTGCACATTCATCCCGCTTTGCAAAAGGTGTTTTATGAACTTCCCAATATTAATCATCCTAAAGCTAAAAAGATTGCTACTATCATCCTTATGCGCGAATTTGATTTTATCGTACATGAAGCTAGGGAGATTTTTGCTTTCTATAATAAAGATATTGAACACCCTCCTATTGAAGAAATTCTCCATGATAAAGAAACCTTGCGTAGTCTTGAATCTAGAGACTATCAATCTTATAGTGAGAACCTTAGGAGGAGAGTTCCCTAACCGGAAGTCACTCAAACCTTGTATCTTGAGACTTATGATGAATTTGATTGGTTAACAAGGGGAATTTTCGTAGGGTATAAGGATGATTGGTTGGAAAAGATGGCTAGGGAACCCGTTAGAAATAAGATACGTGTTTTATACGATGATATCTATGGTGATGATCCAGATTACGGGTTTATGAATGTTAAGATTACTAGTCAAAGTTCTTTTCATGATTTAAGTTCGACTACTAGGAGAGAAATAAAGGAAAGGATAGATCTATTTAGAAAAGCTATTGATGGTTTAACCACTTATGGATTGCATACCAAAGATGACAATACCTAGATCTATTGCGTTATGCCTAGCTAGGGGCGTTAAACAATAGCGCTTGTTGGGAGGCAACCCAATTTTATTTTCATGCTTTTGTTTTTGCTTCTGTTTTTGAGTGTTTTACACATTATTACCTCTGTAGTAATTGTGTTTTCTTGTTTAAATTAGTGTTTGATCCAAGTAAGACCTTTGGCATGGTCTATGGTGTTTGTGATTTGATTTTGCTGAAAAACAGAAACTTTTGCTCTCAGTCCAGGAATTTTGTAAATTCACTGGAACGTGATTTTGTTCTGAAATTTTTACACAATATTTATATACAACTTTCTCTGATTTTCCTAATTTTTCAGAATTTTTAGAGTTAAATAAATATTCGAAGTCTATAGATTTCTACAGACTGTTCTGTTTTAGACAGATTCTGTTTTCTTTGTGTTGTTTGCTTATTTTGATGTATCTATGGGTTGTATCGGGGGGTATGAACCATGGAGAAGTTATAATACAGTAGATATTACACCAATATAAATAAAGAATGAGTTCACAACAGTACCTAAAGTGGTGATTTATTTTTCTTATACTAACGGATCTCATGAGTTTTCTGTTGAGTTTTGTGTTGTGAAGTTTTCAAGTTTTGGGTAAAGATTTGATGGACTATGGAATAAGGAGTGGCAAGAGCCTAAGCTTGGGGATTCCCAAGGCACCCCAAGCCATATTCAAGGGTACCAAAAAGGCTAAGCTTGGGGATGCCCCAGAAGGCATCCCCTCTTTCGTCTTCAATCCATCGGTAAATTTACTTGAGGCTATATTTTTATTCACCACATGATATATGTTTTGCTTGGAGCGTCTTGTATGATATGAGTCTTTGCTTTTTAGTTTGCCACAATCATCCTTTCTGCACACATCTTTTTGAGAGAGACACGCTGAATCGTGAATTTATTAGAATACTCTATATGCTTCACTTATATCTTTTGAGCTAGGCAATGTTGCTCTAGTGCTTCACTTATATCTTTTTAGAGCACAGTGGTGTTTTATTTTATAGAAATTATTGAACTCTCGTACCTCACTTATATTATTTTGAGAGTCTTAAAACAGCATGGTAATTGGTTTAGGTTATGAATTTAGTCCTAATATAATGGGCATCCAAGAGGGATATAATAAAAACTTTCATATAAAGTGCATTGGATACTATGAGAAGTTTGATTCCTTGCATATAGTTTTGAGATATGAAGATGGTAATATGAGAGTCATGCTAGTGAGTAGTTGTGAATTGGAAGAAATACTTGTGTTAAAGTTTGTGATTCCCGTAGCATGCACGTATGGTGAACCGTTATGTAACGAAGTCGGAGCATGATTTGTTTAATGATTGTCAACCTTTGTGTGAGGGTCGGGAGCGCGCGATGGTTAACTCCTACCAACCTCCCCCCTAGGAGCATGCGTCTAATGCTTTGTTTCGATAACTAATAGACTTTTGCAATAAGTATGTGAGTTCTTTATGACTAATGTTGAGTCCATGGATTATACGCACTCTCACCCTTCCACCATTGCTAGCCTCTCTAGTACCGCGCAGCTTTCGCCGGTGCATCAAACCTACCTTCCTCAAAACAGCCACCATATATTTTCCTCAAAACAGCCACCATACCTACCTATTATGGCATTTCCATAGCCATTCCGAGATATATTGCCATGCAACTTCCACCGTTCCGTTTTTCATGACATGCACCATCACTTTCATATTGCATATAGAGTCATATTTTGTTCTAGGTATCGAGTTGTAATTTTTGAGTTGTGAGTAAATAAAAGTGTGATGATTTTCATTATTAGAGCATTTGTCCCGTGAGAGAAAAGGATGATGGAAGCTATGAATCCCTCACAAGTTGGGATGAGTCTCCGGACTTTACAAATAATAAAAGAGGCCAGCGAAGCCCAAATAAAAAAAAAGAGGCCAAAGATGCCCACCAAAAAAAATGAGAGAAAGAGAGAAGGGACAATGCTACTATCTTTTTCCACACTTGTGCTTCAAAGTAGCACCATGATCTTCATGATAGAGAGTCTCCTATTTTGTCACTTTCATATAACTAGTGGAATTTTTTTCATCATATGCACGACCACTTAGTTTTCTTTTTGAGCTTTCATACACTTATAGCTCTAGTGCATTTGTTGCATGGTAATCCCTACTCGCTCACATTGATATCTATTGATGGGCATCTCCATAGCCCGTTGATACGCCTAGTTGATGTGAGACTATCTTCTCCTTTTTCCTCACAACCTCCACCATATTCTATTCTACCTATAGTGCTATATCCATGGCTCACGCTCATGTATTGCGTGAGAGTTGAAAAGGTTTGAGAACATAAAAAGTGTGAAACAATTGCTTGACTTGTCATCGGGGTTGTGCATGATTTAGATACTTTGCGTGGGGAAGATGGAGCATAGCCAGACCATATGATTTTGTAGGGATAACTTTCTAAGGCCATGTTATTTCGAAAGGACGCAATTGCCTTGTTAGTATGCTTGAAGTATTACTGTTTTTATGTCAATATTAGACTTTTGTTTTGAATCTTATGGATCTGAATATTCATGCCACAATAAAGAGTATTACATGGATAAATATGTTAGGTAGCATTCCACATCAAAAATTCTGTTTTTATCATTTACCTACTCGAGGATGAGCAGGAATTAAGCTTGGGGATGCTTGATACGTCTCCAACGTATCTATAATTTTTTATTGTTCCATGCTATTATATTATCTGTTTTGGATGTTTTATATGCATTAATATGCTATTTTATATTACTTTTGGGACTAACTTATTAATCTAGAGCCTAGTGCCAGTTTCTGTTTTTTCCTTATTTTTGAGTATTGCAGATAAGGAATATTAAACGGAGTCCAAACGGAATAAAATCTTCGGAATGATTTTTCTTGGACCAGAAGAAATCCAGCAGACTTGGAGACGAAGGCAGGAGACCTGCCGTGGCGTCACAAGCCACCAGGGCGTGCCCTAGGGGGGGGGGGCGCCCCCCTGGCTTGTGGCCCCATGGCAGCCCTCCTAACCCTATTCTTCGGCCTATAAATTCCCAAATATTCCCTGGATACCAAAAAGAGCCATGAAAATACTTTTCCGCCACCGGAAGCCTCTGATCACGTGAGATCCAATCTTGGAGCCTTTTCCGGTAATCTGCCAGAGGGGGATTCGATCACGGAGGGCATCTACATCAACTCCTTTGCCCCTCCGATGATGCGTGAGTAGTTTACCATAGACCTTCGGGTCCATAGCTAGTAGCTAGATGGCTTCTTCTCTCTCTTTGCTCTTCAATACCATGTTCTTCATGATCTTCATGGAGATCTATCCGATGTAATACTCTTTTGCGGTGTGTTTGTCGAGATCCGATGAATTGTGGGTTTATGATCAGCTTATCCATGAATATTATTTGAATCTTCTCTGAATTCTTATATGCATGATTCCATATCTTTGCAAGTCTCTTCGAGTTATTGGTTTGGTTTGGCCAACTAGATTGGTAATTCTTGCAATGGGAGAAGTGCTTAGTTTTGGGTTCAATCTTGCGGTGTCCTCACCTAGTGACAAAGTAGGGGTAGCGAGGCACGTATTTGTATTGTTGCCATCGAGGATAAAAAGATGGGGTTTTCATCATATTGCTTGAGTTTATCCCTCTACATCATGTCATCTTACCTAATGCGTTACTCTGTTCTTCATGAACTTAATACTCTAGATGCAGGCAGGAGTCGGTCGATGTGTGGAGTAATAGTAATAGATGCAGAATCGTTTCGGTCTACTTGACACGGACGTGATACCTATATGCATAATCATTGCCTTGGATATCTTCATAATTATTCGCTTTTCTATCAATTGCTCGACAGTAATTTGTTCACCCACCGTATTATTTTCCTTCATGAGAGAAGCCTCTAGTGAAACCTATGGCCCCCGGGTCTATTTTCCATCTTATACTTTCAGATCTATAAACCAAAAATACCAAAAATACCTCGCTGCAATATTTTTACTTTTGTTTTACTTTCCGTTCAAGCAATCATATCTATCTATCTCTATCAGATCTCATCCTTGCAAGTAACCGTGAAGGGATTGACAACCCCTTTATAGCGTTCGGTGCAAGTGTTTGATTATTTGTGTAGGTACATCTATTGGGGACTTGCTTGTATCTCCTACTGGATTGATACCTTGGTTCTCAACAACTGAGGGAAATACTTATCTACTTTGCTGCATCACCCTTTCCTCTTCAAGGGAAAACCAATACTTATCTAATATTTGGGAATTTATAGGCCGAAGAATAGGGTTAGGAGGGCTGCCATGGGCCCACAAGCCAGTAGGGCGCGCCCCCCCTAGGGCGCGCCCTGGTGGCTTGTGATGCCACGGCAGGTCTCCTGCCTTCATCTCCAAGTCTGGCAAGTTTCTTCTGGTCCAAGAAAAATCATTCCGAAGATTTTATTCCGTTTGGACTCCGTTTAATATTCCTTATCTGCAATACTCAAAAACATGGAAAAAACAGAAACTGGCACTAGGCTCTAGATTAATAGGTTAGTCCCAAAAATAATATAAAATAGCATATTAATGCAAATAAAACATCCAAAACAGATAATATAATAGCATGGAACAATAAAAAATTATAGATACGTTGGAGACGTATCAAGCATCCCCAAGCTTAATTCCTGCTCGTCCTCGAGTAGGTAAATGATAAAAACAGAATTTTTGATGTGGAATGCTACCTAACATATTTATCCATGTAATATTCTTTATTGTGGCATGAATATTCAGATCCATAAGATTCAAAACAAAAGTCTAATATTGACATAAAAACAGTAATACTTCGAGCACACCAACGAGGCAATTGTGTCCTTTCGAAATAATATGGCCTTAGAAAGTTATCCCTACAAAATCATATGGTCTGGCTATGCTCCATCTTCCCCACACAAAGTATCTAAATCATGCACAACCCCGATGACAAGTCAAGCAATTGTTTCACACTTTTTATGTTCTCAAACCTTTTCAACTCTCACGCAATACATGAGCGTGAGCCATGGATATAGCACTATAGGTGGAATAGAATATGGTGGAGGTGATGAGGAAAAAAGGAGAAGATAGTCTCACATCAACTAGGCGTATCAACGGGCTATGGAGATGCCCATCAATAGATATCAATGTGACTGAGTAGGGATTGCCATGCAACGGGTGCACTAGAGCTATAAGTGTATGAAAGACTCAAAAAGAAACTAAGTGGTTGTGCAAATGATGAAAAATTCCACTAGCTATATGAAAGTGACAAAATAGGAGACTCTCTATCATGAAGATCATGGTGCTACTTTGAAGCACAAGTGTGGAAAAAGATCGTAGCATTGTCCCTTTTCTCTTTCTCTCATTTTTTTATTTATATTGGTGGGCATCTTTGGCCTCTTTTTTTTATTTGGGCTTCGCTGGCCTCTTTTATTTTTTGTAAAGTCCGAAACTCATCCCAACTTGTGAGGGATTCATAGCTTCCATCATCCTTTTCTCTCACGGGATCAATGCTCTAATAATGGAAATCATCACAATTTTATTTACTTACAACTCGATGCCTAGAACAAAACATGACTCTATATGCAATATGAAAGTGATGGTGCATGCCATGAAAAACGGAACGGTGGAAGTTACATGGCAATATATCTCGGAATGGCTATGGAAATGCCATAATAGGTAGGTATGGTGGCTGTTTTGAGGAAAATATATGGTGGCTGTTTTGAGGAAGGTGGGTTTGATGCACCGACGAAAGTTGCGCGGTACTAGAGAGGCTAGCAAAGATGGAAGGGTGAGATTGCGTATAATCCATGGACTCAACATTAGTCATAAAGAACTCACATACTTATTGCAAAAGTCTATTAGTTATCAAACAAAGCATTAGACGCATGCTCCTAGGGGAGAGGTTGGTAGGAGTTAACCATCGCGCGCTCCCGACCCTCACACAAAGGTTGACAATCATTAAACAAATCATGCTCCGACTTCGTTACATAACGGTTCACCATACGTTCATGCTACGGGAATCACAGACTTCAACACAAGTATTTCTCCAATTCACAACTACTCACTAGCATGACTCTCATATTACCATCTTCATATCTCAAAACTATATGCAAGGAATCAAACTTCTCATAGTATTCAATGTACTTTATATGAAAGTTTTTATTATATCCCTCTTGGATGCCCATTATATTAGGACTAAATTCATAACCTAAACAAATTACCATGCTGTTTTAAAGACTCTCAAAATAATATAAGTGAGGTACGAGAGTTCAATAATTTCTATAAAATATAACACCACCGTGCTCTAAAAATATATAAGTGAAGCACTAGAGCAACATTGCCTAGCTCAAAAGATATAAGTGAAGCACATAGAGTATTCTAATAAATTCACGATTCAGCGTGTCCCTCTCAAAAAGAATGTGTGCATCAAGGATGATTGTGGCAAATTAAAAAGCAAAGACTCATATCATACAAGACGCTCCAAGCAAAACACATATCATGTGGTGAATAAAAATATAGCCTCAAGTAAATTTACCGATGGATTGAAGACGAAAGAGGGGATGCCTTCCGGGGCATCCCCAAGTTTAGGCTTTTTGGTATCCTTGAATATGGCTTGGGGTGCCTTGGGCATCTCCAAGCTTAGGCTCTTGCCACTCCTTATTCCATAGTCCATCAAATCTTTACCCAAAACTTGAAAACTTCACAACACAAAACTCAACAGAAAACTCATGAGATCCGTTAGTATAAGAAAAATAAATCACCACTTTAGGTACTGTTGTGAACTCATTCTTTATTTATTTTGGTGTAATATCTACTGTATTATAACTTCTCCATGGTTCATACCCCCCGATACAACCCATAGATACATCAAAATAAGCAAACAACACAAAGAAAACAGAATCTGTCTAAACAGAACAGTCTGTAGCAATCTATAGACTTCGAATACTTCTGTAACTCCAAAAATTCTGAACAATTAGGACAATCAGGGAAATTTGTATATAAATCTTGTGTAAAATTTTCAGATCAAAAGCACGTTCCAGTGAATTTACAAAATTCCTGGACTGAGAGCAAAAGTTTCTGTTTTTCAGCAAAATGAAATCACAAACACCGTAGACCATCCCAAAGGTCTTACTTGGCTCAAACACTAATTTAAACAAGAAAACACAATTACTACAGAGGTAATAATGTGTGGAAAACTCAAAAACAGAAGCAAAATCAAAAGCATAAAAATAAAATTGGGTTGCCTCCCAACAAGCGCTATTGTTTAACGCACCTAGCTAGGCATAACGCAATTGCAATGATGCTCACATAAAAAGTAGTAATTGAGATATGCAAAAGAGCATCATGAATAGCATGAAAAACACATTTAAGGCTAACCCACTTCCTATGCATAGGGATTTTGTGAGCAAACAATTTACAAAACAAGCATAACTTCAAAACTTTAAACACATAGAGAGGAAACTTGATATTATTGCAATTCCTACAAGCATATGTTCCCCCCTCATAATGAATTTAAGTAGCATCATGAAGTAATTCAACAATATAACTATCATATACAATTTTCTCTTCATGATCCACATGCATGCAAAGTTGACACTCTTCCAAAATAGTGGGATTATCATTAACTAAACTCATGACCTCTCCAAACCCACTTTTATCAAAAATTTCATAAGATTGAACACTCTCCAAAATAGTGGGATCTATAATGCCTAAAGTTGACACTCTTCCAAACCCACTTTCAATATCATATTCATCATGAGTATTAAATAAATTATCAAGATCATAAGAAGCATTATCACCCCAATCATGATCATTGCAACAAGTAGTGGTCATGACAAACTCATCAAATATAGCATCCCCAAGCTTGTGGGTTTGCATATCATTAGCACAATTGATATTAATAGAATTTATAACAATATCATTGCAATCATACTTTTCATTCTAGGGACTATCATGAATCACCTTATAAATTTCTGAACATAAACCCACAATTCATTGGATCTCGACAAACACACCGCAAAAGAGTATTACATCGGATAGATCTCCATGAAGATCATGAAGAACATGTTATTGAAGAACAAAGAGAGAGAAGAAGCCATCTAGCTACTAGCTATGGACCCGAAGGTCTGTGGTGGACTACTCACGCATCATCGGAGGGGCAATGGAGTTGATGTAGATGCCCTCCGTGATCGAATCCCCCTTCGGCAGATTACCGGAAAAGGCTCCAAGATGGGATCTCACGGGAACAGAGGCTTCCGGCGGCGGAAAAGTATTTTCGTGGCTCTTTTTAGTATCCAGGGAATATTTGCGAATTTATAGGCCGAAGAATAGGGTTAGGAGAGCTGCCGTGGGCCCACAAGCCAGTAGCCCCCCCCCCTAGGGCGCACCCTGGTGGCTTGTGACGCCACGGCAGGTCTCCTGCCTTCATCTCCAAGTCTGGCAGGTTTCTTCTGGTCCAAGAAAAATCATTCCGAAGATTTTATTCCGTTTGGACTCCGTTTAATATTCCTTATCTGCAATACTCAAAAATATGGAAAAAAACAGAAACTGGCACTAGGCTCTAGATTAATAGGTTAGTCCCAAAAATAATATAAAATAGCATATTAATGCAAATAAAACATCCAAAACAGATAATATAATAGCATGGAACAATCAAAAATTATAGATACGTTGGAGACGTATCAGCCCCCTTGGCGCGCCCTAGTGGGTTGTGGTCTCCTTGGCCCACTCCCTCGGCACTTCTTTGGCCCACTGGGTGTCTTCTGGTCCAGAAAAAATCTCTAAAAAGTTTCGTCATGATTGGACTCCGTTTGGTATTGATTTCTGCGAAGTAAAAAACAAGCAAAAACAGCAACTGGCACTTTGGCACCATGTCAATAGGTTAGTCCAAAAAAATGATATAAAGTTGTTATAAAATGATTGTAAAACATCCAAGAATGATAATATAACAACATGGAACCAGCAAAAATTATAGATACATTGGAGACGTATCAAAAGTCCTATCATTTTTCTTTTTCTTTTTTCTTTTTAGAAGGACTAGGTGCATCAGTATTAATTCTCTGAGAATCTTGTTCAATTCTTTTAGGATGACCTTCAGGATAAAGTGGTTCATGGGTCATTCTACCTCCTCTAGTTACTACTCTAGCAACAAAATCATTCATATTATTATTCATTTCATCAAGCAATTCTTTTTGAGATTTAGCAACTTGTTCTAACTGAGTTTGAACCATAGAGGCATGTTTTCCTACACCCCTAACATCATTACTGATTCTAAATAGCAAGTCACTCAAGCGAGCAATCATATCAGAATTATATTTCAATTGTTTCAGGACATGTGCAATGAAGTGATCTTGTTTCATAATATAGTTGTCAAACTCATGTAAGCATTGACTAGGATGTTTATTGTGAGGGATATCACTTTCATCAAACTTTAATAAAGAATTTACCTTTTCCACCTGTGGAGGTGGTGGTGTGTCAAGGCCATGTATTTCTTCAATAGGTGGTAAATTCTTAACATCCTCAGCTTCAATACCTTTTTCCCTCATAGATTTCTTTGCCTCTTGCATATCTTCAGGACTGAGAAATAAGATACCCCTCTTCTTCGGAGTGGGTTTAAGTGGTGGTTCAGGAAGAGTCCTGATACGTCTCCAACGTATCTACTTTTCCTCACACTTTTGCCCTTGTTTTGGACTCTAATTTGCATGATTTGAATGAAACTAACCCGGACTGACGCTGTTTTCAGCAGAACTACCATGGTGTTGTTTTTGTGCAAAAATAAAAGTTCTCGGAACGAAACGAAACTTTTTGGAGAATTATTTCAGAATATATAAGAATTATTGGAGCCAAAAACGACCGGAGAAGGGGGCCAGGGTGGGCAGCACCCACCCTGGTGGGTTGTGCCCACCTCGTGGCCCCATTGACCCTAATTCCTCTGCTATAAATTCCTATTTTTGGAGAAAAAATAAGAGAGAAAGTTTCATCGCGTTTTACGATATGGAGCCACCGCCACCTCCTGTTCTTCATTGGGAGGCCAGATCTGGAGCCCGTTTGGGGCTCCGGAGAGGGGAATCTTTGGTCTTCGTCATCACCAACCCTTCTCCATCGCCAATTCCATGATGCTCCCCACCGGGAGTGAGTAATTTCTTCGTAGGCTTGCTGGTCGGTGAGGAGTTGGATGAGATTCATCATGTAATCGAGTTAGTTTTGTTAGGGCTTGATCCCTAGTATCCATTATGTTCTGAGATTGATGTTGCTATGACTTTGCTATGCCTAATGCTTGTCATTAGGGCCCGAGTGCCATGATTTCATATCTGAACCGTTTATGTTATCACCATTATATCTATGTTCTTGATCCGATCTTGCCTAGTCATATGCACCTATTACGTGTTATGATCCGTAAACCCCATAGTGACAATATTTGGGATACTTTCAGGTGATGACCGTAGTTTGAGGAGTTCATGTATTCACCGTGTGTTAGTGCTTTGTTTCGGTTCTCTATTAAAAGGAGGCCTTAATATCCCTTAGTTTCCTTATGGACCCCGCTGCCATGGGAGGGTAGGACAAAAGATGTCATGCAAGTTCTTTTCCATAAGCACGTATAACTATCTACGGAATACATGCCTACATTACATTGATGAACTGGAGCTAGTTTTGTATTGCCCTAGGTTATGACTGTTACATGACGAATATCATCCAATGAGTTCACCGGTCCAGTGCCTATGAGTTTTCCACTTATTGTTCTTGTTAAGTTACTATTGTTGCTGCTACTGTTCCAACTGCTACGAAACTATTGCTATCACTGTTACCGTTACTGTTACTGCTACTATCAAACTATCATACTACTATGCTACTGATCACCTTGCTACAGATATTTAATCTCCAGGTGTGGTTGAATTGACAACTCAGCTGCTAATACTCTCAAATATTCTTTGGCTCCCCTTGTGTCGAATCTATAAATTTGGGTTGAATACTCTACCCTCGAAAACTATTGCGATCCCCTATACTTGTGGGTTATTAAGACCTTTTTCTGGCGCCGCTGCCGGGGAGCATAGCTATATTTGTTGAGTCACTTGCATGGTTTTAAATAGCGGATAGCGGGCTGGTAGCGGATATGGTTCCGCGTAGCGGAATGTGGATAGCGGGCGATATTGCGGGCGCTATGTCCACGTAGCGGCTTTATAAAAACATTAGATTCTTCATTATATCACTAGAACATGAACAAAAAGTAATGATGTTTAATTTGAGTGATAGTGGTCGCTATTGCGCTAGTGCTATTGCGGACGCAATAGCGGACGCTATCTTCGCTATTTCAAACTATGGTCACTTGGGATTTATATCAATTTATCACTATGAAGAATCTGAAGGATCCAAAGACCAAGATTTTTCCCTCTAAGACGAGGGGAGGTAAGGAACTGCCATCTAGCTGTGCACTTGATTCACCTTCTGTTATGAGTAAGCTTGCAACACCACCACATGCTAGTAATCCTGATATGTCACAAGTGATTGATGATGCTACTTCTGCTATAAATGATGCTTATGATGATACTAGTACCATGCTTGATGATAATGTGCCACTAGGAGAATTTCTTGATGAACAAATTGCTAGAGCTAAAGAGAATGAAATTACTGAAACTAATGAGATTGCTGAAACAGATGAAACCCATGAAACTGATGATGACTATGAAGCACCTATTAGTCCTAGCTCTCCTAGATTTGAAATGCCTAAGATACCCGAAGGTTATGTTATGGACGAGGAGGTAACTAGAGAAATTCTTTCTTGCAAGGATAGAAACGATCTTAAGAAATTGCTACGCAAGTATAAGGAAAAGACTTTGAATGCTAGAATGAAATGTGATCCTAAGTTTGCTACTTCACCTATCTTTGTTACCGATAAGGATTATGAATTCTCTATCGACCCAGAGTTAATTACTTTGGTTGAATCTAATCCTTTCCATGGCTATGAAACTAAAACTGTAGTGGCACACCTTACTAAGCTGAATGATATAGCCACCCTCTTTGCTCATGATGAGAAGATTCGCTACTATTACATTCTCAAGTTGTTTCCGTTCTCATTAAAGGGTGATGCTAAGACATGGTACAATACTCTTACTCCTGGCACTACTGGAATCAGGAAATTTGGCGTCAGCCAGATCTTTGTCGTCGGCTAGCGGTCGGCAAAGAAATTCTTTGCCATCAGCTTACAGAAAATGGCTGGCAAAGACCAGGCTGATGGCAAAGAAAGGGGTTGCCGTCAGCCAACTCTTTGCCGTCGGCTCGCGGACGGCAAAGGGCCCAGAGGCAGACGGCAAAGACCACCTGGGCCCCACTGGGCCGTGAAGATGGTTAGGTCAAATGGGCGTCCTGGATGCCGTCCGCCCAATCTTTGCCGTCTGCCCCTCGGCCCTTTGCCGTCCGCTAGCGGACGGCAAAGAAACTGCCTAACTAACGACCGTTACCCCCCGGCGCCGCCCACTCTCTCACTCTCTTTCTCTCTTTTTCTCTCTCTCTCTCGCCCCCAAGCGCCACCCCATCCCACCGCTGCCTCGCCGCCCGGCCGCCCCCGCAGCAGGGCCCCGCCGACGCCCCCTCAGGCCGCCGCCCCCTTCCGCCGCCCCCTCCCGGTACCGCTGCCCCCTCCCCACCCCGCCGCCACCGCCCCGCAGCACAGCCCCGCCGACGCTCCCTCCCGCCCCCTCCGGCCACCGCCTCCTCGCCGCCGCCCCCTCCCCGCACCGCCGCCTCCTCCCCGCCACCCCCTCCCCACCGCCCCCTCGCCGCCCCGCCGCCACCGCCCCGTAGCAGAGCCCCGCCACCGCCCCCTCCCGCCCCCTCCGGCCGCCGCCTCCTCTCCACCGCCCCCTCCCGCCGCCCCCTCCCCGCACCGCCGCCCCCTCCCCGCCACCCCCTCCCCACCGCCCCCTCCCCACCGCCCCCTCCAAGCGGCGCCGCCACCTCCCCGCCCCCTCCCCGTCGCCCCCAAGGTGAATTTTTTTTGTTTTTTATTTATGTTAATTAGTTAGTTAGTTAATTAGTTTAGTTAGGTTAGTTAGTTAGGTCAGTTAGTTAGGTTAGAAGAAAAAAAAGAAGAAAAGAAGAAGGAAAAATTGAAAAAGGAAAAAGAAGAAGAAGAAGAAGAAGAAGAAGAGAGAAGAAGAAGAAGAGAGGAGGAGGAGGAGGAGGAGAAGAAGAAGATGAAGAAGAAAAAGAAAAGGAAAAAAAGAAGAAGTGGAAGAAGAAGCCACTGACCCCCGACCCCCGACGCCACTGACCCCCGACCCCCGATGCCACTGACTCCCGACCCCCGACGCCACCGACCCCCGATGCCACTGACTCCCGACGGCACTGACCCCCGACCCCCGACACCTCTTCGGCCTTCCAGAGGCCGACGGGGTCATAGTTTTATAAATTATGAGTTAGGTCATATATATATTCCGATTTTAGATGTTATGAAAAAAACATCATATTTGTGTTGATCGGGTGGATTTCAATGTGTAGTTGTTTCGTCGCTGCGAGGGTCTACTGTTCGACGACCTCCCTGTGCATTTGACAAGCTCCCCTGCATTCGTGGGTGAGCACAAATGACATCTCCTCCCCCCTTAATTTGCTCTGTTCCGGTCTTCGTGTCGATGAAACTTGCTAGCTATAGGTGTCTTCAATCATCAGTATGCGTGACCAGTATGCGTCTCCCGTTCGAAAGGGCGGCATCTATAAATATGCATGTCTTTGCATATTTATAACCGCCATCCTTTCGAATTGTCCAACGTTATCCATGGACAACCCGATTATGTGTTGATTGGGTTCGTTTTCCCTTATGCTCTGCTCCGGATCCGATGCGGAATTTCGTCAGTGCCTCCCTGTTGTTCTCTGGGTACACATCCTCTCTGCTTATTACCGAGACGTGTATCAGGAGAACAGCGGGGAGGTGCTGCCGAAATTCTGCATCGGATCCGGAGCAGAGCATGGGAAAACGAACCCAATCTACACATACTCGGGTAGGATTAGGACCTATCTTTACCTATTAGCGTGTAGGTTGCATGAACGTAATAAAACTGACAAACTTGATTAACTGATGAATATAGATGATGAATTATATATATATTTCTTGTGTGTTTAGTAGGTAGGCAAGATGAGTGATCGTGCGTGGATGTACACCGGTCACCTTAGTCAGAAAGACATGACCATTGAATGGTTAACAAAAACCAAGGGGTTTCTAAGAGCCGCATTTGCAAATGGCCAAGAAATAACCTGGTGCCCCTGTGTCCGGTGCGACAACCATAAAAAGTGGACACGGGATGAAATGGGTAAACACTTACAGAAGTGGGGTTTTACGCCTGATTATACGGTGTGGAGATTTCATGGTGAGTCTGCCCAACGTGCCAGAGCTGAGGTGGTTCGTCGTCGCACCAACGAGCATGGTACCGGGATCGAAGACATGGTGCAAGACTTTGATGATGCTCGGGATTCTGACGATGAGATGGAGCAATCTGCAAAGGCCTTCTATGAAATGTTGGAGTCTTCAAAACGTCCTCTCCACGAGCACACTGAGCTTTGTCAGCTGGATGCCATCGCGCAAGTAATGGCTCTGAAGGATCAGTTCAACCTGGGCAGAGAATGCTACAACACGATGATGACAATATTTGGACGCTTTCTACCCAAAGGCCATGTATTGCCTGCAAACCTGTACCAGTCAGACAAAATCCTACGCGCGCTTAAGATGCCCTATGAGAAGATAGATGCCTGTGAGAATGGATGTGCCTTATTTAGGCTTGAGTATGCGGGCTTGAACTATTGTCCCATTTGCAGGTCTTCCAGGTATGTTGTGGTAGACAACGGTATGGGTGAGAAGAGTCAGACCAAAATCCTAGTTAATGTTCTTCGGTATATGCCAATCATACCAAGACTTCAACGTCTTTTCATGGTCGAAGAGACGGCCAGACAGATGACGTGGCACAAATTGGGCAAAAGAACCGAACTAGATGCAGATGTTGGGACACACTTCAGACGCTTTTGCGTGGAAGCACTTTGATGCATTACATAAGGATAAAGCGGCAGATCCAAGGCATCCTCGAGTCGCCATCAGCACCGATGGGTTCAATGTGTTTGGTATGACGGCAACCCAATACAGTTGTTGGCCTGTATTTGTCATTCCACTCAATCTCCCCCCCGGAGAGATTATGAAAAGAAAGAACATTTTCTTGACGTTGATAATTTCAGGGCCCAACTATCCGGGGAAAAATATGAATGTGTACATGCAGCCGCTTAAGGATGAATTGCAAGAAGCTTGGGATAATGGGATCAAGACATATGACGGCGCTACAAAACAAAACTTCAAAATGCATGTGTGGTACATGTACTCGACGCATGACTTGCCGGCGTATGCGCTATTCGTTGGCTGGTGTGTGCATGGAAGGTTCCCGTGCCCCACATGCAAGGCAGCTCTTCAGTTCCGTTGGCTGCAGGCGGCTCGCAAGTATTCTTGCTTCGACTTGCATAGATAGTTCCTGGATCCTCGCCATAAGTTCAGAAAAGACAAGAAGAATTTCATCAAAGGTAGAGTTGTCAAAAACTCCGCACCACCTGCATTGACAGGCCAACAGACCCTGGATCAGTTAAACGCTCTCGAGCCTGATCCAGAGCGTCCAGGATATTTCAAAGGGTATAATTCGGAACACGCCTGGACTCACAAGATATGCTTGTGGGATCTGCCTTACTTTAAAGACCTCCTTTGCCCACACAACATCGACGTGATGCACACTGAAAAGAATATCGCCGAGGCCCTTTTTGGTACATTGTTCGGCATAGAGGGGAAGTCAAAGGATAATCCTAAGGCTATAGTCGATTAGGAGGGTCTATGTGATAGACCGTTACAAAACATGCGACAACCGAAAGGAAAGAAGAACTGGAGGAAGCCAAAGGCATGGTTCAATCTTGGAAGGCCAGCTATGAGGGAAATGATCTTGTGGGTAAAAATGCAGTTGATGTTCCCCGATGGGTATGCATCGAATCTAAAGAGGGGAGCGAGTCTTGACAAATTGAAAATATTTGGTCACAAGAGTCATGATTGGCACATATGGCTTGAGCAGGTAATGCCGGTGATGTTGCGTGGCTTTATCCCTGAGGATGAATGGCAAGTACTAGCAGAGCTGAGCTATTTCTTCCGTGCTCTTTGTGCGAAAGAGCTATCGCCTGACGTGCTAGATGAACTGGAAGAGTTGGCGCCGGAGTTGATCTGCAAGTTAGAAAAGATCTTTCCACCGGGCTTCTTTAATCCAATGCAGCATTTGATTTTGCATCTCCCGACCGAGGCAAGATTGGGGGGGCCCATGCAAAATCGTTGGTGCTTCGCAACTGAGAGGATGCAGAAGACGTTTCGAGCAAAATGTTTCAAGAACCACGTTTTAGACCACCTCCCCTCAATGAAGATGATTAGGAACCTCACATTAACCCAGACACATATGAAGGAGAATTATTCCAAGAAACACGTCTTTCCAAAAAACGTTTCAAGAACCGCTATACTTCACCCCAGAACATTGAAGTAGACAGCGACAGTGAATCCGACTTCACCCCTGAGCCGGAACAAGAAGAGACGGAAGAAGAAGAGGTTACTGCTGCGGATGACCTCTCAATGCTTGACTGATTACATAAAGGAGGCCTTCCACATGTTGTTCCCGATAGTGATGATGATGATGCATTTATTGATGATAGTGATGATGATGATGCATTTATTGATCCCGAAGCATATATAGACGATGAAGATTATTATTAGTTCATGTCAGGTATTATTCAATTTTTATTATATACATGATGATGATACACTCGAATTATATATATACATATTATTATTCATGTCGGTATTCAATTTTTTTATGTTGTACTAATTTCGTTTACTCTTTGTCATGGCAGGTGTTGAAAGATGGTGGGTGCGGGTCGAGAGCGATCCGATGCTCCTTCGTCGGCGCGTGGTGGGAGGGGTACTTCCATTCCACCCCAAACTCTCCGGAGAGCGTTGTACGACAGTATTGGGACACCCAAGGGTGCTTCTTCATCGGCGAAGTTGCCGACCGGGAGAGGAGGTCGGGGGAAGAAGAGAGCTCCTAAAGGTACACGTGGTGGCCGTGGGAGAGGTACGAAGGCTGCTACGCCTACCTCGCCGCCACCCCCAGCTGATTCACCCAAGCACAGGACTGCTACGGTGGACCCGTCTGAGGTGGAGGCTACAAGGACTCCTTACCACGAGCCTCGGGTCAACGATCCTTCTGTCCCAGACGCTTCGACCCGCGAGACTCCTGTGCCAGACGCTTCGTCTCGCGAGACTCCTGTTCCAGACGCTTCGTCCTACGAGACTCCACACGCTTCGACCGGATGGGATACATGGCCGGATCTGCATCAGCCGGAGCCGAGTGGCCATGCTGATGGTGGCGGGGATCAGTTTTCTGATAGCGGGGACGAGGTGGTTGAGGGGGCCACCGTCTACTAGCGTGGGTGTACACAGCTCCCACCCGTGCCGGCGACCCGCGAGCAGAGGTGGCCGATTAGGCCTGAAAAGGAGAAGTAAGTGCATTTACTCTTTTTAAACCTTTTGCCTTCACGTTTCTTCACATATCTAATGCGTTGGCTCTATCATAATGCAGGGGTTGGATTCACGCCAAGGATGTCCGCAGGCCCAACTCCATCCTTGGTGTGATTTTACGGCATAACTTCCCGGGGTTTGTCACGTTGCCCGGCGAGGGTAAGCTTCCAGAGTTAGGATTGAACTGGGAGCACTACTTGGCTGCCCCGGCCCCACCGGAGGAGATGATCGACGATGTGTTGTGCTACACGAGGGCCGACATGGTGATCAAAAAGTTCTGGGTAATTTCTCCTTTACAATAAAAAATCAATAATAGCTAGTTATTGTACTAATCAGTGTTGTCTCGTTTGATTGCAGACCTTCTACAGGTGTGAGGAGGGATACGAGGAGGCCGCGGCAAAGGTTATCGATGACGAGTGCAGGCGCCTACTACAGAACTTACGGCTTGAGGCTCGGGTACAGGATGTTCGAGACTACTACGCCTCGCGGCGTATTAAGAAGGACAAGTCGTCGTGCCGCGGAAAGTTTCTGCACAAGGAGCAGAACATGAAGGTAATTACCTATTCTTAAGGCCTTGTACTTAGTTTCCTTGCTTTGATTCGTAGGCGTAGCTCTCAAATTTCTCTTTACTAACTTAGGTGCCCCCGAGATGGTGTGCGGATAAGATGGATTGTTGGGAGGCGTTGGTGAATGAGTGGTGCTCTGACAAAAGGCGAGCCGTCCACGACGATGCCAAGGAACGGCGTGCCCAAATGGAAGGTGTGCCACACCATCAAGGCAGCGCCAACTTATTTCAGTTCGGGCGGAACTAGATATGTGGTTTTCTTCATGATTCCTGCAATTCATTCTTGATGCTAGCTTGACCCCTTTATTAATACTTTGTTCCTCTCTTGTAGGCGCATTACAATAAGATGGAGGTGCCACAGGTGTACGACCTCTATGCCATGGCCCATACTGCCTCGTACAAGAAGGCCAAGGCATTCTCTGAGTCTGACCTCAACAATCCCAAGAATTTCACCAACATCTCCTCTCACAACAAGCTCGTGAGGTACAGAGATGTGGGGAAGGCAGTGAATGGGGAGGACTTCAACCTGAGCCAGCATCCTATTGATCCAGAGCTGGTGATGATAGCTGGCGGTGGGAGGCCCCATGGCCATATCGCCATTGGAGATGGACTTATACGGTCTTCGCGCACTCTCCGGCAGATCAAGGCGCGCCAAACGAGCTCCTGTCCTGAGATAACGCCTCGTCCACGGCTAGTCCAACTCGCCATCGAGGTTAGTCATACAGACTCAGATAGCTTTCCTCCATTACATTGGTTGTGCGAACAAAGATGATTACAGTGCTAACGAGGAGTTGTGTTGCAGGCTGCTCTGCAGAAAGAGAGAGAGGCAACCCAGGCGCTTCTGGTGGAACAGGCCTGGCAGGCGGCGGAGAAGAAGAGGGATTTGGAGGAGAGGACGGCTAGGTTGTTGGAGTAGGAGAGGGCATGGAACGATGCATCTCACCGGGCCATGTACGAGCTCCTCGTGGTAAGTTTCTTCTTCATATTAGCCAAATCATGCACTACATGTTCGTTTCATTAATAACCAATATGATTGACTTGTCAAAACCAAATGTGCAGTCTTTGTGCGAGAAGACCGGCCAGACCCCTCCGCCGATGCCAGTCATTACCACGGCTGGAATGGCGAGTTTCATTTCAATGTTCATTAGTTACTAGTCTTAACATTTCAGCGTCATCATGCTAACGCAAATGATCTTTGGTGCAGCATAACTCGCGAGCCGCATCGCACGATCCTTCTCCAGGGCCAAGTAGTGCTCCAGGTGACACCGGCCCGAGCAACCCCGATGCTTCACCTCCGTGATGACGAGGACGGTAAGCCGTAATATGCCACTTACTTGGCTCATTTTCTCAAACAAAGACAAACTTAGCACAAAGACAAACTTAGCACTTAGACAAATGTCATATTTTACCTAAGTTAGCTTGGTTTCCACTAAAAAGACATAGTAAGCTTACTTACCTCCAAAATGACATATTGTACCTAAGTTAGCTCTAAAATGACCTATACTTAGCATTGTTTCCTCCACAATGACATAATAAGCTTAGTTAACTCAAAAATGGCATAATAGACTTGGTAACCTCATAGATGCCATAGACTTAGCTTATTTTCTTGCAAAATGACACAATAAGCTTAGTTAGGTCAAAAATGTGATAATTACCTAGGTTAGCTCTAAAATGACACAAATAAGCAATAAGAAGAAGAAAAAAAGAGGAGAAAGAGAGAGAGAAGAAAAACGCTTCTTCATCATCATCATCTTCTAGATCTTCTTCTACTTCTAGATCTTCTTCTACTTCTTCTAGTATTCTTATTCTAACTTTCTTATTTCCAATTTTGCAGATTTGATTGAGTTCACAGCAGCTTGCTTTGATGTAGTGCTAGTGTTTACTTTCTGTTTTCATTTTGTATCAATGAACTTACGTGAAACTTTCTACCTATGTATGAGACTATATATGTATGGATGAAACTAATGTAATATGGTGAACAATGTGACATTTGATACTTTTAATTTGGTATAATTGTTGGTTGATCATATCCATATGGCAGGGATATTGTTTCTGTGAAATATATATATATATATACATATCATATATTTGCCTGTGAAAATTGTTGAATATAACAAAAACAGGCAAAAAAGAGGCAATACAGCCTCTTTGCCGTCTGCCCCGGACGGCAAAGACCACTATGCCGATGGCCACCGTCGGCAAAGAGTGCACATGGCAGCCACCTATTAAACCTGGGAGCGCCAGGCCTGGGGCCATTTGGCTTCTTTGCTGTCCGGGGCGGACGGCAAAGGGCTGGGCGGCGGGCCGTCAGGGGCGGACGGCAAAGGGCTGGGCGGGGCCGTCGGGGGGCAGACGGCAAAGGGCTGGGCGGGGGCGTCCGGGACAGACGGCAAAGGCCTATGTGGGGCCGTCCGGGGGCTGACGGCAAAGGGTTTGGTGGGGGCCGTTAGCCACCTAACGGTGCTAACGTCAGTACTACGCCGTCCAGGCTCGTTGCCGTCTGCAGGCTGACGGTAAAGAAACTTTGCCGTCCGCTGTGCCAAGGCAGACGGCAAAGAACCTCTTTGCCGGAGTTTATTCGGCCCAAAATTTTGCCGACCGCTGGCGGACGGCAAAGGTCTTTGCCGTCCATGGTTGTGCCTTTGCCGTCTGCCATGGCGGACGGCAAAGAGCCTGATTCCTGTAGTGTGGTTGTGTGCGTAGTCCCCAGGATATGATTTACTATTTCTCTGAAAAATATTTTCATGCTCATAAGAAACAAGCTGCCTTACAGGAAATATTTAACTTTGTGCAAATTGAAAAAGAGAGTCTCCCACAAGCTTGGGGGAGGCTTCTCCAGCTGCTTAATGCTTTGCCTGATCACCCTCTCAAGAAAAATGAAATACTTGATATCTTCTATAATGGACTAACTGATGCTTCTAGGGACTTCGTAGATAGTTGTGTTGGTTGTGTTTTCAGGGAACGAACTGTTGAACAAGCTGAAGAATTATTAAATAACATATTGAAGAATTATGATGATTGGACTCTTCCTGAACCACCGCCTAAACCCACTCCGAAGAAGAGGGGTATATTATTTCTTAGTCCCGAAGATATGCAAGAGGCAAAGAAATCTATGAAGGAAAAATGTATTAAAGCTGAGGATGTCAAGAATTTACCACCTATTGAAGAAATACATGGCCTTGACACACCACCACCTCCACAGGTGGTAGAGGTAAATTCTTTATTAAAATTTGATGAAGGCGATATACCTTACAATAAACATCCTAGTCAGTGCTTATATGAGTTTGACAACTATATTATGAAGCTAGATCATTTCAATGCACATGTCCTGAAACAATTGAAATATAATTCTGATATGATTGCTCGCTTGAGTGACTTGCTATTTAGAATCAGTAACGATGTTAGAGGTGTAGGAAAGCATGCCTCTATGGTTCAAACTCAGTTAGAACAAGTTGCTAAGTCTCAAAAAGAATTGCTTGATGAAATGAATAATAATATGAATGATTTTGCTGCTAGAGTAGTAACTAGAGGAGGTAGAATGACCCAAGAACCACTTTATCCTAAAGGTCACCCTAAAAGAATTGAACAAGACTCTCAGAGAATTAATACTGATGCACCTAGTCACTACTGGAATTCAGCAATTTGCCGTCTGCCAGCTCTTTGCCGTCTGCTGGCATATGGCAAAGAGAGCCTTTGCCATCAGCTGAGCAGGAACGGACGGCAAAGAACAGGCTGATGGCAAAGAAACCATTTACCATCCGCCAGGGCTTTGCCGTCAGCCAGCGGACGGCAAAGAGCCCGAAGGCAGACGGCAAAGAACCCACGTGGGCCCCACTGGCCCCGTGGCGGTGGTGGGCCGTATGCTCGATCTTTGCCGTCTGCCTTGGGACTCTTTGCCGTCCGCCAGCAGACGGCAAAGCTAACGGCTAGTAACAGCTATAGCCCGACCCCCACCCCATCCCCTCTCACTCTCTTTCTTTGTCTCTCTCGCCCCGATTCCCCACCGCCGCCCCTCTCGCCTCGCCGCCGGCCGTCCCCACACCCGCCGCCGGCCGCCTCCGCACCCACTGCCGGCAGCCCCGCCGCCCCCGCCCCCGCCCCCGCACCCGCTGCCGGCCGCCCCAGCACCCGCTGCCGGCCGCCCCAGCACCCGCCCTCGGCCGCCCCCGCACCCGCCCCCGGCCGCCCTCGCACCCGCTGCCGGCCGCCCCGCAGCCGGTCGCCCCGCCAGCAGAAGCCCCGTCGCCGGCCGCCTCACCGCCAGCCACGCTGACGCCAGAAGCCCTCGCCCCCGCCACCGGCCGCTACGCCGCCCCGGCCGCCCCCGCCCCCGCCGCCCCGCCGTCTTCGGTTAGTGCCGGGCCGCCCCCCTCACATTTTTTTCCTATTTTTTAAGTTAGTTTTTTTCTGTTTTTTCTGTTAAATTAGATTGTTAGTTTATTAGGTTGGAAAAACTTAGATAGAAAAGAAAAAACTTAGAAGAAAAGTAGAAAGGAAAAAAACTAGAAGAAAAAAAAAAGAAGAAGAAGAAGAAGAAGAAGAAGAAGAAGAAGAAGAAGAAGAAGAAGAAGAAGAAGAAGAAGAAGAAAGAGGAGAGGAGTAGAAGGAGAAGAGGAAAAGGAAAAGAAGAAGAAAAAGAAGAGAAGAAGAAGAAGAAGAAAGAAGAGAGGAGGAGAAGGAGAAGAGGAAAAAGGAAAAGAAGAAGAAAAAGAGGAGAAGTGGATAAGAAGAAGAGGAAAAAGGAGGAGAAGAAGAAGAATAAGAAGAAGAAGAAGAAGAAGAGAAGAAGAAGAAGAAAAAGGGGAGAAGAGCAGAAGAGGAGAAGAAGAAGAGGAAAAAGGAGGAGAAGAAGAAGAATAAGAAGAAGAAGCTGACCAGTATGCGTCTGACCCCCGCACTCCGCGCAACTGTTAATGCGCCACCCCCGACGCCACTGACCCCGACCCCCGACACCTCTTCGGCCTCCTGTTGACCGAAAAGGTGCTCTTCGTCCTTCCAGAGGGCGACGGGGTCATAGTTTGTAAATCATGTGTTAGGTCATATATTTTCCGATTTTGTTATGGAAAACATCATATTTGTGTTGATCGGGTGGATTTCAATGTGCAGTTGTTTCGTCGCTGCGAGGGTCTGTTGTTCGACGACCTCCCAGTGCGTTGGACGAGCTCCGCCCCTGCGTTCGTGGGTGAGCACAAATGACTTCTCCTCCTCCCCCCTTAATTTGCTCTGTTCCGGTCTTCGTGCCGATGAAACTTGCTAGCTATAGGTGTCTTCAATCATCAGTATGCGTGACCAGTATGCGTCTCCCGTTTGAAAGGACGACATCTATAAATATGCATGTCTTTGCATATTTATAACCGCCGTCCTTTTGAATTGTCCAACGTTATCCATGGACAGCCCGAGTATGTGTAGATTGGGTTCGTTTTCCCGTATGCTCTGCTCCGGATCCTATGCAGAATTTCGTCAGTGCCTCCCTGTTGTTCTCCGGGTACACATCCTCTCTGCTTATTGCCGAGATGTGTATCAGGAGAACATGCGGGCAGGTGCTGTCGAAATTCTGCGTCGGATCCGGAGCAGTGCATGGGAAAACGAACCCAATCTACACAAACTCGGGTGGGATTAGGACCTATCTTAACCTATTAGCGTGTAGGTTGCATGGACGTAATAAAAGTGACAAACTTGATTAACTGATGAATATATATGCTGAATATATATATATATATATATATATATATATATATATATATATATATATATATATATATATATATATATATATTTCTTGTGTGTCCAGTAGCTAGGCAAGATGACTGATCGTGCGTGGATGTACACCGATCACACCAGTCAGAAAGACATGACCAAAGAATGGTTAATAAATACCAAGGGGTTTGTGAGAGCCGCATTTGCAAATGGCCAGGAAAAAACATGGTGTCCCTGTCCCCGGTGCGACAACTATAAAAGGCAGACAGAGGGTGAAATGGTTAAACACCTGCAGAAGTGGGGTTTTAGGCCTAATTATACGGTGTGGACTTTTCATGGTGAGTCTGCCCAATGTGCCAGAGCTGAGGTGGTTCGTCATAGCACCGACGAGCATGGTACCAGGATCAAAAACATGGTGCAAGACTTTGATGATGCTCGGGATTCGGACGATGAGATGGAGGAATCTGCAAAGGCATTCTATGAAATGTTGGAGTCTTCAAAACATCCTCTCCAGGAGCACACTGAGCTTTGTCAGCTGGATGCCATCACGCAAGTAATGGCTCTGAAGGCTCAATTCAACCTGGGCAGAGAATGCTACGACGCGATGATGACAATATTTGGACGCTTTCTACCCAAAGGCCATGTACTGCCTGCAAACCCGTACTAGTCGGACAAAATTCTCCGTGTACTTAAGATGCCCTATGAGAAGATATATGCCTGTGAGAGTGGATGTGCCTTATTTAGGCTTGAGTATGCGGACTTGAACTAATGTCCCATTTGCATGTCTTCCAGGTATGTTTTCGTAGACAACGGTATGGGTGAGAAGATGCAGACAAAAATTCGTGTTAACGTTCTTCGCTATATGCCAATAGTACCAAGACTTCAACGTCTTTTCATGGTCGAAGAGACGGCCAGACAGATGACATGGCATAAATTGGGCAAAAGAACCGAACTAGATGCAGATGGGAATCAGATGATGGTACACACTTCAGACGCTTTTGCGTGGAAGCACTTCGATGCATTACATAACGATAAAGCGGCAGATCCAAGGCATCCTCGAGTCGCCATCAGCACGGATGGGTTCAATGTGTTTGGTATGATGGCAACCCAATACAGTTGTTGGCCTGTATTTGTCATACCACTCAATCTCCCCCCAGAGAGATTATGAAAAGAAAGAACATTTTCTTGACGTTGATAATTCCAGGGCCCAACTATCCGGGGAAGAATATGAATGTGTACATGCAGCCGCTTAAGGATGAATTGCAACAAGCTTGGGATAATGGGATCAAGAAATACAACGCCGCTACCAAAAAAACCTTCAAAATTCATGTGTGGTACATGTACTCGACGCATGACTTGCCGGCGTATGCCCTATTCGTTGGCTGCTGTGTGCATGGAAGGTTCCCGTGCCCCACATGCAAGGCAGCTCTTCCGTTCCGTTGGCTGCAGGCGGGTCGCAAGTATTCTTGCTTCGACATGCATAGACAGTTCCTGGATCCTCGCCATAAGTTCAGAAAAGACAAGAATAATTTCATCAAAGGTAGAGTTGTCAAAAACTCTGCACCACCCGCGTTGATAGGCCAACAGCTCCTCGATTAGTTAAACGCTCTCGAGCCGGATCCAAAACGTCCTGGGTATTTCAAAGGGTATAATACGGAACACGCATGGACTCACAAGTCATGCTTATGGGATCTGCCTTACTTCAAAGACCTCCTTTGCCCACACAACATCGACGTGATGCACACTGAAAAGAATATCGGCGAGGCCATTTTTGGTACATTGTTCGGCATAGAGGGGAAGTCAAAGGATAATCCTAAGGCTAGAATCGATCAGAAGGATCTATGTGACAGACCGTTACAAAACATGCGACAAGGGAAAGGAAAGCAGAACTGGAGTAAGCCAAAGGCATGGTTCAATCTTGGAAGGCCGGCTATGAGGGAAATGATCTTGTGGGTGAAAATGCAGTTGATGTTCCAAGATGGTTATGCAGCGAATCTAAAGAGGGGAGCGAGTCTTGACAAACTGAAGATATTTGGTCTCAAGAGTCATGATTGGCACATATGGCCTTAGCGGGTAATGCCGGTGATGCTGCGTGGCTTTATCCCTGAGGATGAATGGCTAGTACTGGCAGAGCTGAGCTATTTCTTCCGTTCTCTTTGTGTGAAAGAACTATCGCCTGGCGTGCTAGATGAAATGGAAGAGTTGGCGTCGGAGTTGATATGCAAGTTAGAGAAGATCTTTCCACCGGGCTTCTTTAATCCAATGCAGCATTTGATTTTGCATCTCGCGACCGAGGCAAGATTGGGGGGGCCTGTGCAAAATCGTTGGTGCTTCGCAACTGAGAGGATGCAGAAGACGCTTCGAGCAAAATGTAAAAATAAACATAGAATTGAAGCATCGTTGGCCGAGGCATTCATTACTGAGGAGGCGACAAACTTCGTGACAGCACACTACGAAGCCAAAAATCGTCATTTGCATAGTCCGAAGCCTCGGTACAATGATGGCGACCCAAAAAAAAGTCGATCCAACCTCAGCCTTTTCAAAGGGAAGCTCGCACCAGCCGGTGCTTCTAAAGCAAAAGCGTTGGATGTTGATGAATGGCGGACCATTTCGTTGTATATCTTCAACAACCTAACAGAAGTGCGGCCGTACATCGAGTAAGTTGTCGGTACATTATTGTTTCGCAACTTGTAATTCCTTAGAACTGCTCTTATTCCCGGATATTTGATATAGTCGATACGTCGCCAAATTCTCGGATGGAGTGGTCATCCAAAAGGATTCCATCAAAGAGTATGAGCTCTTGGCGAAGCATGGAGGCGGCTATCCCGGTTTCATCTCTTGGTTCAAACAAACGGTAATTAACATTAATGGACCATTTCATTTCTTCGTCTTATTTGCGGCTAATGCAACAATCCTTTCGTATTAAACTTGTAGGCTAATTCAGAGTCTATGGACGCCGAGCTGAGACAAGTCGCTAATGGTTTTGACTATAAGGTCCGTTCATTTGACAGATACGACATCAACGGGTATCGCTTTCGTACCTTTGGCAAAGAGCTATCTATGCCCGACCTGAAGACTACAAATTGTTGTGTCTCTGCTATCGGCGAAGGAGATACAGAGTACTATGGAAGAGTTGAAGCAATTTATGAAATTCTATTCTATGGTGAAAACCCACCGAACGTCGTAGTCTTCAAATGCCATTGGTTCCAGCCGAAGGAGACTAGAAGGACTCATGAACATATAGGGCTAGTTGAAATCAAACAAAGCACCTATTTAGATGTGCCCGATGTCTATATTACGGCTCAACAGGCGACCCAAGTTTTCTATCTACCGTGGGCCTGCCAAACTGATCCAAATCTGAAAGGTTGGGATGTCGTTTATGAAGTGCCGCCACATTTTAGACCACCTCCCCTCAATGAAGAGGATTATGAACCTCACATTAACCAAGACACATATGAAGGAGAATTCTTCCAAGAAACACGTATTTCCAAAAAATGTTTCAAGAACCGCTCTACTTCACCCCGGAACATTGAAGTAGACAGCGACAATGAATCCGACTTAACCCCTGAGCCGAAATAGGAAGAGCCGAAACAAGAAGAGGTTACTGATGCGGATGACCTATCAATGCTTAATCGATTACATGAAGGAGGCCTTCCACACGTTGTTCCTGATAGTGATGATGATCATGCATTTATTGATGATAGTGATGATGATGATGCATTTATTGATCCCGGAGAATATATAGACGATCAAGATTATTATTAATTCATGTCAGGTAATCAACTTTTAGTTCATGCTAGGTATATGATGATACACTTAAATTATATACATTTTATTATTCATGTCGGTATTCAATTTTATGTTGTACTAATTTCGTTTACTATTTGTCATGGCAGTTGTTGAAAGATGGTGGGAAAGGGTCGAGAGCACTCCGTGGCTCCTTCGTCGGAGGGTGGTGGGATGGGTACTTCCATTCCTGCCGACTCTCTCCGGAGAGCGTTGCTCTCTAGTCTTCATACACCGGAGGCCGCTTCTTCGTCGACCCCCGTGAGAGGTGGTCGGGGGAAGAAGAGAGGTAGTAGAGGTGGGAGAGGAGGGAGAGGAGGCCGCGACAAAGGTAGGGTGGCTGCTACGCCTTCCTCGCCGTCACCCCCAGCTGATTCACCTGAGCACATGACTGCTAGGGTGGACCCGTCTGAGGACGAGGCTACGCGGACTCCGGTCCACGAGCCTCGGGTCGACGAGCCTTCGACCTACATGACTCCTGTCCCAGAGGCTTCATCCCACGAGACTCCGGAGCAGAGTAGGGATGAGGGCACGTCCCGGCAGACCCCATGGGATACCTGTCCGGAGGAGCCTAGTGGCCATGCTGATGGTGGCGGGGATCATTTTTCTGATAGCGACGAGGAGCTGCCTGAGGGCGCCACCGTCTACCAGCGTGGTATGACACGGCTCCCACCCGTGCCGGTGACCCGCGAGCTAAGGTGGTTGATTAGGCCTGATGGGGAGAGGTAAGTGCATGTACTCTTTTTTAACCTTTTGCCTTCACGTTTTTTCAAATATCTAATGTGTTGGCTTTGTCATACTGCAGGGGTTGGCATCATCCCAAGGATGCCCGCAGGCCCAATAGCATCCTTGGTGTCCTTGTCAGGCAAAACTTCCCGGGGTTTGTCACGTTGCCCGGTGAGGGTCAGGTTCGAGAGTTAGGACTGACCTAGGAGAACTACTTGGCTGCACCGGCCCCGCCTGAGGAGAGGATCGACGGTGTTTTGTGCCACACGAGGGCGGAGATGGTGATCAGGCATTTTTGGGTAATTTCTCCTTTACACAATTAAAAATCATCAATAGCTAGTTATTGTACTAATAAGTGTTGTGTCGTTTGATTGCAGACCTTCTACTGGTGTCAGGAGGGATACGAGGAGGCCGTGACAAAGGTTATCGATCAGCAATGCAAGCGCCTACTACAAAACTTTCGGCACGAGGCTCAGGTGCAGGCTGTTCGAGACTACTACGCCTCGCGGCGTATTAGGAAGGAGAAGTTGACGTGCCGCGGAAAGAAGATGGAGAAGGAGCATTACATGAAGGTAATTACGTATTCTTAAGGCCTTGTACTTAGTTTCCTTCATTTGATTCCTACGCATAGTGCTCAAATATCTCTTTATTAACTTAGGTTCCCCCAAGATGGTGTGCGGATATGATGGATTGTTGGGAGGCGTTGGTGGATGAGTGGTGCTCAGAACAATGGCTATCCGTCCACAACAATGCCAAGGACCGGCGTAACAAAATGGTTGGTGTGCCACACCATCAAGGGAGCGCCAACTTAAATCAGTTTGGTCTGAACTGGGTATGTGGTTAGCTTCATGATTCATGCAATTCATTCTTGATTCTAGCTTGAGCCCTTTACTAATACTTTGTTCCTCTCTCTCTCTTTTAGGCGCTTCACAATAAAACGGAGGTGCCACAGATGTATGACCTCTATGCGATGGCCCATACTGCCTCGTACAAGAAGGTCAAGGCATTCTCTGAGTCTGACCTTGATGATCCCTTGAAGTTCAGCAACATCTCCTCCCACAACAAGCTCGTGAGGTACAGAGATGAGGGGAAGGCGAGGAAAGGGGAGGACTTTAACCCGAGCCAGGAGCCTATTGATCCAGAGCTGGTGATGATAGCTGGCGGCGGGAGGCCCCATGGCTCGATTGCCATTGGAGATGGCCTTATACGTTGTCCTAGCAACCTCCGGGAGATCAAGGCGTGCCAAACGAGCTCCTGTCCTGAGATAAGGCCTCGTCCACGGCCAGTCGAGCTCGCCATCGAGGTTAGTTATACGGACTCAGATATCTTTCCTCATTATGTTGTGTGTGTGAACAAAGATGATTACAATGCTAATGAGGAGTTGTGTTGTAGGCTGCTATTCTGAAAGAGAGAGAGGCAACACAGGCGCTTATGGCGGCGAAGGAGAAGGAGATGGAGGAGAGGACGACAAGGTTGTTGGAGGAGGAGAGGGCACGGTCCGATGCGTCTTACCGGGCCATCTACGAGCTCTTCGTGGTAAGATTCTTCTTCATATTTGTCAAATCTTGCATTTAATGTTCCTTTCATTAATAATGAATATCGTTGACTTGTGAAAACCAAATGTGCAGACTATGTGCGAGAAGACCGGCCAGGCCGCTCCGTCGATGCCAGTCATTACCACGGCTGCAACGGTGAGTTTCATTTCAATGCAATGATCTTTTCAGTGTCATCATGCTAACGAGACATTGCAAATCATCTTTGGTGCAGCTTAACTCCGGAGTCGCATCGCACGACCCTTCTCCAGGGCAGCCTTCTCCAGGTGAAACCGGTCCGAGCAACCGCGGTGCCTCTCCTCCATGATGACGAGGACGGTAAGCTCCAAACTTAGCTCGTTTTCTCAAAGAAAGACAAACTTAGCACTTAGACAAACTTAGCTCCTTCCGAAATATTAGTGTTAGGGGAAACGACCATCACCAACTGTTGAAATATTAGTGTTAGGTACTCTCCACCAACATACACCACCATATAAGTGTGAGTGAGTGCGCACCATACACACCATGAGGCAAACCTCGAAAGACCAATCCTTCTTCCATTTTTTCCCGAATGACACAAATAAGCAATAAGAAGAAGAAAACAAGAGGAGAAAGATAGAGAGAAGAAAACCGCTTCTTCATCTTCTTCTTCTCATTCTAGTCTTCTTCATCTAACTTTCGTATTTCCCATTTTGCAGATTAGAGTCACTTCACGGAAGCTTGCATTGATGTAGTGCTTGTGATTTTCTATCGATGAACAATGTTAAACTTGCTACATATGTGAAACTTGGTACTATTGTAATATGGTGAACAATGTGACATTTGTTTTGGTATGTTTGTTGGATACTTGTGCTTGTTGTTGGATGATCATTAGTAGGGTTATTGTGAAATATATACATATATAGCATATTTTGCCTGTGAAAATTGGATATAAGAAAAAACAGAAAAAACTAGGGCAATATTGCCACTTTGCCGACGGCCACCGTCGGCATAGCTTCTTTGCCGTCTGGCACCGACGGCAACGGTGACACGTGGCACTCACCTATGCACCCTGGTTGTGCCAGGCCTGATGCCATTTGGTGGGGGGCGGACGGCAAAGAATCTATGCCGGCGGTGGCCGTCGGCAAAGGAGGGGGTGGCTGGGGGCAGACGGCAAAGAAGCTATGCCGACGGTGGCCGTCGGTAAAGGCAGCGGACGGCAAAGGAGGGGTGGCAGACGGCAAAGGCTCCGTTAGCCACTAACGGGGCTAACTCGAGTTTAGGCCGTCTAGTCGCTTTGCCGTCTGCTGCCTGATGGCAAAAACACTTTGCCGTCCGCTGTATAAAGGCAGGCGGCAAAGCACTCCTTTACCGGAGTTCCCAGTGCCGGAAATTTTGCCGTCTACTGCCCGACGTCAAAGGCTTTGCCGTCGGTGGTCCTGCCCTTTGCCGTCCGCTATGGCAGACGGCAAAGTACCTGATTCCAGTAGTGAGTCCTTCTAGAAAGAAAAAGAAAAAGAAAAATGATAGGACTTTGCATACCTCTAGTGAACCTGAGATTAAAAAACCTCCCGATAATAATGATGTCTCTATTTCCTATGCTGAAACTCAGTCTGGTAATGAACATTCACCCAGTGATAATGAAAATGATAATGATGATGTTCATGAAGATGCTCAACATAGAAATGATACAGAACCAGATAATGATGTTGAAATAGAGCCTGCTCCTGATCTTGATAACCCACAAACTAAAAATAAACGTTATGATAAAAGAGACTTTGTGGCCAGGAAACATGGTAAAGAAAGAGAGCCTTGGGTTCAGAAACCCATGCCCTTTCCACCTAAACCATCTAAGAAAAAGGATGATGAAGAATTTGAGCACTTTGCTGAAATGATTAGGCCAGTCTTTTTGCGTACCCGCTTAACTGATATCCTAAAGATGGTCCCTTATGCAAAGTATATGAAAGACATCATCACTAATAAAAGAAAGATACCTAAAGCTGAAATCTCCACCATGCTAGCAAATTATTCTTTTAAGGATGGAGTACCTAAAAAACTCGGAGATCCGGGAATACCAACTATACCTTGCTCCATTAAAAGAAACTATGTCAAAACTGCTTTTGTGACTTGGGAGCCGGTGTTAGTGTTATGCCTTTCTCCTTATACAAGAGACTTGATTTGAATAAACTCACACCTACCGAAATATCATTGCAAATGGCTGACAAATCAACAGTCATACCTATTGGTATTTGTGAGGATGTGCCCGTTGTTGTTGCGAGTGTTACTATCTTAACGGACTTCGTTATTCTTGAGATGCCCGAGGACGACAACATGTCGATTATCCTTGGTAGACCCTTTTTAAATACTGCATGGGCTGTTATTGATTGCAATAAAAGCAAAGTCATTTTTCATATCAATGGTAATGAGCATACGGTGCACTTTCTGAAGAAACAATTCCAAGTGAATGGTATAAATGTTATTGAAGAATCTCCGACCATCACTATTGGAAGTTTCCAATTACCTCTACCTACTCCCAAAAAGAAGTATGATATACTTATTGTTGGGGATATGCACATCCCCATTGAGGTAACTTAGTGTTTTACGAAATTTCTTCGGTTTCATGCTAATCGGAAGTGGTTGTTAATAAGACTTGATCAACCTTATTAATGGATCATTTTTGAGAGGTATGAAGTCGATGAATCTAGTAGGCACAACTCTCTGCTCCCACCTTCTATTTTCTGTTTTGGTTAGTCAAATAAAACAAAAATGCCATGATTATCCTGTTTTCTGTTTTCACCGTGCAATAAAAAATGACCCAAAAATAAAAGTTCTCAGAATGTCCTGAAAATTTAACACTATTTTTTTCCAAATATTTCTGAATTTTTGGTGCAAATAATACTAGAGGGGGGGGGGTGCACCTGGTGCCCACAAGACACCAAGGCGTGCCAGCACCCCAGGCGCGCCCTGGTGGGTTGTGGCCCCCACGTGGGCCCCCTCACTTATTCCCTTAGCCCACATCATCACCTACCTCTAGAAAAAATTCACCACAGTCACCATTCCCGTGTTCTTGCTCTCAAACCCGCGGAGTGCGATCTCTTAGCTCGAAGCTCCGTTTCTAAAACTGTTTGGAGGGATTGCTACTTGGTATGTGACTCCTCCATTGCTCCAATTAGTTTTTGATTTAGTGGGTTATTTTTAGAGTAATTAGCTATTCTTGGTGCTGCTGTAGATGAGCTTGCATGTTGAATTCTTAGAGTTCTAAGTAGTTTGAATTAAGGATGGCAATTTTACCCATGGTACGGGTACCCGCGGTATCTTACCCGCATGGGCCGGATATGTGCACACTTTGATACCCATGGGTAGTACCCATACCCTACCCGTTAAGTCATGGGTAGGGTATGGGTATAGCCCAGTACCTGCGGGTATACCCATACCCTACCCGCTTGTAAAATAATGTTAAATTATTGTATATTAATCATTGATTTTTCATGTGACTCGTCTACTCCTTCCACTTATGAGTGTATTATGATTTGTAAATTTTGATGGTGGTTATGTACTCATCTACCTGTTATGTAGCTGAGATAATTAACCTTTTTTTGTCAAATGTGCTATTCATGAGTGTAAAATTATGAACAACTTGTGTACTATTTGTTCTACCTGTTGGGCATCCAATGTGTACGGGTACCCGTCTGGTATGGGTATGGGTAGAATTTCATACCCATGGGTACGGTTATGGGTAGAATTTTGTACCCGCTGACTATTCGGGCATGGGTATGGTATTGCTCTACCCTGCCCATCGCCATCCTTAGTTTGAATGCTCAATATGGCCTTTATGCATGCTTAGGAGTAGTTGTTATCAATCTTACAAAGTTTCGTTGACAAAATTTTGAGGACTAAAATTTCAGAATTTTTATAGGAATAAGATGGATTTCTTTAGGAAGTTTTCCTCCAAGAAAAATGCCAAAGGAGTCATTGGGGAATCATCGGATAGTGGCCTTCACACCCCAAGAAGGGCGGAGGTGCGGCCGTGTGAATGGCCGCATGATGCCTTCATGGAGGAGGCCGGATTCCACCAAGAGTTTGCTCAGTTTGTTGCAAACGCTGGGTTGACCGAGTTCCTCACAGCTAAGTGTGACCAATATCACATCCTTACAAATTCCTTTGTGCAAGGTTTTTATTTTCTAGGGAGGAATAATCCTCTTGAAGTGTAGTTTAATCTTTACGTTGAAACTTACAAAATGCCGCTAACTGACTTCTGCAACATATGCTTGATCCCTTCTGATGGGGAATTGAGAGAACCTAGGCCATATGAGTTTGAGGATTTTCTCCTCACTTTAACAGTGGGTGAGGATAGAGGCGTGTCAAACGCTACTGCTACCAACTTGCAGTTTCCCTCAGTGCATTACTTTGCTTTGGTCATCGCTAAGTGTTTAACCGCTAGGGAGAAGGTCGGCGCACTCAGTGCCCCTGATCTTGCTATTTTACATCGTGCACTTTATGACGATCACACCTTTAGTATGGGGGCTATTATTGCTCATTGCTTACACCTTAACAAAACTAAGGGAACGATACATGGTGGTATTTAAGCTACTCGCTTAGCGAGACACTTTAATGTTCAGTTTCGCCCACATGATTATCTCTTGTCCCGAGTTTATCTTGATCACAAGTCGCTACAAGATCACCAATTCCTTGATGTAACTGATTCTCCCCGCGACATTCTTTACAACCTAGTATTTAGCAAAGAAACCTGTGATGTTATTTCGTTGCCTGCACCTGCTCTATTTGCATCTATTGCCAGGAATGGATACAGGATTATGCCAGATGACATTATAGCCTACCGGAACAACCTAGCAGCTGCTGAGGAGGAGCCCCAAGGGTGGGATGCTCAGGTGCCGCCTCCACCTCACTTTGACTTGGGACCGTATGGTTTCTACGGATGGTGATTACCAAGCTAGGCCAAAAGCCTAAGCTTGGGGGAGTACGTATTTCCACCGACATTACATTCATGTTCACACATTTCATTCCAGTTGTCGGTGTTCACACTTTTTCATTGTAATATCCATGCTAGATTTGTTTTCTCGCTTTCTTTTGTGTGTTTGAAAAACTTTGAGAAAACCCAAAAACATTTCCTGCTTCTTTTTAGTTTTTCTTTCTAGCTTAGTTTAATTGTAGTATCAAAAGAAAACCCAAAAAGATTTCTCGTCTCTTCTCTTGCTTGTTGGGAGCTTTCTCGTGTAAATATTTTTTCTCATTTTTGTTTTTCCCTCTTTAATTTGCTTTCTTCAAGAAAAAACAAAAACTCCAAAAATATTTCAGTGTGTTTCTCTGAAATTCTTTTCTTTTTGTTTGAGTCGTACCAAGGAGAAGACCACGATGAAAATGTTGAGTGGCTCTCACATGCATCATTATTAATCTAACAGAGAGCCCATTTTACCTTGTCTTCTCCTCTTGAATAAAATGTTGCAGATTCCAGCGTAGTCCACGGCATTCTTGCACTATTATTATTTTCTTATCATTCGGTCATGCAAGTGAAAGGCAATGATGACGATATTTGATGAATTGCCTGTGGCAGAGAAGAGCGGGTATGAACTCAACTTGTTTTTGTTTTTGTAAATATGTTTAACCTAGTGTCCTTGATTCAACATATTATGATAAAACATGTTTGCAATGACCATTGGAGATTATAGTTGCTCATGCCATGCTTAAGTAGCTAGGAGTGGATAATGATTTATCTTGGATGTCAACATGCATTAAAATGCTTGTGATGTAGTATGATGATATGGTATCCTCCTCTGAATGTTTCAAGTGGCTTGACTTGGCACATGTTCACACATGTAGTTGAATCAAAACCAACATAGCCTTCATGATATTTATGTTCATGGTGTCCATATCCTACTCATGCTAGTAGGCAATGTTTATTATATGTAATGCATGTTCATGACCGTTTTCGCTCTCTAGTTGGTCGCTTCTCAATCTATTTGCTAGCATTCGCCTGTACTAAGCGGGAATACTGCTTGTGCATCAAAATTCTTGAACCAAAGTTATTCCAGATGAGTCCACTATATCTACCTATATGCGGTATTACCTTGCCGTTCCAAGTAAATTTGCATGTGCCACCTCTAAACATTCAAATAAACATCTGTTTTGTGCGCCTGGACCGCTCATGGAGCGACAGGGGGCGGTCAGTATCTTCCATGCTAAGCGGGTTATTCTCATGATGAGTGTTTATTCACTCGTCCTTACACGAGAGGGGTGGTAATAGGGATTCCCAGTCCCGAAATAAAAAATAAAAAATAATTAAACAAAACTCCCCCAGGAATGTTGTTGGTTTGGACGGTACCCGTGGATGCGGCTAGTCGTGGAGTGTGATTGTTGGTGGAGGGGGAGTAAACCTTTACTTTTACTGCTTGGGAACCGCCGCTAATTTGTTTAGCATGGAAGATATTGATAACTCTTGGTCGTGACGTTGACAGGAAGGGTGTACCTCCCAAAAATTGTATCTATCTCTGTTTTAAAACCTGAGCTCTGGCACCTCTGCAAATCCATGCTTCCCTCTGCGAAGGGATTATCTATTTACTTTTATGTTGAGTCATCACCTTCTCAAATAAGCGCCAGACCTGAGAGCGCTATTGTCATCCTCATGCATTGTGTATAGTCGATGTTGGGTGCAGCATGACTGGATCTTTTCTACCATGAATTACAATGTTTAGTCGCTGCTTGAACTTTGGAGGTGCTTTGCATTTATGTTTTGCGGTCTCAGAAAGGGCTAGCGAGATACCACTATTGTCATATTGTATCATGATTGTTTTGACAAAGTGTTGGCGCTTGAGATTTCTTATTATTGCTCGCTAGTTGCTTATGTTATTGATATGAGTAAATATAATTTCTAAGAGTTGTTGTTGGCATGGTTAGTCATAATCTTTGCTGAAAACCTGGGTGCTACTTAAGCATATATATGTAAACAAGAACAAAATAGTTCGTAAAGTTTTTCTTTATCACTTTCAGTTTGCCAACTAAATTGCTTGAGGACAAGCAAACGTTTAAGCTTGGGGGAGTTGATACGTCTCCAACGTATCTACTTTTCCTCACACTTTTGCCCTTGTTTTGGACTCTAATTTGTATGATTTGAATGAAACTAACCTGGACTGATGTTGTTTTCAGCAGAACTACCATGGTGTTGTTGTGCAGAAATAAAAGTTCTCAGAACGGAACGAAAGTTTTTGGAGAATTATTTCATAATATATAAGAATTATTGGAGCCAAAAACTACCGGAGAAGGGGGCCAGGGTGGGCAGCAACCACCAGGGCGCGCCCTGGTGGGTTGTGCCCACCTCGTGGCCCCACCGACCCTAATTCCTCCGCTATAAATTCCTATTTTCGGAGAAAAAAATAAGAGAGAAAGTTTCATCACGTTTTACGATACGGAGCCGCCGCCACCTCCTGTTCTTCATCGGGAGGCCAGATCTGGAGCCCGTTTGGGGCTCCGGAGAGGGGAATCTTCGGTCTTCGTCATCACCAACCCTTCTCCATCGCCAATTCCATGATGCTCCCCACCGGGAGTGAGTAATTCTTTCCTAGGCTTGCTAGTCGGTGAGGAGTTGGATAAGATCCATCATGTAATCGAGTTGGTTTTGTTAGGGCTTGATCCCTATTATCCATTATGTTCTGAGATTGATGTTGCGATGACTTTGCTATGCCTAATGCTTGTCACTAGGGCCCGAGTGCCATGATTTCATATCTGAACCATTTATGTTATCACCATTATATCTATGTTCTTGATCCGATCTTGCCTAGTCATATGCACCTATTACGTGTTATGATCCGTAAACCCCATAGCGACAATATTTGGGATACTTTTCGGTGATGACCGTAGTTTGAGGAGTTCATGTATTCATCGTGTGTTAATGCTTTGTTACGGTTCTCTATTAAAAGGTGGCCTTAATATCCCTTAGTTTCCTTATGGACCCCGCTGCCACGGGAGGGTAGGACAAAAGATGTCATGCAAGTTCTTTTCCATAAGCACGTATGACTATTTACGGAATACATGCCTACATTACATTGATGAACTGGAGCTAGTTTTGTATCGCCCTAGGTTATGACTGTTACATGACGAATATCATCCAATGAGTTCACCGATCCAGTGCCTACGAGTTTTCCACTTATTGTTCTTGCTAAGTTACTACTGCTGCTGCTACTGTTCCAACTGCTACGAAACTATTGCTATCACTGTTACCGTTACTGTTACTGCTGCTATCAAACTATCATACTACCGTGCTACTGATCACCTTGCTGCAGATATTTAATCTCCAGGTGTGGTTGAATTGACAACTCAGCTGTTAATAGTCTCAAATATTCTTTGGCTCCCCTTGTGTCGAATCTATAAATTTGGGTTTAATACTCTACCCTCGAAAACCGTTGCGATCCCCTATACTTGTGGGTTATCAAGTCCAATCATCATAATTCTTTAATATGTTATTCAATAATTCTTCAGCTTGTTCTATAGTTCGTTCCCTGAAAACACAACCAGCACAACTATCTAGGAAGTCCCTAGAAGCATCAGTTAGTCCATTATAGAAGATATCAAGTATTTCATTTTTCTTGAGAGGATGATCAGGCAAAGCATTAAGCAATTGGAGAAGCCTCCCCCAAGCTTGTGGGAGACTCTCTTCTTCAATTTGCACAAAATTATAGATTTCCTGTAAGGCAGCTTGTTTCTTATGAGTAGGAAAATATTTTTCAAAGAAGTAGTAAATCATATCCTGGGGACTACGCACACAACCAGGAGCAAGAGTATTGTACCATGTCTTAGCGTCACCCTTTAATAAGAATGGAAATAACTTAAGAATATAGTAGTAGCGATTCTTCTCATCATGAGCAAAGAGGGTGGCTATATCATTCTGCTTAGTAAGATGTGCCACTGCAGTTTTAGTTTCATAGCCATGGAAAGGATCAGATTCAACCAGAGTAATTAACTTTGGGTTGACAGAGAATTCATAATCCTTATCGGTAACAAAGATAGGTGAAGTAGCAAACTTAGGATCACATTTCATTCTAGCATTCAAAGTCTTTTCCTCGCGTAGCAATTTCTTAAGATCGTTTCTATCCTTACAAGAAAGAATTTCCCTAGTTACCTCCTCATCCATAACATAACCTTTAGGTATCTTAGGCATTTCAAATCTAGGAGAGCCAGGTCTATTAGGTGTTTCATAGTCATTAGTTTCAAAGGCTTCATCAGTTTTAGCAATCTCATCAGTTTCAGTAATTTCATTCTCTTTAGCTCTAGCAATTTGTTCATCAAGAAATTCACCTAGTGGCACATTATCATCAAGCATGGTACTAGCATCATCATAAGCGTCATTCATAGCAGAAGTAGCATCATCAATAACTTGCGACATAGCAGGATCACTAGCATGTGGTGGTGTTGCAAACTTACTCATAATAGAAGGTGAATCAAGTGCAGAGCTAGATGGCAATTCCTTACCTCCCCTCATCTTAGAGGGGAAAATCTTAGTCTTTGGATCCTTCAGATTCTTCATAGTGATCAATTGATATAAATCCCAAGTGACTCAACAATAGCTATGCTCCCCGGCAACGACGCCAGAAAAAGGTCTTGATAACACACAAGTATAGGGGATCACAACAGTTTTCGAGGGCAGAGTATTCAACCCAAATTTATAGATTCGACACAAGGGGAGCCAAAGAATATTTGAGAGTATTAGCAGCTGAGTTGTCAATTCAACCACACCTGGAGATTAAATATCTGCATCAAAGTGATCAGTAGCACAGTAGTATGATTTTGATAGCAGTAGTAACAGTAACAGTAACGGTAGCAGTGATAGCAATAGTTTTGTAGCAGTTGGAACAGTAGCAACACCAATAGCAACTTAGCAAGAACAATAAGTGGAAAACTCGTAGGCACTAGATCGGTGAACTCGTTGGATGATATTCATCATATAACAGTCCTAACCTAGGGCGACACAGAACTAGCTCCAGTTCATAAATGTAATGTTGGCATGTATTCCGTAAATAATCATACGTGCTTATGGAAAAGAACTTGCATGACATCTTTTGTCCTACCCTCCCGTGGCAGCGGGGTCCATAAGGAAACTAAGGGATATTAAGGCCTCCTTTTAATAGAGAACCGGAACAAAGCATTAACGCACGGTGAATACATGAACTTCTCACTACGGTCATCACCAGAAAGTATCCCGACTATTGTCACTTCGGGGTTTATGGATCAGAACACGTAATAGGTGCGTATGACTAGCAAGATCGGATCAAGATCATAGATATAATGGTAATAACATAAACGGTTCAGATCTGAAATCATGGCACTCGGGCCCTAGTGACAAGCATTAAGCATGGCAAAGTCATAGCAACATCAATCTCAGAACATAGTGGATACTAGGGATCAAGCCCTAACAAAACTAACTCGATTACATGATGAATCTCATCCAACTCCTCACCGACCAACAAGCCTACGAAGGAATTAATCACTGCCGGTGGGGAGAATCATGGAATTGGTGATGGAGAAGGGCTGATGATGACGAAGACCGAAGATTCCCCTCTCCGGAGGCCCAAACGGGCTCCAGATCTGGCCTCCCGAGGAAGAACAGGAGGCGGCGGCGGCTCTGTATCGTAAAACGCGATGAAACTTTCTCTCTGTTTTTTTCTCCAAAATAGGATTTTATAGCGTCGGAATTAGGGTCAGTGGGGCCATGAGGTGGGCACAACCCACCAGGGCGCGCCGGGGGGGGGGGGGGCTGGCGTGCCCTGGTGTCTTGTGCCCAGCCAGGCACCCCTCCGATGGTTCTTGGCTCCAGTATTTTTTATTTAATATAAAATAAATCTCCAAAAAGTTTCGTCCAGTTCCGAGAACTTTTATTTCTGCACAAAAACAACACCATGGTAGTTCTACTGAAAATAGCGTCAGTCCGGGTTAGTTTCATTCAAATCATGCAAATTAGAGTCCAAAACAAGGGAAAAAGTGTGAGGAAAAGTAGATACGACGGAGACGTATCAGTGCCTCCTAGATTGGTTAGGTTTCACTTGGGAGCCTCCTACTTCATGTTGTGGAGTTGAACCAAGAAGTTTGTACGGGCAAGGAGATCGCCTACTTCATGAAGATCTACCCATAGAAAGGCTAGTCCTTCGTGGACGGAAGCCGTTATGGAATAGTCGAGGTTGCTACTTCATGGACCCTTATGGGTGGATCCCTCCTTGGACGCTCGCGATCGCTACCCTACGTGGGTTGAAGACTCCATAAACGTGGATGTACGATAGCACCACCTATCGGAACCACGGGAAAAATCTTCGTGTCTCCAAATTGCGTTTGATCTTCCTACCCTTATCCTCTTACATATGCTTGTCTTTACTTTCCGTTGCAATACTCGTAGACATGCATGTGAAGGGTGAACTTGACTTGTGTGAATTGCTAAAATCTGCCCACAACTAAAATTGGGAAAATGATAGATTTTTATTTGGTCAAGTAGTCTAATCACCCCCCTCTAGACATACTTTGGATCCTACAAGTGGTATCAGAGCTTTGGTCTCCATTGCATTGGTCTCACAACCTAGGAGAGTATGGCGTCTAGTGAGGGAAACTATCACCATAGAGGTCCATATTTTGATGGCACAAAATTTGCTAGTTGGAAGCATAAGATGAAAATGCATATTCTTGGTCATAACCCTGCTGTATGGGTTGTTGTTCGTGTTGGATTGCAAGGTGAATTATTTGGTGATGGAAAAGAACCGGATCGTGAAGCGACCGCGGAAGAATTGAAGATGTTGCAATACAATGCTCAAGCATGTGACATTCTATTCAACTACCTATGCCTCGAAGAATTCAACAAAATCAGCCGTCTTGAGAATGCAAAGGAAATTTGGGATACTTTGGTTGATATGCACGAAGGTACCGAATCCGTCAGGGAATCTAAGTTGGATGTGCTTCAAAGTCAACTTGACAAGTTCAAGATGAAGGATGGTGAAGGAGTTGCGAAAATGTACTCTAGGCTTGCTCTCACGACCAATGAGATTGCCGGCTTAGGAAGCGAAGAAATGACCGACAAATTCATCATCAAGAAGATCCTTACAACCTTGGATGGAAAGTATAACACCGTGTGCACATTGATCCAAATGATGCCAAACTACAAGATCTCAAGCCTACGGAAGTCATTGGAAGGATTGTTGCGCATGATATGTCACTCAAAGACAAGGAAGAACTTCACACCAAGTCAAGCGGTGCTTACAAAGCTACAAGCGACACTCCCGCTATATCAAGTGACAAACTTGTAACCAATGAAGAGATAAGCCTCATGGTCAAGAAATTCAACAAGTTCTACAAGAGTAGAGGCAAAGAGAGAAGCTCCAATTCAAGATATGAAGAGAAGCGTTCATCTAGTCGTGACCGAAATTGCTACAGTTGTGGAAGGCCCAGACACTACTCCAATGAGTGCACGCCCCCAACAAGAGAAGAGAAGAATCACCTAGAAGACGAAGCTCAAGAGATGAGTCACCTCGAAGAGAGAGAAGGAGTAGAGATGATCGTTATGAACAAAGACCCTCAAGGAGAAGTAGGGACTCGGAGAAGAAGGACAAGTACACCAAGAGCTACACAAGAAGAAGACATCAAGCTCATGTTGGTGAATGGGTTTTCGACTCCGAATCCGACAACCAATCCGAGAGAAGCTATCACTCCAACTCCGACTATAGTCAAGATGAAGGTGTTGCCGGACTAGCACTCGTAACCTCCAACTCCTATGACATATTTGATTCACCAAATGAAGGGAGTGGAAGTTGCTTTATGGCTAAAGGCCCCAAGGTATCACACCCCGAATACATTGACTTCAATAGTGATGAGGATGACTTACTTGGAGATGATGACTTGCTATTTGATAAAACTAGTGATGTTAGTCAAAATGAGCTAGATAATGATCATGCTAGTCAATATAAGTCGTGTGATGATGATAAGAAGGAAATAGAACGAGTAACTAAAGAATTAAACACTCTTAAGTTAGCTCATGAATCTACTTTAGAAGATCATAGAGAGCTTGTAAGAACTCATGAGAAGCTACGCTTCGAGAAGCTCAATTTGGAGCAAGAACATGAGTTTCTTAAAGCAATCAATGACGATCTCCGAAAGAAGACTTCTTCTTATCTAGCCAAATGACTACTCTTGTCTACATTTATTCCACAAGTTAAGACTAAGCAATGTAATAACAAAGGCAAAAAAGGTTCTTCAACTAGTAGCAATAAAAATGATAAATCTAATGATATTGCTTCTAGTAGTTCTATTGATTCCACTAACGATTCTCTTAGCCAAGTTACACTTGAGCAAGAAAACAATTTATTGAAAGGAATTATAGAGAAAGGTGTCTACAAAAGTCTTGCCGGATGTAAGCAATTCGAAGAAATTGTACGCAAGCATGGAGGATACCGGAAGAACCATGGCATTGGCTACTTCAACGCAAATGGAGTTGAATGGGAAGAAGGTCAATACCCCAAGCCCAAGTTTGTTCCTCAAAGGGAGAAGTATGAACATACTCTCCCCAAGGGAACAAAAGCTCAAGATGACCTTCCACCACAAGACCACAAGATCAAGGGCAAGGGCAAGCTTCATGATGACATTGACACACTTGAAGATGAGTCCCTAGCCATGGTGAAGTGGGTTCCCAAGGCTACTCCAAGTTCTACTTCTACCAATACTACTTCAACACCAAGGATCCCCATCAACTTGATGTGGGTCCCCAAGAAGAAGAACTAGAGAAGTTCTTGAGGGGTGACTCCGCAAATGAAATTTACTCATATTCATTATTGGCAAGAGCTATTTGCAATCAACTCCAACTCTATGCAATAATTCAAGGAGTCACACATTCCCTCAAAGGTAAGCGAGAGACAAGGTAATGAAAGAATCCATGGACATCATCATGTATACATTGCACTCCATGTCCATAGATATCCTTGTATGTGTCTCTTGTTTGGGACTAACCCATGTAGGTGAGAAGAGTAAGAAAACAACGAGGATTGCTCCCAACTCAAGATGATCTTCATCAACTATGAGCAGCCACCACTACATAACCCACATGAAGTCTTCTATGGCAAAACCCAAGGTTAGTTTATCCCTCTTAGGGGGATGTCACATCAAGGGGGAGCTTTACTCTAAGACTTGAGTTAAAGCATCTCTTAAGAATGTGACAACATTAAATGCTTTATGTAAAAGTGGTAACCCCACTTGTGCTTAAACGATGAGTATGACCTATGATCAAGTATTCTTACTTGACTCCTAAGTCAATATACTCATATATAGATGACTCCGTCATCGCCAAAGTGCTTGTTAGATGCCAGAGTGGTTTTGCATGTTTGCCATGATTTCATTGGACATCTTATTGTGTGAGCACGTCGGTATGCATATCTTTTCTCATTCGAGGACATCCAATTGTTGCTATTTGGTTCTTGTCTTTTCTTTTGCCAATTGGATGTACAAGAAGGCCTAGGACCCCTCTCTAGCTATCTATGCTTTCTCGTCTCAAATTCTATTCATGCTACATCACAAAATTTGAACAAGCACTTCTCGAACCGTCTGTGTGAGGAGCACTCGGAGTTCTGTTTCGTCAAGGCTGACTTCCAAAACCTCCCTATAGTGCAACTCGGTGCAACCAATCAAAAATTCTCGGTTTCACCGAATGCTCGGGGTTGATCTGTTTTTGCACCTCGGTAGCACCGATACCACATTCTCGGCTTCACTGAGTTTCCCTGTCAACGGACAGTAGTGGAACTCGGTGGCACCGAAATTTTAGTATCGGCGTCACCGACAGTAAAGGGTACTTAATCCCGGTGGACCCGACGTTTTGAAATTCATCTTCAAACGCTGTAGTGTCCAACCCTAAGTTGCCGCTCGTGGACCCCTGGTAGTCGCCCTTGACTCTCCGTGCGCCCTCGCCGTTGGGATCTTCGCCGTCGACGGAATCTTCACCACCGTCGTCGCCATAGCAGAATCCTCGCTGAGTTAGGGTGAGATTCCAATCCCCCTTGCACTCCATCATCTAATTCTTGCGCATTAGGGTCGTTCCATCTATATGCCACTGTTTGAGATTGATCCATCCTCGAAAAACCTCCATTAGAATAGGAGAACGAAATTTTTTAGGGTTGAGTTTCCGCCAAGTGTGTCTCGGTGACACCGAGTTGGAAATATCGGTCGTACCGATATTTGGTTCATGGCAACCGAGAACACTCTCGGTGAAACCGAGTACCTCTTTTCGGTCCCACCGAAAAGGGTTGCCATGTTTCTGTTACATGAGAGTGTCAGTCTCGGTGGCTCCAAATTTTCTAACTCGGTGGTACCGAAACCCACTTAGCAGAAATTCAAAAACTAAGAATTTGAGTTCAAATTTGAGAAAAACTTCTGCATTTTGTGATGCTTAGCCTATCTGCTCTTCTATGCTCTATTCACAGGGTCAGCATGTCAGGATCAGATGACAGTCAGAACAACTTCGAAGAGAGAGATGTGGACATGAGTTCAGGCACTAGCCCTGAAGCTAGTTCATCTTCTTATGATGATGTGCCTAGTTCTCCTGACCTTCCCAAGGCTGCCACTAGGGCAAGAAGTTGAACTCAGATGAGGAAGATGCTGATGTTGTGCCAGAAGAAGTATTAGCCAAGAAGCAGAAAGAAAAAGCTGCCAAGAGCACAACTGCAGAGGCTACTTCTACAAGAGAGATGTCAGAAAGGAATGTGCTAGCACTAATGCTAGATGAGCTCCTGAAAGTGCCAAGGCTAACACATCTATTTCTGTTGAGCCTGCAAGGAAATCATTGCCTAAGAAGGCAGGAGAGAAAAAGAGGGAAATGACAAGATATGTCAAAGCTACAGTTCTCCCTTCTACTCCAAAGTACTTAGATGAGGAAGATGAAGAGGAAGAACCAGCTGTTAAAGCCCCTCCAGCTAAGAAGAAGAAATTGATGGCAGATGCTATGCCTAAGGATGCTCCAGCTAAGAGCACCAAGTCAGCTCCCAAGAAGACTGTTGCAGCCTCCAAGTCAAAGAAGTCTACCAGAGATGTTCCAAGTGCTGCTAAGAACAAGAAGTCCACTATGATAGAAGCAAAGGAGGATATATCTATTTTGAGAAAGCTGAGGCCCCACTTGCCTATTCATAATGATGATCACCCAGTTGCAGAAGATATGAAGAAGAGGAAAGACTCGGGGCTGAGGAAGTGGAGAGCTGTTGATCCCTATGCCTCCAGGAGAAGGACTGCTGTGGATGCCAGATTTCACACCAAGGAATAGCAGGACTTTTATGAGACTGTCCTATTGGACAAGAGCCCAGCTGTTAGTGACATGAGATATGTCGACTCGGACTACATCAAGGACAATGAAGATTTCTTTCCCAGTGTCAGAGACAACTTCCAGTGCATTGATCTTGCAAACTTTGTTGGCAGAGAGTTTTCAGCATGGAATGATGAGATGATCATGCAGTTTTATTCCACTACACACTTTTATCCGGATGGCAGGATTGTTTGGATGACTGAAGGATAGAGGTACCAATCAATTGTTGATGAGTGGGATACCATCTTAGGAGCCCAACAGGTACAAGGGGGAGATTTGGATGTCTACACTGATTCCAAGATGAGCCACAACTCCATGGCAAATATGTACAAGGAAATCCCTGCTTCACATGTGCATTCACATAAGTTTGGGTCTGTCTATTTACTGCAAGCAGGACTACCCACCACTGACACCATTTTGAGGCATACCTTGATGCCCAAATCTGGAGATGATCAGATGATAAGGGGGTATTCCATCAACATGCTGCATCACATAGACTCCCACACCAGGATAAGAGTGATGGATTTGATTGTAGAAACAGTGAAGAGGACAGCTGCAGACCAGAAGAGATCTTGTGGATATGCACCATACATTCAGATGCTCATTAACTCTAAGTTAGAGAAGAATGTGTATGCACTTGATCGTCCCCATTTGCCACTCCAGCCAGAGTTAGAGGATAATGTCATGGTGATGGATCCTAGTCATCCCACTTCATCTACTGCACAGGCAGAGACTGAGGCAGCTAGAGCCACTAGTGCTCAGGCTCCTAGAATGAGGAATGAGCAAATGGATCTTCTCATTAGCACCATTCAGAGCATGCAGAAAGACATCAAGACCATTCAGCTCAATCAGGATAGTCTTGTGAGGATTGTGGAGGATAAGTTTTGCACGCTGAACAACAAAGTGGATGGACTGACTAAGACTGTAGATGAACTTAAGAAGGAAGTGGATGAAGCTCCCATTCCCCACTCCACATATTCTGATGATGATGACAGTCCACCTCTCAGGACCAGCACTCAGTTCAAGACTCAAGCCAGAACTCCTACAGTGTTTGCTCCAGAGTTGAGGCCATCTTCTTCAGCACCTGCCACATCTCCATTAGTTCCATCAGATCCAGTGTCTACTCCACCACCTCAGAGGACTTCAGCTGAACTCTTCGTGGATGCTCTTCTCTCGACTCCGTCGACAGCCACCGGAGACCACGCCCAGAGCAACGAGTAGCTCTATGGCTTTGAACTTTTTGGTAACTTGTTGCCAAAGGGGGAGAGGTCATAGATCATAGAGCTTCGAGAGAGAGAGTGTGTGTTGTTTTTTGATCCCTCTCTGTTTTTCAAAAACATTTGGTTTATCGTTTGGTTGAAAATTTGTCGTATTTGATCATATACTCTTGTGTGATGCTATTATCGCCTATCTTTGAGATATCTATGTGATGATCATTTACTTATGTTTGGTGTGATGTGCTCATGTAATTCACTCTTATTAATTTTGGCGCACCACCAAGTTGTATGTGACATGAAAGAGTGACCCATGATCCTAATCGATTGTGCATTTGCATTCAAACGCAAATTTAAAATAATGCACAAATTTAGGGGGAGATCTTGCTTATCACATACTTTTCAAAGCGACGATGCTATTCATTGATTAAATCTCTCATCGAAGCTTTGATCTATATGTTGTCATCAATTACCAAAAAGGCAGAGATTGAATGCACAACTTCTCCCTAGGTGGTTTTGGTAATTAATAACAACATATATTTCATTGGACTAATGTTTCCACTAAGTATGTTTCAGGAAAAAGTTCAATGTTTGATTGGCAAAGGATTGTGAGGAGACCCCAAGATGCAAGGAATATGATTGGCTAAACTACAAGCATGAAGACTCTACATTTTACTTTGTGAGAAATCACCTTGAGTCCATAGGAAAGCTAATACTATTAAAAGGGGGTAAGGTAATGATGGTGAATGAAATGCTCAAAGTGATCAAGTGTTAGTCACCAAAAACATCCACAAGCTCTCCCACAAATATTCTCTCATAGAGCCTACCACTCAAAATCGGTGTCACCAACATTTCCACATCGGCTACACTGAGTCAAAAGCCCAGACAGAAACCCTAGACAAGACCCACAACTTGGTACTACCAACATTCCCTTTCGGTGCCACCGAAAATAGTGACCAACTTCCTGGTTAGCCATTTTCATGATTCGGTCCCACCAAGTTTTGCAAATTGGTTTCACCGAGAATTTGGGCCAACTCTCTGTTAACCCATTTATCCAAATCGGTCCCACAGAGTTTGAGAAATCGGTCTCACCGAGATTTGGTAACTGCCTAGGTCACCCATATCGGTACCACCGAGTATTCCATATCGGTCTCACCGAAAAGCCTAAAGTTGCCACATTTTGAACAAGTCGGTGCCACCGAGTTTTACTTTGGTTCCACCGAGTTGGGCAATAATGTTGTAACTGTTGGATTTTTGGAGATGTCTATTTATACCCCTCCACCACATCCCACTCGCAAGAGAAGCACTCAGAACACACACCCACTTGCCATATCCAATTTTCTGAGAGAGAACCACCTATTCTTGTGTTGAGGTCAAGATTATCCACTCCAACCATATGGATCTTGATTTCTAGCCTCCCCAACTTGCTTTCCATCCAATCAATCTCTTCTACCCAAGCCAAATCTATGAGAGAGTGATTGAGTGTTGAGGAGACTATCATTTCAAACACAAGAGCAAGGAGTTCATCGTTACTATCGAGCCTATTACCTTTTGGAGGGTGGTGCCTCCTAGATTGGTTAGGTGTCGCTTGGGAGCCTCCTACTTCATGTTGTGGAGTTGAACCAAGAAGTTTGTACGGGCAAGGAGATCGCCTACTTCATGAAGATCTACCCATAGTAAGGCTAGTCCTTCGTGGACGGAAGCCGTTATGGAATAGTCGAGGTTGCTACTTCGTGGACCATTATGGGAGGAGTCCTCCGTGGACTCTCGCGACCGCTACCCTCCGTGGGTTGAAGACTCCATAAATGTGGACGTACGATATCACCACCTATCGGAACCACGGGAAAAATCTTCGTGCCTCCAAATTGCGTTTGATCTTCCTACCCTTATCCTCTTACATATGCTTGTCTTTACTTTCCGCTGCAATACTCGTAGACATCCATGTGTAGGGTGAAATTTACTTGTGTGAATTTCTAAAATCTGCCCACAACTAAAATTGGGAAAAGGATAGATTTTTATTTGGTCAAGTAGTCTAATCACCCCCCCTCTAGACATACTTTGGATCCTACACAAGGCACCTCCGGGGTGCCTTCCCCTTTAGGGACTCTTCCCTCTCAACCGCATGGGCCCTTGGGGGCTGGCCCAACAAGGCTAGAGCGCCTCCTTATAGCCCATGCATGTCCTAGGGGATGGAGGGACCTTTCCGGACTCCTCCAGAACCCTCCGAAACCTTTCGAAAGCTTCCCGGTACAATACCGGCAAAACCCAAAACTTTTCCGGTAACCAAAATATGACTTCCCATATATAAATCTTTACCTCCGGACCATTTCGGAGCTCCTCGTGACGTCCGGGATCTCATCTGGGGCTCCTAACAACATTCGGTCACCAATGCACATATCCCAATAGCGTCACCGAACGTTAAGCGTGCGGACCCTGCGGGTTCGAGAATCATGTAGACATGACCGAGACACCTCTCTAGCCAATAACCAATAGAAGGACCTGGATGCCCATAGTGGCTCCTACATATTCCACAAAGATCTTCATCGGTCGAACCACGATGTCAAGGATTCAGGTAATCCCGTATGCAGTTCCCTTTGTCCATCGGTATGTTACTTGCCCGAGATTCGATCGTCGGTATCTCCGTAGCTAGTTCAATCTGGTTACCGGCAAGTATGTTTACTCGTTTCATAATACAAGATCTCGTGACTAACTCCTTAGTCACATTGCTTGCAAGCTTCTTGTGATGTTGTATTACCGAGAGGGCCCAGAGATACCTCTCCGTCATACGGAGTGACAAATCCCAGTCTCGATCCATGCTAACCCAAGAGACACCCTCAGAGATACCTGTAGAGCACCTTTATGATCACCCTGTTATGAAGTGATGTTTGATAGCACACAAGGTATTCCTCCGGTGTCAGGGAGTTGCATGATCTCATGGTCTTAGGAACAGATACTTGACATGAAGAAATCAATAACAATAAACTTAGTGATACAATCAAATATTATGCTTACAGTTGGGTCATGTCTATCACATCATTCTCCTAATGATGTGACCCTATTATCAAATGACAACGCATGTCTATGGTTAGGAAACCTTAACCATCTTTGATCAATGAGCTAGTCTAATAGAGGCTCACTAGGGACACAGTGTTGTCTATGTATCCACACATGTACCTGAGTTTCCGATCAATACAATTCTATCATGGATAATAAATGATTATCATGAACAAGGAAATATGATAATAAATTTTTTATTATTGCCTCTATGGCATATTTCCAACAGTCTCCCACTTGCACTAGAGGCAATAATCTTGTTCACGTCGCCATGTGATTCACATCGAATGAGTTCTGGGGTTTGATCATGTTTTGCTTGTGAGAGAGGCTTTAGTTAACGGGTCTGCAACATTCAGATGTGTGTGTACTTTGCAAATCTCTATGTCATACTATAGATGCTGCTACTACGCCCCACTTGGAGCTATTCCAAATGACTACTCCACTATAAGTATCCGGTTTACGACTCAGAGTCATCCGGATCGGTGTCAAAGCTTGCATCAACATAACCCTTTACGACGAACTCTTTATCACCTCCATAACTGAGAAACATTTCCTCAATCCCCTTTAGGTACCTAAGGATAATTTTTGACCGCTGTCCAGTGACCCACTCCTGGATCACTCTTGTACCCCGTTGCCAGACTCATCGCAAGCCACACATCACATGCGGTACACAGCATGGCATATAGTATAGAGCCTATGGCTGCGGCATAGGGGACGACCTTCGTCCTTTCTCTTTCTTCTGCCGAGGTCGAGCTTTGAGTCTTACTCAACTTCACGCCTTACAACTCAGGCAAGAACTTCTTTGACTGATCCATTTTGAACTCCTTCAAAATCTTGTCAAGGCATGCTCTCTCTGAAAGTCTTATCATGCATCTTGATCTATGTCTATAGATCTTGATGCCGAGTATGTAAGCATCTTTACGCAGGCCTTCCTTTGAAAAACTCCTTTCAAACAAATCTTTATGCTTTCCAAAAATTCTACGTTATTTCCGGTCAACAATATGTCATCCACATATACTTATCATAAATGCTATAGTGCTCCCACTCACTTTCTTGTAAATACAAGTTTCTTCATAAACTTTGTATAAACCCAAAAGCTTTGATCACCTCATCAAAGCGCATATTCCAACTCCGAGATGCTTGCACCAGTCCATAGAAGGATCGCTGGAGCTTGCATGCCTTTTAGCATCCTTAGGATCAACAAAACCTTCTGGTTGTATCACATACAACCTTTCCTTAAGGAAACCTTTAAGGAAACGATGTTTTGACATCCATCTGCTAGATTTCATAATTGAAAAATACATCAACTGCTAACATAATCCCAACAGACTTTATCATCGCTACGGGTGAGAAAGTCACATCGTAGTCAACTCCTTGAACTTGTCGGAAACCTCTGATACTCGTGATCTGCGTTGGGTTTTCCGTGAAGAGGAACGGGTAATCGTAGCACAAAGTGGGTAAGTATTTCCCTCAGTTATGAAACCAAGGTTTATCGAACCAATAGGAATACCAATCCTCAACCGTCTTCAGCGGCTGCACACAAAAGAACAAACAACTTGCACCCAACGCCGGAAAGAGGGTCGTCAATCCCCTTGATCTCGTAATGTGCAAGCAAGTGAGTTGTGTAGATAATTGTAGATAATAGTAAAGTGCAAAATAAAATAAAAGGTAATAAATAAAAGCAAGGTAATGATAGCGTTTGCGAATATATAAGTGAATAGACCCGGGGGCCGTAGAGTTCTCTAGTGGCATCTCTCATAAGCAAAGCATACGGGGGGTAGACAAATTACTATTGGACAATTGATAGAAAAGCGAATAATTATGCCATGTTCACGTTAATGATCATGTGTATATAGGCATCACGTCCATAAGAAAAATAGGCCGACTCCTACCTGCACCTACTACTATTACTCCACTTCAAGAGTGCTTCTATGCTTGCCTCTCTACGTATTAAGTTCATGACAAACAGAGTAATGCTTGGAGAACGATGACATGATGTAGACAAAGAATACTCAACTAATATGAATAAACCCCATCGTTTTATCCTTAGTAGCAACAACACAAAGACGCAACTTGTCCCCTTCTGTCACTGGGATATAGAAACTCGTCAGGTTGAACCTACTACAACACACCACTCCCACTGAAGAAATATCAATCTAGTTGGCCAAACTATCTCAATAGATCGGAGAGCATTACGAAGCTATGATGATCATGCAAATAAGAATCATAGTAATCAGGTTTGACTCAAATACTTTTCATGAATAATCTGAACATAAACTCACAATTCATCGGATCCCAACAAACACACCATACACAGGGATTACATCGGATAGATCAAGGCAAAGATGCGATGAACATTGTATTGAAGATCAAGAGAGAGAGATTGCCATCTAGGTACTACCTACGGACCCGTAGGTCTGTGGTGAACTACTCACACATCATGGTGAGGGCAGCAAGGTTGATGAAGAGGCCCTCCGTGATCGATCTCCCCTCCGGCAGGGTGCCGAAACGGAGGTGTAGATGACCTCCCGTTGGAACAGAGACTTGCAGCGGCGGAAAATGTGTTTCGGGAGCGCTTCTGGTGTTTCTAGGGTATATGTGAATTTATAGGCAAGAGAACGGCATCGGGAGAGGCTCCAGGGGGCCACCACATATCTGGCCGCGCCCCCCCTAGGGGGCACGGCTGGATATGTGGTGGGCCCCTGGTGCACCTCGTGGCCCTCCTCTAAAGCTTCTAGGTCTTGTATTTGTCTAGAAAAAATCACCAAAAAGTTTCGTGGCAATAGGACTCCATTTAGTATTGTAACTCTGAAAAGGCAAAAACACACAGAAAACAGGAACTGGCACTGGGCACTGGGTCAATAGGTTAGTTCTCAAAAATATTATAAATTGGTAAATAAATACCCAAAAAGTATCCTAGAATGATAATATATCAGAACGGAACAATAAAAAACTATAGATATGTTGGAGGCGTATCAACCTCTTTGCGACAAGTCGAGCTTTATAAATGGTGACATTACCATCATCGTCTGTGTTCTTAAAGATCCATTTGTACTTAATGGTCTGCCGGTCATCTGGCAAGTCTACCAAAGTCCATACTTGGTTTTCATACATGGATCATATCTCAGATTTCGTGGCCTTAAGACATTTGTCAAAATCCGGGCCCATCATTGCTTCCTCATAGTTCGTAGGCTCATCGTTGTTTAACAACATGACTTTCAAGACAGGATTACCGCACCAGTCCGGGCAGTACGTGTCCTTGTCGACCTACGAGACTCGGTAGTAACTTGATCCAAAGCTTCATGATCATCATCATTAGCTTCCTCTTCAATTGGTGTACTCATCATAGGAACACCTTTCTGCGTTGCGCTACTTTCCAATTTAAGTGAAGGTTCGATAACCTCATCAAGTTCTACCTTCCTCCCACTCACTTCTTTCGAGAGAACCTCTGATACGTCTCCAACGTATCGATAATTTATGAAGTATGCATGCCATGATTGCCTATGTTTACAATACTTTTATATGGTTTTGATGCACTTTATAAGATTTATTTAGAACTAACCCGGACTGACGTTGTTTTCAGCAGAATTACCGTGGTATTGTTTTTGTGCAAAAAATGAAAGTTCTCGGAATTGCCCAAAACTTTTTGGTGATTTTTTCTGGAGGAAATAAGCCATATTGGAGTGAAGAACCACCAGAGGGGAGCCACACATGGGGCACAAGCCATCAGGGCGCCCTCCGCCCTAGGCCGCGCCCTGATAGCTTGTGGGGCCCACGTGACTCCGTTGTGCGTGATTCCAATGCTGAAAAATCCTATAAATCCCAGAAAACCCAGAAATAAACAGAGACTCTCTGTTCTGCCGCCGCAACTCTCTGTATCGACGAAAAAACAATCTATAGACGTTCCAGTACCCTGTCGGAGAGGGGAAACCATCACCGGTGGCCATCTTCATCATCCCGGCGGAGGCCATGACGAGGAGGGAGTAGTTCACCCTCGGGGCTAAGGGTATGTACCAGTAGCTATGTGTTCGATCTCTGTCTCGTGTTCTTGAGATGGCACGATCTTGATGTATCACGGGCTTTGTTAATATAGTTGGATCATATGATGTTTTTCCCTTGCTATCATGTTGTGATGAATTGAATCTTTCCCATTGAGATCTCGTTATGTTGGATTGAATATTTTGGTTTGAGAACACTTGGTGTACGTCTTGCATGGGATACCCGTAGTGACATTGGGGTATTCTATTGATTCACTTGATATGTGTTGAGGCATCAACTTGCGGATTCCGGTGACTTTGGGGATCTATGCATAGGGGTTGATTGCACGTTTTCATACCACGTTCTCCGATAGAAATCTTGGGGTGCTCCTTGAAGTTCTTTGTGTTGGATTGAATATGATAGACCTGAAATTGTTTGATGCATGTCGCATAATTTACCCACGGATACTTGAGGTGACATTGGAGTATCTAGGTGACATTAGGGTTGATTGATATGTATCATTGGTGTTGTTCTAGTACGAACTCTAGGGCTGTTTGTGACACTTATAGGAATAGCCCAAAAGATTGATCGAAAAGAATAACTTTGAGGTGGTTCTACTACCTACACCAATTTCATATTATTGTTCTCCGCTAGATAGGAACTTTGGAGTGATTCTTTGTTGCACGTTGAGGGATGATCATATGATTCAACTATGTTAGCATTGTTGGGAGATTGCACTAGTGAAAGTATGAACCCTAGGCCTTGTTTCCAAGCATTAATATACCGTTTTTCTCGCTGTTTTCTATTTTTTACCTTGCTATTTTTATTTATTCATGTTGGGGAACGTTGCATGGGAAACAAAAAATTTCCTACGCACACGCAAGATCTATCCATGGTGATGAGCATCTACGAGAGGGAGAGTGGATCTACGTACCCTTGTAGATCGCTAAGCGGGAAGCGTTAAGAAATGTGGTTGATGTAGTCGAACGTCTTCGCTATCCAAATCGCTAGCCGTCCCGTGATCCAATCACAATCCGTCCAGCGATCCAATCACGAACCGTCCCGCGATCCTGATCACGGTCCTTCCGATCTAGCGCCGAACGGACGGCACCTCCGCGTTCAGCACCAGTACAGCTCGATGACGATCTCCGCCTTCTTGATCCAGCAAGAGGGAGCGGAGAGGTAGATGAGTTCTCTGGCAGTGCGATGGCGCGGCGGCGGCGGTGGTGGAACTATTCCGGCAGGGCTTCGCCTAAGCACCGCCGAAACTAGACTAGAGGAGAAACGATCTAGAGGAAGAAGAGGGCAACACGTGGCAATTAGGGTTTTCTAGGTGTGGCTGCCCTCTCTCCCCTCTAGTATATATAGGAGGAAGGGGAGGGAGGCCGGCGCCCTAGGGATCCTCCCCTAGGGTCGGCCGAAGTGGGGAGGTGGAGGAGTCCAACTCCAATCCTACCAGGAGTAGGGTTCCTCCCCCACTTGGTTTTTCCTTTCCTACACTTGGACTTTCCCACCCCTAGCCGCATGGGCCTTGTTGGGGGGGGGGTTCGTCCAGGCCACTAGGGGCTGGTTTACCTCCTCCCACAGCCCATGAGGCCCTTTGGGGTGAGAGGCCCCTCCCGATGGTCCCCCGGTACCCTACCGGCACTCCCGGTACATTACCGATGTACCCGAAACTTTTCCGGTGACCAAAACGGGACTTCCTATATATCAATCTTTACCTCCACACCATTCCGGATCTCCTCGTGACGTCCTGGATCTCATCCGGGACTCCGAACAACCTTCGGTCACCACCATACGTAACTCAATACTACCGAAACGTCACCGAACCTTAAGAATGCAGACCTTGCGGGTTCAAGAACTATGTAGACATGACCGAGAGACCTCTACGGTCAATAACCAATAGCGGGACCTGGATGCCCATATTGGTTCCTACATATTCTACGAAGATCTTTATCGGTTGAACCTCTATGTCAAGGATTCAGTTAATCCCGTACGATGTTCCCTTTGTTCTTCGGTATGTTACTTGCCCGAGATTCGATCTTCGGTATCTCCATACCTAGTTCAATCTCGTTACCGGCAAGTCTCTTTACTCGTTCCGTAATACAAGATCCCGTGGCTAACACTTTAGTCACATTGCTTGCAAGGCTTATTGTGATGTTGTATTACCGAGTGGGCCCTGAGATACCTCTCCGTCATACGGAGTAACAAATCCCAGTCTTGATCCATGCCAGTTCAACAGACACCTTCGGAGATACCTGTAGAGCATCTTTATAGTCACCCAGTTACGTTGTGACGTTTGATACACACAAGGTATTCCTCCGGTGTCAGTGAGTTTCATGATCTCATGGTCATAGGAACAGATACTTGACATGCAGAAAACAATAGCAATAAACTGACACGATCATATGCTATGTTCATAGTTTGGGTCTTGTCCATCACATCATTCTCCTAATGATGTGATCCCGTTATCAAATGACATCTCATGTCTATGGCTAGGAAACCATGACCATCTTTGATCAACGAGCTAGTCTACTAGAGGCATACAAGGGACACAGTGTTGTCTATGTACCCACACATGTATTTGAGTTTCCAATCAATACAATTATAGCATGGATAATAAACGATTATCATGAACAAGGAAATATAATAATAACCATTTTATTATTGCCTCTAGGGCATATTTCCAACAGTCTGCCACTTGCACTAGAGTCAATAATCTAGTTCACATCACCATGTGATTTGCATTGTTATGAATCTAACACCCAATGAGTTCTGGGGTTCGATCATGCATTGCATGTGAGAGAGGTCTTTAGTTAGCGGTCTGCAACATTCAGATCCATATGTTCTTTGCAAATCTATATGTCGTACTGTAGATGCTAGCATGCTCCACTTGGAGCTATTCCAAATGGCTGCTCCGCTATACGTATCCGGATTGCTACTCAGAGTCATCCGGATTGGTGTTAAAGGTTGCATCGACATAACCCTTTTACGACGAACTCTTTATCACCTCCATAATTGAGAAATATTTCCTTAGTCCTCTAGTTACTAAGGATAACTTTGACCGCTGTCCAGTGATCCACTCCTGGACCACTCTTGTACCCCTTGACAGACTCATGGCAAGGCACACACCAGGTGCGGTACACAGCATGGCATACTATACAGAGCCTATGGATAAGGCATAGGGGACGACCTTCGTCCTTTCTCTTTCTTCTGCCGCGGTCAAGCTTTGAGTCTCACTCAACTCCACACCTTACAAATCAGGCAAGAACTCTTTCTTTGACTGATCCATTTTGAACTCTTTCAAAATCTTGTCAAGGTATGTACTCATTGAAAGTTTTATCGGACGTCTTGATCTATCTCTATAGATCCTGACGCCCAACATTTAAGTAGCTTCATTCCAGGTTTTCCTTTGAAAAAATTCCTTTTCAAACAACCATTTATGCTTTCCAGAAATTCTACATCATTTCCGATCAACAATATGTCATCCACACATACTTATCAGAAATTCTATAGTGCTCCCACTCACTTTATTGTAAATACAAGTTTCTCATAAACCTTGTATAGACCCAAAAACTTTGATCACATTATCAAAGCGTATATTCCAACTCCGAGATGCTTGCTCCAGTCCATACAAGGATCGTTGGAGCTTGCATACATTTTAGCATCCTTAGGACTGACAAAACCTTCTAGTTGTATCACATACAACCTTTCCTCACGAAAACCGTTAAGGAAACTCTGTTTTGACATCCATCTGCCAGATTTCATGATTGAAATATGCAGCAACTGCTAACATAATTCCAACAGACTTTAGCATCGCTACGGGTGAGAAAGTCTCATCATAGTCAACTCCTTGAACTTGTGAAAAACCGTTTGCCACAACTCGAGCTTTATAGACGGTGACATTACCGTCCGCGTCCGTCTTCCTTTTAAAGATCCATTTGTTCTGAATGGCCTTTCGCCATTCAGGTAATACTTCCAAAGCGCATACTTTGTTTTCATACATGGATCCCATCTCGGATTTCATGGTCTCTAACCATTTCTCGGAATCCGGGCCCATCATCGCTTCTCCATAGCTCGTAGGTTCATCGTTGTCCAACAACATGACCTCTAAGACAGGGTTGTCGTACCACTCAGGAGCAGTACGCGTCCTTGTCGACCTACGAGGTTCGATAGTAACTTGATCCGAAGCTTCATGAGCATCATCATTAACTTCCTCTTCAACTAACGTAGGCTCCATAGAAACAACTTTCTGTGCTGCGCTACTCTCTGGTTGAAACAAAGGTTCAACAACCTCATCAAGTTCTATCTTCCTCCCACTCAATTCTTTCGAGAGAAACTCTTTCTCGAGAAAGGACCCGTTTTAGCAACAAACATTTTGCCCTTGGATCTGAGATAGAAGGCATACCCAACTGTTTCCTTAGGGTATCCTATGAAGATGCACCTTTCTGCTTTGAGTTCGAGATTATCAGACACAAGCGTCGCATTATCAAACTCTGAGAAATGACAGCTTAGGTTTCTTCCAAACCAAAATTCATACGGTGTCATCTCAACGGACTTAGATGGTGCCCTAATTTAAAGTGAATGTAGTTGTCTCTAATGCATAACCCCTAAACGATAGTGGCAAATCGATAAGAGACATCATAGTATGTACCATATCCAATAGAGCACGACTACGACGTTCGGACACACCATCACACTATGGTGTTCCAGGCGGTGTGAGTTGTGAAACAACTTCCACATTGTCTTAAGTTGCATACCAAACTCGTAACTCAGATATTCACCTCCACGATCATATCGTAGATATTTTAGCTTCTTGTCACGATGATCTCAAACTTCACTCTGAATTTGTTTGAACTTTTCAAACGTTTCAGACTTGTGTTTCATTAAGTAAATATACCCATATCTACTCAAATCATTAGTGAAGGTAGGAAAATAACGATATCCACCGCACGCTACAATACTCATTGGACTGAATACATCAACATGTATCATTTCCAATAAGTCACTTGCCCACTCCCTCATACCGGAAAACGGGGTCTTAGTCATCTTGCCCATGAGGCATGGTCCGCATGTCTCAACCGATTCAAAATCGAATGAGTCCAAAGATCCATCAGCATGGAGTTTCTTCATGCGCTTTACACCAATATGACATTTAGCAGCAGCGCCACAAGTATGTGGTACTATCATTATTTAACTTTGTATCTTTTGGCATCAATATTATGAACATGTGTATCACTACGATCAAGATTCAATAAACCATTCTCATTGGGTGCATGACCATTGAAGGTATTATTCATGTAAACAGAATAACCATTATTCTCTAACTTAAATGAATAACCGTATTGCAATAAACATGATCTAATCACGTTCATGCTCAACGCAAACACCAAATAACATTTATTTAGGTTCATCACTAATCCCGAAGGTAGAGAGAGCGTGCGATGGTGATCACATCAACCTTGGAAACACTTCGAACACTCATCGTCACCTCACCCTTAGCTAGCCTCCGTTTATTCCATAGCTTTTATTTCGAGTTACTAACATTTAGCAACCTAACCGGTATCCAATACCCAAGTGCTACTAGGAGTACCAGTAAGGTACACATCAATAACATGTATATCAAATATACTTCTGTCGATGTTGCCAGCCTTCTTATCCAGCAAGTATCTAGGGTTGTTCAGCTTCAGCGACCGTTCTCCTCATAATAGAAGCACTTAGTCTCGGGTTTGGGTTCAACCTTGGGTTTCTTCACTGGAGCAGCAACTGACTTGCCATCCATGAAGTTTCCCTCCTTGCCCTTGCCCTTCTCGAAACTAGTGGTTTCACTAACCATCAACACTTGATGCTCCTTCTTGATTTCTACCTTCGCGGTGTCAAACATCACGAATAGCTCAGGGATCATTGTTTCCATCCCTGGCATTTTATAGTTCATCACGAAGCTCTAGTAGCTTAGTGACAGTGACTTGGAGAACTATATCAATCACCATCTTATCTGGAAGATCAACTCCCACTCGATTCAAGCGATTGTAGCACCCAGACAATCTGAGCACATGCTCACTGATTGAGCTATTCTCCTTCATCTTGCAGGCAAAGAATCTTGTTGGAGGTCTCATACCTCTCAACACGGGCACGAGCCTGCGATCCCAATTTTAGCTCTTAGAACATCTCATATGTTCTGTGACGTTCAAAACGTTTTGGAGCCTCAATTCTAAGCCGTAATGCATGACGCACTGAACTATCAAGTAGTCATCAGAACATGCCTGTCAGATGTTCACAACATCTACAGACGACGCTTGAGGGGGTGGTGCACCGAGCGGTGCATTAAGGACATAAGCCTTCTGTGCAGCAATGAGGACAATCCTCAGATCACGGACCCAGTCCGCATTATTGCTACCATCATCTTTCAACTCTATTTCTCTAGGAACATATAAAAATTCAAGGGAGCTACAGCGCGAGCTAGTAATCTACAACATAATTTGCAAAGACATTTTGACTATGTTCATGATAATTAGTTTAGTTAATCATATTACTTAAAAACTCCCACTAAAATTGACATCCCTCTGGTCATTTGAGTGTCACATGATCCAATTCACCAACCCAAGTCCGATCATCACGTGAGATGAGGTGGTTTCAATGGTGAACATCTTCATTTTGATCATATCTTCTATATGACTCATGTTTGACCTTTCGGTCTCTTGTGTTCCGAGGCCATGTCTGTACATGCTAGGCTTGTCAAGTTTAACCCGAGTGTTCCGCACGTGCAACACTGGCTTGCGCCCGTTGTATGTGAACGTAGAGTCTATCACACCCGATCATCACGTGGTGTCTCGAAACGATGAACTTTTGAAACGGTGCACACTCGGGGAGAACACAATTTTATCTTGAAATTTTAGTGAGGGATCACCTTATAATGCTACCGTCATCCTAAGCAAAATAAGATGCATAAAAGGATTAACATCACATGCAAATCATAAGTGACATGATATGGCCATGAACTTGTTCTTTTGATCTCCATCTCCAAAGCACCGGCATGATCTCCATCGTCACCGGCATGACACCATGAACTCCATCATCTTGATCTCCATCAACGTGTCGCCATGAGGTTGTCATGCCAACTGTTGCTTCTACGACTATTGCTAACTCATAGCGATAAAGTAAAGCAAAACGGCGAAAATAAATTAAAGACAACCCTATGGCTCCTGCCGGTTGCCGTACTCATCGACATGCAAGTCGTGATATTCTATACAATACATGATCATCTCATACATCACATATATCTCATCATGTAATTGGCCATATCACATCACAACATACCCTGCAAAAACAAGTTAGACGTCCTCTAATTGTTGTTGCATGTTTTACGGGGCTGCTACGGGTATCTAGCAAGAACGATTCTTACCTACGCCAAAACCACAACGGTGATACACAAATTGCTATTCAACCTTCTCAAGGACCGCCTTTGTCGAATCCGATCCAACTAAAGTGGGAGAAACAAACACCTGCCAGCCATCTTTATGCAACAAAGTTACATGTCATTGATGGAACCGGTCTCTCGTAAGCGTACGAGTAATGTTGGTCCGGGCCGCTTCATCCCACAATACCGCTGAATCAAGAAAAGACCAAGGGAGGAAGCAATCTGAATATCAACACCCACAAACTCCTTTGGGTTCTACTCGTGATCTCATCTACACATAGACCTAGCTCTGATACAACTGTTGGGGAACGTTGCATGGGAAACAAAAAATTCCTACGCACACGCAAGATCTATCCATGGTGATGAGCATCTAAGAGAGGGAGAGTGGATCTACGTACCCTTGTAGATCGCTAAGCGGGAAGCGTTAAGAAACGCGGTTGATGTAGCCGAACATCTTCGTGATCCAAATCGCTAGCCATCCCACGATCCGATCACGATCCGTCCCGCGATCCAATCACGAACCGTCCCGCGATCCTGATCACGGTCCTTCCGATCTAGCGCCGAACGGACGGCAGTTCCGCGTTCAGCACACGTACAACTCAATGATGATCTCCGCCTTCTTGATCCAGCAAGAGGGAGAAGAGAGGTAGATGAGTTCTCCGGCAGCGCAACGGCGCGGCGGCGGCGGCGGTGGAACTATTCTGGCAGGGCTTTGGCTAAGCACCGCCGAAACTAGACTAGAGGAGAAACGATCTAGAGGAAGAAAAGGGCAGCACGTGGCAATTATGGTTTTCTGGGTGTGGCTGCCCTCTCTCCCCTCTAGTATATATAGGAGGATGGGGAGGGAGGCCGGCGCCCTAGGGATCCTCCCCTAGGGTCGGCCGAAGTGGGGAGGTGGAGGAGTCCAACTCCAATCCTACTAGGAGTAGGATTCCTCCCCCACTTGGTTTTTCCTTTCTTCCACTTGGACTTTCCCACCCCTAGCCGCATGGGCCTTGTTGGGGGGGGGGTCGGCCATCCCACTAGGGGCTGGTTTACCTCCTCCCACAGCCAATGAGGCCCTTTGGGGCGAGAGGCCCCTCCCGATGGTCCCCCGGTACCCTCTCGGCACTCCCGGTACATTACCGAAGTACCCGAAACTTTTCCGGTGACCAAGACGGGACTTCCTATATATCAATCTTTACCCCCGGACCATTCTGGAGCTCCTCGTGACGTCCTGGATCTCATCCGGGACTCCGAACAACCTTCGGTCACCACCATACGTAACTCAATACTACCTAAACATCACCGAACCTTAAGTGTGCAGACCCTGCGGGTTCGAGAACTATGTAGACATGACCGAGACACCTCTACGGTCAATAACCAATAGCGGAACCTGGATGCCCATATTGGTTCCTACATATTCTACGATGATCTTTATTGGTTGAACCTCTATGTCAAGGATTCAGTTAATCCCGTACGCTGTTCCCTTTGTTCTTCGGTATGTTACTTGCCCGAGATTCGATCATCGGTATCTCCATACCTAGTTCAATCTCGTTACCGGCAAGTCTCTTTACTCGTTCCGTAATACAAGATCCCGTGGCTAACACTTTAGTCACATTGCTTGCAAGGCTTATTGTGATGTTGTATTACCGAGTGGGCCCTGAGATACCTCTCCGTCATACGGAGTAACAAATCCCAGTCTTGATCCATGCCAGCTCAACAGACACCTTCGGAGATACCTGTAGAGCATCTTTATAGTCACCCAGTTACGTTGTGACGTTTGATACACACAAGGTATTCCTCCGGTGTCAGTGAGTTGCATGATCTCATGGTCATAGGAACAGATACTTGACATGCAGAAAACAATAGCAATAAACTGACACGATCATATGCTATGTTCATAGTTTGGGTCTTGTCCATCACATCATTCTCCTAATGATGTGATCCCGTTATCAAATGACATCTCATGTCTATGGCTACGAAACCATGACCATCTTTGATCAACGAGCTAGTCTACTAGAGGCATACTAGGGACACAGTGTTGTCTATGTACCCACACATGTATTTGAGTTTCCAATCAATACAATTATAGCATGGATAATAAATGATTATCATGAACAAGGAAATATAGTAATAACCATTTTATTATTGCCTCTAGGGCATATTTCCAACAATTCAGACTACAAAAACCTATATCTACCTTCCATATTGCACTTGTATCACCATCTCTTTGCCGAACTAGTGCACCTAAACAATTTGCCATTGTATTGGGTGCGTTGGGGACACAAGAGATTTCTTGTATTTGATTGCAGGGTGGTTTGTGAGAGACCATCTTCATCCTACACCTCCCACGGATTGATAAACCTTAGGTCATCCACTTGAGGGAAAATTGCTACTGTCCTACAAAACTCTGCGCTTGGAAGCCCAACAAAGTCTACAAGAATAAAGTTGCGTAGCAGACATCAACCTCCTTCTCTAGAAAGGATCAATTCTTGGCAACAAAGACTTTACCTTCGGATCTTTGATAGAAGGTATACCCAATTGTTGCTTTAGGGTATCTTATGAAGATGCACTTTTCCGCTTTGGGTTCGAGCTTATCAGGCATAAGTGTCACATCCCCAAACTCTAAGAAATGACAACTTAGGTTTCTCGCCAACCCATAATTCATACGGTGTAGTCTCAATAGATTTAGATGGTGCCCTATTTAAAGTGAATGTAGTTTTCTCTAATGCATAACCCCAAAACAATAGTGGAAAAACGATAAGAGACATCATAGAATGCACCATATCCAATAGAGTACAGTTACGATGTTCGGACACACCATTACACTGTGGTGTTGTGGCACCCCGGCTCAGAGAACCGGATTACCAGTGTTTCAATCCCAGAGATCATGTCTTCTGGAAACACTCCACAACTTGGTACAGAACAGAACTGAACTTTATTGATATTCTTGGGGTACAAGCTCGTATTTACATCATCATCGAGGCCCAAGGCACCCTCGATGCTATGACGGTATCTACATTATTTATAAAACAAAGAGGGCCTCGGAACTACTAAGTACTCTCTAGCGTAGCGGAACATAGCGACAACTCCATCCACAGGGACACTGCTGTGGACACATCCTAGTTAGCGTAGCACGATTCATCGGGACCTCCGTCCTCAGCTTCTCTTGCATCTGGCATGATACGCCAGGTGAGTACTTTGAATGTACTCACAAGCTCACGACAACCAAGTAATGCAGCAAACAATAGCATGGCAATCAGCAGGTTTAATTCTTAAACAATGCACTTACTGTACCGATCATCTACTTACTCTCTTCCGGGTTGTCCCACAACCCTCGGAATACTCATAACCATCGAGTACTTCCGAACACAAGACGAGTTCTTCCATCATTACTAACATCAATACGGTTGACCATCTAGTGAGGTCTGGACGGGCTGTCCATTACCGTGGACGCGGCTATTCGAATAGATTTGACACTCTGCAGAGGTTGCGCACTTTACCCACACCATGAAGCACCTGGCCTCTTGATCCCACTCGGGTGGACCAGCGTTGCTTCAACAAAACCTGCCTGACCCGTGACTCTTTCATTGTACCACTGGCACGCATCCTCTCCCGGAGGTCTGCCTTGGGTGGCCCATGTGTCCTCATGACACCTGCCACCGTCGTGGCCAAACTGTCCCAAACGGGGACTCCACTAAACTATCCCAAACGGGGACGCCGGCACAAACAAACAACAACTGGGCTCACAGGATTATCGCCGCTTACCTGATCAGGGTAGCACGCCGCGCATAACCCTCCCTCTTTGGAGGTACCGGTGAAAGATCACGCAGTCAGGCCCGGTCAGGGCCGTCCCATACCGGCAAATGTGGTTGCACGAGTATGCCCGGACAGGTGACTCAAGATAACCCACTAAGCTATTTAGCAATATAGTGGTTTAACAAAATATGCCATTAACTATTTAAATTTATTCTATGAATTATCCTAAAGCAAATAAGTAAGCATAATGCATTAAAATATGCAATGCTATTGATATGCTTCATGAAATGGAAATCATGGCTTGCCTTTCTCTGTTGGGTGGTTCAAAAGTCCCTGGTCTTCAAAGGTCTCACAATCTCCTTCTGGAAATAGTTAAAAAATGCAAAAGAAAATGTTACCTATTGCATTTTTATTAAGAAGAAGTTATGTGAGCATTGGAAAAATACCAAATTTTGTCAGCAATTAAAGGGTTTCAAAACAAACATAGTGCAAAAAGAATCAAGTGAAATGGAGCTATAGATAAAAAGTTATTTAAGGTCAAAGACTGGTCAAAATTCTGGATTAAATTGAATTTAAATAGAAAATCAGAAAAACTTCTAGCGGGCCATGTCCTTGGCATATTCGTAGAATACGCCTCCACTTACCCCCTCGCGCGCGCGGCTGAGCCGCTGACGGGTGGGGTCGGCCTCTTTTAAAAACAGAGAGAGAGAGAGGGGAACATAGAAGGAGCGGCTCACCGGCGACACTCGACGGCGATAGAGACGGCGGCGAGGTCCGGCGATCGCTGGGATGGAACGGCTGCTCGACGGCGAACCTACACGTACCCGCAGTTCCTCCGGAGGTGGACGGATGGCGTCGCCCCCTTCTTCTCAGGCGGGTGGGGCTTTCGGTGGTCGCCGGTGACGACGATTCCGACGGAAATCGAGCTGGGCAACAAGGCGAGGAGGAGCAGGGAGACTCACTGATCTCTAGGGCGGGCTCAGGATGGCTAGGAAGGGGCTGGAGATGGTGGGCGACAGAGAAGATCCAGGCAGCGGAGCCTTCGCCAGAGACGAGGGAGACGAGCTCCCGGCTCTTGCTGGAGCGCTCTAGGGCTGATTCAGAGGTGGAGAGGCGGGGATGAGGAGGAAGGAGGGGCTGGGCAGAGCCTTTTATAGGCCAGCGACGAGCGCTGCCGAGCTCTCCCGAAGCGGCGAGGCTCAGGCCTGCCACTAGAGCAAGGACGGCGAGCTGGCCGTCACGGAGCGGACTGAGGGGATGGAAGAGGGCAGAGGAGCGACGGGACGGGTCCGGCGCCATCAATGGCGTGCGGACGACCACAGTGGCCGAAGCCCACTGTTTGGCCCGTGGCGGAGCTTGGCTTGGAGCGGCAGCGGCCTTCGCCAGCGGTCAGGAGGGTTCGGGAGATTCCACGTGTTCGCCTGGAGCGCATCCGTCTCTGGCGCCGCACAGAGCGCACGCTCTGGCATGCCAGCCTCGTGCCCACCACGGGTGTGGCCACCAGGAGGCCACGCAGCCCTGGCGCTCTTTGTCCAGGGTGTCGACCTTCGTACCCTTAGCCTCTCTGTACCACTAGATCGACCAGATTCACTCTGGTTTGATAGGGCACATCAACAACAGATTCTGCTAGCTATCTTGAGGAGGAACTGGAGAAGAAATGGGATAGGGATGGAACCAGAGGAGATGTCTAGCGTTATCTACCTTGGAAGGGCTCTAAACTGGCAAGGTTTGAAGAGATTTGAAGCAAGATTGAGCATAGATCCTTTGGAAACCATCATTCTGCTCCAGAAGCTAAATGAGCTTGTGGCACTCACTTGGAAGCTCTGCTATTGATGAAACTTGGTAGACGGAAGTTATTTGGTAGTGCACACATGCCATAAAAATTGTAGATCAATTGTGCACCCCTAGCTTGTACTTCCTTCACAAAGCTTTCAAATAAGCAGAATCTTGCCAGAGTTTTGCTGCTCAAAAATTGTACTAGACCAGCTGATGTTTTTGGATAATGGGGCTAGATAGGATGACTAGGAGCTTGGGGAATTTATTGGGAATTTTCTGGGACAGGAAAAATGGGGTTGCTTCACAATGGTCCAATTCTGGTCAGAAACAAAATAATTTTTCTGGCCAGAATTTTACATTGGGCAATGAAATATTTTTGGAGATTATGGAGTCATATGATGATGAGAAGATGAGGGAATTTTTTTGGGAATTAATTGATCACCCCAACTATAGGTTGCTTCACAACCCATAGTGATGACCTAATTCCCCAAATAAAGAAAAGGATTATTTGAAAAGATTAAATATTGGAAAATTGACCAAGAGAGGTAAAGAAAGGTTTTGGCAAAATGAGGAGGGTTTTTGGTTTGCTTGGAAAAATATTCAAAGACTCACAGATCCAGTTCAACTGAAAAGGTTTGAAATTATCCAAATTTGCAAATGAAATTCAAATGGTTTTGAAAAGAAAAAGTTGTCAAAAATCAGGGTGTCACAAACCTACCCCCCTTAGGATGAATCTCGTCCTCGAGATTCGGTTGCTCAGGGAACAAATACGGGTACGCAGATCTGAGGAAATCTTCTCTTTCCCATGTAGCTTCTTCCTCAGTGTGGTGTTATCACAGTACCTTGTAAAACCTTATCACCTTACTTCTGGTTGTTCTTTCCATCTCATCCAAGATTCTGACAAGCCTCTCTTCGTAGGTCAGGTCTTTGGCCAGCTCTAACTCACTCATATCCGCTTGCTTGATTGGTGGGGCAATGCACTTCCTTAATTGTGATATATGGAACACATCGTGAACGTCAGACAACTCTGATGGCAGTTCCAACTGGTATGCTACTCTGCCTCTTCTAGCAACCACTGGAAATGGACCGATATATCTCGGTGCAAGTTTTCCCCGAGTATGGAATCTCTTCACTCCCTTCATAGGGGTTACTCGGAGGTAAGCATGTTCTCCAGGCTCGAAAGTCACTTCCCGGTGTTTCGGATCATAATAGCTCTTCTGTCGGGACTTGGCTGCTTGCAGGCGCTCCTGAATATCCTTAACTTGTTTCTCAGCCTCGAGCATCAAGTCCTTACCGAAGATACGGCTATCTCTGGTCTGAGACCAATTTAATGGGGTGCGGCACTTCTGCCCGTACAATGCTTCAAACGGTGACATCTTCAAACTCGACTGATAGCTGTTGCTGTAGGAGAAATCCGCATAAGGTAAGCTGTCTTCCCATTTAGGCCCATGGGTGAGAGCACAGGACCGAAGCATATCCTCTAGTATCTGGTTTACTCTTTTGGTTTGTCCATCCGTCTGTGGATGGTATGCTGTGCTATGCTTTAGCATGGTGCCTAAAGCTTGATGGAGCCGCAGCCAGAATGCGGAAGTGAATAGGGAACCTCTGTCTGAGGTGATGGACTTAGGTACTCCATGGAGGCTGACTATCCGGGACATGTAGAGCTGAGCCAGTTGATTTGCGTTGAAAGTGGTCTTTACCGGAATGAAGTGAGCCACTTTTGTGAGTATGTCCACAATGACCCAAATAGCATCGTTGCCTCTTGTTGACTTTGGTAATCCAACAATAAAGTCCATACATATGTCGTCCCACTTCCACTGGGGAACCGGTAAAGGTTGCAGTAGCCCAACAGGTTTCTGATGTTCTGCTTTGACCTTATTACATACGTCGCAGCAGGCGACATAGTATGCTATATCCCTTCGCATTCCAGGCCACCAAAATGTCTCTCTTAGATCTTGATACATCTTTGTACCTCCCGGGTGAATGGAATAGGCTGACTCATGGGCTTCCCTGAGTATCTGCTATCTCAGGTTATTTTGGTCGGGCACACATATGCGCTTCTCAAACCATAGAGTGCCTTGGTCATCCACGTGGAAGAACTTGGCTTTCCCTATCGGAATCAGCTCCTTGATCTTCTGGATTTCTTCATCAGGCTCTTGGGCCTTCTTAATCTCTTCCATAAGAGTGGGGATAATTTCCAGTGTATCTGGGGTAGTTGGGCCGCATAACACCATATTGAGTTCCGCGAATTCTTCTTGCAGCCTTGGATGCATATTTCCCATTAGTGCATTCACGGTGCCTTGTTTTCGGCTGAGAGCGTCTGCGACCACATTGGCTTTTCCCGGATGGTAGTTTATCCCAATGTCATAGTCCTTGACTAGTTCAAGCCATCTTCTCTGCCTTAGATTCAGGTCGGGTTGTGTGAAAATATACTTGAGACTCTTATGGTCCGTGTATATTTCACAACGTTGTCCAATGAGGTAATGCCTCCAAATCTTCAAGGCATGTACCACGGCTGCTAATTCCAAATCGTGGGTAGGGTAGTTCTCCTCATGGGGTCGTAGTTGTCTGGAGGCATAGGCCACGACCTTCCCTTCTTGCATTAATACGCAGCCGATCCCTCATCTGGAGGCATCACAGTAGATGTCGAAGCTCTTATGTATGTCCGGAAGGAATAGAACAGGTGCTGTAGTGAGTCTGGTCTTTAGTTCCAGGAAACTACTGTCACACTCTGTCGTCCAGACAAACCTTTGGATTTTCTTGAGCAATTCCGTCAAGGGCTTGGCTATTTTGGAGAAGCCTTCTATGAAACGTCGATAATAGCCGGCCAATCCCAGGAAGCTACGGACTTCGGTCACCGTGGCCGGTGTCTTCCAATTCAACATCGCAGTTACCTTGCTGGGGTCGACGGCTACTCCTTGTTCTGACAGAATATGCCCTAGAAATCCCACCTCTTTTAGCCAAAATTCACACTTACTGAACTTGGCATACAGGCGGTGGTCTCTTAACCTTTCCAAGACAGCACGAAGATTATGTTTGTGCTCTTCTTCACTCTTGGAGTATATCAGGATATCATCGATGAACACCACCACAAATTTATCCAGAAAGTCCATAAAGACTTTATTCATCATGCTCATGAAGTAGGCTGGAGCATTTGTGAGTCCAAATGACATGACCGTAAATTCGTACATGCCATATCTGGTGGTGAACGCTGTCTTGGGTATATCCTCTTTTCGGATTTTTAGCTGATGATATCCGGTCCGGAGGTCAATCTTGGAGAATACACGGGCTCCGTTCAACTGGTCGAACAGATCGTCGATGCGAGGGAGCGGGTACTTGTTCTTAATAGTGACCTCATTTAGCTGGCGATAGTCTACGCACATTCGTAGACTTCCATCCTTCTTCTTGACAAAGAGCACTGGTGATCCCCAGGGCGAGATGCTTGGGTGAATATACCCTTTTTGCAACAATTCGTCCAATTGCTTCTTTAGCTCTGCCAGCTCTGGTCCTGGCATACGGTAATATTTCTTGTAAATTGGAGCAGTACCGGGAACTACTTTGATTGCAAATTCCAATTCCCGGTCGGGTGGCATTCCTAGTAATTCTTCAGGAAATACGTCCGGAAATTCACAAACTACCGGAATCAAGTTCATATCCGAGGTGGTAGTTTGGTATGCCATTCCTTTCTTTGACATCATCTTGCTGGCAAGGAATCGGACTGTTTGTCCTGCTGGGTTGACTAGCGTCACTGTCCTTGTGGCACAGCTAATGCACACCCGGTGTGGTGTCAACCAGTCCATTCCTAGTATTACGTCCAATCCGAGGATTCGATGGCAATGAGAGCAGCTGGAAATTTAATCCCATGTATCAAAATTTCCAGATCTCTATATATCAGATTGGTTCTGAGCAGAGAGCCAGGGGATTGTACCACCATGATTTTGTCCAAAAGCAAAGGGGAAAATTTGTGCAAGGTGGCAAAACTTCGCGAAATAAACGAGTGGGATGCCCAGAATCAAATAAAATTACTGCAGGTATGTCATTAACAGGGAACATACCGAGGACTACTTCTGGAGCTTTGCAGACTTCCTCAGCAAAGATATGATGGACGCGTCCATGGCAGAAGTTGTGATTAGGGCGTCGTCCAATGGTGTTGACCTGCGGCTTGACATCGGAAGATGGCTTCCCACTGTTGGCGGGGCACTGCTTGGAGTAGTGTCCGCTCTGACCACAAGTGAAGCAGGTATTGTTGCGGCGGCAGTCTTCTATCACAGGCTCTTTGCCGAAGGTCTTGGTCTGGCTCACTGTCTTGTTGTTGTTGGGATTGCTGTTGCTCCACGCTGGCTTGTACTCGGATGAACTTGGCTGCCAGGTGCGTGGCTTCTGCACAACCGCCTCACGGTTGTCCTTCTTAGGCTCAAACTTCCTCTTGTGGTTGTCATATCCGGTCTTGTGTTCGCGCTCAGCGATAAAGGCTTTGTTTATCAGGGTTTGAAAGTCCGGGAAGTCTAGCATGCAAAGCTGACAACGGAGGGCATGATTCAGTCCTCCTAGGAACCGATCTATCTTTCTTTCTTCAGTGGTCACATCATAGGTAGAGTACCGTGCCAGATTGTTGAACTTGTTTAGGTACTCTGCCACAGACATACTTCCTTGTGTCAGCGCAAGGAACTCTCTTTGCTTCACCTTCATTATGCCTGTGGGGATATGATATTTGCGGAACAATTCCTTGAACTTCTCCCAAGTAATTTCTTCTTCTGAAGACCATGTGGCCTTTGTGTTGTCCCACCACATAGCTGCTGGCCCTTCCAGATAATGAGTGGCAAACGGAACCTTGTCAGACTCTTCGCAACGGGCTATTTCCAGCTTCTTTTCCATAGTCCTTAACCAGTCATCCGCTTCTATAGGATCCACAGCCTGGCTGAAATTGGGTGGCTTTGTGCGCTGAAAGTCAGACAACCTGGAGTGGGTTCCGTGATGGTTGTTTTGTCCCACCATAGTCTGCATGCTTTTCAGAAATTCCATAAGGTCCTGATTCCTTTTCTCCTCAAACATCCTCATAATTTGGTCAGTGGTCGGTGTTTGAGGTGGTGGAGGTGGTAAGTCCTCCGGTGATTGTCCTGCTTGTCTGGCGGATCGACGAACGGGGGTTCCATCGCCGCCTTGGCTACAACTTCTCTTCATCCTAAATTTGTTCCCATTGCAAAATACCGAATCGATGAGCAACATCCATAAAGGGAAACACAGGGGTATGACACCAGAACGGAAATATGCGAACAAAAGGGCGAACAAAGCAAACAACATAATTATACAAGACAACCCAACATCATACATGCCAAGCTAATAGGGGGATATCATGACTAGACTACTCATACGGCAGTTGACATATGCAAAGATGCATGCACTACACTCAAGCCTCTACTCTAGTGGCGAGAGTGGCACGAACACTGCCATACCACAGACTCCTCGTCATCAGATCCTGAGTCGGAGTCGGAACTGATGATATGGATAGCATCCTTCGGATCAAAGGAAACCCGCCTCTAGCGGGCCACGTCTATGGCGTATTCGCAGAATACGCCTCCACTTACCCCCTCGCGCACGTGGCTGAGCCGCTGACGGGTGGGGTCGGCCTCTTTTAAAAACAGAGAGAGGGGAACAGAGAAGGAGCGGCTCACTGGCGATGCTCGCCGGCGATAGAGACGGCGGCGAGGTCCGGCGATCGCTAGGATGGAACGGCCGCTCGACGGCGAACCTACACGTACCCGCAGTTCCTCCGGAGGTGGACGGATGGCGTCGCCCCCTTCTTCTCCGGCGGGTGGGGCTTTCGGTGGTCGCCGGCGACGATGATTCCGACGGAAATCGAGCTGGGCAACAAGGCGAGGAAAAGCAGGGAGACTCACTGATCTCTAGGGCGGGCTCAGGATGGCTAGGAAGGGGCTGGAGATGGCGGGCGACAGAGAAGATCCAGGCGGCGGAGCCTTCGCCGGAGACGAGGGAGACGAGCTCCCGGCTCTTGCTGGAGTGCTCTAGGGCTGATTCAGAGGTGGAGAGGCGGGGATGAGGAGCAAGGAGGGGCTGGGCATAGCCTTTTATAGGCCAGCGACGAGCGCTGCCGAGCTCTCCCGAAGTGGCGAGGCTCGGGCCTGCCACTGGAGCAAGGACGATGAGCTGGCCGTCGCAGAGCGGACTGAGGGGATGAAGGAGGGCAGAGGAGCGACAGGACGGGTCTGGCGTCATCAATGGCGTGCGGACGACCACAGTGGCCGAAGCCCACTGTTCGGCCCGTGGCGGAGCTTGGCTGGGAGCGGTGGCGGCCTTCGCCGGCGGTCAGGAGGGTTCGGGAGACTCCACGCGTTCGCCTGGAGCGCTTTCGGCACCAATGGACAAGGGGGGACAGCGAGGGACGGCTCGGGTGAGCGCATCCGTCTCTGGTGCCGCACAGAGCGCGCGCTCTGGCATGCCATCCCCGTGCTCACCACGGGTGTGGCCACCAGGAGGCCACGCAGACCTGGCGCTCTTTGACCAGTGTGTCGACCTTCGTAGCCTTAGCCTCTCTGTACCACTGGATCGACCAGATTCACTCTGGTTTGATGGGGCACATCAACAACAGATTCTGCTAGCTATCTTGAGGAGGATCTGGAGAAGAAATGGGATAGGGATTGAACCAGAGGAGATGTCTAGCATTATCTGCCTTGGAAGGACTCTAAACTGGCAAGGTTTGAAGAGATTTGAAGCAAGATTGAGCATAGATCCTTTGGAAACCATCATTCTGGTCCAGAAGCTAAATGAGCTTGTGGCACTCACTTGGAAGCTCTGCTATTGATGAAACTTGGTAGACGGAAGTTATTTGGTAGTGCACACATGCCATAAAAATTGTAGATCAATTGTGCACCCCTAGCTTGTACTTCCTTCACAAAGCTTTCAAATAAGCAGAATCTTGCTAGAGTTTTGCTGCTCAAAAATTGTACTGGATCAGCTGATGTTTTTGGATAATGGGGCTAGATAGGATCACTAGGAGCTTGGGGAATTTATTGGGAATTTTCTGGGACAGGAAAAATGGGGTTGCTTCACAATGGTCCAATTCTGGTCAGAAACAAAATAATTTTTCTGGCCAGAATTTTGCATTGGGCAATGAAATATTTTTGGAGATTATGGAGTCATATGATGATGAGAAGATGAGGGAAATTTTTTGGGAATTAATTGATCACCCCAACAATAGGTTGCTTCACAACCCATAGTGATGACCTAATTCCCCAAATAAAGAAAAGGATTATTTGAAAAGATTAAATATTGGAAAATTGACCAAGAGAGGTAAAGAAAGGTTTTGGCAAAATGAGGAGGGTTTTTGGTTTGCTTGAAAAAATATTCAAAGACTCACAGATCCAGTTCAACTGAAAAGGTTTGAAATTATCCAAATTTGCAAATGAAATCCAAATGGTTTTGAAAAGAAAAAGTTGTCAAAAACCAGGGTGTCACAGGTGTTCCAGGTGGCGTGAGCGGTGAAACAATTCCACACTGTCTTAAATGCATACCAAACTCGTAACTCGGATGTTCACCTCCACGATCACATCGCAGACATTTTATCCTGTTGTCACGATGATGTTCAACTTCACTCTGAAATTTGCTTGAACTATTCAAAAGTTTCAGACTTGTATTTCATTAAGTAAATATCCCAATATCTACTCAAGTCATCCATGAAGGTAATAAAATAACAATATCCACAGGACGCTTCAACACTCATTGGACCGCATACATCAGTATGTATCATTTCTAATAAGTCACTTGCCCGCTCCATGGTACCGGAAAACGGGTTCTCAGTCATCTTGCCCATGAGGCATGGTCCGGATGTCTCATGAGATTCGAAATCGAGTGAGTCCAAAGATCCATCAACATGGAGTTTCTTCATGCACTTTACACCAATATGACCTTTAGCGGCAGTGCCACAAGTTTGTGGTACTATCATTATTAACTTTGCATATTTTGGCATCAATATTATGAACATGTGTGTCACTACAAACGAGATTCAATAAACCATTCATATTGGGTGCATGATCATAAAAGATATTATTCATGTAAATAGAAAAACCATTATCCTCTGACTTAAACGAATAATCGTCTTGCAATAAACAAGATCAATATAATGTTCATGCTCAACGCAGGCACCAAATAACATTTATTTAGGTTTAAAACTAATCCCGAAGGTGAAGCGACCGTGTCGATGGCGATCACATCAACCTTGGAGACACTTCCAACGCGCATCGTCACCTCATCCTTAGCTAGTCTCGTTTATTCCGCAGCTCCTATTTCGAGTAACCAAATATTAGCAATTGAACCGGTATCTAATACCCAAGCGCTACTATGAGCACTAGTAAGGTACACATCAATAACATGTATATCAAATATACTTTTGTTGACGTTGCTAGCCTTCTTATCTGCCAAGTATCCAGGGCAGTTCCACTTCCAGTGACCGTCCCCCTTACAATAGAAGCACTCAGTCTCGGGTTTGGGTCCAACCTTGGGTTTCTTCACTAGAGCGGCAACTGGCTTTACATTCTTGAAGTTTCCCTTCTTGCCCTTGCCCTTCTTGAAACTAGTGGTCTTGTTAACCATCAACACTTGATGCTCCTTCTTGATTTCTACCTTCGTAGCCTTAAGCACCACAAGTAGCTCAGGGATCATCATCTCCATCCCTTGCATGGTATAGTTCATCACAAAGCTCTCTTAGCTTGGTGACAGTGACTGGAGAACTCTGTCAATCACGATCTTATCTGGAAGATTAACTCCCACTTGATTCAAGCAATTGTAGCACCCACACATTCTGAGCACATGATCACTGACTGAGCTATTCCCCTCCATCTTGTAGGTAAAGAACTTGTCAGAGGTCTCATACCTCTCAACACGGGCATGCGCCTGGAATACCAATTTCAGCTCTTGGAACATCTCATATGTTTCATGGCGTACGAAATGTCTTTGGAGCCTCGATTCTAAGCCGTAAAGCATGGCACACTAAACTATCGAGTAGTCATCACAACGTGTCCTCCAGACGTTCATAACATCCACAGACGACGCTAGAGGGGTTGGCACACCGAGCGGTGTATCGAGGACATAAGCCTTCTGTGCACCAGTGAGGACTAACGTGGCTTGGACTGCGTCGGTATTTCCCCAAAGAGGAAGGGATGATGCAGCACAGCGACGGTAAGTATTTCCCTCAGTTATGAAACCAAGGTTATCGAACCAGTAGGAGGATCACCACCACTCAATAAGCAGCACATGCACACAAACAACAAATACTTAGAACCCGAAGCGAAAGAGAGGTTGTCAATCTCTCTACGGTAAATAGATAGATTAGGTAGTGATAGATAGGAGAGATAGATCTCTCAAGAACACAAATAAAAAGAGTAAATATGCAGAAATGTGTTTTTGGGTTTTTGGTTTTGTAGATCTGAAAACAAAGATTGCAAAAACGTAGATCGGAAAGCAATATGATAGAAAAGTAGACCCGGGGGCCGTAGGGTTCACTAGTGGCTTCTCTCATGAGTATAGTGTCGGTGTCAAAACCGGGGGATCTCGGGTAGGGGGTCCCGAGCTGTGAAACTAGGATCGATGGTAACAAGGGGACGAAGGAGACGGTGTTTACCCAGGTTCGGGCCCTCCTATGGAGGTAAAACCCTACGTCCTGCTCGATTATATTGATGATATGAAGGTTACAGAGTTGATCTACCTCGAGATCGACTAGCTAAAACCCTAGATGAGTTTCTCTGCCCTACATTCTAAAACCCTCCCGGTTTATATAGACACCGGGGGGTACCTAGGGTTTACACATGATAGGTCCCGTGCCGAAGATGGAAATGACAGTTCCTTCATCTTGACTTGGAGCACAGGACGCGCCTTCGAGGCTTCCTCCTGGAACGTGGGGTCTTTGATATATTCGGCCCTTCCTGTGATAACCAGAGAGCGGCCCATCGAGCCGGCCTATTGGGAGATAAGCCAGCGGCCCAAGGATCCCTTAGTCCAGGACTCCCTCAGTAGACCCCGAACTAGCCCCCAACGCCAAGAGTCTCAGCTCCGGCAGCTTCTGTGACTGGAGTCTTTGGCTTGCGGGGTGAGTTCTTCTTCCTGTAAATGATCAGCTGAGACCAATCCGTCTTCCGATGACACGTGTTCCATCCGATCATTCGATCGTCCAAACACCATGAATTGCTTAGCCCCGAAGGCCAGTCGTTAAAGTGTAAACAGTGCTTTCTGACACCCCCTTCTGACGAAGGGTCGTGGCCTGCCATGACCGCTGAACCAGTTATGAAGACTCGATTCGTGGTTCGAGGCCATTCTTACATTGACACGACTCATCAATGTATAGATCGTGCTCCGTTTCACACGGGATATAATCAGAACCCAAGGCATATTTTGCGCGTGCATAACAGCACGCACGCCTTGGGAAGCGGAGAGACTTGCGGCGTAGTTGAGGGAGGATAATCGGCGCGACGTCTCATAAAAAGGGAAAAAACCCTAAGGTTTACTCATGCTCCCCATTTGCCTCCTCTGCTTCCAATCTCCCCAATCCTCGAGAGCCCAGATCTAGTTCTTCCTCAACTTTTCCTCTGAGCTTAGCCATGGCGGGCTCGGGCTCCATGGGCAAGTGGGAGGCCTCCACGGTCACCGACCAGGATATCCGGGAGCTGAAGCTCGCCGGCTACCTCCCCGCCAACGTCTTCCACCGTGCCCCAGAGGCGAAACAGGTCGTCCCCACCCCCAAGCCAGACGAAAGGGTGGTCTTTGTCCCCCATTTCATCCAGGGACTGAGCTTCCCGCTCCACCCCTTCATTAGGGGTCTCATGTTCTTCTATGGATTGGACTTCCACGACCTTCCTCTGAACTCCTTTATGCACATCTCGGCTTTCATCATTCTTTGTGAAGCCTTCCTGCGGGTCGAGCCGCACTTCGGCCTGTGGCTCAAGGTCTTCAACGTCAAGCCGAAGACCATTGCTGGCAAGCACGCAGACTGCGGAGGGGCGGTAATCAGCAAATTCCCCCGCGTCGAGTGGCCAACCGGCACCTTCATCGACACAATCAAGATTTGGCAGAAAGAGTGGTTCTACATCACCGAACCAAGGGACGAGAGCTAGGCGGCGCCTGCCAAGTTCAGATCCGGACCCCCTACGAGGTTGACCTCATGGCTCAGGAAGGGCCTTGACTGGGGGTCGGATGCCGAGGTGAAGCTACTGCAGAAGCGCATTACCTCGGTGATCGAGGCCAAGGTGGAGCTGGTCAACGTGGTCCAGGTTATGCTCCACTGCCGTATTCTTCCTTGCCAGCGCCGGGCTTCCCCAATGTGGGCTTATCAGCCTGAGGACGAGCCTACCGTGCGCCAACTCTTCCGTACCACCCCCGAGAAGCTGTGGCAGGCATTATTCAAGCCTCGGAAAAGCTGGCCGGCCAAGGAAGAGGACTCGGGCCTAAGCACCGATAACCCCCCCACCAAGGTATATCATAATTTTAATCCACTGACTCTGTTTCTTTGACCAAAAGTCTGAACGCCTTCTTCCCTATTTTCGCAGAAGTGGTGGAGCAAAGCCGCGAGAGTTAACTGCCCGACTCCACAACCCGAAGACCCCAGGTCGGAGCTGTTGACAGCGATGCTCGTTGTGGCGCCGTACTCGGCGCCCGAGAAGAAGGAGAAGAAAGAGAAGGCCAGAGAGCGTCTCCGCATAAGGGACTAGCCAGACGCCGCGTCCGAGGAAACTCATGCCTCCTCAAGTCATGAGGCAGAGCAAGAAGACGGGGGGAAGGAGTTTCCCCCCTCACAAGAAAGAGGGCGGCGTCACCGGACTCCGCGGAGGATGCAGCTCCTCCTGCCCTGAAGAGGGCACGCTGGGCGAGGTTGATCCTGCCCGATGACAGCTCGGGCTCTGATGCAGAGTCTGAGGACTTTGAGAGGGTTCCCCGACGGAACTTAAGGGTCAAGCCCCCCGCTCAAAGGTATGAATCCGAAGACCTCCTGAGTCATTTATGCAAAGTTTTCAGCATTTTAAATGCGAGAATATCTTTTAATCTGTAGCCCGCCGCGCATTCTCCCTACCGACCAAATATCAGATGGGAAGTCTCCGCCCGCCGAGCTGGCGGAGAGTGGGACTGCGTCACACCCTACACCTCCAGGGGCCACGAAGGATGCCGCGGAGGTGTCATCCCGCCGGGCTAATGTGAAGCCAAACACAGGCGGTGGGAGTGGCTGCGCCATGGCCGAGTTTGATGCCTCGGCTGCTGAAGGCCAGGGGGAGGAAATTCCCCCGACTGCTGAGGACCAAGGGGAGAGAACTTCCCTGGCCGCTGAGGAGGAAGGGCGGAGGGTGATACATCTCCATCGTATCTACTTTTCCAGACTCTTTTGCCCTTGTTTTGGACCCTAATTTGCATGATTTGAATGGAACTAACTCGGACTGACGCTGTTTTCAGCAGAATTGCCTTGGTGTTATTTTTGTGGAGAAATAAAAGTTCTCGGATTGACCTGAAAATTTACGAAGAATATTTTTGGAATTAATAAAAAATACTGGCGAAAGAATCAACCGGAGGGGTTCTACCACCTGGCCACAAGCCAGGGGGCGTGCCCCCCAGTCTTGTGGGGCCCCTGAAGCTCCTCCGACCACAATTCCAACTCTATATATTCCTATTCGGGGAGAAAAAAATTAAGGAGAAGAGTTCATCGGGTTTCACGATACGGAGCCGCCGCCACCTCCTGTTCTTCCTCGGGAGGGCAGATCTGGGGTCCATTTTGGGCTCCGGAGAGGGGAAATCGACGCCGTTGTCATCACCAACCATCCTTCATCACCAATTCCATGATGCTCTCCGCCGTTTGTGAGTAATCCCATCGTAGGCTTGCTGGATGGTGATGGGTTGGATGAGATTTACCATGTAATCGAGTTAGTTTTGTTAGGGTTTGATCCCTAGTATCCACTATGTTCTGAGATTGATGTTGCTATGACTTTGTTATGCTTGATGCTTGTCACTAGGGCCCGAGTGCCATGATTTCAGATCTGAACCTATTATGTTTTCATGAATATATATGTGTTCTTGATCCTATCTTGCAAGTTGTAGACACCTATTACGAGTTATGATCCGCATCCCCCAGGGTGACAATAACTGGGATTCTTTCCGGTGATTACCGTAGTTTGAGGAGTTCATGTATTCACTAAGTGATAATGCTTTCGTCTGGTTCTCTATTAAAAGGAGGCCTTAATATCCCTTAGTTTCCATTAGGACCCCGCTGCCACGGGAGGGTAGGACAAAAGATGTCATGCAAGTTCTTTTCCATAAGCACGTATGACTATATATGGAATACATGCCTACATTATATTGATGAATTGGAGCTAGTTCTGTGTCACCCTAGGTTATAACTGTTGCATGATGAATGCCATCCAACATAATTATCCATCACTGATCCGTTGCCTACGAGCTTTTCATATATTGATCTTGCTAAGTTACTTTTCCGTTGCTACTGTTACAATCACTACAAAACTGCTACTGTCACGTTTGCCACAGTTACCGTTACTTCCATACTATTTTGCTACTGAATACTTTGCTGCAGATATTAAGTCTTTCAGGTGTGGTTGAATTGACAACTCAGCTGCTAATACTCGAGAATATTCTTTGGCTCCCCTTGTGTCGAATCAATAAATTTGGGTTGAATACTCTACCCTTGAAAACTGTTGCGATCCCCTATACTTGTGGGTTATCAAGACCTTTTTCTGGCGCCGTTGCCAGGGAGCATAGCTCTATTCTCTGAGTCACTTGGGATTTATATCTGTTGATCACTATGAAGAATCTGAAAGACCCAAAAACCAAGATCTATCCCTCTACTATGAGGGGAGGTAAGGAACTGCCATCTAGCTCTGCACTTGATTCACCTTCTGTTATGAGTAAATTTGCGACACCACCACCTACTATTGATTCTGATATGTTGCAAGTAATTGATGATGCCACTTCTGCTATGCATGATGCTTATGATGATACTTTGCTTGATAATACTGTGCCACTGGGTGAATTTCTTGATGAACAAATTGCTAGAGTCAATGCTAAAACTGATGAAATTATTGAAACTGAACACTATGAGACACCTACTAGACCTAGCTCTCCTAGATATGAATTGCCTAATATACCTAAGGGTTATGTTATGGAAGGAGATGTAGCTAGGGACTTTCTTGCTTGTAAGGATAGAGATGATCTTAAGAAATTGCTATGCAAGTGGAAGGAAAAATCTTTGAATGCTAGAATGCAATATGATCCTAAGTTTGCTACTTCACCTATCTTTGTTACTGATAAGGATTATGAATTCTCTGTCGATCCTGAGTTAATTACTTTGGTTGAATCTGATCCTTTCCATGGTTATGAATCTAAAACTGTTGTGGCACATCTTACTAAATTGAATGATATAGCCACCCTATTTACTCATGAGGAAAAAATTCGTTATTATTATATTCTTAAGTTGTTTCCTTTCTCATTAAAGGGTGATGCTAAGATATGGTTTAATTCTCTTGCTCCTAGTTGTGTGCGTAGTCCCCGGGATATGATATATTACTTCTCTGAAAAATATTTTCCTGCCCATAAGAAACAAGCTGCCTTGCAGGAAATATTTAACTTTGTCCAAATTGAAGAAGAGAGTCTCCCATAAGCTTGGGGGAGGCTTCTCCAATTATTTAATGCTTTGCCTGATCATCCTCTCAAGAAAAACGAAATACTTGATATCTTTTATAATGGACTAACCGATGCTTCTAGGGACCACCTAGATAGTTGTGCTGGTTGTGTTTTCAGGGAACGAACTGTTAAACAAGCTGAACTACTATTGAATAATATATTGAGCAATGATAATGATTGGACTATTCCTGAACCACCTCCAAAGCCAATTCCGAAGAAAAGAGGTATTCTATTTCTCAGTCCTGAAGATATGCAAGAGGCAAAGAAATCTATGAAAGAAAAAGGTATTAAAGCTGAAGATGTTAAGAATCTACCACCTATTGAAGAAATACATGGTCTTGATAACCCGACATAGGTAGTAGAGGTAAATTCTCTCCGTAGATTTGATGAAGGTGATATTCCTTATAATAAGTCTGCTAGCCAATGCTTGGACGAGTTTGATAACTTTATTGTTAAGCAAGAAAATTTCAATGCTTATGTTAGTAGACAATTGAAACATAATGCTTACATGCTTGATCGCTTAGGTGATTATAAGAGTAGAACCATCAATGATCTTAAGCTTATTAGTAAACATGCTTCCATGGTAACTACTCAAGTAGAACAAGTACTTAAGGCACAAAATGATTTGCTTAATGAGATGAATGGTAAGAACAATGATCATTCTGTTAGAGTTGTAACTAGAGGTGGTAAAATGACTCAGGAACCTTTGTATCCTGAGTGCCATCCTAAGAGAATTGAGCAAGATTCTCAGAGAATTAATACTGATGCACCTAGTCGTCCTAGTAATAAAAGTAAAAAGAATGATGACAGGACTTTGCATGCTGCTAGTGAACCTGTTATAGATACACATGAAAATCCAAATGATATTTCTATTTCTGATGCTGAGACACAATCTGGTAATGAACATGAGCCTAGTGATAATATTAATGATGACGTTCATGTTGATGCTCAACCTAGTAATGATAATGATGTTGAGATTGAACCTGCTGTTGATCTTGATAACCCAGAACCTAAGAATAAAAGATATGACAAAAGAGACTTTGTTGCTAGGAAGCATGGTAAAGAAAGACAACCTTGGGTTCAGAAACCCATGCCCTTTCCTCCTAAGCCATCCAAGAAAAAGGATGATGAGGACTTTGAGCGCTTTGTTGAAATGCTTAGACCTGTCTTTTTGCGTATGCGCTTGACTGATATTCTGAAAATGTCTCCTTATGCTAAGTATATGAAAGATATTGTGACAAACAAAAGAGAGATACCGGAAGCTGAGATTTCCACCATGCTTGCTAATTATACCTTTAAGGGTGGAATACCAAAGAAACTAGGAGATCCCGGAGTACCTACTATACCATGCTCTATTAAAAGAAATTATGTTAAAACTGCTTTATGTGACCTTGGAGCTGGTGTTAGTGTTATGCCTTTCTCTTTGTATCGTAGACTTGATTTGAATAAGTTGGCACCTACTGAAATCTCTTTGCAAATGGCTGATAAATCAACTGCTTTACCCATCGGTATTTGTGAGGATGTGCCTGTCGTAGTTGCAAATGTTACTATCCTAACGGACTTTGTTATTCTTGATATTCCCGAGGACGACAGTATGTCGATCATCCTTGGTAGACCCTTTTTGAATACTGCAGGGGCAGTTATTGGTTGCAACAAGGGCAATGTCACTTTTCATGTTAATGGTAATGAGCATACGGTACAGTTTCCGAAGAAACAATCTCAAGTTCATAGTATCAACTCCATTGGAAAAATTTCAACGATTATTATTGGAGATTTTGAATTCCCTCTCCCTACTGCCAAAAAGAAATATGATATACTTATTGTTGGGGACATGCATATCCCCATTGAGGTAACCTAGTGTTATTCGAAAATTCTCCGGTTCCGTGTCATTCAAAAAAAGTTTGTCAACTAGACTTGATCAGCCTTATTGATGGATTCTTTTTGATGAGCATGAGATGGATGAATTTAGGAGGCACAACCTTCTGTACCCAACTTATAATTTCTGTTAATTAGATTTAATAAAGTAAAAATGCTATTATTCTTCTGTTTTCTGATTTATCCGTGCAATAAAAAAAATGTCCTGAAAATAAAAGTTCTCCAAATGCCCTGAAAATGTTGTATGATTTTTTCTGGAATATTTAAGAATTTCTGCCACTGAGAACACATCAGGGGGCTGCACCAGTGGGCCACAAGCCTACAGGGCGCGCCCACCCCCCATGGGCGTGCCCCCCTGGCTTGTGGGTCCCACGTAGCCCCCCCTCACTTATTCTAGCTCCCATCCACTTCGTCTTCCTCCAGAAAAAATCCCACCATTGCTCAAACCCGTGTCCTAACTCATTTTGCTGCCATTTTCGATCTCCTTGTGCAAAGCTCCACTTGCAAAACTGTTTTGGGGGATTGTTCTTCGGTATGTGACTCCTCCAATGGTCCAATTAGTTTTTGTTCTAGTGCTTTATATATTGCAAATTTTTGCTGCTGTGGTGACCTTGTTCTTGAGCTTGCATGTCAAATTTGGATGGTCCCAAGTAGTTTTTATGCATGATATAGCCTCTAGGCACTTGTGGGAGTAGTTGCTATAAGTTTTGTTGAGTTTTGTTCACCTTTATTTTGAGTCACTAAAAAATTCAGAAATTTTTCAGAGAAAGAAAGATGTTGAGGAGAATATACCAAGGTGGTTCCTCGAGCAAGAAGGCCCCGAGACTCGCAATACATGAGCCCGACTTTGAACCACCGAGGGAAGCTCAAGTGCGGCCTTGTGAATGGCCGTCGGATCAATTCATGGCTCATGCCGGTTTCAAGGAAGAATTTTACGCATACATACGAAATGCTGGCCTTGAAGATTTCGTTTCAGACCAATGCAAGCAATACTATCAAATCACTGATTCCTTCGTACGGAGGTTTAAATTTTCATCCAGGCGTAATACGCATTCTGTTCTATTAAATCTTTATGATGAATCTTATACTATGGACCTAGAAGATTTTAACCGTGCATGCAAAATTCCACAATGGGGCAGTTATAGTGATCCTCACAAAACTGAACATAATGATTTTCTTGCCAGCATCACTGTGGGAGAAACTAGAAACATTACACAGGCTACCTTGGGGAGCATTCACTTTCCTGCTATACATTATTTTGCTCTCTTCATAGGTAGATGTATTAACGGTAAACATGATCATAGCCACCTTTGTGTACCTGATCTTAGTTTTTTTAAGAGTGCGGTAATGGGTGATAGACGATATAATTTGGGGGCTATTATTGCTAGGAGGCTACATAAAAATGCTAAGGAAGGAGATTTCTTTGGCGGGATCTATGCCACTCGTGTAGCTAATTATCTTGGGGTACCCATAAGGGGGGATGATATTGAGTTACCACCTGCTTTTCTTGATTATGAGGCTATGGTACGCTACCAGTTTCTTGAGAGGAACGAACAGTCCCTCCTTTACCGACTAATCTTTGACAGGCAGCGTGCTGTCCATATTACCCTTCCTGCTCCTGCTTTCTTTAACTTTCAGGTAAAACGGAGATATTTTATAACTAGAGAGGAGGCGAACGAGTATGAGAGAGAGGTGGAGGCCGCTCGCCTCCATGCTGCAGCCCTTCAGGCAGTAGCGGCCGCGTCCCAGTACATACCCGACTATAACTTTGGGTATCCACCAGGCCAGCCGTGGCCATAGACCAACTTAGGCCAAAAGCCTAAGCTTGGGGGAGTACGTATTTCTCACCGACATTACATTCATGTTCACACACTCATTCCAGTTGTCGGTGTTCATACTTTTTCATTGTACCATCCATGGTAGTTTATTTCTTCTTTCCGCTTTCCTCTTGTTTGCTTAATTAACCTTGAGAAAATCCAAAAAAAATTGTTCTAGCTTTACCTTCTAGTTTGTTTAGTTGTAGCATTAAAAGAAAACCCAAAAAGATTTCTCGTTCTTCTTTTGATTGTTGGGAGCTTTCCCGTGTAAATAGTTTTTCTCGTTCTTGTTTTGAAATTTCTTTTCTTTGGGTCGTAAGGAGAAGACCACAATGAAAATGTTGAATGGCTCTCATATGCATTATTGTTTATCTATTAGAGAGCCCATATTACCTTGTCTTCTCCTTTGAGTTATTGTTTGCAGATTCCAGCTTAGTCCAATGCACGTGCACTCTTATTATTATTCGCACCATTTGGTTGTGCAAGTGAAAGGCAATAATGACGATATATGATGAAGTGATTGAGATGGAGAAAAGCTGGTACGAACTCGACCGATTTTGTTTTTATAAATATGATTAGCTCATTGTTCTGTATTCAGGTCATTATGGATGAAACATGTTTGCAATGACAATTAGAGATTTTAGTTACTCATGCCATGCTTAATTAGCTAAGAGTGTATAATGGTTTGTCTTGAGTGCCAACATGCATTTTAAAATGGTTGTCATGTAGTATGATAGGATGGTATCCTCCTCTGAATGATTCAAGTGGCTTGACTTGGCACATGTTCATGCATGTAGTTGAAACAAAGTCAACATAGCCTCCACGATATTTATGTTCATGGTGATTTATATCCTACTCATGCTTGCATTCAATGTTGGTAAATCTCAATGCATGTTTATGACTGTTGTCGCTCTCTAGTTGGTCGCTTCCCAGTCTCTTGCTAGCCTTCACCCGTACTAAGCGGGAATACTGCTTGTGCATCCATTTCCATAAACCCAAAGTTGTTCCATATGAGTCCACCATACCTACCTATATGCGGTATTTACCTGCCATTCCAAGTAAATTTGCATGTGCCAAACTCTAAACCTCCAAATAATATTTTGTTTTGTATGCCCGAATCGCTCATGTAGCGACTGGGGGCTGTCAGTATCTTCCATGCTAGGTGGGTTATTCTCACGATATGTGTTGATTCACTATCATTCACGAGAAAGTGGTTGGTATTCGGGATGCCCAGTTCCATGCTCAAAAATCAAATCAAAATATAATGAAACAAAACTCCCCCAGGATTGTTGCTTGTATGGACGGTACCCGTGGATTCGGCTCGCCGTGGAGTGTGATTGATTGGTGGAGGGGGAGTAAAAACTTTACTATTCTGTTTGGGAACCTCCTATAATTTATCTAGCATGGAAGATGGTGAAATCTCTTGGTTGTTATGTTGACAATGAAAGCACACCACTCAAAATTATTATTCATCCCTGTTTTAAAAGCTCGAGCTCTGGAACCTCTGCAAATCAATGCTTCCCTCTGCGAAGGGCCTATCTATTTTACTTTACTGTTGAGTCATCCTCCTCTTATAAAAAGCACCAGTTAGAGAGCACCACCGTCATTTGTATGCTTTGTTATTAATTGATATTGAGTGTGATTGTGAATGGATCTCTTTTACCATGAATTACAATGTCTAGTCAGTCCTTGTTCTTCAGAGGTGCTCTGCATTTATGTTTTGCGATCTCAGAAAGGGCTAGCGAGATACCATTATATCATATTGTATCATGATTGTTTTGATAAAATTATTGTCTTCCGAGACTTATTATTATTGCTCGCTAGTTGATTATGTCATTGTTATGAGTAAATGTGAGACCTAAAAGTTATTGTGAATATGGTTAGTCTATAATCTTTGCAGAAAATCTGAACATCAGTTAGACATATTTACATCAACAAGATCAAACAGAGTTCGTAAAAGCTTTTCTTTGTCACTTTCAGTTTGTCAACTGAATTGCTTGAGGACAAGCAATGGGTTAAGCTTGGGGGAGTTGATACGTCTCCATCGTATCTACTTTTCCAAACTCTTTTGCCCTTGTTTTGGACCCTAATTTGCATGATTTGAATGGAACTAACCCGGACTGACGCTGTTTTCAGCAGAATTGCCTTGGTGTTATTTTTGTGGAGAAATAAAAGTTCTCGGATTGACCTGAAAGTTTACGGAGAATATTTTTGGAATTAATAAAAATACTGGCGAAAGAATCAACCGGAGGGGGTCCACCACCTGGCCACAAGCCAAGGGGGCGCGCCCCCCTGTCTTGTGGCCCCCCTGAAGCTCCTCCGACCTCAATTGCAACTCTATATATTCCTATTCGGGGAGAAAAAAATCAAGGAGAAGAGTTCATCGCGTTTCACAATACGGAGCCGCCGGCACCTCCTATTCTTCCTCGGGCGGGCAGATCTGGGGTCTGTTTTGGGCTCCGGAGAGGGGAAATCAACGCCGTCATCATCACCAACCATCCTTCATCACCAATTCCATGATGCTCTCTGCTGTTCGTGAGTAATCCCATCGTAGGCTTGCTGGCCAGTGATGGGTTGGATGAGATTTACCATGTAATCGAGTTAGTTTTGTTAGGGTTTGATCCCTAGTATCCACTATGTTCTGAGATTGATGTTGCTATGACTTTGCTATGCTTAATGGTTGTCACTAGGGCCCGAGTGCCATGATTTCAGATCTGAACCTATTATGTTTTCATGAATATATATGTGTTCTTGATCCTATTTTGCAAGTTGTAGACACCTATTACGAGTTATGATCCGCATCCCCCAGTGTGACAATAACTGGGATTCTTTCCGGTGATTACCGTAGTTTGAGGAGTTCATGTATTCACTAAGTGCTAATGCTTTGGTCCGGTTCTCTATTAAAAGGAGGCCTTAATATCCCTTAGTTTCCATTAGGACCCCGCTGCCATGGGAGGGTAGGACAAAAGATGTCATGCAAGTTCTTTTCCATAAGCACGTATGACTATATATGGAATACATGCCTACATTATATTGATGAATTGGAGCTAGTTCTGTGTCACCCTAGGTTATAACTGTTGCATGATGAATGCCATCCGACATAATTATCCATCACTGATCTGTTGCCTATGAGCTTTTCATATATTGATCTTGCTAAGTTACTTTTCCGTTGCTACTGTTACAATCACTACAAAACTGCTACTGTCACGTTTGCCACAGTTACCGTTACTTCCATACTACTTTGCTACTGAATACTTTGCTGCAGATATTAAGTCTTTCAGGTGTGGTTGAATTGACAACTCAGCTGCTAATACTCGAGAATATTCTTTGGCTCCCCTTGTGTCGAATCAATAAATTTGGGTTGAATACTCTACCCTCGAAAACTGTTGTGATCCCCTATACTTGTGGGTTATCAGAGGGATGCCCATTCCCCTCCGAGGACGTCTCCGAAGCACGTTGTACCTCCGGAGCTACCGACCCAGTCACCGATCAGAGATCGGGCTGGCCGGTCACCACCGATGCCACCGACGACTGGGTGGCCGGTCATAGAGGAGGCCCTATCAAGCGCCCCCATCTCCGAGGATCACCGCACTTTGATGGGTGCGGTTTTGCGAGGCATTCAGTCCGTTGATAACGGGCTGAAGGAGGCCTTCAATGGTCTCTTGATGGGCTTCAAGGTGAGTCACGTAGTACCCTTTTGCCGAACCATTTTAATTTTTATGTTTAAGCTATCTTTATATATGCAGTAGCCCCCGAGCCCTGGGTGTGTTTGCAAAAACACGCCCGGGGGTCAGACAATTAGGAGTGAACATCGATGCATAAGGCACCTATTAAACCCACAATGTTCTAAAGACCCTTAACAGGACCGAACATAGGGTCATATCCTTGATAGTTCGGGGGTTAAAACGTATATGAATGGATATATGTTTTTTATTTTTTGTAGGCCTCATCATCGGAGGCGACCGTTAATGCCGCTGAGCTTACCGAGCTAAATCGTAAGCTCAAGATCTCCGAAGAGGAGCTTGATAACCTGAACAAGAGGTTCAACGAGGCACAAGGTAAGCCGAATTCTAACATCCGGGCTATATATTGGTAATGATCCGCACTGGTGACCCAGTGTAATTAGTTGGTTATCGCTTCCACAGCTTCCGCTTCAGAGGTTGAAAAACTCAAGGCCGAGCTCCATAAAATGAAGCAAGAGGCCGCGCACGAGAAGGCGGCCGCCGAACAGGCGGCAGCCGCGCTTTCCACTTTGAAAGCTGCGAGTGCCAAGCATGAGGCCCGGGTGAAGGAGGTGCAGCAAGAGCTCAAGGATGCTGATACGTCTCCAACGTATCTATAATTTTTGCTTGTTCCATGATGTTATATTATCATTCTTGGATGTTTTACAATCATTTTACTACAATTTTATACTATTTTTGGGACTAACCTATTAACCTAGAGCCCAGTGCCAGTTTCTGTTTTTACCGTGTTTTTGAGTTTTACAGAAAAGGAATATCAAACGGAGCCCAAACGGAACAAAAATCTACGGTGATTTTTTATGGACCAGAAGAATCGCAGGGAGCGTTGGAGTTGGGATAGAAGCGCCACGAGGCCACCACAAGCCTGGGGGGCGCCCCCCCTGGGGCGCGCCCCCCTGGCTTGTCGTCACCTCGTGGCCCACCTTGACTTGTTTCCGACGCCAAAAATTCATATAAATACAGAAACCCCCAAAAACAAACCTAGATCGGGAGTTCCGCTGACGCAAGCCTCTGTAGCCATGAAAAACCAATCGGGAGCCCGTTCCGGCACCCTGCCGGAGGGGGAAACCATCACCGGAGGCCATCTTCATCATCCCGACGGTCTCCATGACGAGGAGGGAGTAGTTCACCCTCGGGGCTGAGGGTATGTACCAGTAGCTATGTGTTTGATCTCTCTCTCTCGTGTTCTTGAGATGACACGATCTTGATGTACCGCGAGCTTTGTTAATATAGATGAATCATATGGAGTTTTCCCCTCTCTATCTTCTTGTGATGAATTGAGTTTTCCCTTTGAAGTTTTCTTATCGGATTGAATCTTTAAGGATTTGAGAACACTTGATGTATGTCTTGCGATGGGATAACCGTGGTGACAATGGGATGTTCTATTGATCCACTTGATGTATGTTTTGGTGATCAACTTGCGGGTTCCGTGACCTTGGGAATCTATGCATAGGGGTTGGCACACGTTTTCGTCTTGACTCTCCGGTAGAAACTTTGGGGCACTCTTTGAAGTTCTTTGTGTTGGATTGAACATGATGAATCTGAAATTGTGTGATGCATATCGTATAATCAAGCCAATGGGTACTCGTGGTGACATTGGAGTATCTAGGTGACATTAGGGTTTTGGTTGATGTGTATCTTAAGGTGTTATTTTAGTACGAACTCTAGGGCTGTTCGTGACACTTATAGGGATAGCTCATAAGATTGATCGGAAAAGATAACTTTGAGGTGGTTTCGTACCCTACAATAATTTCTTCATTTGTTCTCCGCTATTTGTGACTTTGGAGTGAACTCTTTGTCGCACGTGAGGGATTTACATATGATTCAACTATGTTAGTATTGTTGAGAGAACTTGCACTAGTGAAAGTATGAACCCTAGGCCTTGTTTCTAAGCATTGCAATACCGTTTGAGCTCACTTTTGTTACTTGCTACCTTGCTGTTTTTATATTTTCAGATTACAAAAACCTATATCTACCATCCATATTACACTTGTATCACCATCTCTTCGCCGAACTAGTGCACCTATACAATTTACCATTGTATTGGGTGTGTTGGGGACACAACAGACTCTTTGTTATTTGGTTGCAGGGTTGTTTGAGAGAGACCATCTTCATCCTACGCCTCCCATGGATTGATAAACCTTAGGTCATCCACTTGAGGGAAATTTGCTACTGTCCTACAAAACTCTGCGCTTGGAGGCCCAACACGAGTCTACAAGAAGAAGGTTGCATGGTAGACATCAGATGCCGGCACGAAGTGCGAGGCCCTTGAGCAAAAGGGCAAGGAACAAGCCACCGAGCTAGCCGCACTAAAATCCGAGCTCCAGAAGGAGCGGGTGGATAGGCAGTCCTTTGAAGAGGAGGTTCGCCAAGTGAAGGCTATCACAGATGGTAAGCCGTATTCACTACAATGCGCCTTTGGTGGTAGCAGGTTTGCTTTGCTCACCCAGATGTGGCGTTCCTCAGGCGTCTGTGCGGATCTCCAGAAGAGTGCGGGGGTCGCGAACAAGTTCTATGCTTCGCGGGAGGAGGATGATCAGGCTCGGCTATTCTGGGCACAATTTGGGTCCCCCGAGCGCTCTCCTCTCCTGATCGAGCAGGTGAAGCAACTGGTGGAGCTGCACAGGATGGCGGAGCCGGCCATGAAGGATCTCTGTATCTGGCTGTGGCCTGCTGAGCCACTGCCGAGCAGTTACTTCGGCTTGGTGCAGAAGCTGTGCGATGCTGCGCCTCGGATTGACGTGCTAAAGCGCTCTACATGCATCGAGGGAGCTCGAATGGCTTTTGCGAAGGCCATGGTGCACTGGCCGAAGCTCAAGCCGACAGAGATAGCCACCGCACCTCCGCCTCCTGGAAAGGGGCATAGACGCCCCGAGCTATACTTCTCCGCAGTGATGGAGGGTGCTCGGGAAATAGAGGCCCAATGCTCCAAGGTCGTTTTGTATGAATAATCGCGTTGTAATATGTCCGAAGACTTTTAACACTTTATAACCAGTGTTGCATGGTTTATCATGTCTTAGAAGTTTTGAATATTTATTTTGACTCCAGTGTGGCCGTTTTTATCTGAAAGTTGAAAGTCGTCGGCTTCAGCCCCCACGTAGATACTACGCGAGGTGTCTTTGTCTCCGCACTGTGACCCTTAGCCGAAGGCGGTAGTGCGAGGAGGACAAGGCAATCGGACTATGATGCTTTATCGCTTTCACTTAGCCGTAGGAGCGTAAAAAAATGCGGGGGCTGAAGCCCCCAGTGTGGTGTGATGTTTGGATGTACCGGGGCCCAAGCCAGCATCACATGGTTTGCACAAGAACGAAACCCATCGTGTAACACGGCATAACCTCTATCGGTCTTTTAGTATGACACTTATACTCGGATTTGCAGACCGGCTCTCGCTTACTATGACGGTCAGTTTTCGGCTTTCTCCGCTGAGGTGCTTGACCAGACGAGCTGGAAACACAATCGCAGTGGTTCTCCCTTTGCCCTTTTAGCCGAACGAGCGGAACGTAAGAGGGCAAACACAGGAGCCGGGCAACCCAACTATTGACCCAAGACATAGTTTGGATCCGATGCATATAAAGCAAAATCCAAGATGCCGAACACACGACCAGTTGTGCTGGGGTGATGTTCAAGGCGAGTTTTTAAATTCAAGCCCCCGGTCTGTTAGCCGGTTGCCTCATGATGTATACCGAACAGTTGTCGCAAGAATAGTTGATGATGGAAGAACAGAGGAAATATAAAATACACCAAAATGGCCATGTATAATGGTCTTCTATTTGCTCAATAATTCTTATAGCTCCGTTTGCCGAAGCAACTGTTTACAAGTATTTGAAGGTGAAATATAAAATTTACAAAGGGGAGGTTGTACCAGGGGTCTTCGATTGGTGGCATGACGTCCTCGATGTGCCCTGTTGCCTATCTGTTCATATTCCTCTATGGGAGTTGCATTCCTTTAAGGGTGATGCTGTCGCCGAGCGGACCTTGAGAAGAAGGTCTTGAGAAGTCGCCGAAGTGTGGATGAGCTTTACGCTTCAGCAGGTCCTTGATGGTACCTGTGTTTTGTCCGAGGACGTGTACTGGTAATGGTTCGGTTCGTCCGAACACTTACCCTTTGATTGTTGTTCCCCACAGCTGCCCATGGAATCTTGAGTGCAAAGTTGTGCCTTCTTGGCACGTATTTGGCGATCGTTGGGGCTGTGCAATGGGGGGCGTGTCCCTATTTCTGGGGAGAAGAAGAATCTGGGAGTTCAGATTGAAACCGAACTCGTTTGTCGACCTTACGGGCCTTTATGGCCGATTTAGGTGTTTGCCGACCGTCCTCATGATGGAATTTGGCCGCCAGGGCCAATGCATGTTCCTCAGTTCGGAGGGAACGCTCTATGTTGCCGTTGACGGTGATGACCCCTTTGGGCCCAGGCATCTTGAGCTTGAGGTATGCGTAGTGTGGGACGGCATTAAAGCGAGCGAACGCTATACGGCCCAATAGGGCGTGATAGCCACTACGGAAAGGTACGATGTCGAAGATCAAGTCCTCGCTACAGAAGTTATCGGGCGAGCCGAACACCACTTCCAGGCTCACAGAGCCCGTGCACCGGGCCTCGACGCCTGGGATCACTCCTTTAAAGGTAGTGTTGCTGGGTTTGATGCTTGATGGATCTATACCCATCTTTTACACCGTATCTGAGTAAATCAGATTTAGGCTACTTCCTCCGTCCATTAGGACTTTAGTGAGGTGATACCCATCGATAATGGGGTCTAAGACGAGGGCCGCCGAACCTCCATGATGGATACTGGTCGGGTGATCTCGTCGATCAAAGGTGATCGGGTAGGCCGACCATGGGTTAAACTTCGGGGCTACGGGCTCTACGGCATAGACCTCTCGAAGGGCGCGCTTCCTCTCCTTTTTCGGTATATGAGTGGCGTATATCATGTTCACAGTTTTTACCTCTGGAGGGAATTGCTTCTGACCTCCATTGCTCGGACCGCGGGGCTCCTCGTCGTCCTCGCTGCGTGGGCCTTTGCCCTGCTCCTCGGCTGCGAGTTTGCCGGCCTATTTGAACACCCAACAGTTACGGTTGGTGTGGTTGGCGGGCTTGTCTAGAGTGCCATGGATCTGGCAAGGCCTCTCCATGATTTTGTCCAGCGGGGTGGGTCCGTCGCGGTTGCCTTTAGGAGGCTTCTTCCGCTGCACAGATCGAGGGTTGCGGAAGCCGACGTTAACGGCCGTGTCATCGGCGCCGCTAGCGCTATGCCGATGTTTGTTTTTGTTGCGCCGTGGTTTCCTCTTTCCATCCCGGACTTCGGAGGTGTCGGGGTCTTCGGGGTTGTGGCTTCGTCTCGCTAGCCAGTTATCCTTGCCCGCGCAAAAGCGGGTCATGAGTGATGTGAGGGCGGACATGGTCCTAGCTTTATCCTGACCGAGCTGGCGAGCCAGCCATTTGTCCCGAATATTGTGCCTGAAGGAGGCTATAGCCTCGGCATCTGGGCATTCGACGATCTGGTTTTTCTTGGTCAGGAACCGATTCCAGAATTTTCGAGCGGACTCTCCTGCCTTTTTGACGACATTGCTTAGGTCGGAGGAGTCCGGAGGCCGCACATAGGTTCCCTGGAAGTTAGATCAGAATGCATCCTCGAGGTCCTCCCAGCTCCCGATAGAATTTTTGGGGAGACTGATTAACCAGTGTCGAGCTGGTCCCTTAAGTTTGAGGGGGAGGTACTTGATGGCATGGAGATCATCTCCTCGTGCCATGTGAATGTGGAGGAGGAAATCCTCGATCCACACTGCTGGGTCAGTTGTGCCGTTGTATTGCCCGATGTTCACGGGTTTGAACCCTTCCGGGAACTGATGCTGCATCACCTCATCGGTGAAGCACAGTGGGTGGGCAGCGCCTCTGACCCGGGCTATATCACGCCGGTAGTCGGCGTCTGTTCTGGCCCGGTTTTGGTCCCGAACTCTATTGTTTCGGTCGAGCCAGGGCCGGTACTCGTCCCGTATATTGGAGGAGTACCCTCTAGATCCGTAGATGGATCTCGTGCGGCCTGTTCTATAATCCAGGTCGTGTCGCAGGTCGTACCTGTCCTCAGGCTCCATTGGCTCCTTTCCCCTTCTGCGGGGTATCGCCGGCCTATAACCGGCATCGCCAGCCATCCTATCTCGTCCTCGGGGAGGGCGGTCCGGCTGGTCGTATGGAGCGTTCTTGGGGGACGGCGTATTAGGGAGCTCGTCATCGAATTGTGGCAGCAGCCGTCGGCGTGGATAGCTCTTCGGTTGTTCCGATAGACCTGTGCTGTATTCTTCCTCAGCTGATAGGACCCTAGTCCATCTATCGTTGAGGGTGTCTTGTTCGGCCTTGAGCTGCCGCGCTTTTGCCTTTAGGCTTCGGGCAGTGGCTAAAAGCTATTGCCTAAACCGTTCCTGATCCTCAATGTTGTCGGGGACGGTGAAGTCTTCGTCTTCCGGGCTATCCTCCTCCTCTATAGGGGGAGGTAGTTGTCATCCTCGGAATCGTTTGGGTCTTTGGGGTCGCGCTGGTCCTCCGGCCTTTCCTGGTCCTCTAACGGATACTCGGGGATATCGGGATCACCGAGGTCGTCCGGGGTATCGTTTTCTCCGGTGCCAGCAATAGCTTCCCTTCCCTTTTATGTCTTTGATCGCTTATGCAGCTTCCGGCGCCTTGACGGCGCCTCACCCGATTCATCACCATTATTTGCGGGTGTGCGCTCGCCGTTATCGGCTGGAGTATCCACCATGTAGACGTCGTAGGTGGAGGTGGCAGTCCATCGCCCGGTGTTGACAGGGGTGGGAGCGCGATCCTCTTCCTCCATGTCTTCTGCCTCCTCGGAGGCGTAGTTCAACATATCGGTTAAGTCTTCGATAGTGGCTACGAGGTGGGTGGTGGGTGGGACGAAAAATTCCTCTTGACCCGCCTCAAGGCCGATCTGAGTGTGGATCGGGGTTGGGTCGTCAGTAATTTTCATCGATAAGATCCGATCTAGAGCTCGATCGGGTCAATCTGCCCGGCGCGTTCGGAGTTAACCTCCGACGCGTCCGCACGAGAAGTGTATTTGGCAAGAGTTGATGCCCGGCCCTCTGGCGCTATAGCCGGATCCGGATTGAAGTCCAGATCATCATCAGGATGGGTCCCGTGGTCGGGATCGGAAGTGAAATCCGAGGTTGAGGCCTCGGAGTCCTCGGGCGCGTCGGGTAAGACTGCGAGCCCGGTGAGCGAAAGATCGCCCCGAGAGTCTACGGAGAACTCTAGGTTCCCGAATCTGACCCCTTGATTGGGGGCGAAACTTTCAACCCGGCCCAGATGGCCGGTCGGGTCAGCATGCAACACAATGCTGCCGAAAGCGAAGATCTGTCCAGGGACAAAGGAGTCCATCCTACGGACTTCTTCGTTGATGACAACACGAGCCATCGATTCCTTTGGTGATCACAGCGGAACTCTCAATGAAAGCACCAATGTCGGTGTCAAAACCAGCGGATCTCGGGTAGGGGGTCCCGAGCTGTGAGACTAGGATCGATGGTAACAAGGGGACGAAGGAGACGGTGTTTACCCAGGTTCGGGCCCACCTATGGATGTAAAACCCTATGTCCTGCTCGATTATATTGATGATATGAAGGTTACAGAGTTGATCTACCTCGAGATCGACTAGCTAAAACCCTAGATGAGTTTCTCTGCCCTACATTCTAAAACCCTCCCGGTTTATATAGACACCGGGGGGTACCTAGGGTTTACACATGATAGGTCCCCTGCTGAAGATGGAAATGACGGTTCCTTCATCTTGACTTGGAGCACACGACGCGCCTTCGGGGCTTCCTCCTGGAACGTGGGGTCTTTGATATATTCGGCCCTTCCTGTGATAACCAGAGAGCGGCCCATCGAGCCAGCCTATTGGCAGATAGGCCAGCGGCCCGAGGACCCCTTAGTCCAGGACTCCCTCATATAGCGCACGGTGGGTGAACAAATTATTGTTGGTCAATTGATAGAAAATCGAATAGTCATGACGATATCCAAGGCGATGATCATTATATAGGCATCACGTCCAAGATAGATAGACCGACTCCTGCCTGCATCTACCTCTATTACTCCACACATCGACCGCTATCCAGCATGCATCTAGTGTATTAAGTTCATGGAAAAACGGAGTAATGCAATAAGAACGATGACATGATGTAGACGAGATCTATTCATGTAGGAATAGACCCCATCTTGTTATCCTTAATAGCAACGATACATGCGTGTCTTGCTGCCCCTTCTGTCACTGGGAAAGAACACCGCAAGATCGAACCCATCACAAAGCACCTCTTCCCATGGCAAGAAAAATTGATCTAGTCAGCCTAACTAAACCAAAGATTTGAAGAAGAAATATGATGCTATAAGCAATCATGCATATAAGAGATCAAAGAAGACTCAAATAATATTCATGGATAGAAACTGATCATGAACTCAAAATTCATCGGATCCCAACAAACACACCGCAAATTTTTACATCAAATAGAATTCCAAGAGACCATTGTATTGAGAATCATAAGAGAGAGAGAAGAAGCCATCTAGCTACTGCCTACGGACCCGGAGGTCTATGGTGGACTACTCACGCATCATCGGAGAGGCACCTATGAGGAAGATGAACCCCTCCGTGATGGTGTTTAGATTGGATCTCGAGGTTTTGGAACTTGCGGCGGCTGGAATTGTGTTTCGTTGACTCCTCTAGGGTTTTTGGATTTTCTGGGAATTTATAGGCATGATAATCGGTTGAGGGGGTGCCCGAGGTGCCCATCCCCCACCAGGCCGCGCCAAGGGGCCTCTGGTGCGCCCTGGTGGGTAATGGCCACCCTGGGCCCCCTCTTCTGGTGTTCTTTGGCCCATCTTCTTTCTTATGGTCCGTAAAAAATCTACAAAAAATCCCCGTAGCGTTTTGTCTCCGTTTGGTACTGATTTTCTGCAAAGTAGAAAACAAGCAAAAACAACAACTGTCACTTTGGCACTATGTCAATAGGTTAGTCCCAAAAAATGATATAAAGTTGTAATAAAATGGTTGTAAAACATCCAAGAATGATAATATAACAGCATGGAACAAGCAAAAATTATAGATACGTTGGAGACGTATCAAGGACAATCCTCAGATTACGGACAAAATCTGCACAATTGCTTACACTATCTTTCAAATTAGCCTTTCTCTAGGAACGTATTAAAAATTTAGGGGAGCTACAGCGTGAGCTATTGATCTACAACATAATTTGCAAAGACAACTTTAGACTATCTTCTAATAAAATTACTAATGAACTCCCACTCAAATCAACATCCCTCAGGTTTTCTAAGTGTGACATGATCCAAATCCACCAACCCAAGTCCGATCATCACGTGAGATGATGTGGTTTCAATGGTGAACATCTCCATGTTGATCATATCTACTATATGACTCATGTTCGAACTTTCGGTCTCCTATGTTCCGAGGCCATGTCTGTACATGCCAGGCTCGTCAAGTTTAACCAAAGTATTCTGCATGTGCAAAACTGGCTTACACCCGTCATGTGTGAACGAAGGGTGTATCACACCGATCATCACGAGGTGCTTCAAAACGACGAACTTTCGCAACGGTGCATACTTGGGGAGAACACAATTTTATCTTGAAATTTAGTGAGGGATCATCTTATAATGCTACCGTCATCCTAAGAAAAATAAGATGCATAACAAGATAAACATCACATGCAAATCAAAATAAGTGACATGATATGACCATCATCATCTTGTGCTTTTGATCTCCATCTCCAAAGCACCGGCATGATCTCCATCATCACCGGCATGACACAATGATCTCCATCATCATGATATTCATCATCGTGTCGTCACGTGGTTGTCTCACCAACTATTGCTCCTATAACTATTGCTAACGCATAGCGACAAAGTAAGGCAATTACATGGCGTTTAAATATTGACACGCAGGTCATGAATTAAATTAAAGACAACCCTATGGCCTGGTTGCCGTACTCATCGATAGGCAAGTCATGATAACTATGCAAAACATGATCATCTCATACATCACATATATCAAATCATGTCTTGGCCATATAGAATCACAACATGCCCTGCAAAAACAAGTTAGACGTCCACTACTTTGTTGTTGCAAGTTTTACGTGGCTGCTATGGGCAACTAGCAAGAACCATTCTTACCTACGCAAAGCCACAATGGTGATAATCAAGTTGACCTTTAACCTTCTACAATAACTGCTTTCGTCGAATCTGATTCAACTAAAGTGGGAGAGATAGACACCCGCCAGCCACCTTTATGCAAAACAAGTTACATGGCAATTGGTGGAACCGGTCTCTTGTGTGAGGACAAGTAAGGTTGGTCCAAGCCGTTTCATCCCACAATACTGCCAAATCAAAATAAAACTAAGGAGGTAAGCAATCTGAACATCAACGCCCACAAACACTTTGTGTTCTACTCGTGCATATCATCTATGCATAGACCTAGCCTATGATGCCACTGTTGAGGAACGTTGTATGGGAAAGAAAAAATTTCCTACGCACACCCAAGATCGATTCTATGGAGATGCATAGAAACGAGAGGGAGAGTGTGTCTACATACCCTTGTAGACCGTTAAACAGAAGCGTATATAACGCGGCTGATGTAGTCGTACTCTTCACGATCCAATCATGATCCAATCCTGTCGTGGGTTTGTCACGGCAGATGTCCTCATGCGAGAACTTAGGTGTGAGGCCATCGCAACTAGGTGGAGACTTGGAAGGGTTGATCGGGAATGAGAGACGAGTTTACCCAGGTTCGGCCCCTCCGATGGAGGTAAAAGCCTACGTCCTGCTTTGTTTATATTGATGATGATCTCGATTACAAGGGTGCGAAATCGCTAATGTAGATCTCGAGGGGTGGTTTCTTCCTTAATATTTCTATCTCGGGGGCTCTCCTTTATATATAGGTCGAGGCCCCGAGGATACAATGGAGTCCACGTCGAAATACAACCCGTGACCTAGCCTAATTCTATCTACTCATCTTGCCTCTTAAACAAAGGAATATTCCTGCCTTTTCTCATGAGCCGGCCCGCCACGTGACGTTCCATGATCCGGCCTTTAGAATAAGCCGCATTTTTGGGCCTTAAACTTCTGATAGAAATTTCCCTTATGGGCCGCCTGACAGTTCCGCGTCGCATGTTGGGCGGGTAATACTCATGGGGTATATCCCCAACATTAGCCCCTAGTTTAATTTGGATTCATCCATGTTAAACTCCATAAAACACCTCAATTTGAATGATCAACCCGGCCCCATCTTTGCCCTGGTCAACCTTTCCGCCGGGTTATCTTCCCTCATCCAGGACTTAGCGTTTCTCAGTCATTTCTTCATGGCATCATTCTGCTGACCGTTGTCATCTGAAGCCATCATAACGAATCTTTTTTTGAAAACAGCGCCAAATCCGGTCTGGCGCGAAAATGCAGGCGCAATTTTAGCCACAAATTTACTGTGACTGTTCCATTTCTTACAGCATCGTTTCAGTTTTCCACTTCCATATAAATAGGCCTCGGGACCCCTCCTTTTACTTTTTACTCTTCTTCCTCCTCGCGCCTCCAAAGCACCACTCGAACTCACCGGAGCTTGAAGCCTGCACCAAACCGTCGAACCGCGTCGCCACCATCATCGGAGCTCGCCTGCGGTCGCCGGAGAAAACACAGTCAGCCTCATATTTCCTTTGCGGAGATCTGGTCAGCCCCCTCTCCCCATTAGGGTTCGGTTCGTTCAGTGTTCATCATTTGTTCATCCCGTTCATCCAAATGGTCACTATAGATCTGTAGGCTTTACGATCTTTTAGCAAATATAGTTTTAGCTTGATCTCCGCCCTGCATTTTTTGCAAAATAGATCCGAAACAGTTCACCGATGAAACCTTATGAGTGCTTCAGTTTCGGTTCCTCCGCTGGTTAGGGCATATTTTCCTTCTTTTTGCACATTTATTTAGATCCGATTGATCCTCTACCTATTGCAGAAAGTTGTTTGCCAGTAGAAAATATTGCTAAGTCCTTTTGAGTACTTCATACCATCATTCTGTCAGCTTTGTATAAATACCAGCTTATTCTCATCACTTATCAACCCATTATTTCACCGGCTTATCCATGACACCGGCTCATGAATTAAAAGATTCTTTGAACTGCTCTTGAGCTAGTGTAAATGATTGAAATACTTAGGCTGTTCCATTAGCCGGTTTGCCCAAGAAAAACTGTCTTTAATTGACTATACTTTGACCCCAGATGAGGTGGCAACCTTTATTTGAATGTCGGCTTGTATTAGCTGTCTCTTTTCTTATTTACTCATGTCCCAGGCCATTTTATTGCTTTTCAGGCCGGCTCAAACTCCGGCTCATCACACTTTTTCCTTTCTGTGTTGTAGTATGGACTACGAAAATCATGATTCCTCCCAAGACCAGCAAGGCTTGCGGTTGGGTTAGATCTCATGAATCTGTGCTCACTCTAGAGAACCACGTATCTCAGGGCCTTTTATCGGCTCAAAACGTAATAAGTTGACGGGCGCTTGAAGAGGAACCCTCCCCACAACCCGATCAAGGGGAGGTAGTTTGTTTCACTGATCATGTGAAGAGAGGATTCTGGCCACCTGGGTCAAAATTATTCAGGGATCTCCTTCAATTTTTTAACCTCCGACCACAAGATATCGGTCCCAACTCGATGACCAATATTTGTCAGTTCCAAGTACTCTGCGAAGTATACCTTTAGATTGAGCCGTCCATGACTCTTTTTAGAGAGTTATTCTATCTTGATCGTCAAACTGAAACAAAGGATGGCCCCAGTGTGGAACTTGGTGGCGTTCCTGTGCAGAAGATAAAGAATAGTCCTTTTCCTGAGACCAAACTGGTGAGTCATCCGAAAGGATGGAATATGACTTGGTTTTACTGTAAGAGCACCGCCCCCGTAGGCCAGAACCCACTGTCGAGTTATAGATTGGACCGGCTTGGTGCCACCAGTTTTCCGGGTTGGCCAACCGAAGAAGAAAGGAAGTTACTGGCCCCTGTGTTGTTTAAGCTAAGAACCCTCAATGCCAATGGCCTCACTGGGATCGATCTGATCTGGTGTTGGATAACCTCGCGGATTCAACCCATCAGCATAAGAGGCGACTTAATGTGCAACTACTCAGGTGATTTGAAGGATGCGCAACGTTTCAGCAAGAAAAACTTGACGAATGATGCCATCAATAAGCAAACCAAGAAATTCTTTGCTCACTCCAAAGAGAACTGTAGCATAATCGGACTGGCTCCATTCAACTTGAAGAATCCAGTTCCCCTAGTATGCATTTTGTAAACTTTGTCTTAATTTCTTCTTTTACTTTTTTTGGGGCACCATACTTATTGCCTGGCTTATATCTCTGGAGGCTGGTTCTGATTTTTGGAAAGCCACTTCCAAGTCTTCCGCTCCTTCCTCAAGCTGGATGAATGACGTGACAAGCTCAGGAGAAGAATCTGAGGTAGATCTTGATTCACTTGGCCATTTATTCATTAAACTTGCTGAAGCACCTTCTTCTCAGGATGACGCCGAAACCAGTCAAGCCAGCAATATTGAGGTAATTTTGATTTCCTCCAACTCATCAGAAACATGCATCCCAAGGAGACCAAGACGAACCATCACGAAAGTTAAGTTTTTTCATCGAGATGCCCAATTTTCTTTTGACGAAAACTCAACACACCGGCCAATCGAAACGCAACACCCGAAGCAGCTCAAGTGAGTTAGCGCCTGGCTTATCTCTTGAGCCGCTGCTCGTAGGCAACGTGTTGAGGTGCCGCATAGTCCAACTGCTTCTCGCCCCTATGCTGGTCTTTTCAAACAGCCTCTTAGTCCTTCGAATTTATTTTATCAGGAATCTCCCCCTCTTCTGATGATTCAACGACGACTAAACTTCCGGCTTTTACTGTCAACTGTGGGTAAGCTTCTACCCAAAATTGTGTTTTATTTTGTTGTGACTATAACTTATTTTTATCCTTGGCTCAATGCTTTGTTTCAAACTGTAGAGCCAAAGCTTTTGTAAGCAAAAAGGTTGGCGGGTCATCTTCTGCTGCTGCGGATCACAGTATTCCGCATCCGCCATCAGAACAAACAACTCAAGTTGACCCTTCTGGTCAGGATAACCCTGATTTGGGTACTGGATCAACCCCTGACATGGAAATGACCCATGTTGTTGGGGATATAACCCCGCAATATAACCCGCCCAAGAGAGGCCGGGTTAGGATGTTGGCGACTTAACAATAAAAACCTTAAACAGGCCTGAAGACCAAAACAAGCCTGGAGGTGACTTACCAGACGGGCCAGGCAACGGCCTAGAGCTGGAAGACGGTGTGTGATCCGGAGGCGTGAGCCACCCGGAGATGGCCTGCTAGAGAAGGCAAGGCGACTTAGAGACAAGGTCGGTTACGAGGTGTAACCCGGCCCGGACTCTTGTAAGCCCAGGGCCTCGACCTGTGTATATAAAGGCGAGTCCCTGCGGCGGCTTAGGGTACGAAACAACTGATCGAGAGCTAGGTCAAGCGAATCCGCTCCCTTGTAATCTACACCCAATCAATACAACACAAAGTAGGACGTAGGCTTTTACCTCCATCGTGAGGGGCCAAACCTGGGTAAACTCGTGTCCATCTTCCCGTCCAACCCCTTCAAGTTAGTCACCGTAGCGATGGCCTCACCCCTAAGTCCTTTCGCTAGGGCATCTGTTGTGATAAATCCATGACAGTTGGCGCCCACCGTGGGGCTAATGCTCGGTGGTTTAGAGCACTCGAAGGGCTCTCTCCCAGGGATCGAGGGATACGCCGTTGGCAGGATGACCAAGAGTCGCCGTGGCAAGCTCTACATCGACGACGCTGGCTGGGGCCCCGAGACCAACTCCATTGAGTACGGGTATCGGGTCCCCTTTGGTGGAATTCATGTTTTCATCGGTAAGATCGGCGGATCTAAGCCCGGGCCGTACATCTGCACCAACCTCGTCGAGGTGGCCCAACGCATGCAACCCGCACGGATTCAACCTGGCCGGAATCGTGTTTTCGTTGGCTTCACGCAAGGCGCAGAACTCGCGGAAGACTCCGCGTCGGGAGGAGAAATCCTTGTCTGCTCGAAGGACGGATCCTTGAGCGGAGAGACGGAATCAATTTACCAGCTTCATGACGGCGGGCTTGGGGGCTATTCCGATGGTGATAGTATTTTGGAGCCCTACGAGCCGCCAAGCCAAGCCGCCATCTTCATGGCAGGCACAACGCCGGCTGTCAACCGCACGACGACTGGAGCGGCGGCGGCTGCCGGCGCGTCAGGATCCGGATCAGCCAGGCCACCGGCTCAGGTTTTGCTGGATTTGATGAATGAGCTAACGACTCTGATGGGAACTGTTGGGGATATAACCTCGTGGTAAGACCCGCCCTGGAGGGGCGGGTCATACCTGGCGGCTCATAGCCAAAAAACCCTTAAGGTGGGCCGAAAGATGAAGGCCAGGCCACATGGCGGCTTACTGGACAGGTCAAGACGAAGGCCCAAGACAGAAGATGGTATGAGACCCGGGCGGGTAAACCGCCCGGAGCCGGATTGCCCAAAGAGGCAAGGCGGCTTAGAGATAGGATTGAGTACGTTGTATGAGTCGGTTTGAGACTCATGTAACCCAGGGCCTCGACCTCATATATAAAGGCGAGACCCTGGGGCGGCTTAGACAAGAAACCAATCAATCGAGAACTAGGTCAAGCGAATCCGCTCCCTTGTAATCGATACACTAGTCAATACAATACAAGCAGGACGTAGTCTTTTACCTCTTCTTGAGGGGCTGAACCTAATTAAACTCGTGTCCCTCGTCTCGACCAACCCCATTGAGTCCACCGCCTCCGCGATGGCCTCGAACCTAAGTCTTCGGACATCTGCCATGACAAAACCATGACAGTTGGCGCCCACCATGGGGCAAGCGCTCGGTGGTGTTAAGTTCTCAAAGGGTTCTCTCCCAGGGATCGAGGGGTACGTCGTTGGCAGGATGACCAAGAGTCGCCGCTGAAAGCTCTACATCGACGACGCCGGCTGGGGCCCCGAGGCCGACTCAATCGAGTATGGTTTCCGGGTCCCCTTCGGCGGAATCCACATCTTCATCGGCAAGATCGGCGGATCTGAACCCGGGCCGGGCATATGCACCGACCTCGTCGAGTTGGCCCGACGCATGCAACCCGCCCGTGTTTACCCGGGCAGGAAGCATGTCTTCGTCGGCTTCACCCAGGGCATGGAGTTGGAGGGTTCTATGTCGCGGGAAGAAACCCTCATCTGCTCAGAGGATGGATCCTCGAGCGGAGAGATGGAATCGATCTATCAGCTTCACAATGGTGGGCTTGGGGGCTACGCCGAGCATTACCCCGAGTCGGAGTATCATGAGCCGGAGGATTATGAGCCGCCGAACCGCACTGCCGTCTTCATGGCGGGTTCAGCGCCGGCCCCGAGCAGCACGGCCGCCGGTGCGACGGGGTTGGGGCTGGCAGGCCGCCGGGTCAGGTTCTTCTGGATCTGATGAAGGAGCTTACAACCCTGATGGAAACTGAGGTCACAGCTGCAAACCAAGCGGCCCGTAATGCGGAGATCACGAGGTTGAAGAACCAGATGGCCGGAGTCCAACAGGAAATCAATGCGCTGAAGGTTCAGATGGATGCTGAGGCAGAGCGTCTCAGGGCTGATGCTTTCCGCCTTGAGTTAGAGCAGCAGTCGGCAGCTGCGGTTCATCGGATGAGGCATCAATCCCGCTTGCCAGATCAGTATGAAGCCAGAAATCTTTTCAACACGCCAGGGACGGGACGGAATGTACCTTTGACCGTAACCCGGACGTTGGAAGTACCTGGAAGCCGGGCGGCGGTTCAGCATCAGCAGCCAGAACCGCCCCGACGGAACCAAAACCCGCCACCATCTTTTCCAACACCGCCGGGTCATTATTCTAACCCGGCGGAGAACATGGTGGCAGCGGCAACCAGGCTTGGTACAATCCCGATCCCTGATGAGGCGCCCTTCGCAGAGGAAGTGCGGAATATCATCGGATACCTGCGGACGGCGGTGGCCCAGCAGGAGAAATACACTTATAGCCGGAGTCGCGTGCATTCAACCCCCATCCACAGCCGCAGCTACAGCCGGCGCTATGAGTCACTGGCGGTTTCTAGCAGTGAACGACATCAGAACCCGCCGCGAGTTGATCGGGCGGCTCTGGATGCTCAGGCGCTGGTGGATCTGGCAAGAGCACAGCGAGAAGCGGCGGCTCTGGCGGCGGCGGCAGCTTATCAGGAACCCACAGTTGCACCTTTCATCTCAGTAGGAGCAGGAGTAACCTCCAGGGCTGTGGGACTGCCGTGCTTAGCGCCGGCTTTGCGGAATGAACGTCTGCCGAAGGATTTCAAGGGTCCGCGCAAGGTGCCCAATTATACTGCTGACCTACCTCCAGAGGCTTGGATCGAAAGCTATGAATTAGCCATGGAGATGTTGGATGTCAGTGATGCAGTATGCGCCAAATATTTCATCATGATGCTGGAAGGGCCGGCCCGCACGAGTTGAAGGCGAAATTCATCAAAAAATTTAAAGGAACGTGCAAGCAGCCCATGACAATTGTGGATTTGGACCATTGTGTGCAGCGTGAAGACGAGTCGGCTCATCACTGGGTCCGGCGGGTCTCAACCATCATCCACTCTTCTGAACAGATTACGGCGGCTCAAGCGGTTTTGATTCTAGAGAAGAATTGTCACTTCACGCCTTTGAAGCAGAAGCTTGGCCGGCTCAAACGCTCATGCCAAGACATGGGGGAGCTCATGGCGGCTCTCACCAAGTATGCTGACTCTGACAACACGAAGGACCCTGGCTCCGATGATGAGAAATCGGCCCAGCGTAAGAAAAATAACAATGGCAAGGGTCAACAGCAAAACGCGGCTGGAAACAGCAACCTGGGCAAGAGGAAGAACCCGGACGGCGGGTCAGAATTGGTGGCGAACACCAGCGCCGGGAACAATCGTGCTAAGGACAACGGGAACTTCAGGACGCCCTTTAACAAAGGCAAAGCTCCTTTCAACCTGGAAGAGATGCTCAATAAACCTTGTCCAGAGCACAGCCGGCCTGATAAGCCGGCAGGCCATACATGGAGGGATTGCAGTATTATGCGGCAGTTCCGGGATTAGAGCCTTCAACAGCATTGCAATAATGGTAATGGTCCATCGGGCGGCTCAGGCCCAGGCGGTTCAGGAGCCGGCTTTGGTGCCGGCGGCTCAGGATCCGGTTACCAGGGTGAAGGCAATCAAGGGGGTCATCATCAACTTGGTAATGGTGGTCAGCAGCAGAATAACCAGTCGGGGTACCAGAGTAACCCGAAGCAGCTCAGCGGGGGTCAGTATCATGTTTTTACAACCAGCCTTGACAAGTGAGACCGGAAGGTGCGCAAGCAGGCGGTTAATGCAGTCATGCCGGCTCTCCCGCAGTATTTGAAGTGGTCTGAGTATGACATAACTTGGAGTAGGGAGGATCATCCGCCGCATGTTGATAACCCGGGGCAGCTGGCTTTGGTAGTTGCCCCCCAAGTGGGAGGATACGTGTTTACTAAAGTACTTATGGATGGTTGCAGCAGCATCAACATCCTGTACTATGACACTTTCCGCCGGATGAATTTGCTTGACAAGGATCTTAAGCCCTCCTCAACACTTTTTCACGGTGTGGTACGCGGAAAATCGGCTTATCCGGTGGGAAAGATTTCTTTGGAGGTAGCATTTGGTGATGAATTCAACTACAGGGTGGAGTCTTTGTGGTTTGAGGTGGTTAAAATCAAGAGCCCATACCACGCTCTGTTTGGACGGCCGGCTTACGCCAAGTTCATGGCTAGGCCTTGCTATGTTTACTTGCAACTCAAGATGCCCGGGTTGAATGGGACGATTACCGTGCATGGTGATCGGAAGACGGCTCTTGAGTGTGAGGAAGGTGATGCAGCTTATGCGGAGTCAAGTTGTGCTGAGGCAGAGCTCAAGTTTTATAAAGAAAATGTCGACCCGGAAGATATGACTCCACTGAAGAAGCCTAACACGGAATCTGAGCCGCCCCTCAAGTTTGTGGCGGAAGATACCAAGTTGGTGGATTTTACGCCGGGTGACTCATCACAGCAGTTCACTATTGGGGCCAATATGGATCCCAAATAGGAAAGCACGCTCATCGAATTCATCCGTGAGAATCGGGACATCTTTGCATGGAAACCTTCTGACATGCCGGGTGTACCGAGAGAATTCGCTGAGCACCACCTTAATGTGGATCCCAAATTTAAGCCGGTCAAACAATTCCTCCGCCGGTTTAATGAGGAGAGGCGCAAGGCTATTGGGGAAGAGGTGGCCCGGCTCTTAGCACCAGGGTTCATCATTGAAGTGTTTCACCCGGAGTGGCTTGCTAACCCGGTGTTGGTACTCAAGAAGAACAGCACGTGGCGTATGTGTGTGGATTACACGGATCTTAACAAGGCCTGTCCAGTTGACCCGTTTGCTCTCCCCCGTATCGACCATATTATTGATGCAACGGCGGGTTGCAAGAGTTTATGCTTCCTGGACGCTTATTCAGGTTATCATCAGATCAAGATGGCAGTTAAAGACCAAGAGAAGACGGCTTTCATCATGCCTTTTGGTGCTTTCTGTTATGTGTCTATGCCTTTTGGGCTCAAGAGTGCCCAGGCGACTTACCAGCGTTGTGTGCAGAACTGTCTTCATGGTCAAATTGAGCGCAATGTTCATGCTTATGTGGATGATATTGTGGTGAAATCAAGGAAGAAGGAGACTCTACTTGACGACTTGAAGGAAACGTTCGATAATTTACGGGTCTACAAGATGATGCTTAACCCGGCCAAGTGTGTCTTTGGAGTTCCTGCAGGCAAGCTTTTGGGATTTCTAGTCTCTGAGCATGGTATTGAAGCTAATCCGGATAAGATAAAGGCTATTACTTCCCTGTCTGAGCCGGCATGCATCAATGACGTTCAGCGCCTGGCGGGTCGAATCGCTGCGTTAAGCCGGTTCATAAGCCGCCTGGGTGAGAAGGCTATTCCTCTGTATCAGATGATGAAGAAAACAGACAACTTTGTCTGGAGTAAGGCGGCGGGTGAGGCGCTTGAGGCGCTCAAGAAGCAGCTGGTTGAGCCGCCGGTCTTGGCTGCTCCGGCAAAGAAGGAACCTTTGCTCCTCTACGTGGCGGCTAACAACAGGGCTGTCAGTGCCGCGATTGTTGTGGAGTGTAAGGAGGCAGGGAAAGAATACCCAGTTCAGAGGCCAGTTTACTACGTCAGTGAAGTCCTGATCGAATCCAAGCAAAGGTACCCACATTGGCAGAAACTGATATATGGGGTGTTCATGGCAAATCGTAAGTTGAAGCATTACTTCCTGGGACACCAAATCACTGTGGTTAGCTCTGCCCCGTTGGGAGACATAATTCAAAACAGAGAAGCCACTGGCAGGATTGCTAAGTGGGCATTAGAGCTTGGGCCGCTTAATCTGAAATATGTGCCTCGCACGGCTGTCAAGTCTCAAGCCCTGGTGGACTTTATAAACGACTGGACAGAGTGTCAGTCGCCCGAGGAAAAGCCGGATAATACATACTGAACAATTCACTTTGATGGATCCAGGTAATTGGAAGGGTCAGGGGCTGGAGTTGTTTTAACTTCCCCTAGAGGTGACAAGTTTTGTTATGTGTTAAGGCTGATGTTTCCTTGTACTAATAATGCAGCTGAGTATGAGGCTTTACTTCATGGCCTCCGTGTGGCTAAGGAGATGAACCTGAGCCGGGTTAGATGCCTCGGCGACTCAGACCTCGTGGCTCAACAAGTTTCAGGCACGTGGGATTCCAAAGACCCACGGATGGCGGCTTATCGTCAGGCGGTGGACGTCATTGCTGGTCATTTCAAAGGTTATCAGGTGGATCATATTAACCGTCGCAAGAACGAGGCGGCTGATGCGTTGTCAAGGCTGGGCTCTCAGCGTAAGCCGGTACCACCTAACGTTTTCTTGGATGTGTTGTATCACCCGTCTGTTAAGCTACCTTCAGAGGAGGATCTTGCTATACCTGACCCGGAGGGGCAGCTGGTGGCGGCTCTGCATACTATCCCTGACTGGACGTTGCCTTACCTAGCGTACTTGACTCGCGGCGAGTTTCCCGAGGACGAGACCTTGGCAAGGCAAATCATAAGACGATCTAAGTCCACGACGATCGTCAATGGCGAGTTACATAAGCGCAGCGTTACTGGCGTTTATCAGCGTTGTGTTTCTCCTGAAGAGGGTAAGGAAATTTTAAATGAGATTCACGCTGGCGATTGCGGTCATCACCCCGGCTCAAAATCCTTGGTGGCCAAGGCTTTCCGGCACGGATTCTTCTAGCTGACGGCTCATAAGGATGCAGAGGACTTGGTTACCAAGTGTGACGGATGTCAGAAGTTTGGGCGACGTGCTCACGTACCGGCTCAGGAGTTGCGCATGATTCCAATTACCTGGTCGTTTGCAGTCTGGGGGCTTGATATGGTCGGGCCCTTCAAGAGATCTAATGACAAGAAGACCCACCTTTTGGTGGCGGTGGATAAGTTTACCAAGTGGGTTGAGGCTGAGCCAGTCAGCAAATGTGACGCCGCTACGGCGGTTCAATTTGTCAAAAAATTGATCTACCGTTTTGGCTACCCTCATAGTATTATCACAGATAATGGTACAAACCTATCCAAGGGGGCTATGTAGGCATTCTGTGAAAGCGAGCACATCCGGCTTGACGTCTCTGCTGTTGCCCATCCACAGTCCAATGGTCAGGCAGAGCGTGCTAATCAGGAGATCTTGAGAGGCATCAAGCCCCGGCTTATGGTTCCTCTACTGTGAATGCCGGGTTGTTGGGTAGAAGAGTTACCATCAGTTCTATGGAGCATCAGAACTACCCCCAACAGGTCAACAGGCTATACGCCTTTCTTTATGGTTTACGGTGCAGAAGCTGTCTTGCCAAGTGATAAACGTCATGACTCGCCGCGGGTGGCGGCTTACGTTGAGACAGATAATGAGACAGCGCGTCAGGACGCGTTAGATGCTTTGGATGAAGAGCATGATCTGGCGGCGGCTCGATCGGCGCTTTATCAACAAGACCTGCGTCGCTATCATAGCCGCAGAGTTAAGACTCAGACGTTTCAGGAAGGCGACTTGGTGTTGCGTCTGATTCAAGATCAGACGGATGCGCACAAGCTATCTCCTCCATGGGAAGGACCTTTTGTGGTCAGCAGGAATCTCAACAATGGGTCATATTATCTCATTGACGTACGAGACGAGTCACGTACTTCTGGGCAGGAGACCCACCGGCCGTGGAACATCGCTCCTCTACGGCCTTACTATACTTCAGTCATCGACTCCCATCATTGTACATCATCATTGTATATACCGTTTATATATATATATATAATAAAGTTGGCATCACTGCAAGCCGGGGCCTCTGCCTGTTATACACTTCGGATTGTGCAAGAGTGAACACAACCACAAGGTCATTTGGGGCTTCTAACCTGCCAGGGTTTAGCTTACACACCCTCTTGATCGGCTCTTCAGCCACTGTAAGGCCGGGTTATATACCCAAAAAGTTGACTCCGTCAACAAGATCATTTGGGGGCTTCCAACCCACCGGGTTTAGCTTACACACCCTCTTGATCGGCTTTTCAGTCACCGCAAGTTCGAGTTAAACCTGCCTGTATGCTGCTGCTGCTCCGCTAGGTGACCCGCTGAACTCTTGCCAGTTAATCTCGCTAGAGACCCTGAGCTGTTCAAAGTATTTGACAGTCACTCTCGCTAGAGACCCTGTACTGGTAAAGGTTAAACCGGTGGCTCTTGTCACGTGAGGGCCGGCTTACGGAAAGCGAGGATAAACTCACCCATCTGCTGCATACTCTCCGCTATGTGGCCCATTCGTACTCTTAAACAGTTACTCTTTTAAAGACCCTGCATTGTTTAAGGTTCAAACGACGGATTTATGTCACGTGAGAAATAGCTTATGGGCCCTAGGGGTACTCATGCCCTGCTGCGCCTCTTTATGGTTTGTTGTTGCTCTTACCAGTTAATCTCGCCTAGAGACCCTGAGCCGTTCAAAGGAGTTGATGGTCACTCTCACTAGAGACCCTGTACTGTTAAGAGTTCAAACAACAAGTTCATGCCATAAGAGCCGGCATATGAGTTTTCGAAAAAGCAAGGTCATGAAAGATTTAACATCTCTGGGTTATGCTTTTTCAAGCCGCCCTCATAGCAATACAGAACATATTCTGTCTTGTTTGTTTTTTGCAGGTTTTATCTCCTAAGATGAGCCGCCGTGAAATATGATGACAAGATGTGAGCAGAACACAAGACAGATAAAAGTGCATCAAGTAGCACGGTTGAGGCAATCAAGTTTTTCTACGCCTATTACAAAGCTCTCCAAGGAGCCCAAAATGCAACGGACTTAAAGTTTTTTATACAATTCCAGTCTCGGCAGCTCAGAAAGCCGGGTCATCCCTAATCAGGAGCAATGTGTTCAGCTTGACGGCGGGTCATCCTGCGTCTGGACTTCGACCTCTTCGATCTGAAGATTGTCCACATCCCAGTTGCAGTTTGTTAAAGCTTCAAACTGGGCCTCGTCAAAGAGGGGAGACGGGTCAATTTCAGGAGCAAAGAGTGGCTTACGGCGTGAAGGAGTTAAGTCCCTGGCTTCGAAAGTTGGGCAGCGCACTCGTTTGTTGTCCTCGCCGTAAGCCGCCTGGTATGAAGTCAGATCAATTTCGTTAACCAGCGTTGATGCGAGTACTCGGGAGGCCTTCATACATTTGGCATAATCAGCTTCGGTAAAGTCCGAGCCGTCATCTTTCTTGGATGGAAAGCCATCCATCATCTCTTCTGCGGTCAGCTCAGGGGCAAAGGCCAGAGACCGGCTTAGCGCACCCATTGCTCCCTTTCTGGCGGCTGATCGTTTGAGTTCATCAATTTGCTTCGGCAGAGTGGACAAGAGCTCTAGTACTCCCTTCATGAATTTGGGGATGCTTTTCTCAGTCAGCATAGCTTTGATGGTGCAAAGGGTTCCGTAGTATTGTTGTTCTGTCAAGGTATATACAGCTTTCAACTTCAATAAGCTATCAGAAGATAGCTGGCGGCTTCTCTGACCTGCAAGGAAAGTTAGGCATTATAAGTCGCCCGCACAGTTTTTTCAACAAGGCAAGGAAATTTTCTAAGGTTTCAGTACTTACCAAAGATAGCGGAAGTCATCCGGGATATATGACGCTTGAGAGTTTGTAGTTCTTCTGACACAAGCTTGAGCCGCTTGTCAGCATCGTCTGCGCGCTTTGTCAGGGCGGCTTGTTTAGACTCAGCAGTCTCTTTGAAGGTTGCAAAGTCAGCTTGAACCTTCTCAAGTTCTTTAACGGCAACCCGCCACTTTTCTTCCGCCTTAGCCCGGGCAGTTTGTTGCGAAGCAACATTTTCCTTTAAGCCGGTCAGATCAGACTCGGCCGCATCCAAAGCTTCCTGTATTGTGCAAAAACAAAAGTTCAGGAGGTTTAAATCGCCAAGATGAGATATTAGTAGACAAGAGTGATGAAGCTGTTATGATACAAGTCTCAAGAAGATTGCAAGCAATATACTTGACACTTGGGGGCTAATGTCTGTGTTTTCTCTCCAAGTCTACAAGGAAGTTCCGGCTCATCTTCAAAAAGTTAAGCCGGCACTTGGGGGCTACACACGGCGCTTTTCAAACAATAAATTTTTTTCCGGATCATATCAGCAGTAAAGTTCCGGCTCATCATTTTCATAATGACCCGGACTTGGGGGCTACACTCGGATCTAGATTTCAAGTAAGTACCGGCTTATTATCTATAATGACCCGGACTTGGGGGCTACACTCGGATCTAGATTTCAAGTAAGTACCGGCTTATTATCTATATTAACCCGATACTTGGGGGCTACAACTTAAGCTATTTAGAGTATGACAAAGATTGGAAGACCCGGTCTACTATTTGCAATATTAAACCAGCTCTTGGGGGCTACATAAGGGTATAAGGAAAAACAAGAGAAGGAGTACCTCATATTTTTTCTGCATCAGTCCAACAAGTTTCAGCATATTACGGCTTGTGGAGAGGCGGTTCAGATAACCAGCATGTAGTTCATCTGCAGTCAGTTTTTCTAACACGAGGAATTCAAAATCAAGTTTTTCTGGTGAGCATGTTTCAGCCTAGCTGGTGTGCTTCGTTAACACATGGGGTTCAGGAGAATGATAACCCGTCCCAGTGACAACAACTTCTGGATGAGCTGTATCTTTGACGGCTGTTGAAGGGCTGGGCGGTTTAGGATCAGCCTTTGGAGGACTTTCAGGAGTGGCCATGTTGTCATCAGCCGGCTCAGAGGGCTGAGGAGCGTCGTCAGGCGCATCTTTTCTAGCCTCAGTAGGCTCAGCATAAGTTGCAGGGGAGTCCGGCTTAGCAATCTCCGGCTCTTGGGCAGCAGGAGTAGCGGTAGACCCACCTGTCTTCCTTCGTTTTGCTTGAGCCCTGGAAAACAAAAAAGATTGTCACATACAGGACAAGGATGGTAAAAAGGTATGGTGCAAATACAAAGGTACGCACTCCGGGTTGATCTTCAGAGGAGTCAGCTTGGATGCAGTGGAATCACCAGACGAAGGGGGTGTCTCCTGAAAAAGTTAAGACGATAAAAAACAGAGTAAGGTTACAATTCAAGACTGTTAAAAATCGGACTTGGTTAAAAGAGCACCTCAGCAGGCCGTTTCCGAGGAGGCGGAGAGTTTGGTAAGCCGGTCAAAAGCTCTTCAGAGCCAGTGCTCCGGGTCTGACGTCTGGAGGTGTGCTGTTGCTTTTTCAAAAGAAAGTTGGGGTCTAAATAAGCAAGAGGATGAGAAAAGGGAACTTTCCGGATGACCCGCCGTATTTTCGCTGGTGGAAAGTTTTCTGAATTAGAAGAAATGTAAGTTACCTCAGGGGCATCAGCATGGCTTGTCTCCATTTCCTCCTGTGAATAATTGTTGTCAATAAGTTGCATAAAGAGACGGCCAAGGGAGTCAAGTTCTACCACCGAGTCGTCAAACTCAAGGAGTTCCTGAGCAGAAGTTTTTCTTCTTCTTATGGGCGCGGGTTTTACCCGCCTTAGGCTTCCTTACAGGAGGATTATACTTCTTCTTCCAGAAGGAAGAGCCGGCCTGTGCATAAGCCGCAAAAAGGTTAAAAGGAGCAAGGCAGAAGGTCAAAAGACAATGAATGAGCAGTTTGCTAAGAAAGGTTTCTTACAGCTGGAGCCGGGTTCTTGACGCAAAAAGGCTTCAGCCCAGTTTTGTTGCAAGCCTCTTGTTTTTCGCGAAGAAGAGATTTGACGGAAGAGTTGATGTCTTGTTCTGTCAGGGGGCGGCGTTGAAACAGAGAGGGTCATTGGGTTCACCCGTGAATTCGTACATGAGTCGGTCATGCCGGCTCAGTGGCAAGATTTTCCAGGAAACCCAGCAACGGGTTAAATCAACGCCAGTTAAGCCGGAGCATATTTTGCTCGCTCTGCGGCGGACATCCGGTCTGGGAGTTCTCTAGTGTTGCAAAGCCGGGTAGGACGGTAACCCGGCAGCGGATTCTCTTCTGTGGGGGAAGTGTCCTTGCAATAAAACCAGGTCTTGCTCCAATCCTTGGGGTGACTTGGTAAGATAGCTGCTGGGTAGGGTAAATCTCTTTGTCTCTGGATAGAAACGCCGCCACTTCAGTTTGGCGGTTGACGTAAAAGTAGTCGCGGAAGAGGTCAACAGACGGTTCTTTTTGCAGGTAAACTTCACATAAGACTTGAAATTGACACATGTTGGTGACGGAGTTTGGACCTATATCTTGAGGATGAAGCTTGAAGGAATGAAGGACGTCCCGGAAATTTTTTGACCCGGGCGGGCTAAAACCACGGAGGAGGTGATCCGTGAATACGACAACCTCTCCTTCCTTAGGAGTAGGTCTTATTTCTGGCCCTGGAACCCGCCAGTGTATAACGTCCTGAGCCGGCAGGATACCCGATTCTACGAAGTCAAGCAGAAGCTGCTCGGTGACTCCGGAGCCAACCCAATCGCAAGACGCGGGTGCTCTTGACATGGTGGCGGGTTAAACTGTGAGAAGATGCAGGATATGGCGGGTTAGAAAACGTCAAATAATTAAAGCAGCTATGGTCAGCATGATGGTGAGGCGTTAAGCCGCCGACATATTTTATCAGAGAGCCGACAATGCAATGGCGGGTTAAGTGGACAAGGCAATACTAAGGATGTTGTTAAGTATGGGAAAACAGGTTTCACATATTGCAACCATGGCTGCAAGATCTACAGGCGAGGATAAAATGAAATACATTCATGACCTGAAAAGGGGAGTGGAAGAACAGGCGGACAGCACGCAGAGAAGATTGATATGCAGATCTATAACAAGCGGATATCGATATTAAGTGGACGGCCGCAACAGATAAATAGCAATATAAGACTCTAGGAGATACTTGGCAGTCTACATTACAAAGAATGATCTGACGAACAGTGAAGAACACAAACAAATCCGATGAACTCGGGGATATCCTACTTGAGATGACTACAGATTCAACAAGGGCTGAGAATGGTACCTCACGGATGCGGACGGGCTGGCGAGATTTCTGGACCGAGTCAGGTTGATGCAGCGGCCAGCGTTGAGGCCGACGGCAAGGTCCGGTTCGGTGCAGCGGAGCTCTGGAGGTGCGGGCAACAGGAGGAAGAAGAAGACTGTGGCGGCAGAGAAAAGGAAAGGGGGCCCCTCGTGTCCCTATTTATGAGATAGGGATGGCAACAGTGCACGCGAAAATCGGAGAGGCTCAATGATGATTGACCGGAGGGGACTCCTCGATTTTCGGGACCGACCGTTTAATGAGGAGATCCGTTGCGAACGTCACTGAATCTTTTTAGCATATTCGGTGTGACGTCACGGCGGGTTATGAGTTTTCTTTTCAGGTGATAAAAATGTGAGACTCGCCGCCAAGTGAATTTGAAGATTGACATGAGCAGGCTCAAATCAATCTGGGGCCTAATGTTGGGGATATAACCCCATGGTAAGACCCGCCCTGGAGGGGCCGGGTCATACCTGGCGGCTCATAGCCAAAAAACCCTTAAGGTGGGCCAGAAGGTGAAGGCCAGGCCACATGGCGGCTTACCGGACAGGTCAAGACGATGGCCCAAGACAGAAGATGGTATGAGACCCGGGCGGGTAAACCGCCCGGAGCCGGATTGCCCAAAGAGGCAAGGCGGCTTAGAGATAGGATTGAGTACGTTGTATGAGTTGGTTTGAGACTCATGTAACCCAGGGCCTCGACCTCATATATAAAGGCGAGACCCTGGGGCGGCTTAGACAAGAAACCAATCAATCGAGAACTAGGTCAAGCGAATCCGCTCCCTTGTAATCGATACACCAGTCAATACAATACAAGAAGGACGTAGGCTTTTACCTCTTCTTGAGGGGCTGAACCTGGGTAAACTCGTGTCCCTCGTCTCGACCAACCCCTTTGAGTCCACCGCCTCCGCGATGGCCTCGAACTTAAGTCTTCGCACATCTGCCGTGACAAAACCACGACAGGAACCGAGGTCACGGCTGAGAATCAAGCAGGCCACAATGCTGAGATTGCGAGGCTGAAAGAGCAGATGACCAGGGCCCAGGAGGATATCAATGCAATGCAGGTTCAGATGGATGCTGAGTCGGAGCATCTGAAGGCGGAAGCTTTTTGCCTAAATCTGGATCAACAAGCCTCAGAAGCAGTTCTTCGGATGAGGTATCAAACCCGCCTGCCTGTGCAGTATGAGCCCAGTAATCTTTTCAACACCCCGGGAGCAGGGCCGAATGCGCCGCTGGCCATAACCCGAACTGCGGAGGTGCCTGGGAATAGGGCAGCGACTCAGCATCGGCAGCCAGACCCGCCCCGCAGGAATCAGACCCCGCCGCAGCGCTTTCTTACACCACCTGGTCATTATTCTAACCCGGTGGAGAACATGATAGCAGCAGCTGCTAGGCTCAATGTGCACCCTCTCGCCGATGGGGCACCCTTCGCTGAAGAAACACGGAATGACATTGAGTTATTGCAGACAGCGGTGGCTCAATAGGAGAAGTATACATATAGCCGAAGTCGTGTGCACTCAACCCCCCTTCCAAGCCGCAGTTATAGCCGACGCATGGAGTCGCCGACGGTCTCCAGCAGCAAGCGACGTCGGAACCCGCCCTATGATAGCCCACCCGTTGTTATTGCTTAGGCGATTGTGGATAATGCCAGAGCTCAGCGTGAGGCGGCGGTTGTGGCGGCTCACCAGGAGATTTATGAGCCGCCTCAGGTGACCCCTTCAACTTCGGTGGGAGCAGGAGCTACCTCCAGGGTTGTTGGAGTGCCGTGTTTAATACCGGCTCTACGCAATGAGCGCCTGCCAAATGATTTTAACGGTCCACACAAGGTGCCTAATTACACGGCTGATTTACCTCCAGAAGCATGGATTGAAAGTTATGAGCTAGCCATGGAGATGTTGGATGTCAGCGATGCAGTCTGTGCAAAGTACTTTATCATGATGTTGGAAGGGCCGGCTCGTACATGGTTAAAGGGTCTGCCCCCTAATACCATTAATTCCTGGGCCGAGTTGAAAGCACGGTTCATCAAGAATTTTCAAGGGACATGCAAGCAGCCTATGACGATCGTTGATTTAGATCATTGTGTGCAGCGTGAGGATGAGTCGGCCCATCATTGGGTCCGGTGGGTCTCAACCATTATACACTGATCTGATAATATCACGACGGCTCAGGCGGTTTTGATTCTGGAGAAGAATTGTCACTTTTTGCCCCTCAAGCAAAAGCTTGGACGGCTCAAGCGTTCTTGCCAGGACATGGGTGAGCTCATGGCGGCTCTCACTAAATATGCAGATTCTGATAGCACAAAAGATCCTGGTTCTGATGACTAGAAATCTGCTAAGGGTAAGAAGAACGGCAACGGTAAGGGTCAGCAATAGAATATGTCAGGAAATAACAACCCGAATAATGGCGGCAAATGGAAGAACCCAGACGGCGGGTCAGATCTGGTGGCCAACACTAACACTGGGAACAACTACGCCAAGGGTAACGGTAAACCGCCTTTCGGCAAGGGCAAGCCTATCAACATGGAGGCAATGCTTAACGACCCCTGTCCAAAGCACAGTCTGCCCAACAAGCTGTCCACTCATGCTTGGAAGGATTGTTATATCATGCGGGAGTTCCGGAATTATAGCCTTAACCAACATCATGGTAACGGCAATGGACCGCCTGGTGGGTCAGGATCCGGTTCTCATGGGATAGGTTTCGGTGCAGGCAGCTCAAACTCGGGTTATCAGGGTCAAGGTAACCATGGAGGTCACAATCAACAGCCCGACAATGGTGGTCAGCAGCAAAACAACCAGTCAGGGTATCAGAGTAATCCGAAGCAGCTTAATGGAGGCCAGTATCATGTCTTCACTACGAGTCTTGAAAAACGTGATCAGAAGGTACGCAAGAGGGCGGTTCATGCGGCAACACCGGCTAACCCGCAGTACTTGAAATGGTCTGAACACACGATATCATGGAGCAGGGAGGATCACCCACCATGGGTTGATAACCCGGGGCACCTGGCCCTTGTAGTAGCCCCTCAGGTAGGAGGCTACAAATTCACCAAGGTGCTGATGGACGGCGGTAGCAGCATCAACATCTTGTACTACGACACTTTTCCCCGGATGAATCTGACTGACAAGGATCTCAAGCCGTCGTCCATAGTATTTCACGGCGTAGTGCCTGGCAAGTCGGCTTATCCAGTAGGAAAAATTGCCCTCGATGTGGCTTTTGGTGATGAGTACAACTACAAGGTAGAGACCTTGTGGTTTGAAGTGGTTAAGATTAAGAGCCCATATCATGCTTTGTTTGGGAGGCCGGCTTATGCCAAGTTCATGGCTCGGCTTTATTATATTTACTTGCAGCTTAAGATGCCAGGGCTGAAGGGGACGATCACGGTGCATGGTGATCGGAAAATTGCTCTTGAGTGTGAGGAAGGTGATGTTGCGTATGCGGAGTCAAGCTGTGCTGACGCGGAGCTAAAGTTTTATAAAGACAATGTTGATCCGACGGATATGACCCCGTTGAAAATGCCCAGCATAGAGTCTGGCCCGCCCTTGAAATTTGGGGTAGAGGATACCAAGTTGGTGGATTTTTTCCCTGGAGACTCATCGCAGCAGTTCACTATAGGGGCTAATATGGACCCCAAATAGGAAAGTGCGCTCATCGAATTCATCCATGAGAATCGGGACATCTTTGCATGGAAACCTTCTGACATGTCGAGTGTACCGAGAGAATTCGCTGAGCACCATCTTAATGTGGATCCTAAATTTAAGCCGGTCAAGCAGTTCCTCCGGCGTTTCAATGAGGAGCGACGTAAAGATATTGGAGAAGAGGTAGCCCGGCTCTTAGCAGCTGGGTTTATCGTGGAGGTTTTTCACCCGGAGTGGTTGGCTAACCCTGTGCTCGTCCTTAAGATGAACGACACGTGGCGTATGTGTGTGGACTACACAGACCTTAACAAGGCTTGTCCAGTTGATCCATTTGCTCTCCCCCGTATCGACCAGATTATTGACGCGACGACGGGTTGTGAGAGCTTATGTTTCCTGGATGCTTATTTGGGTTATCATCAGATCAAGATGGCAGTTAAGGACCAGGAGAAGACATCTTTTATAACACCTTTTGGAGCTTTCTGTTATGTGTCCATGCCTTTTGGACTCAGAAGTGCTCAGGCGACTTACCAGCATTGTGTACAGTATTGCCTTCATGGTTAAATCGGGCGCAACGTTCATGCTTATGTGGACGATATTGTGGTCAAGTCAAGGAAGAAGGAGACTCTGCTTGATGATTTGAAGGAAACCTTTGATAACCTGCGGGTCTACAAGATGATGCTTAATCCGGCTAAGTATGTTTTTGGTGTGTCTGCAGGCAAACTCGTGGGATTTTTGGTGTCAGAGTGGGGCATTGAAGCTAACCTGGATAAAATAAAAGCCATCACCTCATTATCTAAACCGGTGTGTATCAATGATGTTCAGCGCTTGGCGGGTCGTATTGCCGCTTTAAGCCGATTTATAAGCCGCCTGGGAGAGAAGGCCATCCCTTTATATCACATGATGAAGAAGACAGATAATTTTGTCTGGAGTGATGCTGCCAGTAATGCGCTTGAGGCGCTCAAAAAACAGTTAGCTGAGCCGCCTGTCTTGGCTGCTCCCGTGGAAAAAGAGCCATTGCTCCTGTACGTGGCGGCTAATAACAAGGCCGTTAGCGCGGCAGTTGTTGTGGAGCCCAAGGAGACAGGCAAAGAGTACCTAGTCCAACGGCCGGTTTATTACGCCAGTGAGGTGTTGACGGAGTCCAAGCAAAGATACCCACATTGGCAAAAACTGGTGTTTGGAGTGTTCATGGAAAATCGCAAGCTGAAACATTATTTCCTTGGACATCCAATCACGGTGGTTAGCTCTGCTCCTTTGGGAGATATCATTCAAAATAGAGAGGCCACCGGCAGGATTGCTAAGTGGGCAATTGAGCTCGGACCTCTTAATTTTTGGTATGTGCCTCGAACAACCGTCAAATCTCAAGCCCTGGTGGACTTTATCAATGATTGGACAGAGTGTCAAGCACCTGAGGGGAAGTTGGACAACACGTATTGGACAATCCACTTTGACGGATCCAGGCAGTTGGAAGGTTCAGGGGCTGGAGTTGTTTTAACTTCCCCGCGAGGTGATAAATTTTGCTATGTTTTAAGGTTAATGTTTCCTTGTACCAACAATGCAGCTGAATATGAAGCTTTGCTCGACGGGCTCCGTGTGGCCAAGGAGATGAATTTGAGACGGGTCAGATGTCTGGGCGACTTAGACTTGGTGGCTCAGCAAGTTTCAGGCACGTGGGATTCTAAAGATCCTCGTATGGTGGCTTATCGCCAGGCGGTTGATATCATCGCTGGCCACTTTAAGGGTTATCAGGTGGATCACATTGATCGTCGGAAGAATGAGGCGGCCGATGCACTGTCCCGGCTAGGGTCTCAGCGTAAGACGGTGCTGCCTAATGTATTTCTTGATGTGTTGCATCACCCGTCGGTCAAGTTACCTTCTGAGGAAGATCTCACTATACCTGACCTGGAAGGCCAGTTGTTGGCGGCTCTTTGCGCTATTCCAGATTGGACGATGCCTTATCTGGCATATTTGACCCAGGGCGAGTTACCTAAAGATGAAACATTGCCGCGGCAAATCACGAGGCGGTCTAAGTCCATGGCTATTGTCAATGGCGAGTTACATAGATGCAGCGTGACTGGTGTTTTTCAGTGCTATGTTTCTCCTGAGGAAGGCCATGAGATCTTACAAGAGATACATGCCGGCGACTGCGGTCATCACGCCGGGTCAAAGTCCTTGGTGGCCAAAGCTTTTCGGCACAGTTTTTACTGGTTGACGGCTCATGCAGACGCGGAGGACATAGTTAGTAGGGATTTTTACATTTGTGCCCCTGGTTCCTTAGCTGTACTCATTCATCCCCACGCTCTTAACTTTTGCTGACTTTTCCCCACTCCCTTGCCCGAAACCCTCAGAACTGGTCACAGCGGGCGTTGTCGTTGGGTCAATGGCTTGACCATTAACTCTGACGAGTGGGGCCGCGCGGGACTGTGTCGCCCGTTGGACCTGCCAAGTGGGGCCGCGTTGGAGTGTGTCGCCCTCCTTTGACCATTCTAAAGTGTGGGGCCGCGCTGGACTGTGTTGCCCGTTGGACCTGCCAAGTGGGGTCGCGTTGGACGGTGGCGCTAGTTGGACCATTGGGCCGTGGTTTCGTTTGGGCCGTTGCATTAAGGGACCCGTGTGCATGCACTGATGCACGCCGCCGCGAACAGCCTGCTATGCATGCGCGACATGATCCAGCCAGCCTGCCTGCATGCGCCGATGCGCGCTGCCACAGACGCAACCTTCCTGTGAGCCACCACGGACGCAGCGTCTGTCGCTGCTGCCGGTTCGTCCCTTCTCGCATGCGCCTCCTCGATCGATTCACAGTTCACAGTTCACACCGTCTCAGCCTTTGACCTCCGGCAGCATCAATTCAGCGTGACAATTAAAGTCTAGGGCATACCGATCGACGTGCGGCGTTTGAACGTAGCAAACATGCGGCCGATGCCCTTATTTAAACCGCCCACCCCTCCACCTATTCTCCACACATCCATTTGCGCCGCTCCCCTTCTCTTCTTCACCCCAATCCAGAGCACTCTCCAAGCTAGGTGAAGATGCAGTACTGCGGCCCCACCTTCCAGATGCCACCAGTTAGGCCGGAGGCGCGGTACCTCGCCAGCGTCGTCGTCAAGAAGACGCTTCGCGTGTGGACGATCTCACGCTGGAGGACTGGCTGGGATTTGGCCCACTGGTTCCTCCGTGCGGGCTTTGCGCACCTCCCGGCGGGCTCGCCGGTCATGTTCCGACTGGAGGAACTGCGTCCAAACTCCAGCTCTCCGCTGTCAGGGCTCATCGCCACCTTCCACAACAGGTTCGATGCATTCCACCTGCTCGGGAAGGTGTTTTGGTGTGGGTGCGAGCTCATCGCATTCACAACCTACAACATCTTCACGGATGTGGATATGATCTTCTCCAACCACAACGTCATCCACAGCCTCCCCTACCTCCTCGGTGAGAATGGCAAGGAGGCGGAGGAGGGAAGAGGAGGCGCGGAGTAGCTTGTCTTGCCCTAGGGTGTTAGACCCTAGGGCTTTATTTCTATGTTATTTTATGCATGTCGTGTTATATAATGTTTTATGTAAGAGTACTATCTATCTATGTTATGCTTGCTACCCTAAATGAAGAACTATCTATCTATGTTATGCTTGCTAGTTTTCTTTGTTATTTTGTAGCCCATTCGGTGATATTTAGACCTTGGCTTCAAACAACGCATAAAACTTGTTCCCTCACCGTATCAAAACATCAAGCAGAGGAGTCCTCTTCTTCAAAAATGATGAAACCTCAAAACATCACCGTATCAACGCATAAAACCTTTTGGCACGCGCGGCTAATGGGCTAGTTGAAGTGTAAAAAATGGTAGAAATGAGCCATGTCGATGTTTAAAAGAAGAATAAAAAAAGCTAAATTTTTTGAACTGTCGCTGGCGGTCTAGGTTTATAGATCCTGCCGGCCGGGGGGGGAGGGGACAACTGCAGGCTGGGCTTTGGAAGGGTGGAAGCTAATTACACGCATGGGAATCCGTGGTCATATATATTATATGAAAAAAAAATGTTTTAGGGCACCCTATGTTTTATGTAAGTACTATGCTATGCTTGCTACTTTCTATGTTATGGATGTATGCTTGCTACGTGAGATATCGGTAGATGGATATGGTGCCGTAGTCGAGCCCTAGACATGCTCTCTAGATGGATATGGTGCCGTAGCCAAGCCCTAGACAAGCTCTCTAGATGGATATGGTGGCTAATGGTGCCACCGGACTTTATTTTAGACGCGGTTTCTGATGGATATCATGATCTACATAATTAAATCTGACATGCTCTTAATAATAAATTTGCCATTTTCTACAAAAAAAATCATGTATAAAACAAAAACAAAAACAAAAAATCGTGTATACAATATTTTTGTTGCAACAAAAACATGTTTATAATACCCGCATGTCAAAAAATCAAAGTGTTGTGCCGTAGGCTATATACAGAAGGAAATTGCCATGATATGTACAAATAAATTTGATGGGCAAGTTCAATAAAGAATTAGTCATGGTATCTACACTAACAATGACATGGAAAAAGTTATTCTTAAGTTCGCCATGGCAATTATCTGTACAAAAATGCCATGGGACAAAAGTTGTACTACTAACAATAAATCGATTTACCATCATGCACTATTTTTGTTCGGCATGGCAATAAATAGATTTACCATGGCAATAATCATGCAAAAAACAGAGCCAGCGCATGCACTATTTTATAGGCCTCTTTTATCTTTGTGGGCCTTTGACACTCAACGCAATTTGACGGCCCAACCAGAGCTTAGTTTCAATTTGGGACCTAGAACTACGTTTTTTTCTTCTGCGGTCAGTGTTGTCTGACGAAACTAAAGAAACTGTAAGTGTACAAAACTGACGAAACTGACATGATCCACAAATTAAGCAACACAGAGCATAGAGCACATGATCCACAAATTTAAGCAAATCCTAGAGCACATGATCCACAAATTTAAGCAAATCCTAGAGCACATGATACACAAACTTAACCAAATCCTAGAGCACATGACACCACACTAATAACATCTCTAACGAGTGATGACCAGCAAGTAAGCAAATCCTAGAGCAACTATACAAAAATAAAATCCTAAAGCTATCAGATTCGCCTGCTTGTTCAATTGAATCATCTGCTTCAACTTCTTGTTCATCTTCTTTAATTCCCCCTTCAGATTTGCATCCCCAACTGTCAGAGCAGCACTTTCATAGACCAAATTCGTTGGTGCTGACGGCAGATTGAGCTCCCGGGTTGAGGCCCCATTGCATTGAATCCGCTTAACGTAGTCATCCAGCCATTCAAATGTGTGCATTTGTTCACGATCTGAAACGAAAACATGAACCCCAAATCCCAGATCCAAGGAAATTGAAAAAGAAATCAGAGAAAAATCATGACATCTAACCTGCCCCTCTGGCTTGCTCTCGCATTTCACGAACTCGTGCCCATAGTTGCCATTCTTGACCTCTTTCGAAGTCAACCATACCAGTGGCGCACTGCGTGGGCAGTCAGGACATCGCTCCATGGGAAGTGGACCATACCGGGTCCACGAGGGGCGGGAGGCTGAAGTGGAGCTCGACATATCGCCCAAAGTTGCCCGAGAAGAAGAAGCAGAGGAGTGGCTCCTCTCGTCGCCGCAGAATACAACTCTCGCGGATCGCCCCACGATCCAACGATGCGAAGCCGTCCATGTGATCCAATGGCGCAGAGCCTGCCCTCGGAATTCCTTCTAGAAGACCACATCTGAGGGCTGTCGCTTGGCGCTAGGGTATGATCGGACGGCTGACGTTTGGAGCTAGGGTTAGGCGGGGTTTAGAGGGGTTTTGAGCTGGTCAACGGGGTTTCCAAGGCTTTGACTGAGCATAACTAATTTAAAAAAAATCAAAAAAATATGAAACCTTCGCCGTTCGGCGTTTTATAAGACACACTGACAAGGAAAAATACTAAACTTTGTCTATGGACATTTTCATGAAAAAACCTTCACACATATGAGCTATCACGTACAACATTTCATAGTCCAAGGAGAGGAGGTAGGGTTCCCTTTGGTTTTTGAAAATTTAAAAAAATCAAAAAAATCACCAAAGCTTGATTTCAAAGTGAATAAGAAGGCTCTGAACTTAGTTTTCCAGTTTCATATTTTAAACGTGTTTTTTTAATGATTTTCTATTAAAGTATATTTTTTTCAAAAAAAAAGTAAAAATATGAAGATTAATTCAATAAATAGTGATACTTCGAATCTACACTATATAGATTGAATAGGTGTTAATAAAAAATATTTGGCTCATTTAGAGTAGGTCCAAAAAAACTTGATTACAAATGGGGTTGTTTACCCTAGCTTGAGAGCTCATTTGGAGCACATTTCTCATGACTACAAGTTTTACCACGCAAAAGAGATCGGATTGATCACCTAACGTTTATAATAGTTCAGCAAACTTTGCAACTCACACCACAGGGCAATGGACTTCAAGTGTTGGTTCAAATTCAAAGTTTGCCTAAAATTCAAATTTTGCCTCAGTTTTGTATTCTACCTCAAATTTCACATCAAATTACAAATAGAATTATTACACCTTACAAGTTTTCACAGTAGTTCAAATTGACGACAGAATCCTTATTACAAATCCTTAAAGTTCAAAGTTTATGACTTGCATTCAAGTTCAAATTCAAATCTTTGCCTTGCTCCTTGTGTTCCGGGATGGGTTAACCGTCTTGCTCCTGGTTTCCCTAGCTGGGATATTTTGTGGTTTTGAAAGCTTTGTCTTGTTGCTTCTGATCTTCACTTCTGGTGGTGGCTGTTTTGTTGAGCTTTGACTGACCGAGCAATTGATGACCAGTTGACGGTCATCTGTGGGTTCACTAATCCTTAAAGGAACTTCAGACAAAATAACTTCCTCCTCTCTTATAGCTTCAAAACCTTCATAAGCCATGGTTTCAAATTCTGCATCAGATGATGGTTCAACCGAAGTTTCTTCCTCTCTAGGTCTTTTCTGTCCTGTGCCTCTAATCATCCTAGAGCTGGGTCAAATAGAAATAAGCTTAGCCATCGATAAAAAAGAGAACAAATGCAAACAAAAGGGAAAGGTTGCACACATGCCAAGCTGCTACTTCAGTTGCTTCATTCTGCTCTAAACTTGCTGCATTCTCCTCTGCTGCTGCATTCTCCTCTGCATTTGCTGCTGCCCATTGTTCCTCTTCTCCAAATGATGCATCAACTGGATTGGTACAAATCCTAGCAATATGCCCTAGGATACCACATTTTTTGCACTTACGCTGTTTTTTTACACGACCCTCTTCACCAGCTCTTATCCTGTTTTTCCTTTGTCTTCCTGGTGGTCTAGTCAGTACAGGAGAATGGAGTTTGAACCCTGGGTCTACTATGTTCCATTGGTCTTTTCCCAAGAGTACAGGCACATTTTCAGCATAAGCAGCCCTAAATTTGGCAACAGAGAAATATTCAGAGCAATACTGATCAACTTCACCATCTTCACCTCCAATAACAGTCATGAGATGTAGGGCATGTATGCACGGCTTCCCGCGGATCTGCCATTGCCTACAACTGCATTCCTTAGTTGCAAGGTTCACTGGATATCTCCATTCCCTATTTTTACTGTCAGTGTATGTCACCTCAGCCTCATATGTCGACGGTCGAATGCATTTCATCCTTAGTCCTCTTGCCTTGGCATGCAATGCCTTAATCAGAGATGGGAGCATAAGATGGCCAACATATTGTGTTTCTGCAATTCTTTTATGAAGAGCCATCTTTATCATGATCATCTGCCTGATCTTATCAAATGCTTACCACAACAAAAGCCCTTTCACTGACTTGAACTTTGCATTGAAACACTCAGCGAGGTTATTGATCACATAGTCTAATTTGTAGATTTCATTGAATTTGCTTCTTGACCACAACTCTCCATGATGTTCATCCATGTACACCTTCACCAAAGGATTGTGAGCATACAACACTGTCAAATGGTGCTCATGCTTCCTCAAGCTGCATGTGTATGATGCTGGCCATAGGTTCTCATCATAAACTTTGCCTTTGAATTTCTTTTTAAAATTCTGCGCTAGGTGTCGCATACATTCCCTATGTTCCACTCCAGGGAATACAATTTCTACTGCACTCTCTAAACCCTTGCAAGCATTTGTGTGTATAACTAAACCTGAGGGTGTACCTATAATGTTGCGCAACTGCTGTAGAAACCAGACCCAACTCTCCTCGGACTCTGCCTCCAACACACCAAATGCAACTGGGAATAGCCAGTTGTGTCCATCAACTGCAGAAGCTGCTGCTAGCTGGCCTCTCCATCTTCCATTCAAAGCAGTTGCATCGATAGCCAAATAGAGCCTACAACCATTCAGAAACCCCTGCCAGCAAGCCTTGAAACAAACAAAAGCCCTCCTGAAGCACTCCTTCTCCAATGTCTTCCCTTTTAATTTGTACTGAACTGTATGCTTGTCAATCTCTACAACACTCCCTGGACTAGCCGTCTCCACTTCAGCTTTGAAGGTGTAAAGGCACTGAAAACTCTCATTCCATGGACCATTAATCCTATCAAGAGCCCTTTCCTTAGAATAGAAAATCCTCATGTAAGGTATATTAATCTTGTACCTCTCAAATAGCTTCCCATGGAGTTCTGTTGGACCAATTGTTGGTGTTTCCCTCACCCAATCCAAGATTGCATCTGCCACCCACCTAGTCTTTGCAAGCTTTGATTTGTCCTTTCCCCCTCCCCCTCCAGGTGGGCAAGTGTGATCATGTGGGTTTTTTTTATCTGAAACAATTAAGAAACAGTACACATGATCTGAATATAGAATGGATAAATAATCTGAAAAAAAGATTCAGTTGTAATACCTGAATCAATTTGCTCTTTAGCATAGTGGATGCATGCAACCTCCACCTACACCTATCATAAGGGCAATGAATAGTGAATCTTCTTGGCTCACTCCTATCAACCTCATAGGAGTTTTCAGTGAGAATGCAATATGTAGTCACTGCATTACGACAGTCCACCATCGATTGGAATACGGTTCCTGCAGTAAGCTGAGGATTCTCCCTATTCCACTCAATTGTTGGCATGTCCTCACCATCATATTCTTGTAAAACTAAGGAGTCGATGTTCTCCTCCCTCTCTTCATCTTCAGTGTCATCAAATCTAGCACGGCTGCTAGGCTCCTCTGGATATTCATCTTCCATTGCCTGTTGACTGACTCTGTCTACCAGTTCAGGGAATAGAGTCTCATCCTCATCATCATGTCGAGGCACTTCCTCGTCAGGCTCTGCATCTACTTCTACATCAGGTGCAGAAGGGAGAGGAGAAGTGGCAGAATTAGCGGTAGCCGACATGTTGTGGCTTTCAGAAGCACTAGGTTTACTTGGTATCGACCTACAAGGAGTGTAAGGACGCTCGCTATTAGCAGAGACAGATGATGTCTGAACACCTTTCCCCTTGGGGATACATTGTTTGCGTGCCTGAAGCACACCGATATGGATTTTACCGAAACGGCTGTCAGCATTCAAACTAAATAGCAATCCCAGATGCTCATCACAAGTTAATGGGACAAATCTCTGCTCGGTATTGTCGAAATATCTCAGTTCAACAGCATCGGCAGGGCTCCACGGATACTCACAACAGAGTGCCTCGCGGAAATCTATGAACGAAATGCTGGTTTCTACCACTTTTAGATAGAAAAATCCAGAAATCAGATACGGTTTAGTTCCACGCAGCTCGCTAGTTTCCATTCTAACCGCCAGCCAAAAAGCAAGTGCAGGATCAACCCTATTCCATTGAAATAAAATAAAGGGCATAGTTAGGCCGATAATTTTCAGAAAAATTGCACTGATTCACGCCAACGATGGTCAAATATAGCCTAATTTACGGATATCGTAATCAATTTGAGAGGAAAACGATGCCTACCCAGGTGGAATCCATGAATTATCCGCCTCTGATTCGACCCAATCATCTCCATGGTCAATGGGCCGGACGGGGTGCTCCCCTGACATCGCTTCCTAATCCTAGATGGGGAGAGAGGGTAGATGCAGCGGAGGCGGCACGACGGCGGTGGAGGCGGCACGACGGCGGCAGAGGGGGCGGCGTGGAAGCGACTCGATCTGATTCAGGTTACAGTGAGTGTCAGTTTTGCGGCCCCACTCGTTAGCACGTAACGGTCAAAATGTGGACTCGGCCCTACGCGGCCCCACTCGTCAGAGTTAACGGTCAAGCCATTGACCCGACGGCAATGTCCGATGTGACCAGTTCTGAGGGTTTCGGGCAAGGGAGTGGGGAAAAGTGAGCAAAAGTTAAGAGCGTGGGGATGAATGAGTACAACTAACGAACCAGGGGCACAGAAATAAAAATCCCTAGTTAGTAAGTGCGATGGGTGTCAGAAATTTGGACGACGAGCCCATGTGCCGGCTTAAGAGTTGCGGATGATTCTGATCACCTGGCCGTTTGCGGTCTGGGGGCTTGATATGGTTGGACCGTTTAAGAGGTCTAAAGATAAGACGACCCACCTTTTGGTGGCGGTTGATAAGTTTACCAAGTAGATTGAGGCAGAGCCGGTCAGCAAATGCGACGCAACAACTGCAGTTCAGTTCGTCAAAAAGCTGATTTTTCGTTTTGGTTACCCCCATAATATCATCACTGATAATGGCACAAATCTGTCCAAAGGAGCTATGAAAGAATTTTGTGAAAGTGAAAACATCCGCCTCGATGTCTCCTCCGTGGCTCATCCACAATCTAATGGTCAAGCAGAACGTGCTAACCAGGAAATTTTGAGAGGGATCAAACCCCGGCTTATGGTTCCTTTGGAATGAACGCCGGGTTGTTGGGTGGAGGAGCTACCTTCAGTTCTTTGGAGCATTAGAACCACCCCCAACAGGTGAACATGCTACACGCCTTTCTTCATGGTCTATGGCGCAGAAGCAGTTCTCCCCAGTGATATTCGTCATGACTCGCCCAGGGTGGCGGCTTACATTGAAGCTGATAATGAGGCGGCGTGTCAGGATGCACTGGACGCTTTGGATGAAGAGCGGGATCTTACAGCAGCACAATCGGCGATTTACCAACAAGATCTGCGTCGCTATCATAGCCGCAGGGTTAACACCCGGACGTTCCAAGAAGGCGACTTAGTGCTCCGTTTGATTCAAGATCAGACAGATATGCATAAGTTATCACCCCCTTGGGAAGGACCCTTTGTGGTTAGCAAGAATCTCAACAATGGGTCATATTATCTCATTGATATACGGGGGAGCGACAAGTCACGTACTTCTGGGGAGGAAACTAGCAGGTCGTGGAATATTGCTCATCTTCGGCCTTACTACACTTGAGTCATTGGCTCTCATCAATGTGCATACCTCTGTCATTGTATATACCTTTTTATAATATAATAAAGCTGGCATCCCCATAATTCGGGGCCTCTGTCGTTTTCATCCAACGATCTTTTGTGCAAAAGTTGGTTAATAATAAGGTCACTTGGGGGCTTCCAACTCACTGAGTTTAGCTTTCATACCCTCTTGACCGGTTTAAAAGCCATATTTGAGTTAAACCTGCCTGTTTGCAACTTGCTACTCCAACAGGTGACCCGCCGTATGTTTCACAGTCAATCTTTCAATAAGACACTGAACTTGTCAAAGTTAAAACAGCGGCTTATGTCACGAGAGAGCCGGCTTACACAGAGCTAGGATAAACTCACCTATTTGTTGTAGTCTCTCTGCTATGTGGCCCGTTCGTACTCTTAACAGTCAATCTTTTTTAAGACCCTGAATTGGTTAAGGTTAAAACGACGGATTTATGTCATGTGAGAGCTGGCTTATGGGATTGTGGCACTCATGCCTAGCTTCTTTGAAGCAAAAACCTTGAGTTTTTTCTCAAAAATACAAACAAGAGTTGATCTCTTCTGGTTGTGCCTTCAAAGCCGCCCAACAAAAATTGAATATATATATATATATATATGTATATATTTTCTGCTTGTTGTTTTACAGGAATTTTCCATGAGGTGGTTCTAAGTCTTTGGATGACAACTGATCCGGTTTAATATTACTCATTGATCAAAGCTTGTTGTTGTTATGACCCGCCAACGGGTTTGTTTCCATATTTTCAAGACTATGGGGTATTGAGTTATTAGCTCGCCCCGGATTATGGCTATAAGTCGTCAGCCGGGGAGTTGATCAAAACTTCATGAAGAATTAAGAGCTATCATCACATCAGACACACATGTTTTGATAAAGATTGCAGCGGTTAAGCCGCCAGGATATAAGTTGGGGAAAACATGCATGAAGGCATGGCAACGTCACAACTGTTTTTCAAACTAAGCTATTACAAGGCTATAGCCGGGCCCTTCAAATTTCTGTCCAAGTGTTTATAGAGTTACATCACTCTAAGCTGGCCTCAGTGCCATCCGGGTTACGATCAGCGGGATCATTGTCACCCTGGCGCTTGGAGGTGGACGGCTCCGGGTCATCCTGTGCAGGCTCTTCGTCGTCTGCTATCTGGAGATCATCTGAAGTCCAGTCGATGTCGGTTAACGCCTCAAAGGTGGTCTCATCGTTAAGAATTATGGAGGGATCAAGGTCAGGGGCAAACATGTGCTTACGCCTTTGAGGAGTCAAGTCGACCACTGCGTGTGAAGGCGCCTTGATACGCGTGTTGTTGCTGTCATAAGCCGGATGATACTTGGCCAAATTTGCTTCTTGGGCAAGTTGGCATGCTAGTGGCCTAATCTCCTTGACACATCTTGCAAAATCTGCCTCGCTGAAGATGGTACCGTCATCATTATGTCCGGGATACCCGCCGGCCATATCAGCCGGGTCAAGATCTGATTGCCACGCTTTTGCCCGGCTTAAGGCAGAAATGGCTCCTGCACGGGCGACTGACAGCTTCAATTTGGCAATTTGAGAAGGCACCGTTGACATGTGATCCAGCACTGTCTTGATGGGCGTTGGAGGCTTCTTTCCAGAAGAAATAGCTACAAGTGTCCGCAGGCTCTGATACGTCTCCAACATATCTATAATTTTTTATTGTTCCATGCTATTATATTATCTATTTTAGATGTTTTATATGCATTAATATGCTATTTTATATTATTTTTGAGACTAACCTATTAACCTAGTGCCTAGTGCCAGTTTCTGTTTTTTCCTTGTTTTTGAGTATTGCAGAAAAGCAATATCAAATGGAGTCCAAACGGAATAAAATTCTACGCTGATTTTTCTTGGACCAGAAGGAACCCAGGAGGCTTGGAGAAGAGGCCAAAAGACCTACGGGCGCCCCTGGCTTTTGGGCCCCCCCCCCCCCCCCCGTAGCTCCTCCAACCCTAACTCTTCGCCTATAAATTCAGAAATATTCCACCAATACCAGAGAGAGCCACGAAAATAATTTTTCGCCACCGCAAGCCTCTGTTACCGTGAGATCCCATCTTGGGGCCTTTTCCAGCGATCTGTCAGAGGGGGATTCGATCACGGAGGGCCTCTACATCAACACCATTGCCCTTCCGATGATGCGTGAGTAGTTTACCTCAGACCTTCGGGTCCATAACTAGTAGCTAGATGGCTTCTTCTCTCTCTATGGTCTTCAATACCATGTTCTCCATGATCTTCATGGAGATTTATCCGATGTAGTACTCTTTTGCGGTGTGTTTGTCGAGTTCTGATGAATTGTGGGTTTATGATCAGATTATCTATGAATATTATTAGAATCTTCTCTGAATTCTTATATGCATGATTTCATATCTTTGTAAGTCTCTTCGAGTTATTGGTTTGGTTTGTCCAACTAGATTGGTAATTCTTGCAATAGGAGAAGTGCTTAGTTTTGGGTTCAATCTTGCGGTGTCCTCACCCAGTGACATAGTAGGGGTAGCGAGGCACGTATTTGTATTGTTGCCATCAAGGATAAAAAGATGGGGTTTTCATCATATTGCTTGAGTTTATCCATCTACATCATGTCATCTTACTTAATGTGTTACTCTGTTCTTCATGAACTTAATACTCTAGATGCAGGCAGGAGTCGGTCAATGTGTGGAGTAATAGTAGTAGATGCAGAATCGTTTCGGTCTACTTGATACGGACGTGATGCCTATATGCATAATCATTGCCTTGGATATCGTCATAACTATGCGCTTTTCTATCAATTGCTCGACAGTAATTTGTTCACCCACCGTATTATTTTCCTTCAAGAGAGAAGCCTCTAGTGAAACCTATGGCCCCCGGGTCTATTTTCCATATTATATTTTCAGATCTATAAACTAAAAATACCAAAAATACTTTGCTGCAATTTTATTTACTTTTATTTAGTTTTACTTTTAGTAATCTTTTATATCTATCTCTATTAGATCTCATCCTTGCAAGTGACCGTGAAGGGATTGACAACCCCTTTATAGTGTTGGGTGCAAGTGTTTGATTGTTTGTGCAGGTGCATAGATTGGGGCCTTGCTTGTACCTCCTACTGGATTGATACCTTGGTTCTCAAAACTGAGGGAAATACTTATCTACTTTGCTACATCACCCTTTCCTCTTCAAGGGAAAACCAACGCAAGCTCAAGAAGTAGCAGGCTCCCAGTGTATATTTGCTCAGTCAGCGAGTAAACAGCCTTTAATTTCAGCAAGATGTTTTGGCCAAGGTTGCCACTCCTAGCGCTTGTCAAACAATAAAGAGCATAAGCTCAGTTTAGAATTTTATGACTACTCTAAGTGAGGAAGTGCTTCAATGGAGAATAGCTTTTTTTGCACTTACCGAAGATGGCGGCTGTCATTTGACATATCTACTGCTTTAAGCCGGGAAGCTCTTCAGCAACCGGCTTCAGTTGTTTTTTAGCATCTTCGGCGCATTTTTGCAAGGTGGTCTTCTCCTCTTCAAAAGTGGCGCGTTCAGCAGTAAAGTCAGATTTCAACTTTTCTAAGCCCTCCAATGCAAGTTTTAGCTTTGCCTCGGCCTCGCTGCTCTTGGTTTCCAGAGCCGCCACATTCTTGGTTAAGTCGCCAAGATGCGACTCTTTCAAGGTCAATGCCTCCTACATAAAGTTTGGGAGTTGGTTTGGAAATCATTAATGCACAGGTTTGTTATGATTCAAATATTCAAGTTCCAAGCGCATTACAAGCAATACACTTGGCACTTGGGGGCAAATGTAGGTCATTTCAAAGTATCGCAAAGACCTGGCTCATCCTTTTCAGAATAAGCCGGCCCTTGGGGGCTACAAGCGGATTTTTGCTTAAGTAACTACTGAAAGACCCGGCTCATCTTTTTCAAGATAAGCCGGCCCTTGGGGGCTACATCCGGAATTTTTCAAAGTTATTGTTGGAAGACGTGGCTCATCTTTTCAAAGATAAGCCGGCCCTTGGGGGCTACAAGTGGATTTTTGCCTAAGTACTTACTGTAAGACCCGACTTATCCTTTTAGGATAAGCCGGCCCTTGGGGGCTGCATGAGTATATATATTTACAAGACGGAAATGGGTTAAAGATCATACCTCATATTTCTGCTTCATCATGTTTACCAAACCAGCTTCCATATCGCGACTTGTATGAAGGCGGTTTAGGTAACCAATGTGCAGTTCGCTGGCACTGAAATCTGCATAGTCCGGCAGGTCTAGCTTGGCCTTGCCTTTCTCCAGCAACGGCGGCTCTTCTTTGTGTTTAGCCAATATAGTTGAGGCTCCTGGTGGTTTATAACCCGCCCCAGTGATAACGACATCAGCATCATTCTTCTCAGAAGGAACTTCTTCAATTGGTTGGAGATGAATTGGACTTGGCGGGTCACCAATGTTGGCCGGGTCAGCATCAGTATCCATGGCCTCAGAAAAAACTTCTTTAGCTTGCAGAGGAGGGTTGTCTTGATGAGAGAGGGGGTCTTCAGAGCTTTGGATTGGGGCTTCAGGGGGCTTCGGAATATATTTCTCCAGCTCAGAGACCTTGGAGGTCTTGGAAGAGTCGCCCACCTTTAGTTTCTTGCTTATCTTTGCCTTAGCCCTGAAACATAAGCGGACAAGTTTATGAGCATATGAAAAAAAAATGGATACCAATAAAGGAAAAATCCTTACCCAGGGTTGACAACGAAGGCAGGCAGCTGTGTGCCGGTTGAGTCGCCAGAAGATGGAGGTGTTTCCTGCAAAATCAGAGTTGGACAATATAAGCAAATCGCTGCAGGAGGCTAACGCGCAGAAGAGATGAAAACAAAGTTATGAAATACCTCATTGTGGCGTTTCTGAGGAGCTGGTGTGTTGTATAAGCCAGCTACTAGATCTTCAGAGGCGCCACTCTGGGTCTGACGCCTAGAGTCATGTTGCTGCTTCTTCAAAAGAAAGTTGGGATCCAAGTGAGCAAGAGGGTGTGAAAACTTTACTTTCCGGATGACCCGCCGTATTTTCTCTCTTGGCAAAGGTTCTGAGTCGGAGGAGATGATAGTTACCTCTGCTGCACCGGCTTGGCTCGTTTCTGCTTCACCCTGAGAGGAGTCAGCATCAATAAGTTGCATGAAAAGAAGGCCAAGGGAGTCAAGTTCTACCTCCGAATCATCCAGCTCGAGTAGTTCTTGGGCCGTTTGCTTCTTTGAACGACCCGGACCACATGTCCTAGTTGCTTTGGTTTTCTTCTTCTTCAAAGTGGAGGCTGCAGTTATTCTTCTCTTCCAGAAGGGAGAGTCAGCCTACATACATAAATACATTTGCAGAAAGATTAAAAGAGATGTGAAGTGCAAAATCTAAAAGGAAAAGGTGAAGATTAAAGTAAAAGGTCTTACTACGGGAGCCGGGTTAAGAACATAGAAGGGGTTTAGCCCCGTCTTGTTGCAAACCTCCTGAGGTTCTCCAAGCAGGGATTTGACAATTAAATTGAGGTCTTTGTCTGTCAGAGGCGTCTGGTTGAAGCGCCGAGGGTCGTCCGCATCGCTAGTGTATTGACACATTAAGCCGCCGCGCCGGCTCAGCGGCAAAATTCTCCAGGAAACCCAGCAGCGGGTCAAATCAACGCCAGTTAACCCATTGGCTAATAAAGCCCTGATCTTTGAAAATGTTTGAGCGTATTGAGCGTGCTCTGTGGCAGATAACCGGTCTGGAAGCTCGGTGGTAGTGCAGAGCCGGTAGGGGCGATAACCCGGCAATGGTTTCGCTTCAGCCGGGGCAGTGTCTCTGTAGTAGAACCAAGTGCGGTTCCAATCTTTGGGATGGCTGGATAGAACAGCAGAGGGAAAAGATACGTCTCTCCACCTCTGGATTGAAACACCTCGGAGTTCAAGACTTGGTCCGTCTGCTATCTCAGTCTGGCAGTTGATGTAAAAGAAGTCTATGAAGAGGTCAACAGTGGGCTCTTCTTGCAGATACGCCTCGCAGAAAACTTGAAATTGGCACAAGTTGGTGACGGAATTGGGGCCAATGTCTTGAGGGTGAAGTTTATAAAAATGCAGGGCGTCCCAAATTTTTTTTGACCCGGGTGGTGAGAAGCCATGGAGAAGATGATCCGTAAAGATAACCACTTCCCCCTCCTTGGGTTCGGGGATAGTTTCGGGACCAGGAACCCGCCAAGGGATGGTTTCTTGATCCGGCAAAACCCCCATGGCTAGATACTCGTTGAGCATAAGCTCAGTGACCCCGGTGGCTACCCAATCACAAGAAGAGGGAGCCTTACTCATGACTGACTGGGTTGAATGTTGTGGAAAGTATAAAATTACGGCGGATTAGGAAGGTTACATGACAAGCCAATTATGACTTTAAGACGGCAATGCTATTTGGCGGGTCATTGATAAATTATGAGCTACCTATTTTGCTACATGAATGAGGAGCATTAAAGTATGGCGGCTTATATCCCGTCAAGATGAGCCGGCAGCATGGTGGCGGGTTAATAGCTCAGTGAATACTGAAAATACTGTAAAGTGTGGGCAAACAAAACTCGCAAATTACAACTACAATTATGGATCTACGGAAGAAGATAAAAGGGGAATAATTGCTAACCCTAAAAACAGTAATGGAAGAACTAGCAGGCAATGCGCTGATTCCGGGGAAGAAGCGATCTACTCTGGATACAAAATAGATGCTAAACACAGTGCCACACGATTTTGCTAGCATTTCCAAGTCGAAAGATGATTCCTTTCTTAAGCAATGGGATGAACCCCGATGAATGGCGACGAACTCTAAGAACTCCGGCGACCTAATGCGGATCTAAGAAAGCCAAGTAACGGAACCTGAGAAGATGCAGGGAGCGCGGGTGGGTGCCGATGAACTCTGGTCATGACAGGTTGATACAACGGCCTTGTTTAGGTGGACGGAGCGGTCCGGCAGGTGCAGCGGAGCTTCAGTCGCACGAAGCGTTTGGAGGAAGAAGAAGAAGAAGGAAAGGCAGCGAGGGAAAATGAAAAGAATGGGCCCCCCGTGCCTATTTATAAGGAAGAGGTGGAACAACAACAGTCAAGCGCGAAAATCGAGGAGACATGATAATGATTGACCAAAGAAGTGCCTCGATTTTCAGAATGACCAGTTAATGCAAACATCCGTTGTGATGTCATGAAGATTTTCCGGATTTATCAAAGATGACATCATCCATTTTATATATGGTGGGTCGTGAAGATTTATTTTAGATTAAATGATTAAGGGAGACACGAGACTCGCCAACCAGAAGACTTGAAGATTGACATGAACAGGTTCAAATCAATCTGGGGCCTAATGTTCGGGATATAACCCCGCAATATAACCCTCCCAGGAGGGGCCGGGTTAGGATGTTGGCGACTTAACAATAAAAACCTTAAACGGGCTTGAAGACCAAGACAAGCCTGGAGGTGACTAACCAGAAAGGCCAGGCGACGGCCCAGAGCTGGAAGACAGTGTGTGATCCGGAGGCGTGAGCCGCCCGGAGATGGCCTGCCAGAGAAGGCAAGGCGACTTAGAGACAAGGTCGGTTAAAAGGTGTAACCCGGCCCGGACTCTTGTAAGCCCAGGGCCTCGACCTGTGTATATAAAGGTGAGTCCCAGCGGCGGCTTAGGGTACGAAACAACTGATCGAGAGCTAGGTCAAGTGAATCCGCTCCCTTGTAATCGACACCCAATCAATACAACACAAAGCAGGACGTAGGCTTTTACCTCCTTTGTGAGGGGCCAAACCTGGGTAAACTCATGTCCATCGTCCCATCCAACCACTTCGAGTTAGTCACCGTAGCGATGCCCTCACCCCTAAGTCCTTTCACTAGGGCATCTGCCATGATAAATCCACGACACATGTTGAAGAGTCGATCTTTATAGAGACGGCAACTAAGAACCAAGGCGCGTCTGACCCGGCCTCTCAGCCGCCAAGTTCTCCTCATCCTGAGACCCCTGTACTTAATGCAGATGACGTTGTCCCATCCACCATTATTGAAAACCCTGAAGTAGTCATTACAAAAGAAACTTTCCAGGCTCCTGGTCCTTCAAGCGTTTTGGCAAAGTTTGTGACGAAAAATGAGCCGGAAAATTTGGAGAAAGGAAAGGCCAAGTTGGAGCTTCCCGTCTCTGTTCTTAATGCTGAAGATGTGTACCAACAATATGTGACCCGGATATCTAAGAGCCGGGAAATTGAGATGAACTTAGTCACTGCCCTGAGGGATAAGTATGAGGTAAACTTCTTCCTTTATTGTTTATTAGCTCATATACTCTCTTTAGCCCCCAAGGACCAGCTTGGTATGAAAATGGTGAGCTGATCCTTCAATGTTTTTCTCTTATAAGCCAGTATTGTAGCCCCCAAGGGTCGGGTCATTATGAAGATAATGAGTCGACACTTTATAGGATTTTGGGAAATTGAATGCTGATGTAGCCCCCAAGGGCCGGGTCATTATGATGATAATGAGTCGGCACTTTATAGTACTTGGGAGATTGAATGCGGATGTAGCCCCCAAGGGCCGGTTTATCTCTTTGAGATAACTGGGTCTTGATGTTGCATGATGAAGAAAATAGTACATTAACCACCAAGTGCCATGTGGATTGCTCGCAACTGCATGAGACTTTGTAGGATAAAACCAACTTTGAATTGCTGTAGCCCCCAATGGTCGAGTCGCCTTTCTAAGGCGGCTTGAGGCTTTCTAGGAATAGTGTTGATGATGTTATATGTTTTGGCAGGGATCTTTAGAAGATGTTGAATCCATTGGTGTCAAACTGCAGAAACAGCTAAAAGAAGAGAAAAAGCTGGAGTTTGATGCAGAACTTTTGGCGGCTCATTTTGAGAATTCTGCCCGCCAGGCAAATGACCTTCTTGAACAGGCCAATAACAACTTTGAAGAAGAAAGAGCCGCCCTCCTGAAGCGTGCTGAAGAAGCTGAAAATCAACTTGGTTCTGCGAATGAGGAGTACCGGACCCTCATCAGGCAGATAAACGGTATGTTGACTGCTATTTTTGGTATGGCCTATGAAACTTTCTTCTGTTTAAACTCTGGGTTTTTATGATATGCCGGCTCATTCTCCACTTTGTCGTTGTTTGTAGGACGAAAGGATCAGAACCTTGTGAAGCTGTCGACTGAAAAGTTAAAGGCGATCTTCACTTATGTAGAACAACTGTTCACAGGATCTGTCTTTGCCATTATGGTGGTTAAAAAGTTGAGATGTCTGCCCAGGAAGATTAAAGATATGCTAAAACAGTTGTCAACCGTGCCACAATGGGTGACGGAGTTCCAGAAATCTGCGGCTCGAGCTGGAGCTAACATGGCTCTTGCTCCTGCAAAAGCATACCTGCCTGAGCTGGATCTTAACGCCTTGAAAGATGGGTTTCCTGAATTTAAGCTAGACGGGTCAGAATTTTTGGAAGAAGACTATGCCCACTGTATGAAGGAAACATGCCCATTGGTGACTCTGATAGCTGATGAGCTTGATGTATCACGATATTAGGTTGCTTACTCGATGGAGAACGAATGCATCGACCCGCCAAAGAGTCAACCTTTTGAGCTGGTGCCGCCTCAACGTAAGACAACTTTTGCTCCTGATGTTGACGCCTCGTCTATCATTCCAGGGTCGTCAAATTTCGAGTCCCTAAATTCAATCCGATGGGTGCATAAAGATCAACAGGTTGACAAAGATGAGTTGGCAGAATCAGATCCTGAGGCAACTGGCGTGGAAGACCGTGAGAAGCAGGCTGAAGCAGAAGATCAACAAGCCGCCAATCAGGAGTAGCCCCCAAGTGTCTGTCAAAAAACTTGATATTTTTGTGGCTCCAGAGATGAGCTTGTAATAAGGGTAGCAAACTTAACCCATCTGTCGTGCCATCGTGCATGTAGTACTGTGATCATCTGTTGAAGTTGTGTTGGGCATAGATTTGCAGTAGAGCTGTCTTTGCTTTTGCAATATCCTTCATATTTGATCCGCCTTCCTTTTGCATAATATGAGTCGGCCAAAGATGATTAATCAGTACTATTTGGATGGTTGTTCCATAAATACCTATACATTGTATGATACGGTAATATAATTCAGATGTCTGATAGACCCGAAAAAAGAGAATAAAATGTGTTCCTGCAAGTGAAGACATAAAAAAGGAAAGACATGTAATAGTAAATTTCAAATGTATAATAAGCCAGCCTTCAAGGCTCGGTGTTGAGACTGGCTTTCGAGGCTCAAGTCTTGCTTCAATGAAGCGGGTGTGATAACCCATGGTTTATCCTCGCTCTGTGTAAGCCGGCTCTCATATGACTCAAGCCGATGTTTTAACCTTGATAAGTTCAGGGTCCAGATGGATTGACTTATCAAGAGTACACGGGGTCACCTGTTCGGAGTAGCATCTTGCAAACATGCAGGTTTAACCATTTATTTTTATTGTCTTGTAGCCAAGTCAAGAAGGATATTAAAGGCTATCTCGTTGAGTTGGAAGCCCCCAAGTGACTTATGTTCAAAGAATAAAGACTCATGCACAATTTGTTAGGCTGAAACGACAAAGACCCCGAGTTTTGGGGGTGCCGACTTTATTATATTTGAACATAGAAAAGTATATATATATAAGTATGTACAATGAGGTGGAGACTGTTGCTCTAAGTATAGTAGAGTCAAAGATGAGCAATGTTCCACGGCCAGGTTGTTTCCTCTTCAGAAGTGTATGAATCTTTTGGCAAGTCAATCAGATAATATGACTCATTATTGAGATTTTAGTGATGACAAAAGGCCCTTCCCAAGGTGGCGAAAGCTTATGCATCCCTGCTTGGTCTTGAATCAAACGGAGCACTAAGTCGCCTTCTTGAAAAGTTCGGCTACGGACTCTGCGGCTGTGGTAGCAACGTAGGTCTTGTTGATATATGCTGATCGGGCTGCTATGAGGTCATGTTCTTCTTCTAAGGCATCCAAAGAATCTTGACGCGCCTGTTCATTATCTGCTTCGACATATGTAGTAACGCAGGGGGAATCATGACAAATATCACTTGGTAATACAGCTTCTACTCCATAGACTAAGGAAAACGTGTCATCACTAGAAGAGGCGTCTAGAGGGGGGGGTGAATAGACTACTTGACAAAAGTAAAACCTAACCTTTTCCCAAGTTAATTGGTTGGCAAATTTTAGCAATTCTAACAAGTCTAATGCACCCTACACATGCTAGTCAACAAGTATGGCAACGGAAAGTAAAGACAGGCATATGTAAGAGAGTAGAGATAGGAAGATCAAACGCAATAGATGACACGAAGATTTTTCCCGTGGTTCCAATAGGTGGTGCTATCGTACGTCCACGCTGATGGAGACTTCAACCCACGGAGGGTAGCGGTCACGAGAGTCCACGGAGGGTTCCACCGGTTAGGGTCCACAAAGTAGCAACCTCGTCTATTCCATCATGGCTTCCGTCCACGAAGGACTAGCCTCACTATGGGTAAATCTTGACGAAGTAGGCGATCTCCTTGCCCGTACAAACTTCTTGGTTCAACTCCACAATCACGAAGAAGGAGGCTCCGAAGCGACACCTAACCAATCTAGGAGGCACCACCCTCCAAAAGGTAATAGATGTGGTAGTATGATGAACTCCTTGCTCTTGTGCTTCAAAAGATAGTCTCCTCAACACTCAATCACTCTCTCACAGATTTGACATGGGTAGAAGAGATTGATTGGATGGAATGCAACTTGGGTAGGCTAGAAATCAAGATTCATATGGTTGGAATGGAATGTCTTGATCTCAACACATGAGTAGGTGGCTCTCTCTCAGAAAATTGGATGGGGCAAGTGTAGATATGTTCTGAGTGCTTCTCTTTCGAGTGATAGGTGGTGGAGGGGTATATATAGGCAACTCCAAAAATCCAACCGTTACAACATTATTGCCCAAGTCGGTGAAACCGAAGTGAAACTCGGTTGCGCCGAATAGTGCAAAATGAGGCAACTTTGGGCTTTTCGATGGTACCGATATACACAACTCGGTCCTATCGATTTTGGTCTGACCAGGGCAGTTCCTCATCTTGGTGACACCGATTCACCAAACTCGGAAATTCCGAATTTAGAATTAGCTAACTAGAGGGTTGGTCACTGCTTCTCGGTCGTACCGAAACCAGTATTGGTTGTACCGAGTTGCTAGGGTTTTGGCTAGGTTCTGTCTTAAGGGAAAATCGCTGTGGCCGAATGGGAAAACTTGGTGGCACCGATTTTGAACTTTAGGTTTGGATAGAGAGTTTTGTGCGAGAATGGATGTGTATTTTTGGTGGCTAATCTCTAAGCACTTGAGCAACCAGATCATCATAATTCCTCACCCCCTTTTAATAGTATTGGATTTCCAATGGACTCAAAGTGATTTCTCACAAAATATGAAATGTAGAGTCTTCAATCTTGAATTATGGACAATGCTATTCCTTTCCTTGGGGAGGTTCTCCACACAATCCTTTAGCCAATCCTCTCTGTGGGCTTCATCTAAAATAAGCTAGGTAAAACTATTAGTCCAAGAGACAATGTATGTTATCATGAATTATCAAAACCACCAAGGGATCATTTGTGCTTTCAAACGGTGTATAACATGTTGATCTGTTTGGAGTAGTGCGTATGCTCCAAAGGACCGCGGGGAGTTCCTCGACCCAACATCCTGGGGTTCGCTGGAGTGGAACAATAAGCCGGGGTTTGATCCCTTTCAGAATCTCTTGATTAGCTCGTTCGGCTTGTCCAATAGACTGTGGGTGTGCGACTGCAGCCAAATCGAGCCGAATGTGCTCACGCTCACAAAACTTCTACATAGCTCCTTTGGATAAATTAGTGCCATTGTCAGTGATGATTCTATGAGGATAACCAAAACGGAAGATCAACTTTTTCAAAAAGTTGACTGAGGTTTCAGCGTCACAATTGCTAATAGGTTCCGCTTCAACCCACTTCATGAATTTATCAACTGCAACCAAGAGGTGGGTCTTTTTATCATAAGACGTCTTGAACGGGCCAACCATGTCAATCCCCCGGACTGCAAACGGCCAGGTTATCGGAATCATCCATAATTCTTGAGCTGGCACATGAGCCTGCCGAGCAATTTTTTGGCAACCTTCGCACTTGCGCACAATATCTTCTACGTCTGCATGGGTAGTAAGCCAGTAAAAACCATGCCGAAAGGCTTTGGCCACCAGGGACCATGAGCCGGCATGATGACCGCAACCTCCCGCGTGTATTTCTTGAAGGATCTATTGGCCTTCCTCAGGAGAAACACAGCGCTGTAAAACGCCAGTGCTACTTCGCCGGTGTAACTCGCCATGATTAATGGTCATTGACTTGGAACGCCTGATGATGTGTTGGGCGATGATTTCCTCATCTCGGAGCTCACCACGAGTGAAATAAGCCGAGTATGGCACTGTCCAATCAGGAATAGCATGCAGAGCCGCCACCAACTGAGACTCCAGATCAGGAATAGCCAGGTCTTCTTCAGAGGGCAATTTGACGGAAGGGTGGTGGAGAATGTCCAGGGAAACATTGGAAGGAACCGGCTTATGTTGTGAGCCGAGTCATGACAAAGCATCTGCCGCCTCGTTGAGCCGGCGATCAATATGATCAACCTGATAGCCTTGAAAATGTCATGTGTTATTTGTGACTGCTCGTCTATAAGCCGCCATCAAGGGGTCCTTTGAATCCCAAGTCCCTGAGACTTGTTGAGCTACCAGATCTGAGTCGCCTAAACATCTGACCCGGCTCAAGTTCATCTCCTTAGCCATGTGGAGCCCACGTAAGAGAGCTTTGTATTCAGCTGCATTGTTAGTAGAAGGGAACATGAGCCGTAAGACATAGCAGAATTTCTCACCTTGTGGGGAAGATAAGATAGCTCCAGCCCCCGAGCCCTCCAATTGTCTGGATCCATCGAAGTGTATAGTCCAGTACGTGTTATGAAGCCGATCCTCTGGGATTTGTAATTCCGTCCAATCATTGATGAAATAGACTAATGCGTGGGATTTAATGGTTGTGCGAGGCATATATTTCATCTGGTGAGGACCAAGCTCAACTGCCCACTTAGCAATCTGTCACAGCCCTAGCTTGTCATTGCCTGACTTGCATTTAAGCATCATGTCATCATGTTATTTTTGTTTTCTTTAAACTTGAAATAGGGATTAACAAACCCTACCACTTCATCTGATTAAACCAAATTCCAATACTTGTGAATTTCAATAAATCCAAAATGGCCTTCAAAAAAATGTTCACCATGCCTGATAAATGTTGGAAACAACATATTACGGGTGCATTTTATTTTCACAACAATTTTGGCATTTTAAATAATCCAGCAAAGATGCTGCAAATGACAAATAAAAGCACTATGAATATTTTAGTTTCTCCAAAAATGCTGAAACTTATTATGGGGCTTGATAATAATATACTTACACCCCAAAATAAATTCTAGGGTTTTTGTCTTTAGAGTTTTGCCCAAACATTATAAAACACACAGCAAATAATAGAAAAGAAAGTAGAAAAGGACCTCACCTGGCTTACCCGTTGCGGCCCAGCCAGAAGGCCCAGCCCATCAGGCGCTTCTCCTACCTTCTGCCAGTCGGAGCAGCTGCGTGCTCGCACGCGCGCGCCCGAGGACGCTAGCTCCTCTCTGCCTGCTTCCTCGCCCCCCCCTCGAGCCTATCTCCATGCCCAGGAGACGCCCAGATGCCCCTTTCTCGTTTCCCCCTCCCTCTGCTCTCTCCCATGCCCTCTAGCCCCCTCCCGCGAGCTCACCCAAGATATCCCGCCGGCCGCCGTCGTTCGGCCGCGCTGCCACCGTTAGAGAATCGCCGAGCCACCTCATCCTCGAGCTCCTCCGAGCTCCGGAGCCTCTCCGTGTAGAAGATCGCAAGCCGGGAGGCCCTCAATCATCTCCATCGAGGTCGTCTTCGCCGCTGCATCCCGACGGCCGCCATCGTCAATTCACCGGCTCCCGACCATCTCCGAGCTCGCCGTCCGCGTCAATAGCGTCATCGTGAGCCCCTCTTGGCAACCCCTCATCCCTGGTGCTCGCGCTCATCCCCTAGCCCCCATTCCCGCCGAGGCCGAAAGCTTCCATCGCCGAACCTCGACCTAGCCGTTGCTTCGGTGGGTGAAAACCATGTATGAGCACGCTAGTGTGCTCAGGAGCCTCCCAGGAGTCTGTGGGTAGCTTCGGCTGCTTCGGAGGTGCTCCTGCGCCTCGGCTCCGTCGACCCCATGCTCCGGCCGCTGCTCGGATGCTCGCCGTCCTCGCCACAAGCCGTTGCCGCCGCTCCCGATAGCCCAAATGGACGCGGGTGAGTCCCAACTCCATGCCGAGCGTCTCCGCCATTGTTTTGGTCACCGGATGGGCAATTCCGACACCCTCCGCCGTCTCTGGCTACGTCGGCGACGAGCCGCGGGTCAACACCGGCGAGGTTGACCCCGGTTGACCGAGGTTGACCCATATGAGTCAATGACAGGCAGGCCCGACCCTGTTTAGTTTTTAGATTAGTTAGAGATTAATGTTAATTATATTGTTGACTAAATGAGACACTGACTAGTGGGCCCAGCTCCGAATTAAGTCTAATTTACGCTTTAAACTAAACCTAATCCAGTATTTAATTGGGTGGGTCACTGGCCAGTGGGCCCCACTGGTCTGGTTTGACCTGGACCTGCCCTGTTGACCAGCTGACGTCACTATGACATAATGCTGACGCAGTAATGCTTTTCTGGTTTTAAGATAAATAGAAATGATTTAATAATTCCAGAAAATGTCTAAAAGTTCTAAAAATCATAGAAAATAATCTATAACTTGTCGGCGTTCTGGGGACGGGGGTACCCAGACCTACCGGCCTGCGGCCCGGGGCGTGGCCCACCTCGACGGCCAAGCACGGCCCAGAACGGCCTCATTCAAGACAAGGCCCTTGCGAGAGCCCCGCGCTCGCGAGGAGGACGGCGCCAAGACCCTCGGAGGGAGGAGGCCTCCCCAGGTCGCCTCCCGAGGGGCGGAGATCCCCATGCAACGCTAAGCCTCGGGGGGGCGGGGGTGAAGCAAGCCAGGCTAGGCGGGCATCAGCGTGTGCAGATGAGACAGTTTCCTCTTTGGTGCAAAGGAGGCAAGGACGTACGCGGGTTCCCAAAGCACCCCCCCCAAAGGTTTCCATTCCGGTGCAACGAGACCAAGACCACGAGCTCCGCAGGGCGGACGTCATCGCCGAGCCCACCTCTGCATCACCACCGGCTACTTTGCAAGCAAAGACAACCTTTTGTCAGGATAAGATGTACCTCCTGTCCCATTTCAAATTTGGCCGTTGTGGGATCCCTTCCCGCCATTGCGATAAGGGAAGAGGACCCGAGCCACTATAAATAGAGGCTAGGCCGCTCTATAGAAGGGAACGAAGGAAACAACGCTCGAGTACCCTCGCGAGGCGATTGACCACTGTACTAGTTCATCCACCAACCTCCTCGTGAGGCAATCCACCAAAAGGCAGGAGTAGGGTTTTACGCTTCGCAGCGGCCCGAACCTGGGTAAATCCTCGTGTGTTGATCTTCTTCCCGGGAGTGCGCAACCTTGTTAGGCTAGGTTGTCGAGCTGAGAGCTAGAGGTTGAAGCTGTTGGGGATCTTCGCACACGCCCCTGTGTTCAAACTTCTTTGGGTTTTGCAGAGCCTGAAATCCGACATTTGGTGTGCTAGGTAGGGGGCGTGTTGGAGTCTTCTGCAATCTTTGCTTCTTCTTCGCTTCGTCGTGTCGATGGTCGATGCCCGACAAGCTTCCTTCGGCCCCGGTGGATCCACCTTCACCAACCTCGCCACTACCACCCAAGACGCACGCCCTGGCAGCTCGGTGATGGGCGGTCGTTACCAGGCCACTAGCGTCGTCTCCACTGCCGTCGCCGCTCGTGCCGGCCAGGCACGCGACGGGCGAGCGGCGCCCCCGGGACCGACATCACACTGTACCCACGTGAGAGACCTCAATGCGCATGATGCGCTGCTGATGGCGAGTGAGATACTTCGCCACCGCCCGACACACGGGGGCTTCGACGCCTGGGCCGACCACATCGCTGAGTTAGTCACCGTCGTGAGGAGGGCCTGGGTTCCGCACCCCTCTTCTCAACCTCCGAAGCTGGACGCCAGGGGCTCGCTCGCCGTGCCTCTCACCTCATCTGCGGACGGTGTGCCCGCCCCATGCCCGGGAGAGCCCGGGCAGGGCCCGCCGCATGCCATGCTCCTTCTCCTCCAGATCCCGGCGACCGGCTTCGGTACAGGCGAAGGTGCGAGGGACTGCGCGGTGCCGTACCAACGATGACACAGAACTCCACGCAGGGGACGAGGGCGCGTCACACAAAACAAGCAACCAACAGCTTAAAAAGAGAGGGAAGAAAACTAAGGTAAAACACAAAAGTTTTAATGCCCCCAGGGGCCAAGTGCTTCTTGATTTGACAGGGACTAGAAGAAGAAAACGGGGAAGCCTAGGCGGAGGAGCCGCTGTCACCATCCAGACCTCCGCTTGCCTTGGCGCCGGAGTCGTCGCCCTCGTCGGAGGAAGGCTCTTGGACGAACCGTTCCACCAGGGCCTCCACGTGCGGGCACACCTCGTCCCGGAGGGCCCTCTGGAGCTCCTCAGGCACCGGCTCCATGACGCGGGGGAGGTCAAGCTCTGGGACGTGGCGGCGCAGGTTGGAGAAAACGCGCGTTAGCGCAATGTCCAGGAGGTCACGCGTGCTGGACGCGTTGTCTTCGTCCACCCGGGAAACGCCGGTCTCCAGCGCCTCCGCCACCTTGCCGAAGAAGTTGAGGTAGTCACCCGTCACCGTGCGTGCACGGCGGCGCGGGGGCTTCCCCGACGAACCGGCTCACCGCACCAACCGCGTGGTGGGCGATGTCCAGGTACTGCTTGGCGCACTGCGCCTCCAGCATCTTCGCGTGTGCCGCCTCATCCTGGGCGGCCAGCACGGCGTCAGCTGCCCCCTTGATTTGGGGCTGGAGGGACGCCAGCTCCGCCTGGGCCTCCGCCTCGCCGCTGAGCGCGGCCTGGAGGGCGGCCTCGGCTTCCACCAGCTGGGCCCTCAACGCGTTCACCTCCTCCTGGAGCTCGTCGAGCATGATTGCAAGAGAAGGCTGGGGGTGGCGGAACACTTACTCGTCGATGATGGCCCAGTGCCGGCGAGCTTGGGCCGGCCTTGAAGGCCCTCCGCCGCTGCCTCCAGGGGCCGATGGTGGGACCGAGGACTCCGTGCGCTTCCCCGCACCTACTGCATTCCCTCCAGACGCCATGGAGGATAAGGGAAGAAAGGAGGAAGAGAAAGATATCTTTGGAAGGATGGGAAGTGAGAGGGCGCGTCAGGATGGCAAGACCCCCCCGGGCGGGGCGGGTTTATAGGCGCAACCGCTGCCCACGGGGCGTCGTGGGGAGTGGAGGCACCGTGCGCTCCTCGGGCGCCGTGTGCCAGCCTCGGTCAGCAAGCTGCCCTGCTTCACGTCGCTTCATCTGCCCTCGTCGGGTCACATCCGCGTGGCCCGAGCGGGGGAGGACACAATGAGACAGCCGCATTCAAGGAAGGGCAATGATGGCCGGCGTGGCGCGCAGGCCTCTCGTCAGCTCGACTCGGAGCGGTTCCCGACGTCTTCAGAGAGCGGAGGCACCCGCGTCTCGATATGCGCCACGTGCGAGGATGGGCCCGCAGGAGATTGGGGCCCGTGGCGCTCAGGTCGGTTTCTTCGGCTTCGCCCCGAAGCCAACCCAAGCGTGCCTTGGGCCCGGGGGCTGATGTCGGTGTTCTGGGGACGGGGGTACCCAGACCTGCTGGCCTGCGGCCTGGGGTGTGGCCCACCTCCACGGCCAAGCATGGCCCAGAACGGCCTCATTCAAGACAAGGCCCTCGCGAGAGCCCCGCTCTCGCGAGGAGGACGACGCAAAGACCCTCGAAGGGAGGAGGCCTCCCCAGGTCGCCTCCCGAGGGGCAGAGATCCCCATGCAACACTAAGCCTCGGGAGGCCGGGGGTGACGCAAGCCAGGCCAGGCGGGCATCAGCGCGTGCAGATGAGACAGTTTCCTCTTTGGTGCAAAGGAGGCATGGACGCACGCGGGTTCCCAAAGCACCCCCCCAAAGGTTTCCATTCCGGTGCAACGAGACCAAGACCACAAGCTCCGCAGGGTGGACATCATCGCCGAGCCCACCTCTGCATCACCACCGGTTACATTGCAGGCAAAGTCCACCTTTCATCAGGATAAAATTTACCTCCTGTCCCCTTTCGAATTTGGCCGTTGTGGGATCCCTTCCCGCCATTGCGATAAGGGAAGAGGACCCGGGCCACTATAAATAGAGGCTAGGCCGCTCCGTAGAAGGGAACGAAGGAAACACCGCCCGAGTACCCTCGCGAGGCAACTGACCACTGTACTAGTTCATCCACCAACCTCCTCGTGAGGCAATCCACCAAAAGGAAGGAGTAGGGTTTTACGCTTCGCAGCGGCCCGAACCTAGGTAAATCCTCATGTGTTGATCTTCTTCCCAGGAGTGCACGAGCTTGTTCGGCTAGGTTGTCGAGCTGAGAGCTAGAGGTTGAAGCTGTTGGGGATCTTCACACACGCCCCTGTGTTCGAACTTCTTTGGGTTTTGCGGAGCCCAAAATCCGACATAACTCGGATGAAAATAATTTATATATGAAAAATGATCAGAAAAATCCAATGAATCTGTTTATGTCATGGTCATGCATGTTTGAGAAAGTTAACATCACCAACTAGGACATTTGATGATTAGGGCAATTTATGAAATAACTTGGTTAATTATTCCTCTAGGTCAATTCAGTACATTAACATGTCATATCATATATCATGTTGTTGCATTGCATTGAATGTGTTCCTGCTTGTTTGTCGGTGTTGTTCCTTCTCAATAGAAGATGGTTCCGACGTTGTGAGCGTTGACACTGATGAAGAGAAGTTCTATCTTCGGAACTGTCAGGCAAGCAACCCCCCCCCTTGAGCATATTGATATAAAACCACTCTCTTGCTCATGCTCTATTTTACTGCATTAGGACCATGACGATTCAACTGTTACATGTTCTCGGTAGTTGAAGCCATTCCTTTGCATGACCTGTCCTTGTCACAGTAAATAGTTAAAACCACTTAGCATGAGTAGCAACTGCTTGAGCCTTGTTGTGCTTACTCATCCATGCTTGGTTACTATGCCTGCTATGCTTAGAGTCGTGTCGGGTCTGATCCATCTGGGTGATGAATCGGATTGGATGTGTTCATGTCCTATTGTGTGAGAGCTAAGTGTGTGAATCCGATTTGGTAAAGGTAGCGACGAGAGGCCATGTAGGAGTACATGGTGGGTTGTCTCATTGGGACCGTCCTTAAGAACTGAGTTATGTGTATGTTATCCAAGACAAGTACTACTGCACATTGGGATCCTTAATTGACTCTCTCGGCTTATTAATCGGCTTGATCTCTGTCGAGGAGTTGCAACTAGTTTCCGGTGTTTGTAGGATGTGCTGGCGGCCATGCATAGCGCTGACCGGAGGGGTAGGCTATGGCACGGTAGATGCACCCGTGGCCCGGTGTACCAAGCGTAGTACCATCCATCGAGGTGGGCTTGGAAACCCTACGCACATCATTTGGGGCCGTGATGGAAACTCCGGCCGGACTTCCGTTGCGGGTTCTGTCTCAAATAGGCGATAAACGTGGACTAGAGTCTTGTGTGATTAGTCAGGCCAAGGCCGACTCCCTCGCTAGGCTTCCGCTTGAAGGTTGCCGAGGTCCCCTTTTATGTGCACATAGCGATAAGTGGCAGTAGCATGTGTGAAGAAGTATACCCCTGCAGGGTTAAATTCATCTATTCGGATAGCCGCGTCCTCGGATATGGACTACATGGAAAATTTATGTGGTACATAGACAACTTGAAATGGATACTCTAAAATGTGCAAGATAATCGTGAGTGCTATGGATGGCCTTTCCGTAGGGAGATGGGAGTGGATCCATAGTGGTGTATTGGTATGGTGAATATGTAGACTCGTGTGCGCTTTCTCCCTCCAAATAAAGTACTCATAGTCGTAGTACAGGTTAGCCAAGAGTCAAAGCTGGCTTGCTGCAATAAACTCCACAACCCCCTTTGTTGACAATGATGCATATGTAGATAGTTATGATGTAAGTCTTGCTGAGTACCTTTGTACTCACGGTTGCTTAATTTATGTTTTTGCAGAGGAGACGCCAGTCTCATTAGTGATTCTTACGACGTGAAGTTCGATGTTGACCGGGTTAGCTTGGGAATCCCAGACAGAGGTCTGGCTCCTTTGGTAGGGTCGTTGTAGCTTTTTAGGCTCTTCTAGCCACTTTTAATAGATGTTTGTACCTAGACATGTACCTTCCACTTGTTGATTGTATGCTCTGAATGATGGGTCATGTGACCCTCTACTTGTAACATTATACTATGTAGGTGAGGGAGTCCTGGACTAAGGGGTCCTCGGGCCGCCGGCCTATCTCTCATAGGCCGGCTTGGTGGGCCGCACACTGATTATCGCAGGAAGAGCCAAGATATTCGACGACCCCGTATTCTAGAAGGAAACCTCGGAGCTTGGGAAGCTCGAGGAGGAAAAGGGTGAGAATTGGGAGCGTGAATAGGCCTTGGGGGTTTTCTCCGTTTTATGGGGTGCCGAAATACCAAGAGCCTCCCTCTTACTGCGCCGCAGGCCTCGCCACTTCCCAAAACAATCATGCCGTTATGCGCGCGTAGGATAACCCAGGACATTGAGCATATCCCGTAATAAACGGGACACGATCTACACGTTGATAAGACGTGCCAATGGGGAAACGGCCTCGAACCGCGAATTGAGTTTTTGTAACCGGCTCGGCAGTCCCTTCGTTAGAAAGGTTGTCAGGAAATACTGTTCACACTTTGAAGTTTGGGCTTCGAGGTTAAGCGACTTATGGCGCCCGGATAACTATATGTTCGGATAACTACATATCATCGGCGGCCGAACTGGAACCAGCCGATCATAAAGGTGAAAAGAACTCATCCCGCAAGCCGGAGATTCTGATCACTCGAAGCTGTTAGTGTCATGACCCCTGGCATTGGGGGCTAGTTCGGGGGCTACTGAGGGAGTCCTGGCCTAAGGGGTCCTCGGGCCACCGGCCTATCTCTCATAGGCCGGCTTGGTGGGCCGCACTCTGATTATCGCAGGAAGGGCCAAGATATTCGACGACCCCGTATTCTAGAACGAAACCTCCGAAGACGCGGCGTGCACTCCAAGACAAGAGGAGGAGATCAGCGTCCTTACTTCCGGCTGGAGCTTATCATGTGTAAACCCTAGGTACCCCCCGGTGTCTATGTAAACCAGGGGGTTTAGATGGTAGAGGGCAGACAAGCTCATCTAGGGTTTTGGCTATTTGATCTCGAGGTAGATCGACCCTGTAATCTTCATACACATCAATACAACCAAGCAGGACGTAGGGTTTTACCTCCATAGGAGGGCCCGAACCTGGGTAAAACTTCGTCCCATGTTACCCATCGATCCTAGTCTCACAGCTCGGGACCCCCTACCCGAGATTCACCGGTTTTGACACCGACATTGGTGCTTTCATTGAGAGTTCCGCTGTGGGATCGCAAGAGGAATTGATGGCTCGCTCAATCATTAGCGATGAAGTCCGTAACTGGGGCTCCTTCGCCCCCGGACAGATTTTCGCTTTCGGCAGCATCGGGATGCACACCGACCCGACCGACCACCATGGTCGGATCGGGAGTCTCACCCCCGATCAAGAGATCAGATTCAGGAACCTAGAGTTCTTCGTAGACTCCCGGGGCGATCTTTCATTCGCCGGGCTCGTGATCTCATCCGACGAGCCCGAAGTCTCCGAAGCCTTAACTTCGGATCTCCTTCTTGACTCCGCCCTCGGGTCTATCTCCGTCGATGGTCTGGCTACTAGTACGGATCCGGTCATAGTACCTGAGGGCGAGGGGTCGGCCTCTGCCGAACACGCTCCTCGTACGGACACTTTGGAGGTTAACTTCGAAAGTCCTAGGCAGATCGATCCGGTCGAACTCTCAACCCTCAACGAGGTGCTGGATCGGGTCTTATGAATAAAAATCACAGACGACCCGACCTCGACCCATGCTCAGATCGGTTTGGAGGCGGGTCATGGGGAATTTTTTGACCCACCCACCACCCACTTGGTGGCCACTATCGAAGACTTAACCGATATGCTGGACTACGCCTCCGAGGAGGCAGAAGACATGGATGAAGAGGACGGCACCCCTGCCCCTATCAACACTGGGCGATGGACTACCACCTCCACCTACGACGTCTACATGGTAGACACCCCCGACGATAAGGGCGATCGCACCCCTAAGAAGAACGTCGATAAATCCGGTGAGGCGCCGTCAAGGCGCCGGAAACAACGCAAACGATCTAAGGCAAACAAGGGAACTGTAGCCATTGCAGGCACCGGGGAAAACTACACCCCGGAAGACCTCGGCGACCCTGAAGCCCCCGAACAGCCACTGGAGGACCAGGAAAGGCCCGAAGATCGGCGCGACACCGATGATCCTAATGATTCCGAGGATGACAACTACCTTCCCCCTGTCGAGGAGGAAGACATCCTGGAAGCCGAAGACTTCACCATCCCTGAAAACCCTGCGGATCAGGAACGGTTTAGACGGCAGCGCCTAGCCACCGCCCGAAGCCTGAAGGCAAAACAACAACAGCTCAACACCGAACAAGATACCCTCAATGATAGATGGACGAGGGTCTTGGCTACCGAAGAAGGGTATGATACCGATCTACCGGACCAACCCAAGAGCTACCCTCGCCGGCGGCAGCTGCCATAGTTCGATAATGAGGCCCTTGAAACATCGCCTCCCAAGCGTACTCCGTACGACCAGCCGGACCGCCCTCCCCGAGGACGGGATAGGACGGCTGGCGAGGCCGAGTACAGACCAACGATACCCCGCAGGAGAGGAAAAGAGCCAGCAGGGCCTGAGGATAGGTACGACTTACGACAGGACCTGGATTATAGAGCAGGCCACACAAGATCCATCTACGGATCCAGAGGGTACTCCCCCGCTAGACGGGACGGGTACCAATCCGGGCTCGACCGTAACAATAGAGGTTGGGAACAAAACCGGGCTCGATCTACCGCCGATCGCAAGCATGACATAGCTCAGGTCAGAGGCGCTGCCCACCCACTATGCTTCACAGACGAGGTGATGCACCATCAGTTGCCTATAGGGTTTAAACCCATTAACATAGAGCAATACGACGGGACAACAGACCCGGCCGTGTGGATTGAGGACCTCCTCCTCCACATCCATAATGCACGAGGAGATGACCTCCACGCCATCAAGTATTTGCCCCTTAAACTTAAGGGGCCAGCTCGACACTGGTTAAACAGTCTCCCCGAGAATTCTATCGGGAGCTGGGAAGAGCTCGAGGATGCCTTCCGATCTAACTTCCAGGGTACTTACGTCCAGCCACCGGACTCCTCCGACCTGAGCCTGAGCAATGTTGTCTAGAAAGCAGGTGAATCGGCTCGGCAATTCTGGAATCGGTTCCTGACCAAGAAAAACCAGATCGTTGACTGCCCAGACGCTGAAGCAATAGCCTCCTTCAGACATAATATCCGGGATGAGTGGCTAGCTCGTCAGCTCGGCCAGGATAAGCCGAGGACAATGTCCGCCCTTACCTCACTTATGACCCGCTTTTCCCCGGGTGAGGATAACTGGCTAGCTCGACGAAGCCATAACCCCGAAGACCCTGGCACCTCCGAAGTCCGGATGGAAATGGGAAACCATGACATAACAAAAACAAACACCGGCATAACAATGGCGACGCGGAGGACATGACCGTTAATGCCGGTTTCCGCAACCCTAAATCCGGACAGCGGAAGAAACCCTCTAAAGGAAATCGAGACGGACCTACCATGCTGGACAAAATCATGGATAGGCCCTGCCAGATCCACGGCACCCAAGACAAGCCTGCTAACCACACCAACCGTAATTGTTGGGTATTTAAACAAGCTGGCAAACTCGCAGCCGAGGAGCGAGGCAAGAGCCCACGCAGCAAGGACGATGACGAGCCCCGCGGTCCAAGCAATGGAGGACAAAAGCAGTTCCCTCCAGAGGTAAAAACCGTGAACATGATATATGCCACTCACATACCAAAGAAGGAGAGGAAGTGCGCCCTTCCGGAGGTCTACGCCGTAGAGCCCATAGCCCCGAAGTATAACCCATGGTCGGCTTGCCCGATCACCTTTGATCGACGGGATCATCCAACCAGTATCCGTCACGGAGGTTTGGCAACCCTCATCCTAGACCCCATTATCGATGGGTTTCACCTCACTAGAGTCCTAATGGACAAAGGAAGTATCCTTAATCTGATTTACTCAGACACGGTGAAAAAGATGGGTATAGATCCGTCAAGGATCAAACCCAGCAACACTACCTTTAAAGGAGTGATCCCAGGCGTCGAAGCCGTCTACTCGGGCACCGTGAATACGGAAGTAGTGTTCGGCTCGCCCGACAACTTCCGCAGCGAAGACTTGATCTTCGACATTGTCCCTTTTCGCAGCGGTTACCACGCCCTACTCGGCCACACAACATTCGCTCGCTTTAACGTCATCCCCCACTACGCATACCTGAAGCTCAAGATGCCCAGGCCCAGGGGGGTCATTACTCTCAACGGCAACACAAAGCGCTCTCTCCGAACTGAGGAACACACAGCGGCCCTGGCAACTGAATTCCAGTACGGCGATGATAGGCCGGCGCCCAAATCAGCCATAAAGGCACGGCATGATAGCAAACGAGTTCGGTCTCAACCCGAACTCCCGGAATCATCTTCCGCCCCACAAAAATAGGGATATGCCCCCCACAGCACAGCCCTAGTTCCTGTAAGATACGTGCCAAGAAGGCACAACTTCGCGCTTAAAATACCATGGGCAGTTGTGGGGACCCACTATCAAAGGAAAGTGTTCGGCTCGACCGAACTACTACCAACACAAGTCTTCGGACAAACCACAGGTACCATCTAGGACCTTCCAAGCGTAAAGCTCATCCACACTGCGGCGACTTCTCAAGATCTTCTTCCCAAGGTCCGCTCGCCGATAGCAATCACCTTTAAAGGAACGCAACCCCCTTGAGGTACAAAGGAGCAGACAGGCGACATGGCACATTGAGGACGTCAAGACACCCATCGAAGACCCTGGGTAAAACCTCTCCTTTGTAAATTTTATTTTTCATTTCAAAATACCTGTAACAGTTGCTTCGGCGGTTTGAGTTATAAGAAATCATCAGAAATAAAGACCATCCTGTACGGCCTCCTCGCCGTATTTTATGTCATACACCCTGTTCTTTACTCACCAACGCCGATAGCAAAGCTGTTCGGTACATATTACGATGCGACCGGCTAATAGACCAGGGGCTTGACTATCACAATCGCCCCAAGCATCACCCCGGCACTATTGTTTACGTGTTCGGTGTCTCGGATGTTGCTTTATATGAATTGGTTCCGAATTATGTCTTGGGTCAATCGTTGGGTTGCCCGGCTCCTGTGTTTGCCCTCTTATGTTCCGCTCGTTCGGCTAACATGGTAAACGGAGAACCACTGCGATTGTGCTTCCAGCTCGCCTGGTCAAGTGCCTCAGTGGAGAAAGCCGAAAACTGACTGTCATAATAAGCGAGAACCGGTCTGTAATCCGAGTATAATTGTCAAACTAAAATCGATAGAGGTTATTCCGTGTTATACGAGGGGTTTGTACTATTACAAGCCATGTGATGTTGGTTTCAACCTCGGTTTATCCGAATATCACAAAACACTGGGGGCTCGTCATCAGCCCCCGCAGTCAAGCTCCTACGGCTAAGTGAAAGCACTAAAGCATCATAGTCTGATTGCCTTGTTCCCCTCGCACCACCGCCTTCGGGCACTGATACGTGGGCTAAGGGTCACGGTGTGGAGGAAGAAACTCCTCGTGTAGTATCTGCATGGGGGCTGAAGCCGATGACTCGCAACTTTCAGATAAAACGGCCACACAGGAGTCAAAATAATATAAAGCTTAAAGAAATGATAAACCATGCAACCGCATTATAAAGCGGAACAGTCATCGGATACATGACAAAACATTCATTCATACATTACATCTTTAGGGCATTTAGCTTCTATCGCCCGAGCACCATCCATCACGGTGGCAAAGTATCTCTCGGGGCGCCTATGCTCCTTCCCAGGGGGCGAAGGCGCGGTGGCCATCTCGATCGGCTTGAGCCCCGGCAGGTGCACCATGGTCCTCGCAAAGGCCATCCGAGCTCCCTCAATGCACGTAGAACACTTTAGAGCGTCAATCCGAGGCGCAGCGTCGCACAGTTTCTGCACCAAGCTGAAGTAACAGCTCGGCAACGGCTCTGCAGGCCACAGCCGGATGTAGAGGTCCCTCATGGCTGGCTCCACCATCCTGTGCAGCTCCATTAACTGTTTCATCTGCTTGCTCAGGAGGGGAGGATGCTCGGGGGCTTGAAATTGCGCCCAGAACAGCCGAGGTTCGACATCCCCATCCCGAGAGGCGAAGTATCTGTTCGCGTCCGCTGCACTCCTCGGGAGGTCCGTAAAGGCGCCTGAGGAACGCCACACCCGGGTGAGCAATGCAAACCTATTACCACCAAAGGCACACTGCAGTAAGTATGGCTTACCATCCGCGATTGCCTTGACTTGGCGGAGTTCTTCTTCAAAGAACCGCCTATCAACTCGCTTCGATTTCAGTTCGGATTTCAGCTAGGATAGTTCGGTGGCCCGGTCCTCGTTCTTTTGCTCAAGGGCCACACACTTCGTGCTGGCATCCTTGAGCTCCAGCTGCACCTCTACCACCCGGGCCTCATGCTTGTCGCTCATGGCCTTTAACGCCGACAGGTCGGCTGCCGCTCGTACGGCCACCGCCTTCCCATCCGCAGCCTCCTGCTTCGCCTTCGCCAACTCGGCCTTGAGGTTCTCGACCTCTGCGGCCACAACTGTGGCAACAATGAGTAATTAACACTTAGGGATAACAATCTGGATATCTCAATCAATGAGGATGGATAAATAGACCCGAATGATACAATTCAGACTCACCTTGCGTCTCGTCGAACCTCTTGTTCAGGCGATTGAGCTCCTCATCGGATCTCTTGAGCTTCTAGTTTAGCTTGGCAAGCTCCCCTGCGTTAGCAGCCGCTGCCGATGACGAGGCCTGCAAAAACAACTTATGTGCATTAAAACTATCGAGCTGTCGGATTCAGACCCTCTACTAAGTACTCTCCAGAGCTCGGGGGCTACTACACTTATAAGGATTGCATAAACTAGGAAAATTAACTTTTTCTAGAAATAAGAGTATTATGTGGCTCACCTTGAAGCCCGTCAAGAGACTGTTGAAGGCCTCTTTCAGTCCGCTATCAACGGACTGAATGCCTTGCAAAACCGCACCCATAAGGGCGCGGTGATCTTCGGCGATGGAGGAGCCGGATAAAGCTTCCTCCATCTTGGACTGCCACCCAGTCATGGGCGGCACCGGTGGTGACCAGCGAGCCCTCCCTCCGGTGGGTGATTGGCCGACGGCCCTGGAGGCATAGAGCGCTCCGAAGATGTCCTCGGAGGGGACTGGACCAGACTTGGTCCCCCCTCTTTAGTTGCGAGGGGAGTTACCTTCTCCTGGTCTTCGGTGGCCAAGGTATTAACCTCAGCCATAACGTCGTCACCCCCGCCGCCGATGTTCGGCTTAGAAGGAGCCAGGCATGATAACACCTCCGCGGCCTCCTTCGAGACCACAAGCGGCGTAGGATGAGACGCAGTCCCACTCTCCGCCAGGTTGGTGGGCAGAGACTCCCCGTTTGAAATTTGGTCGGTGGGGAGGTCACGTGGTGGGCTGCAAATTGAAAGACGTTCGCCTATTTAGCATTAAACACTCTATATAAGTGATCCAGAGGGTCTTCGGATCCATACCTCTGGGTTGGGGGCTTAACCCTTGGGTTCCTTCGGGGAACCCTCTCAAAATCCTCAGACTCCTTATCGGAGTCCGAGTTATCATCGGCCAGGACAGCCTTTGTACGGCATGTCCTCTTCGGGGCAGGAGGAGGTAGGTCCTTCGTCGCGTCCGCTGACGTCGCCCTCTTCCTTTTGAGGGCGGAGCCGCACTCCCCTTCGTCCTCATGCTCTTCCTTGTGAGTGGAAGAGGCATGGGTCTAATCGGACTTAGTGTCCGGAAGACCCCTTTGACGAAGACCCTCTCGGACCTCCTTTTTCTCCCCTTTCTTCTTCTTCTCCTTCCTCTCTGGCGCCGAATATGGCACCACGATGAGCATCTCCGTCAACAGATCCGATCGAGGGTCTTCGGGCTGCGGGGCCGGACAGTCAATTTGCACGGCCTTGCTCAGCCATTTCTGCGAAGATGATGGAGAAGAGGTTCATCTCTTTGTCAAAAAACAGAGCCGGAGAATTAAGATTTTATCATACCTTGGTAGGAGGGGTCTCGGCGTCTAGACCGGTATCCTCCTCCTCGGCCAGCCAGCTCTTCTGGGGCTTGAATAGCACTTTCCACAATTTCTCGTGGGTAGTGCGTAAGAATTGACTCACGGTGGCCGGGTCCTCGAGCTGATAAGCCCACATTGGAGAGGCCCGGTGCTAGCAGGGGAGGAGACGGTAGTGGAGCATGCCTGGATCACGCTGACCAGTTCGACCTTGGCCTCAATCATCGAGGAGATGCGCTTCTGCAGAGATTTTACCTCTGCGGCCAACCCCCAGTCAAGGCCCTTCTTGAGCCACGAGGTTAGCCTCGCAGGGGGTCCGGATCTGAACTCGGCAGGTGCCGTCGAATCCGCGCTCCTTGGTTCGGTGATGTAGAACCACTCCTTCCGCCAGATCTTGACCGTGTTGATCAAAGTGCCGTCCGACCACTCGACACGGGGGAGCTTGCGGATTACCGGCCCTCCACAATCTGCGTGCGCGCCCGCAACTGTCTTCGGCTTGACGTTGAACACCTTGAGCCACATGCCAAAGTGCGGCTGAACCCGCAGGAAGGCTTCGCAGACGAAGATGAACACCGATATGTGCATGAAGGAGTTCGGGGGGAGGTCATGAAAATCCAACCCGTAAAAGAACATGAGGCCCCTGATGAAGGGGTGGAGCGGGAAGCCCAGTCCCTGGATGAAATGGGGGACGAACACCACCCTCTCGCCCGGCTTCGGTGTGGGAATCACCTGCTTCGCCTCTAGAGCGCGGTGGGTGATGTTGGCGGAGAGGTAGTTGGCGCGCTTTAGGTCCTGAATGTCGTTTTCGGTGACAGAGGAGTCCTCTCACTTGCCCATGGAGTCTGAACCAGCCATGGCTGAATTCGGAGGGAAGATTGGGGGAGAACTGGATCTGGGCTCTCGGAGCTTGGGAAGGTCGAGGAGGCGAAGGGTGAGAATTGGGAGCGTGAATAGGCCTTGGGGGTTTTCTCCCTTTTATGGGGTGCCGTAATACCAAGAGCCTCCCTCTTACTGCGCCGCAGGCCTCGCCACTTCCCAAAACAATCATGCCGTTATGCGCGCGTAGGATAACCCAGGACATTGAGCATATCCAGTAATAAACGGGACACGATCTACACGTTGATAAGACGTGCCAATGGGGAAACGGCCTCGAACTGCGAATTGAGTTTTTGTAACCGGCTCGGCAGTCCCTTCGTTAGAAAGGTTGTCAGGAAATACTGTTCACACTTTGACGTTTGGGCTTCGAGGTTAAGCGACTTATGGCGCCCGGATAACTATATGTTCGGATAACTACATATCATCGGCGGCCGGACTAGAACCAGCCGATCATAAAGGTGAAAAGAACTCATCCCGCAAGCCGGAAATTCTGATCACTCGAAGCTGTTAGTGTCATGACCCCTGGCATTGGGGGCTAGTTCGGGGGCTACTGAGGGAGTCCTGGCCTAAGGGGTCCTCGGGCCACCGGCCTATCTCTCATAGGCCGGCTTGGTGGGCCGCACTCTGATTATCGCAGGAAGGGCCAAGATATTCGACGACCCCGTATTCTAGAACGAAACCTCCGAAGACGCGGCGTGCACTCCAAGACAAGAGGAGGAGATCAGCGTCCTTACTTCCGGCTGGAGCTTATCATGTGTAAACCCTAGGTACCCCCCGGTGTCTATATAAACCAGGGGGTTTAGATGGTAGAGGGCAGACAAGCTCATCTAGGGTTTTGGCTATTTGATCTCGAGGTAGATCGACCCTGTAATCTTCATACACATCAATACAACCAAGCAGGACGTAGGGTTTTACCTCCATAGGAGGGCCCTAACCTGGGGAAAACATCGTCTCCTTCGTCCCCTGTTACCCATCGATCCTAGTCTCACAGCTCGGGGCCCCCTACCCGAGATCCGCCGGTTTTGACACCGACAGTAGGCTCTCTGGAGCCTTCTAAATAAATGTAATGTTATAGAGTTATGTTGTGATGCCATGTTGTATCTACGCATATCATGCCTATTGCGTGTATGATTGAAATGCATTGGTATGTGTGGGATTCGACACCTAGTTGTATGCCTTTAGTAGCCTTCTTTATGGGGAAATGCCTCTTTGTGCTTCCACTGAGCCTTGGTAGCTTGCTACTGCTCCAGACACATTCATTGACTGGCGTGTATCCTTCATTGCTGTTATGTCTGTCCCTACGGGGAAATGTCACACGATGTAATGGAGTCCTTGTAGCTTGCTACGACTCGTCTAGACACGGTGATGACCGACACCTGCATTGCTGGGTTACGTATGCATGTCCCTGTACGGTTGTGCCACTTGGGTCTATAACTAGTCATGTCGACCCGGGTTCTTTGACATATGGATGCTAGCGACATAATCATATACGTGAGCCAAAAGGCACAAACGGTTCGGCCAAGGTAAGGCGGCAGTCATTGTGCATCGTGCGTGAGGCCGCAAAGCTATATGATGTGTTACATGCTAGATCTGTGTGGCTTAGGATCGGGGTCCCGACAGCGTTGGTATCAGAGCTTGACTGCCTGTAGGATTAGCAAGCCAAACTGGTCGATGTTTGAGTCTAGAACTACTTTTGCTATATAAGGGAATTGATTGTGGAAGGGAACATAAGATTCTTTTTACTCCATTCCTCGTGTCACTCTAATTCTGAGTCACCCTCTTCTTTATTCTATGGGGTCTAAGAATTAGGCTTCTCACCTATCTATCAGGATGACAAGTTACTATGCTGGAGACTTATAGGAAAGTTGGTGTCTTCCTGGAGCAGTGTCTCCATAAGAATTCTGTGTTATGTTGCCAGTTTTCATGCAGGTTGCCTCATATTTCATGCCCGTACAGCTGTTATGTTGTCCGAGTTATCCAAGGTTCACATATAATCTGATGCAATTGCAAACTCTTTCATCCTGAATTGACGTCTTTTGTGCCAGACAAAGCACACTAATTATTGTGTTGAGGTACTCCATTACCTCGACGTGTTTGTTGAAGTGTTAGGAAACCATGTTGTCTCAGAGAACCACCCAATAGTCTAGTTGTGTTTTGTGTTCCTAGTGTGATAACTCTGGCCATCGTTATCGAAAGCATCTTGTGATGCTACTTAGTTAGTAGGTATTCTGTTTCTGTGTTCTCGAACCCGAGAATCATTCTGCTCACTCCCGTGGATAGTGTTGCTCGTTCCTTTAGGATGATTAGTAACCTTGATATAGTCTTCAAGGTTCATGGTTTATCAATCTTCCAATACCATGAATCATCCCCAACAGGAGTTCTTCGTGAATGAAATATCACAACATGAGTGCTCTTGATGAGTTCTCCATTCCATAGTTGTGACTCTGCCAATAATACCTTTCTGCATGGATTATCTGGAAGAAACATGTTGAACTTTGTTCGACGTATTTAATCTATGCATCCACAACTCAAAAAAATCATGTGCTCTTGATTTGCCCTCTTCAGTTGTATTCCGACCTTTATCTATCAGTGGATAGCCAAGAGTAGTTGTGCATTCGTATTCATCGATGCCCATTATTCTTGTGGTCCGTCAAGCCATTCTATTCCAGAATGACTAGGAGAAACAAACCCTAGTACTTCATCCATTTCTTGGATTGGGTCAAAGCAGTTGTATTCCGCAGATCAAAATGCCAATCCAGCTTTTGTTCTGTTCTACCTCGAAGTATTACCCTCTTCATGTCAAGAATGTCATGAGAATTGCACAACCTCTTATGAATTCTTGATGCAGTGGTACTTCTCGCCATCATTGATCATTCCCCGGCCTCCGTGTTGGTTCTAACCGGAATGCCGACAAGTGAACCATGATGTGTGAAATCGATACTCCTAGCAATGTTGTTGCTTGGTAGTTAATGGACAATAATTTCACTCTTAGTGTGATGGTTATTGAATTGTCATCCTAAGGTTGATCGTGCTACCTAGTCCATCTTTCCTGGTGCACTTTTCGATCAATGAGTTAGGATTGTATCAATCCCTCGCTCTTTTGGTCATATCGTCTTGCCCTGAAAAGCGAGATTGTTCTCGAGCTTAATAACATATCGGTGGTTCGTGATTTTCCGAATATCTTCTCCAAAGTATTACCAGGTTGTTCCCTGACCATTATGTTGAGTTCGTGATCAAGTTGGTTTTCTCTATAAACAACCCCTTCTCCAAGAATCTGTGCTGGATACCCTGAACTAGTAGGACTAAGCCAAACAACAACTTGGAGAGTTGGAAGATAAAAGCTTCGTCTGACTTAGTTCATTCCAAGGGATATCTTTGTGTGTGTGTGTGTTGAAGAAATATGATATCTTCATCGGTTGATCCTTGTGATCAATTGTTGCACCTATTTTCTTGTCCAATCTTTGATTTGAGTGTGGGCTATCGTCAAATCAAAACCAGAACCCAAGATTTTCCTAATGTTGTTTTACTCGTGGATGTTTCCTCGAGCATGCACCATTACATCATTTGGTCTGACCAATGCTACTATCTTGCTCACATAGTTATGGACTTCCATCTTCATGGAAACCTCGAGGGACTATTGTGGAGCCCATCAACAACATTGTCTATCCTCTCCTTGACTCATGATGAACATTAAGCTGGTGTTAGAAACTTTGTAGGCAATATCTTCGTGTCCCGTACATGAAGTATACGTTAGGTGTAAGAAGTGACCTCCTCCTAGTTCACGTGTACTTGATGCAAGATGTCGCCGTGAATTGGAGAAAGTTTAAATGGCTTCCTCTGGAATCATCCCAAGCAAACCATGCATGTGCAAAGTATGCTGTGGTTGAGAGATTAGCTACCTCCAATCCACATGTATTTCCTAGCACACCAGGCCACTGATTGACTTGTTCAAGGAAAAGAAGTTAAGTGCAACTCCTGAAGGTACCAGACGGACTTGCACCCGACTTCGTTATCCGCAATGATGGTTCCCACCCAGAACTTGGTAGTGTTTTTTGTAAGACTTCTATGTGATCATGCTTATCTTGGATAGTGTGTTCACATGTATCTTGCAATCCAGCTCATGTTGTGGAGTTGGCTTCCGTAGTTCATTCCCCGAGAATCTGGCAATGTTATCTCGTCGATTTGTGTTGCAAACCTTCCTTTTTAGACATGTTGAGTCTGGAATATCCTAACACCAACCAGATCTGAATCTCAGGCAGATATAATGGTTGGAACGTTACCCAAGATTTATAATATTGGTATCTCTATAACCCGGTAAAGTGATTGTTGTGGCCAACACACCTAGCCAGAAGACCTATTATTATAGTCTCTTCATTCAGCAACTTGGCCAGTTCCCCATGAGGACTTCGTATGACTTATTTTAGAAGTTGTTCCTCATGGACTCTTTGAGATCCCGAAGTCCAACCTTTACTTGATGATCTAAATACCTAACATTGCCTTTAATTGGGTTATGATATTTCATCAAGGAGAACATTAGAAGTGGAGTGCTAAATGTCTCTCGGTCTATCATCTAGATTTCATTCCTTGGCATAGCTAAGGTGAAATCTGAGAAAGTGTTGTCTTCCTTTGCATCTGCATCCTCCATCATTATTCATCATGTTAGTATGATGTATTGCCAGGATCTTTGGCATGGATGTTGGCAAAACCCTGATGAATATGGGAATGCTCAAGTTCTTGAGAACACGCTCAGACACTAGGTTATATCCTCGGTATCAATTGGGAATGTGCCTTACGTTTACCGAGTTGTCCTATAACTCTAGTTTCCTTTCTAAACTGAGTATGTCATTCGTTCGAATTCCTTCAAACGATCGTTTGTGAATTTCTTTAACCTGGTATGAAGAGTTTCAATGATCTCTGGATCAAAAGTAATTCTTTTTGCCAATTAAGGGAATAACTCTAGGAGTCACCTCCCTAAGGTGCCCCGTTATGGTAAGAAGGGCAATTAAATCCTCGCTACTTTTAAACATTGTCACCATTTGCTCTAGCGTGGAATTGTTGCCTACCAAATTGAACCTCTGTCATCTGCCCCATTCCAATGTTCTCTAATTGTGTTTTGTGTCTCAGCTCAAGAGACGTTCTCACGTCTCATTCTATGAGTTGATCATGAGTTGCTTGATCTTCGTGAAGATCAATTCTTGTAGAGTTTTCCGTTCCTTATCGTTGTGTTAAGTGAAGATCCCGAAGGCAAAGGTGTCAAAATCAACATGATGCAGCGAACCAATATCTTCAAGAAAAGGCAGCTGGACCATGAAGTTATTTCTAGTATGATGCCCCGCTTCCTCCTACCCTACGCCTGAATCTCGGGACGAGATTCTTGTTTAGTGGGGGTGAGTTGTCACAGCCCTAGCTTGTCATTGCCTGGCTTGCATTTAAGCATCATGTCATCATGTTATTTTTGTTTTCTTTAAACTTGAAATAGGGATTAACAAACCCTAGCACTTCATCTGATTAAACCAAATTCCAATACTTGGGAATTTCAATAAATCCAAAATGGCCTTCAAATAATGTTCACCATGCCTGATAAATGTTGGAAACAACATATCAGGGGTGCATTTTATTTTCATAACAATTTTGGCATTTTAAATAATCCAGCAAAGATGCTGCAAATGACAAATAAACAAACTATGAATATTTTAGTTTCTCCAAAAATGCTGAAACTTATTATGGGGCTTGATAATAATATACTTACACCCCAAAATAAATTCCAGGGTTTTTGTCTTTAGGGTTTTGCCCAAAAATTATAAAACACAAAGAAAATAATAGAAAAGAAACTAGAAAAGGACCTCACCTGGCTTACCCAATGCGGCCCAGCCAGAAGGCCTAGCCCATCAGGCGCTTCTCCTACCTTCTGCCAGTAGAAGCAACTGCGTGCTCGCACGCGCGCGCCCGAGGAGGCCAGCTCCTCTCTGCCTGCTTCCTTGCCCCCCCCCCTCGAGCCTATCTCCATGCCCAGGAGACACCCAGACGCCCCTCTGTCATTTCCCCCTGTCTCTACTCTCTCCCATGCCCTCTAGCCCCCTCCCGCGAGCTCACCCAAGAGATCCCGCCGGCCGCCGTCGTTCGTCCGCGCGACCACCGTTAGAGAATCGCCGAGCCACCACGTCCTCGAGCTCCTTCGAGCTCCGAAGCCTCTCCATGTAGAAGATCGCAAGCCGGGAGGCCCTCAATCATCACCATCGAGCTTGTCTTCTCCGCTGCATCCCGACGGCCGCCGTCGTCAATTCACCGGCTCCCGACCATCCCCGAGCTCGCCGTCCGTGTCAACAGCTTCACCATGAGCCCCTCTTGCTAACCCCTCATCCCCGGTGCTCGCACTCATCCCCTAGCCCCCATCCCCGCCGAGGCCGAAAGCTTCCATCGCCGGACCTCGAGCTAGCCATTGCCCAGGTGGGTGAAAACCATGTATGAGCACGCCAATGTGCTCAGGAGCCTCCCAGGAGTCTATGGGTAGCTTCGGCTACTCCGAAGGTGCTCCTGCGCCTCGGCTTCATCGACCCCGTGCTCCGACCGCCGCTCGCATGCTCGCTGTCGTTGCCACAAGCCGCCGTCGTCGCTCTCGATAGCCCAAATGGACGCGGGTGAGTGCCAACTCTAAGCCCAATTCCGACACCCTCCGCTGTCTCTGGCTATGCCGGCGATGAGCCGCGGGTCTACTCCAGCGAGGTTGATCCCGGTTGACCGAGGTTGACCCATATGAGTCAATGACAGGCGGGCCCGGCCCTGTTTAGTTTTTAGATTAGTTAGAGATTAATGTTAATTATGTTGTTAACTAAATGAGACACTGACTAGTCGGCCCAACTCCTAATTAAGTCTAATTTAGGCTTTAAACTAAACCTAATCCAGTATTTAATTGGGTGGGTCACTTACCAGTGGGCCCCACTGGTCAGGTTTGACCTGGACCTGCTCTGTTGACCAGCTGACGTCACTATAACATAATGCTGACGCAATAATGCTTTTCTGGTTTTAAGATAAATAGAAATGATTTAATAATTCCAGAAAATGTCTAAAAGTTCTAAAAACCATAGAAAATGATCTATAACTCAGATGAAAATAATTTATATATGAAAATGATCAGAAAAATCCAATGAATATGATTATGCCATGATCATGCATGTTTGAGCAAGTTAACATCACCAACTAGGACATTTGATGATTAGGGCAATTTATGAAATAGCGTTTGGAGTTGGGATTCAAACTTGTTTGAACCCCACTTCAAATAACTTGGTTAATTATTCTCTAGGTCAATTCAGAACCTTAACATGTCATATCATACATCATGTTGTTGCATTGCATTGAATGTGTTCCTGCTTGTTTGTCAGTGTTGTTCCTTCTCGATAGACGATGGTTCCGACATTGTGATCGTTGACACTGATGAAGAGAAGTTTTATCTTCAGAACTGTCAGGCAGACAACCCCCCCCCCTTGATCATACTGATATAAACCCACTCTCTCGCTCCTGCTCTCTTTTACTGCATTAGGACAATGACGATTCAACTTTTACATGTTCTCGGTTGTTGAACCCATTCCTTTGCATGACCTATCCTTGTCACACTAAATAGTTAAAACCACTTAGCATGAGTAGCAACTGCTTGAGCCTTGTTGTGCTTACTCATCCATGCTTGGTTATTGTGCCTGCAATGCTTAGAGTCGTGTCGGGTCTGATCCATCTGGGTGATGAATCGGAAGGATGTTGACCGGGTTAGCTAGGGAATCCCAGACAGAGGTCTGGCTCCTTTGGTATGGTCGTTGTAGCTTTTCAGGCTCTTCTAGCCGCTTTTAATAGATGTCTGTACCCAGACATGTATCTTCCGCTTGTTGCTTGTATGCTCTGAATGATGGGTCATGTGACCCTCTGCTTGTAACATTACACTATGTAGGCTCTCTTGAGCCTTCTAAATAAATGTAATGTTATAGAGTTATGTTGTGATGCCATGTTGTATCTACGCATATCATGCATATTCCGTGTATGATTGAAATGCATTTGTATTTGCGGGATTCGGCACCTAGCTGTATGCCTTGAGTAGCCTTCTTTATGGGGAAATGCCTCTTTGTGCTTCCACTGATCCTTGGTAGCTTGCTACTGCTCCGGACACATTGATTGACCGGCGTGTATCCTTCTTTGCTGTTGTGTCTGTCCCTACGGGGAAATGTCACACGGTGTAATGGAGTCCTTGTAGCTTGCTATGACTCGTCTACACACGCCGATGACCGACACTTGCATTGCTGGGTTATGTATGACTGTCCCTGTACGGTTGCGCCACTTGGGTCTATAACTAGTCATGTCGACCCGGGTTCTTTGACATATGGATGCTAGCGACATAATTATATACGTGAGCCAAAAGGCGCAAACGGTTCGACCAAGGTAAGACGGCAGCCGTTGTGTACTATGCGTGAGGCCACAAAGCTATATGATGTGTTACATGCTAGATCTGTGTGGCTTAGGATCGGGATCCCGACACTATCCGTCCAGTAGCCTCCCGATTTTGTATGATATCTCCAAGGGCGGCTGAGCTGACCACAGTAATTGGATGCTCCTGGAAATAATGCTTTAGTTTTCGGCTCGCCATGAAAACGCCAAAGACTAATTTTTGCCAATGCGGATACCGCTGCTTGGACAGAGTCAGAACTTCACTGACAAAATAGATAGGTCGTTGTAACGGGTATTCTTTTCCTGCCTCCCTACGCCTGACGACAACTGCAACACTTATTGCTTTGGTGTTAGCAGCAATGTACAGGAGCATAGGCTCTTTGTTAGTCGGGGCGGCTAGGACGGGCGGCTCAGCCAATTGTTGTTTAAGCACCTCAAAGGCTTCGTTGGCTTCATTGGTCCAGACTAAATCGTCTGTCTTTTTCAACAGCTGATAGAGAGGAATCGCCTTTTCTCCCAAGCGACTTATAAACCGGCTTAACGCTGCGATGCGACCAGCCATGTGCTGAACTTGATTGATATTGGCTGGCTTAGCAAGCGATGTCACTGCTTTGATCTTTTCTGGGTTAGCTTCAATGCCACGTTCAGAGACCAGAAATCCGAGTAATTTACCTGCAGGAACACCCAAAACACATTTTGCCGGGTTGAGCTTCATCTGGTACACCCAAATATTACCAAATGTCTCCTTGAGATCATCCAAAAGCGTCTCCTTTTTTTGAGATTTTACCACGATATCATCAACATAGGTGTGAACATTGCGTCCAATCTGTGGATGAAGGTAGTTCTGAATGCAACGTTGATAAGTAGCCCCCGCGCTCTTAAGCCCAAAAGGCATAGAGACATAGCAGAAAGCGCCGAAGGGAGTGATGAAAGCCGTCTTTTCTTGGTCCTCAATGGCCATCTTAATCTGATGATAGCCGGAATATGCATCCAAGAAGCATAAAAGCTCACATCCAGCTGTGGAATCAATGATCTGATCGATGCGGGGGAGAGAAAAAGGATCCTTAGGGCATGCTTTGTTGAGATCTGTGTAATCAACAAACATACACCAAGTTCCATTCTTCTTCAGAACAAGCACCAGATTTGCCAACCACTCCGGGTGAAAAACTTTAATGATGAACCCGGCAGCTAGGATCCGGGCCACTTCTTCTCCAATAGCCAGGACACTTCTTCTAACATGGCCTTGCGTCTCTCCAGCGCCGAACGGACGACACCCCCGCCTTCAGCACATGTGCGGCTCGATGATGTCTCCGCCTCCTCGATCTAGTGAGCGGGGGCAGTGTAGTAGATGCGATCTCGACCAGCACGACGACATGGTGGAGGTGGTGGTGGAGCAGTGCCAGCAGGGCATCGCCAAGCGCCTCCGGAACTACGAATGAGGAAGAACGGGAGACACGGGAGGGAAAGGGCTGCCTCGAGGGAGAGGACTTGTTGTGTTCAGCCCTCCCCTCCCCTTCCCTCCACTATTTATAGGAGGCACGGGAGAGATTTGTTGGAAATATGCCCTGGAGGCAATAATAATTTAGTTATTATCATATTTCCTTGTTCATGATAATCGTTTATTATTGATGACCCACAAGTATAGGGGATCTATCGTAGTCCTTTCGATAAGTAAGAGTGTCGAACCCAACGAGGAGCAGAAGGAAATGACAAGCGGTTTTCAGCAAGGTATTCTTTGCAAGCACTGAAATTATCGGTAACAGATAGTTGTGTGATACGATAATTCGTAACGGGTAACAAGTAACGAGTGTACCAAAGGTGCAGCAAGGTGGCCCAATACTTTTTGTAGCAAAGGACAAGCCTAGACAAGCTCTTATATAAAGCAAAGCGCTCCCGAGGACACATGGGAATTTCTGTCAAGCTAGTTTTCATCATGCTCATATGATTCGCGTTCGTTACTTTGATAATTTGATATGCGGGTGGACCGGTGCTTGGGTGTTGCCCTTACTTGGACAAGCCTCCCACTTATGATTAACCTCTCTCGGAAGCTTCCGCAACTACGAAAGAAGAATTAAGATAAATCTAACCATAGCATGAAACATATGGATCCAAATCAGCCCCTTACGAAGCAACGCATAAACTAGGGTTTAAGCTTCTGTCACTCTAGCAACCCATCATCAACTTATTACTTCCCAATGCCTTCCCCTAGGCCCAAATAATGGTGAAGTGTCATGTAGTAGATGTTCACATAACACCACTAGAGGAGAGACAACATACATCTCATCAAAATATCGAACGAATACCAAATTCACATGATTACTTATAACAAGACGTATCCCGTGTCCTGAGGAACAAACGTAACTACTCACAAAGCATATTCATGTTCATAATCAGAGGAGTATTAATTATCATTAAGGATCTGAACATATGATCTTCCACCAAGTAAACCAACTAGCATCAACTACAAGGAGTAATCAACACTACTAGCAACCCATAGGTACCAATCTGAGGTTTTGAGACAAAGATCGGATACAAGAGATGAACTAGGGTTTGGAGAGGAGATGGTGTTGGTGAAGATGTTGATGGAGATTGACCCCCTCTCGATGAGAGGATCGTTGGTGATGACGATGGCTTCGAATTCCCCCTCCGGGAGGGAAGTTTCCCCGGCAGAAGAGCTCCGCCGGAGCCCTAGATTGGTTCTGCCCAAGTTTCGCCTCGAGACGGCGGCGCTTCATCCCGAAAGCTCTCTTATGATTTTTTTTCCAGGTCAAAACCCTCCATATAGCAGAAGATGGGCACCGGAGGCCTGCCAGGGGGCCCACAAGCCACAGGGGCGCGCCCTGGGGCTAGGGCGCGCCCCCCAGGCTTGTGGCCTCCTGGTGGGTCCCCTCTGGTATTTCTTTCGCCCAATATTTTTTATATATTCCAAAATAATTCTCCGTAACTTTTCAGGACTTTTGGAGTTGTGCAGAATAGGTCTCTCATATTTGCTCCTTTTCCAGTCCAGAATTCCAGCTGCCGGCATTCTCCCTCTTCATGTAAACCTTGTAAAATAAGAGAGAAAAGGCATAAGTATTGTACCAAAATGTGTAATAACAGCCCATAATGCAATAAATATCAATATAAAAGCATGATGCAAAATGGACGTATCAACTCCGCCAAGCTTAGACCTCGCTTGTCCTCAAGCGAAAACCGGGATTGATAAATATTTCCACATGTTTTAGAGATAGAGGTGTCGATAAAATAAAATACGGACATGAGAGCATCATGATCATCTTTAGAACAGCAATACTTATTGATATATAATTTCTTATACTAGAGTAACAATTCATTCACAAGGTAAAGTATGAATCAAGAACTCTATTGAGAACCAACAAACTATGATCTCAGTCATTGAAGCAATTGCAATTTATCATAACATCGGAAAGAGTCAATATAAGAGCTTATAAAGCAAATCCACATACTCAATCATCTTTTAGTCTTTCATAATTGCTAACACTCACGCGGTACTTATGAGGTCAAAGCTTTAATTGGACACAGAGAAAGATAGGGGCTTATAGTTTTGCCTCCCAACTATTTACCTCAAGGGTAATGTCAATAGAAATGACTCATGATCACCCACATCCGAGTGGATATATGTGTCTAGATCTTTCCCCAACACATGACGCTTGCCAGGAGAGAAAGGCGAAATAAAGGAAGTGGTGAAGATCACCACGACTCTTGCATAAAGGTAAGTACTAGAAAGTAAAAGTAACAGATAGGCCCTTCGCAGAGGGAAGCAGAGGTTGTCATGCGCTTTTGTAGTTGGATGTGCAATCCCTTAATGCAAAAGAACGCCACTTTATATTGCCGCTTGTGATAAAGAACTTTATTATGCAGTCTGTCGCTTTTATTTCTTCCATATCACAAGTTCGTATAAAGTTTGTTTTCCTCACACTAATAGATCATACATATTTAGGGAGCAACCTTTTTATTGCTTGCACCAATGACAACTTACTTGAAGGATCTTACTCAATCCATAGGTAGGTATGGTGGACTCTCATGGCAAAACTGGGTTAAGGGTGTTTGGATGCACAAGTAGTATCTCTACTTGGTGCGGAAGTCTTGGCTGATATGAGGTGGAAGCAAGCGTCACATGTTAAAGGATCTATAACCATATAACTTCTATTCGGAAATAAGCAAACATGACCCATTATGTTGTCTTCCTTGTCCAACATCAACTTCTTAGCATATAATATTTTAATGAGTTCTCACAATCATAAAAGATGTCCAAGATAATATATTTATATGTGAACCTCTCTTTCTTTATTACTTCCTTTTAATTGCAACAATGACCAATTGCTATGTTTGTCAACTCACAACAAATTTCAATCGACATACTTCTTATATGTGAAGTCATCACTCCCCATAAGATCATCATATATACTCTTTGCTTTTATTCTATACTTCTTTCTATTTCTTTTTCTCAAGATCATAACAAGCAAGCAAAGCCCTCAAATCAAAACTACTTTTTATTATATAACTCTCGGACTCGCTTACATAGGGGGAACATAAAGCAAAACTCAAAACTAGATCACACTAAAAACTTTATTCTACTAGATCAAGATATAACCAAAAGGATCGAACTAAGAAAAATGATAAAAATAAAAGATGTGATGGTGATACGATACCGGGGCACCTCCCCCAAGCTTGGCACAAGCCAAGGGGAGTGCCCATACCCATGTGTTTAGTTGTCTTTCTTCGGAGGTGGTGATGTTGGAGTTGTTGATGAGGTTGGAAGCTTATCCAGTTTCCTCTTAAGCATAAAATTTTGTTCTCTCATATTGTCAACTTCCTGCTCGAGCTTCAATATCCTTTGACATAATTCTTGCTTGCTCTCCTGCAGAAAACGAGAAGGGGTAAATAGAACCTTGGGTTTTCTCCTTGTGTTTGGGAGGCTCGATTTCCTGAACTCCACGTGCATATCTCCTGGTTGAGGCAGGGGGATCTCTTCTTCATCCGAGCTTTCTTCTGCATACTTGCTTTCTTGTTCCTCCTTCGGGAACAATCCATAAGGATCTAAGTCCCCATAGAGCATGGGATTGACAAGATAATGCGATACATAGCTCTCCCCATCGGAATCTTGGGACGACATATTGCTCTAAATCTGCTGCAGAAACAGCTCAAAACGAAAACAGGAAGTATTGTCGTGATACGAAGGTCCAAACCTTCGGGAGATTATATAATGAATTTTTACCGACCTAAAGGAGTATAACACAAGAAAACGGAGTCCGGAGGGTACATGGGGTGGCCACAAGCCACAGGGGCGCGCCCAGGGGGATAGGGCGAGGCCCCCTGGCTTGTCGCCTCCTCGTGCACTTTTCGGACTATTTTAAATTTTCCTAATTTATTAAATATTCCAAAACAGAGAAAAAATGCTATTGGAAAAGTTTTGGAGTTGGTTTGCTTACCGTACCACGTACCTATTCCTTTTCGGAGTCTGAAATGTTCTGGTAGGTCTCCCTAACGTACTCCTCCGGAGTTATGGTATTGATAATATTGGTTTCAACATTTATGGGAGTAGCTGAGATATAATGTTTGATTCTTTGCCCGTTTACCACCTTCGGATTTGTGCCTTTGGCGTTGTTGATCTTGATGGCACCGGAACGATACACTTCCTCGATAATGTAAGGCCCTTCCCATTTAGAGAGAAGTTTTCCTGCAAAAAATCTTAAACGAGAATTGTATAGCAAGACATGGTCACCTACATTGAATTCACGCTTTTGTATCCTTTTATCATGCCATCTCTTAACCTTTTCTTTAAACAACTTGGCATTCTCATAGGTCTGGGTTCTCCATCCATCAAGTGAGCTAATGTCAAATAACCACTTCTCACCAGCAAGTTTGAAATCATAGTTGAGCTCTTTAATTGCCCAATAAGCTTTATGTTCTAGCTCTAGAGGTAAGTGACATGCTTTACCATAAACCATTTTATACGGAGACATACCCATAGGGTTTTTGTAAGCAGTTCTATAAGCCCATAATGCATCATCAAGTTTCTTAGACCAAATCTTTCTAGATCTATTAACAGTCTTTTGCAAGATCAATTTAATTTCTCTATTGCTTAATTCTACTTGACCACTAGACTGAGGATGATATGGAGATGCAATTCTATGATTAAAATCATACTTAGCAAGCAATTTGCGGAAAGCACCATGAATAAAGTGTGAACCACCATCAGTCATTAAATATCTGGGGACTCCAAATCTAGGGAAAATAACTTCTTTCAGCATTTTAATAGAAGTGTTATGATCAGCACTACTAGTTGGAATAGCTTCTACCCACTTAGTAACATAATCAACAGCAACTAGAATATGAGTATACCCGTTGGACTTTGGAAAAGGTCCCATATAATCAAAACCCCAAACATCAAATGGTTCAATAACAAGAGAGTAATTCATAGGCATTTCCTGACGCCTACTAATATTACCAATTCTTTGACATTCATCACAAGACAAGACAAACTTATGAGCGTCCTTGAAGAGAGTAGGCCAATAAAAACCAGATTGTAATACCTTATGTGCAGTTCTATCTCCGGCATGGTATCCTCCGTAGGCCTCGGAGTGACACTTGTGTAGGATCTGTTCCTATTCATGCTCAGGTACACAACGTCTAATAACACCATCTACTCCTTCTTTATAAAGGTGTGGATCATCCCAAAAGTAATGTCTTAAATCATAGAAGAACTTTTTCTTTTGTTGGTATGTGAAACTAGGTGGTATAAATTTAGCAACAATGTAATTAGCATAATCAGCATACCATGGAGCATTACGTGAAGCATTTATGACAGCTAACTGTTCATCAGGAAAGCTATCATCAATAGGTAGTGGGTCATCAAGAACATTTTCTAACCTAGACAAATTGTCTGCTATGGGGTTCTCACCACCCTTTCTATCAATAATATGCAAATCAATTTCTTGTAGCAGAAAAACCCATCTAATAAGTCTAGGTTTAGCATCTTTCTTTTCCATAAGATATTTAATAGCAGCATGATCAGTGTGAACAGTTACTTTGGAATCAACAATATAAGGTCTGAACTTATCACAAGCAAACACAACTGCTAAAAATTCCTTTTCAGTGGTAGCATAGTTTCTTTGAGCACTGTCTAGAGTTTTACTAGCATAATGGATAACATTTAATTTCTTATCAACTCTTTGTCCTAGAGCATCTCCAACGGCATAATCACTAGCATCACACATAATTTCAAAGGGTAGGTTCCAATCAGGTGGTTGAACCACAGGTGCAGAAATCAAGGCTTTCTTAAGAATTTCTAATGCTTCTACACAATCATCATCAAAAACGAATGGAACATCTTTTTGCAAAATATTAGTGAGAGGCCTAGAAATTTTAGAGAAGTCTTTAATAAACCTCCTATAGAAACCAGCATGACCAAGAAAACTTCTTATACCTTTGATATCTGTGGGACACGGCATTTTTTCAATAGCATCAACTTTAGCTTTATCCACCTCAATACCTCTTTCAGAGATTTTGTGTCCCAAGACAATGTCCTCATTAACCATAAAGTGGCACTTCTCCCAATTCAAGACAAGATTAGTTTCTTCACATCTCTGCAAAACTCGATCAAGGTTGCTCAAGCAATCATCAAAAGAAGTTCCGTAAACGGAGAAATCATCCATGAAAACCTCATCAATCTTTTCACAAAAGTCAGAGAGTATAGCAGTCATACATCTTTGAAAGGTAGCAGGTGCATTGCATAAACCAAAAGGCATACGTCTATAAGCAAAGGTACCGAAAGGACAAGTAAATGTGGTCTTCTCTTGGTCCTCTTTTGACACAGGTATTTGAGAAAAACCAGAATAACCATCTAGAAAGAAAAAGTGTGTGTGTTTGGATAGTCTTTCTAGCATTTGATCAATAAAAGGTAGAGGGTAATGATCTTTCCTAGTAGCTTTATTTAATTTCCTAAAATCAATTACCATTCTATATCCTGTAACAATTCTTTGCGGGATCAATTCATTTTTATCATTAGGAACAATGGTAATACCTCCCTTCTTAGGGACACAATGAACGGGACTAACCCATCTACTATCAGCAATAGGACAAATTATACCTGCCTCCAGAAGCTTTAATATTTCATTTCTTACCACTTCTTTCATTATAGGATTTAACCGTCGTTGGTGATCAACAACTGGTTTAGCATCAGGCTCCATATTAATTTTATGCTGACATAGAGTGGGACTAATGCCCTTAAGATCATCAAGAGTATATCCAATAGCAGCACGGTGCTTCTTTAGAGTTTTCAATAATCTCTTTTCTTCATGCTCTGAAAGGTTAGCACTAATAATAACAGGATATATCTTATTTTCATCAAGATAAGCATATTTCAGAGTATCCGGCAATTGTTTAAGCTCAAACACGGGATCACCCTTGGGTGGAGGAGGATCCCCAAGTATTTCAACAGGCAAGTTGTGTTTCAAAATAGGATGCTGATCAAAGAAAATCTTATCTATTTCATTCCTTTCATTCATATGCATATCGTTTTCATGGCCTAGCAAATATTGTTCTAAGGGATCAGTAGGAGGCACAGCAATAGAAGCAAGACCAATAATTTCATCCGTACTAGGCAATTCTTTATCATGGGGTTGTCTACGAAATTTAGAGAAATTAAACTCATGGGACACATCCCCAAAACTTACAGTAACAGTTTCTTTCTCACAATCTATCTTAGCATTAACTGTATTCAAGAAAGGTCTACCAAATATAATGGAACAAAAATCATCTTGTGGGGAACCAAGAACAAGAAAATCAGTAGGATATTTTATTTTCCCACACAAGACTTCAACATCTCTAACAATCCCAACTGGTGCTATAGTATCTCTATTAGCAAGCTTAATGGTAACATCAATTTCTTCTAACTCAGCTGGTGCAATATCATTCATAATTTCTTGATATAAGGTAAAGGGAATTGCACTCACACTAGCACCCACATCACATAAGCCATGATAACAATGATCTCCTATTTTAAATGAAATAACAGGCATGCCAACAATAGGTCTATGTTTATCTTTAGTATCAGGTCTAGCAATTCTAGCAGCTTCATCACAGAAATGAATAACATGCCCATCAATATTATCAACCAACAGATCTTTAACCATAGCAATACTAGGTTCAACTTTGATTTTTTCAGGGGGTGTAGGTGTTCTAGTATAACTCTTACGAACCACAGTTGAAGCTTTAGCATGTTCCTTTATTCTTACAGGGAAAGGTGGTTTCTCAATATAAGTAGCAGGAATAACAGGATCAACCTTATAAGTAATAGTTTCTTCAACTTTAATAGGTTCAACTACTTTCACTTCAATGGGAGGATGATATTTAAACCACTTCTCCTTAGGCAGATCAACATGAGTAGCAAATGATTCACAGAAAGAAGCTACTATCTCAGAGTCAAGTCCATATTTAGTGCTAAATTCACGAAAAGCATCGGTATCTATAAAGGATTTAACACAATCAAACTTAAGGTTTATACCTGACTCCTTACCTTTGTCGAGTTCCCAATCTTCAGAGTTGCGTTTAATTCTTTCCAATAAATCCCATTTGAATTCAATATCTTTCTTCATAAAGGAACCAGTACAAGAAGTATCGAGCATGGATCGATCATTACGAGAAAGCCGAGCATAAAAATTCTGAATAATAATTTCTCTTGAAAGCTCATGATTGGGGCATGAATATAACATTGACTTAAGCCTCCCCCAATCTTGAGCGATACTTTCTCCTTCACGAGGCCAAAATTTATAAATATAATTCCTATCACGATGAACCAGATGCATAGGATGAAACTTCTGATGAAATTCCAATTTCAATCTGTTGTAGTTCCATGACCCAATATCCTCACATAGCCTATACCATGTCAATGCCTTCTCCTTCAAAGATAAAGGAAAGACCTTCTTCTTTACATCATCCTTGGGCAAACCTGGAAGCTTAAATAATCCACAAACTTCATCCACATAGATTAGATGCAAATCAGGATGTAGTGTTCCATCTCCTGCATAAGGATTAGCTAGCAATTTGTCTATCCTACCCAAAGGAATTTCATAGTAAATATTTTCAGTAGGTTCAATAGGTTGAGGAGCAACTCCTTGTGCTTCCGGTCGAGGTGAAGATACCCCGAACAAGCCCCTCAAAGGATTATTTTCCATAGTAACAAGTGACAGTAAATTTCAGCACACTATATAAATTTATCCTTACCAAATTCCACTCACCAAAGGCGCTTCACTCCCCGGCAACGGCGCCAGAAAAGAGTCTTGATGACCCACAAGTATAGGGTATCTATCGTAGTCCTTTCGATAAGTAAGAGTGTCGAACCCAACGAGGACCAGAAGGAAATGACAAGCGGTTTTCAGCAAGGTATTCTCTGCAAGCACTGAAATTATCGGTAACAGATAGTTGTGTGATAAGATAATTCGTAACGGGTAACAAGTAACGAGTGTAACAAAGGTGCAGCAAGGTGGCCCAATCCTTTTTGTAGCAAAGGACAAGCCTGGACAAGCTCTTATATAAAGCAAAGCGCTCCCGAGGACACATGGGAATTTCTGTCAAGCTAGTTTTCATCATGCTCATATGATTCGCGTTCGTTACTTTGATAATTTGATATGCGGGTGGACCGGTGCTTGGGTGCTGCCCTTACTTGGACAAGCCTCCCACTTATGATTAACCTCTCTCGCAAGCATCCACAACTACGAAAGAAGAATTAAGATAAATCTAACCATAGCATGAAACATATGGATCCAAATCAGCCCCTTACGAAGCAACGCATAAACTAGGGTTTAAGCTTCTGTCACTCTAGCAACCCATCATCTACTTATTACTTCCCAATGCCTTCCCCTAGGCCCAAATAATGGTGAAGTGTCATGTAGTCGACGTTCACATAACACCACTAGACGAGAGACAACATACATCTCATCAAAATATGGAACGAATACCAAATTCACATGATTACTTATAACAAGACTTATCCCATGTCCTGAGGAACAAACGTAACTACTCACAAAGCATATTCATGTTCATAATCAGAGGAGTATTAATTATCATTAAGGATCTGAACATATGATCTTCCACCAAGTAAACCAACTAGCATCAACTACAAGGAGTAATCAACACTACTAGCAACCCACAGGTACCAATCTGAGGTTTTGAGACAAAGATCGGATACAAGAGATGAACTAGGGTTTGGAGAGGAGATGGTGCTGGTGAAGATGTTGATGGAGATTGACCCCCTCTCGATGAGAGGATCGTTGGTGATGACGATGGCTTCGATTTCCCCCTTCGGGAGGGAAGTTTCCCCGGCAGAATAGCTCCGCCGGAGCCCTAGATTGGTTCTGCCCAAGTTCCACCTCGAGACGGTGGCGCTTCGTCCCGAAAGCTCTCTTATGATTTCTTTCAGGTCAAAACCCTCCATATAGCAGAAGATGGGCACCGGAGGCCTGCCAGGGGGCCCACAAGCCACAGGGGCACGCCCTGGGGGGTAGGGCGCGCCCCCCAGGCTTGTGGCCTCCTGGTGGGTCCCCTCTGGTATTTCTTTCGCCCAATATTTTTTATATATTCCAAAATAATTCTCCATAACTTTTCAGGACTTTTGGAGTTGTGCAGAATAGGTCTCGCATATTTGCTCCTTTTCCAGTCCAGAATTCCAGCTGCCGGCATTCTTCCTCTTCATGTAAACCTTGTAAAATAAGAGAGAAAAGGCATAAGTATTGTACCATAATGTGTAATAACAGCCCATAATGCAATAAATATAAATATAAAAGCATGATGCAAAATGGACGTATCAATTATCCATGCTATAATTGTATTGATTGGAAACTCAAATACATGTGTGGGTACATAGACAACACTGTGTCCCTAGTATGCCTCTAATAGACTAGCTCATTGATCAAAGATGGTCAAGGTTTCCTAGCCATAGACATGAGATGTCATTTGATAACGGGATCACATCATTAGGAGAATGGTGTGATGGACAAGACCCAAACTATGAACGTAGCATATGATCGTGTCAGTTTATTGCTATTGTTTTTTGCATGTCAAGTATCTGTTCCTATGACCATGAGATCATGCAACTCACTGACACCGGAGGAATACCTTGTGTGTATCAAACATCTCAACGTAACTGGGTGACTATAAAGATGCTCTACAGGTATCTTCAAAGGTGTCTATTGAGCTGGCATGGATCGAGAGTGGGATTTGTTACTCCGTATGACGGAGAGGTATCTCAAGGCCCACTCGGTAATACAACATCACAATAAGCCTTGCAAGCAATGTGACTAAAGTGTTAGCCACGGGATCTTGTATTACGGAATGAGTACAGAGACTTGCCGGTAACGAGATTGAACTAGGTATACACATACCAAAGATCGAATCTCGGGCAAGTAACATACCGAAGAACAAAGGGAACAGCATACGGGATTAACTGAATCCTTGACACAGAGGTTCAACCGATAAAGATCTTCGTAGAATATGTAGGAACCAATATGGGCATCCAGGTCCCGCTATTGGTTATTGACCGTAGAGGTGTCTCGGTCATGTCTACATAGTTCCCGCACCCGCAGGGTCTGCACACTTAACGTTCGGTGACGTTTCGGTAGTATTGAGTTATGTATGGTGGTGACCGAAGGTTGTTCGGAGTCCCGGATGAGATCCCGGACATCATGAGGAGCTCCGGAATGGTCCGGAGGTATAAATTGATATATAGGAAGTCCCGTTTTGGCCACCAGAAAAGTTTCGGGTATTTTCGGTAGTGTATCGGGAGTGCCGGAGGGCCATCGGGAGGGGCCACCCACGCCGGGGGACCACATGGGCCTGAGGGGGGTGCACCAGCCCTTAGTGGGCTGGGAAAACCAGCCCCACATGGCCCATGCAGCCAGGAAGGTGGGAAAGGAAAAAACCCCAAGTGGGGAAGGCAAACTCCAAGTAGGAAAGGAATCCTACTAGGAGTAGGATTGGAGGTGGAATCCTGCACCTCCTCCAGGTTAGGCCGAACCTCTAGGGGAAACCCTAGGGAGGCTGCCTCCTCCCCCTCCCTCCTATATATACTTGAGGAATAGAGGCCCCAAACACACAAGTCCATGTACTAGTTCTCTATTCCCTAGTTTCTACACTAAATAGATTCCGACGGTGCTTAGGCGAAGCCCTGCCGGAATAGTTCCACCACCGCCGCCGCCATGCCGTCGCGCTGCCGGAGAACTCATCTACCTCTCCACTCCCTTTTGCAGGATCAAGAATGCGGAGATCGTCATCGAGCTGTACGTGTGCTGAATGCGGAGGTGTCGTCCGTTCGGCGCTAGATCGTGATTGGATCGCAGGACGGCTAGCGATTTGGATCGTGAAGACGTTCGACTACATCAACCGCGTTTCTTAACGCTTCCCGCTTAGCGATCTACAAGGGTATGTTGGTCCACTCTCCCTCTCGTAGATGCTCATCACCGTGGATAGATCATAAGTGTGCGTAGGAAATTTTTTGTTTCCCATGCAACGTTCCCCAACAATGGTATCAGAGCTAGGTCTATGCGTAGATGAGATCACGAGTAGAACACAAAGGAGTTTGTCGGTGTTGATGCTCAGATTGCTTCCTCCCTTGGTCTTTTCTTGATTCAGCGGTATTGTGGGATGAAGCGGCCCGGACCAACCTTACTCGTACGCTTACGAGAGACCGGTTCCATCAACTGACATGTAACTTTGTTGCATAAAGATGGCTGGCGGGTGTCTGTCTCTCCCACTTTAGTTGGATCGGATTCGACAAAGGCGGTCCTTGAGAAGGTTGAATAGCAATTTTTGTATCACCGTTGTGGTTTTTGTGTAGGTAAGAATCGTTCTTGCTAGATACCCGTAGCAGCCACGTAAAACATGCAACAAGAAATAGAGGACGTCTAACTTGTTCTTGCAGGGTATGTTGTGATGTGATATGGCCAATTACATGATGAGATATATGTGATGTATGAGATGATCATGTTTTGTATAGAATATCACGACTTGCATGTCGATGAGTACGGCAACTGGCAGGAGCCATAGGGTTGTCTTTAATTAATTTTCGCCGTTTTTTGCTTTACTTTATCGCTATGAGTTAGCAATAGTCGTGGGAGCAACAGTTGGCGCGACAACCTCATGGCTACACGTTGATGGAGATCAAGATGATGGAGATCATGGTGTCATGCCGGTGACGATGGAGATCATGCCGGTGCTTTGGAGATGGAGATCAAAAGCACAAGTTCATGGCCATATCATGTCACTTATGATTTGCATGTGATGTTAATCCTTTTATGCATCTTATTTTGCTTAGGACGACGGTAGCATTATAAGGTGATCCCTCACTGAAATTTCAAGATAAAAACTGTGTTCTCCCCGAGTGTGCACCGTTGTGAAAGTTCGTCGTTTCGAGACACCACGTGATGATCGGGTGTGATAGACTCTACATTCGCATACAACGGGTGCAAGCCAGTGTTGCACGTGCGGAACACTCGGGTTAAACTTGACAAGCCTAGCAAGTACAGACATGGCCTCGGAACACAAGAGACCGAAAGGTCGAGCATGAGTCATATAGTAGATATGATCAACATGGAGATGTTCACCAGTGACACCGCCTCATCTCACGTGATGATCGGACTTGGGTTGGTGAATTTGGATCATGTAGCACTCGGATGACCGGAGGGATGTCAATTTGAGTGGGAGTTTTTTAAGTAATATGATTAACTAAACTCCTTATCATGAACATAGTCTAAAGTTGTCTTTGCTAAATTATGTTGTAGATCAATAGCTCGCGCTGTTGCTCCCCCGTGTTTTTTATACGTTCCTAGAGAAAATAGAGTTGAAAGATGATGGTAGCAATAATGCGGACTGGGTCCGTGATCTGAGGATTGTCCTCATTGCTGCATAGAAGGCTTATGTCCTTAATGCACCGCTCGGTGCGCCACCCCCTCAACCGTCGTTTGTAGATGTTGTGAACATCTGACAGGCACGTTCTGATGACTACTTGATAGTTCAGTGCATCATGCATTACGGCTTAGAATTGAGGCTCCAAAACATTTTGAATGTCACGGAACATATGAGATGTTCTAAGAGCTGAAATTGGGATCTCAGGCTCGTGCCCATGTTGAGAGGTATGAGACCTCCAACAAGATTCTTTGCCTGCAAGATGAAGGAGAATAGCTCAATCGATGAGCATGTGCTCAGATTGTCTGGGTGCTACAATCGCTTGAATCGAGTGGGAGTTGATCTTCCAGATAAGATAGTGGTTGATATAGTTCTCCAAGTCACTGCCACAAAGCTACTAGAGCTTCGTGATGAACTATAAAATGCCAGGGATGGAAATAATGATCCCCGAGATATTCGCGATGTTTGACACTGCGAAGGTAGAAATCAAGAAGGAGCATCAAGTGTTGATGGTTAGTAAAACCACTAGTTTCGAGAAGGGTAAGGGCAAGGAGGGATACTTCATGGATGCAAGCCAGTTGTTGCTCCAGTAAAGAAACCCAAGGTTGAACCCAAACCCGAGACTGAGTGCTTCTATTATGAGGAGAACGGTCACTGAAGCGGAACTGCCCTAGATACTTGGTAGATAAGAAGGCTGGCAACGTCAACAGAAGTATATTTGATATACATTTTATTCATGTGTACCTTGCTAGTACTCCTAGTAGCACCTGGGTATTAGATACCGGTTTAGTTGCTAAATGTTGGTAACTCGAAATAAAAGCTACAGAATAAACGGAGACTAGCTAAGGGCGAGGTGACGATGTGTGTTGGAAGTGTTTCCAAGGTTGATGTATCACCATCGCACACTCTCTCTACCTTCGGGATTAGTGATGAACCTAAATAAATGTTATTTGGTGTTTGCGTTGAGCATAAACGTGATTAGATCGTGTCTATTGCAATACGGTTATTCATTTAAGTTAGAGAATAATGGTTATTCTGTTTGTCGGCGTCCTGGGAACGGGGGTACCCAGACTTGCCTGCCTGCGGCCCAAGGCGTGGCCCACTTCCACAGCCAAGTACGGCCTAGCGCGGTCTCACCCAGCACAAGGCCCTCGCGAGAGCCCCGAGCTCGCGAGGGAAACAGCGCCAAGACCCGCGGGGAAATAGGCCTCCCCAGGCCCCCTCCCGAGCGGCGGAGATCTCTACGCAACGCTCAACCTCGGGAGGCCATGGATGACGCAAGGCGGGCCAGGCGGGCACCAGCGCGCCAGAGGAGACAGCTTCCTCTTTCGTGCAAAGGACGCAGGAGCGCACGCAGGTTCCCAAAGCGCCCCCCAAATGTTTCCATTCCGGTGCAACAAGACCAAGACCCCGAGATCCGCAGGACGGACGTCATCCCCGAGCCCACCACCGCATCACCAACAGCTACTTTGCAGGCGAAGACCACCTTTCGTCAGGATAGGATGTACCTCTTGTCCCCTTTCGAATTTGGCCATTGTGGGATCCCTTCCCGCCATTGCGATAAGGGGAGAGGACCCGGGCCACTATAAATAGAGGCTAGGCTGCTCTCTAGAAAGGGATCCGAAAACCACTGAGACGCGCTCGCAAGGCAACTCACCACTGTACTAGTTCATCCACAAACCTCCTCGTGAGGCAATCCACCCAAAGAAGGAGTAGGGTTTTACGCTTCGCAGCGGCCCGAACCTGGGTAAACTCTTGTGTGCAATCTTCTTCCTCGCCATCGAGCAGGGTTATCGTGTTGAGAGCTTGGAGGGGGTGAGGCTGTCGGGGATCTTCGCACACGCCCCTGAGTTCGAACTTCTTAGGGTTTTTGCAGAGCCCGAAATCCGACATTTGGCACGCCAGGTAGGGGGCGTGTCGGAGTCTTCAGCAAGCTTCGCTTCTTCTTCACCCCGTCGTGTCGATGGCCGACGCCCGACAAGCTCCCTTTGGACTCGGCGGATCCGCCTTCACCAACCCCTCCACTGTCGTCCAAGACACGTGCCCCGGCGGCGCGGTGCTGGGAGGTCGTTACCAGGCCACCAGCGTCGTTTCCACCACCGTTGCTGCTCATGCCGGCCAGGCACGAGGTGGGCGAGCGGCGCCCACGGGACTGACATCGCACTGTACCCACGTGGGAGACCTCAACGCGCATGATGCACTACTGTGGCAAGTGAGATGCTTCGCCACCGCCCGACGCACGGGGGCTTCGACGCCTGGGCAGACCACATCGCCGAGTTGGTCACCGTCGCGAGGAGGGCCTGGGTTCCCCACCCCTCTTCGTGACCACCGGCGCTGGGCACCGGGGGCTCATCCGCCGTGCCCGTTGCCTCATCTGCGGACGACGTGCCCACTTCACTCCCGGGCGAGCACGGGCAGGGCCTGCCACACGCCGTGCTTCTTCTCCTCCGGATCCCGGTGACCGGCTTCGGAGCGCCGCCCGTCCCCACTAGCGGTGCCTTTGAAGGAGGTGATGGGGCGCTCCGCGCGTGCCTCGACACGCGCACTCATACCCAGATGGATCATCAACAGCCTGGGTCGTCCCGGCAGGAGCGCGCCAACCGGCGCAGGGAACAGGCGGCTCGGGCTACCGGGCAGGCAGGTAACCGTAACGGAGGCACAGTGGATAACCAGGGAGACAACCCACGTCAAGACACGCGCGGCCAACCCCACGGCGGCGGCAGAGGTAAGCAACTTCGGGTGGAGGCTCGCCGCAGGAGGGTCAGTGGGCCACGCGCCCAGGGCGGTGTCACCTTGCCACCCGGGGAGGCTGCCCTTGGTGCATGCGGGGACGGATCAGGAGGGAGCCAAGGCCTTTACACAGAGGCCTATGTTCCGAGCTACGTCACACCTGCGGATGGCGTGATGGATCATGCGCCCCCCGCGGGTGCCAGTACCCTCCCAGAGTAGGGAGATGTCCCGGACGTCCTCTCAAAGCTGCGCATGGGGGCTTCCACTGAGGAAGTACCAGGCCATGTTGGTGTTAGCGGGGGAGCGTCCCGGGGAGCGCGGGGGCGCGGCGTAGTCGCTGCCCTCGCGAGCAAGCAACACGTCGCCAAGCCCTTCGGGCCACGGGAGCGATCGCCTGGTGGGGACCGGCATGTTACAAGCAGCGCGGGCCACCCGCGGCAACGGGGGCGCCGGTGCGGCTCTCAGGGGGCAGGGCCTCGCGAGGTCCTCAAGTCGAGGTCTGGCCGACGCCCCGACGCCTCACGAGGCGGCTTCACCGACATAACACCCCTATGGCTGCGTTGGGTGCATTGTGCTCATGTTTGGGCCGTGGGAGCGCAATCCCGCGGCTACGCGGGGAACAATGCACTCAGGTTTGGGTTGTAGGGGCGTGCAACCACGCAGAAATGCGCAGGGTGGCTCTTAACTGAGTTGGGAGCACCTGGGCCATGCGCCCGGGGGCTTGCCCAGCTATCTTTGGTCGTGACACTCTCACATAATAATGGGTGGGCTGTCTACGCCCGGAGCCCCCCGAGGACGCGGAGGGGTTCCATCCCACGCCCAAGTGGAAGCCCCATGCTCCGCGCGGGCGGACAACACTGTCCTCCAAAGACTATGCCCACGCAACGTGGATACCCTACGCTCCGCACTGGGGGAAGACGAAGGCGAAGACTAGCCTAGGTGCCGGACGCGGCTGTTGCTTGCTTCTTTTTGTGTTCGGATTGCCACTCTTTGAAATGAAATTTGAAGACTTTGTAACTCTATTTGAAAAGGGTCAGGAATATTTCTCTCTTCGCAATTTCTTTTTCTGGCTTGAGAGTCTCTTTTCTCTGAATTGGCACCTTGCCAAGGACCACGTACTTTGGCCCTCCCCCGTGGCGCCTCAGAGCGGGCCGGCAAGGGCCTGTTGCCTCGGAAGCACACATCTTTTTAACAGTCGACCCCCGCTCGGGGGCTCCGGCCACGGCCCGGCATGGCAGCACGGAGCCTTGGGAGGCTAAGGTGCTTCCCGAGGTAGCAACCGGCGGAAGGGTTTGGGAGCCATTTGAGCGTGAAGGGGGACTCCTGAGCAGCGCGCCTCAGGAGTCGCACCGGTCACGTAGCCCCTCGCCCCTTGGTCTCGTCCTGGTGATCCGGACGCCCCAACGGCGGTTGAGGTATGCGCGAGACTGGGCCCCGCCGACGCAGAGCGCTGCTTGAGCGTCAAGGGGGGATTCCCGAGCAATGCGCCTCGGGAACCTCACCGATCACGTAGCTCCGCGCCCCTTGGTCTCGTCCTGGTGATCCGGACGCCCCAATGGTGGCCGAGGCCTCGCCCCTTTGCTCTCGTCCTGGTGATTCGGACGTCCCAACGGTGGTCGAGGCCTGCTCGGGATTGGGTCCCACCGACGCAGAGTGCCGAAAGGGCTCCCGAACCATCCCGCACACGAGGAAGAAGCCCCCCTGGTGGGATCCTCGACCTCCTCGGACGCTCCAGCTACACCTCAGGACGCGCAAGCTCGCCACGACCCGATAAGCTAAGTGCACCCGCCGAACAGAGCAGAAATTTTCTGATTAGATGATAACCTGAATACCGGGCATGAGACAGGAGCGCCAACGCAAGAATTCAAGCGCTACAGTTTGCCACGTGCCCCCATCAGGCGTCTTGTGGCACCAGGTACAGGAAAAAGCAGCGCAAGGGAAGGAATCCGGCCTCTCTGGGCGACGTCGCTAAGACCCCGGCCTCGGGGCAGCACGTTCCTTCTCAGGAGGGCCCGCCTCGCGAGGCCCCAACAGGTCGCCATCGCCGGGCCGCATCGACAATAACGCCGAGCTCCGCGCAAGATATAAATTCGCGTCATGCAGAACAAGCAACCGGCGATTTAAAAAAAAGGGGGGGAGGAAGAATGCAAAGGTAAAACACAAAAGTTAACGCCCTCAGGGGCCGAGCGTTTTTGACATCGCAGGGACCGGGAAAAGAAAACAGGGGGAGCCTAGGCGGAGGAGCCGCTGTCGCCATCTAGACCATCACCCGCCCCGGCACCGGAGTCGTCATCCTCGTCGGAGGAGGGTGTCTGGACGAACCGCTCCACCAGGGACTCCACGTTCGGGCGCACCTCGTCCCTGAGTGGCCTCTGGAGCTCCTCGGGCACCCGCTCCATGACGCAGGGAAGATCAAGCTCCGGGGCGTGGCGACGCAGGTTGGAGAAGACGCGCGTCAGCGCGAGGTCCAGGAGGTCACGCGCGCTGGACACGTTGTCCTCGTCCACCCGGGAGACGCCGGTCTCCAGCGCCCCCACCACCTTGCCGAAGAAGTTGAGGTAGCCCCCGTCGCCGTGGGCGCACGACAACGCGAGGGCTTCCCCGACGAACCGGCTCACTGCACCAACCGCGCGGTGAGCGATATCCAGATACTGCTTGGCGCGTTGCGCCTCCAGCATCTTTGCGTGGGCCGCCTCATCCTGGGCGGCCTGCACGGCGTCGGCGGCCCCCTTGATTTGGGTCTGGAGGGATGCCAGCTCCGCCTGGGCCTCCGCCTCGCCCCTAAGCGCCGCCTGGAGGGCGACCTCGGCATCCGCCAGCTGAACCCTTAGCACGCCTACCTCCTCCTAGAGCTCGTCGAGCCCGCGCCTCTTGGGCGCGGGCGCCCTGGGAGGAGGGAACAGTCAGGACCAACGCATCGGGCGCGATTGCGAGAGAAGGGGACAAGTGGTGGAACACTTACTCATCGATGATGGCCCAGCGCCGGCGGGCTTGAGCCGGCCTCGAAGGCCCCCCACCGCTGCCTCCAGAGGCCGACGGCGGAGACGGGGGCCCCTTACGTCCTCCCGCACCCGCTGCACTCCCCCCGGACGCCATTGAAGAGCAAAGGGAGAGAGGAGGACAAGGAAGATAACTTGGAAGGATGAGAAGCAAGAGGGCGCGTCAGGATGGCAAGACCCCCCGGGCGGGGCGGATTTATAGGCGCAACCGCTCCCCATGGGGCGTCGTGGGGAGTGGAGGCACCATGCACTCCTCGGGCGACGCATGCCAGACTCGATCGGCGTGCTACCCTGTCTCACGTCGCTTCACCTACCCCCATCGGGTCACATTCGCGCAGCCCGAGGGGAGGGGAGGACACAAGGAAACAGCCGCATTCAAGGAAGGGCAATGATGGCCAAGGAGGTGCGCTGGCTTCGTGACAGCTTGACTCAGGGCGGTTCCCGACGTCTTCGGGGAGCTGAGATGCTCACGTCTCATTATGCGCCACGCGTCAGGTTGGGCCCGCAGGCGGATGGGACCCACGACGCTCCGGGCCATCCTCCATGGCTTCGCCCAGAAGCTAGCTCGAGCGTGCCTCGGGCCCGGGGGCTACTGTCGGCGTCCTGGGAACGGGGGTACCAAGACTTGCCTGCCGGCCCAGGGCGTGGCCCACTTCGATAGCCAAGTACGGCCCAGCGCGGTCTCACCCAGCACAAGGCCCTCGCGAGAGCCCCGAGCTCGCGAGGGAAACAGCGCCAAGACCCACGGGGAAATAAGCCTCCCCAAGCCCCCTCCCGAGCGGCGGAGATCTCTACGCAACGCTCAACCTCGGAAGGCCAAGGATGACGCAAGGCGGGCCAGGCGGGCACCAGCGCGCCAGAGGAGACAGCTTCCTCTTTCGTGCAAAGGAGGGAGGAGCGCACGCAGGTTCCCAAAGTGCCCCCCAAATGTTTCCATTCTGGTGCAACAAGACCAAGACCCCGAGCTCCGCAGGACGGACATCATCACCGAGCCCACCACCGCATCACCAACAGCTACTTTGCAGGCGAAGACCACCTTTCGTTAGGATAGGATGTACCTCCTATCCCCTTTCGAATTTGGCCGTTGTGGGATCCCTTCCCGCCATTGCGATAAAGGGAGAGGACCCGGGCCACTATAAATAGAGGCTAGGCTGCTCCGTAGAGAGGGATCCGAACACCACTGAGATGCGCTCGCAAGGCAACTCACCACTGTACTAGTTCATCCACAAACCTCCTCGTGAGGCAATCCACCCAAAGCAGGAGTAGGGTTTTACGCTTCGCAGCGGCCCGAACCTGGGTAAACTCTTGTGTGCAATCTTCTTCCTCGCCACCGAGCGGGGTTATCGCGTTGAGAGCTTGGAGGGGGTGAGGCTGTTGGGGATCTTCGCACACGCCCCTGAGTTCGAACTTCTTAGGGTTTTTGCGGAGCCCGAAATACGACATTGTTTACATGAATAATACCTTCAATGGTCATGCACCCAATGTGAATGGTTCATTGAATCTCGATCGTAGTGTTACACATGTTCATAATATTGATGCCAAAAGATGCAAAGTTAATAATGATAGTACCACATACTTGTGGCACTGCCGCAAAAAGTCATATTGGTGTAAAACGCATGCAGAAACTCCATGCTGATGGATCTTTGGACTCACTCGATTTCGAATCGGTTGAGACATGCGGACCATGCCTCTTGGGCAAGATGAGTAAAACCCCGTTTTCTGACTTGATGGAGCGGGCAAGTGACTTATTGGAAATGATACATGTTGATGTATTCGGTCCAATTAATGTTGAAGCGTACGGTGGATATCGCTATTTTCTTACCTTCACTGATGATTTGAGTAGATATGGGGATATTTACTTAATGAAACACAAGTCTGAAACGTTTGAAAAGTTCAAAGAAATTCAGAGTGAAGTTTGAGATCATCGTGACAAGAAGATAAAATGTCTACGATATGATCATGGACTTAAATATCTGAGTTACGAGTTTGGTATGCAACTTAAGACAATGTGGAAATTGTTTCACAACTTACGCCACATGGAACACCATAGTGTGATGGCGTGTCCGAACGTCGTAGTCGTGCTCTATTGGATATGGTGCGTACTATGATGTCTCTTATCGTTTTGCCACTATCATTTTGGGGTTATGCATTAGAGACAACTACATTCACTTTGAATTAAGGCACCATCTAAGTCCGTTGAGATGACACCGTATGAATTTTGGTTTGGCAGAAACCTAAGCTGTCATTTCTCAGAGTTTGGGAATGCGACGCTTATGTCTGATAAGCTCGAACCCAAAGCGGAAAAGTGCATCTTCATAAGATACCCTGAGGAAACAGTTGGGTATACCTTCTATCTCGGATCCAAGGTCAAAGTGTTTGTTGCTTAAAACGGGTCCTTTCTCGAGAAAAAGTTTCTCTCGAAAGAATTGAGTGGGAGGAAAGTAGAACTTGATGAGGTTGTTGAACCGTCACTTCAGTTGGATAGTAGCACGATGCAGAAAGATGTTTCTACGACGCCTACACCAAGTAAAGAGGAAGCAAATGATGATGATCATGAAGCTTCGGATCAATTTACTACCAAACCTCGTAGGTTGACAAGAACTCGTACCGCCCCTGAGTGGTACGTCAATCCTGTCTTGGAGGTCATGTTGTTAGACAACAATGAACCTACAAGCTATGAAGAAGCGATGGTGGGTCCGGATTCCAACAAATGGCTAGGAGCCATGAAATCCGAGAAAGGATCCATGTATGAAAACCAAGTATAGAATTTGGTAGAGTTGCCCGTTAAACGGCAGGCCGTTGAGTACAAATGGACCTTTAAGAAGAACACAGACGCTGATGGTAAATGTCACCATTTATAAAGCTCGACTTGTCGCAAAGAAGTTTCCGACAAGTTCAAGGAGTTGACTATGATGATACTTTCTCACCCGTAGCGATGATAAAAGTCTGTTGGAATTATGTTAGCAGTTGCTGCATTTTCCGATTATGAAAATTGGCAGATGGAAGTCAAAACATCGTTTCCTTAACGGTTTCCTTGAGGAAAGGTTGTATGTGATACAACCGGAAGGTTTTGTCAGTCCTAAGGATGCTAAAATGTATGCAAGCTCCAGTGATCCTTCTATGGACTGGAGCAAGCATCTCGAAGTTGGAATATACGCTTTGATGAGCTGATCAAAGTTTTTGGGTCTATACAAAGTTTATGAGAAACTTGTATTTACAATAAAGTGAGTGGGAGCAATATAGAATTTCTGATAAGTATATGTGGATGACATATTGTTGATCGGAAATGATGTAGAATTTCTGGAAAGCATAAAGGGTTGTTTGAAAGGAGTTTTTCAAAGGAAGACCTGGAATGAAGCTGCTTAAATATTGGGCATCAGGATCTATAGAGATAGATCAAGACGTCTGATAAGACTTTCAATGAGTACATACCTTGACAAGATTTTGAAAGAGTTCAAAATGGATCAGTCAAAGAAAGAGTTCTTGCCTGATTTGTAAGGTGTGGAGTTGAGTGAGACTCAAAGCTCGACCACGGCAGAAGAAAGAGAAAGGACGAAGGTCGTCTCCTATGCCTTATCCATAGGCTCTGTATAGTATGACATGTTGTGTACCGCACCTAGTGTGTGCCTTGCCATGAGTCTGTCAAGTGGTACAAGAGTGGTCCAGGAGTGGATCACTGGACAGCGGTCAAAATTATCCTTAGTAACTAGAGGACTAAGGAAATGTTTCTCGGTTATGGAAGTGATAAAGAGTTCGTCGTAAAGGGTTACGTCGATGCAAGCTTTGACACCTATCCGAATGACTCTGAGTAGCAATCCGGATACGTATAGTGGAGCAACCATTTGGAATAGCTCCAAGTGGAGCGTGGTAGCATCTGCAGTATGACATATAGATTTGCAAAGAACACACGGATCTGAATGTTGCAGACCGTTGACTAAAACCTCTCTCACATGCAAAACATGATCGAACCCCAGAACTCATTGGGTGTTAGATTCATAACAATGTAAATCACATAGCGATGTGAGCTAGATTATTGACTCTAGTGCAAGTGGGAGACTGTTGGAAATATGCCCTAGAGGCAATAATAATTTAGTTATTATCATATTTTCTTGTTCATGATAATCGTTTATTATCCATGCTATAATTGTATTGATTGGAAACTCAAATCCATGTGTGGGTACATAGACAACACTGTGTCCCTAGTATGCCTCTAATAGACTAGCTCGTTGATCAAAGATGGTCAAGGTTTCCTAGCCATAGACATGAGATGTCATTTGATAACGGGATCACATCATTAGGAGAATGATGTGATGGACAAGACCCAAACTATGAACGTAGCATATGATCGTGTCAGTTTATTGCTATTGTTTTCTGCATGTCAAGTATCTGTTCCTATGACCATGAGATCATGCAACTCACTGACACCGGAGGAATACCTTGTGTGTATCAAACGTCTCAACGTAAGTGGGTGACTATAAAGATGCTCTACAGGTATCTCTGAAGGTGTCTGTTGAGCTGGCATGGATCGAGACTGGGATTTGTTACTCCGTATGACGGAGAGGTATCTCAGGGCCCACTCGGTAATACAACATCACAATAAGCCTTGCAAGCAATGTGACTAAACTGATAGCCACGGTATCTTGTATTACGGAACGAGTAAAGAGACTTGCCGGTAACGAGATTGAACTAGGTATATAGATACCGATGATCGAATCTCGGGCAAGTAACACTACTGGAATCAGATCATTTGCCATCCCCCTGGTCTTTGCCGTCTGCTGGCAGACGGCAAAGAAAGCCTTTGCCATCAGCTTGCCGAAAACAGACTGCAAAGGTAAGGCAGACGACAAAGAAAGCCTTTGCCATCCGCCTACCATTTGCCGTCGGCTAGCGGACGGCAAATATTGGGCAGGCAGACGGCAAAGGTCACGGGCGGGCCTCACCGCACCCTGGGTACATCGTTGCCGTCGGGTACATCTTTGCCGTCCGCTAGCGGACGGCAAAGAGGATGTCTACACTAACGGTCACGGTGGGGCACCACCCCCCGGTCCCCCCCTCTTTGCCGTCTGCTAGCAGACGACAAAGAGGACGCCCCCCATAACGGTAGGATCCACCTCCAGCCCCCTCACTCTCACGCATCGATCTCGATCCCGCCCCCCACCACCGCGCCGCCACCCTCTCTCTCCCTCCCGCCGCTCCCGCCCCGACCCGACGCCCACCGGCAGCCGCCCCCACCCACCGGCCGCACCGCCGCCCCGCGGCGAGCCCCCCCTCCCCGCGGCCCCCTCACTCTCTCCCTCCCTCCCGCCGCTCCCCGACGCCCACCGGCCGCCGCCCCCACCCACCGACCGCCCCGTCGTCCCGCCGCCCCGCGGCGAGCCCCCCTCCCCGCGGCCCCCTCTCTCTCCCCCCCTCTCCCCACATCTCTCTCTCTATCCCCCCCCCCACCACAGCTCCTCCCTCCCCGCGGCCCCGCCGCCGGAGCCAGCCTCTCCCCTGCGGCCGCCGCCCCCTCCCCGCCACCCCCTCCCCACCGCCCCTCCAAGCGGCGCCGCCACCTCCCCGCCCCCTGCCCGTCGTCCCCAAGGTGATTTTTTTGTTTTTTCTGTTTTTTATTTATGTTAATTAGTTAGTCAGTTAGTTAGGTTAGTTTAGGTTAGTTAGTTAGGTTAGAAGAAAAAAAGAAGAAAAGAAGAAGGAAAACATGAAAAAGGAAAAAGAAGAAGAAGAGAAGAAGAAGAAGAAGAAGAAGAAGAAGAAGAAGAAGAAGAAGAAGAAGAAGAGAGGAGGAGGAGGAGGAGGAGGAGGAGGAGGAGAAGAAGAAGAAGAAGAAGAAGAAGAAGAAGAAGAAGAAGAAGAAGAAGAAGAAGAAGAAGAAGAAGAAAAGGAAAAAAAGAAGAAGTGGAAGAAGAAGCCACTGACCCCCGACCCTCGACGCCACTGACCCCCGACCCCCGATACCACTGACCCCCAACGCCACCGACTCCCGACGCCACTGACCCCCGACGCCACTGACTCCCGACCCCCGACGCCATTGAACCCCGACGCCACTGACCCCCGACGCCACTGACCTCCGACCCCCGACGCCACTGACCCTCGACGCCACTCACCCCCGACCCTCGACTCCACTGACCGCCGACCCTCGATCGACGCCACTGACCACCGACCCTCGACACCACTGACTCCCGACGGCACTGACCCCCGACCCCCGACACCTCTTCGGCCTTCCAGAGGCCGACGGGAACATAGTTTTGTAAATTATGAGTTAGGTCATATATATATTCCGATTCTAGCTGTTATGAAAAACATCATATTTGTGTTGATCGGGTGGATTTCAATGTGCAGTTGTTTCGTCGCTGCGAGGGTCTCCTGTTCGACGACCTCCCCATGCGTTTGACGAGCTCCCTTGCATCCGTGGGTGAGCAGAAATGATATCTCCTCCCCCCTTAATTTGCTCTGTTCCGGTCTTCGTTCCGATGAAACTTGCTAGCTATAGGTGTCTTCAATCATCAGTATGCGTGACCAGTATGCGTCTCCCATTCGAAACGGCGGCATCTATAAATATGCATGTCTTTGCATATTTATAACCGCCATCCTTTTGAATTGTCCAACGTTATCCATGGACAGCCCGAGTATGTCTAGATTGGGTTCGTTATCCCTTATGCTCTGCTCCAGATGCGATATGGAATTTCGTCAGTGCCTCCCTGTTGTTCTCCGGGTACACATCCTCTCTGCTTATTGCCGAGACGTGTATCAGGAGAACAGCGGGGAGGTGCTGCCGAAATTCTGCATCGTATCCGGAGTAGAGCATGGGAAAACGAACCCAATCTACACATACTCAGGTGGGATTAGGACCTATCTTTACCGATTAGCGTATAGGTTTCATGGACGTAATAAAACTGACAAACTTGATTAACTGATGAATATAGATGATGAATTATATATATATATTTCTTGTGTGTTTAGTAGGTAGGCAAGATGAGTGATCGTGCGTGCATTTACACCGGTCACCCTAGTCACAAAGACATGACCATTGAATGGTTAACAAAAACCAAGGGGTTTCTGAGATCCGCATTTGCAAATGGCCAGGAAATAACCTGGTGCCCCTGTGTCCGGTGTGACAACCATAAAAAGTGGACACATGATGAAATGGGTAAACACCTGCAGAAGTGGGGTTTTACGCCTGATTATACGGTGTGGAGATTTCATGGTGAGTCTGCCCAACGTGCCAGAGCTGAGGCGGTTCGTCGTCGCACCGACGAGCATGGTATCGGGATCAAAGACATGGTGCAAGACTTTGATGATGCTCGGGATTCGGACGATGAGATGGAGGAATCTGCAAAGGCCTTCTATGAAATGTTGGAGTCTTCAAAACGTCCTCTCCACGAGCACACTGAGCTTTGTCAGTTGGATGCCATCGCGCAAGCAATGGCTTTGAAGGCTCAGTTCAACCTGGGCAGAGAATGCTACGACGCGATGATGACAATATTTGGACGCTTTCTACCCAAAGGCCATGTATTGCCTGCAAACATGTACCAGTCGGACAAAATCCTACGTGCGCTTAAGATGCCCTATGAGAAGATAGATGCCTGTGAGAATGGATGTGCCTTATTTAGGCTTGAGTATGCAGGCCTGAACTATTGTCCCATTTGCAAGTCTTCCAGGTATGTTGTGGTAGACAACGGTATGGGTGAGAAGAGTCAGACCAAAATCCCAGTTAATGTTCTTCGGTATATGCAAGTCATACCAAGACTTCAACGTCTTTTCATGGTCGAAGAGACGGCCAGACAGATGACGTGGCACAAATTGGGCAAAAGAACCGAACTAGATGCAGATGGGAATCCGATGTTGGGACACACTTCAGACGCTTTTGCGTGGAAGCACTTCAATGCATTACATAAGGATAAAGTGGCAGATCCAAGGCATCCTCGAGTCGCCGTCAGCATGGATGGGTTCAATGTGTTTGGTATGATGGCAACCCAATACAGTTGTTGGCCTGTATTTGTCATTCCACTCAATCTCCCCCCCCCCCCCCCGGAGAGATTATAATAAGAAAGAACATTTTATTGACGTTGATAATTCCAGGGCCCAACTATCCGGGGAAGAATATGAATGTGTACATGCAGCCGCTTAAGGATGAATTGCAAGAAGCTTGGGATAATGGGATCAAGACATATGACGCCGCTACAAAACAAAACTTCAAAATGCATGTGTGGTACATGTACTCGACGCATGACTTGCCGGCGTATGCGCTATTCGTTGGCTGGTGTGTGCATGGAAGGTTCCCGTGCCCCACATGCAAGGCAGCTCTTCAGTTCCGTTGGCTGCAGGCGGGTCGCAAGTATTCTTGCTTCGACTTGCATAGACAGTTCCTGGATCCTCGCCATAAGTTTAGAAAAGCCAAGAAGAATTTCATCAAAGGTAGAATTGTCAAAAACTCTGGACCACCTGCATTGACAGGCCAACAGACCCTGGACCAGTTAAACGCTCTCGAGCCTGATCCAGAGCATCCAGGATATTTCAAATGGTATAATTCGGAACACGCCTGGACTCACAAGATATGCTTGTGGGATCTGCCTTACTTTAAAGACCTCCTTTGCCCACACAACATTGACATGATGCACACTAAAAAGAATATCACCGAGGCCCTTTTTGGTAAATTGTTCGGCATAGAGAGGAAGTCAAAGGATAATCCTAAGGCTAGAGTCGATCAGGAGGCTCTATGTGATAGACCGTTACAAAACAAGCGACAACCGAAAGGAAAGAAGAACTGGAGGAAGCCAAAGGCATGGTTCAATCTTGGAAGGCCAGCTATGAAAGATGGTGGGCACGGGTCGAGAGCAATCCGAGGCTCCTTCGTCGGCGCGTGGTGGTGTAATACCCTGGTTTTCGCTCCCTGTTTTTTTTCCTTCGCGGGATTTGACTCCCGTCTTTTTTTTCTCGGTGTTATCTGATTTCTCTAGTTCTTGGGTATATGAAGATAGTCATTTAGCCTTGCCTTCCCTATCCAACCAGAGATCTCTCCAGTCCAACCTTGCCACCCAAGATCTTTGGCTCAGGGTTTTGCTGTCGAAACCCTACCTTCCGAGTTACCGGAAGGGAAACCCTAATACTTCTAGTTACAAAGAAAACCCAACTTCCTTTGATCTATTGCTTCCCAAACTTTTCCTAGTAATCATCCTTCATCTATAAACCCTGGATATGTAAAAATATTGCCAAGCCATTTGCAATATTTTTCATTTATAATTAATTCCTTTTTCTACCAATTAAAGGAATTAAATCCAGGAAAATATCTATCCATCTCCAAAGTTCATGAAAACATGTGGAGATATTCTTTGTGATCATATTGAGCTCCCATAAAAATATTGGCCATAATTAAATAGGATAAATTGAATTTTCCTATTTAATGCCAATATTGCATTTTGGGCACTTTCTAAAGGAACTACCATTTTGGTAGCCAGGAAAAATCCCAAATAATTTCTGGAGCTTCTCCTATCCATATCTTCACCATTTCCATCAAAATCCCAAGTTCCATAGTTCAAATTTTGAGCACAACATCAATTTGCAAATTCTGTCCAGTTGGGCAAATTTTTCATGGTGGTTAACATTGATAAATCACTCATGGAAACCAAAAACTAGCTCAATTCATCCATCCATTCATCCATAGCAATTTTCCTAAGTTCCTGTCCATTTGAAAGCACTGTGAAGGAAGTACCATTTTGGTGTAACCAAATGGTATGAAATTTTACCAGTGCCTTCATACCCCTAAATCATTACCCTCCACCAAATTTGAGCCAAATCCATGTAGCCATTTTTCCCCAGTATCAACATCTTCGTTTCTGGCCAGAGTGCATGGTTACAAAGGAAGTACCATTTGGAGTTGTCCATTTGTGTTGAAACTTTGTAATCATGATCACCCTAGTGAGTGATCAATCTCTGCCAAACATCATGCCAAGAAGAGCACTGTGGTGGCCACACTACATGTCAAACACCTTACTGCTGGAAACTGTTTGACCTAGGTGCAGTCACACCAGAGCTTTCCCATGCCATCCAGCTGCACTAGTCGATCCAGGGAAGGGAGGAGAACACTCCAGACATGGTTTGGCCTCGCATGCGGCGTGGCAACACCGTGTCCACGCGGTGACCATGTGCAGAGCATGCCAAATCAGTGCCATGTACTCTGGACCCTTCGGGAGCCGTCTCCGGCAGGCCGTGGCTTGTCCAGGAGTGCCGGCGAGCCCTCCACCGCGCGTGTGAACCCTCTGGAGTCCTCTCCCCATCGTCCCCTAGCTTCTGGATGGTTGTGCCGACGTCGAGGCACTGTTGGGACGCGGTACCGCGTGCCCAGAGGCTTCGGCCGCCGGCGAGCGCCGTCTAGAGCTCTCCCCCGAGCCAATTTAAGTACGCCCTCACGCCCTCCCGGTCGCCAGCAACCTCCCCGCCCTCTCAGTCGAGCTCGCCGAGCTCTCCCGTCCTCCCATGCCCGTGAGTTGCCGCCGATCCCCTCAGCCCTCTCCTGCTCATGGCCCTTCCCCCTCCCGCTCCTCTGGTTCCTAGCCTCCCCCTGAGGTCTGCGCCGCCGCCGCCGTCCTCATCTCCAACGAGGGAGCCTCGCCGACGTGCCTCCTCTGCCGTCCGTCGGCCGCCGCGGCTCTGCTAGCAGAGAGCGCGCTGCGGGCCGCCCCTGGGCGAACCAGCGGCCACCCCGAGCGCGGCGTCATCTCCTGATTCCTCAGGTGGCCAGAGCACCGCCGGGGATGGCCGGTTTCGCCGGGGCCGACGTCGGCTTCACCTCTGCCTCGCCCCCTCCTCTGTTTCCCATCGGGGGCGCAGCAGGAGGAAGGAGACGAGCAGGGCCAGGCGGGCCCCACTCCCCCGGCCCCACCCATCGGCCTCTAAGCGTTGACCAGTCATCGGGCCCACGCGTTAAGTGGAAGTGCCTTTCCGCAAAATGCGTTTTCAGTTTTAGAAAGCGTACTCTGGCGCTTCTTCGGCTGAAAATGCGCTTCCCCTGTTGAAAAGCGTACTTCCCAGAATACGCTTTCTCTTTTAGCTCAGCCGCTGCCAAAATCTCTAATTTGTGGACGTTTGCCAGTTAGCAGTCAAAACCGACACTTTTCTGTTTGTTTTTCTGCTAACGAACAAACGTGTGTATCTTTTCAACCAAGACTCCAAATGAGGTGATTCCAAAGCCCACTTCTTCGTCTCGTCGAGCCCGTTCTGTTGGTAACATTTTCATAATGTGTTCACACTGTGAAAATGACCATTTTGCCCTTGCCCTTCTATCAGCCCTCTCCAAGAGAGAACGATTCCCGGCGATCCTTTCCGCGGACTCTCCGCACTTCTTCCCGGAGTATTCTTCGACCCCAGGCAAGCCGACCATCTGATATATGCCCTAAAGCATTGCTCTGTGTTATTCTTGCGTGTTTAATTAATGATATGCTTGTGCTAGAAATAATTAAACTCCTGCCATTTCGATATTGTCATTTACATTACCTGCTACTGCTCATCTTATCATTGCACTAATGACTTGTCGTGAGAGTATATGGAGATAGGTGGTTATGTTTTTATCATGCTTAGCTACTGCCATCTCAAGTTATTGTGATAAACAAGCATGCTTGTTAAATACTTGCTAAGGCTAAACCTAGTCCGTTGATCTAGAGTCACCTGTCCGGGCTTATCCATGCAGCCACATTTGCCAGTATGGGACGGCCTTGACTTGGTCTAATCGCTTGCTCTTTCACCGGTACCTCCAGACAGGGAAGGTTATGCGTGCGCGCTGCCCTAGCCCGGTAGGCGGCGATAACCTTGTGAGCCCAGTTGAGTTATTTGCCGGTGTCCCCGTTTGGGACAATTTAGTTGGCCACGACGGTGGCAGGTGTCACGGGGTGACACAGGGGCCACCCAGGGCTTGACTCCGGGGGAGAATGATTGCCGGTGGTACGGTGGAGGAGTCACGGGTTAGGCAGGTTTCGTTGGAGCAACACTGGTCCACCCGAATGGGATCACGAGGCCAGGTGCTCCATGGTGTGGGTAAAGTGCGCAACCTCTGCAGAGTGAAGAATCTATTCGAATAGCCGCGTCCACGATATTGGACAGTCCGTCCAGGCCTCGCTAGGTGGTCAACCGTAACAATGATAATAATGATGGAAGAACTCGTCTTATGATCGGAAGTACTCAGTGCATCATGAATGTTCTGAGGGTTGTGGGACAACCCGGAAGAGAGTAAGTTGGATCTGGCTAAGAGTTGGATTGGATCCTGAGATTGTTCGGAGTATGAATCACTTACTTGATACGCTTACTTTACTGCATTTTACTTTAGTAGTTATCTTGCTAAATAAACCTGTTATGGCATGACAATTAATTTTGCTAGATAGGTATGCTATGTCATGATAATTAATGTTGCTCTAATAACAAATGCATGCTTGAATGCCATGGATTGCTTTTCTTGGTGTATACGTTAGTTTGGTTTGCTTGCAAGTACATTCAAAAGTACTCAGCGGCCTTTAACATGGCCAGGTTCACATAAGGATCCGTCGCCCGTCGTCGAGGAGCCGGAGCGTTCGCGGGCTAGGAGAGTAACCCAGTCAGATCCATGTGGATTGGAGCCGCACCAAGACCATGCTGCCTTAGATAGAGCTTTTCCGCTGCCTTCACCCTTGTAATAGATCATGTAAGACTTATTTATCCAGTAATAGAAATGCCTGTGTTCATGATACTTGTTGTAAACGCGCATGCCAGAGTGATTTCCTGGGCTGGCATGCGTGGCGACCGTCTGGCTACAGTGGTAATCAGGCGGGGCGCCACAGGTGGGAGGGGTACTTCCATTCCACCCCAAACTCTCCGGAGAGCGTTGTACGACAGTATTGGGACACCCGAGGGAACTTCTTCGTCAGCGAAGTTGCCCACCGGGAGAGGAGGTCGGGGGAAGAAGAGAGCTCCTAAAGGTACACGTGGTGGCCGCGGGAGAGGTACGAAGGCTGCTACGCCTTCCTCGCCGCCACCCCCAGCTGATTCACCCGAGCACAGGACAGCTACGGTGGACCCGTCTGAGGTGGAGGCTACGCGGACTCCTGTCCACGAGCCTCGGGTCGACGATCCTTCTGTCCCAGATGCTTCGACCCGCGAGACTCCTGTGCGAGACGCTTCGCCCTACGAGACTCCACACGCTTCGACCGGATGGGATACCTGGTTGGATCTGCATCAGCCGTAGCCGAGTGGCCATGCTGATGGTGGCGGGGATCATTTTTTTGATAGCGGGGACGAGGTGGTTGAGGGGGCCACCGTCTACCAGCGTGGATGTACACGGCTCCCGCCCGTGCTGGCGACCCGCGAGCAGAGGTGGCCGATTAGGCTTGAGTTGCAGAAGTAAGTGCATTTACTCTTTTTAAACCTTTTGCCTTCACGTTTCTTCATATATCTAATGCGTTGGTTTTGTCATACTGCAGGGGTTGGATTCACGCCAAGAATGTCCGCAGGCCCAACTCCATCCTTGGTGTGATTTGCTGGCATAACTTCTCGGGGTTTGTCACGTTGCCCGACGAGGGTCAGCTTCCAGAGTTAGGATTGAGCTGGGAGCACTACTTGGCTGCCCCGGCCCCGCCGTAGGAGATGATCGACGGTGTGTTGTGCCACACGAGGGCCGACATGGTGATCAGAAAGTTTTAGGTAATTTCTCCTTTACACAATTAAAAATCAATAATAGCTAGTTATTGTACTAATCAGTGTTGCCTCATTTGATTGCAGACCTTCTACAGGTGTGAGGAGGGATACGAGGAGGCCACGGCAAAGGTTATCGATGACGAGTGCAGGCGCCTACTACAGAATTTACGGCACGAGGCTCGGGTATAGGCTGTTCGAGACTACTACGCCTCGCGGCGTATTAAGAAGGACAAGTCGTCGTGCCGCGGAAAGTTTCTGCACAAGGAGCAGTACATGAAGGTAATTACCTATTCTTAAGGCCTTGTACTTAGTTTCCTTGCTTTGATTCGTAGGCGTAGCTCTCAAATTTCTCTTTACTAACTTAGGTGCCCCCGAGATGGTGTGCGGATAAGATGGATTGTTGGGAGGCGTTGGTGAATGAGTGGTGCTCTGACGAATGGCGAGCCATCCACGACAATGCCAAGGAACGGCGTGCCCAAATGGAAGGTGTGCCACACCATCAAGGCAGTGCCAACTTATTTCAGTTCGGGCGGAACTGGGTATGTGGTTTGCTTCATGATTCCTGCAATTCATTCTTGATGCTAGCTTGACCCCTTTATTAATACTTTGCTCCTCTCTTGTAGGCGCATTACAATAAGACAGAGGTGCCATAGGTGTACGACCTCTATGCCATGGCCCATACTGCCTCGTACAAGAAGGCCAAGGCATTCTCTGAGTCTGGCCTCGATAATCCCCAGAACTTCACCAACATCTCCTCCCACAACAAGCTCGTGAGGTACAGAGATGTGGGGAAGGCGGTGAATGGGGAGGACTTCAACCCGAGCCAGCATCCTATTGATCCAGAGCTGGTGATGATAGCTGGCGGCGGGAGGCCCCATGGCTCGATAGCCATTGGAGATGGACTTATACGGTCTTCGCGCACTCTCTGGCAGATCAAGGCGTGCCAAACGAGCTCCTGTCCTGAGATAACGCCTCGTCCACGGCCAGTCCATCTCGCCATTGAGGTTAGTCATACGAACTCAGATAGCTTTCCTCCATTACATTGTGTGTGCGAACAAAGATGATTACAATGCTAACGAGGAGTTGTGTTGCAGGCTGCTCTGCAGAAAGACAGAGAGGCAACCCAGGCGCTTCTGGCGGAACAGGCCCGGCAGGCGGCAGAGGAGAAGAGGGATTTGGAGGAGAGGACAGCTAGGTTGTTGGAGGAGGAGAGGGCACGGAACGATGCGTCTAACCGGGCCATGTACGAGCGCATCGTGGTAAGTTTCTTCTTCATATTAGCCAAATCATGCACTACATGTTCGTTTCATTAATAACCAATATGATTGACTTGTCAAAACCAAATGTGCAGTCTTTGTGCGAGAAGACCGGCCAGACCCCTCCGCCGATGCCAGTCATTACCACGGCTGGAACGGGGAGTTTCATTTCAATGTCCATTAGTTACTAGTCTTAACATTTCAGCGTCATCATGCTAACGCAAATGATCTTTGGTGCAGCATAACTCCCGAGCCGCATCGCACGATCCTTCTCCAGGGCCAAGTAGTGCTCCAGGTGACACCGGCCCGAGCAACCCTGGTGCTTCACCTCCGTGATGACAAGGACGGTAAGCCCTAATATGCCACTTACTTGGCTCATTTTCTCAAACAAAGACAAACTTAGCACTTCGACAAAATTACGTACTTTCGGTCTGTTGGAGCTCCTTGTGAGAGTTTCATGTCTCTTCTTGATGGAGGAATCCCGACTGTTATCGCGGGGGTCGTTTCTTCTTCTCCTTCTCTCGATATATACCTTGGTATATTGCGGGAGAGGAGAAGGGGAAACGACCATCACCGACGGTCGAAATATAAGTGTTAGGTAGTGTCCACCAACATACACCACCATATAAGTGTGAGTGAGTGCGCACCATACACACCATGAGGCATGAGAGTTTTTCTAAGGAAAACCTCGAAAGACCGAAAGTCAAGCTCAACAAATGTCATATTTTACCTAAGTTAGCTTTGTTTCCTCTAAAATGACATAGTAAGCTTACTTACCTCCAAAATGACATATTGTACCTAAGTTAGCTCTAAAATGACCTATACTTAGCATTGTTTCCTCCACAATGACATAATAAGCTTAGTTAACTCAAAAATGGCATAATAGACTTGGTAACCTCATAAATGCCATAGACTTAGCTTATTTTCTTGCAAAATGACACAATAAGCTTAGTTAGGTCAAAAATGTGATAATTACCTAGGTTAGCTCTAAAATGACACAAATAAGCAATAAGAAGAAGAAAAACAAGAGGAGAAAGAGAGAGAGAAGAAAAACGCTGCTTCATCTTCTTCTTCTTCTAGATCTTCTTCTACTTCTAGATCTTCTTCTACTTCTTCTAGTATTCTTATTCTAACTTTCTTATTTCCAATTTTGCAGATTTGATTGACTTCACGGTAGCTTGCTTTGATGTAGTGCTAGTGTTTACTTTCTGTTTTCATTTTGTATCGATGAACTTACGTGAAACTTTCTACCTATGTATGAGACTATGTATGTATGGATGAAACTATTGTAATATGGTGAACAATGTGACATTTGATACTTTTAATTTGGTATAATTGTTGGTTGATCATATCCATATGGCAGGGATATTGTTTCTGTGAAATATATATATATACATATCATATATTTGCCTATGAAAAATCTTGAATATAACAAAAACAGGCAAAAAGAGGCAATACAGCCTCTTTGCCATCGGCCACCATCGGCAAAGACCTCTTTGCCGTCGGCCACTGTCGGCAAAGCGGGCACGTGGCAGTCACCTGTTAAACCTGGGAGCACAAAGCTTGGGGCCATTTGGCCTCTTTGCCGTCCGGGGCAGACGGCAAAGGGCTAGGTGGGGGCCGTTAGGGGCAGACGGCAAAGGGCTGGGCGGGGCCGTCGGGGGGCAGACGGAAAAGGGGTGGGCGGGGCCATGAGGGGCAGATGGCAATGGGCTGGGTGGGGGCCGTCCGGGGCAGACGGCAAAGGGCTGGGTGGGGCCGTCCGGGGCAGAGGCAAAGGACTGGGTGGGGGCCGTCCGGGGGCACACGACAAAGGGCTTGGTGGGGGCCGTTAGCCACCTAACGGTGCTAACGTCAGTACTACGCCATCCAGCCGCGTTGCCATCTGCAGGCTGACGGCAAAAAACTTTGCCGTCCGCTGTGCCAAGGCAGACGACAAAGAACCCCTTTACTGGAGTTTATTCGGCACAAAATTTGGCCGTCCACTGGCTGACGGCAAAGGCCTTTGCCGTCCGTGGTTGTGCCCTTTGCGTCTGCCATGGCAGACGGCAAAGAGCCTGATTCCCGTAGTGTAACATACCGAAGAACAAAGGGAACAGCATACGGGATTAACTGAATCCTTGACATAGAGGTTCAACCGATAAATATCTTCGTAGAATATGTAGGAACCAATATGGGCATCCAGGTCCCGCTATTGGTTATTGACCGTAGAGGTGTCTCGGTCATGTCTACATAGTTCTTGAACCCGCAGGGTCTGCACACTTAACGTTCGGTGACGTTTCGGTAGTATTGAGTTATGTATGGTGGTGACCGAAGGTTATTCGGAGTCCCGGATGAGATCCCGGACGTCACGAGGAGCTCCGGAATGGTCTGGAGGTAAACATTGATATATAGGAAGTCCCGTTTTGGCCACCGGAAAAGTTTCGGGTATTTCCGGTAGTGTACCGGGAGTGCCGGAGGGCCATCGGGAGGGGCCACCCATGCCGGGAGGCCACATGGGCCTGAGGGGGGTGCACCAGCCCTTAGTGGGCTGGGCAAACCAGCCCCACAAGGCCCATGCGGCTAGGAAGGTGGGAAAGGAAAAAACCCCAAGTGGGGATGGCAAACTCCAAGTAGGAAAGGAATCCTACTAGGAGTAGGATTGGAGGTGGAATCCTCCACCTCCTCCTGGTTCGGCCGGACCCATAGGGGAAACCCTAGGGAGGCTGCCTCCTCCCCCTCCCTCCTATATATACTAGAGGAATAGAGGCCCCAAACACACAAGTCCACGTGCTAGTTCTCTATTCCCTAGTTTCTCCACTAAATAGATTCTGACGGTGCTTAGGCGAAGCCCTGTCAGAATAGTTCCACCGCCGCCGCCGCCGCGCCGTCGCGCTGCTGGAGAACTCATCTACCTCTCCGCTCCCTCTTGCTGGATCAAGAAGGCGGAGATCGTCATCGAGCTGTACATGTGCTGAACGCGGAGGTGCCGTCCGTTCAGCGCTAGATCATGATTGGATCGCGGGACGGCTAGCGATTTGGATCGCGAAGACGTTCGACTACATCAACCACGTTTCTTAATGCTTCCCGCTTAGCGATCTACAAGGGTATGTAGGTCCACTCTCCCTCTCGTAGATGCTCATCACCATGGATAGATCTTGCGTGTGCGTAGGAAAAAATTTGTTTCCCATGCAACGTTCCCCAACAAGAGGGGGGCGCAACCTTGACCCCTCCTCCAAGGGAGGGGTGTGGCGCCCTAGGGGAGGAGTCACACCTCCCCATGGCACCTCCGGGGTGCCTTCCCCTTTAGGAACTCTTCCCTCTCAATCGCATGGGCCCTTGGGTGCTGGCCCAACAAGGCTAGGGCGCCCCCTTACAGCCCATGCACGTCCTAGGGGCTAGAGGGACCCTTCTGGACTCCTCCAGAACCCTCCAGAACCTTTCAGAACCTTCGGAAGCTTCCCGGTACAATACCGACAAAATCCAAAACTTTTACGGTAGCCAAAATATGACTTCCCATATATAAATCTTTACCTTCGGACCATTCCGGAGCTCCTCATGACGTCCGGGATCTCATCGAGGAGTCCGAACAACATTCGGTCACGAACGTACATATCCCAATACTACTCTAGCGTCACCGAACGTTAAGCGTGCGGACCCTGCGGGTTCGAGAATCATGTAGACATGACCGAGACACCTCTCTGGCCAATAACCAATAGCGGGACCTGGATGCCCATAGTGGATCCTACATATTCCACAAAGATCTTCATCGGTCGAACCACGATGTCAAGGATTCAGTTAACCCCGCATGCAGTTCCCTTTGTCCATCGGTATGTTACTTGCCTGAGATTCGATCCTCTGTATCTCCATACCTAGTTCAATCTCGTTACCGGCAGGTCTCTTTACTCATTTTGTAATACAAGATCCCGTGACTAACTCCTTAGTCACATTGCTTGCAAGCATCTTGTGATGTTGTATTACCGAGAGGGCCCAGATATATCTCTTTGTCATACGGAGTGACAAATCCCAGTCTCAATCCATGCCAACCCAATAGACAACCTCGAAGATACCTGTAGAGCACATTTATGATCGCCCAGTTACGAAGTGATGTTTGATAGCACACAAGGTATTCCTCCAGTGTCAGGGAGTTGCATGATCTCATGGTCTTAGGAACAGATACTTGACATGAAGAAAGCAGTAGCAATAAACTTAGTGATACGATCAAATGCTATGCTTACGGTTGGGTCATGTCCATCACATCATTATCCTAATGATGTGACCCCGTTATCAAATGACAACTCATGTCTATGGTTAGGAAACCTTAACCATCTTTGATCAACGAGTTAGTCTAGTAGAGGCTCACTAGGGACATGGTGTTGTCTATGTATCCACACATTTATCCGGGTTTCCAATCAATACAATTCTAGCATGGATAATAAACTATTATCATGAACAAGGAAATATGATTATAAACAATTTATTATTGCATCTAGGGCATATTTCCAACACATCTATGATTCGAGGAACTTCATCAATGATCTACACCGACTCGTCTTCTTCCTTTGAAACTCGGAGTTGGTAACGATCCTATCCTAACCGTTATTTTATCTTCATAGTGTTCTTGGTTGATCGTAGGGAATTTTTTGTTTTCTACTATGTTTCCCAACAAGGATGCGGAGGTCGGTGGTGTCAGTGCTTGTATCCCTACCTTCCTGGATGATTGCAATGGGGGAGTAAAGGAGAACCCTAGAATTTTATGTCATGTTCACGAGGAAACCCATAATCATCATTGTGGTAACCTGAGTGTGGATTCAACGGTGGTGGCACGAGTGATATTCTTGAGACGCTTCTAGGAGAGTGACATGGCTGCTTACAACGGATAAGTCCAGAATATCTCTATGGTCATCGGGGTGCATCTGTGGCAACTTCACTTCAAAGAAATCCAACGTGTCACTACCCTCTGGTAACCCGGTGCACCAGATTAGTTCTCCTCCTCTCGCCACCCTCGCCGCCCTCCTCTGGCAACACGGGAGCTGCTGGTCGCAGCCGCCGTTAGCCCCATCCTCTTCTCCTCTCACGCATCGCCACCACCAGAAGGTCCACCAGCAAAGCCTCTGCTGGATCTGAGGAAGGTGGCGGCGACGCGTTACCATAAGTGGCACACATGGTGTTATGCGACATGGAGGTTCTCGGCGCCACAGATGGCGCGCGTGGGCTGCGGTGGCTGTCTCCGGGCGGGTGGAGCCTGTTGCTGGCCAAATATAGCTCTCCTGCCTCCGGTGATTGTGGTGACTAGGTGGCGCAGTGATAGCCTTCCACTCCTCGATGATGGGGGAGGTCAGTCTGGGAGGCGTCGATGGGCGTGGGATGGTGCCATGATGGGTGCTACTTGCGGAGGTGGGCGGTGGTTGCTGGAAAGGTTGGCGGCGACCTTGGCGTCGGTGCATCATGCGGGTGTGCGTCTTGGATGGTGGTAGATGCGGGAGTGGCGGAGTCTCGGGTGAAAGCCCAAGTCCACCTTGGTTGGTACCGCTGACGCTTGCGTGCACCGTTCCCCTCCTTCGAGGCGTCTTCTTGGGTGCTCCGACGGTTCTCCAGTCTTCGCTGATGTTTATTCCTCTGAGCAAAAGTTCGAGTTCCCGGTTTCTACCAAAACAAGCGATATTGGCGGCATCTTGACTTCCTCCTTGGAAGCATCGCCTTTGGAGTCCATGGCCTAGCCATACAAGCCTATACCATGTGAGGTTGGCATGCCGGCGTGTATAGAGGATACCGTGGTCGAGCCATGGGCTTGTGCGGTGTGATACGTCTCCAACGTATCTACTTTTCCTAACGTTTTTTCTCTTGTTTTGGACTCTAATTTGCATGATTTGAATGAAACTAACCCGGACTGACGCTGTTTTCAGCAGAACTACCATGGTGTTGTTTTTGTGCAGAAATAAAAGTTTTCGGAATTGGACGAAACTTTTTGGAGAATTATTTTACAATAAATAAAAAATACTGGAGCCAAGAACCACCGGAGGGGGTGCCCTGGCTGGGTACGATACACCAGGGCGCGCCACCCTCTCCAGGCGCGCCCTGGTGGGTTGTGGTCACATCGTGGCCCCTGACCATAATTCCAGCACTATAAATTCCTATTTTTGGAGAAAAAAATAAGAGAGAAAGTTTTATCACGTTTCACGAGACGGAGCCGCCGCCACCTCCTGTTCTTCATCGGGAGGCCAGATCTGGAGCCCGTTTGGGGCTCCGGAGTGGGGAATCTTCGGTCTTCATCATCACCAACCCTACTTCATCGCCAATTCCATGATGCTCCCCACCGGGAGTGAGTAATTCCTTCGTGGGCTCGCTGGTCGGTGAGGAGTTGGATGAGATTCATCATGTAATCGAGTTAGTTTTGTTAGGGCTTGATCCCTAGTATCCACTATGTTCTGAGATTGATGTTGCTATGACTTTGCCATGCTTAATGCTTGTCACTAGGGCCCAAGTGCCATGATTTCAGATCTGAACCGTTTATGTTATCACCATTATATCTATGTTCTTGATCCGATCTTGCTAGTCATATGCACCTTCTATGTGTTATGATCCGTAAACCCCGGGGTGACAATAATCGGGATACTTTCCGGTGATGACCGTAGTTTGAGAAGTTCATGTATTCACTATGTGTTAATGCTTTTGTTCTGGTTCTCTATTAAAGGGAGGCCTTAATATCCCTTAGTTTCCTTATGGACCCCGCTGCCACGGGAGGGTAGGACAAAAGATGTCATGCAAGTTCTTTTCCATAAGCACATATGACTATTTACGGAATACATGCCTACATTATATTATGAACTGGATCTAGTTCTGTGTCGCCCTAGGTTATGACTATCATATGATGAATATCATCCAACGAATTCACCGATCCAATGGCTACGAGTTTTCCACATATTGTTCTTGCTAAGTTACTATTGCTACTTCTACTGTTACACTTGCTACGAAATCATTGCTATCATTGTTACCGTTACTGTTACTATTACTACTGCTATCAAAATTATCATATTACTGTGCTACTGATCACTTTGCTACAGATATTTAATCTCCAGGTGTGGTTGAATTGACAACTCAACTGCTAATACTTGCAAATATTCATTGGCTCCCCTTGTGTCGAATCTATAAATTTGGGTTGAATACTCTACCCTCGAAAACTGTTGCGATCCCCTATACTTGTGGGTTATCAAGACCTTTTTCTGGCACCGTTGCCGAGGAGCATAGCTATATTTGTTGAGTCACTTGGGATTTATATCAATTTATCACTTCGAAGAATCTGAAGTATACAAGAACTAAGATTTTTCCCTCTAAAACGAGGGGAGGTAAGGAATTGCCATCTAGCTATGTACTTGATTCACCTTCGGTTATGAGTAAACTTGCAACACCACCACATGCTATTAATCCTGATATGTCGCAAGTTATTGATGATGCTACTTCTGCTATGAATGATGCTTATGATGATGCAAGTACCATGCATGATGATAATGTGCCACTAGGCGAATTTCTTGATGAACAAATTGCTAGAGGTAAAGAGAATGAAATTACTGAAACTGATGAAATTACTGAAATTGATGAAGTCCTTGAAACTGAGAACTATGAACCACCTATTAGACCTAGCTCTCCTAGATTTGAAATGCCTAAGATACCTGAGGGTTATATGGAGAAATAGCTCGAGAAATCCTTGCTTGTAAGGACAAAGATGATCTTAAGACATTATTATGCAAGTATAAAGAAAAGACTTTGAATGCTAGAATGAAATGTGATCCTAAGTTTGATACTTCACCTATCTTTGTTACCGATAAGGATTATGAATTCTCTGTCAACCCAGAGTTAATTACTTTGGTTGAATCTGATCCTTTTCATGGATATGAAACTGAAACTGTAGTGGCACATCTTACTAAGTTGAATGATATAGCCACCCTTTTCGCTCATGATGAGAAGATTCGCTACTACTATATCCTCAAATTATTTCCGTTCACATTAAAGGGTGATGCCAAGATATGGTACAATACTCTTGCTCCTGGTTGTGTGCGTAGTCCCCAGTATATGATTTACTACTTCTCTGAAAAATATTTTCTTGCTCATAAGAAACAAGCTGCCTTACAGGAATATTTAACTTTGTGCAAATTGAAGAAGAGAGTCTCCCACAAGCTTGGGGGAGTCTTATCCAATTGCTTAATGCTTTACCTAATCACCCTCTTAAGAAAAATGAAATACTTGATATCTTCTATAATGGACTAACTGATGCTTCTAGGGACTTCCTAGATAGTTGTGCTGGTTGTGTTCTCAGGGAATGAACTATTGAACAAGCTAAGGAACTCTTGAATAATATATTGAAGAATTGTGATGATTGGACTCTCCCTAAACCACCACCTAAACCCAATCCGAATAAGAGGGGTATCTTATTTCTCAGTCCTGAAGATATGCAGAAGGCAAAGAAATGTATGAAGGAAAAAGGTATTAAAGCTGAGGATGTTAAGAATTTACCACCTATTGAAGAAATACATGGCCTTGACACACCACCACCTCAACAGGTGGTAGAGGTAAATTCTTTATTAAAGATTGATGAAGGTGATATCCCTTACAATAAACATCCTAGTCAATGCTTATATGAGTTTGACAACTACATTAGGAAACAAGATCAATTTAATGCAAATGTTCTGAAACAATTGAAATATAATTTTGATATGATTGCTCGCTTGAGTGACTTGTTATTTAGAATCAGTAATGATGTTAGAGGTGTAGGAAAAAATGCCTCTATGCTTCAAACCAAGTTAGAACAAGTTGCTAAATCTCAAAGAGAATTGCTTAATGAAATGAATAATAATATAAATGATCAAGCTATTATAGTAGTGACTAGAAGAGGTAGAATGACCCAAGAACCTCTTTATCCTGAAGGTCACCCTAAAAGAATTGAACAAGACTATCAGAGAATTAACACTGATGCACCTAGTCCTTCTAAAAATAAAAAGAAAAAGAAAAATGATAGGACTTTGCATACCTCTAGTGAACCTGAGATAGAAAAACCTCCTGAAGATAATGATGTCTCTATTTCTGATGTTGAAACTCAATCTGGTAATGAACATTCACCTAGTGATAATGAAAATGATAATGATGATGTTCATGAAGATACTCAACCGAACAATGATAAAGAACTAGATAATGATGTTGAAATAGAACCTGGTACTGATCTTGATAACCCACAACCTAAAAATAAACGATATGATAAAAGAGACTTTCTGGCTAGAAAACATGGTAAAGAAAGAGAGCCATGGGTTCAGAAACCCATGCATTTTCCACCTAAACCATCTAAGAAAAAGGATGATGAAGAATTTGAACGCTTTGCTGAAATGATTAGGCCAGTCTTTTTGCGTACCCGCTTAACTGAAATCTTAAAGATGGCCCCTTATGCAAAATACATGAAAGACATCATCACTAATAAAAGAAAGATACCTAAAGCTGAAATCACCACCATGCTTGCTAATTATTCTTTTAAGGATGGAGTACCTAAAAAACTTGGAGATCCTGGAATACCAACTATACCTTGCTCCATTAAAAGAAATTATGTCAAAACTGCTTTGTGTGATTTGGGAGCTGGTGTTAGTGTTATGCCTTTCTCTTTATATAAAAGACTTGATTTGAATAAACTCACACCTACTGAAATATCTTTGCAAATGGCTGACAAATCAACTGCCATACCTATCGGTATTTGTGAGGATGTGCCTGTTGTTGCAAATGTTACTATCTTAACAGACTTTGTTATTCTTGAGATGCCCGAGGACGACAACATGTCGATTATCCTTGGTAGAACCTTTTTGAATACTGCAGGGGCTGTTATTGACTGCAATAAAAGCAAAGTCACTTTTCATATCAATGGTAATGAGCATACGGTACAATTTCCGAAGAAACAATTCCAAGTGAATGGTATAAATGTTATTGACGAATCTCCGACACTCACTATTGGAAGTTTTCAACTACCTCTACCTACTGCCCAAAAGAAATATGACATACTTATTGTTGGGGATATGCATATCCCCGTTGAGGTAACTTAGTGTTTTACGAAAGTTCTTCGGTTTCATGCTAATCGAAAGTGGTTGTTAATAAGACTTGATCAACCTTATTAATGGATCATTTTTGAGAGAAATGAAGTTGATGAATCTAGTAGGCACAACCTTCTGCTCCCACCTTTTGTTTTCTATTCTTCTTAGTCATATGAAATAAAATGCCATGTTTATCCTGTTTTCTGTTTTCTCCGTGCAATAAAAAATGACCCAAAAATAAAAGTTCTCAGAATGTCCTGAAAATTTAACACGATTTTTTTCTGAATATTTCTGAAATTCTGGTGCAAATAACATCAGAGGGGGGTGCACCTGGTGTCCACAAGACACCAGGGCACGCCAGCAACCCCAGGCGCGCCCTGGTGGGTTATGGTCCCCACGTGGGTCCCCTCACTTATCTCTTTATCCCATTCCATCTCTTACCTCCAGAAAAAATCATCATAGCTCTCTCTCTCTCTCTCTCTCTCTCTCGTGTTCTTGCTCTCAAACCCGCGGATTCGATCTCTTTGCTTGAAGCTCCGTTTCCGAAACTGTTTTGGGGGTTTGCTACTTGGTATGTGACTCCTCCATTGCTCCAATTAGTTTTTGATTTAGTGGTTTATATTTTGAATAATTTGCTACTCCTGGTGCTGCTGTACATGGGCTTGCATGTTGAATTCTTAGAGTTCTAAGTAGTTTGAATGCTTAATATGGCCTCTAGGCATCCTTAGGAGTAGTTGTATCAATCTTACGAAGCTTTGTTGACAAAAAATTTAGGACCAAATTTTTTCAGAAATTTGTACGCGAATAAAATGAATTTATTTGAAAGGGTTCTTCGAGGAGACAGTCCCCTGAGGCATCATCGAGTAGTGGCTCAATACGTCGGTCTTATGTTGAGCCAAGTGCAAGCTCGATGTGGGAAGCCGCTACCAAATCATGCTTACGGCCATGTAATGAATTCATGTAAGAGAAGATACTACGTTCTTGAGAGCGAGGCCCGCGCGTACAATGCGGAGGTCGAAGCTGCTAGATGGGTCGAGGAGGCTCCACCAAGAGCCTCGGTGGGCTATCACTCAGACTATTATCCAGGCCGTGGATGGTGATTACCAAGCTAGGCCAAAAGCCTAAGCTTGGGGGAGTACGTATTTCCACCGACATTTTATTCATGTTTACACATTTCATTCCAGTTGTCGGTGTCTACACTTTTTCATTGTATTATCCTTCCTAGATTTATTTTCTCGCTTCCTTCTCGCGTGTTTGAAAAACTTGGAGAAAATCCAAAATTATTTCTTGCTTCTTTTCTGTTTTTCTTTCTAGTTTAAATTAATTGTAGTAGCAAAAGAAAACCCAAAAAGATTTCTCGTTTCTTCTTTTACTTCTTGGGAGTTTTTCCCATGTAAATAGTTTTTTTCTCGTCTTTGTTTTTCCTTCTTTGATTTGCTTTCTTTAAGAAAAAACAAAAACTCTAAACAATATTTTAGTGTGTTTCTCTGAAATTCTTTTCCTTTTATTTGAGTCGTACCAAGGAGAAGACCACGATGAAAATGTTGAGTGTCTCTCATATGCATTATTGTTAATCTTAAAAAGAGCCCAAATTACTTTGTCTTCTCCTTTTGAATAAAACGTTTGCAGATTCCAGCTTAGTTCACGGCACTCTTGCACTATTATTATTTTTTATACCATTCGGTCATGCAAGTGAAAGGCGATAATGACGATATTTGATGAAGTGACTGTGGCAGAGAGAAGCAGGTATGAACTCAACTTGTTTTTGTTTTTGTAAATATGTTTAACCTAGTATCCATGATTCAACATATTATGATCAAACATGTTTGCAATGAAAATTATAGATTATAGTTGCTCATGCCATGCTTAAGTAGCTAGGAGTGGATAATGATTTATCTTGGATGTCAACATGCATTAAAATTGTTGTGATGTAGTATGATGATATGGTATCCTCCTCCGAATGTTTCAAGTGGCTTGACTTGGCACATGTTCACGCATGTACTTGAATCAAAACCAACATAGCCTTCATGATATTTATGTTCATGTAGGATCGAAAGTATGTCTAGAGGGGGGTGATTAGACTACTTGAGCAAATAAAAATTCTACCTTTTCCCAATTTTAAGTGTTGGCAGATTTTAGCAATGATAGCAATTCAAGTACACCCTACACATGCATGTCCAAGAGTATAGCAGCGGAAAGTAACAACAAGCATATTTAGTAGAGGGTAGGAGGGAAGATCAAACGCAATTTGGAGACAAGAAGATTTTTCCCGTGGTTCCGATAGGTGGTGCTATCGTACGTCCATGTTTATGGAGTCTTCAACCCACGGAGGGTAACGGTCGCGAGAGTCCACGGAGGGCTCCACCCATAAGGGTCCACGAAGTAGCAACCTTGACTATTCCATAACGGCTTCCGTCCATGAAGGACTAGCCTCACTATGGGTAGATCTTCACGAAGTAGGCGATCTCCTTGCCTGTACAAACTTCTTGGTTAAACTCCACAACACGAAGTGGGAGCCTCCCAAGCGACACCTAACCAATCTAGGAGGCACCACCCTCCAAAAGGTAATAGGCTCTGCAATGTCGATGAACTCCTTACTCTTGTGCTTCAAGATGATAGACTCCTCAACACACAATCACTCTCTCACAGATTTGGCTTTGGTGGAAGAGATTGATTTGGTGGAAAGCAACTTGGGGAGGCTAGAGATCAAGATTCATATGGTAGGAATGGAATGGCATGATCTCAACACATGAGTAGGTGGCTCTCTCTCAGAAAATTGGATGGGGCAAGTATGGAATAGTTCTGAGTGCTTCTATTTCGAGTGGGTGGTGGTGAAGGGGTATATATAGGCATCCCCAAAAATCCAACCGTTACACCTAAAGTGACCAACTCGGTGACATCAAAGTGTAAAACTCGGTGGTACCGAGTTGCTCCAAAGGTAGCAACTTTTGAATCTCGGTGAGATCGATACATAAATCTCGGTGGTACCGATAAGGTGACCAACGGTCAGTTTACCAAAACTCGGTGACGCCGATCCAAAATCTCGGTGGTACCGATTTTAAGAATCGTATTAATAGAAAGTTCGCAAGCTGAACTCAGTGGCACCGAAGTGGAATCGGTTGCACCGATGTGCTAGGGTTTTGGCATAGGTCTGTCTGAGGTGGGAATCGGTGGCACCAAGTGGAAATTGTTGGTAGCACCGATTTTCAAGATAGGCTTGGACAGACTTTTGTGGAAGAGTTTGTGGGTGTTTTTGGTGACTATCACTTGTGTACGTGGAGCATCTTGTTCACCAACAGTACCTTACCCCCTTTTAATAGTATTGGCTTTCCTATGGACTCAAGGTGATTTCTCACAAAGTAAAATGTAGAGTCCTCTTGCTTGAAGCTTTGCCAATCCATTTCCTTGCATCTTGGGGTTTCTCCACAATCCTTTTGCCAACCCATCATTGAACTTTTCCTGAAATATACTTAGTGGAAACATTAGTTCAATGCCATATATGTTGTTATTAATTACCAAAACCACCAAGGGAGCAAATGTGCTTTCAATCTCCCCCTTTTTGGTAATTGATGACAACATATAGATCAAAGCTTCGACATATGATATAATCAATGAATATAATCGTCATTTTGAGAAGTATGTGATAAGCAAGAGCTCCCCCTAAATTTGTGCATTATTTTGAATTTGCGTTTGAATGCAAATGCACAATCGATTAGGTACATGGGGCACTCTTTCATGTCACATACAACTTGGTGGTGTGCGAGAGTAATAAGAATGAATAACATAGCACAACACAATCAAGTAAAGGTGAATGATCATCTCATAAGCATCACAAGGATAGGAAATAGTAGCAATACACATCAAGTGTATGATCAAACACCAACAAAGTTTAACACAAGCAAACCAACCAAAAGATATCAATGTTTTGAAAAGCGATAAAAAGCATCTCTCTCTCTCTCTCTCGAAGCCTAAAGATCTATACACATCTTCTCCCCCTTTGGCAACAAGTTACCAAAAAGTTCAAAGGTATATAACTAAGCGCTCTTCTGGGGATGATCTCCTCCAGTGGCTGATGAAGGAGTCGAGAGAACGGCTTCAGCGAAGATGTCTGCAGACGTCATGGACGGAGTCGGAGTAGCAACTGGAGGTGCCGGAGGAGCTAAAGGAGGTGTTGATGAAGAAGGTCTAGACTCTGGAACTGGCACTGTGGCAGATCTGGGCTGAGTCCTGAACTGAGTGGCTGTCCTGAGAGGTGGACTATCCTCATCATCTGTAGTGTGGGGACTGGGCACGCCATCAACTTCCTTCTTGAGCTCATTCACAGTCATTGTGAGCTCATCCACCTTGTTGTTGAGAATATGGAATTTGGTGTCAACAATCCTCGAGAGGCTCTCCTGGTTCTTCAATATGTTCATGATGTCCTTCTGCATGCTGAGCACAGAGCTAAGTAGAAGATCCATCTGCTCACTCCTAATCTTCGGCACCTGAGAACTAGAGTCTCTGGCTGCCTCTGCATGTGCCTGTGATGTAGCTGAGGTGGGATGGTCTGGGTCCATCACCACAACGTTGTCCTCTAGCTCTGGCAAGAGTGGCAAATGTGGTCGATCAAGTGCATATATGTGCTTCTCCAGCTTGGAGTTGATAAGCATCTGTATATATGGGGCGTATCCACACGACCTCTTCTGATCTGCAGCAGTACTCTTCATTGTCTCAACTATCAAGTCCATCACTCTGAATCTGGTGTGTTGATCAAGATGGAGCAGCATGTTGATAGAATATCCTCTTATCATCTTCTCATCTCCAGACTTAGGCATCAAGGTATGCCTTAAGATAGTGTTGATCGTGCGTAGACCAGCCTGGAGGAAGTAAATGGATCCAAACTTGTGTGATGGCAAGTTTGCAGCAGGGATCTCATTGTACATGTTCTTCATAGCATTATGATTGGCCTTGGACTCGGAGTACACATCCAAGTCTCCGTCTTGCACCTGTAGAGCTCCTAAGATGGCAGCCCACTCCTCAACTGAGGATTCATATCTGGTGCCTTCTGTCATCCACACAATCCTACCATCTCCATAAAAATGTGTTGTGGAGTAGAATTGCATGATCATCTCGTCGTTCCAAGCGATAAACTCCTTACCAACAAATTCATCAAGACCAATGCAGTAGAAGTTGTCTTGCACACTTGGGAAGTAGTCCTCATTATCCTTGATGTGCTTCCAATCCACATATCTCATGTCACTCACTGCGGGGCTCTTATCAAGCAAAACTGTTTCATAGAAATATTTTTGCTCCTTTGTATAGAACCTGTAGTCCACAGCTGTCCTCCTCCTCTTAGAGTAGGGATCAGTAGCTCTCCACACTCTCAAACCTGAGTCCTTCCTCTTCTTCATGTCCTCAGCAACTGGATGGCTGGCATTGTGCTCTAGAAGGTGTGGTCTAAGCTTAATCAAAACAAATTGTGCATCATCTTCAGCTTCCCTGAAAGTGGAGGTCTTGTTCTTGGAAGTAGCTGGGATGTCTCTGGAAAACCTCTTGGGTTTAGGAACAGCAACAGCCTTCTTGGGGGCAGTCTTGGTGCCTTTGGATGATGTATCCTTAGGCATAACATTAGCCATGAGCTTCTTCTTCTTCTTAGGAGGAGCCTTGGCAGCTGGCTCTTCCTCCTCCTCAGCCTCAGCCTCTGGATCCTCATACATAGAGGTAGGCCTACCCATGACATGTATGATCCTCTTCCTGGACTTCTTCTTCTCTCCTGCCTTCTTAGGCATAGAATTCTTGGAGGGCTCAACAGTCATTGTTGCCCTAGCACTCTCTGGTGCTCTCATTGACTCTGAGCTAGCATACTCTTTCCTTATAGACTTCTTCTTGGAAGTAGTGGCAGCAGCAGTGCTCTTGACAGTTGTGTCTTTCTTGGGCAGCTCTTCTGGAATAAAGTCTTCATCCTTCTCATCAGAATTGAGCTTTCTTCTTGCCTTGGTTGCAGCTTTGGGCAGATCAGTGAGCTATGTACATCATCATAGCTCCCTTCGGGACTAGTGCCTAAGCTCATGTCAACACTTTTCTCTCTGAAGTCATTCTGGCTATCATCAGAACCTGACATCTCTGACCCTGTGAAATAGAGTATAGAAGAGTGGAAGGGTTGAGTCTTCACAAAATGCAGACAATTTTCAAAGATTTGAACTAAAATTTCTCAAGATTTGCATTCTGCCAAGTGAATATCGATACAACCGAGACAAATTTTTTGGACCCACCGAGACAAACAACCTGCATTACAGAAACTTGGCACCACTTTCGGTGAAACCAAAAATGGGCACTCAGTTTCATCGAGGTTGTTCTCAGTTGACCAGAAAAGGGAATCGGTGCTACCGATTCTTTTGCGTCGGTTCCATCGAGATTCAATTTGCGGACGGTAAACCCTAAAAAAATCTTTCGTTCGCTATTCTACTGGAAGTTCTTGTGGATAGATCAATCTCAAAGCGTGTCTTATCGATGAAAAAATCCTAATGCGCAAGATTTGGAGGGAGGAGCGCACGAGGGGTCGAAATCGTACCCTAACTCGGTGACGATCTCCCTACGGCGGCAACGACGGTGAAGATTCCGTCGACGGTGTGGACTTCCAACGGCGGAGGCGCTCGGGAAGACGAAGGAGATGACCAGGGGTCCTTGTTTGGCAGCTAGGGTTTTGGAGGGGATGCCGTTTGAGAAAGTAATTTCAAAAGTCGGGTCCGCCTCTTTATATACCGGTGGCTGTCGGTGACACCGGTTCTAACTTTTTGGTGTCACCGAGTTTCTCTACTGTCAGCTGATAGGGAAACTCGGTGTAACCGAGAAGATGGAATCGGTGATACCGAGTGTGAAAACCAGATCAACCCTAGGCATTCCGTGAGACTGAGAAGTTTGAGTTGGTTTCACCGAGGTGCACTTGGGAGGTTTTAACGGCCAGTCCTTTGTCAATACGGAACTCCGAGTGCTCCTCACACAGAGAGATCGAAAAAAGTACTTGTTCAAATTTTGTGATGCAGCAAGAATGGAATATGAGACAAGAAAGCATAGATAGCTAGAGAGTGGTCCTAGGCATTCTTGTCCATCCAACTGGCAAAAGATAAATCAAAAGCCAAATAGCAACAATTGGATGTCCTCGAATGGTTAAAGAAATGCAGACCAACATGCTCACACAATAAGATGTCAAATGAAATCATGGAAACATGCACATACATACTAGCATCTATCAAGCATTTTGGTGATGACGGAGTCATCTATATATGAGTATATTGACTTAGGAGCCAAGTAAGAATACTTGATCATAGGTCATACTCATCGTTTAAGCGCAAGTGGGGTTACCACTTTTACATAAAGCATTTAATGTTGTCTCATACTATGAGATGCTTTAACTCAAGTCTTAGAGTAAAGCTCCCCCTTGATGTGACATCCCCCCATAGGAGGGATAAACTAACCTTGGGTTTTGTCGATGAAGACTTAATGTGGGTGATGTAGTGGTGGATGCTCAAGGTTGATGAAGATCACCAAGAGTTGGGAGCATCCTCGTTGTTTCCTTACTCTTCTCACCTACATGGGTTAGTCCCAACACACAAGAGACAAATACAAGGATATCTATGGACATGGAGTGCAAAGCATGTGTGATGATGTCCATTGATTTGTTGATAACCTTGTCCCTTGCTTACCTTTGAGGGAATGTGTGACTCCTTGAGCTATTGCATAGAGTTGATGTTGATTGCAAATAGTTCTTGCCAATAATGAATGTGAGTGAATTTCATTGGCGGAGTCACCCCTCAAGAACTCTCTAGTTCTTCTTCTTGGGGACCCACATCAACTTGATGGGGATCCTTGGTGTTGAAGTAGCCTTTGTAGAAGTTGAGCTTGAAGTAGCTTTGGGAACCCACTCCACCAAAGCTAGGGATTCATCTTCATATGGGTCAATGTCCTCTTGAAGCTTGTTCTTGCCCTTGAGCTTGTGGTCTTGTGGTGGAAGGTCATCTTGAGTGTTTGTTCCCTTGGGAAGAGTATTTTCATACTTCTCATTTTGAGGAACAAACTTGGGCTTGGGGTATTGACCTTCTTCCCATTCAACTCCATTAGCGTTGAAGTAGCCAATGCCATGGTTCTTCCGGTATCCTCCGTGCTTGCGTACAATTTCCTCAAATTGCTTACACCCGGCAAGAATCTTGTAGATACCTTTCTCTATAATTCCTTTCAATAAAGCATTTTCTTGCTCAAGTGTAACTTGGCTAAGAGAATCATCATTAGTGGAATCAATAGAACTACTAGAAGCAACATCATTAGGTTTGGCATTTTTATTGTTGCTACTAGATGAAGAAACTTTCTTGCCTTTGTTACTAGCTTGTTTAGATTTAACTTGTGGCATGAATGTAGACAAGAGTAGTCGTTTGGCTAGATAAGATGAAGTTTTCTTTCGGAGATCGTCATTGATAGCTTTAAGAAACTCATGCTCTTGCTCCAAGGTGAGCTTCTCGAAGCGTAGCTTCTCATGAGTTCTTACAAGCTCTCTATGATCTTCGAGAGTAGATTCATGAGCTAACTTAAGAGTGTTTAGTTCTTTAGTTAGTTGTTCTATTTTCATCTTATCATCATCAAATGACTTATCTTGACTAGCATGAGAATTATCAAGTTCATTTTGACTAACATCACTAGTTTCATCAAAGTGCAAGTCATCATCACAAAGCATATCATCTTCATCACTATTGAAATCAAGATACTCGGGGTGTGATACCTTGGGGCCTTTAGCCATGAAGCAACTTCCACTCCCTTCATTAGGTGAATCAAATAGATCATATAGGAGTCGGTAGTCACTAGTGCAAGTCCGGCAACACCTTCATCTTGACTATAGTCGGAGTCGGAGTGATAGCTTCTCTCGGAGTTGTTGTCGGAGTCGGAGCCGGAAACCCATTCACCATCATGAGCTTGATGTCTTCTTGTGTAGCTCTTGGTGTACTTGTCCTTCTTCTCCGAATCTCTACTTCTCCTTGAGGGTCTTCGTTCATAACGATCATCTCTACTCCTTCTCTCTCTTTGAGGTGATTCGTTCCTTGAGCTTCGTCTTCTAGGTGACTCTTCTCTTCATATCTTGAGTTGGAGCTTCGTTCTTTGCCTCTATTCTTGTAGAACTTGTTGAATTTATTGACCATGAGGCTTATCTCTTCATTGGTGACAAGGTTGTCACTTGAAGTTGCGGGAGCATCACTTGTGGCTTTGTAAGCACCGCTAGACTTGTTGTGAAGCTCTTCTTTGTCTTTGAGTGTCATCTCATGAGCAACAATCTTTCCAATGACTTCCATAGTCTTGAGATCTTTGTAGTTGGGCATCATTTGGATCAATGTGCACACGGTGTCATATCTCTCATCCAAAGCTCTAAGTATCTTCTTGATGATGAATTTGTCGGTCATTTCTTCGCTTCCTAAGCTGGCAATCTCATTGGTGATGAGAGCTAGCCTAGAGTACATCTCCGCGACTCCTTCACCATCCTTCATCTTGAACTTGTCAAGCTGACTTTGAAGAACATCCAACTTGGATTCTCTCACAGACTCGGTTCCTTCGTGCATATCAACCAAAGTATCCCAAATCTCTTTTGCATTCTCAAGACGGCTGATTTTGTTGAATTCTTTGGGGCATAGGCAGTTGAAGAGAATGTCGCATGCTTGAGTGTTGTATTGCAACATCTACAATTCATCCGCGGTCGCTTCACGATCCGGTTTCTTTCCATCACCAAAGAATTCACCTTGCAAGCCAACACGAACAACAGCCCAAACGGCGGGGTTATGACCAAGAATATGCATTTTCATTATGTGCTTCCAACTAGCAAAATTAGTACCATCAAAATACGGACCTCTACGATGATAATTTCCCTCACTAGACGCCATACTCTCCTAGGTTGTGAGACCAATGCAATGGAGACCAAAGCTCTGATACCACTTGTAGGACCGAAAGTATGTCTAGAGGGGCGTGATTAGACTACTTGACCAAATAAAAATCTAGCCTTTTCCCAATTTTAGCGTTGGCAGATTTTAGCATTCATAGCAAGTCAAGTACACCCTACACATGCATGTCTAAGAGTATAGCAGTGGAAAGTAACAACAAGCATGAGTAGTAAAGGAAGGGTAGGAGGATCAAACGCAATTTGTAGACACGATGATTTTTCCCGTGGTTCCGATAGGTGGTGCTACCGTACGTCCACGTTTATGGAGTCTTCAACCCACGGAGGGTAACGGTCGCGAGAGTCCACGGAGGGCTCCACACACGAAGGGTCCACGAAGTAGCAACCTTGACTATTCCATAACGGCTTCCGTCCACGAAGGACTAGCCTCACTATGGGTAGATCTTCACGAAGTAGGCGATCTCCTTACCCTTACAAACTTCTTGGTTCAACTCCACAACACGAAGTAGGAGGCTCCCAAGCGACACCTAACCAATCTAGGAGGCACCACCCTCCAAAAGGTAATAGGCTCAGCAATGTCGATGAACTCTTTGCTCTTGTGCTTCAAGATGATAGACTCCTCAACACACAATCACTCTCTCACAGATTTGGCTTGGTGGGAGAGATGGGATTGGTGGAAAGCAACTTGGGGAGGCTAGAGATCAAGATTCATATGGTTGGAATGGAATGGCATGATCTCAACACATGAGTAGGTGGCTCTCTCTTAGAAAATGAGATGGGGCAAGTATGGAATAGTTCTGAGTGCTTCTCTTTCGAGTAGGTGGTGGTGAAGGGGTATATAGGCATTCCCAAAAATCCAACCGTTACACCTAAAGTGACCAACTCGGTGACACCGATGTGTGAATCTCGGTGGTACCGAAGTGACCAAAAGGTGACAACTTTTGAATCTCGGTGAGACCGATATATAACTCTCGGTGGTACCGATCAGGTGACCAACGGTCAGATTGCACAAACTCGGTGACGCCGATCTTCACATCTCGGTGGTACCGATTCTTGACCAAGGCTTACCAAAGAGTTGGTCCAGAAACTCGGTGGCGCCGATCCACACTTCTCGGTGGTACCGATCAGGTGAATGGCTATCCAGAGAGTTGGTCCAGAAACTCGGTGAGACCGATAGGCAAATCTCGGTGGTACCGAAGACTGAAGATGGCTAAACAGAAAGTTGGCAACTAAACTCGGTGGCAGCGATGCAGAATCGGTTGCACCGACAAGCTAGGATTTGGCATGGGTCTGTCTGAGTTTGGAAATCGGTGGCACCGAGTGGAAAGTGTTGGTTGCACCGATTTTGGATATGTGGCTTTGGACAGACTTTTGTGGAAGAGCTTGTGGGTGTTTTTGGTGACTATCACTTGTGCACGTATGAGCATTTGTTCACCAACAGTACCTTACCCCCTTTTAATAGTATTGGCTTTCCTATGGACTAAAAGTGATTTCTCACAAAGTAAAATGTAGAGTCCTCTGCTTGAAGCTTTGCCAATCCATTTCCTTGCATCTTGGGGTATCTCCACAATCTCCACAATCCTTTTTCCAATCCTATCATTGAACTTTTCCTGAAATATGCTTAGTGGAAACATTAGTTCAATGACATATATGTTGTTATTAATTACCAAAACCACCAAGGGAGCAAATGTGCTTTCAGAGGTGCCGGAGGAGCTGAAGGAGGTGCTGATGAAGAAGGTCTAGACTCTGGAACTGGCACTGTGGCAGATCTGGGCTGAGTCCTGAACTGAGTGGCTGTCCTGAGAGGTGGACTATCCTCATCATCTGTAGTGTGGGGACTGGGCACGCCATCAACTTCCTTCTTGAGCTCATTCACAGTCACTGTGAGCTCATCCACCTTGTTGTTGAGAGTATGGAATTTGGTGTCAACAATCCTCGATAGGCTCTCCTGGTTCTTCAATATGTTCCCGATGTCCTTCTGCATGCTGAGCACAGAGCTAAGTAGAAGATCCATCTGCTCACTCCTAGTCTTCGGCACCTGAGAACTAGAGTCTCTGGCTGCCTCTGCCTGTGCGTGTGTTGTAGCTGAGGTGGGATGGTCTAGATCCATCACCACAACGTTATCCTCTAGCTCTGTCAAAAGTGGCAAATGTGGTCGATCAAGTGCATATATGTGCTTCTCCAGCTTGGAGTTGATAAGCATCTGTATATATGGGGCGTATCCACACGACCTCTTCTGATCTGCAGCAGTCCTCTTCACTGTCTCAACTATCAAGTCCATCACTCTGAATCTGGTGTGTTGATCAAGATGGAGCAGCATGTTGATAGAATATCCTCTTCTCATCTCCATACTTAGGCATCAAGGTATGCCTTAAGATAGTGTTGATCGTGTGTAGACCAGCCTGGAGGAAGTAAATGGATCCAAACTTGTGTGATGGCAAGTTTGCAGCAGGGATCTCATTGTACATGTTCTTCATAGCATTATGATTGGCCTTGGACTCGGAGTACACATCCAAGTCTCCGTCTTGCACCTGTGGAGCTCCTAAGATAGCAGCCCACTCCTCAACTGAGGATTCATATCTGGTGCCTTATGTCATCCACACAATCCTACCATCTCCATAAAAATGTGTCGTGTAGTAGAATTGCATGATCATCTCGTCGTTCCAAGCGGTAAACTCCTTACCAACAAATTCATTAAGACCAATGCAGTGGAAGTTGTCTTGCACACTTGGGAAGTAGTCCTCATTATCCTTGACGTGCTTCCAATCCACATATCTCATGTCACTCACTGCGGGGCTCTTATCAAGCAAAATTGTTTCATAGAAATCTTGTTGCTCCTTTGTATAGAACCACCAACTGACATAGAAACACCAACTGACATAAAAATCAGCAACAAAAGCAACAGATATAGTGCAATAGTTTAGCAGACAATTGACATAGAAACACCAACTCAACATAATCTTACTTCGCATCATCCAGCCGCATTTCAGCAGCATACTTTGCACCATCCAGCCACATTTCAGCAGCATTTAGAGAACATTCCAGCAACACTTTTACAACATTTCAGCAGCATTTCAATAGTATTTCAGCAGCATTTTGGCATGAAAACATCACCAATTCAACATAATTTGAGTTTGTATCATTAACCATCAATATAACAACATTTTAGCATCATTTCAACAGTATTTCAGCAGCATTTTGGCATGAAAACATCAACAATTCAACATAATCTGAGTTTGTATCATTAAGCATCAATATAACAACATTTCAAGAGCATTTCAATAGTATTTCAGCAGCATTTTGACATGAAAACATCACCAATTCAGCATAATCTGAGTTTGTATCATTAACCATCAATACATAATGGTTCAAAATAAGATACATAAACAATGACACATAATAATGGTTCAGATAAGAACTTCTTCAAACAAAAGATCATGGTTCTCACAACCATAAGCAAAAGATCGTGATTCTCCCAATGAAATGCACTAAACTCGCCGCAGAGGGCTAGGAGCAGCAGTTTTGCTCCTTGTAGATGCACTAGGAGGTGTAGAAGCAATTACAATAGCTGCTGCCATCTGCCTTGTCATTGGACTTGTTAGAGTATCAAGTTGAGTACCTTGCTTAGTTGGTGTCTTAGGAGAAGTAGTTGCAATGCTTGCTTCGACCTTTGACTTTTTCCTACAATTCAAAGAGAACAATATTGTTAGCAATTAATATGCAAGACATGGAGTAGCATCATGAAAATAATATACAACTGAAACAGATTAGGCATATGAAATAAATACCGCGGAGGAGGAGTAGCATCTCGATCCGCGTCACTTTCCATCTCTGGGTCCTTGCATGTCTTTTGAAGATGGCCTATTGCTCCACAGCTTTTGCATTTATGTCTTCTACCGGTTCCACCTTCAGTGTAATTTCTTATCCTCCTAGTCCTTGGACGTCCAACACTCTTGGTAAGTTTGGGAGGGATCATATCAAATCCAGGATTTACCTTGGACCATTGGGACCTGCCCCTAATTGACATGAGAACTCCAGCATATGCCGCTTGGAACCTTGCCACGGAGAAGCACTCAGCAACATAATCCTCTAGCTTGGCTTTTTTTAGAAGATGAACCGAAGAGCATGTGTACATGGTTTACCACAAATCTGCCATCTCCTACAAGAGCACTCGTTTTTCTCCAAGTTAATGGTGTGCCTCCATCCATTTCCTGAAATATTAGCTATATTTGGCGATGCTCTTGCTTCCAAATAATGCAACCCCTTGCTTTTCATATTCAACTCCTTTATCACACTAGGTAGTATGTAACCTAGCAGCGCTTCACCAACGACTCTCCTTTTCTCGAACAATATCATTAACATTTCCCTAAGGTTGTCCAAAAGCTCAACAAGTGCAAGTTGCTTCACATCCTTAATCCAATTGTTGAAAACCTCTGCCAAATTATTGCTAACATACTCAACTTTTGTCATTGCTGAAAATTTGCTTCTTGTCCACACTCGGTTGTGATGCATGTTCAAATAGGCTATTGCTTCGGCGCTTTGTGCTTGTATTTCTACCATTAGTGAATCGTGCTTCTCTACTTCATATGTCCAAGCTGCAGGCCACATATTATCTAGTATGTCACCTTTGAACTTTTTCTTGAAGTTGAGCATTAGATGCATCATGCATTCTCTATGTTCACAATTAGGGTAGACCTTAGAAATTGCATTCTCCAACCCCTTACATGCATCGGTATGGATGGCAAGCCCTTGTGGCTCTCTAATGGCCAATTTCAACTGCTCCATGAACCATACCCAGTTTTGTGTATTTTATTTCTCAAATATACCAAATTCTACCGGGAACATCCAACTATGTCCATCTACACCAACTGCGGCTGCCAATTGTCCAATGTATTTCCCACTAAGAAAAGTTGCATCAACCCCCAAATATGGTCTACACCCAACCAAAAACCCATCAATGCATGGCTTGAGGGCAATGAACAACCTATTGAAAACATGCACAATTTCACCCTTACTATTGGTAGTTGTTTTTATGTCTATCTCAAATATACTTCCAGGATTGGATGCTAACAATTCAGCTCTAAAGTTCCACAACAGCTGAAAATTCTATTTATATGTACCTTCTAATTGATCCTTTGCACGAGCTCTACCTTTCCAAACATCGGTGTATTGAAGCTTAATATCATATTTCCTTTGCAAACGCTCTCTAAGCTGTTTTGCACTCACCGTGTCATTCTCCTCAAGTGCAGCCTTCCCTTTATCAGCGAGCCAATCTCTATTTGCCATTCCTTTGCTACAATTTTTGCTCCCACAAGTATGTTCAAAGGGAAGTTTCTTTACCTGCAATAACATCAAAGAACATAAATGTCAAATAAATAACAATAGAAAGAAAGAAATCAGCAATAACACGTGCCAAAGCAAGAAGGAAACAATAGTATTAATCATACCATGAAAGTGTTAGTGTTGGATAACTTGGAGGCATGTATCCTCCATGGACAATCCTCATCGGTGCAATTAGCCCTGAATCTCTTAGTGTCACTAAAGTGCGTGTCAAAGGACCAATCTTCTCTAATTGCTAGTTGTCTCAATGCGACTCTAAATGCTTTGGAGTTAGGAAATGTGGCTCCCACTTCGAAACAAGGATTTTTCTTATCATGGATATAAGTAGGAGCCACATTGTTCGCAAGTAAAGTCTCATCATCCCCTCACACATATTGTGGATCATACGAGTTGTCAACATCTAGTGTTCCCAATGGTACTCTTGCAGCCTTTGGCTCAACTTTTTTCTGTGGCTCGGCATTCTCCTTTGACTCCGCATTCTCCTCATGCAAATAGGTGTTCTCCTCATCGCATCCCACGGGCTCATCATCTTCATACTCTCCTTCATAGGCTTGCTTCGGTCAAGCAAATAATGGAGCATGAACCGACTGATCATACATCTCCTCGGCCATGATAGTAGCTTGTTCATCGCGTTGCTGTCTGTTCTCAATGGTCACACCAAACCTTACTATTTTTGTGTTAGAACACCTATCAAACAATTCAGCTATCTCTGATTCAGAGATCAATGGGATGGTGTTATCTCCAGCTCCATACCAAATGGTCATTCTCTGATCAGGAGCCCACTTGAACTTCTCCTCCATGACCTCCTTTATCCGTGCCACAGACAAGTCCTGACCAACCATGAAATCCCATGTTTTGCCCCTTTTATACACTCTTCTGCCGTCTACAATCGTCAAGAAGGATTGAACATCTATTTCAACCTTCACCCATTGAATCCACTCTGAAACGCACAAACACAACAAATTCTAAATTTCCTGCACTTGTAATGAAAAAATTCATGGAACAGGGGGGAGGGCCGTACCTTCGGACAGGAGGGAGGCAGGACGAGGCGAGCTACAGGTCGGTTGGCACCGGAGCCCAGCCAGGCGCCGCCCTCGGCGACCTGCGGCTGCACCAGGCGCTGCCATCGGCGACCTGCAGCTGCGGGCCGCTTAGCCAGGCGCCGTCCTCAGCGTGCTGCAACAGAAGGCCGGGCGTCGGGCGACAGAGGAGGCCAGGGGATGGAGGAGGGAGCTGTAGGAGATGGCCGGGCTGCAGGAGAAGGCTGGGCGGCGAGGGTTGGTTGCGCCGCCATGGTTGTTGGGTGTGGGCTCTCGATGGGAAAGAGTGGATAGGGTTAGCCTCATGGGGGGTAATTTTGGAATATGTGAAAATCTGAGAGGAGCCTAACGGTTTGACTAACGGCAAAGCATTGACAACTAACAGAAGTGTTATTTTGTCAATGAAAATAAAGAAGACAGTGCTATATTGACAAGTTGGTTTTTTATAGTGGTATTTTGGCAAGTTTGGTTTCTCATAGTGGTATTCTGGCTATTGTCTCAAGAAAAAAAAAACTTGTAACACGAAGCATGATGCACGCCGCACTGAGGCCTACTACCATTTTTGAGGGAAATGCCATCATGGCATCTTATATTTCATGTGAGGACAAAGATACAATGTTTGACATGATATCTACTCAAAAATCAGGGGGCTCACTCTGCCAAACCAAAGAAAGCGAGGCCTCCGATATACGGTACTAGCCAACACATCAGCCGCCATATTGCCTTTGTCCTCCCGCGACCGACTGACCGACCGACACATAATCAGTTTTTTTGTGTGAGGGAAACGTATCATCAGTTTTCTTTTTTCTTAAGATTGGATAATCAGTTTTTCAAAATAGCAAAAATAAACAAGAGGCCATCGAAGAGTTGGAGCACCCGTGATAAAAAAGAGAGAGTTGCGTCCCAGCCCAACTCGGCCCGTCTAGCGAACGAATATAACATCGTCCATGACCGGCTGGCCGCATTCAGCACCACACATGCACCGCGTTCGCACCAACCAGTCCCTTTCTCCGCCTCCTCCTCGCCGTTGCCGTCATGGCCACCTGCACCAGAGCACCGCTCCCGCCGCCGGCCACCGCGGCGCTGACCTCCGATCCAGGTTAGCCTCGTGCACCCGTCCCGTCCCCCTCCCCCCCCCCCCCCGCCCAAAAAGCTAGGGTTTACCCTCATCTCTATAACCGCTCCGTTCGGCTTCTCGCAGGGAAGGTGACGGGCGCGTTCCTGCCGGAGCTGGAGAAGGGGAAGGATGCTGCTGCCATCCTTCCGCCCGCCATCGCTCCTGCTGTCGTCGCCGAGCCAGGTCGAATCCTCACCCCCGCCACCGGCAAAAAGCTAGGGTTTACCCCCATCTCTATAACTGCTCTGTTCGGCTTCTCGCAGGGAAGGAGAGGGGCGCGTTCCTGCCGGAGCTGGAGAAGGGGAAGGATGCTCCCATCCTTGCGGCCGCCATCGCTCCTGCTTTCCTTGCCAAGCCAGGTCGAATCTCACCCCCGCCTCCGTCAGAAAGTTAGGGTTTACTTTTGCCCTTCGTCCCTGTAATTGCTATGTTCTGTTTCGAGCAGGGAAGGAGATGGGCTCGTGCTCGCTGCCGCCAGAGAAGGAGAAGCCACTCGCCCGCCCAGCGCCCAACACCGCTGCTGAGAACCTCGTTAACCCAGGTCCAATCCCCACCATCAAACCCCTGAATAAAATTCGTAAAATTAATATCGGAGCACCCTTCGAGGGGCAGCAGTTTCACCATCCTGTGGTCTTTGATTTTGGTACTGTTGCAGGGAAGAAGATGCGCCGCCCTGTGCCGATGACCGATGACGAGCGGAACAAGATCAACTACTTGAAGGAGCAGCACCGGTCAGGGTTGGAGGAGTTACGAGAGCTTTTCCAGATGCACAAGGATCTGCGCCACTACCACGACGAACTTCTATTCAGGCGGAGGTGTCTGGCCGCACGTCTAGTCAGCCGAATCGTCTTCCAGCGCCGTGATGCTGCCTATGTCAAGCGTCATCTTGACATGGGCTTGAAGGTGGGGGATAAGTTGCCGGAGGAGCTCAAGCAGGCCAGGCCACCAATCGCGATGGCCCTTTTAATGTACCATGAAATGGGCAGGGCCTTGCACATAGGCATGGATAACTTCATTGATGAGTACAGCAATCCCGAGGAGTACCGGAGAGGGATACTAGCGTTGGTGCCCGGGGCTGTTTGTGATGAGAATGGAGCCCCGCGGGATTCTGTTGCCTCCCAGGAGTAAGAATTAAGTCTGTTTGCTTGGTGTGGATGAGTACTTGTTTAATCCTGAGAATGAAATGTTTCTACTGTTTGAATCCCTGAGTTTAAGCATGGATTGCTTGTTGTAATCCTGAGGTTTGGCATGGAATTAAGTCTGCTTGTTATGTGTGGATGAGTACTTGCTTAATCCTGAGAATGAAATGTTTCTACTGTTTCAGTCCCTAAAGTTTTGCATTGATTTCTTGTTGTAATCCTGGGGTTTTGCATGGAATTAAGTCTGTTTGCTTGGTGTGGATGAGTACTTGTTTAATCCTGAGAACGAAATGTTTCTACTATTTGAATCCCTGAGTTTAAGCATGGATTTCTTGTTATAATCCTGAGGTTTTGCATGGAATTAAGTCTGTTTGTTATGTGTGGATGAGTGGTACTTGCTTAATCCTGATAATGAAATGTTTCTACTGTTTCAGTCCCTAAAGTTAAGCATTGATTTCTTGTTGTAATCCTGGGGTTTTGCATGGAATTAAGTCTGTTTGCTTGGTGTGGATGAGTACTTGTTTAATCCTGAGAACGAAATGTTTCTACTGTTTGAATCCCTGAGTTTAAGCATGGATATCTTGTTGTAAATTGTAATCCTGAGGTTTGGCATGGAATTAAGTCTGCTTGTTATGTGTGGATGAGTACTTGCTTAATACTGAGAATGAAATGTTTCTACTGTTTGAATCCCTGAGGTTTTAGCATGGATTTCTTATTGTAATCCTGGGGTTTCACATTGAATTAAGTATGTTTGCTATGTGTGGATGAGGAGTTGCTTAATCCTGAAAATAAAATGTTTCTCCTGTTTCAATCCCTGAGGTTTCGCACGGATTTCTTGTTGTGCTGTAGTGTTGAGCATCATTGCTTAATGTCGGGAGTGCTTCAAATCAACTTGTCTTTCGGTTTTGAACATTTGATCATCTTGTGAAGTTACATTTGATCATAATTTGGTGTATCATATGGACAGGGCCCCAATCAGAATGTTCCACGCTTACCATTTTCTGTGGACTTGCTGGACTATAACATGGAAAGCAAGTATTTGATTTTTTTTTTCTTTTCTTTTGCTAAGACTCATTTTACTAGTATACCATATAACATGTGCTGCTGGTATATAGAGAACGCAGTGTTTGATTATCCCAGAATTGGGCGTTTTTTTTTTTTTTTTGAAACGGAAGAATTGGGCGTTTATTGTGACGTGGACCTGAGCTTGTTACAACCGTATTTAAAGGTATTGTTTATATGCAGTGTAAAATAAGTAGAATAGGAACTTTCATCGCAAGAAATAAGTACATTTCAAATCGGGGCCTAAAGTAAACATAAAGGAAAGACGGTGAGGAGCAGGAGAAAACTGGGGAGAGGAGGGAAGGCCGGGCCGTGGTCTGCGTGTGCCCCTGTACGCTGACGCAGGTCTCCTTTTTGGTGAACCCGTAGACCGGGTCTATCCGCGCCTCCACTTGTCTAAAGGCAAAGCGCATCCGAGGCTTATACGGCGAGCAAGAGTGGAGAGACTCCCCAAAACCCCACCGTCACAAAACCTTGTCCTCGGAGACGGAGAGCGCCATGAGCGGCGGCGAGAGCTGGAGCAGTTCGGAGAGCGAGGGCGAGGTGAGGGCTCGTCTGGTCCAGCAGCGGCAGCGGCGGGAGGCGGTCGCACGCCGCAGCGAGTACCAAGCGCAGAGGAGGAGTTAGTGCAAGTGTTCTTACACCTCGGTAAGATCGATCAATGTAAGGATTTTGGCCTGAATTCAGAAATTGTCTTAACTGACTGAAAATTGTCAACGCTGATGCCGTAGCGATTGCTATTGGAAGTTACATGTTACTGAAAAGGTAAACTGTATATATCAATCAACAAAAGAACTGGACTAGTTGTGTGCACACTTATTAGAAGACAACCACTAAAGGAAAGTATGCCTCTTATATGGAAAATGTCAGAGCAATTACAGTTTCACATATAAACGCTGCCAAATACTATATTCATATGTGTAAGATTTATCTTCAAAGCAAATGGTGAAAACCTTACCTGCTTCATGGCCTGTTGGCGGAGTTTTTAAATAGTATTCCATTTCCGAGTGGTGTTTAATGCATCTGCAATGGCCTTAACTTGTACTGTTTGATGCATCTTCTGCAACGCCGAGGATGGCCAAATTGTGACCGGTGCCCGCTTTGCAATCAGGTGCAAGAATCGGCAGCCCACCTCCTTTTCAAGTGCAGGTTCTCTCTCCGGGTTTGGGATGAGGTGTTCTCCTGGCTCGGGCTTGCTATTCCCACGGCTACTTGGCACCAATTCGGCACGGTTAAATCTTGGTGGGATGAGCTACTCTCGAACAATACCCAACCGGTTAAGGCCTTATCTTCTTTGCTACTTCTTGTGGGATGGGAGCTTTGGAAGGAACGGAATCCGCGCGTCTTCAGAAGCAAGGCGGCGCCGGTGGCGATCGTCACACGGATCATCAAAGAAGAAATGTCTATTTGGGCTATTGCAGGCGTCAAGAAATTGAGCAATGTAATGCCGCGAGAGTAATCCGTTTAGGCTTTTGCCGTTTCACGGCATTTCTGTAACAATACTCTCTTCTTAATTAATGAAAATGGCAAATCTTTTGCCTAGTTTAAAAAAAAAAAAATCTTCTGTCTGCAGCGTGCTTCTCGTTCCCAAACCAGAATGACGTGATCCCTTCAGACCCGTGGACCGAGTTCGATGAACGCATCGTCAAGGAAAAAGGGTTGGAGAAGCTGTTCCTCAAGGACAGGCCCAGTGGTGTGAACCCCCTCGCCGTACGGAGGCCGAGAACCAGGCGCCGCTTCAAGAGCCTTGCCGCAATCAACGCCGAGCTCGATGCTGCGCCTGCTGTGGCTGTGGCTGCCCAGCCGGCTCCGGCTCCGGTTGCACTCCAAGATCAGACTGCCCAGGGTGGTGCTGCTATCGTGCCACAGGCGCTTCAAGCAATGGAAGAATCTGCGGAGGCTGACTTTTACCAGGGCTTGCCTGATTTGAACCTCGACGACGACGACGACGACTTCGATCCAGTCCTCTTTTTTGGTGACGATGAGTGATGCCGAGGGTAACAGAACGCCCACACGGATTGGTTCACTAAAGTTTTGCTCCCGATATATACGCTCTACTTATGTACTATGACTCGTACTCGTTTTCGGTACCTGCTACATAACTGTGTTGTTCGTCTTGCTCGACTAGCTGTACTAGTTTCTTTTGCCTAGTCAGGAATAAATATGTAACCAGACTTTGACGACACGTGACGCACTTTCGTGTAATTTATTTCGTCACGCACCACCTAAGAGCATCACTATCCATCTTCGATTCAGATGATTTGCAAATAAATTTTGGATGATTCTAATCCTTAGCTGCATTAGTTTCATTTCGCAAATAAATAAATTTAGCTGTATTTGTTTCTTTTGCAACGGGGTATAAATATGACACCACGTTAGTTTGTGATTTAACTGCCCATATTAATGCGATTTCATCAATAAATGCTTCTCAAATTCTGTCCATAATTTACCTTATGTTTTGATAATAAGTTTGGTAAGTAAATTAAAATGTGATTGATTTAGAATGTTAGTAAATTAAGGTGATAAATTATCATACGAAGAAGGTTGGAGGGATGAGTAATGCGAAGGAAAGTGAAACATGTAACTTTACATTCTTTTTAAGTAGTATAATGACTAATAATTGCATGTGCATTGTAACCGGATATAAATATTTTAGTACGCTATCATGTGATTTACCCGTCTATATTAATATGATTGTGTAAATAAATGTTAATCAAATCCTGCTTGTGATATACCTACCTAAATATATTTTAGAATTTTATTTCTTCTTGGTTTACCAAAGAAAATGTAGGTTTATTTGATAATCAATAGAAGGTGAGACAATTGAGACGGTTGGACGGAGCACTCCGTCTAGCAGGAAAAGGAACACTATTTCTTTTATAATTATTCAATATATTATTACCATGTGAGTTGTTTGATTCGTATGATTATAAGAGCATCTACAGCCGGCGCCCCAAACCGACCACAAACGTCCGGGCGGTCCGTCCGGTCACTGACCGGTCATGAAAATCTGACCCAGACGGGCGCCTCAGACGGACCTCAAACGCCCGGGCAGCCCGTCCAATCACTGAACGATCACGAAAATCTGACCTAGGCAGGCACCTTAAACGGTGCTCAAACGCCCGAGCTGACCGGCACCCATCATATCCAGCCCAAAAATGGGGTGGATATGGGGGCGCCTGGGCGCCCGCGCCACTTAGGACTGACGATGGGGTCCCATGCGGAAACCCGGTGGTCTGACGGAGGCCTCCTCCGTCGCCGCGGTGTGAACGCCGCGTGGCGTTGCTCCGGCTCGCCGCCCGAGGCCAAATCCGGCTATTTAAGCCGGTCGGCGTACCACAACCCTAGCCCATCCACCTCCTCCCTCACTGTGCCGCAACCCGAGCCCGTCTGCTTCCTCTCCCCCGCTCTTCCCTGCTCTCCCACGCTTTCCGGCATTTCCATGGTCTGGCGAAAGATCACCACCTACGCGATACTCATGCCGGAGCGCCGGAGGCAGATCGAGGAGGAAATCCAAGCTAGGCGCGCCGTCCGCATCGCTGTCGGGCTGCCTCCAGAATCGCCGGAGCCGGAGGAGGAGGAGCAGCAGTCGAAGGAGGAGGAGCAGTAGCCGGAGGAGGAGGGAGAGCAGCAGCCGGAGGCGATGGAGGTGGCAGATCCGGAGGAGGACGAGGCGGAGCAGCCTGCTCCGGGGTTCAACATGGCGGAGGCAGAGGCGCAGTTCGTCACCATCCAAGCCGAGAAGATGGCGTAGCAGCTGGCCATCCTGGCGTCCATCCAGGATGACGCCTATGTGGAGGCCAACCGGCAGTTCCTCCGGTAGAAGCAGACGGAGGCCGATGCGCTCTTCGCCGAACTCGAGGCGGAGATAGAGGAGGAGGAGGCAGAAGCTGAGCAACCGGAGGGGTCGAAGCTGCAGCTGCGGCCCATGTACCAGCCGGAGGGAATGGAGATAGTCCGCATCTACGACGAGGAGTAGCTAGGTGATCTATGTAGTACGTAGGTTTTTTCGTTTGCATGCTTTCGTATGAATTTAAGAATTTAGTATGGGATGTCTGGATGCAGTTGTGCTAATTTGAGACGTGCTAGGTCACTTTTCACGGATGCGTCTGGACGCGTCCGTGTGCGTTTGAGGAATCATATTTGCCATACATGACTGTAATGCTCTAATACATACACTTTTTTTCTTAAGATCCATTTGATAAAGTTAGTAGGGGCACGCACCTGCGCATCTGTCGACAGCCGTTGACTGCGTCTTGATCACGAAACTTGTTTCGACGGAAATTGCTTGAAAAAGTGATGGAAATCTAAACCCGTAGTTATGGCACGAAATATATGTTTACCTTGTAGTAATACTTCGACCAACCATTCTTTTACGTCCATGTTCATGTACAGACTTCATCTTCCCGTCCCTTCCTGTTCAATTTCTTTTTTTATTTTAAACCGGTTCCTATCTCAATCGTGTTTCATCCATTGTTACTGTTCACCTTCTTCTTTCTTGGTATACACGTTCCAGTGTTATCTTTTCCTACTTTTCTCGCATGTGTCATCTCTAGTTCCCCTTATAGAAAATCTTCTTAAAGGATAGTGAATGTTCTCTACTGCGATCGTGTACGAGGAAAGGATCTCGCGGCAATGTTGTGTGCTTCACTATTGATGTAAGTACCTATTTTATATCACTATATTTTTACATCAATATGTAGTTTATATTTTGCATCACTATATTTTATCAGTACCCTACATCAATTATCAGATCCAAATTTACTTGTAGCAAAATATTTAATTAAGCCGTTAATGTAGATTTTTATAAGAAAACCTGCTTGTTAGTTTTGCACACGGAACTGCATGATCGTTCTATCTCATATATTGCACATTAATAGAATCAAGTGGTGCGGTTTGGTTGCCCAAACGCTCATTGTGTCAATGTTGCTTTCCTATTAACTGACCTAGCCGATGATAGCAGTGCCATATTGTGTTAATTTGGTGTAGCCTGCTGAAGATAAGAGGGCAAAGTCTCATGACAGCAGGGCGGGTAAGATGGCAATAGTTCTTGATGAATCTGTTCAACTTCCCCCCTAAGTTAAGTTATGATGCAGTGGTCGAGACACTCCAATATCACTGATACAAACTTGTCAAAATTGCATCTGAATCTGTTCGGTTTCCTCTATCTCAAATCCAACGGAGAAGATGTATGTTTGTGGACCAATTGGCAGCTGAAGCAGTGATGGAACCCATGGAGGAGTCAGAGGTGTACATTCTCGCACAACAACAACTGATCGATGATATCGGTGCCAGTATAGCCAAGAAAAAGAACATGCTCAGATGCTTATGAGCGTCATCCGTGTTGAGGTTGCAGATTGTGAGATTGTAGAAGAATAAGTTCTGTTCATTTATTTGCACTGGTATCAGTCTTTGGTTGCCTATTGGATGTAATTTCCTACAATATGTTGGGATGTTCTATGTTTAAGTTTATAATCCTTATTTGTGGTATGTTCGCACCCCAGCTTTCTGGGTCGAAAGCACCACACGAGGCAAACGGCCAAAATATGGTGTGAAATAAACAAGCCCAAAATCGACTTGGGCTCTTCATAGACCGGATTTGCCTTGTAATGGGCTCATTGTCATTAGTTGGGACAAAATCAAAGTGGGCCCTTGATGGACCCTATTTAGGACCTTTGGCAGGCCCAAATGCACAATAGGGGCCCAATAAGTCAACGGGCCATTAACAGGCTGAAAGTTAGATTGGGTCGTAAAAGTGGTAAAGAGCCTACAGACCATTAGCAGGCCGAAATGGACTCGAGTTCATGCTTGGCCAATTAAATATCGGGTTGTTAATAGGCCGAAAGCCAACAGGGCCGTTAGTGGACCGAGATACTACACGGGCCAAAAGTCAGGTCGGGCTCGAATTGTGCCATGGAGAACATGGGTCGTTAAGAGACCAAAAGTCGGGTTAAACTGTAGTGTGGGCCGTTAAAAAGGTCTGGAGACACGCCGGGTTGTAAATTGGCCGAAGTACTGAATGGTCCATTAACAGGTCGAAAGATATACCAGTTTCGAAATTGGCCCAAATCTGGAATGTGCCGCCAGCAGGCCGAAAGAGATACTGTTCTGGAAATTGGTCCAACTCCCGAATGAGTCACCAGCAGGTTGAAAGATATATCGGTCTGGAAATTGGCCCAACTCCGGAATGGGCTGCCAGCAGGCCGAAAGAATCATCGGGCCGTAAATTAGCCCAAAGACCTATTTGTAGTTGTCCATAAATTGATTCATATTTAACTTTGGAAACTCAAAAAATTCTGAAAAATTAGGACCACCTTGGTAATTTGTATACAAATACCGTGTAAAAATGCAGATCAAAAGGACATTCCAGTAAAATCAGACAAATACTGCACTGGACGTAAAAGTTTCCATTTTTGCACAGGATCCATTCTACTATCACCCCAATCATCTCAAAGGCTTTACTTGGCACAAACACTAATTAAAACATAAAAACACAATCATTACAGTAGCAATAATCATTTCAACACACCAAAACAGAAGGTAAAACAAAAATTAAGATAACTATTCGATTGTCTCCCAACAAGCGCTATTGTTTCATGCCCCTAGCTAGGCATAATGCATTATATCAAGTGTTGTCATCTTTCATGTTCAGCTCCTCAATCACACAACTATGCTTCCTAGGAATTTTAGCACATTAGTTATTGATGACCATGCTCCTAGGAACAAATAGAGGAGGCTTGATGATAGGTTCCTTTATCATGTTTATAAAATTGGGGTGCACAATAATCATTTTAAGCTCTTCGTTTCTCTTACTAGGTGTGACACTTGTATGCTTAGGAACATACATAACTTTGGGATTTTTATTGAGCAGACTCCCAGCATTGGTTTTAGTGGTGGTAAAAGCGGAACACATTTTATTCATGAGTTCCTCCAATTTATCAATTCTAGCAGGACTTTGCTCTACCTTCTCATTAATTATCGTTTCTTTATCTTTTAGTGCTTTCAAAGTAATCCCTACCTTTGATCCAAATTGAGTGATATGATTATGAATCTTTTTGTCTAAATCATCAATATGTTCTATGGTAGGCATTTTATTTTCAATAATTTCTAGCCTTTGCATAACATGCTCCAAGGTCAATGTAGTTCCATTAATAGCGATGGGTGGTGATCCCACTAAATTTTCCATGGCATTGAAAACTTCTGAAGTACAACTGATTGAGAAATTACCACCGGTAATAGTATCAAGCACAAATCTATACCAAGTAGTAATACCCACATAGAAATTACGAAGCAAGATGCCGTTGGATTGCCTACTAGTTGATCTATTTTGAGCATCGGAAATCCTATGCCAAGCATCTTTTAAACTTTCTCCTACCCTTTGTTTAAAATTAAGCACCTCATTCTCGGGAGTACACGGAACAAGAAACGAACTAGCCATAGTAACAAGAAAAATAAGTAAACAAGCAAAGATAAATATTTTTGTGTTTTTTCTATTTTTAGGCAAGCAAATATAAAAGCAAATAAAAAGTAGAACAAGTGAATGATAATTTGTGTGAAGGGATATGATAAGGATTGGATGATATCTCCCCGGCAAAGGCGCCAGAAATTCTTCCTGCTACTTGTAAACTGCGTTGGATTTCTCCCCGAAGAGGAGGGGAGATGCAGCACAATAGAGATAAGTATTTCTCTGAGTGAGAAAGAAGGTTATCGAACCAATAGGAGAATCACGCAAACCTTCTTTAGCATCACCTGCACACACAACACCAAACACTTGCACCCAACGCGGGCAAGAGGGTTGTCAAGCCCCTTGAACTTGTTACTTGCAAGGATTAAATACTAGTAGATAGAAAATATAGATAGATAAAATTAAATAACAAAAAATAAATTGCAGCAAAGTATTTTTGGAGTTTTTGTAGTTATGTTTGAGTAGATACGCGGGCTATAGTTTTCGCTAGAGGCTTCTCTCATTAACATAGCATACAGTGGGTAAACAAATTACTGTTGGGCAGTTGACAGAATAGCTCATAGTTATGACATGTTCTTCACGGCAATGATCATGTATATAGGCATCACATCCATAAACAAGTAGACCGACTCCTGCCTACATCTACTTCTATTACTCCACTCATCGACCGCTATCTAGCTTGCATCTAGAGTATTAAGTATGAAACAGAGTAATGCTTGGAGCAAGATGACATAATGTAGACAAAGTAAGACAAGCAATACGTTCAAACCTCGTCATTTTATCCTTAATGGTAACAATACAATACGTATCATGTCCCTTTGTGTCACTAGGATTGAGCACCACAAGATTGAATCCATCACAACGCACCACTCACACTGAAGATAATCAATCTAGTTGGCCAAACCAAATCGATAGATCGGGGAGAAATAGGAAGCTAGTACAATCATGCATAAAATACTTCACAGAAGACTCAATATATATTCATGAATAATCTGATCAGAAACCCACAATTCATCGGATCCCAACAAATACACCGTAAAAGAGGATTACATCGAATAGATCACCGCGGGAATCGCGGTGTACTTTGTATTAAAGATCAAAGTGAGAGAGAAGCCATCTAGGTACTAGATATGGACCCATAGGTGTGTGACAGACTACTCACACATCATCATGGAGGCAGCAAGGTTGATGTAGATGGCCTTCGTGATCGATTCCCCTCCGACAGTGCACCAGAAAAGGTCTCCACATGGCCTCCCACCAGAACAGAAGCTTGCGGCGGCAGAAAAAATGTTTGGGGTGGCTCTTTGTTGGTTTCACGATTTTAGAGAATTTATGAAGGCAGAATTAGGTCAGACGAAGCCACGTGGGGCCCTGATGACCCACAAGTACAGGGGATCAATCGTAGTCCTTTGGATAAGTAAGAGTGTCGAACCCAACGAGGAGCAGAAGGAAATGACAAGCGGTTTTCAGCAAGGTAATTTCTGCAAGAACTGAAATTGTAGGTAACAAATAGTTTGATAGCAAGATAATTGGTAACGAGCAATAACGGTAACGGTAACAAGGTGCAACAAGGTAGCCCAATCCTTTTGAGGCAAAGGACAGGCCAGAACAATCACTAGTAATAGGCAAAGTGTTCTTGAGGGTACACGGGAATTTCGTCTAGTCACTTTTATCATGTTGGTTTGATTCGTGTTCGCTACTTTGATAATTTGATATGTGGGTGGACCGGTGCTAAGGTGCTGTTCTTACTTGAAATAACAACCTACTTATGATTAACCCCCTCGCTACTTTGATAATTTTCATGGTCGAGCAAATATTGTTCTAAGGGATAAGTAGGAGGCACAACTATAGAAGCAAGACCAATTATTTCATCCTTACTAGATAACGCTTTATCACGGGGTTGTCTACTAAACTTGGAAAAATTAAACTCATGACACACATTACCAAAACTGACACCGACAGTTTGTTTTTCACAATCTATCTTAGCATTGACGGTGCTCAAGAAAGGTCTACCAAAGATAATGGGACAAAAGTCATCTTGTGGGGAACCAAGGACTAGAAAACCAATAGGGTATTTTACTTTCCCACACAAGACTTCAACATCTCTAACAATCCCAAGTGGTGTGATAGTGTCTCTATTAGCAAGTTTAATAGTGACATCAATGTCTTCCATTTCAGCAGGTGCTATTTCATCCATAATTTCTTGGTATAATGTAAAAGGGATAGCACTCACACTAGCACCCAAATCACATAAACCATGATAGCAATGATCTCCTATTTTGATTAAGACAATAGGCGTTCCTTCTATGGGTCTATGTTTATCTTTTTCATGAGTTTTAGCAATTCTAGCAGCTTCGTCACAAAATTAGATAACATGCCCATCAATATTTTCTACCAAGAGATCTTTAACCATAGCAACATTAGGTTCTACTTTAATTTGCTCAGGGGGTTTAGGTGCTCTTATATTACTCTTACAAACCACAGTTGATACCTTAGCATGTTCCTTTATCCTAACAGGGAAAGGTGGTTTTTCAATATAAGCGGTAGGTGAAGGGGAACGTTGCATGGGAAACAAAAAATTTCCTACGCACACGCAAGATCTATACATGGTGATGAGCATCTACAAGAGGGAGAGTGGATCTACATATCCTTGTAGATCGCTAAGCGGGAAGCGTTAAGAAACACGGTTGATGTAGTCAAACGTCTTCACGATCCAAATCGCCGAGCGTCCCGCGATCCAATCATGATCCGTCCCGATCTAGCGCCGAACGGACGGCACCTCCGCGTTCAGCACACGTACAGCTGGATGACGATCTCCGCCTTCTTGATCCAGCAAGAGGGAGCGGAGAGGTAGATGAGTTCTCCGGCAGCGCGACGGCGCGGCGGCGGTGGTAGTGGAACTATTCCAGAAGGGCTTCGCCTAAGCGCTGCTGAAAACTAGAGGAATCAATCTATCGGGAGAGAGGGCTGCACTATGGCCTTTCTGGGTTGAAGTGCTTTTGCCCTCTCTCCCTCTAGTATATATAGGAGGGAGGGGAGGGGCTGGCCAGCCAAAATCTCCTCCTAGGAGTCGGCCGCAAGGAGGAGGAGGTGGAGGAGTCCACCTCCAATCCTACTCCCAGTAGGATTCCTTCCCTTCCCCCACTTGGACTTTCCTTTCCCTCAAGCCCAGTCGCATAGGCCTTCTTGGGCCGGCCGCCCAGCCCACCAGGGGCTGGTGCGCCACCCTTAGGTCCATGTGACCCACTTGGGGTGTGGTGGGCCCACTTGGTGGACCCCCGGAACCCATTCGTCACTCCCGGTACACTGCCGGAAATGCCCGAAACTTTTCCGGAGTTCAAACACCAACTTCCTATATATCAATCTTTACCTTCGGACCATTCCGGAGCTCCTCGTGACGTCCGGGATCTCATCTGAGACTCCGAACAACCTTCGGTCACCACCATACATAACTCTATACTACCGAAACGTCACCGAACCTTAAGTGTGCAGACCCTGCGGGTTCGAGAACTATGTAGACATGACCGAGACACCTCTACGGTCAATAACCAATAGCGGGACCTGGATGCCCATATTGGTTCCTACATATTCTACGAAGATCTTTCATCGGTTGACCTCTATGTCAAAGATTCAGTTAATCCCGTATGCTATTCCCTTTGTTCTTCGATATGTTACTTGCCCGAGATTCGATCGTCGGTATCTCTATACCTAGTTCAATCTCGTTACCGGCAAGTCTCTTTACTCTTTCCGTAATACAAGATCCCGTGGCTAACACTTTAGTCACATTGCTTGCAAGGCTTGTTGTGATGTTGTATTACCGAGTGGGCCCTGAGATACCTCTCCGTCACACGGAGTAACAAATCCCAGTCTTGATCCATGCCAGCTCAACAGACACCTTCGGAGATACCTGTAGAGCATCTTTATAGTCACCCAGTTACGTTGTGATGTTTGATACACACAAGGTATTCCTCCAGTGTAAGTGAGTTGCATGATCTCATGGTCATAGGAACAGATACTTGACATGCAGAAAACAATAGCAATAAACTGACACGATCATATGCTACGTTCGTAGTTTGGGTCTTGTCCATCACATCATTCTCCTAATGATGTGATCCTGTTATCAAATGACATCTCATGTCTATGGCTAGGAAACCTTGACCATCTTTGACCAACAAGCTAGTCTACTAGAGGCATACTAGGGACTCAGTGTTGTCTATGTATCCACACATGTATTAGTGTTTCCAATTAATACAATTATAGCATGGATAATAAACGATTATCATGAACAAGGAATAATAATAACTACTTTTATTATTGCCTCTAGGGCATATTTCCAATAGTCTCCCACTTGCACTAGAGTCAATAATCTAGCTCACATCACCATGTGATTTACATTGTAATAAATCTAACACCCATACAGTTCTGGTGTTGATCATGTTTAGCCCTTGGAAGAGGTTTAGTCATCAGATCTGCAACATTCAGATCCGTGTGCACTTTGCAAATATTTATGGCGTCCTCCTTGATGTAATCGCGGATGGAATCGACACGTCGCTTTATGTGTCTGGTCCTCTTGTGAAACCTTGGCTCCTTGGCTAGAGCAATGGCACCAGTGTTGTCACAGAACAGAATCATTGGGTTCGGTGCACTAGGCACTACTCCAAGATCTGTCATGAACTCCTTCATCCAGACACCTTCCTTTGCCGCCTCCGAGGCAGCGATGTACTCCGCTTCGCATGTAGAATCAGCTACCACGCTTTGCTTGGAACTGCACCAGCTTACCGCACCCCCATGGAGAATAAATATGTATCTGGTTTGCGACTTAGAGTCATCCAGATCAGTGTCAAAGCTTGCATCGACGTAACCCTTTACGACGAGCTCTTGATCACCTCCATAAACGAGAAACATGTCCTTAGTCCTTTTCAGGTACTTCAGGATATTCTTGACCGCCGTCCAGTGTTCCATTCCTGGATCACTTTGAAACCTTCCGACCATACTTATGGCAAGGCTGACATCGGGTCTTGTGCACAGCATTGCATACATGATAGAGCCTATGGCTGAAGCATAGGGGACGACACTCATCTTTTCTCTATCTTCTGCAGTCACTGGGCATTGAGTCTTACTCAACTTCACACCTTGCAACACAGGCAAGAACCCCTTCTTGGACTGATCCATTTTGAACTTCTTCAAAACTTTGTCAAGGTATGTGCTCTGTGAAAGTCCTTTTAAGCGTCTCGATCTATCTCTATAGATCTTGATGCCTAATATGAAAGCAGCTTCTCCTAGGTCCTTCATTGAAAAGCTCTTGTTCAAATATTCCTTCACGCTTTCCAACATTTCTACATTGTTTCCAATCAGCAATATGTCATCCACATATAATATTAGAAACGCTATAGATCTCCCACTCACTTTCTTGTAAATACAAGCTTCTCCGTAAACTTGTATAAACCCGAACGCTTTGATCACCTCATCAAAGCGAAGATTCCAACTCCGAGATGCTTGCACCAGTCCATAAATGGACCGCTGGAGTTTGCAAACTTTGTCAGCATTCTCTGGATCGACAAAACCTTCTGGTTGCATCATATACAACTCTTCCTTAAGGAAACCGTTAAGGAACGTTGTTTTGACATCCATCTGCCAAATTTCATAATCGAAAAAGGTAGCTATTGCTAACATGATTCTGACGGACTTAAGCATCGCTGCGGGTGAGAAGGTCTCATCATAGTCAACTCCTTGAACTTGTGAAAACCCCTTTGCCACAAGTCGAGCTTTATAGACGGTGACATTACCGTCCGCGTCCGTCTTCCTCTTAAAGATCCATTTGTTCTGAATGGCCTTACGCCCTTCAGGTAATACTTCCAAAGCCCATACTTTGTTTTCATACATGGATCCCATCTCGGATTTCATGGCCTCTAACCATTTCTCAGAATCCGGGCCCATCATGGCTTCTCCATAGCTCGTAGGTTCATCGTTGTCCAACAATATGACCTCTAAGACAGGGTTGCCATACCACTCTGGAGCAGTACGCGTTCTTGTCGACCTACGAGGTTCGATAGCAACTTGATCCGAAGCTTCATGATCATCATCATTAACTTCCTCTTCAACAGATGTAGGCTCTACAGAAACATCTTTCTGCGCTGCGCTACTCTCTGGTTGAAGTAAAGGTTCAATAACCTCATCAAGTTCTATCTTCCTCCCACTCAATTCTTTCGAGAGAAACTCTTTCTCAAGAAATGTTCCGTTTTTAGCGACAAACACTTTGCCTTCGGATCTGAGATAGAAGGTATACCCAACTGTCTCTTTTGGGTATCCTATGAAGAAGCATTTCTCCGCTTTGGGTTCCAGCTTTTCAGGCTGAAGCTTTTTGACATAAGCATCACATCCCCAAACTTTAAGAAACGACAATTTTGGCTTCTTGCCAAACCATAGTTCATATGGCGTCGTCTCAACGGATTTCGATGGTGCCCTATTTAAAGTGAATGCAGCTGTCTCTAATGCATAACGCCAAAACGATAGTGGCAAATCGGCAAGAGACAGCATAGATCGCACCATATCCAATAAGGTTCGATTACGACGTTCGGACACACCATTACGCTGTGGTGTTCCAGGTGGTGTCAATTGTGAAACAATTCCACACTGTCTTAAGTGACTGCCAAACTCATAACTCACATATTCTCCTCCTCGATCAGATCGTAGGAATTTAATCCTCTTGTTACGATGATTCTCAACTTCACTCTGACATTGTTTGAACTTTTCAAACGTTTCAGACTTGTGTTTCATTAAGTAAATATACCCATATCTACTTAAATCATCAGTGAAGGTGAGAAAATAACGATATCCACCACGCGCCTCAATGCTCATCGGACCGCACACATCAGTATGTATGATTTCCAACAAGTCACTTGCCCGTTCCATTGTTCCAGAGAACGGGGTCTTAGTCATCTTGCCCATGAGGCATGGCTCACATGTGTCAAGTGATTCAAAATCAAGTGACTCCAAAAGTCCATCAGCATGGAGCTTCTTCATGTGTTTTACACCAATATGACCTAAACGGCAGTGCCACAAGAAAGTGGTATTATCATTATCAATCCTACATCTTTTGGCATCAAAGTTATGAACATGTGTATCATCACTATCGAGATTCAATAAGAATAAACCCCTCGCATTGGGTGCATGACCATAAAAGATATTACTCATATAAATAGAACAACCATTATTCTCTGATTTAAATGAGTAACCGTCTCGCAATAAACAAGATCCAGATATAATGTTCATGCTTAACGCAGGCGCTGAATAACAATTATTCAGGTTCATCACTAATCCCGATGGTAATCGAAGAGCGAGCGTGCCGACGGCGATCACATCAACCTTGGAACCATTTCCCACGTGCATCGTCACTTCGTCCTTTGCCAGCCTCCGTCTATTCCGCAGTTCCTGTTTTGAGTTGCAAATGTGAGCAACCGCATCGGTATCAAATACCCAGGCACTACAACGAGAGTTGGTAAGGTACACATAAATAACATGTATATCATATATACTTTGTTTGTTGTTGGCCGCCTTCTTGTCAGCCAAATACTTGGGGCAGTTCCGCTTCAAGTGACCAGTTCCCTTGCAATGAAAGCACTCAGTTTCTGGCTTGGGTCCAGCCTTGGGTTTCTTCACGGGAGGGGCAACTGCTTTGCCACCCTTCTTGGAGTTACCCTTCTTACCCTTGCCATTCTTCTTGAAACTAGTGGTTTTATTGACCATCAACACTTGATGCTCCTTCTGAATCTCAGACTCAGCGACTTTCAACATCGCAAACAGCTCGGCGACTGACTTGTTCATCCCGTGCATGTTATAGTTCAACACGAAGCTCTTGTAGCTAGGTGGCAATGATTGAAGAACTCTGTCAGTGATCGCCTCTGCTGGAAGGGGCATACCCAATTCAGCCAGACGAGTGGAATACCCAGACATTTTGAGTATGTGTTCACTGACAGACCCGTTCTCCTCCATCTTGCAGGCATAAAACTTATCGGAGGTCTCATACCTCTCGATCCGGGCATTCTTCTGAAAGATAAACTTCAACTCTAGGAACATATCATATGCTCCATGACGTTCAAAACGTCTTTGAAGTCCCGGTTCTAAGCCATACAACATTGCACATTGAACCATTGAGTAATCATCAGAACGAGCCTACCAGGCGTTCACAACGTCTGGAGACTCAAATGGAGCGGGTGGATCACCAAGCGGTGCACCAAGGACATAAGCCTTTTGGGAAGCCGTAAGGATAATCCTTTGATTACGGGCCCAGTCCACAAAGTTACTTCCATCATCTTTCAACTTAGCTTTCTCTAGGAACGCATTAAAATTCAGGGGTGCTGCTGCGCGAGCCATTGATCTACAACATAAATATTGCAAAGACAACTTAGACTATTGTTCAAGATAATGAGTTTAGTTAATCATATTACTTAAAAACTCCCACTCAAATTGACATCCCTCCGGTCATTCGAGTGTCACATGATCCAAATCCACCAACTCAAGTCCGGTCATCACATGAGTTGAGGTGGTTTCAATGGTGACCATCTTCATGTTGATCATATCTACTATATGACTCATGTTCGACCTTTCGGTCTCTTGTGTTCCGAGGCCATGTCTGTACATGCTAGGCTCGTCAAGTTTAACCCGAGTGTTCTGCACGTGCAACACTGGCTTGCACCCGTTGTATGCGAACGTAGAGTCTATCACACCCGATCATCACGTGGTGTCTCGAAATGACAAACTTTCGCAACGGTGCACACTCGAGGAGAACACAATTTTATCTTGAAATTTAAGTGAGGGATCACCTTATAATGCTACCGTCGTCCTAAGCAAAATGAGATGCATAAAAGGATTAACATCACATGCAAATCATAAGTGACATGATATGGCCATGAACTTGTGCTTTTGATCTCCATCTCCAAAGCACCGGCATGATCTCCATCGTCACCGGCATGACACCATGATCTCCATCATCTTTTTCTCCATCAACGTGTCGCCATGAGGTTGTCGCGCCGACTGTTGCTTCCACGACTATTGCTAACTCATAGCGATAAAGTAAAGCAAAATGGCAAAAATAATTAAAGACAACCCTATGGCTCCTGCCGGTTGCCGTACTCATCGACATGCAAGTCGTGATATTCTATACAATACATGATCATCTCATACATCACATATATCTCATCATGTAATTGGCCATATCACATCACAACATACCCTGCAAAAACAAGTTAGACGTCCTCTAATTGTTGTTGCATGTTTTACGTGGCCGCTACGGGTATCTAGCAAGAACAATTCTTACCTACGCAAGAACCACAACGGTGATACGCAAATTGCTATTCAACCTTCTCAAGGACCGCCTTTGTCGAATCCGATCCAACTAAAGTGGGAGAAACAGACACCCGCCAGCCATCTTTATGCAACAAAGTTATATGTCAGTTGATGGAACCGGTCTCTCGTAAGCGTACGAGTAATGTTGGTCCGGGCCGCTTCATCCCACAATACCGCTGAATCAAGAAAAGACCAAGGGAGGAAGCAATCTGAATATCAACGCCCACAAACTCCTTTGTGTTCTACTCGCAATCTCATCTACACATAGACCTAGCTCATGATGCCACTGAAGGGGAACGTTGCATGGGAAACAAAAAATTTCCTATGCACACGCAAGATCTATCCATGGTGATGAGCATCTACGAGAGGGAGAGTGGATCTACATACCCTTGTAGATCACTAAGCGGGAAGTGTTAAGAAACGCGGTTGATGTAGTTGAACGTCTTCGCGATCCAAATCGCCGAGCGTCCCACGATCCAATCACGATCCGTCCCGATCTAGCGCCGAATGGACGGCACCTCCGCGTTCAGCACACGTACAGCTCAATGACGATCTCCGCCTTCTTGATCCAGCAAGAGGGAGCGGAGAGGTAGATGAGTTCTCCGGCAGCGCGACGGCACGGCGGCGGTGGTAGTGGAACTATTCCAGCACGGCTTCGCCTAAGCGCTGTTGAAAACTAGAGGAATCAATCTATCGGGAGAGAGGGCTGCACTATGGCCTTTCTGGGTTGAAGTGCTTTTGCCCTCTCTCCCTATAGTATATATAGGAGGGAGGGGAGGGGCTGGCCAGCCGAAATCTCCTCCTAGGAGTCGGCCGCAAGGAGGAGAAGGTGGAGGAGTCCACCTCCAATCCTACTCCTAGTAGGATTCCTTCCCTTGCCCCACTTGGACTTTCCTTTCCCTCAAGCCCAGCCGCATAGGCCTTCTTGGGCCGGCTGCCCAGCCCACCAGGGGCTGGTGCGCCACCCTCAGGTCCATGTGACCCACTTGGGGTGTGGTGGGCCCTCTTGGTGGACCCCCGGAACCCATTCGTCACTCCCGGTACACTGCCGGAAATACCCGAAACTTTTCCGGAGTTCAAACACCAACTTCCTATATATCAATCTTTACCTCCGGACCATTCCGAAGCTCCTTGTGACGTCTGGGGTCTCATCCGGGACTCTGAACAACCTTCGGTCACCACCATACATAACTCTATACTACTGAAACGTCACCGAACCTTAAGTGTGCAGACCCTGCGGGTTCGAGAACTATGTAGACATGACCGAGACACCTCTACGGTCAATAACCAATAGCGGGACCTAGATGCCCATATTGGTTCCTACATATTCTACGAAGATCTTTCATCGGTTGAACCTCTATGTCAAAGATTCAGTTAATCCCGTACGCTGTTCCCTTTGTTCTTCGGTATGTTACTTGCCCGAGATTCGATCGTCGGTATCTCTATACCTAGTTCAATCTCGTTACCGGCAAGTCTCTTGTTCCGTAATACAAGATCCCGTGGCTAACACTTTAGTCACATTGTTTGCAAGGCTTGTTGTGATGTTGTATTACCGAGTGGGCCCTAAGATACCTCTCCGTCACACGGAGTAACAAATCCCAGTCTTGATCCATGCCAGCTCAACAGACACCTTCGGAGATACCTGTAGAGCATCTTTATAGTCACCCAGTTACGTTGTGACATTTGATACACACAAGGTATTCCTCCGGTGTAAGTGAGTTGCATGATCTCATGGTCATAGGAACAGATACTTGACATGCAGAAAACAATAGCAATAAACTGACATGATCATATGCTACGTTCGTAGTTTGGGTCTTGTCCATCACATCATTCTCGTAATGATGTGATCTATTATCAAATGACATCTCATCTCTATGGCTAGGAAACCTTGACCATCTTTGACCAACAAGCTAGTCTACTAGAGGCATACTAGGGACTCAGTGTTGTCTATGTATCCACACATGTATTAGTGTTTCCAATTAATACAATTATAGCATGGATAATAAACGATTATCATGAACAAGGAATAATAATAACTACTTTTATTATTGCCTCTAGGGCATATTTCCAACAGTAGGCACAACTGGATCAACATTGTAAAAGATGGTTTATTCTTTAGCTATGACCGGCTCTTTAATTTCTTCCTTAATAGGGGGATGATATTTAAACCACTTCTCCTTAGGGAGATCAACGTGAGTAGCAAATGCTTCACAGAAAGAGGCTACTATCTCAGAGTCAAGTCCATATTTAGTGGTAAACTTGTGAAAAGTATCGGTATTCATAAAAGATTTAACACAATCAAATTCAAGCTTTATACCTGACTCATAATCTTCGCCGAGTTCCCAATCTTCAGAGTTGCGTTTAATTCTTTCTAAGAGATCCCACTTGAATTCAATAGTCTTCATCATATAAGAACCAGCACAAGAAGTATCGAGCATGGATTGATCATTATGAGAGAGCCGAGCATAAAAGTTCTGAATGATAACTTCCCTCGGAATGCCATGATTGGGGCATGAATATAACATTGACTTAAGCCTCCCCCAAGCTAGAGCGATACTTTCTCCTTCACGAGGCCAAAAATTATATATATAATTCCGATCACGATGAACTAGATGCATGGGATAAAACTTTTGGTGAAATTCCAATTGCAAACGATTCCAGCTCCACAATCCAAGATCATCACATAGCCTATACCATGTCAATGCTTTTCCCTCCAAAGATAAAGGGAAAACCTTCTTCTTAACTTCATCTCCGGGTAAACCTGCAAGCTTAAATAATCCACAAATTTTGTTCACATATAAAAGGTGCATATCAGGATGTTCAGTTCCGTCTCCTGCAAAAGGTTTAGCAAGCAGTTGTTCTAGCATACCCGAAGGAATTTCATAAGTAACATTTTCAGTAGGTGTTGTAGGTTGAGGGGCAACTAATTGTGGTCCCGGTCGAGGTGAATATACCCTGAACAAACCACTCAAAGGATTGTTCTCCATAGTAGCAAGTAGCAATAAATTTCAGCACGTAGTATAAGTTTTTTCTTACCGATTTCCACTTACCAAGAGCGCTTCACTCCCCGGCAACGGCGCCAGAAAAGAGTCTTGATGACCCACAAGTATAGGGGATCAATCGTAGTCCTTTCGATAAGTAAGAGTGTCGAACCCAACGAGGAGCAGAAGGAAATGACAAGCGGTTTTCAACAAGGTAATTTCTGCAAGCACTGAAATTGTAGGTAACAGATAGTTTGATAGCAAGATAATTGGTAACGAGCAAGTAACGGTAACGGTAACAAGGTGCAGTAAGGTAGCCCAATCCTTTTGAGGCAAAGGACAGGCCATAACAATCACTAGTAATAGGCAAAGTGTTCTTGAGGGTACACGGGAATTTCATCTAGTCACTTTTATCATGTTGGTTTGATTCGTGTTCGCTACTTTGATAATTTGATATGTGGGTGGACCGGTGCTAAGGTGTTGTTCTTACTTGAACTAACAACCTACTTATGATTAACCCCCTCACAAGCATCCGCAACTACGAGAAAAGTATTAAGACAAAGTCTAACCATAGCATTAAACATGTGGATCCAAATCAGCCCCTTACGAAGTAGTGCATAAACTAGGGTTTAAGCTTCTGTCACTCTAGCAACCCATCATCTAATAACTACTCCACAATGCATTCCCTTAGGCCCATGAATGGTGAAGTGTCATGTAGTCGACGTTCACATGACACCACTAAGGGAATCACAACATACATATCATCAAAATATCGAACACATATCAAATTCACATGATTACTCGCAACATGACTTCTCCCGTGACCTCAAGAACAAAGGTAACTACTCACAAATAATAATCATGCTCAAGATCAGAGGAGTATTGAATAGCATAATGGATCTGAACATATAATCTTCCACCAAATAAACCATATAGTAATCAACTACGCAAGGTAATCAACACTACTAGTCACCCACAGGTACCAATCTGAGGTTCCGGTACAAAGATTGAACACAAGAGATGAACTAGGGTTTGAGAGGAGATGGTGCTGTTGAAGATGTTTATGAAGATTGGCCTCCCAAAGATGAGAGGGGTGTTGGTGATGACAATAGCTTCGATTTCCCCCTCCGAGAGGGAAGTTCCCCTGGCGGAATCGCTCCGCCGGAGGGCAAAAGTGCTCCTGCCCAAGTTCCGCCTCGAGGTGGCGGCGCTTCGTCCTGAAAGTCCTCCTCTGATTTTTTTTCTAGGTCAAGAGTGACCTTATACCAGAAGATGGGCACCGGAGGTGGGTTGAGGTGGCCACAACCCGTCAGGGCGCGCCCAGGGGGGCCTGGCGCGCCCTGGTGGGTTGTGCCCACCTGGGAGGCCCCCTCCGGTAGTTTTCAGCTCCAGTATTTTTTATTAAATGCAAAAATAATCTCCGTAAAATTCCAGCTTCATTGGAGTTGTGCAGAATAGGTATCTCTGACGTGCTTTTCTTAGGTCCAGAATTTCAGCTTCAGGTATTCTCCCTCTTTGTGTAAACCTTGCATATTATGAGAGAAAAGGCATTAGAATCACTTCCCAAAGCATTATTATTCAACAAAACAAAGTAATAACAGTAGGAAATCATGATGCAAAATGGACGTATCAGGCCCACAAGGCATCAGGGTGCGCATAGGGGCGTGCCATGTTGCCTTGTTGTCTCCTCGTGTGTCGTCTTGTCTCGCTCTGAACATTTCAGGTCCTCTTTTGGTCGAGAAAAAATCATCAAAAAGTTTCGTAGCGTTTGGACTCCGTTTGGTACTAGTTTCTGAAAAGCCAAAAACACGCAGAAAACAACAACTGGCATTTGACACTGTGTTAAGAGGTTAGTTCTCAAAAATGATATAAAAAAGCATATAAATGCATATACACCATCCAAGATTGATAATATAATAGCATGGACCAATAAAAAATTATTGATACATTGGAGACGTATAAAGAGTCTCCTGAGTTGTCATTTTCACATGCTAGTGAGAATGTTTCGTTATAGAACTTGGCTTGTATATTCTGATGACTGGCTTCCTCAAATGCCCAAGGCCTTCATGAGCAAGAAAGTTGGATGCACACCCACTTAGCTTTAGTTCCTCTTTCATACACTTATAGCTCTAGTGCATCCGTTGCATGGAAATCGCTACTCCTCGCATTGATATCAATTGATGGACATCTGCATAGCCCGTTAGTCCATCTAGTCGGTGCGAGACTTTCTTCCACTTTTGACTCTTTTGATCTTTACCACCATACTCTATTCCACCTATATGCTATATCCATGGTTCACACTCATGTATTGTGTGGAGTTGAAAATGTTGAAGCGCGTTAGAAGTACGATCCAATTGCTTGGTTTGGCACCGTGGTGCTCATGATTTAAACCTATGTGGTGAATACGAAGTCATGCCATGCTAATATGACAAGATGAGTAGGGAATAACATTCTTTAAGGATCGTATATTCTGAATAGTAGTGATTATGCTTATTATGTTCTGTATTATTATGTTGATATCAATTATTTCATCATTTCTCAATGATCATACCTAAAAGAGATTGCATGTTGGGTAGCATAACACATCAAAAAATAAGTTTTTATCATTTACTTACTCGAGGACGAGCAGTAATTAAGCTTGGGGATGCTGACATGTCTCCAACGTATCTATAATTTTTAATTGTTCCATGCTATTATATTATCAATCTTGGATACTTTATATGCAACAATATGCTATTTCATATCATTTTTTTGGGACTAAGCTATTAACCCAGTGCCCAGTGCCGGTTCCTGTTTTTTTTTTGCGTGTTTTTGACTTTTGCAGAAAATCAATACCAATTAGGGTCCAAACATGATGAAACTTTTTGGTGATTTTTCTAGAAGATTTTGGACCCACGAAGCTTCGGGAGGAGGTCAGACACCACACGAGGAGGCGACAAGCCTGGAGGGCGTGCCCTGGTGGGGGGGGGGGTATGGCACGCCCACCAAGCTTGTGCCCCCCTCGCCAGCCCTCCTGGCCTAGTTCCACTTCTATAAATCCCAAAATATTCCGAAAACATCACAGAGCCACCATAAACACTTCTTATGCCGCTACAAGTCTCTCTTCCGCCGTGATCCCATCTGGAGACCTTTTCTGGTGCACTGTCGGAGGGGGAATCGATCGCGGAGGCCGTCTACATCAACCTTGCTGCCTCCATGATGATGTGGGTAGTCCACCACAGACCTACGGGTCCATAGCTAGTACCTATATGGCCTCTTCTCTCTGTATGATCTTCAATACAATGTTTGTCGCGATTACCACGGTGATCTATCTGGTGTAATCCTCTTCTGCGGTGTGTCTGTTGGGATCCGATGAATTGTGGGTTTATGATCAGATTATCTGAATTTTATTATGCATGATTATTATAGCTTCATATTTCTCTCCGATCTATCTGTTTGGTTTGGCCAAGTAGATTGATTTATCTTCACTGGGAGTGGTGCGTTGTAGTGGGTTCAATCTTGCGGTGCTCTATATCCCAGTGACAGAAGGGGACAAGACATGTATTGTATTGTATTGTATTGTTGCTACTAAGGATAAAACGACTGGATCTGAAGATATTGCTTGTCTTACTTTGTCTATATCATGTCATCTTGCTCCAAACATTACTCTGTTTGTCATGAACTTAATATCTAGAGAGCCAAGCATAGAAGCGCTCTCAAAGTGGAGTAATAGTAGTACATGCATGATCGTTTCGGTCTACTTGTTTATGGACGTGATGCCTATATACATATAATCATTGCCGTGAATAACATGTCATAACTATGCGCTATTCTGTCAATTGCCCAACAGTAATTTGTTTACCCACCGTGTGCTATATATGTTCGAGAGAAAAGCCTCTAGTGAAAACTATGGCCCCCGGGTCTACTTAATCATATTGCTAAAAACCAAAAATACCTTGCTGCATTTTTTATATTATTTATTTACTTTTTTTATTTATATTATCTATATCTATCAGAATTAATCGAACGAGTTCAAGGGGCTTGACAACCATCTTGCCCGCGTTGGGTGCAAGTGTTTGGTTTTGTGTGTGTAGGTGCTAACGACGAGAGTTTCCTTGATTCTTCTACTGGCTTGATAACCTTGGTTCTCACTGAGGGAAATACTTATCGCTACTATATTGCTTCAGCGTTCTTCTTCGGGGGAAAATCCAACACAGCTCACAAGTAGCATCACCATCGAGCACCATTGGTTCTATATATTTACCGCATTAGCTTCTACAATTTACTTCTAATAGACTTATCTCTCGTGTTATTTATGTATGCTCTAATTGTTCTTTGTCTTGTTCATTCCGATTGTGTCGATGATGTTTACTTTCGTGTTCTACCTAGCTGTGCTCAAGATGGTTTGTTTGTTGGTGTGCTTGATTTTCATCTACGACTACTTTGTCATGCTTCTATCTCTAGCTTTGATGAACATCTCGCAATAGTCTATTGAGTAATTTTTCCTTCCTTAGTAGTACTGCATATGTTTTGTTAGTTTTCCGACGAGCCGTGTTCAGAGGTTTTAATTTTCGAAAAAAAAAATTAAATCTCCCATCCCGCCTTTGGTCGATATAATCTGATCCTACTGTTATCATCTTCATGTTCAAGTACGAGCATGGATTCATACTACATCCAATAGGCTTGTCCACTTTGAACCCAACACATTTCCTCCTTATCCAAAAGACCTCGATTTTTATTTGTAGTTCTCTCTAGTTAATAATTGCATCATCAGTTAAAGGGCATGAGTCTGTGGCCCCTTAGTACCTCTATATCCCAACTATGCAAGGTTTGGTTGACCAAGAAGTTTTTTGTGCATGATTGACTTAGCTGGGTTGAGATTTGCACAATTCCATGCAGTTTGAACTAAGTTCTCTACTGTTTCTTCACAAAGCTAACAAGTGTCAAATCTTTTCAGCCCCATAGGCTCCTGACTTGGACCCCCATGCTCACATCCCCACTTGGTTCATTGTAGATGCCAGTGAAGCTCTTTCCCTAGACATATCGTCAGATCGAATATCATGAAATTTGAGTGAACCTCTTTTAAAGTAACATTAAGATCATTTTTTCATAAACAGCAACACACCACCACTCATCCCATCACCCACGTGAATCGACACCTCCTCAAACTTTAACAATTGCATCAACTTCTCTACCTTAGCTTTACTCAACTGTGTTTCAGACAGGAACAACACATCTGGTTGCAATCTCTCCTAGAGAAGCAGGAGCAAACAAACTGTTGGTATTTTTTTCCCATTCCCCAGCGGTTCCATTTCATTATTGTCGGACATGCTCCATCTCAGAGGCCGCCGATTCTGTTAGTGTCAATTAACCATCAAGCACAATATTGTTCTTCTTAGACCATTTTTTCGCTACCAGTGATACCGGATTCCTCCAATGGGCCCAGCCCATTCTGTTAATTTTGACAACATTTTGACGTAATAATAATGAGCGAGGGCCTCTTTCAATGGGCCCTGCAGTCAACACCAGCATTTTCGAATGGGCCTAAGGCCTGGGTCGGCATAGGTAAAAAGAAGGTTGGACGAGAGTTACAGGGCGTCGTCTTCCGCAGATCACTCCCCAACCCCACGCTCCCCTTCCCTAAAATCCCTAAAAGAGCCCCACTTTTCCCCCTCCTTCCCCTGGCGATGGCGGCGAAAGTAGCCGGAGGCGCCGCATCACTCCCGGCGGCGCAAGAGGCGAGTCTCGCGAGGCAGTACAGCGCGATGGATATCAGCGGTGGCGAGACGGGGGGCGGGGGGGGGGGGGGGGGGGGGAGGCGGAGGTCTCATCCTTCACCACGCGGTTCGCGTCGCTGCGCGTTCGGGAGGACCGGCTGGCCAAGATCGCTGCCGGCCTGCGCCTGATCAAGGAGAAGCGCGGCTCGAGGCCCCCCACCTACATCGAGTTGGCCGCCGCCGTCCTCATGAAAGACAGCGTTGCCGCCGCCCTCGGACGCCGCGCCACCATCGTCGTCGGGCGGTCGCTGCTTGAATAAGTGGTTGTTATTATTATTATGGTGCAAATTACCCTAATTTAATGTCTGTTCGTGATAAGACCCTAATGATGAGGTGGTAGAACATATGTTATGGTACTATGTATGGGCGCCCGTGTTGCAGTAATCCTACCATGGTTCAGTTATCTGTATTATCATGTGATTCTTTCTGCTGATTGTGCCTCTGTTTGGGATTCAATGATGATGTTTCTTTGTTGCTGCTCTGTTAGTGTAGAACTGGACAGAAGCTTTCATGACTACTACAGTACCTGGACAATAATTCTGAATAGGCAGATGTTTTCTCTCTTGATATTTTAAGAGATTTCTTGACCATGGTCGTGATAGATCCGTTTCATCTTCAACTTTAAGCTGGGCTCTAACCAGATGTCACTCCAAACTCTGTTTTATGCTTGGGATCACTGGAAGTCGATCATAATCAAAGTACCATCTCCACACTGATTATCCAGAATTAAATGATTATGCAGTTTGTGAAGTTGACAGATATGCGGTGCTTGAACTGATTGGCTTTCTAATGCTAGCAGACATTCTTTGCAGCTTCTTGGGTGCGCCTCAGTGTCATTCATGTGCTCGGTGTTTCAGGATGAATGAGCTGTCTTCTGTTGGTTTCAGTGTACTTTAGAAATTGGAGTCCATTGTTCAAATTTCCCCAAAGCCATCATCTTCTTATACCCTGGTGAGAACTATCCTTGTCATAAATTAGATAGCCAAGTTTTTGGAAGAACCACAGTTCAGTATGCCAAAAATCTCCATGAAGTTAAGAAGCATTTTTGTTCCCCATGAGTGTCGCTTCTTTGAATTAGTTTTTCTTGTGTGGAGAGATGGGACAACGAGGAGCCTCTTGCGTCTACTTGACTTGCCAACAGCATATGGATTGATTGATTTAATGCAAATCTTCTCCCAGCAAATAAAAATTTGACCCATGGCCATCTTAGGAGAACAACCATGCTTCTGCTTACAGCACAATTGGATGAAGCGCTACTTTCAAGAAATTTGAGTGGCCAGTTTTTTTTTTTTTTTTTTTTTTGTGATATTTCAAGAGGTTTCTTGACATTGGTGGTGGTAGACCCTCCTTGATCTTGAACTTTAGCTTACCTTTGATTTTACCTTCAATCTAAAATGGAAGGATGAAATCCAAGAGGTCCAAGTGCGGCGGAAAGAAGTGAGCCACTGTGGCTGTAGCCTGGAGGTGCCGCAGTTTCTTGTTGCGAAACATTTGGCTGCATTTGCAGAAACTCGTATATCCCATCCCTGTAGAACCAAACGGATAGCAGGTGCTGTGTTTTGCTTAGATGTGCTGGTGGCTTGTGCTGGCTGCTGCAACTAGCTGAGCCTGTTTGTGCCCTTTTTGTTGCCATGCACTTTTTTTATATAACCTTAAGACTTTGTTCCTCAAATAACAGCCATAAAGTTTACAATTTTGGGGAGGATAAAGTCAGGGATAGTTGAATCCTAGAACATTGATGTTCTATTGTTAGAAGAATTCTTAGCTAGACTATTAGCTACCTCATTAGCTTCTCTGCAGCAATGCATAAAACTAGAACTAGCAAAATCTGAACCAAGTTGTTTGCATTCTGCCAATACTGAGATTTCCGGCCCCATATATGCATCAAGTTAGTTGACTGCATCCACCGCAAAAGAACTGTCAGACTCAACAACCAACTGATTACAACCAATATTTGTTGCCAAAATCAGACCATTCCAGGTAGCAATAATCTCAGCAGAGCTGACATTGCTCACATGCGGTAACACTCAGGTTGCAGCAGCTATAAAATTGCCATGGTTATCACTCTCCACGGCAGATAGCACTCGTCGCTCCTGACAACGTTTGAGCATAGAACGAGGCATCCACATTTATTTTGACAACACCCTTAGACGGCCTCTTCCAGAGGTGTTTGTTTTTGTGAGCTGGCTGGTTGGGTGTTGAGGCTCTAACAAAATTCGTGGCCAGAACCCTAACAGACATGGCTGAACGATCCGGTGGCTGGATAGTTCACCCTTTGTACTCTGACGCTGTTGCCACCAAATATACCAAGCTGCAACTAAAATAAGCTCTGCCATCGGCGAATCATCGATCAACGAACGCTCCTCACCAGGATATCCAATGTATTAGACCAGGACCAGTCTTCAATGACTGCCTTTTGAGTGCCAACTATCTCCGGCCTCGAAGAATATCTCTCTTGGGCTCTGAAAGCGGACAAGATCTTTCGCGTCCACAATTTCAACCAGGTGAAGAAAATGGCGATGGCCTGGCTCGAGTTTGATGAGTATGTTCTCATATGGCCGTAACAATGATAAGAGCAAGGAAAACCTCTAACCACCACTTGGGCTGCAATGAAAAGCAAGTCATAAGAGCAAGATTTGCGCCTATTGACACGCATACTACTCCTAGAAATGGCATTATATTAGAGATACACAACCACATCTCTATTGGCAACATAGTTAATCTTGGTACTACCCACCTCTCAAACTTTAATTGACTACTACAACCGTTAATTGAGTTCCAAGGGGATAAAATCTCCCATTGTGCTTGCATCTTTTGAATTGAGAGTGGGCATACCTACATGCATTCTTGCTCCATCTGTGCATACGACTCCGCGTTTAGAATAATGACCATGAATCCTAGCGCGAGAAGAGAGAACTCACTTGTGGTGAGAAGCACTAGTAGAAAACAGACCTTTTGTCCAAAGCATTAGTCCCGGTCTGGTTTTGAACCAGCACTAATGTGACCATTAGTCCCGGTTCGGGACGGGCATCATTAGTCGCGGTTCGTTCCGGACCTTTAGTCCCGGTTAGTAACACGAACCGGGACTAAAGGGTTTGTGCCAGGCTGGTGTCAGCCTGGGGCCCCACGATTACCTTTAGTCCCGGTTCGTGGCACGAACCGGGACTATAGGCTCACCTTTAGTCCCGGTTCGTGCCACGAACCGGGACTAAAGATCCCCTATATGAATTCGGCCAGCCCGAGCACAGTACTCCTCCCTGTTTTTCCCCTTCTTCCCCTCCTTTGTTCTTCCTCTTCCTCGAGCTCATCCTCCATTTTTGCCAAAATTTGTCAAGATTTGGAGGCACCCCATCCATCCAAGTGTTCACAAAGGTTAGCAACTTTGTCCTTTCATCTCTCATTGCTAGATTAGCTCTTGCAATGCTTTATAAGTATAGTGATTTGTGGGTTTTAGTTTGGGAGTATTTATATGTGGTAGTTCATTTGATTTATATGCAATTTGAGCTCAAATTAACTTCTTACTTTGCAAGATTACCGTCGATCGCCCGCACCGTCCCGTCGCCGGCACCACCTTGGTGAGCCTCTTGTTCTTATCCTTTTTATAAAAAAAATCATGTTTGTAAGATTTAGATAGTTACTTGTATAGTTTTCTTACCTATATGGTTGTTTGTTATACATAGTGGCATGGTTTTGATATCCGTCCCCGTCGGCCCTCGTCCGGTTTATGATTCGGATGTGGTATATACTCTCTTTTATAACTGTTTGTTGCATTTCGTGTTTATGACAATTATGCCCATCAAGTTGACATAGATATTTTTATCTAGGAGGTATGTGAACCGGAAATTGCAACCGACATAGATATTCTTGTCAAGAAGTTAAATTTAGTTGAAAAAGAAAACGAGTATTTGAAAGAAAAATTGAAAAGAGTTGAAGAAGAGAAGATGAAACTGGAGTTGTATGTTGCCGATGTCGTCGATGATCACAAGATCAAGATGGATGCAATGCGCTTGAAGATTAGAAATTTTAAAAAATATGCCATTGATAGTGAGGCTTGGTATCACTATGCTGTTGGATCAATTGTTACCTTAGTTGCGATCTTGATCACATTTGTTGTTGCATTTAAATGCTTTAGCTAGAGAGTTTGTATGTTGCTTTATGAGAACAAGTGTGTATGAACTTTATGTATGAACTTGTATTAATTTGGTCTTTTCGGTGTTGTGTAATGAAGATGAGCCGGCAATGGATGTACGATGACCGATGCTCTCCCCAGTTCATTAATGGCGTGCATACTTTTCTGGTTGCGGCTGAGGCAAACAAGCGGGCGGATGGTTTTATGTATTGTCCATGTGCTGGCTGTAAGAATGATCGAAATTACTCTAACTCAAGAACCATTCACGTCCACCTGTTTGAGTCCGGTTTCATGTCCGGCTATAACTGTTGGACCAAGCACGGAGAAAGAGGGGTCCTAATGGAAGAGAATGAAGAAGAAGAGGATGACGACAGCTATCCTGGCCATGGGTTCCATGAATACGATGGTATAACAATGGGGGAAGAAGCTGAGCCGGCAATGCGGGAAGGAGCTGAAGAAGAGGCATCAGATGAGCCCGCTGATGATCTTGGTCGGGCCATTGCCGATGCAAAGAGAAACTGCGCAAGTGAAAAGGAGAAGCTGAAGTTGCAGCGCATGTTAGAGGATCACAAGAAATTGTTGTACCCAAATTGCGAAGATGACAAGAAAAAGCTGGGTACCACACTGGAATTGCTGCAATGGAAGGCAGAGAATGGTGTACCTGACAAGGCATTTGAAAAGTTGCTGAAAATAATGAAGAATAAGCTACCAAAGGACAACGAATTGCCCGACAGTACGTACGAAGCAAAGAAGGCCGTCTGCCCTCTAGGATTAGAGGTGCAGAAGATACATGCATGCCCTAATGACTGCATCCTCTACCGCGGTGAGTACGAGGATTTGAATGCATGCCCGATATGCTGTGCATTGCGCTATAAGATCGGCCACGATGACCCTGGTGATGTTGCGGGCGAGCGCCCCAGGAAGAAGATTCCTGCCAAGGTGATGTGGTATGCTCCTATAATACCACGGTTGAAACGTTTGTTCCAAAACAAAGAGCATGCCAAGTTGATGCGATGGCACAAAGATGACCGTAAGAAAGACGGGAAGTTGAGAGTACCCGCTGACGGATCACAGTGGAGAAAAATCGAGAGAAAGTGGAAGGACTTTGCAGATGACGCAAGGAACGTATGGTTTGGTTTAAGTGCAGATGGCATCAATCCTTTTGGGGAGCAGAGCAGCAATCATAGCACCTGGCATGTGACTCTATGTACCTATAACCTTCCTCCTTGGTTGTGCATGAAGCGGAAGTTCATTATGATGCCACTGCTCATCCAAGGCCCCAAGCAACCCGGCAACGACATTGATGTGTACCTAAGGCCATTAGTCGAAGAACTTTTAGAGCTGTGGAATGGAAAAGGTGTACGTGCGTGGGATGAGCACAAACAGCAGGAATTTGACCTGCGAGCGTTGCTGTTTGTAACCATCAATGATTGGCCTGCTCTCAGTAACCTTTCAGGACAGACAAACAAGGGATACCATGCATGCATGCACTGTTTAGATGATACCGACAGTATATATTTGGATAAATGTAAGAAGAATGTGTACCTGGGGCATCGTCGATTTCTTCAGAGCAGGCATCCCGTAAGAAAGAAAGGCAAGCATTTCAAAGGTGAGGCAGATCACCGGAAGAAGCCTCGCCATCGTACTGGTGATGATATACTTGATATGGTCAAGGATTTAAAAGTAATCTTTGGAAAGGGTCTTGGCGGACAATTTGTTCCGAATGACGCTGACGGACGCGCACCCATGTAGAAGAAGAAATCTATATTTTGGGACCTACCCTATTGGAAAGACCTAGAGGTCCGCTCTGCAATCGACGTGATGCACGTGACGAAAAATCTTTGCGTGAACCTGCTAGGCTTCTTGGGCGTGTATGGGAAGACAAAAGATACACCGGAGGCACGGGAGGACCAGCAACGTATGCACGGAGAAGACGGCATGGATCCAAAGCAGTTTCAGGGTCATGCCAGCTACGCTCTTACCAAAGAAGAGAAGGAAATCTTCTTCGAATGCCTGCTCAGTATGAAGGTCCCGTCTGGCTTCTCGTCGAATATAAAGGGAATAATAAATATGGCAGAGAAAAAGTTCCAGAACCTAAAGTCTCATGACTGCCACGTGATTATGACGCAACTGCTTCCGGTTGCATTGAGGGGGCTTCTACCGGAAAACGTTCGATTACCCATTGTGAAGCTATGTGCATTCCTCAATGCAATCTCTCAGAAGGTAATCGATCCAGAAATCCTACCAAGGTTAGAGAATGATTTGGTGCAATGTCTTGTCAATTTCGGGTTGGTGTTCCCACCATCCTTCTTCAATATCATGACGCACGTCCTAGTTCACCTAGTCGAGGAGATTGCCATTCTGGGTCATGTATTTCTACACAATGTGTTCCCCTTTGAGAGGTTCATGGGAGTCTTAAAGAAATATGTTCATAATCGTGCTAGGCCAGAAGGAAGCATCTCCAAGGGCCATGAAACAGAGGAGGTCATTGAGTTTTATGTTGACTTTATTCCTGACATTAAGCCGATTGTTGTTCCTGAATCGCAGCATGAGGGCAGACTGGGTGGAAAAGGCACGCTAGGAAAGAATTCAGTAATATGCCGGGACGGGCATTCTTTGGCGCAAGCACACTACACAGTTCTAGAAAGTTCCGCCTTGGTGGCTCCGTATATCGAGCAACACAAGAATATTCTACGCTCCAAACACCCGGAGCAGTCTGACGACTGGATTACACATGAACAAATTGTGACTTTCGACGGTTGGTTGCAGACACGTCTCATGCATGATGACACTGTTGCAGATGACCTGTACTTGCTGTCCAAGTTACCATCTTCGACTATATTGACTTTCAAAGGGTACGAGATAAATGGGAATACATTTTACACGATCGCCCAAGATAAAAAGAGCGCCAACCAAAACAGTGGTGTCCGCTTTGATGCAGCAAACACCAATAGGCCAAAGGACACATATTATGGTTACATAGAGGAGATATGGGAACTTGACTATGGACTTGGTTTGAAGGTCCCTTTGTTTCGGTGCAAATGGGTCAATCTGAGAGGAGGCGGGGTAAAGGAAGACCGGCAGTACGGAATGACAACTGTGGATCTCAACAATCTTGGGTACGCAGACGAACCATTCGTCCTAGCCAATGATGTGGCGCAGGTTTTCTATGTGAAGGACATGTCTACCAAGCCGAGAAAAAGAAAAGATAAGGAAGCGAATACATCATACGATGAGCCAAAGTGCCACATAGTTCTTTCAAGGAAAAGAAACATCGTGGGAGTGGAGGACAAGACAGACATGTCAGAAGATTATGAAAAGTTTCATGAAATTGCTCCCTTCACAGTGAATGTTGACCCAAGCATCAAGTTAAACGATGAAGATTGTCCATGGTTACAGCGCAAAGGGACACACGCGAAGAAAAAGTTTTATACCCAAAGATCCCACTCTGGGATGTGACCGGCTTCTCTAGTTAGTTTCCGGACTTATATATCTGGAAAGTCCCACTTCGGACAAACCGGAGGGAATTTTTGTAATAGTAGTGTACTTATGTGTTTTGGCATTTGAAACGCGAAGAAATATTACGCCAAAGCCACGTCATCAATTTTCAACCCTTTCTAACTTCATTTGCTATTTTTCATGCATTTACTGATTTTTTTTTAGCTAAATGACCCTAAAATTGAAAAGCACTACAAATGAACTCTGAAAAGGTTGAAAGTTGCAATGGTATCATCATTTTACCCACATAGCATGTGCTAAAAAGTTGAGAGGGTTACGGCAAAAACTGGATCCACTTCGTATACAAAATGGACAATCTCTTTCGAAGTATCAGGGTTTCAGACGAAAACTCGTCTGTTACAAAGGCATTTCATTTTTTTAAACTTATTTCAACTCCAGACTTTTTGTGTGTTCAGTATGCACCATTCAAAGCCACGTCATCAATTTTCAACCCTTTCTGACTTCATTTGCTATTTTTCATGCATTTACTGATTTTTTTGAGCTAAATGACCCTAAAATTGAAAAGCACTACAAATGAACTCTGAAAAGGTTGAAAGTTGGCATGGTATCATCATTTCACCCACATAGCATGTGCTAAAAAGTTGAGAGGGTTACGGCAAAAACTGGATCCACTTCGTGTACAAAATGGACAATCACTTTCGAAGTATCAGGGTTTCAGACGAAAACTCGTGTGTTACAAAGGCATTTCATTTTTTTTAAACTTATTTCAACTCCAGACTTTTTGTGTGTTCAGTATGCACCATTCGAAGCCACGTCATCAATTTTCAACCCTTTCTGACTTCATATGCTATTTTTCATGCATTTACTGATTTTTTTTGAGCTAAATGACCCTAAAATTAAAAAGCACTACAAATGAACTCTGAAAAGGTTGAAAGTTGGCATGGTATCATCATTTCACCCACATAGCATGTGCTAAAAAGTTGAGAGGGTTACGGCAAAAACTGGATCCACTTCGTGTACAAAATGGACAATCTCATTTCATTTTTTTAAACTTATTTCAACTCCAGACTTTTTGTGTGTTCAGTATGCACCATTCGAAGCCACGTCATCAATTTTCAACCCTTTCTGACTTCATTTGCTATTTTTCATGCATTTACTGATTTTTTTGAGCTAAATGACCCTAAAATTGAAAAGCACTACAAATGAACTCTGAAAAGGTTGAAAGTTGGCATCGTATCATCATTTCACCCACATAGCATGTGCTAAAAAGTTGAGAGGGTTACGGCAAAAACTGGATCCACTTCGTGTACAAAATGGACAATCTCTTTCGAAGTATCAGGGTTTCAGACGAAAACTCGTCTGTTACAAAGGCATTTCATTTTTTTAAACTTATTTCAACTCCAGACTTTTTGTGTGTTCAGTATGCACCATTCGAAGCCACGTCATCAATTTTCAACCCTTTATGACTTCATTTGCTATTTTTCATGCATTTACTGATTTTTTTGAGCTAAATGACCCTAAAATTGAAAAGCACTACAAATGAACTCTGAAAAGGTTGAAAGTTGGCATGGTATCATCATTTCACCCACATAGCATGTGCTAAAAAGTTGAGAGGGTTACGGCAAAAACTGGATCCACTTAGTGTACAAAATGGACAATCTCTTTCGAAGTATCAGGGTTTCAGACAAAAACTCGTCTATTACAAAGGCATTTCATTTTTTTAAACTTATTTCAACTCCAGACTTTTTGTGTGTTCAGTATGCACCATTTGAAGCCACGTCATCAATTTTCAACCCTTTCTGACTTCATTTGCTAGTTTTCATGCATTTACTGATTTTTTTGAGCTAAATGACCCTAAAATTGACAAGCACTACAAATGAACTCTGAAAAGGTTGAAAGTTGGCATGGTATCATCATTTCACCCACATAGCATGTGCTAAAAAGTTGAGAGGGTTACGGCAAAAACTGGATCCACTTCGTGTACAAAATGGACAATCTCTTTCGAAGTATCAGGGTTTCAGACGAAAACTTGTCTGTTACAAAGGCATTTCATTTTTTTAAACTTATTTCAACTCCAGACTTTTTGTGTGTTCAGTATGCACCATTCGAAGCCACGTCATCAATTTTCAACCCTTTCTGACTTCATTTGCTATTTTTCATGCATTTACTGATTTTTTGAGCTAAATGACCCTAAAATTGAAAAGCACTACAAATGAACTCTGAAAAGGTTGAAAGTTTGCATGGTATCATCATTTCACCCACATAGCATGTGCTAAAAAGTTGAGAGGGTTACGGCAAAAACTGGATCCACTTCGTGTACAAAATGGACAATCTCATTTCATTTTTTTAAACTTATTTCAACTCCAGACTTTTTGTGTGTTCAGTATGCACCATTCGAAGCCACGTCATCAGTTTTCAACCCTTTCTGACTTGATTTGCTATTTTTCATGGATTTACTGATTTTTTTGAGCTAAATGACCCTAAAATTGAAAAGCACTACAAATGAACTCTGAAAAGGTTGAAAGTTGGCATCGTATCATCATTTCACCTACATAGCATGTGCTAAAAAGTTGAGAGGGTTACGGCAAAAACTGGATCCACTTCGTGTACAAAATGGACAATCTCTTTCAAAGTATCAGGGTTTCAGACGGAAACTCGTCTGTTACAAAGGCATTTCATTTTTTTAAACTTATTTCAACTCCAGACTTTTTGTGTGTTCAGTATGCACCATTCGAAGCCACGTCATCAATTTTCAACCCTTTCTGACTTCATTTGCTATTTTTCATGCATTTACTGATTTTTTTGAGCTAAATGACCCTAAAATTGAAAAGCACTACAAATGAACTCTGAAAAGGTTGAAACTTGGCATCGTATCATCATTTCACCCACATAGCATGTGCTAAAAAGTTGAGAGGGTTACGGCAAAAACTGGATCCACTTCGTGTACAAAATGGACAATCTCTTTCGAAGTATCAGGGTTTCAGACGAAAACTCGTCTGTTACAAAGGCATTTCATTTTTTTAAACTTATTTCAACTCCAGACTTTTTGTGTGTTCAGTATGCACCATTCGAAGCCACGTCATCAATTTTCAACCCTTTCAGACTTCATTTGCTATTTTTCATACATTTACTGATTTTTTTGAGCTAAATGACCCTAAAATTGAAAAGCACTACAAATGAACTCTGAAAAGGTTGAAAGTTGGCATCGTATCATCATTTCACCCACATAGCATGTGCTAAAAAGTTGAGAAGGTTACGGCAAAAACTGGATCCACTTCGTGTACAAAATGGACAATCACTTTCGAAGTATCAAGGTTTCAGACGAAAACTCGTGTGTTACAAAGGCATTTCATTTTTTTAAACTTATTTCAACTCCAGACTTTTTGTGTGTTCAGTATGTACCGTTCGAAGCCACGTCATCAATTTTCAACCCTTTCTGACTTAATTTGCTATTTTTCATGCATTTACTGATTTTTTTGAGCTAAATGACCCTAAAATTGAAAAGCACTACAAATGAACTCTGAAAAGGTTGAAAGTTGGAATGGTATCATCATTTCACCCACATAGCATGTGCTAAAAAGTTGAGAGGGTTACGGCAAAAACTGGATCCACCTCGTGTACAAAATGGACAATCTCTTTCGAAGTATGAGGGTTTCAGACGAAAACTCGTCTGTTACAAAGGCATTTCATTTTTTTAACTTATTTCAACTCCAGACTTTTTGTGTGTTCAGTATGCACCATTCGAAGCCACGTCATCAATTTTCAACCGTTTCTGACTTCATTTGCTATTTTTCATGCATTTACTGATTTTTTTGAGCTAAATGACCCTAAAATTGAAAAGCAATACAAATGAACTCTGAAAAGGTTGAAAGTTGGCATCGTATCATCATTTCACCCACATAGCATGTGCTAAAAAGTTGAGGGGTTACGGCAAAAACTGGATCCACTTCGTGTACAAAATGGACAATCGCTTTTGAAGTATCAGGGTTTCAGACGAAAACTCGTCTGTTACAAAGGCATTTCATTTTTTAAAACTTATTTCAACTCCAGACTTTTTGTGTGTTCAGTATGCACCATTCGAAGCCACGTCATCAATTTTCAACCCTTTCTGACTTCATTTGCTATTTTTCATGCATTTACTGATTTTTTTGAGCTAAATGACCCTAAAATTGAAAAGCACTACAAATGAACTCTGAAAAGGTTGAAAGTTGCAATGGTATCATCATTTCACCCACATAGCTTGTGCTAAAAAGTTGAGAGGGTTACGGCAAAAACTGGATCCACTTCGTGTACAAAATGTACAATCTCTTTCGAAGTATTAGGGTTTCAGACGAAAACTTGTCTGTTACAAAGGTATTTCGTTTTTTTAAACTTATTTCAACTCCAGACTTTTTGTGTGTTCAGTATGCACCATTCGAAGCCACGTCATCAATTTTCAACCCTTTCTGACTTCATTTGCTATTTTTCATGCATTTACTGATTTTTTTGAACTAAATGACCCTAAAATTGAAAAGCACTACAAATGAACTCTGAAAAGGTTGAAAGTTTGCATGGTATCATCATTTCACCCACATAGCATGTGCTAAAAAGTTGAGAGGGTTACGGCAAAAACTGGATCCACTTCGTGTACAAAATGTACAATCTCTTTCGAAGTATTAGGGTTTCAGACGAAAACTTGTCTGTTACAAAGGTATTTCGTTTTTTTAAACTTATTTCAACTCCAGACTTTTTGTGTGTTCAGTATGCACCATTCGAAGCCACGTCATCAATTTTCAACCCTTTCTGACTTCATTTGCTATTTTTCATGCATTTACTGATTTTTTTGAGCTAAATGACCCTAAAATTGAAAAGCACTACAAATGAACTCTGAAAAGGTTGAAAGTTGGCATCGTATCATCATTTCACCCACATAGCATGTGCTAAAAAGTTGAGAGGGTTACGGCAAAAACTGGATCCACTTCGTGTACAAAATGGACAATCTCTTTCGAAGTATCAGGGTTTCAGACGAAAACTCGTCTGTTACAAAGGCATTTCATTTTTTTAAACTTATTTCAACTCCAGACTTTTTGTGTGTTCAGTATGCACCATTCGAAGCCACGTCATCAATTTTCAACCCTTTATGACTTCATTTGCTATTTTTCATGCATTTACTGATTTTTTTGAGCTAAATGACCCTAAAATTGAAAAGCACTACAAATGAACTCTGAAAAGGTTGAAAGTTGGCATGGTATCATCATTTCACCCACATAGCATGTGCTAAAAAGTTGAGAGGGTTACGGCAAAAACTGGATCCACTTAGTGTACAAAATGGACAATCTCTTTCGAAGTATCAGGGTTTCAGACAAAAACTCGTCTATTACAAAGGCATTTCATTTTTTTAAACTTATTTCAACTCCAGACTTTTTGTGTGTTCAGTATGCACCATTTGAAGCCACGTCATCAATTTTCAACCCTTTCTGACTTCATTTGCTAGTTTTCATGCATTTACTGATTTTTTTGAGCTAAATGACCCTAAAATTGACAAGCACTACAAATGAACTCTGAAAAGGTTGAAAGTTGGCATGGTATCATCATTTCACCCACATAGCATGTGCTAAAAAGTTGAGAGGGTTACGGCAAAAACTGGATCCACTTCGTGTACAAAATGGACAATCTCTTTCGAAGTATCAGGGTTTCAGACGAAAACTTGTCTGTTACAAAGGCATTTCATTTTTTTAAACTTATTTCAACTCCAGACTTTTTGTGTGTTCAGTATGCACCATTCGAAGCCACGTCATCAATTTTCAACCCTTTCTGACTTCATTTGCTATTTTTCATGCATTTACTGATTTTTTGAGCTAAATGACCCTAAAATTGAAAAGCACTACAAATGAACTCTGAAAAGGTTGAAAGTTTGCATGGTATCATCATTTCACCCACATAGCATGTGCTAAAAAGTTGAGAGGGTTACGGCAAAAACTGGATCCACTTCGTGTACAAAATGGACAATCTCATTTCATTTTTTTAAACTTATTTCAACTCCAGACTTTTTGTGTGTTCAGTATGCACCATTCGAAGCCACGTCATCAGTTTTCAACCCTTTCTGACTTGATTTGCTATTTTTCATGGATTTACTGATTTTTTTGAGCTAAATGACCCTAAAATTGAAAAGCACTACAAATGAACTCTGAAAAGGTTGAAAGTTGGCATCGTATCATCATTTCACCTACATAGCATGTGCTAAAAAGTTGAGAGGGTTACGGCAAAAACTGGATCCACTTCGTGTACAAAATGGACAATCTCTTTCAAAGTATCAGGGTTTCAGACGGAAACTCGTCTGTTACAAAGGCATTTCATTTTTTTAAACTTATTTCAACTCCAGACTTTTTGTGTGTTCAGTATGCACCATTCGAAGCCACGTCATCAATTTTCAACCCTTTCTGACTTCATTTGCTATTTTTCATGCATTTACTGATTTTTTTGAGCTAAATGACCCTAAAATTGAAAAGCACTACAAATGAACTCTGAAAAGGTTGAAACTTGGCATCGTATCATCATTTCACCCACATAGCATGTGCTAAAAAGTTGAGAGGGTTACGGCAAAAACTGGATCCACTTCGTGTACAAAATGGACAATCTCTTTCGAAGTATCAGGGTTTCAGACGAAAACTCGTCTGTTACAAAGGCATTTCATTTTTTTAAACTTATTTCAACTCCAGACTTTTTGTGTGTTCAGTATGCACCATTCGAAGCCACGTCATCAATTTTCAACCCTTTCAGACTTCATTTGCTATTTTTCATACATTTACTGATTTTTTTGAGCTAAATGACCCTAAAATTGAAAAGCACTACAAATGAACTCTGAAAAGGTTGAAAGTTGGCATCGTATCATCATTTCACCCACATAGCATGTGCTAAAAAGTTGAGAAGGTTACGGCAAAAACTGGATCCACTTCGTGTACAAAATGGACAATCACTTTCGAAGTATCAAGGTTTCAGACGAAAACTCGTGTGTTACAAAGGCATTTCATTTTTTTAAACTTATTTCAACTCCAGACTTTTTGTGTGTTCAGTATGTACCGTTCGAAGCCACGTCATCAATTTTCAACCCTTTCTGACTTAATTTGCTATTTTTCATGCATTTACTGATTTTTTTGAGCTAAATGACCCTAAAATTGAAAAGCACTACAAATGAACTCTGAAAAGGTTGAAAGTTGGAATGGTATCATCATTTCACCCACATAGCATGTGCTAAAAAGTTGAGAGGGTTACGGCAAAAACTGGATCCACCTCGTGTACAAAATGGACAATCTCTTTCGAAGTATGAGGGTTTCAGACGAAAACTCGTCTGTTACAAAGGCATTTCATTTTTTTAACTTATTTCAACTCCAGACTTTTTGTGTGTTCAGTATGCACCATTCGAAGCCACGTCATCAATTTTCAACCGTTTCTGACTTCATTTGCTATTTTTCATGCATTTACTGATTTTTTTGAGCTAAATGACCCTAAAATTGAAAAGCAATACAAATGAACTCTGAAAAGGTTGAAAGTTGGCATCGTATCATCATTTCACCCACATAGCATGTGCTAAAAAGTTGAGGGGTTACGGCAAAAACTGGATCCACTTCGTGTACAAAATGGACAATCGCTTTTGAAGTATCAGGGTTTCAGACGAAAACTCGTCTGTTACAAAGGCATTTCATTTTTTAAAACTTATTTCAACTCCAGACTTTTTGTGTGTTCAGTATGCACCATTCGAAGCCACGTCATCAATTTTCAACCCTTTCTGACTTCATTTGCTATTTTTCATGCATTTACTGATTTTTTTGAGCTAAATGACCCTAAAATTGAAAAGCACTACAAATGAACTCTGAAAAGGTTGAAAGTTGCAATGGTATCATCATTTCACCCACATAGCTTGTGCTAAAAAGTTGAGAGGGTTACGGCAAAAACTGGATCCACTTCGTGTACAAAATGGACAATCTCATTTCATTTTTTTAAACTTATTTCAACTCCAGACTTTTTGTGTGTTCAGTATGCACCATTCGAAGCCACGTCATCAATTTTCAACCCTTTCTGACTTCATTTGCTATTTTTCATGCATTTACTGATTTTTTTGAGCTAAATGACCCTAAAATTGAAAAGCAATACAAATGAACTCTGAAAAGGTTGAAAGTTGGCATCGTATCATCATTTCACCCACATAGCATGTGCTAAAAAGTTGAGGGGTTACGGCAAAAACTGGATCCACTTCGTGTACAAAATGGACAATCGCTTTTGAAGTATCAGGGTTTCAGACGAAAACTCGTCTGTTACAAAGGCATTTCATTTTTTAAAACTTATTTCAACTCCAGACTTTTTGTGTGTTCAGTATGCACCATTCGAAGCCACGTCATCAATTTTCAACCCTTTCTGACTTCATTTGCTATTTTTCATGCATTTACTGATTTTTTTGAGCTAAATGACCCTAAAATTGAAAAGCACTACAAATGAACTCTGAAAAGGTTGAAAGTTGCAATGGTATCATCATTTCACCCACATAGCTTGTGCTAAAAAGTTGAGAGGGTTACGGCAAAAACTGGATCCACTTCGTGTACAAAATGGACAATCTCATTTCATTTTTTTAAACTTATTTCAACTCCAGACTTTTTGTGTGTTCAGTATGCACCATTCGAAGCCACGTCATCAATTTTCAACCCTTTCTGACTTCATTTGCTATTTTTCATGCATTTACTGATTTTTTTGAGCTAAATGACCCTAAAATTGACAAGCACTACAAATGAACTCTGAAAAGGTTGAAAGTTGGCATGGTATCATCATTTCACCCACATAGCATGTGCTAAAAAGTTGAGAGGGTTACGGCAAAAACTGGATCCACTTCGTGTACAAAATGGACAATCTCTTTCGAAGTATCAGGGTTTCAGACGAAAACTTGTCTGTTACAAAGGCATTTAATTTTTTTAAACTTATTTCAACTCCAGACTTTTTGTGTGTTCAGTATGCACCATTCGAAGCCACGTCATCAATTTTCAACCCTTTCTGACTTCATTTGCTATTTTTCATGCATTTACTGATTTTTTTGAGCTAAATGACCCTAAAATTGAAAAGCACTACAAATGAACTCTGAAAAGGTTGAAAGTTGGCATCGTATCATCATTTCACCCACATAGCATGTGCTAAAAAGTTGAGAGGGTTACGGCAAAAACTGGATCCACTTCGTGTACAAAATGGACAATCTCATTTCATTTTTTTAAACTAATTTCAACTCCAGACTTTTTGTGTGTTCAGTATGCACCATTCGAAGCCATGTCATCAATTTTCAACCTTTTCTGACTTCATTTGCTATTTTTCATGCATTTACTGATTTTTTTGAGCTAAATGACCCTAAAATTGAAAAGCACGACAAATGAACTCTGAAAAGGTTGAAGGTTGGCATGGTATCATCATTTCACCCACATAGCATGTGCTAAAAAGTTGAGAAGGTTACGGCAAAAACTGGATCCACTTCGTGTACAAAATGGACAATCTCTTTCGAAGTATGAGGGTTTCAGACGAAAACTCGTGTGTTACAAAGGCATTTCATTTTTTTAAACTTATTTCAACTACAGACTTTTTGTGTGTTCAGTATGCACCATTCGAAGCCACGTCATCAATTTTCAACCCTTTCTGACTTCATTTGCTATTTTTCATGCTTTTACTGATTTTTTTGAACTAAATGACCCTAAAATTGAAAAGCACTACAAATGAACTCTGAAAAGGTTGAAAGTTGGCATCGTATCATCATTTCACCCACATAGCATGTGCTAAAAAGTTGAGAGGGTTACGACAAAAACTGGATCCACTTCATGTACAAAATGGACAATCTTTTTCGAAGTATCAGGGTTTCAGACGAAAACTCGTCTGTTACAAAGGCATTTTATTTTTTTAAACTTATTTCAACTCCAGCTTTTTGTGTGTTCAGTATGCACCATTTGAAGCCACGTCATCAATTTTCAACCCTTTCTGACTTCATTTGCTATTTTTCATGAATTAACTGATTTTTTTAGCTAAATGACCCTAAAATTAAAAAGCACTACAAATGAACTGTGAAAAGGTTGAAAGTTGGCATGGTATCATCATTTCACCCACATAGCATGTGCTAAAAAGTTGAGAGGGTTACGGCAAAAACTGGATCCACTTCGTGTACAAAATGTACAATCTCTTTCGAAGTATTAGGGTTTCAGACGAAAACTTGTCTGTTACAAAGGTATTTCGTTTTTTTAAACTTATTTCAACTCCAGACTTTTTGTGTGTTCAGTATGCACCATTCGAAGCCACGTCATCAATTTTCAACCCTTTCTGACTTCATTTGCTATTTTTCATGCATTTACTGATTTTTTTGAACTAAATGACCCTAAAATTGAAAAGCACTACAAATGAACTCTGAAAAGGTTGAAAGTTTGCATGGTATCATCATTTCACCCACATAGCATGTGCTAAAAAGTTGAGAGGGTTACGGTAAAAACTGGATCCACTTCGTGTACAAAATGGACAATCTCTTTCGAAGTATCAGGGTTTCAGATGAAAACTCGTCTGTTACAAAGGCATTTCATTTTTTTAAACTTATTTCAAGTCCAGACTTTTTGTGTGTTCAGTATGTACCATTAGAAGCCACGTCATCAATTTTCAATCCTTTCTGACTTCATTTGCTATTTTTCATGCATTTACTGATTTTTTTGAGCTAAATGACCCTAAAATTGAAAAGCACTACAAATGAACTCTGAAAAGGTTGAAAGTTGGCATGGTATCATCATTTCACCCACATAGCATGTGCTAAAAAGTTGAGAGGGTTACGGCAAAAAATGGATCCACTTCGTGTACAAAATGGACAATCTCTTTCGAAGTATGATGGTTTCAGACGAAAACTCGTCTGTTACAAAGGCATTTCATTTTTTTAAACTTATTTCAACTCCAGACTTTTTGTGTGTTCAGTATGCACCATTCGAAGCCACGTCATCAATTTTCAACCCTTTCTGACTTTATTTGCTATTTTTCATGCATTTACTGATTTTTTTGAGCTAAATGACCCTAAAATTGAAAAGCACTACAAATGAACTCTGAAAAGGTTGAAAGTTGGCATCGTATCATCATTTCACCCACATAGCATGTGCTAAAAAGTTGAGAGGGTTACGGCAAAAACTGGATCCACTTCGTGTACAAAATGGACAATCTCTTTCGAAGTATCAGGGTTTCAGACGAAAACTCGTCGGTTACAAAGGAATTTCATTTTTTTAAACTTATTTCAACTCCAGACTTTTTGTGTGTTCAGTATGCACCATTTGAAGCCACGTCATCAATTTTCAACCCTTTCTGACTTCATTTGCTAATTTTCATGAATTTACTGATTTTTTTTGAGCTAAATGACCCTAAAATTGAAAAGCACTACAAATGAACTCTGAAAAGGTTGAAAGTTGGCATGGTATCATCATTTCACCCACATAGCATGTGCTAAAAAGTTGAGAGGGTTACGGCAAAAACTGGATCCACTTCGTGTACAAAATGTACAATCTCTTTCGAAGTATTAGGGTTTCAGACGAAAACTTGTCTGTTACAAAGGTATTTCGTTTTTTTAAACTTATTTCAACTCCAGACTTTTTGTGTGTTCAGTATGCACCATTCGAAGCCACGTCATCAATTTTCAACCCTTTCTGACTTGATTTGCTATTTTTCATGCATTTACTGATTTTTTTGAGCTAAATGACCCTAAAATTGAAAAGCACTACAAATGAACTCTGAAAAGGTTGAAAGTTGGCATGGTATCATCATTTCACCCACATAGCATGTGCTAAAAAGTTGAGAGGGTTACGGCAAAAACTGGATCCACTTCGTGTACAAAATGGACAATCTCTTTCGAAGTATCAGGGTTTCAGACGAAAACTCGTCTGTTACAAACGCATTTCAGTTTTTTAAACTTATTTCAACTCCAGACTTTTTGTGTGTTCAGTATGCACCATTCGAAGCCACGTCATCAATTTTCAACCCTTTCTGACTTGATTTGCTATTTTTCATGCATTTACTGATTTTTTTTGAGCTAAATGACCCTAAAATTGAAAAGCACTACAAATGAACTCTGAAAAGGTTGAAAGTTGGCATGGTATCATCATTTCACCCACATAGCATGTGCTAAAAAGTTGAGAGGGTTACGGCAAAAACTGGATCCACTTCGTGTACAAAATGGACAATCTCTTTCGAAGTATCAGGGTTTAAGACGAAAACTCGTCTCTTACATAGGCATTTCATTTTTTTAAACTTATTTCAACTCCAGACTTTTTGTGTGTTCAGTATGCACCATTCGAAGCCACGTCATCAATTTTCAACCCTTTCTGACTTCATTTGCTATTTTTCATGCATTTACTGATTTTTTTGAGCTAAATGACCCTAAAATTGAAAAGCACTACAAATGAACTCTGAAAAGGTTGAAAGTTGGCATTGTATCATCATTTCACCCACATAGCATGTGCTAAAAAGTTGAGAGGGTTACGGCAAAAACTGGATCCACTTCGTGTACAAAATGGACAATCTCTTTCGAAGTATCAGGGTTTGAGACGAAAACTCGTGTGTTACAAAGGCATTTCATTTTTTTAAACTTATTTCAACTCCATACTTTTTGTGTGTTCAGTATGTACCATTCGAAGCCACGTCATCAATTTTCAACCCTTTCTGACTTCATTTGCTATTTTTCATGCATTTACTGATTTTTTTTGAGCTAAATGACCCTAAAATTGAAAAGCACTACAAATGAACTCTGAAAAGGTTGAAAGTTGGAATGGTATCATCATTTCACCCACATAGCATATGCTAAAAAGTTGAGAGGGTTACGGCAAAAACTGGATCCACTTCGTGTACAAAATGGACAATCTCTTTCGAAGTATGAGGGTTTCAGACGAAAACTCGTGTGTTACAAAGGCATTTCATTTTTTTAAACTTATTTCAACTACAGACTTTTTGTGTGTTCAGTATGCACCATTCGAAGCCACGTCATCAATTTTCAACCCTTTCTGACTTCATTTGCTATTTTTCATGCATTTACTGATTTTTTTGAGCTAAATGACCCTAAAATTGAAAAGCACTACAAATGAACTCTGAAAAGGTTGAAAGTTGGCATCGTATCATCATTTCACCCACATAGCATGTGCTAAAAAGTTGAGAGGGTTACGACAAAAACTGGATCCACTTCATGTACAAAATGGACAATCTCTTTCGAAGTATCAGGGTTTCAGACGAAAACTCGTCTGTTACAAAGGCATTTCATTTTTTTAAACTTATTTCAACTCCAGCTTTTTGTGTGTTCAGTATGCACCATTTGAAGCCACGTCATCAATTTTCAACCCTTTCTGACTTCATTTGCTATTTTTTCATGAATTAACTGATTTTTTTAGCTAAATGACCCTAAAATTAAAAAGCACTACAAATGAACTCTGAAAAGGTTGAAAGTTGGCATGGTATCATCATTTCACCCACATAGCATGTGCTAAAAAGTTGAGAGGGTTACGGCAAAAACTGGATCCACTTCGTGTACAAAATGTACAATCTCTTTCGAAGTATTAGGGTTTCAGACGAAAACTTGTCTGTTACAAAGGTATTTCGTTTTTTTAAACTTATTTCAACTCCAGACTTTTTGTGTGTTCAGTATGCACCATTCGAAGCCACGTCATCAATTTTCAACCCTTTCTGACTTCATTTGCTATTTTTCATGCATTTACTGATTTTTTTGAACTAAATGACCCTAAAATTGAAAAGCACTACAAATGAACTCTGAAAAGGTTGAAAGTTTGCATGGTATCATCATTTCACCCACATAGCATGTGCTAAAAAGTTGAGAGGGTTACGGTAAAAACTGGATCCACTTCGTGTACAAAATGGACAATCTCTTTCGAAGTATCAGGGTTTCAGATGAAAACTCGTCTGTTACAAAGGCATTTCATTTTTTTAAACTTATTTCAAGTCCAGACTTTTTGTGTGTTCAGTATGTACCATTAGAAGCCACGTCATCAATTTTCAATCCTTTCTGACTTCATTTGCTATTTTTCATGCATTTACTGATTTTTTTGAGCTAAATGACCCTAAAATTGAAAAGCACTACAAATGAACTCTGAAAAGGTTGAAAGTTGGCATGGTATCATCATTTCACCCACATAGCATGTGCTAAAAAGTTGAGAGGGTTACGGCAAAAAATGGATCCACTTCGTGTACAAAATGGACAATCTCTTTCGAAGTATGATGGTTTCAGACGAAAACTCGTCTGTTACAAAGGCATTTCATTTTTTTAAACTTATTTCAACTCCAGACTTTTTGTGTGTTCAGTATGCACCATTCGAAGCCACGTCATCAATTTTCAACCCTTTCTGACTTTATTTGCTATTTTTCATGCATTTACTGATTTTTTTGAGCTAAATGACCCTAAAATTGAAAAGCACTACAAATGAACTCTGAAAAGGTTGAAAGTTGGCATCGTATCATCATTTCACCCACATAGCATGTGCTAAAAAGTTGAGAGGGTTACGGCAAAAACTGGATCCACTTCGTGTACAAAATGGTCAATCTCTTTCGAAGTATCAGGGTTTCAGACGAAAACTCGTCGGTTACAAAGGAATTTCATTTTTTTAAACTTATTTCAACTCCAGACTTTTTGTGTGTTCAGTATGCACCATTTGAAGCCACGTCATCAATTTTCAACCCTTTCTGACTTCATTTGCTAATTTTCATGCAGTTACTGATTTTTTTGGAGCTAAATGACCCTAAAATTGAAAAGCACTACAAATGAACTCTGAAAAAGTTGAAAGTTGGCATGGTATCATCATTTCATACACATAGCATGTGCTAAAAAGTTGAGAGGGTTACGGCAAAAACTGGATCCACTTCGTGTACAAAATGGACAATCTCTTTCGAAGTATCACGGTTTCAGACGAAAACTCGTCTGTTACAAAGGCATTTCATTTTTTAAACTTATTTCAACTCCAGACTTTTTGTGTGTTTAGTATGCACCATTCGAAGCCACGTCATCAATTTTCAACCCTTTCTGACTTGATTTGCTATTTTTCATGCATTTACTGATTTTTTTGAGCTAAATGACCCTAAAATTGAAAAGCACTACAAATGAACTCTGAAAAGGTTGAAAGTTGGCATGGTATCATCATTTCACCCACATAGCATGTGCTAAAAAGTTGAGAGGGTTACGGCAAAAACTGGATCCACTTCGTGTGCAAAATGGACAATCTCTTTCGAAGTATCAGGGTTTCAGACGAAAACTCGTCTGTTACAAAGGCATTTCATTTTTTTAAACTTATTTCAACTCCAGACTTTTTTTGTGTTCAGTATGCACCATTCGAAGCCACGTCATCAATTTTCAACCCTTTCTGACTTCATTTGCTATTTTTCATGCATTTACTGATTTTTTTGAGCTAAATGACCCTAAAATTGAAAAGCACTACAAATGAACTCTGAAAAGGTTGAAAGTTGGCATGGTATCATCATTTCACCCACATAGCATGTGCTAAAAAATTGAGAGGGTTACGGCAAAAACTGGACCCACTTCGTGTACAAAATGGACAATCTCTTTCGAAGTATCAGGGTTTCAAACGAAAACTCGTCTGTTACAAAGGCATTTCATTTTTTAAATAACCAAAGAATTACCAAATTGAAGATAATGATAAAACACGCTAATATTAAACAGCAGAAAAAAGAATCACTGCAAAATCTATTTTTAAAGTAAAGTTATTCACAAACTAGTGATTTACACAAATTTCAAATAATTCGAATTTAAACTATTCAAATTTGAAAACTACTGCCACTAACAGAAAGTTTATAATTTTTTTGACCTAACGCAAAAAGATTCACTCATTAATTCTAAATAAAGCAAAAAAACTCAAAAACAAAAGAAAATAAATAAAACAGAAATAAAAAAAAACTGAAAAGTAAATAAAAAAAATGCCCGCCTACTGGGCCACCATAGCGTATTGGGCCGGAATGCAGGCCGAGTAGGCCCAACTGGGCAGCACAGGTGCGGTAGGCCCAAAAGGCCTGCATTAGAGAGGAGCTCGACACGGTAGCCGCGGCGGGGCTTATAAACCGGTGCGAGCTCCTCTCAACTAGCGAGGTGGGACTAAACATTCAACACGGGAAGCCAGACCTTTAGTCGCGGTTGGTGGTTCCAACAGCGACTAAAGGCCCCCCTTTAGTCGCGGTTGGAACCACCAACCGCGACTAAAGGCTTGCGCTTCCCGCCGCTTTGGCTGGGTGAATTCACCTTTAGTCGCGGTTGGTGGCTCCAACCGCAACTAAAGGGGGGTCTTTAGTCGCGGTTGGAGCCACCAACCGCGACTATAGGTGTTTGTATATAAGCGGCAGTTTGCAAAATTTCAGAACTCATCGCTTTTCCCCCCTCGACGACGCCAAACAGGACGCCGCCAGGCTGCCGGATCAGCACCCCGCCACCGTCGCCGTCGACTCGCCTCGCCGTCGCCGTCGCCTCGCCGCGCCATCGCCATCGCCGTCGCACGTTGACCTCGCCGCCCCCCTCGATCTCCTCCTCGACCTCTCGCGCGCCGTCGTCGTCGCCGTCGCAGTCGCCGTCGACTCGCCTCGCCTCGCCGTCGCCCCGCTGTGAGCCCCTCCCCCCTCTCCTCTCCCTGCCGCGCGCCATGGCCGCCCCTCCCCGAGAGCCCACACACAGACACACACATGATGCATGAACACACACACACACACACACACACACATGTTAGAATGATGTATTTTTGTGTAGATGAATGTTATGTTAGAATGAATGATATGTCAGAATGATGTATTTTGTGTAGATGATGTATTTTTGCAAATTTATATGTATATTTGTGTAGATGAATATTATGTTAGAATGATGTATATATGTAGAATGATTATGGATAAGTTATAATTAGATGGACAAAAGTAGATTGGATGATGGATATATGTAGAATGATGTATATATTGGATGATGTAGAATTACAAAAATCATAATCAAGCATTTAAAAAATGTTAAATTTGCATAGAATTTGTTCTCGACGTCTACGAAGCCCGGCCCGCATCCTCGTCGTCGGATCGGTGGCGACGTCTTGCTTCAGAGGGGCAACGTTCGTGACTGGGCTCCGCCGGGCTGGCACTGGGAGGTGCTACCTTCAGGGGCGCGCAGCTTGGTGAGGAACCCGGCCCCGGGTCCCGTCGTCGACCCAGAGCTTCTTTGGTGGCGTTCGCGTGGGCCACTTTCGGTGCGGAGGGAGCCGGCCCCGCCGGAGGTGGTACGTCGCCGTGTCAGGGAGGAGGACGAGCACGTCCGTCGCTACATGGATGCGTTGGACGTCAGGTTCTCTAATACCTGGCAGGTTCTTCAGGGATCTCACCCGAGCTATGATCCTGTGATGGTTCCTTCTATTTGGGTGTCCACCGCCCGCGCCTCAGGAACCGCGAGTGAACTAGATTCTTCGATAATATTCGATCTGTATTAGCTAGTGATAATACTCGAGATGTATTCAAGATTATATTCGATAATATTCGAGACGATTTATTCGAGATTATATTCGATGATGCATATTATATGAATTATTCGAGATGCATATTATGTACTATGATGCAGTTTTTCCTTATTGATTGCATGCATTCTAATTTGAATACTAAATTGTTTTTCTTCTGGATTAGTTAAATAAAAGCTATGGACAATACCGACAGAGAAGGAGAAGAGGCTCTGTTCGACATCATACACTCCACGAGCCCAGAGCATGAACCTGAAGATGATGACGGCTCGCAATATCTGAACAATTCCGGTGAGGGTTGTATGATATTTGATGAAGACGAACGAATAGATGAAGGTGACGACAACGATGTTGACGAAGAAAATGTTCTTCAAATAACAAAGACCGGCGAGGTATATTTAATATATAAGCCATCCGGTGATCATTACATGTCTTAATTGATTTGTATGTATTAACGAATCGATCTTTCTTCTTTTAGGGCTCCGGATCGAGCAAATCTTCTACAAGCGACAGGGTAGTTCGAGGCCCGGCCAAAAAGTTGGACAAAGGCGTAAAGTTCAACATCGATTCCATCAAAACATCAACTGGAGAACCGCTTGAACCTAGGAAAAATGCGACCAAGTTCAAGAATCAATGCGGAGTTATTGTCAGGGACCAAATCCCGATCTCCGTTCAAGAATGGAAAAAGCCAGCAAAGGGAGATCGAGCAGGAGTTACTTTTGTCGACGAAAGAGCAAAAGATGTGCTTTGGACTACGCTCATGGAACATTTCACCCTACCAGATAATTTGACAGATGCAGATCTGAAGAAAGTCAGAAACTATGCTCTTAAAAAGATGGCGATCACATTCAACACCTTCAAGAAAAATGCATGGACTAAGTACGTCAAATCAAAAAAGAGGACTCCAGAATTCACGGGAGCACTGGTGAAGGCAAAAGATCACTGGGATGCTTTCGTGAAGTTCAAGGAATCGGAAGAAGCTAAGGAACGGTCGAGAATAAACAAGATTAATGCTGCGAAAAAGAAGTGGCACCATACTCTGGGGCCAGGTGGCTACCAGGTGGCCCTGCCTAAGTGGGATCAATCTGAGCAAAAGATGATTAGTGTAGGGGTCAATCCAGTTACATTGACATGGCCCTCCAGGTGCAGGACATGGTTTTATGCGCATGGGGGGAAGTTGGACCCAGAGACAGGGCTGGTTATGGTGAAGGCAAGTCTTAAAGAAGCGACATACGAAATACTTATTGCAATAGAAGAAGCTCGAACGGGGGTGTTCACGCCCAACAGAGAGAACGATGAGCTTACGCGCGCCCTGAAGAATCGTGAACACCCGGGAAGAACACGAGGCAAAGGCGTTGTTCCGTGGTTTGAGGGGTTTGCGGATTGGAACAACGACTATAGAAGCCGTGCGAGAAAGAAGATGCAGGAGGAGAAGAAGAAGGAGGAGGAAGCACTCCGCCTTGAAGGCCTAGAATCAAAGCACCTGGAGTTGGAACGATTTGTCAGGCGGCAGCAGGAGCAGATCGACTCACTCAGCCAGGAAAGGGCATCTCAACGGCAGCATGAGCAGATCGATCCAGCATTGGAAAGCACCATCCCATCTATGCCGAGAAGCAGCATGGGTTCCGCCCCGGCCGATATCGATAATGCATTGCTAGCTAGCTACCCTGTGGATGATATCAAAGACAGGACTAACTATGAGCTACACATGAAAGTGAAGAACTTATCCATGAAGGTGGCGGACGGCTATGCTTTAGCAAATCCCCCTGAAGCAACCTTCCATTGCAATCCCATTCCAGCTGGCTATGCTCGTGTCGGGGTTGATGAAGTGATGTCAGGATATCACGAGCTACAACTTGACATTCTTGGAGGTGACGAGGAGAGAACACTAGGAGAGGCCATACATCGTATCATTCTATGGAAAAAGGATTGCATCGTCTTTCCAAGGCCACCGACTCCTCCTCCTCCAAGTCCGCCGCCGCGTCAGTGGACTCCTCCTCCTCCAAGTCCGGCACCGCGTCAGCCGACTCCTCCTCCAAGTCCGGCACGGCGTCAGCCAACTCCTCCTCCTCCAAGTCCGCCGGCACCGCGTCAGCCGACTCCTCCTCCAAGTCCGGCACGGCGTCAGCCAACTCCTCCTCCTCCAAGTCCGCCGGCACCGCGTCAGCCGACTCCTCCTCCAAGTCCGGCACGGCGTCAGCCTAAGCAACAACGGAAGAGAGAGGCAGCAGCTACGACGGCTAGCGGTACAACAGACAAGAAATTCAAATATGGTCCAAGCCTCAAGCCTCTTCCGAAGTTGTCTTACCACCTGACTCAGGAGGAACTCGACGACGCATGTGATGCCCAATTGAAGGCCCATTTTGCACCGAAACCGCCCGCGCCGCCAAAGGAGAAAGTACCTGAGCATGTCTCACAACACTTTATTGATATGGCTCGACCGGCTGACAATCAGAAGGACTCCGACTATGTGCGGTCTATCAAGAAGTCATATTTAGCAGGGCAAAAGGAGTCGAGCTCGAGCTCGAGCCAAGCAGTTGGCAAAAAAAGCGGGAAAACTGTTCCCCAGCTGGGAGAACATGTAGTGCAATCGATCCCCCCGCTCATTGTACAAACACCTGTGAGTACCGCCGATCGGCTGGTAATAACCGACGATCTTAGAAGGCAGGCTAAAGAGGCCGGTGTCACTGTTGAACAACTCCTAGGCCTTGAGGAAATCCCCGGGATTAAAGAGGAGGAAGTAAAATACCAATATGTCCGCGGCAAACCTCTGGTCAAGCCTGACGATGTCAAGCTTCTACCAACGAGAATGTACAATTTGCATACGCGGTACATGCAAGAAACAGCAAATACCAATCAAGAGTCCCTCATGGTGAAAGTCAAGAGAAAGCATTACTTCCATAAAAAAGATTTGTGGATTCATTATTCAGAGTTGTTTCAGTTATTCCAACAAGACGCACTCGACAAATCTATCGTCAGTTGCTATTGTCTGTAAGTGATTTCTTTCTGTAATTTAAGTCTCTATCTAGCTAGCTAGATGTGCTCTCGTTCATTACCTGTAATTATCCCCACTATATTCTTTTCTGTGGTATTATGCAGAATGAAGATGTATGAAATGAAAAAAAGCTGGACGCTATGGCATTGGGTTCATTGACCCAAATACGGTTAATCGGGCGATATGGGAAGATCAATATTCGAGAAAAGACACAGAGAGATTCCTGCTAGAGTTTTTGAAGCAACTAAACACCCAACCAGAAATACTACTTCCTTACAACTTCGGGTGAGTGTTACTATATCTTGTACCACAAATTCTATTTTTTACTTACTAGATGTTAATAAGTGTAGTTGATGAGTTATGCACATGCCCGCTTATTTATAAAAAACGTGTGCGCATGCAGTTACCACTGGATCTTGTTAATCATTGAAGTTGACAAGGGAAAAGTTGAAGTACTGGACTCACTATATAAGAATCCATCCGAATACGCAATCGTGAGAGGGATGGTCGACAGGTAATTTCAATCATTATCGCACTATGTCGGCCTCTTTACTTCATTTTCTGATATCAACTAGTTAATAACTCCTTTATTCATTTTCTTTGCCGGCGGGCAGGGCTTGGCAAAAGTTCATCAAAGAGGTCCCCGGCGAATGGAAACAACAGCTGAAATGGGTGCGACCCAAGGTAATTAAGTAGTACTAGCTAGCTACGTCCGTGCATCTCTTTAATTCTAGTTTCAATACCATTATCATGCTTGATTAATTATTACCTGATTGAATTTTATTCTTGTAAAGTGCATAAAGTAGGAGCAGGGGAATGCTTTATGCGCATACTACGTTTGCGAGAACATTCACATGATCACATATGAAAGGAGCAGAGATGAAAGAAATCTTTGGGTACGTTTGCCAGAACACTATCCATAATTTTTTTATCATGATCTAGCTAATATATATACACACAACTAATATATTCATCTTGATCTCCTGATTATAGCTGATGGAGATGCGGGGCCAGCTCCTACCAACGGCTCGCGTACGAGCAATTCAAGAGGAAATAGCTGGATTTCTGCTCGACCAGGTCATAGATCCCAAAGGAGAATACCATTACAAGATCAAGCAGTAATGCCCTGCATATGTAATGATCCGCAAATTGTAGGAGAAATTGTATATATATATGTATGTGAATGGTCGTCGTACGAGAAATTCGATGATATATATATATATATGATCGGTTCTACGAGAAATTCTATTTATATATATATGCACAACGTGTACAGTATGTAGTAGCGTAATATATGTTTGAAATAAAAAATAATTAAATGGAAAACACAAAATTAAAAGGAAAAATAAACCATAATTAATTCATAAACCCCTAAAGGATTAAAAGAAAAAATAAACCAAAATTAAAAGAATTAAATACTTTTAGTCCTTTAGTGCCCAGCCCACGGCGCCGACAGGTGCCACGTGGTGGGCCTTTAGTGCCGGGCCGTGTTGAACCGGGACTAGGGGGGGGGGGCTTTAGTCCCCACCCTTTAGTGCCGATTGGAGAACCGACACTAAAGGCCCTTACGAACCGGCACTATAGGCCGATTCTGCACTAGTGAAGCCAAAGGAGAAGGGGCAGCCAAGGGGGAGGGGAACTCCAGTGGGATGGTTTGGTTGAACAGGCTGAGGTGGTTGTCGTAGGCCGGGACGGGTCGACGTTTGGCTCATAGTCGGCGATGCTGGCGATGGCGAAGTCGTCGGTTTAGTGGAGGTATAGGGGCTGTTTGGATGGCAACCAATACCCGCCTTACCAAAATATGGGCGTTGACCGAACGCACGGGCGCTTGTTTGGTTGGCCGCCAAAACTTGTGACCGACGCCAATATTTTGGTACACAGTGCAGTTTTCACGCCAACGCTAGGGCGAACTGGCGGCGGCGAATTCCATCGCCAATTATTTGGCACGCCCGCTGTTGGCGTGGCTGGCCTGGGCGCCATCCAAACGGCCCCATAGCTTCTCCGCGTCGGAGAGCGAGACATCACGGTAGTGGTGACCCACCTTGTGCATGTCTGAGATGTCAGCGTAGTACTCGTCGAGTAGTAGCTTGAGTTCCATCACCGCCACGAGGCTCTGCACCTTTTTTTGTAGCGCCAAGATTGCGCGGTCCATCCGCACTGTGTACTCTTCTATCATCTGCATATTGTACTTCCCTTCCCGGATCTTCGTGGCCACCAACGCCTTGGCATCCGAAGGACCCTGCATGACATGAAAATGAAGCGGTAGTTCATGAACATAGTAGTTGATTTTGACAGCCGGAATAGATCAACAACCGCTTGCTAGTTGCTACTAATGGCCTCTCGATCAACGATTGGGACAAGAGAAGGCAAGGGGACTCTGAGTTTAAACCTTGTCCCCGTAGCGCAGAAAATAAGCCCATTGTGCTCGCTAATGTTTTGATAATCTTGATGCCTAGATAAATATCCAGGCATGTAGCTGCATGTCAGCAAGATAGAAAAAATATATATCATAGCATACTCGGAAAAAGCAACATAGCTTACTAGCCAAGATAGAAGAGATATATGCTAGCTGTCCTAGCAGATATCTCTAGTGAGTTGAGCTGTGTGTACTAGATAGGATACATGTCAGATGAGCTACATATATAGCTTGTGAAAATATCCGAGCTGAAGGTCGGTTTTGTAACCCCTATATGAGGAGTTGTGCCCTTCCGTTGCAGGTAAACAATCAAGCTCCAAAGAATAAAGGGCTCCTACCTGCACTGGTTCTGGCCCGATAGATTCTTTAGAGCTTGCCAAAGCTGATTGTACGAACAGTGTGATTTGAGTAATACAAAAGTTTACCCGCAATAAAGAATCTTCTAGCGACAGTACCACCCGTACACATGAGTATCAAGTGTGTGTGTGCGAGTACAAATGCTCTACTCTTCTCTTTGTGCTAGCGTGCTAGTAGTTTGGGCTAACAGGATGGCCATGGTGTGACCTTGCCGATGCTGGACGTCGATGCTGCCATCTTAACTGGGGTCGGTGGTTCGTCGGAGTTTCGTGATCGTCATCCGTAGAGAAGACGAAAAGAACAAATCAAGAGGGGTTAGGAGAATAATCGACTGGCTTTTTTTTTCTTTTGATTGAGGCTTAACCGGGTGCAACCTTGGCCAGTACATTCTCCGCCAGCAATGTTCAATGGGCCGGGCTTTAGGCCTGTCACGGCAGAGACGCAGCAAAACCTCGGCGAGAGTTACACTACCCACACATCCCCTTGCGGATTCTAAAAAAAAAAAAAAAAAAAAAAAAAACATCCCCTTGCGATGGCGGCGAAAGAATCGGAAGGGTTGGCCGACGGTGCAACGGTGCCGCCCACGTCCGCGTCTCTCCCGGCGGCGCAGGAGGCGAGCATCGCGGGGCAGTACAGCGCGCTCGATATCAACGGCGGCAAGGCGGGGGAGGAGGCCGAGGTCTCACGCCTCACCTCGCGGTTCGCGTCGCTGCGCGATCGGGAGGAGCGGCTGGCCGAGATCGCCGCCGACCTGCGCCTGATCAAGGAAAAGCGCGGCTCGAGGCCTCCCACCTGCATCGAGTTGGCCGCCGCCGTCCTCTTGCAAGACAGCGTCGCCGCCGCCCTCGAAGGCCGCCCCACCGTCCTCGACGTGCAGTGGCTGCTTGAATAAGGTGTTAACTGTAGTTATTGTTACTGATAGCACAAATTTCTTGTAATACTATCTACTCCCTCCGTTCCTAAATATAAGTCTTTTTAGACATTTCAATAGGGGACAACATACGAAGCAAAATGAGTGAATCTACACTCTAAAATATGTCTACATACATCCGATATAGTCCAATAGTGAAGTCTCTAAAAAGACTTATATTTAGGAACGGAGGAAGTAATAATTTGATCCCTATGCTTGACCAGAGCTTGACGATGAAGTGGTAGAAAATATTAGTGCGACACAATGTTATCATTATGCGGGTCTCACTTGACTTGAGTGCGTGTTTCTCCTGCCCCATTAATTGAACCATGCATGGTTGCGATAATGCAATCATTTTTATCTGTCTGGTTTGAGGGTTCCTTCTCTGTTTGGGGATTTGATTATGCTATTTCTCATAGGCCGCTACTCTACGCCGATCGAGCGGCACGAATCATCCGTCGATCCCTTTCTCACCGTGTGATTAAAAAGCCAATGATGGTTGGATTTGTGCCCTCCCACATCATCGCCCAGGTTGCAGCAGGACTAGGGCGTCTTCACGCAGCACGCCGTCTCCACTTCGCAGGAGCTTCCCCGGAACCAAGTCACCAACGGTACTGATTGCAACTTCTGTTGACAACTGTTGCAGTTGTGCCTGTGGCCGGTTCCAACTTTTGTCGACGTCACTCACAACATGAGCACGACAGCCGTCACATCTCGCCATCGAAAAAAAAGCCGATGCAGCTCTCCGTCGCATTGGTTGCAGCAAAAAACCATCGTCGATCACAGCTATTAGCAATGCATGTTGCCGCTCGGCTTGTGGTATGCCAGCATCCCGTGGTGTCGGTTGCAACATGTCGGCATGCCCAACCTAGCATCCACACGCGCTGGCTCTAGCATTTGCACGTGCTCGTTCCAGCAAAAAAAAAACACCATTGCAGGAGCTCGCCTCGCCCACAAACAATTGGCTAGCCCAGGAGAAGACTATTGCGATGATCACTCATCTATCTACTCAAAAACAAAAGTGCGACGATTGATGCGATGGTGCACTTTGCTCGCACATACGTGATCAGAATAAAAAGACAAAAATGGCATAATAAAATTACTCTTTAGTTTTATATGTCTAATTGAGAAAATTAAAGGCAAAAAAAATGTTCATACAAATTTTAAAAATGGTTCACACATCATTTTTAAAATGTCTCGTGTGATTAAAAAGTGGTCCTTATACTTTTTAAAATTCCATATAATTTTATAAAATGTTCATGCATTTGTAAAAACAAACTTTGTGTGTTTTAAAAAATGATAACTATTTTCTAAATACGTGCTAAAAACAATTAGTACACGATGAACAATTTTAAATACATGGCATGCAATAATATGCAATGAACACTTTTTAAATACCCAACGAACATTCTTAATACAATATAAACATGATTTAATAGACGATGGACATTTTTAAATACACGGTGAGATTTTTTAAATAAAGAGCGAGTACTTTTTAAATACCCAACGATATTTTTAGTACACCATAAAAACTTTTCTAATACATGATGTACTTTTATTAATACACGACGAATGTTTGTTCATACATGATGAATATTCTAAAATATGAGACGAATTTATTTGAAATGCATAAAACCATTTTTAATATAAAACAAAGATTTTAATACAAAATAGTGTTTTTGAAATACATGATGAAAAAAAGAAAAAAAAGGAAAGAAAACAAAATGTAAAACAAAAATAGATATATCAAAATGTTAAAAATAACAAAAGGAAAAACATAAGGAAAAACGAAATTGAAAAGGAAGAGTAAAATAAAGTACTTAAATAAGAAGCAAAACGAGGGGGAAAAACGAATAAAAAACAGACCGGATACGCACTTAGAAACCAGCGAAAGCTGGGCTCCCCCCATATAATAATTTTTTATAAAATGATAATTGTTTATAAAATACTTAAATAAGAAGCCAAAGGGACCCCAAACGGTAAAGCCAAGGCAGTCCACCTGACTGTTGTACGTTGCAGGGGCTAGCTGGTTGGTGGAGTCTGTTTGTCTGTTGTTTTGATAGACGATTGCATGTCCGGTTTTGATTGTTGAGGTCATTTGACATGGGGGTGATCGAACTTTCTATCAACCCGATGTTGGGTTGCCCTTGTCGGTCTTCTTTCCGGCTATCTCTTTTGTTCGGCGGTGCCTCATCGAGCGATCTGTTTGCCGATAACTGACAACAGACCCAAAATCATAGTGATGTCATTTTTTTTTTTTGAGTCAAGGGTATAAAATATCAATGTTGTAGATAAGGGTGTAGTATGCAGTACCAATTCCATTTAAACTCACGGTTATTTTCACAATTTCGAAATGAAGAAAGTCCGGGGCATGAAAAGAACTTAAGAGTCCATTCACCTGCTCAAGCAAACGACTTATGTGTTGCCAAATAAAGCCAAGGGCAACGGTCACAGTTAATTGTCATTAGTAAATACAAGGCAAACAACCCAATACAAGCATAATCATTTACAAACAATTCAGGAAAAACATTTTTCAAATAATTTATCTAACGCCTCGGTTGTATTCGGTTCTCGCCTTTTACAGATTAGTCGTAAAATATGGTGTTCATAGGTCATTTGACTTTTTTTTTTGAACATAGTACAGACGCAAGCGCTCATATACACGCGCATACACTCACCCCTATGAACGCACACACGCACACCCTACCCCTATGAGCACCTCCGAAAGACTGAGCCGACATATCATCTTGAAATTTACGAAGTCACCGTAGGCACCTCGTCATCGACGGGAACGTCTCCTCCCACTGAACATTTGACTTTTTCACTGTAACGTGTATCTAGTCCAAATGAAAGGGAAGCTCAAGTAAAAGTGAAGTCACCTTCGTTCCGTAGTGTGCGCGGGAGCTAGTCATCAATACAATTGACATTTGTGGTATTGCCATATAATAATGTTCATCGGCTATCCAATCAGTAGAAGGTGCTTCTATATGTGGCTTATAGCATCTACAACCGGACCCCTCGTACCCTCCTCAAACGTCCGAACAGGCCGTCCGGTCACTGACTGGTCATGAAATTTCGACACATCTGGGCCTCTTAAACCGACCTCAAACGCCCAGGTTGACCGGCACCCCTCATATCCGGCTCAAATATGTGGCAAATATGGGGGCGCCCGGGCGCACCCGGGCACACCCGCCACTTTGGCCTGACAGCGGGGCTCCACGCGGACTCGCCTGAAAACCCGAAGGTCCGACGGGCGCCTCGACCGTCGCCGCAGTGTGGATGACGCGTGGCACCGCTCCGGCTTGCCGCCCGAGGCCATAGCCGGCTATTTAAGCCGGCCGGCGTCCCCCAGCCCTAGCACATCCACCTCCTTCCTCCCTTCGCTGCCACCAGAGCCCATCCGCCTCCTCTCCCCCACTCTCCAGCGTCGATATGGTCCGCCGTAGGATCACCACCTACGCTGTGCTCACGCCGGAGCGCCGGATGCAGATCGAGGCGGAGATCTAGGCTTGGCGCGCCGCTCGCATCGCTGCGAGTCCCTCTAGACTCGTCGGAGACGGAGGAGGAGGAGAAGGACGAGGAGGAGCTGCCGGAGGCGATGGAGGAGGACGAGCCGGAGATCCATGCTCTGGGCTTGAACATGGCAGAGGCAGAGGCGGAGTTCACCGTCGCCCAAGCCGAGGAGATGGCAGAGCAGCAGGCCATCCTGGATTCCATCCGGGATGAGGCCGAGGTGGAGGCCAACCACCGGCTCATCCGGCAGAGGCAGGCGAAGGCCGACGCCCTCTTCGACGAGCTCGATGCGGAGATAGCGACGGAGGAAGCCGCAGCGGAGCAGCCGGAGGGGGCGGAGCTGCAGCTGCTGCACATCTATCCGTCAGAGGGCATGGAGATCATTGAAATCTCCAATGAGGAGTAGATAGTTCGTACGTAGTACGTAGGTTGTTATGTTTGCATGCTTTTGTATGGATTTGAGAATCTAGTATGAGATGTCCGGTTGCAGCAGTGTTTATTTGAGGCCAGCCCGATCAGTGTCCGCGGACGCGCCCGGACGCGTCCGCGAGCGTTTGACGGGCCGGATTTGCAAGTTGAGGCTGTAGATGCTCTTATACTGACGTAGGAGCTCGCCTTGCCCACAAACAATTGACTGTCCAAGGAGCAAACTATTGCGACGATGACTCTGTAGAGTCAAACCATCCGACGGTGCCGCATCATGATGAAGAACGTGATGAAGAACGTGGAATGCAAGTCAAACTGCTGTTGTTGAGCCCGAGTGGGAAGGTCGGTCCATGGGTTGAACATCCATGGATTGTCACGGCACCGTCCGCGGCGTCCGTCATTTCCATTGCCAGGGTTGGGGTAGGGCGTGGTCGAGTGGGAGGCGACGTTGCGTGAGTCGCTGCCGTTGTAGCCAGTGCTACAGCCAGAAGAAGGAGCATGCTCCCCGCCAACCTGAGGAAGGATGCTATTGTCGCTTGCCCAGAGTGTTGTTGCAGCCGCGTTCTTGGCGTCCATCTTTTTCAGCGTCTCGATGGCTAGAGCGGAACGTGTGTGTGTATGAAGGATGGAAACGACACCTGAAACGCAGAAAAGATCGAAGAGGGTTTAACTGTTCGTTGAGGCCGTGGAGCACCGTGAGGACGAGAGTCTCATCGGAGATAGGTTGGCCGACGTCGCTGAGAGCATCGATAGGAGACTTGAGCTTGGCGCAGTAGTCGGGGATGGACAGATCTCCTTGCGGCGTGATGCGGAACTCAACATCAAGTTCTAGGGCACGGGTTTTCTTGTTATCGTGGAAGAGGTTGACGATGGAGTTCCAGACCTGCCGCGTCGTGGAGCCAGGAGCCATGATGATTCCAAAGAGCTCGATGTGGATTCCAAAGAGCTCGATAAAGAAGCATATCTCCTTCTTTATGTCAATGAAATCATTCTTACAGCCTGCACCATCTACTCTTGCTACTATCACCCATGTCATGGCACGTGAATTTGCTATGAAGGATCTCGGACCCTTAGAGCATCTACAGCCGGACCCCTCATACGCTCCTCAAACGCCCGGGCAGGCCGCCCGGTCACTGACCGGTCACGAAAAAACGATCCAGACGGACCCCTCATACCCATCTCAAACGCCCGGACTGACCGGCACCCCTCATATCCATCTCAAATATGAGGACGATATGAGGGGTCGCGGACGCGCCTGGGCGCGCCCGGTCAGTCCGCCATGTAGGACGTGACCCCACCCCGGACCACTTTTCTCTTTCTTTAATCATTCTTTTCTTTCTCTCTCTTCTTCTCCACCAATCATGTGCAAGTGACCGGACATATGAGGAAAAATATGAGAGATGCGGCTGCACGGATGAAAAAGTAGGGGTTCAAAACGGACACGCCCGGTCACTGACCGGGCGTGTCCGCGGGCGTTTGAGGGGCGGGATTTGCAAGTCGTGGCTGAAGATGCTCTTACACCACTTCCTTGGCATTTCTGTCAAACGTACATCTAGTAGTCTCCACCTATATCAATGAAACTACATTCTTGACATCTTGAATCATGGAGACGTGCGTGATTGTCATCCTGTCACTACACCTATTGGTACCAAAGCAAAACTATCTTCCACTTACGGGTCCCCTATTTCTGACCCTTCTCTCTATCGTAGCTTAGCCGGCGCACTACAATATGCTACACTCACTCGTCCTGACATTGATTATGTCATGCTGCAAGAATGTCTCCATATGCGCGATCCACGGGAACCCCATTTCTCTCTCATCAAACGCATTCTCCGTTATCTCCATGCCAGTCTCGACCTTAGTCTTTCCATGCATCGCACTTCTTCTCACTCTCTCATTGCCTACTCGGGTGCCAACTGGGTTGGTTGCCCGGATCTCATTTCTTGGTCCGCACGACGACATACGACCGTCTCCCGCTCTAGTGCCGAGGCAGAGTATAGGGAAGTAGCCACGATTGTTTCAGAGTCATGTGATACGTCTCCAACGTATCGATAATTTATGAAGTATCCATGCCATATTTACCTATGTTTACAATACTTTTATATGGTTTTGATGCACTTTATATGATTTATTTAGAACTAACCCGGACTGACGCTGTTTTCAGCAGAACTACCGTGGTGTTGTTTTTGTGCAGAAAATGAAAGTTATCGGAATCGCCCGAAACATTTTGATGATTTTTTTTGGAACAAAAGAGGCACTAGATGCTTCGTGGGAGGGCCAGAAGAGCCACGAGGTAGGCACAATCCACCAGGGCGCGCCAGGGTATCGTGCTCACCTCGTGGCCCACCTTCGCATGAAACTAACGCCAAAAATTCCTATAAATATAGAAACCATCAGAAATAACCCTAGACTCTCCGCTCCGCCTCCGCAACTCTCTGTATCGACGAAAAACCAATCTGGAGACGTTCCAGTACCCTTCCGGAGAGGGGAATCCATCTCCGGTAGCCATCTTCATCATCCCGGCAGAGGCCATGACGAGGAGGGAGTAGTCCACCCTCGGGGCTGAGGGTATGTACCAGTAGCTATGTGTTCAATCTCTCTCTCTCTCTCTCTCTCTCTCTCTCTCTCTCTCTCGTGTTCTTGAGATGTCACGATCTTGATGTATCACGTGCTTTGTTAATATAGTCGGATCATATGATGTTATTCCCTCTCTATCTTGTTGTGATGAATTGAATCTTTCCCTTTGAGATCTTGTTGTGTTGGATTGAATATTGGATTTGAGAACACTTGATATATGTCTTGCATGAGGATACCCGTAGTGACAATGGGGTATTCTATTGATCCACCTGATATATGTTTTGGTACTCAACTTGCGGATTTCCGAGGTGACATTGGGGTAATCTATGCATAGGGGTTGATACACGTTCTTGTCCTACTTTCTTCGATAGAAATCTTGGGGTACTCTTTGAGGTTCTTAGTGTTGGATTGAGTATTATGAATCTGAAATTGTTTGATGCGTATCGTATAATTAACTCATGGATACTTGTGGTGACATTGGAGTATCTAGGTGACATTAGAGTTGGTTGATGCGTCTCATATGGTGTTATTTTAGTACGAACTCTAGATAGATTGATCGGAAAGGATAACTTGATGTTATTTTAGTACGAACTCTTGGATAGATCGATCGGAAAGGATAACTATAAGGTGGTTTCGTACCCTACAAACAATTTCTTCTTATGTTCTCCGCTAGATAAGAACTCTGGAGTGATTCTTCGTTGCACATTGAGGGATGGTTATGTGATCCAATTATATTAGCATTGTTGAGAGATTACACTAGCGAAAGTACGGACCCTAGGCCTTGTTTTCAAGCATTGCAATACCGTTTGTGCTCACTTTTGTTACTTGCTACCTTGCTATTTTTATATTTTCAGATTACAAAAACCTATATCTACCATCCATATTGCACTTGTATCACCATATCTTTGCCGAACTAGTGCACCTATACAATTTTCCATTGTATTGGATGTGTTGGGGACACAAGAGATTTCTTGTATTTGATTGTAGGGTTGTTTGAGAGAGACCATCTTCATCCTACACCTCCCACGGATTGATAAACCTTTGGTCATCCACTTGAGGGAAAATTGCTACTGTCCTACAAAACTCTGCGCTTGGAGGCCCAACAAAGTCTACAAGAATAAAGTTGCGTAGTAGACATCATCATGTTGGGTTCGGTAGCTCCTATAGGAACTTCGACGGCCGATCTCGAGTGCCATCATTGTCTGTGACAATGTCAGTGCCGTCTACTTGTTTGCCAACCCTGTTCAGCATCGACGGGCCAAGCATATTGAGTTGGATATTCACTTTGTTTGGGAGAAGGTAGCCCTTGGAGATGTGCGCGTTTTACACGTGCCCTCATTCTCGCAGTTTGCGGACATTTTCACGATGGGTTTGCATACTGCTCTTTTTCAAGAGTTTCGCTCTAGTCTTTAGGTCGAGACCTCTCCTGGTTCAGACTGCGGGGGCGTGTTTGAGTCAGACCATCCGACGGTGCCGCATCATGATGAAGAACGTAGAGTGCAAGTCAAGCTGCTACCAAATAGATAGTTTCCATCGATGTTTATCTATTCGTATTATACACGAACGCTGTAATTCCTGGATGCACACATATATATATACAAGGAGATTGTACCGTGGCTGGCAATTGAGCCACCCGGTCCTTTAGAGTACTTATACAGACTCATCCATCTTTTTTTGATTGCGGGGTTAAAAGGATTTCATTGCTCAACCTGGAGGAAGCTCCTCCAAACAAAGTTGGGGTACATTAGCAGGGCCGGATTTTAGCCAAACTGTTGTCCTAGCTTCTACACGACCAAATGTCGCCAACCTATGACTCACAGTATTCTGACACCTACTAATATGAGCAATGGAACAATCCCTATCACCAAGAAGTGACTTCACTTCATTTATCATCATCGCATGCAGCGACCTATCCTCCGATGGTGCCCGAATTGAGCCCACAACAACCAAGCAATCCATCTCGACATCCACAGGAAGTGTTGACCATTGCATAGCAAAGTTTAACCCCTGCAAGAAGGCCGCAAGTTCGGCTTGCAAGGGACTTGCACAGTTAAGCGGGCTTCTACAAGCCGAGAAAATGATGGCACCATTACTGTCGTGCAGTGTCATGCCCGCACATGCCTCTTCTGAAGCTTCACACTAGGACCCATCAATGTTTAATTTTACGTGACCATGGACTGGAGGTAGCCATTTGATCGGAGGATTCTGAGTGCTCTCTTCATGTGAAAGCAACGGCAGCCGACCTGCATCATCAATCACCATTTTACCTTTCACAAGATCACCTGAAGGATACCTTTTGATAGCGAGCAACGACGACTCATAGCTGAGTAAGAATCGGTATGATGCTTCAACTGGGGGCAGATGTTTGTTGTGGACGATTTCATTTCTAACATGCCAGGAGCGTCAGAGTACCACTAGCATTCGCATGCGGTCATCAACTCCCAAATTATGCAGAATGTCGAAGAGTCATTCAATGCCCGTAGGGCTCACATTGGCTAATTTCAGCAAGTTCCAATGCTTGGCCATAGCTCTCCAAAGCTCCACCACACGGGGACACATGCAAAAGACATGAAATGTGTCCTCCCACTCCATCGCACATAGCAGACATGTATCAGTAACCTCCAGCTTCCAAGTCTTTTATTAGCCCAAGTGGTCAACGAGTTTGATGCAAGCTTCCATGCAAATATACGCACCTTAGGCAGAGCGGGGCACCTCCATATTAGTGCCCAGACAACACGTCACCCATCCGGTGCCCTTCTCGCTGCGACTGATGATGGTAGGAGTCAATCAATGACGGCGAGACGATACACACTCCACACCGAAAAGACGCTAGTACGCTCAGCCGCCCATGCAATAAAATCACCAGCTTGACTCGAAGAAGCTTTAATCTTCAGTATATCCATGACGTCCACATGCAAGACGTGTTGCTGAAGAAGATGTAGGTCCCAGTTGCCATGGTCGTCCAAGAGTTGACTAACTCGCTATAGGTGACAACGCCCTTGCTGGAAAATCGGGCCTCGTGCAACTGGGTGTGGATCCACTGGTCTCGCTAGATGCGGACGGTCGCACCATCGCCAATGCGCCAAATTAACCCCTTTTTAAGGAGGTCAAGGCCATGTACAATAGATTGCCATGTCGGAGACGCGTTACCGGAAAAGACTGTATCCTCTAGGCGGCCATTGGGGTAGTACCTAGCCTTGAGAACCCGTGCGCACAAGTTGTCAGGGTTAGAGATAGGTTGCCAAGCTTGCCGGGCAAGCAAGGCTTGATTGAAAAGCCGAAAATCTCGAAAGCCAAGCCCGCCTTGCTCTTTTGGCCTGATCACAATAACCTGATACGTCTCCAACGTATCTATAATTTTTGCTTGTTCCATGCTATTATATTATCATTCTTGGATGTTTTACAATCATTTTATTACAACTTCATATCATTTTTTGGGACTAACCTATTGACATAGTGCCAAAGTGCCAGTTGCTGTTTTTGCTTGTTTTTTACTTCACAGAAAATCAGTACCAAATGGAGATAAAACACTGCGGGGATTTTTTGTGGATTTTTTACGGACCAGAAGAAACCAGATGGGCCAAAGATCACCAGAAGAGGGGGGGCAGGGTGGCCAGCCCCCACCAGGGCGCGCCAGAGGCCGGCCTCTGGGGTGCTGGGCACCTCGGGCACCCCCTCAACCGACTATCGTGCCTATAAATTCCCAGAAAATCCAAAAACCCTAGAGGAGTCGACGAAACACAATTCCAGCCGCCGCAAGTTCCAGAACCGCTAGATCCAATCTAAACACCATCACGGAGGGGTTCATCTTCCTCATAGGTGCCTCTCCGATGATGCGTGAGTAGTCCACCATAGACCTTCGGGTCCATAGGCAGTAGCTAGATGGCTTCTTCTCTCTCTCTTATGATTCTCAATACAATGGTCTCTTGGAGATCTATTTGATGTAAACTTTTGCGGTGTGTTTGTTGGGATCCGATGAATTTTGAGTTCATGATCAGTTTCTATCCATGAATATTATTTGAGTCTTCTTTGATCTCTTATATGCATGATTGCTTATAGCATCGTATTTCTTCTTCGAATCTTTGGTTTAGTTAGGCCGACTAGATCGATTTTTCTTGCCATGAGAAGAGGTGCTTTATGATGGGTTCGATCTTGCGGTGTTCTATCCTAGTGACAGAAGGGGCAGCAAGACACGCATGTATCGTTGCTATTAAGGATAACAAGATGGGGTCTATTCCTACATGAATAGATCTTGTCTACATCATGTCATCGTTCTTATTGCATTACTCCGTTTTTCCATGAACTTAATACACTAGATGCATGCTGGATAGCGGTCGATGTGTGGAGTAATAGAGGTAGATACAGGCAGGAGTCGGTCTATCTATCTTGGACGTGATGCCTATATAATGATCATCGTCTTGGATATCGTCATGACTATTCGATTTTCTATCAATTGCCCAACAGTAATTTGTTCACCCACCGTGCGCTATACTCATGAGAGAAGCCACTAGTGAACCCTACGGCCCCCGGGTCTACTTTTCCATCATATTGCTTTCCGGTCTACGTTTTTTTTGCAATCTTTGTTTTCAGATCTACAAAACCAAAAACCCAAAAATATATTGCTGCTTATTTACTCTTTTTATTGGTGTTCTTGAGAGATCTATCTCTCCTATCTATTATTACCTAATCTATCTTATTACCGTAGAGAGATTGACAACCTCTCTTTCGCGTCGGGCTGCAAGTATTTGTTGTTTGTGTGCAGGTGCTGCTTATTGGGTGGTGGTGATCCTCCTACTGGTTCGATAATCTTGGTTTCATAACGGAGGGAAATACTTACCGTCGCTGTGCTGCATCATCCCTTTCTCTTTGGGGAAATACCGACGCAGTCCAAGCCATGTCATAACCCATGCCCTCCGGTGGGTCTTTCTTCTTCCTTCCTTTGCTCCCCACCAAAAATTCCTCACCATGTGAGTACAATCATCACACACACTATGAGGAAGCCGGAACACCCCCATCAAATATGTGGGTAATGATTGCGCCAGTGCTTTAATAAGATTTTCTTTCCCTCCTTGTGATGCACCTTCACCCCACATTAGAATTCACTTTGTAAGTTGTTCCTGTAGACTCCGGAAACGTCCCTTGGACATGCGTCCTGTAGGTGTAGGTAATCCCAGGTATCGTTCCTCAAAATTCATGTTTTGGGCATGCAATGGTTGGGTGACCGCGGATTGGTCCTCATGCCGGCATCTACTGCCAAAAGTATCGAGCACTTTGAGGGATTGATGAACTGTCTAGTAGCTCTCTCGTAAGTAGCCAAGGCATCTTTGATCTCCATGGCCTCCGCTGCCGTGGCACGGAAAAACAGTAGAGTGTTGTCCGCGAATAGCGAATGGGAAATGTGGGGCGCCCGGGGACATATTCGCACGGGGGTGATATGTGTCTGCTGTACCTTCTGTTTCAGAATAGCACCGAGTCCATTAGCCACAAGCAAAAATAAGAATGGTGATAATGGGTCTCCCTGCCGTAAGCCACGTGACGGTGCGAACGAATCTGAGTTGGCTCCATTGACTTTAACGCTATATGTCACCGAGGTCACGCATGTCATAATCTAGTGCACCCAACGGTGATCAAACCCTAACTATTGCGTCATTCGCCTTAGGAATTCCCAATCCACCCTGTCATATGCCTTGGACAAATCAAGCTTGTATACACTTCTATCCGGGTCCTTTTCTTGTTTGGTTGTATGAATATACTCAAATGCAATAAAAGTGTTGTCAGTGATGAGTCTACCTGGCACAAAAGCGCTCTGCTCCGGGGCCACAATATCATCCAACAGTGGCCTTAGATGGTTTACAAGGCACTTAGATATCACTTTATAGATAACGTTGCACAAGCTTATGGGACGAAACTCGGAGAGCTGTTTTGGGTCGGTTACCTTTGGAATCAACACTGTGGATGTGGAGTTCACTCCCTCAGGCAAGATACCCTACTCAAAAAATTGTCTCACGGCCACAATCACTTCCTCCTTCATGATACCCCAATGGCGCTGAAAAAATCTAGCTGGGAAGTTGTCAGGACCTAGTGCTTTGAGGGGCCCTATCTGAAAGACAGCATCACTTATTTTCTTATCTGTGAAGGGGGCACACAATTTTTCATTCATATCCGCAGTCACTTTTGCCTGAAAAAGCTGGATAACCTCCTCGGGATCAATGTTAGGATCAGCTGTAAACATATTCTCAAATTACTCTTGTGCCATTTCAGCATGGTATTTTGTTCCTGCTGCCATGTTTCATGGTTGTCCATCAGCCCCTTGATTCTGTTTTTTCTAGCTCTCCACGCTGCTTTACGATGGAAAAACTTCGTATTTATATCCCCTTCTTTCAGCCAAGCAATGCGTGACCGTTGGAACCACAACATCTCCTCTCGATATAGCAACTCATTCATAGCATCCATTTCCTTCCTCGGTTCTGCTCGGTCGGCATTCATGTGCATGAGCTCTTCAAGGCTTGACCAGGATTTCTCCAGCTCTCTTGTAACATTGCCGAATTTTTTATTACTCCATGTGTGTAGCCTACCTATCACCTTTCCAAGTGCCAGATGAACATCACGCAAACTTCTTTTGCTGCCCGCCTCCTTCCATGCATCTGCAATTACCTCCTCCAGGGTTGGCTCGCGCTCCCACATCAGTTCATACCGGCGGCATCGGGCCAGCCTTGGACTCATCCATCTATTAAAAGACAGAAGTGCGACGATTGACGCGATGATGCATTTTGCTCACACATAATGGTTTGAACTGCAATACGTGATTTGAATAAAAACGCAAAAAATGGCATAATGAAATTACTCTTTAGTTTTATATGTCTAATTGAGAAAATTAAAGGCGTAAGAATGTTCATACAAAATTTAAAAATTGTTCACACATTAGTTTTAAAATGTCTCATGTGATTAATAAGTGGTCCTTATAATTTTTAAAATTTCATATAATTTCAGAAAAAAAATCATGCACTTGGAAAGACAATTTTTGTGTGTTAAAAAATGATTAATGTTTTCTAGGTACATCCTAAAAAAATTAGTACATGGTGAATATTTGTAAATACACGACATGCATTAGTATACAAGAAACACTTTTTAAATACCCGATGAACATTTTTAATACACTATAAATATGATTTAACAGATAAAGGACATATTAATATACACCGTGAGAATTTTTTAACTCAGAACGAGCACTTTTTTAATACCCAGTGGCTATTTTTAGTACACCATGTATACATGATGTAATTTATTTAATACACGACGGCTGTTTGTAGCCACACGATGAATATTCTGAAATACATGATGAATTTATTTGAAATACAGAAAATGATTTTTTATATTAAAGAAAGATTTTAATACACAATAGTTGTTCTGAAATACATGATGAAAAAAAGGAAAAAGGGAAAGAAAACAAAATGTAAAAGAATAACAGGTACATTAAAATGTTAACAACAACAACAACAACAACAACAACAACAACAACAACAACAACAAAGCCTTTAGTCCCAAACAAGTTGGGATGGGCTAGAGGTGAAACCCATAAGATCTCGCGACCAACTCATGGTTCTGACACATGGATAGCAACCTTCCACGCACCCCTGTCCATGGCTAGTTCTCTGGTGATACTTCAGTCCTTCAAATCTCTTTTTACAGACTCCTCCCATGTCAGATTAGGTCTACCGCGACCTCATCTGACATTATCAGCACACTTTAGCCGTCCGCGATGCACTGGAGCTTCTGGAGGCCTGCGCTGAATATTCCCAAACCATCTCAGACGATGTTGGACACGCTTCTCATCAATCGGTGCTACCCCAACTCTATCTTGTATGTCATCATTCCGGACTCGGACCTTCGTTGTGTGGCCACACATCCATATCAACATGCACATCTCCGCCACACCTAAATGTTGCACATGTCGCCTTTTAGTCGGCCAACACTCAGAACCATACAACATTGTGGGTCGAACCGTCGTCCTATAGAACTTGCCTTTTAGCTTTTGTGGTACTCTCTTGTCACAGGAAATGCCAGAAGCTTGGCGCCACTTCATCCATCCGGCTTTAATTCAATGGTTCACATCTTCATCGATATCCCCATCTTTCTGCAGCATTGACCCCAAATGTCGAAATGTGTCCTTCTGAGGCACCACCTGCCCATCCTGGCTAACCTCCTCCTCCTCCTCCTCTTCGTGCCTAGTAGTATTGAAACCGCACTTCATGTAGTCGGTTTTAGTTCTACTAACTCTAAAAACTTTTTGATTTCAAGGTTTGTAGTATTAAAATGTTAAAAATAACAAAAGGAAAAAAACAGAAGGAAAAACGAAAATGAAAAAGGAAGCAGAAGCTAAAATACTTGAATAAGAAGCAAAACGAGGAAAAAAAATGAATAAAAATCACACCGGATACGCACTTTGAAAGAAGCGAAAACTGGGCTCCCTAAAAAAAACAGCATAGGAAAGAAACCATTGCTAATTGAAGTCATTTTGATGCTCTCATAAAGAAGCCGAAGGAAGCCCAACGGCACAGCCAAGGCAGTCCACCTGACTGTTGTATGTTCCGGGGTTAGCTGGTTGGTGGAGTCTGCGTGTGTGTTGTTTTGTTAGACATGTGCGTGTAAGTGTGTTGCATGGCTGGTTCTGATGGTTGAGGTCATTTGACGTGGAGGTAATCGAACTTCCTATCAACCTGATGTTGGGTTTCCCTGGCCGGTCCTCTTTGCGGCTATCTGTTTTGTTCAGCGGTGCCCTACTGAGTAATCTTCTCGCTGATAACCGACAACAGACTCAAAATCATAGTGATATCATTTGTTTTTGTTTTTTTGCTTCAAGGGTATAAAAGATCAGCGTTGTAGATAAGGGTGTAGTACACAATAACAATTCTATCTAAACTCACGGTTATTTTCATAATTTCAAAATGAAGAAAGTCCGGGGCATGAAAAAAAGCTTAGAGTCCATTCACCTCCTCAAGTAAACAACTTATGTATCGCCAAATAAAGCAATGGGCAACGATCATCGTCAGTTGTCATTAGTAAATACAAAGCAAACAACGAAATACAAATATAATCATTTACAAACAATTCAGGAAAAAAAACATTTTTCAAATAGTTTATCTAACTTCTCGGTGGTATTGGGTTTTCGCCCTTTTACAGATCATTCCTAAAATATTGTTTTCATAGGTCACTTGACTTTTTTTGTAACGGGTCATCTAGTCCAAATGAAAGGGAAGCTCAAGTAAAAGGGAAGTCACCTCGGTTCCATAGCGTGCGTGAGATCTAGCCATCGATACAATTGACATTTGTGGTATTGACATATAATGATGTTCATGGGCTACTCCGGATCAGTACAAGGTGCTTCTATAGGCGTGTCTTATATCGACGTAGGAGTTCGCCTTGCCCACAAGGCTGGCCTATGAGCAAACTATTGCGACGATGATTCATCCATCTACTCGCGAAACAAAAGTGCGACGATTGATGCGATGGTGCACTTTGCTCACACATAATGGTTTGATCTGCAATACGCGATCAGAATAAAAAGGCAAAAAATGGCATAATGAAACTACCCTTTAGTTTATATGTCTAATTGAGAAAAATTAAAGGTGAAAAAAATGTTCATACAAATTTTAAAAATTGTTCACACATTAGTTTTAGAATGACTCGTCTGATTAAAAAGTGGCCCTTATACTTTTTAAAATTTCATATAATTTCAGAAAAGTGGTCATGCATTTGGAAAAACAAATTTGTTTGTTTAAAAAAATGATAACTGTTTTCTAAATACATGCTAAAAACATTAGTAAACGCTGAACCTTTAAATACATGACGTGCATTAATATACAATGAACACTTTTAAATACCCTATGAACATTTTGAGTACACTATAAACACGATTTAATAGATGATGGACATTTTTAAATACACGGTGAGAATTTTTTTAATACTCAATGAATATATTTTTAGTACATAACAATCACTTTTTAAATACCCAATGAATACTTTTAGTACACCATAAAAACATTTGTAATACATGATGTACTTTTATTAATACACGACGAATGTTTGTTAATACTTGATGAATGTTCTAAAATACCTTATGAAATTATTTGAAATACATGACGAAATACTTCTAAAGTCAGTGGGAGCCTCTCCCGCTGTCCACGGATTCAAAAAAATAATCTAAAATACATGATAAAATTATCTGAAATGCTCAAAAAAAATTAAATACAAAACAAATATTTTAATACACAATAGTTTTTTTAAAATAAATGATGGGTAAAAGAGAAAGGGAAAGAAAACAAAATGTAAAAGAAAAACAGATACATCAAAATGTTAAAAATAACAAAAATAAAAAACATAAGGAAAAAATAAAATGGAAAAGGAAGCAGAAAATAAAATACTTTAAATAAGAAGCAAAACGAGGGGGGGGGGGGGGGACTGAATATAAATCACACCGGATACGCACTTGGAAACTAGCGAAAACTGGGCTCCCCCCAATATAAAAACAGCATAGTATATTTTTCAAAAAAAATAACAGCATAGGAAAGAAACCACCGCCCGGGCCGTGCTACTGGGCTTGGCCCCGGGGGAGCCTCGCTGGGCGGGCCATGCTTCTTCTGGGCGTATACGGTTCGGATTCCTCCTTACGGCTGCTGCTACGCACTTACGTCTATGAGTTGTTGCTAAAAAAAAACATCTACGAGTTAGTCTAGAAAATAAAACTTACGTGAGTTCGGATTGGACTCTTATAAGCAGCCACGCTTCTGGTGTGTATAAAGATCTCGCCAAGGACCCAGAGAATATCAGCAGCCGGCAAACTCGATCGTAGACAAACGTAGCATCCAAATATAGGAGATTAGCAGCGGCTATGGATAGGAACCAAGAACACAGGTATGATCCACCCCGTTTGATTCACACAATCTTCGTCATATTTTTTACACGGGTTAACTTGATCTTTTTCCGACGAGAAACATGGGTTAATTTCACGAATCATGGTACTCTTTTCCTTCGTTGTATGTCATGTTTTCTTACATTGGGCAGCAAAAGCCATCTGAGCAAAAAAATCAAGATGCCAAGAAAAAGTTTTAGACTGTGCCAGAGTGATGAGTATGGTACTTTCTCTTTCGGTGACCGTTGTCTTATGCTCAAGACCACATCACTGTACCGTGAAAAATACAACCGCGTGTCTCTTAGATTGGCGCTTCAGGTCTATGATGAACTCGTGAGGAGAGGCATGCTCACATGGGAAGCTTACGAAGAACACCACCTCGCTATCGACGGCGCATTGCGAACTGTCAGGAGCAGCATCCAGAAATACAAAGAGCGTCGCTTGCAGGCGGGGATGTTTTACCTGGTGCCGCACCCAGACGGACAAAGGCTGGAAACCCGTACACACCTGTACCACATGCCTCTCCAGGAAGCGCTGAGGAAACAACGACAGGAAATAGAAAAGAGGAAACAACTATTTGATGCATCCAACAATTCCAAGGAATGTTCGAACATCCTGGACTCCATGCTGAGACCGTCGGTGAAAATGTTGGTCATGTATACCGATGTGTGATACTGTGGTTTTGAAAGGTCATCAATACTGTCGAGTGCAGCTTGTTCGGTAGGATTTATTTCTTACGTTAATATATTTTCTCTTAATATCAATGTGCCAGATGTTAACCCATTCATTATTATTATTACGAAATATGTATGTGGCAACCCAAATCGTTTTTGCAAAACTGCCAAACAATCTGGATGCCGTCCGTTTTTAGATCACGCGGTCGCGATCTCACCAGTCGGGCGCTGGAAATAGAGAATATGGAGTTGAGATGTATTTACGCATGCATGCCACCGCGAAGTGAACCTAGCGTACCGATTCATTCGATCAAAGTCACGCGGTTCCTTTCCTCTCTCACCATGTCGCGATAAGATAGAACTCCTGTTCGCCGCCAAGTCAAAAAAAAAAAAAAAAAGAACTCCTGTTCGCCGCCGTCGCTAACACTCTGTATTCGTCCACCTCAATCCCATAGGTCGTCCTCGAGCCCACCGCCGGCCGGGCCGGTCGTCCCCGTCGACCTCGCCATCAATGCCCAGTCATTCGGCTTCGACCTCAACTCCGCCGCTCGTCCTCGACCTCACCTCTGCTCTGCTCGTACGCCGCCGGCCTGGCGGCTTTCCCCGTCGAGCTGACCTCCGAGCTCGTCCTTGTCCGGGTTCCCATCGGTGCTCATCCCTGCCCTGCTTGTTTCTTTGAGATCAGCGAGGAGACTCCTCCTACATATGTCCGAGCTCGCCCTTGTCTTGCTCGTCCGATACAATATCAGCAGTCACAGGTGCGGAAGCTAGACAGCATATCGTGGACTTATAGGCCCGAGCGCTGGCTGCAACCCTCCATTACGTCAACCGTAAGGTATAAATTCTGGGTAAATCTGAATTCTAGGTAGATGACTTTTCTGAATTTTGTTGTACTAGCAGAGTAACTAAATCTTCCACGCCATTACCGACATCATCATCCCTCTCTACAACACGGCGCGGGGGTAATAAAATTTGTGATGTGCAGTATCTGCGGTGAGAGATGACTAGACCGCCGGAGTCGCCACCGCCCCTGCGGTGGTCGGCGACGTTCTCGTCAGCTCCTCTCGACGGCAGGACGGACTGGCGCCCCGGATCTCTCTTCCTCGACCAGCCGCACAACTTTTTCTTCCTACGGGATGATGGCGGCAAGATCGTAGAGGGAAGACTGCTGCGAGAGAAGGAATGGATCTCGCCTGGTACTGAGATGGTGCTATTGGATTGCCTCATTCGCGTTGGCCATCGGGTGTTCCCGGCGCGGCGCAGGCTGACCTTGGCGCCGGGGGGCTTTGCTCCTGGTTCGTCGGCAATGTTGCCGGCTGAAGGATCACGTTTTCAACCCCTGGCCATCGAAGAAGTCGCCGATCTGCCCGAAGCGGAGGGGGTGGCGGTCAAGGCGGCAAATATGGTCCTTCCGCAAGCAGATCATGACGCAGAGGGAGGTCCTTGGACTTCCGTGTCTCGCCGGAAGAAATCGAAAGAGGAGCTTGTGCAGGAATTTTGGAACGATGTCGGTTTTCCGACGCCGGCGTCGCGAGTATGGGAACGTCGAGGTTCCGTGTCTCCGGAGGCATCGGCCGGCATGGAGGGCCGGGTTTCGTCTCAGGAGCCGTCCGCTCGGTCAGATGGGGCGCCGAAATCGCCACGGCCATCGCCGGTGACATCGATACGGCGTCGTGGGATTTGCATCAAGCCTTGGAGAGGGCCACTCCCCCGTCCGCGGATCACGCCGCCAGTGGCGCTGGCTGCATTCATGCCGGATGTGCTGGCCGATCCGTCATCTTCGGCGGATCAAAGTCAAGGGGCAGTAACGCTCGCGGCAACGCATGCATGCAATGATCATGCATCCAGTCAAACGACGCTTGATCCCTTGGGCCTTTTGCATGCTGAAGGGCCCAACAAGGGCCTGACTGCTCGTTTGGGTCGCACTATCAGAAGGGCTGACGTACATCTTCGCCAGACGCAAACGCATCTACGCCCTAATACTGCCTCCGTCTGCGCGTACTCTCGGGCGGTGCCGCCATCGTCGTACGCTGCTGCCTTGCAACGGCCATCGCCGCAGCTGATGGCTGGCCGGAACGGCAACGCGCCTAAGGGCCCTCCTCCAGCGGGAATTGCGACGAATCCCGGGCCATCCACCGGCTTCGGTGCTGCTGCCGGACCCTTCCGATTCGGTGTGTCCTCTTCGTCCAGGGGCGAAGCCAGGATAAAAGGTCGTCGGGGTCAACACGAATAAGTAGCACTAATGTATCCGTCAAAAAAATAGCAATAATATATGTCTATAAAGTTCTTTTAATAATCTCACATAAATTAAAAATAATAGTTGCCAATGTATCATAGCAAGATAAACTCCAATTACAAAAAGTAGTTACCTTTCTATTTTTCTTCACCTCTACGCTCTTTCATCTTCACAAAGTAATCTATCGCATCCGTACATGGAGTTGAATATAGAAGTCTTGCTGCAAGTTCATGAAATCATCACCCATCAGTAAACCTTGATTAGATTACCCACGCAAACCTTGAAGCAATTATTTAAAAAATCAACACATCAGTAAACCCTAACATAAAAGTAGAAAGTATATGAATTGGATGAAGAAATCGGCTTTAGTATCACTTACAGATCGAATCTGCGAACACGAATCTTAATTTTTTATGAAGAAGAGACAGAGGAGTGGAGATTGGGAGCGGCGGCGCTGCTGGCGAACACACAGACCGTCGGGCAGGACGTGAAGAAAGAACGAAGGGCGACACAGGCGTGATCCAGCGAAAGCGATCCTGACTCCTGAGATCGATCGGAAGTTTTTCTTTTAGCGAATCGATCGGAACTGGCAACTGGGCCTGCATGCCCCTGGCCAGGCGTGCTTGACCCCGATCTATTCTTTTTAGATCGATCGGGAAGTGGAGATCGATCCCAACTCCAAAGTGGCAATGGGCCTTCGTGCTTGCTTTAAGCTGCTACGTTTTGGGCCTTTTTTGGACCGGGGTCAATTTTTTCTCACTGTCATTTTTTCTTGTGGGCTGTATATATATATAACAGGGTTTGGGCCGAGGTCGTCGGGGTCAATTGACCCCGGCCCAACACTGTAGCTCCGCCCCTGTCTTCGTCGACTGCCCATCCATCTGGCCAGCGGGCTGCTCCGGCTGTGCCGGCACCGGTGGTCTTCGGGACTTGCAACACAACAGCGCCGGAGGCTCCTACTCGCCGCAATAAGAACAAGCGCAAGGGGGGGCGCCGTGATGCTGCTGCTGTCAGTGATGTCACCCCGGTTGCGCGACCTCCGCCGATATTCCCGCCGTCTGCTGTAGTACCAGGCCCCGCCACACGTGTTCCTGAGGCCCGAAATACTGCACCGGTGGATGTGCACTCCGCTGAAGCCACTGGACGTGGGCCGAAAGGAAAGCGAACTGGTCTTTGGTGTTTCAAATGCCGGTCAGATGATCATCTTTCCAAGGACTGCACGGCGATTCATTTCTGTCACATTTGCGACAATTACAAGCACCCTTTGCATCGGTGCCCTGTCCTCAAGCAACCGAGGCCTACTACGTCGCTTGGTGGATGTGGTTTAGTTAATGCTATGTTCGTGCAATTACCGGACTTGCTATTCAAGGAGCACCTTCCACCTCCAACTCTGCCAACTGCTTTGGTTACGATCTCCGGTGGGTCATTGTCCGCTGCTGTGGTCGAGGTAGAGGTCGCTAAGATCGCATCGGTTCAGACATCCTGGAAGTGGGAAGCCGTACCCCATGGAGATAATGCTTTCTTAGTTTGTTTCCCGTCCGTGGAGGTCTTGAAGCGCGTGACATCTTTTGAGTATAATGTCAAATCACAAAATGTGAAGATTGCTTTTAGTGAATGGAAAGTTGAGGAGGTTTCATCGATTCTCCCTTTGCAGTCTGTTTGGGTTCATGTCACAGGTGTACCACCACCTCTCCGCCATTTTCTTGGTTTGTGGGCGGTAGGATCAGTCATTGGCGCCACGCAAGATGTAGACTTGGTTTGCTTGCGCCGTCATGGTATTGTGCGCATCCAGGTGGCGGTCCACTCTTTGGATATTTTCTCCAAAAAAGATGGTTCTGATGAAGTTTCCGTCTCCTCGGATGTCTACATAAAGCTTAATGGATATGCATTTCGGTTTGTACTTGAGGAGGAAGACTTCATCCCCGACGTTGAGTTTATTCCACGGATTTGGGAAAACCATGACGATGGACATGACGACGGTGCTAACCGAGATGAGGATATGCCTGATAGGGATGCTAGCAAGAGGTCAAAGAGAGTCCAACCAGCTGATCCAAATTCGGCGTCGGGGTCTCAAGTAAGTGCTGCAGTCCCCATGCAGGCTATGCAGCAAACACTGCATACTGCTGCTCAAGTGTCATCTGCTGCGAGGCGTCCAGAGGTTACGTGTACACACACCCACGTACAGGTGGTGCAGGAGTCCACGGATGCAGGCATGTCCATGCAAGACGAGTTGGAGAAGGGCCGGTCCACAGTTCGCACCGCGCTGCAAACAACGGATGCTGCACACGGTTCGCTTGCCAACGTACATGCAGCAGCTACGGTGCAGGGGTCAGCGACGCCGTTGCAGAGTGCCGCGTCCGTTTCTGCATGTAGCGCAAAGCTTGATCCTGCCTCGGCTTCGGCGCTGCTCCAGTCAGCCGTGCGTCCGGCCGCTACGCCCGCCGCATGCAATACTGTGCATGCTGCTACTCTGGTTTCGACGCTGTTGCAGCCGGCCTTCGGTCCAGCCGCGAGTGCTACTCTTCCTGCTTCGACGTCGCCAGCGGTGGAATCTCCAGTGTGTGCGGCCGTCCCTGTGGTTCCACCTGGCCACGCGACGGATCGTGCTAGAGGATCTTCTTCAGCACCCGTTGCGGTCGTTCCGATGGGACCTGCGACGCGTCCCTCTTCACCAACCTTTGGGACGCTTCGGACGCCACCTGCTTTGCAGAGGACTTCATCTACTCCGCTGAAGACATCGATGGGGACTATGTCCGAAGGGTTGGCTTCGCCCCTTCGACGTAGTAACCGTCACTCCCTCGATGCTGATGGTTCTTCCTCGACCGATGAGCACTCTCTTGCGAAGGCTATGCATCGCCAAGCTGCGAGGAATTTGGACCTCACAACAGGTACCTCGTCCGCTCAGTCATTTCTTTCCTTTTCCGACAATCACATTTCTACTAGTTTAAATAAAGTTGGAGTATCTATGGGAAAGACCTATAATGAAATTAATTTGTCGGTACGGGTGCTTAAACATATGGAGATTGACCGTGTAAAGGTTTCTCCGAAGTGTAAAACCACCATACATGACCCAGAAACCGAGGAGGAGGATGAAGCAGATGCCAAATATGATGGTCCGCTTTTATCCCACTTGGTTGGGGAGGTTACCGAGGTTGAATTGGATGACGCAAGACCTGGGTCCATGTTTTGTGACTTCACGGCGTCTTCGCGGAAATCTAAATCGCACTCGTCTAAAAAGAAACAAAAACCGCCCAAGAAGGCGAAGAATTCAACACAAACCCGAGTTTCCACATGAGAGGCATGTTTTGGAATAGCAGAGGTCTCTCAGACTTGGCTAAACATAAACACGTCGGTGATTGTGTGCGGGAACACGGTTTGGATTTTGTGGCAATTTCCGAGGCTGGCAAGTGTGACTTTCGCCCGCATGTCCTCGATCACCTATCAGGTGGTTTCGACTACACATGGCATAGTCTACCAGCTCGTGGAAGATCCGGCGGAATACTTCTTGGGATAATGACGACAGTCATGGACTTGTTGGCTTTTTCGATCGGTGAATTTCATATAAAATTTCACCTTAGAAACAGAGCTGATAATTTCACATGGACTCTCGTCGCTGTCTATGGAGCTGCCCAAGATGAGCATAAATCTGCTTTCCTTCGGGAATTGGTGAACTTGGCTAAGAATAATCCGTATCCAATGCTTATTGGAGGGGACTTTAATATTCTTAGGTACCAAGAAGAGAAAAATAATCATCGTTTTGACACTCATTGGCCTTTCCTATTCAATGCTGTGATAGACAGTTTGGATCTACGAGAGGCCAATATGTCGGGGCGTCAATTCACTTGGGCCAACAACCGATCTGTGCCGACATACGAAAAGCTCGATAGGGTACTTATGGATACCGAATGGGAACTAAAATTTCCTCTGGTAACCGTTCGAGCCCTAGAGCGTATCGAGGCCTTATCGGATCACGCACCCATCATTCTGGATTCTAACTCTACGAACCCGATGACCCGACGCCCTTTCAAATTTGAATTGGGATGGCTGCATAGGGACGGATTCATAGACATAATCAAGAATGTTTGGGAGAGGCCCGCCGTTGGTCGTACACCTATTCAGAGATGGAACTTTAAAATAAGAGCCATTAGGCGACACCTCTCTGGATGGGCAAAACACACCAACGGAATTTATAAAAAAGAAAAACAAAGGCTCTGTACCATCATTGATGACCTCGATAAAATTGCAGAGACGCGCACATTATCTCAGCAACAGATTGAATTGAAAAATCAATCTAATGAGATGGTTGCCCGCCTTCTGCGAGAAGAGGAGATCAAATACTACCAGAGATCCAAAGCTGATTTCATTTTGATGGGTGATAGTAATACAAGATACTTCCAACTGGTCGCCAATGGGCGGCATAGGAAGAAATGTATTTACAGTCTCCAACAAGATGAGGGGCAGATCGAAGGTCAGGAGGAGCTCAAAAAGTATATCACCAAGTACTACAAATCTCTGTTCGGAGCGCCGTCTGAAGGAAAATTCACGCTTGACGAGACCCGAACAGATGATATTCCACAAGTAACGGCAGAAGAAAACGATCTCCTCACGGCACCATTCTCAGAAGATGAGGTGAGGGCTGCGGTGTTTCAAATGGAACACAACAAAGCTCCAGGCCCTGATGGTTTCCCCGCAGAATTCTATCAGAATTTCCGGGATATCATCAAGTCTGACCTTTTGGAGTTGTTCAATTGTCTTCATGCCGACCGACTTGACCTATTCAGACTTAATTTTGGTGAGATTGTCTTGTTGCCGAAGATTAAGGAGGCCAACCGGATCCAGCAGTTTAGACCCATATGCCTCCTTAATGTCAGCTTCAAGATTTTCACCAAAGTGGCGACGAATAGGTTAAACTCGGTAGCTGACCATGTTGTTCGGCCATCTCAAACGGCTTTCATGCAAGGAAGGAATATACTCGATGGCGTAGTAATCCTGCATGAGACCGTCCACGAGATGCACCGGAAAAACATGAGTGGAGTAATATTCAAAATTGACTTTGAAAAAGCCTATGACAAGGTGAAATGGTCTTTCCTCCAACAGGCCCTAAGGATGAAAGGTTTCTCCGATCAATGGCGCCAGTGGATCCAAAATTTTGTAACTGGAGGTAGTGTGGCCATCGAAGTCAATGATGATGTCGGCCATTACTTTCAGACCAAAAAAGGACTACGGCAGGGTGACTCCATGTCCCCAATGTTATTCAACATTGTGGCTGACATGTTGGCTATTCTGATTGAGCGCGCTAAGCAGGACGGCCAGATTGCAGGAGTAGTGCCACATCTAGTGGATGGTGGCCTCTCGATTCTGCAATATGCCGATGACACAATTCTCTTTATGGATCATGACCTGGACAAGGCTAGAAACCTGAAACTTCTATTGTCAGCGTTTGAGCAAATGTCAGGTCTTAAGATTAACTTCCATAAAAGCGAATTGTTCTGCTTTGGAGAAGCCGTTGAGGCGGCGGCCGATTATGCTGACATATTTGGTTGCACACATGGCCAATTCCCAATTAAATATCTGGGAATACCGATTCATTATCGGCGTCTCACCATTGCAGAGTGGAAGAATGTAGAGGAGCGACTTGAGAAACACTTGAGCAGTTGGAAAGGCAAGTTGCTCTCGGTTGGAGGACGACTGGTTTTGATAAACTCTGTCCTCACAAATATGGTTCTCTATATGATTTCGTTCTTCCAGCTCCCAAAAGGGGTCTTGCAAAGACTGGACTATTTTAGGTCCAGATTCTTTTGGCAAGGAGACGGTGAAAAGAAAAAATATAGGCTGGCCAAATGGAGTGTGGTTTGTAGGCCGAAAGACCAAGGTGGTCTTGGTATTCATGACCTGCAGGTCAAGAATGAGGCCCTACTTAGTAAATGGTTGTTCAAACTTCTTACTGAGGATGGCGTTTGGCAAACCATGTTGCGCAACAAGTATATAGGCCAAAAAGCGGTGTCTCGGGTATATTGGAAACCTGGAGATTCGCATTTTTGGTCTGGCCTAATGACGGCAAAGAAACATCTCTTTCGTTTTGGGTCTTTCGCGATAAAGGAAGGGTCGGAGATTCGTTTTTGGGAAGACATATGGCTAGGCAATGCTAGTCTCCGAGAACAATATCCGGCCTTGTACAACATAGCACGCGATAAGAATAGTACTATTGCGCAGGTGCTCAGTTCATCCCCGCCAAATATTTATTTTAGGCGGGACTTGATTGGCACTCGACTTACGTCATGGCATAATCTCTTGTCCCGTTGGGATTTGATTAACCTGACACAAGGCCGGGATGTGTTTCGCTGGAACCTTACTACATCGGGGTCTTTCACAGTAGACTCTATGTATCGTGCACTCACGCATTCTGAGGTACCGGTGAGCAATAACAAAAAAATTTGGAAAGCAAAGATACCACTTAAAGTTAAAATCTTCATGTGGTATCTCCGTAGGGGAGTTGTGCTAACCAAAGACAACCTCGCACGACGCAACTGGCGAGGAAGTAAGAAGTGTTGTTTTTGTACTCATGACGAGACAATCAAACACCTTTTCTTCCAATGTAAGTTTGCGCGTTCTACGTGGTCAGTCATCCAAATAGCGTCAAATTTGTTTCCGCCCACAAGTGTTGCCAATATTCTTGGTCATTGGCTGGACGGTATTTCAAATAGGTACAGAACGCTAATAAGGGTGGGAGCGTATGCCTTACTATGGTCGCTTTGGCTATGTAGAAATGATGTTGTTTTTAATGACAAAAATGCTTCTCCTTTGCAGGTGGTTTTCCGTTGTACGCACTTGCTTCGTACGTGGTCTACGCTACAACGTGCGGAGTATCAATCGCTGTTCAAGGTGGTGTGTACGCAGTTGGAGCAGGTGGCTACGGAGGTTTTTACCCAACATGGGTGGCAGCATAATCTCTGGATCGGTCCACCATCCCTTTAGACATAGGCATAGTGTCGGTCTATAGGACTCTACTGTTGCCGAATTGTCGGTCTTTTACCTTTCTCTTTGTCGGACTACTGGTAGTTGGCTGTGTGCATTCTGGTTATGCAGAGGCCGGGTGTTACTCTTAATGCTTTGTATCAGCTTGATGCTACATTTTGAGATAATAAAAGCATCCTTTATCGAAAAAAAACTAGTTCTTGGTAGGTGACTTTTCTCAATTCTGATGTACTAGCAGAGTAACTAGTAGAGAATAAGCCACCTGAGTGTGCCTTGATCCTGGTGTGCAAAAATGATTGATACATGCATGGATGTAGCACATGTATCAGTGGCATAACCACATTATTATGATGTATTGCGAATCTGCCTTGATAGTGGGTTAAATTTATGTTGTGAACAAGAAAATGAAAGTCCAACCTCTGTTCTGGATGTGGCCTTCTCAGACCTTCCTCCTGGTAGTTCAGAGAACCATCCAATGCTGGATGATGAGATTTTTCATCTAGTACATATGCAGAATCTGCATTAGCCTTCTATAAAGTAGCATGTTCACATCAGAATCTTTGTTGTGAGAGTACTTGACATGGGTTAGCATTTTAGCATGACATTCTAAACAAGTAAAATTATTTTTTATTCATTTCTGCTTGAGGTGCCATGAACATATGTTGCCCATATCACTGTCCATGTTCTATTGTATTTATTGAAAAGGTACCCACAATAACTTTTGTGTAAATAACACGGTAATATGCGCACCATAGACCTGATAATGTAGGTGCAAACACCGCGGTATTTTAGGACCCAAGAAAAAAGTTGTTGAAAACATACCCACGGTAAATTATTTGTAAGTAGCATGGTAATATACACACCACATACCAGATAATTTAGGTACAAACACCGTGGTAACTTTCATAATGGGGAAGGAAATTGTTAAAAATATACCCCGGTAAATTCTATGTAAATAGCATGATAATATACGCACCACAGACGTGATAACTTAGGTGCGAAACACCATGGTAACTTTGACCATGGGAAAGAAAATTGTTTAAAAGATACACTGGGTAAATTAAGTGTAAATAGCATGATAATATACACACCGCAGGCCTAATAACTTAAGTGAAAACACCATGGTAATTTGAACCACAGCAATATTTTTGTTGAAACACATAACCCCGGTAATTGTAGTTGAAAAACATAAGCCCGATAACTTATGTGAAAATAACACGCTAATGTACGAACCGCATATCCGATAACTTACGTAGAAAACACTGCGGTAACTTTTACCAAGGAGAGAAAAAAAGTTGTTGAAAAACATACCCCCGATAACTTATGTGAAAATAGCATGATAATATACGAGCCGCGTACCCGTTAACTTACATACAAACACAGTGGTAACTTTGACCAAGGAGGGAAACATGTCGTTGAAAACCTCCCTCCCCCCTGGGTAACTTATGTGAAAATATCACGGTAATATACGAAGCATACCCGATAACTTACATACAAACACCGTGGTAACTTTGACCAAGGAGGGGGAAAAGTTGTTGAAAACATACCCCCTCGGTAACTTATGTGAAAATTGCACAGTAATATACGAACCACATACCTGATGACTTACGTAAAATCACTGTGGTAACTTTGACAAAGTCGGATTTTTGTTGTTGAAAACATACCCGCAGTAACTTATGCGAAAATAACACGGCAATATACGAACTAATTACCTGATAACTTACATGCAAAAATCGTGGTAACTTTGACCAAGGAGGGGGGAAAGTTGTTGAAAACATACCTCCGGTAAAATAGCATGGTAATATACGAACCACATACCTGATAACTTATGTACAAACACTTTGGTAAGTTTGACAAAGTCGGAAAAAGTTGTTGAAAGACATACCCCCCACTAACTTATGTGAAAATAACACAGTAATATATGAACCGCATACCCGATAACTTACATACAAACACCGCGGTAACATTGACCAAGATGGAAAAAAGTTGTTGAAAAATATAACCCTGGTAACTTATGTGAAAATAGCACGATAATATACGCGCCCCGTACCCGATAACTTACGTACAAACAACGTGGTAAGTTTGATCAAGGAGGGAAAAAGTTGTTGAAAAACATACCCCATGTAACTTATGTGAAAAATACCATGATAACTTACATATCACAGGCGTGTTAATTTATGTAGCCCAGACGTGGTAACTTTTGAATAAAAAAAATCGTCGAAACATACCAACATGGGATCTATTTTCGAATTTCATGTCGCGATGAATCTTTTATGTAAAAACGGCATTTGCGTCGGACCGATGGTTTGAGCCACAAAACATTTTAAATTTTTGGAATAGGGAGAATTTAGAATGATATCAAATTTTTTGTCGTCTTGTGCTGACATGCATGTGCATGTGGAGAAGCTGGAAGAACCATTTTTATGCGCCCGATAACTTATGTGAAAATACCACGATAACTAGCATATCACAGGCGTGGTAACTTATGTAGCCCAGACCTGGTAACCTTTGAATCCAAAAAAAAAGTCGTCGAAACATACCAACATGAGATCTAGTTTCGAAGATCTCGTCGCGATGAATCTTTTATGTGAAAACGGTTTTTGCGTCGGACCGATGGTTTGAGCTACAAAACATTTTAAAATTTCGGAATAAGGATAATCTAGGATGACATCAGCTTTTTTGTCCTCTAGTGCATGCACTTAATTAGAAGAAGGGAGTGCACGTGAAGGGGAGAAAATGATACTAATGCATGCATGCATGCATGCATGTAAATAGAGAGAAGGAAGGAGGTGTGTGGTAATTTTGCTTATATGACACACGTGTGTCAAATATCGCGGTTCTTATTATTATTATTATTTTGTGACATTAATCCATTCATTATTGGTTTTTGAGTAAATTCCATTTTTTACCCCCAAGATTAACCTTTGTGACAGATATTACTTAAAAAAAATCTCTATCTCTACCCCCATTGATGCACTTTGGTGCCATATTTTACCCCCAACCGTATTTTCCCCCAATTTTCTGCTAAATTGGCATGCAATGGACGCTTATTTTTTTCCACAAAAAGACAATATAAATCAATGTAAGTTACCTTGTGCTGGCGAATCAACTTGTGGTTGAATGGTTAGAGGGACAGTGGTATCCCCAGCCCACCAGGGTTCAAGTCTTGGTGCTCGCATTATTTCTAGATTTATTTCAAGATTTCCGGTGATGCGCATTCAGTTGGAGGAGACGTTCCCGTCGACGACGAGGCACCTACGGTGACTTTGTAAATCTCGATCAAATCGATCCATGGCTGTCACAGTTGGTGATCAGAGCCTCATTTGGTAAGATCCTGCGGAAGGTTGCGGATCGCTCTCGGGCTCGATCCGTGTAATTCCCGAAACGGGTTTTCCGATTCAAAGAGGAAGGCGCAACGGCGCCGCCCAAACTAAGCGCCAAGGTCCGGCAAGTTCTCTACGCCATGGACGCATTCGAGGAGCGACTGATGAAGGAGCTTGAGTCGCTCAAGTTTGTCACGAAAAAAGTTGAGGGGATCGACGTGATCTCTTCTCGGTTGGACATAGTGAACAAGAGGATGGAGGAACATACGAGCCGCAGTGACGCGGTGACGTGGTGCGGGCGAAGGTACATCTCACCATGAACTCGATCGTGGATGTGAGGCAAGACCAAATGGTGACGGCAAGGGTAGCCAAGTCCTCTGTAATTCCAGTTTCACCAGCGGCGATCGAACAAGAGGGAATCATGCCATCATGAGAGCCCCATCCCCCGCCCTTACAAGTCCCTCGATCGTACACCTTTCAGCACCAACCGGACTCGGCTCGAGGAGGAGAAACGCAATCAGCGGCTCGTAGAAGTTGGATGCTGAAGATGAATTTTCCCAAGTTTGACGACGATGATGTGAGGACCTGGCTTGATGGATGTGCTGCTTACTTTGCTCTGTACGACATTCATGACAATTTCAAGGTTAACTCAGCCACACTGCATCAAGAGGGTGATGCAACTCACTAGTATATGCATACAAGCTATCTGTCAGGTGGGTGGACTGGGAGAGCTTCCGAGAGGCAGTGCTCGCTGTGACGGGCCCCTGTACTAGGGGTGGCTAACATAGGGGAGCCCGGCCTCATCAGCTACGTGGGGCCGCTAGGCCCAAGGCGACAAATGGCACAGACGACCCTCGTACCCTCCAAGATTAGAGGGCGACACCGCCCTAGATCGCATCTACCCTCATGTAAATCATAGACCTCTATTGCCAATATAAAGGGAGCTATGAGGTTCTCATCATCATCTATCATCAAATAGGAAAACTCTCGGTAGCAATCTCATTCATCATTGTAACACCTCGCACGAGGTATCCTTATACTATGAATAACAAAAACCAGTAGGATGTAGGGTATTACTCTCTGGAGACCCAAACATGGACAAACCCCTTGTGCGGCCACCGATTCATGACTTTCAGTTGCGCTTGGACCCCTACCAAGGGATGTGATGGTATTTCGCACCGTCAGTTGGCGCGCAAGGCACGGGCGCCACCGGCTAGAGACCGATCTTGGGTCAGATCTTTTTTTGCTTCCGGCGGCCTCTCGTCGGGAGAGAGCCTAACCTTTGGCTCCCTTACATTCATCACTGACGGGGCAGGCCGGGTCAACATCAACCCATTCGCTCGCCCCCTCTGAGGGAGTCCAGGACTAAGGGGTCTTCGGGCTGCTGGCCTGTCTCTCAATAGGCCGGCTTGGTGGGCCGCACTCTGAATGTCGCAGGAGGGGCCGGATACATCGAGACCCTGTGTTCTAGAAGGAAGTCCCAAAGGCGCGTCGTGCACTCCAAGTCAAGATGAGGGAATCGACATTTCCATCCCCGGCGGGAGACCTATCATGTGTAAACCCTAGGTACCCCCCCGGTGTCTATATAAACCGAGAGGGTTTTAGATTGTAGGAGAGAGAAACTCATCTAGGGTTTTAGCTAGTCGATCTCGAGGTAGATCAACTCTGTAACCTTCATACCATGAATATAATCAAGCAGGACGTAGGGTTTTACCTCCATAGGAGGGCCCGAACCTGGGTAAACATCGTCTCCTTCATCCCCTTGTTACCATCGATCCTAGGCTCACAGCTCGGGACCCCCTACCCGAGATCTGCTGGTTTTGACATCGACATTGGTGCTTTCATTGAGAGTTCCGCTGTGATCGCCAAAGGAATCGATGGCTCGCGTTGTCATTAACGAAGAAGTCCGGAACATAGACTCCTTCGTCCCTGGACAGATCTTCGCTGTCGGCAGCATTGTGCTGCATGCTGACCCGACCGGCCGTCTTGGCCGGGTCGGGAGTTTCGCCCCTTATCAAGAGATCATATTCGGGAACCTAGAGTTCTCCGTAGACTCTAGGGGCGATCTTTCGCTCACCGGGCTCGCACTCTCATCCGACGCACCCGAGGACTCCGAGGTCTTAACCTCGGATGTCGCTTTCGGCCCCGCCCACGGGACCAACCCCGGCGATGATCTGGCTTTTAGTCCGGATCCGGCCATAGCGCCAGATGGCCGGGTACCAGCTCCTGCCGAACATACTTCTTGTGCGGACACATCGGAGGTTAACTCCGAAAACGCTGAGCAAATTGACCCGATCGAGCTCTCGACACTCAACGAAGCTCTAGATCGGATCTTATCGATGAAAATTACTGGCGACCCAACCTCGATCCACGGTCAGATCGGTCTTAAGGCGGGTCAAGAGGAATTTTTCATCCCACCCACCACCCACTTCGTAGCCACTGTCGAAGATTTAACCGATATGTTGGACTACGCCTCCGAGGAGGCAGAAGACATGGATGAAGAGGATCGCGCTCCCACCCCCGTCAACACCGGGTGATGGACTGCCACCTCCACCTACGACGTTTACATGGTGGATACTCCACCCGATAACGGCGAGCGCACACCCACAAATAATGGTGATAAATCGGGTGAAGCGCCGTCAAGGCGCCGGAAACCGCGCAAACGATCAAAGACAAAAAAAGGGAAGGGAAGCTATTGCTGGCACTGGGGAAAACGATACCCTGGAAGACCTCGGCGATCCCGATATCCCCGAGCAGCCGCTAGAGGACCAAGAAAGGCCGGAGGACCAGCGCGACCCCGAAGATCCAAACGATTCTGAGGATGACAACTACCTCCCCCCTGTAGAGGAGGAGGATAGCCTAGAAGCCGAAGACTTCATCGTCCCCGAAAACCTTGAGGATCAGGAACGGTTTGGGCAACAGCTTATAGCCACTGCCCAAAGCCTAAAGGCAAAAGAACGGCAGCTTAAAGCCGAACAAGATACCCTCAATGATAGATGGACGAGGGTCCTGTCAGCCGAGGAAGGATACGGTACCAGTCTATTGGACCAACCCAAGAGCTATCCACGCCAAAGGCTGCTGCCACAATTTGATGACGAGCTCCCTAATACGCCGTCCCCCAAGCACACTCCATACGACCAGCCGGACCGCCCTCCCCGAGGACGAGATAGGACGGCTGGCGACACCGGTTATAGGCCGGCGATACCACGCAGAAGGGGAAAGGAGCCAATGGAGCCTGAGGACAGGTACGACCTGCGACACGACCTGGATTATAGAACAGGCCGCACGAGATCCATCTACGGATCTAGAGGGTACTCCCCCGATAGACGGGATGGCTACCGGCCTTGGCTCGACCGAAACAATAAAGGTCGGGAACAAAACCGGGCCAGAACAGGCGCCGACTACCGGCGTGACATAGCCCGGGTCAGAGGCACTGCCCACCCACTGTGCTTCACCGACGAGGTGATGCAGCATCAGTTCCCGGAAGGGTTTAAACCCGTGAACATAGAGCAATACGACGGAACAACTGACCCAGCAGTATGGATCGAGGATTTCCTCCTCCACATTCACATGGCACGAGGAGATGATCTCCACGCCATCAAATATCTACCCCTTAAACTTAAGGGGCCAGCTCGACACTGGTTAAACAGTCTCCCCGAAAATTCTATCAGGAGCTGGGAGGATCTCGAGGATGCATTCTGATCTAACTTCCAAGGCACCTATGTACGGCCTCCAGACTCCTCCGACCTAAGCAACGTCGTCCAAAAGGCAGGAGAGTCCGCTCGACAATTCTGGAATCGGTTCTTGAGTAAGAAAAACTAGATCGTCGATTGCCCAGATGCCGAGGCTATAACCTCTTTCAGGCACAATATTCGGGACGAATGGCTGGCTCGCCAGCTCGGTCAGGATAAACCTAGGACCATGTCCGCCCTTACATCACTCATGACCCTCTTTTGCGCGGGCGAGGATAACTGGCTAGCGAGACGAAGCCACAACCCCAAAGACCCCGGCACCTCCAAAGCTCGGGATGGAAACGGGAAACCACGACGCAACAAAAATAAACGCCGGCACAGCACTAGTGACGCCGACGACACGGCCGTTAACGCCGGAAGAAGCCTCCCAAAGGCAATCGCGATGGACCCACCCCGCTGGACAAAATCATGGAGAGGCCTTGCCAGATCCATGGCACTCCAGACAAGCCCGCCAACCACACCAACCGTAACTGTTGGGTGTTCAAACAGGCTGGCAAACTCGCAGCCGAAGAGCAAGGCAAGGGCCCACGCAGCGAGGACGACGAGGAGCCCCGTGGTCCGAGGAATGGAGGTTAGAAGCAGTTCCTTCTAGAGGTAAAGAATGTGAACATGATATACGCCACTCACATACCCAAAAAAGAGAGGAAGAGCGCCCTTCGACAGGTCTACGCCGTAGAGCCTGTAGCCCCGAAGTTTAACCCATGGTCGGCCTACCCGATCACCTTTGATCGACGAGATCACCCGACCAGTATCCGTCATGGGGGTTCGGCGGCCCTCGTCTTAGACCCTATTATCGACGGGTATCACCTCACTAAAGTCCTAATGGACGGAGGAAGTAGCCTCAATCTGATTTACTCAGATACGGTGAAAAAGATGGGTATAGATCCATCAAGGATCAAACCCAGCAACACTACCTTTAAAGGAGTGATCCCAGGCGTCGAGGCCCGGTGCACGGGCTCTGTGAGCGTGGAAGTGGTGTTCGGTTCGGCAAACACCGAAATCTGCCATAAAGGCACGTAAGGTTGACAACCAAGCTCGGTTTCAATCCGAACTCCCAGAATCTTCTTCTCCCCAGAAATAGGGACACACTCCCCATTGCACAACCCTAATGACCGTCAAACACGTGCCAAGAAGGCACAACTTCGCACTCAAGGTTCCATGGGTAGCAGTGGGGAAGAACCATTAAAGGCTCGTGTTCGGCTGGACCGAACCATTACCAGTACACGTCCTCGGACATAACACAGGTACCATCAAGGACCTGCTAAAGCGTAAAGCTCATCCATACTTCGGCGACTTCTCAAGACCTTCTTCCCAAGGTCCGCTCGACGACAGCATCACCCTTAAAGGAATGCAACTCCCAAAGAGTCACAGGAACGGACAGGCGACAGGGCACATCGAGGACGTCAAGCCACCAAACGAAGACCCCTGGTACAACCTCTCCTCTGTAAATTTTATATTTCATCTTCAAATACCTGTAAACAGTTGCTTCGGCAATCTAAGCTATAAGAATTATTGAGCAAATACAAGTCCATTATACATGGCCACTTCGCTGTATTTTATACATACTCTGTTCTTCCCTCATCAACGCTTCTTGCAAAAACTGATCGGTATACATTACGATGCAACCGGCTAATATACCGGGGGATTGAATTTAAAACATCACCCTAAGCATCACTCCGACACACCTGATTGCGTGTTTGGCATCTTGGATTTTGCTTTATATGCATCGGATCCGAACTATGTCTTGGGTCAATAGTTGGGTTGCCCGGCTCCTGTGTTTGCCCTTTTACGTTCCGCTCGTTCGGCTAAAAGGGCAAAGGGAGAACCACTGCGATTGTGTTTCCAGCTCGCCTGGTCAAGCACCTCAGGGGAGAAAGCCAAAAACTGACCGTCATAGTAAGCGAGAACCGGTCTGCAAATCCGAGCATAAGTGTCATACTAAAAAATCGATAGAGGTTATTCCGTGTTATACGAAGGGTTTCGTACTTGTACAAACCATGTGATGCTGGCCTCGGCCCCGGTACATCCGAACATCACAAAATCCTGGGGGCTGGTCATCAGCCCCCGCATTTTTTTTGCGCTCCTACGACTAAGTGAAAGCGATAAAGCATCATAGTCCGATTGCCTTGTCCCCCTCGCACTACCGCCTTCGGGCACCGATACCTCGGCTAAGGGTCACAGTGTGGAGGCAGAGACACCTCGTGTAGTATCTACGTGAGGGCTGAAGCCGACGACTCGCAACTTTCAGATAAAACGGCCACATGGGAGTCAAAATAAACTAAAGACTTATAAGACATGATAAACCATGCAACATCGATTATAAAGCATTAAAAGTCTTCGGACATATTACAACGCGTTCATTCATAAAAAACGTCTTTGGAGCATTGGGCCTCTATTGCCCGAGAACCCTCCATCACTGCGGAGAAGTATCGCTCGGGGTGCCTGTACTCCTTTCCTAGGGGCGGAGGTGCGGTGGCCATCTCGGTCGGCTTGAGCTTCGACCAGTGCACCATGGTCTTTGCAAAAGCCATCCGAGCTCCCTCGATGCATGTAGAACGCTTTAGCGCGTCAATCCGAGGCGCAGCATCGCACAGTTTCTGCACCAAGCCGAAGTAGCTGCCCGGCAATGGCTCTTCAGGCCACAGCCGGATGCAGAGATCCTTCATGGCTGGCTCCGCCATCCTGTGCAGCTCCATCAGTTTCTTCATCTGCTCGATCAGAAGAGGAGAGCACTCGGGGGACTTAAACTGCGCCCAGAATAGCCGAGCCTCATCATCCTCCTCCCGCGAAGCATATAACTCGTTCGCGTCCGCTGCACTCTTCTAGAGATCTGCACAGACGCCTGAGGAACGCCACACCTGGGTGAGCAAAGCAAACCTGCTACCACCAAAGGCGCATTGTAGTGAATACGGCTTACCATCTGTGACAGCCTTGACTTGGTGAACCTCCTCTTCAAAGGACCGCCTGTCCACCCGCTCCTTTTGGAGCTCGGATTTCAACGCGGCTAGCTTGGTGGCTTGTTCTTTGCCTTTCTGCTCAAGGGCCTCGCACTTCGTGCCGGCATCCTTGAGCTCCTGCTGCACCTCCTCCACCCGGGCCTCATGCTTAGCACTAGCAGCTTTCAAAGTGGAAAGCGCGGCTGCTGCTTGTTCGGTGGCCGCCTTGTCATCCGCGGCCTCTTGCTTCATCTTTTTGAGCTCGGCCTTGAGTTTTTCAACCTCCGAAGCTGAAGCTGTGGAAGCAATAAATAAATAATTACACTAGGTTACCAGTGCGGATCATTACCAATATACATCCCGGATGTTACAATTCGGCTTACCTTGTGCCTCGTCGAACCTCTTGTTCAGGCTATTAAGCTCCTCTTCGGAGATCTTGAGCTTCTGATTTAGCTCGGTAAGCTCAGCGGCCTTAACGGCCGCCGCCGATGACGAGGCCTACAAAAAATAAAAAAAACATATTTGCGGTTATGTGCGTTCCAACCCCCGAACTGTCAAGGATATGACTCTATGTTCGGTCCTCTTAAGGGCTTTTAGAACATTGCGGGACTAATGGTGCCTTGTGCATCGTTGTTCACTCCTGAGTGTTTGACCCCCGGGTGAGTTTTTGCAAACCCATCCGGGGCTCGGGGGCTACTACATATATAAAGATAGCATAAATTTAAAATTAAAATTGTTCGGGAAAAGGGTATTACGTGACTCACCTTGAAGCCCGTCAAGAGACCATTGAAGGCCTCTTTCAGTCCGCTATCGACGGACTGAATTCCTTGAAAAACCGCACCCATAAGAGTGCGGTGATCCTCGGAGATGGAGGCGCTTGATAGAGCCTCCTCCATGAACGGCCACCCGGTCATCGGTGGCGCCGGTGATGACCGGCTAGCCCGATCTCTGACCGGGGATTGAGCCGGTAGCTCCGGAGGCATAGTGCACTCTGGAGATGACCTTGGAGGGGACTGGACATTCCTCTGTCCTTCCTCCTCAGCGGCCAGGAAGGGCTCCTCCCCCTGGTCTTCGGCGGTCAAGGCATTGACCTCGGCCATGACGTCATCACCCCCACCGCCTGTGTTCGGCTCCAAAGAGGCCTGGCAGGATGACACCTCCGCGGCATCCTTCGTGGCCCCTGGAGATGTGGGGTGTGACGCGGTCCCGCTCTCCGCCAGTTCGATAGGTGGAGATTCCCCGTCCGATATCTGATCGGTGGGGAGAACGCGTGGTGGGCTGCAGATTGAAAGGCGTCCATGCATTTAAAAACATTACAAACTTTGCATAAACAACTCAGGGAGTCTTCGGATTCATACCTTTGAGCTGGGGGCTTGACCCTTAGGTTCCTTTGGGGAACCTTCTCGAAGTCCTCGGACTCAGTATCAGAGTCCGAGCTGTCGTCGGCTAGGATCAACCTCGGCCGACACGCCCTCTTCGGGGCAGGGGGAGATACGTCCTCCGCGGCGTCCGGCGACGCCGCCCTCTTTCTTGTAAGGGGGGAATCGCCTTCCCCCCTGTCCTCCTGCTCTTCCTCATGGGTAGAGGAGGCAAGGGTTTCCTCGGACATAGCGTCCGGCTGGTCCCTGATGCGGAGACCTTCTCTGGCCTTCTTCTTCTTCTCTAGCGCCGTGTATGGCGCCACGACGAGCATCTCCATCAACAGCTCCGACCTGGGGTCTTCGGGCTGTGGTGCTGGGCAGTTAATTCCCGCGGTTTTGCTCAATCATTTCTGCAAAGATGAGGGGGGCGTTAAGTCCTTTTGTCAAAGAAATAGAGCCAGTGGATTAAAATTATACCGTACCTGGGTAGGTGGGTTATCGGTGCTCAGGCCCGAATCCTCCTCCTTGGCCGGCCAGCTCTTCCGGGGTTTGAATAATGCCTTCCACAACTTCTCGGAGGTAGTGTGGAAGAATTGGTGCACGGTAGGCTCATCCTCAAGCTGACAAGCCCACATTGGGGAGACCCAGCACTGGCAGGGAAGAATACGGCAGTGGAGCATGACCTGGACCACATTGACCAGCTCGACTTTGGCCTTGATCTCCGAGGTAATGCGCTTTTGCAGCAATTTCACCTCTGCATCCGACCCCCAGTCGAGGCCCTTCCTGAGCCATGAGGTCAATCTCGTAGGGGGTCCGGATCTGAACTCGTCAGGCGCCACCCAGCTCTCATCCCTTGGTTCGGTGATGTAGAACCATTCTTTCTGCCAGATCTTGATTGTGTCGATGAAGGTGCCAGTTGGCCACTCAACGCGGGGGAGCTTGCTAATTACCTCCCCTCCGCAATCTGCGTGCTCGCCCGCGACAGTCTTCGGCTTGACGTTGAAGACCTTGAGCCACAGGCCGAAGTGCGGCTCGACCCGCAGGAAGGCTTCGCAAAGAATGATGAAAGACGAAATATGCATAAAGGAGTTCGGGGGAAGATCATGGAAGTCCAACCCGTAGAAGAACATGAGGCCCCTGACGAAGGGGTGGAGCTGGAAGCTCAGTCCCCGGATGAAATGGGTGAAAAATACCACCCTTTCGCCTGGCTTAGGGGTGGGGACGACCTGGTTCGCTTCTGGAGCGCAGTGGAAGACATTGGCAGGGAGGTAGCCAGCGAGCTTTAGCTCCCGGATATCCTTGTTGGGGACCGTGGAGGCCTCCCACTTGCCCATGGAGCCCGAACCCGCCATGGCTAAGCTCGGAGGGGAAGTTGAGGAAGAACTAGATCTGGGCTCTCAGAGCTTGGGAAGATTGGGAAAGCAGAGGATGCGAATGGGAAGCGTGAGTAATCCTTGGGGTTTTTTCCCCCTTTTATGAGGCGTCACACAGATTTGCCTCCCTTTGCTGCGCCGCGAGTCTCTCCGCTTCCCAAGGCGTGCGTGCCGTTATGCACGCGCAAAATGAACCTAGGGTGCTGATTATATCCCGTGTGAAACGGAGCACGATCTATACATTGATGAGTCATGTCAATGTAAAAATGGCCTCGAACCGTGAATCGAGTTTTCATAACTGGTTCAGCGGTCGTGGTAGGCCACGACCCTTCGTCAGAAGGGGGCGTCAGAAAACACTGTTTACACTTGGACGTTTGGCCTTCGGGGCAAGGCAACTCATGGTGCCCGGACAATCGTATGATCGGAAGAACTACGCGTTATCGGAAGCCGGATTAGTCCCAGCCGATCATTGACGGGAAGAAGAACTCACCCCTCAAGCCGAAGACTCTGATCACGTGAAGCTGCCAGTGTTGTGACCCTTGGCGTTGGGGGCTAGTTCGGGGGCTACTGAGGGAGTCCTGGACTAAGGGGTCTTCGGGCCGCTGGCCTGTCTCTCTATAGGCCGGCTTGTTTTTATGGACTAACATTAACTCAATGCCCAGTGCCAGTTTTTTTGTGTATTTCTATGTTTCGTAGAAAAACCATACCAAACAAAGTCCAAACACGTTGAATTTTTAATGTGAATCTTTCTGGACCAGAATAGATCCCGGAAGCTTCGGGGTGGCACCAAACGACGTTCGAGTGAGCCAAAAGATCACATGGTGCGCCCCCCCCCCGAGGGGTGATACTTCTCCAATGTATCTCTAATTTTTTATTGTTTCATGCTATTATATTATCAACTTTGTATGTTTTATAGGCAATTTTACATCATTTTTAGGAACTAACCTATTAACCTAGTGCCAAGTGTCGGTTATCTTTTTGCCTATTTTCTTGTTTCGCAAAAAAACAATACCAAACGAAATCCAAACACAACGAAACTCTATGGCGATTTTTTTTCTAGATCATAAGGGACCCACGAAGCTTCGGTAGGAGGCCAGAAGATGTACGAGAGAGCCACAAGCTCACACCTGGGGGCGCCATCTAAGCTTGTGGGCCCCTCGTAACTCATTTCGCCCTAATTCCACTTCTATAAATTTCATAAAATCCCAAAACCATCAGCGCGAGACCCGAAACAATTATTCCGCCGCCACAAGCCTCTGTTCTTCCGCTATCCCATCTGGAGGCCTCCGTTGGTACTCTGCCGAAGGGGGGGATCGATGATGGAGGCCTTCTTCGTCAACCTTGTTGCACCTCCGATGATGTGTGAGTAGTTCCCCACAGACCTACGGGTCCATAGTGATTAGCTAAATGTCTCCCTCTCTCTTTGATCTTCAATACAATGTTCTCTTCGGAGATCCATATGATGTAATCTTCTTTTGTGATGTGTTTGTTGGGATCTGATGAATTGTGGGTTTATAATCAAATTATTTATTGAAAGTAATTGAGTCTTTTCTGAACTTTATTATGTGTGATTGTTATAGCTATGTATACATTCCGATCTATGAGTTTGCTTTGGCCAAGTAAATGAGTAGATCATCAGAGGGAGTGGTGCATAATAACAGGTTCAATCTTGCGGTGTTCTAATCTCATGACCGAAGGGGCAGCGAGGCATGTATTTCTATAGTCGCCGCTAATTATAGAAGACGGGGTCTAAACATATTGCTTGTCTTACTTTGTCTACATTATGTCATCTTGCTTAAAGCATTACTCTGTTTGTCATGAACTTAATACCATAGGTGCATGCTAGATAACCATCGATTACTAGAGTAACAGTAGTAGACGCATGCAGGAGTGAGTCTACTTGTCACGGACGTAATGCCTATATACATGATCATGCCATGAATAACGTCATAACTATGCACTTTTCTATCAATTGCCTGACAGTAATTTTTTTATCCACCGTATGCTATGTTCTTGAGAGCGATGCCTCTGGTAAAAACTCTGCCCCCGGGTCTACCCAACATATTCACTAAAACCCTAAATACCTTGCTGCAATTTATTTACTTTTATTTTACTTTGCAATTTATCTATCTACTACTACCAGATATGATCCTTGAAATTAACGAGTACAAGGGGATTGACAACCCTCTTGCCCACATTGGGTGCAAGTATTTGCTCTTGTGTATGTATGTACTATTGACGGTTGTTTCCGTGAATCTCCTATTGGTTCGATAAACCTTGGTTCTCAAGAAAGGGAAATACTTATTGCTACATTACTACTTCATCCCTTCCTCCTCGGGGAAAAACCTAACACATCTACAAAGTAGCAGGGGCGCACCGGGTGAGCTTGTGGGCCCCTCATGGCTCTCGCTGGCCTAATTCCACCTCTGTATATACCCTAAAATCCAGAAACCACCAGAGGGAGACCGAAACAAATTTATCGCCGCCGAAAGCCTCTGTTCATACGTGATCCCATCTGGAGACCTTTTCCGGAGTTCTGCACGAGGACATCACAGAGGCCATGTTCATCAACCATGTTGCCTCCATGATGATGTGTGAGTAGTTCTACACAAGACCTGCGGGCCCGTAGCTGTAGCTAGGTCTCTCTCTCTCTCTCTCTCTCTCTCTCTCTCTCTCTCTCTCTCTCTCTCTCTCTCTCTCTCTCTCTCTCTTCGGTCTTCAATACAATGATACCTTCAGAGACCTATTCGATGTAATTCTTTGTGTCCATTTGTTGGGATCCGATGAACTATGGGTTTTTGTTCAGATTATTCATTGAAAGTAATTGCATCTTTTCAGATCTATTATCACTAGTAGAAAACAGACCTTTTGTCCACATCATTAGTCCCGGTCTGGTTTTGAACCGGCACTAATGTGACCATTAGTCGCGGTTCGTGACGGGCATCATTAGTGCCGGTTCGTTCCGGACCTTTAGTCCCGGTTCGTGCCACGAACCGGGACTAAAGGAGTGGTGGCAGGCTGGCGTCAGCCTGGGGCCCCACGATAACCTTTAGTCCCGGTTCGTGCCACGAACCGGTGAAAGATCGTGGATGTCGCCTAGAGGGGGGGGTGAATAGGCGCTTTAAAATAATTATGGTTTAGGCTTGAACAAATGCGGAATGAAACTAGCGTTTAATTTGACAAGCACAAAACCTAAATCGACTAGGCTCACCTATGTGCACCAACAACTTATGCTAAGCAAGATATACAACTATGTGATAGCAAGATATATAACAAGAAACAATATGGCTATCACAAAGTAAAGTGCATAAGTAAAGGGCTCGGGTAAGAGATAACCGAGGCACGCAGAGACGACGATGTATCCCGAAGTTCACACCCTTGCGGATGCTAATCTCCGTTTGGAGCGGTGTGGAGGCACAATGCTCCCCAAGAAGCCACTAGGGCCACTGTAATCTCCTCACGCCCTCGCACAATGCAAGATGCCGTGATTCCACTAAGGGACCCTTGAGGGCGGTCACCGAACCCGTACAAATGGCAACCCTTGGGGGCGGTCACCGAACCCGTACACTTTGGCAACCCTTGGGGGCGGTCACCGGTACCCGTCAAATTGCTCGGGGCGATCTCCACAACCTAATTGGAGACCCCAACGCTTGCACGGAGCTTTACACCACAATGATTGAGCTCCGAGGCACAACCAACCGTCTAGGGCGCCAAAGCACCCAAGAGGAACAAGCTCTAGGGTGCTCAAACACCCAAGAGTAATAAGCTTCTCAAACTTCACTACCACGTATCACCGTGGAGAACTCAAACCGATGCACCAAATGCAATGGCAAGAGCACACGGAGTGCCCAAGTCCCTCACTCTCAAATCCCACCAAAGCAACGAAAGCTATGGAGGAATATGAGAGGAAGAACAAGAAGGAGAACACCAAGAACTCCAAGATCTAGATCCAAGGGGTTCCCCTCACATAGATCTAGATCTCCTCTCTCTTTTCCCTCAAGAACTAGCAAGAATCATTGGAGGGATTGAGAGATAGCAAGCTTGAAGAAGGTCAACAATGGGGGAAGAACACGAGCTAGAAGGATTAAGGTCCAATGGGGAAGAAGACCCCCTTTTATAGGTGGGGAAAAATCCAACCGTTATCTGCCCTCTGCCCGCAGCCAAGCGGTACTACCGCTCCTCGGAGCGGTACTACCGCTTAGGCGGTACAACCAAACACTGGCCTGAAACACACTAAGTGTACCACGGTAGTGCCGCCGGAGCGGTACTACCGCTGCCCCTGGCGGTACTACCGCTTAGGGGGTTTAGACCAGGAGAGGCAGCAGTAGTAGAGGCAGCCAGGGCGGCAGTACCGTGTGAAGCGGTACTACCGTCCTAGTACCGCTCTACTACCGCTTAAGGGAAAATGGAAACAGAAGCGTGCATTGAGGAAACCCTGCAAGCGGTAGTGGCGGCAGTAGTAAGGGCGGTAGTACCGCCAGAGCGGTACTACCGTGCTACTACCGTGCAACTACCGTGAATGGCAAACTGGCAACAGATAGTTGCACGCTCGGGGAAACCCCAAGCGGCAGTGCCACGGAAGTACCAAGCGGTACTACCGCATAAGCGGTACTACCGCTTGCATGCCACTGAAAATCCACAGAAAACAGAGGATACAAATAAAACCAGAACTGCCATAACTTCTGCAAATGAGCTCCGAATTGAGCAAACTCAAGCTTATTGGATAGATGACGACAAATAAGAAGTGGCAGGGGAGATATGCCTAAGATATAGAGATGAGAAACCTCTATGAATGAAGAACCGGCATAAACTCCAACATCGAAAACATCATAGAAGATGCATATATGAACTCCGTTTTCGATGAACTCGAGCTTGTCATGAAGATGACCACAAGCTCAAAAACTCACAAAGAGAAACACCAAACAAGAACCAAGAAAGATGATGCAAGGATGCAATGGTTTGAGCTCTCTACGAACGAAACGATCAAGCTACTCACTTGAGAGCCCCCCTTGATAGTACGGCTATCGATCCTATAACCCGGTCTCCCAACTACCACCATGAGACCGGTTAAATAGAAAACCTATCAAGGGCAAACCTTTGCCTTGCGCATAGTCCACTTGAGCTAGATGATGACGATCTTGACCTCCTCAAGTTGGACCACCTTTCTTGATTGCGCCGGCTCGATGAAGACTAGTTGATTGCTCCCTCATACTCCACTATGGGTGAGCCACTCTTCGGCACATCTTCACAAGTCCATTGTCACCACAATGGACGGCAAGCTTCAAGCATGATCTCTTCGTGATGCTCCACTTGAACTTGCACACCACAACCTTGATGACGATCACCACTTGATGTCATCCTCCATGGGTTGAATGAGATCTTCCTCTTGACGCAAGCCCATGAATGAGATCTTCCTCTTGACGCAAGCCCATGGAGACATACCTAACCCCACATAGAACTCTCACATAGACCATGGGTTAGTACACAAAGCGTAATGGACAATTCTTACCATACCGTGAGATCACTTGATCCCACTCGGTACATCTTCTACGCTTTGTGTGTTGATCAACTTGAATCACTCTTCGTATTTAGACTTGATCAACCTTGTATATTTCCAACTCTCTTCATTAGGATGATGTCTTCAAGGAAAACATGAATGATCACACAATCTTCTTCTTCAAGACATGTTTACAATCGGCTCAACTCTCACATGACTAATATTTGGATCAATCCTTGAATAGCACCTTGGTCAACACATATTCTTCTTCTAATAACCTTGAAACCAACAAATGGTCTTCAAGCAATGCCTATGGACAAACCCTTCAAATATAACTCAAGGCAACCATTAGTCCATAGAGATTGTCATCAATTACCAAAACCAAACATGGGGGCAGCACATGTTCTTTCAACCGGGACTATAGGCTAACCTTTAGTCCTGGTTTGTGTCTCGAACCGGGACTAAAGGTCCCCTATATGAACCCTTCGGCCAGCCCGAGCTCTCTGTTCTTCCCCTTTCCTCTCCTCTGGTTCTTCCTCTCTTCCCCGAGCTCATCCTCCATTTTTGCCAAAATTTGTCAAGATTTGGAGGCACCCCATCCATCCAAGTGTTCACAAAGGTTAGCAACTTTGTCCTTTCATCTCTCATTGCTAGATTAGCTCTTGCAATGCTCTATAAGTATAGTGATTTGTGGGTTTTAGTTTGGGAGTATTTATATGTGGTAGTTTATTTGATTTATATGCAATTTGAGCTCAAATTAACTTCTTACTTTGCATGTGTAGGTGTGGTTTACTTAGTGCCTTCCCGTCCCCGTCCTAACCACCGTCGATCGCCCGCACCGTCCCGTCGCCGGCACCACCTAGGTGAGCCTCTTGTTCTTATCCTTTTTATAAAAAAAATCATGTTTGTAAGATTTAGATAGTTACTTGAATAGTTTTCTTGCCTATATGGTTGTT